>OZ038434.1:27265510-28566724 GCA_964036275.1 Litoditis marina
AAGGACATGTCGTGAATTCACGACATGGAGTGTTTCGACCATTGTAGACAAAAAAGGTGATAATTATGTTAATAAAATCAGTTTTTGTGAGATCATGTGTCGTTAAATCAAATGTGAAGCAGAACATGGCCACAATATTGATAGATTTGCAGAGTTACATTTTTCTTCTATTCACGACACCATATTATGTGCATCAAATTTTTCTTTTAGAAATGAAAGTAGTGTCTGATTAATACAACATAACGAACAAAAAATGTCTGTCGTGGATTCACGACATGGAGTGTTTCAACCATTGTAGACATAAAATGTTTTAATTATGTTGATAAATCAGTTTCTGTGTAATTATGTATCGTTTAAGGACATGTCGTGGATTCACGACATGGAGTGTTTCGACCATTTTAGACATAAAATCTGGTAATTATGTTAGTTGAATAAATTTTCGTGAAATCATGTGTCGTTAAATCAAATGTGAAGCAGAACATGACCACAATATTGATAGATTTGCAGAGTTACATTTTTCTTCTATTCACGACACCATATTATGTGCATCAAATTTTTCTTTTAGAAATGAAAGTAGTGTCTGATTAATACAACATAATGAACAAAAAAGTCCTGTCATGAATTCACGACATAGAGTGTTCCGACCATTGTAGACATAAAATGTTTTAATTACATTGATAAATCAGTTTCTGTGTAATTATGTATCGTTTAAGGGCATGTCGTGGATTCACGACATGGAGTGTTTCGACTATTTTAGACATAAAATCTGGTAATTATGTTAATTAAATCAGTTTCCGTAAAATCATGTGTCGTTAAATTAAATGTTGAGCGGAAGATGACCACAATATTGATAGATTCACAGAATCACATTTTCCTTCTATTCACGACATCATAGGACATGCATCTGCAAAATTATTTCTTCGGAAATCAAAGTTGTTTCAAAATAAAGCAACAAAGTGAACAAATATGGCTTGTTGTGGATTTACGACATGAAGTGGTTTGACCATTTTAGACAAACAATCTGGTAATTATGTTAATGAAATAATTTTTTGTGTAATAATTTGTCGTAAGATCAAATATGAATCATCTGTGAGAAGATTTCTCGAACAATTCAGCATCAGTCATACTGCTCACATTACAATACAACGCGTGTAACTAAAATCAGAGTAGTGAATGAATATCACAACAAAGTGGAGATACCTGCCCTGTCGTAAGTCAACGAGATAATGTGTTTTGACCAATGTAGACTTGAAATGTGGGAATATAGTTAATAACATCAGTTTATATGTTATCGTGTGTCTTTTCATCATATGTAGAACAAAATATAGCAGAACTCTTGTCAGAAACCATTGGACGGGGCTCTGCGACATGATTCCTCCGATCTCAAAAACTTTCTCAGAAAGTCCCAACTCCCTCAATTTGACGTTAGTCACCTCTCACACTGTGTGCAAGTGTGGTTATATATGCTCACTATTACGTTCAAACATTATTATCGAAAACACTACTTTTTGGCTGCATTAATTTTGACTGCATTTAATTGTGACTATTTATCATGATAATTAGTCTTGATTATGAATCAACTGACCATTATACAATCAAGCATTTACCAATTTGCATATACCAACAGTGAGCAGGAACTCGTAAAACTCTTTTCGTGACCTGGTGAGCTTGTGAACTTGTTTGTCAAAAGCACAAAACTGCCTCAAATCATACATCCGGTTTTTTAAAAATAAATCAAAGAAGTATCATGGGGGAACACGGTAATCTATGTAAATATTTTTGACACTCGAAATACCGGTTGTTACTACTAACGGTGAATTAATTACTAATCCTATAACTTGCTATTATCAGTGGTATAGTGGTCAGTCTATAAAATGTCGGAAAAACGCGTTGTGACTTCAATTTGAACAGTTCGAGATTGAAATTTTTATCAAGAATTGTAATACAATAATTGTATTCAATGTTATAATATTAAGAATTGTATTTATATGCTGTGACTGTGTATTAAAATCAGAGTTGTATCTAAATAATAGAGTTATTGCTCCGGAAATGGGCTGTCGTCAATCCACGACATGATATGTTTTGACCATTTTAGACACAAAACGTTTTCAATTTTATATAGTAGGCAATTCCATGTACGTATGTGTGAAACGCAACCGAAATGACTGAACCTATGTCAGAAATAGTCAAATAGCTTCTTTCACTTGTTCACGACACTCAGTGTCGTGAATCTACGACATGTTTTTCTGGCCGATAAAAGTTCGCAAAAAATTACAAAATTCATGCAGCTAATTAGACACAAACTAGCTTTGTATGATAGAACTACAAATATAGAAAATACTGTCAAAACTCCTCGCAATCTCTATTGAGCACTAGTTGTGCCACGTCGTAAATCGGTGACAGTACTGTTATTCTGAATGACTAGGCTGCTGTCAATTCATCACATAATATGTGTCTACCTCTTTAGACCCATAGTGTGTTAGTTTTTGCAATATAACCAATCCCAGGTAAGTACGTGTGAGTTAATCACAAATAATACAAAAATACATCATAATTCATATCCAAACAATGAAATAACTTCTCTCTGTCACTCACGACACCTTGTGTCGTGAATCTACGACATGTCTTTTTCTGATCCCTAATGATTCGCAGAATGTTACAGAGTTCATGCAGCTTATCAGAGATTGAATAAATTTGTGTACCAGGACCAAAATTAGGGGGAAAACCGTCAAATCTTTCTACAAACCCGATTCAGCACTAGTCGTATCATGAAATTTTTTGCCTGACACTAGTTTTTGCTGTCTTTCACACTACGTGTTTAACTTCTCGAACTGTATAACATAACACAGTACTAGCCAAAGTAAAACCATCAAAATTCTGAAATGAGTGGATAACCCTATCATCCCCTTGCCTCACGGTCCTATTCAACACTCAACCCGAAAAATACACCAGCTATACGGTCGAAATAGATTCAACCATCCGAACCATTTTTGACAGTTGAATCTTTTCCCAATCAATCTAGTTCAGTCAACTTACTTTTTTCGCTCGCAAGTTCATGTAGACCATTGACTAGCGTCACAACTGGTCCGTGAAACAGCCATGATTCACCTAACTACCTTATTTGACATCAGTTCTCTCTAATTAAGCAGTTTTGTTCAATTCGGGATACAGAAACCTTCTTGATACAACTACTTTGGACATGAGAAACCATCCCGACAAACTTCACTAATGACCGACTAACCTCCCCCTTCCCCCGATTTCCTCACAACAGCCATCTATAACCAATCATCAAAGCCAATATGGGAAGCTCACATGATTCATCTAAACATCTTCCTGATATTATTCGTTGCTGTAATTTACAATACTGGTACAGTTTAACACGTTCTACAACATATATAAGGTCAGGGCCATGATTTGGGAGGTGTAGATGGTTGACCTAACTTTGGTTTGTGACATTAGTTGTTTCTATAAATTACACTGTGCTCACAGATTTTGACCTTCTACAACATATCCGAAAATCAAGAAATATAATAATGCCAATTTTAAGATATGGTCCATTGTTTATGAAAAGGAGACCAACAGGTACCACATAACTTCATTTTCACCAACCTAACTAGCATAATTCAGTTTTCTGACATTAGTTTTAGCTGAAATTCAAAACACTCTTTCAGTTGCAGCAGTTATACAACATATACGCAAAACAGGCAATATAATTGATTAGAATTAAAGATATACAACAACAACCGTTCATATTGAACCAAATACTCTTCACCAATATAACCGGGCTGGTGATCCGTTATCTGGACTTGCACGATCTGTAACCATTTTAAATCAATTCAATACAACAGGAAATTTAACTCCAACAATTTTCGCTACACCTAAAGTTTTCTACAACTTCTACACCATAGGGGACCGTTAGCGGCATTACAGCCCTAAATCCAATATTTAGCAGGTATGGTTATTTGACCTAACTTTGGATTGTGACATTACTTTTTTCTATAAATTGCAGTGCTAATAGAGATGTAGATCCTCTACAACATATCCGAAAATCAGAAAGTATTATCATGCCAAGTTTTAGATATGGTCCAACAACCCTCGTAAGTGGACCAACTAGTACTACATATCTTCCATTTCCACCACATAACTAGCATAACTCAGCTTTCTGACATTAGTTTTGCCTGAAAATTGACCCACATATCTTATAAACCAAGCGCTACAACATATCAAAAAATCAGACAATATAATTATGCCAAAACTGAGATACTAATTTTTAACCGACACAATTTGGCCTAAAACAACCCACCAGGGTACCACCACCAAAGACCTCTAAACACGACCCGTCACCTACACGACTATTTTTTAGCGTATGAATAGGTCATATAAATGAACCACAAAAAATTTCACTCTTAACAACTTTTTCCGCACCTACTATTACATAGACATCATTACGGACACTACTCCCTTCATGACCACATCTCCTAATTGACCTAACTCTATTTTTTGAAGATGAAATTTTTTATACTTTACATATCTTAGACAACGTTTTACGCTCTACAACATATAAAAAATTCAGCGAATACAATGTGTTAGAATTTTAGATAGGTATCAATAACTCCTATTTCTCCAACTCAAAATACACCCATGTTACCGATTTGACCTACTTGACCTCAAAACTAGCAGCTAATAACATTCTCATCGTTCTCAGCACCCAAAATTACCCTAACACACCAATTTCCAGCCAATTCCATTACCATCATTTTTTCACATAAGGGTCCCCCCCATGCTTCATATCTCACTACCCAAAATCATCCAAAATCCAAAAATTCAACTTCAATCTCTTTCTCTGAGACTGAAAACTTAAGCTTCCCTGGGCCCAATAACCCTATATACTGAGGGGGTACTGTAGTCTTGTTTTTTGTACGTGGTGGAACTCGGTGTGTCATGTACGCAGAGGAAAATTGGACGGTACCTTCGAGAACACGGATAAAAACATAGAGCCGACTTGAATGGTATGTCTGGTTTAGAAATATTGACAGAACAGCATAGATAGTTTGGATTAGAATCCTCTACTAGCTGATTCGTGTGCCCGCACCAATTGATCCTGGAAAAGATTACGCAAAACGAAGAAGCTCCGATAAGTGAGCATGACCAACTTATTTCATGCCGGTATACACTCATTACTCTTCTGGTTTCTACTTAAAACTATCATTAAGACGCTCTACCAGAACTGAACAACGTTGAGGAGAGTAGGAGAACAGTAGATCCAGTATGTGACGAGTTGAGCGTAATCGCTTCCGTCTCACACACACGTATAGCTCATATAGTCTCGGTACGTACACAGTGGAATTTTCGTATTACTGAATGAATGTAATTTAGCCGATGGTTATATCAAATCTGTTGAGAAACCTTTGATAAACGGTAACAATTTGTTAAACTTTTCCCCAAAACGTATTACCATAGGACTGTTCAGAGTTGTTCAATGGTAGTTGTACAAATCATCCGTTCGAGTTCAGACATTTCAAATTGAGAAGCTCGACTGTGGGAGTTGCCGGTTTTTCTATACCCCGGGGACCATGTAATCTTACGATTACTCATGCTCAGGTTTTTATTTCAACTCTGGATTCTTTGGGAATGGCCAGATCTCCAGAAAACAATCGTATTGCCATGGAAAAAGTTCAAAAATCGTTGTGGAATTTATGCAATTGAACTGAATCCTACTGTTCACAATCGCGAACTGTTCCTGTTCGATCTAATTAGACAGGGTACTGTCACCATCAGACTCGAGTTCGCTGAAACTGTACCAACTGGTGGTATTCATGCTGTATTTTTTGGTGAGTTTGACTAATTTAGTCAATCGATTTAGCTTGTAATCTTAATATCGACTCTATACTTTGAATCATGTCGTACCAAACTCATTAAACCTTCATTTACTATGTACAGTTCTACTACTGTGCATTCCTACACTATAGCTGAACAGCGGGTCTTTGTACAACAATTCAATTGGACTGTCCGACTATGTGCGACAGTTGCATAGTAAGAGAGACTGATAGCTTTGTAAGCTTCGAATTTTCAAATGGCAACAATATTATAATGATAAAGGGCACTATAATCACGTTTCCCCCAAACACAGTAGAAGATGTTCAGAATCCGCCAGGATTGATTGTACGCGATGGTTCGCATACGGTATACTCTTGCGACGAGTCAGATTCTGAATCTGAAGGGGAATCTGAAGAGACTGACGACTCATCAAAATCCGATTCCGAGCCTGATACACCCGAAAACGCTGATAATGGAGATGGATTTCGTTTTGATGAAGCCACGTTCCAATATGTAAAAGATGTGTGAATATTTATTAATGAATTTTTGCAAAAATCACTTTGTTTCAATGTGTTATGTATGTACAACACTACCGAAGATGAAACCACGTGGTACGCTATGCTAACATTTGAATTAAAATAATTACAATAGTTTCACACATGATCGGTTAATATCGTACAAGGAAGGAAGAATGTCAGACCAAACACACAAGTACACCGCTCTAGAAAAGGGAAAACCAATGAATTTATCGATACCCAATAATGACATAATTGAGTACCGATTATTTCTTATAGGTATTCGATTAATGAAAGTAGAATCTTAATATATTTTTTTAATGAAAGTAGAATCTTAAGACACTTTTTTGAATAGTCAGTTGAATAGTGGAGTATTGAAGGTAATTCGGCTTTTAGGCTATCAGTATACAAAAAGGGGGGTGTGAAAATATATACACCGTATTTTTCTTTCACATAGGGTACCCTGTATTGACCGGTCTTCGCGATTTTCATCAAAATCAGATTCGACAACCCGTGATTTTTTTCAGAAGAGACCGGTCAATTACAGGGTACCCTATGTGAAAGAAAAATACGGTGTATATATTTTCACACCCCCCTTTTTGTATACTGATAGCCTAAAAGCCGAATTACCTTCAATACTCCACTATTCAACTGACTATTCAAAAAAGTGTCTTAAGATTCTACTTTCATTAAAAAAATATATTAAGATTCTACTTTCATTAATCGAATACCTATAAGAAATAATCGGTACTCAATTATGTCATTATTGGGTATCGATAAATTCATTGGTTTTCCCTTTTCTAGAGCGGTGTACTTGTGTGTTTGGTCTGACATTCTTCCTTCCTTGTACGATATTAACCGATCATGTGTGAAACTATTGTAATTATTTTAATTCAAATGTTAGCATAGCGTACCACGTGGTTTCATCTTCGGTAGTGTTGTACATACATAACACATTGAAACAAAGTGATTTTTGCAAAAATTCATTAATAAATATTCACACATCTTTTACATATTGGAACGTGGCTTCATCAAAACGAAATCCATCTCCATTATCAGCGTTTTCGGGTGTATCAGGCTCGGAATCGGATTTTGATGAGTCGTCAGTCTCTTCAGATTCCCCTTCAGATTCAGAATCTGACTCGTCGCAAGAGTATACCGTATGCGAACCATCGCGTACAATCAATCCTGGCGGATTCTGAACATCTTCTACTGTGTTTGGGGGAAACGTGATTATAGTGCCCTTTATCATTATAATATTGTTGCCATTTGAAAATTCGAAGCTTACAAAGCTATCAGTCTCTCTTACTATGCAACTGTCGCACATAGTCGGACAGTCCAATTGAATTGTTGTACAAAGACCCGCTGTTCAGCTATAGTGTAGGAATGCACAGTAGTAGAACTGTACATAGTAAATGAAGGTTTAATGAGTTTGGTACGACATGATTCAAAGTATAGAGTCGATATTAAGATTACAAGCTAAATCGATTGACTAAATTAGTCAAACTCACCAAAAAATACAGCATGAATACCACCAGTTGGTACAGTTTCAGCGAACTCGAGTCTGATGGTGACAGTACCCTGTCTAATTAGATCGAACAGGAACAGTTCGCGATTGTGAACAGTAGGATTCAGTTCAATTGCATAAATTCCACAACGATTTTTGAACTTTTTCCATGGCAATACGATTGTTTTCTGGAGATCTGGCCATTCCCAAAGAATCCAGAGTTGAAATAAAAACCTGAGCATGAGTAATCGTAAGATTACATGGTCCCCGGGGTATAGAAAAACCGGCAACTCCCACAGTCGAGCTTCTCAATTTGAAATGTCTGAACTCGAACGGATGATTTGTACAACTACCATTGAACAACTCTGAACAGTCCTATGGTAATACGTTTTGGGGAAAAGTTTAACAAATTGTTACCGTTTATCAAAGGTTTCTCAACAGATTTGATATAACCATCGGCTAAATTACATTCATTCAGTAATACGAAAATTCCACTGTGTACGTACCGAGACTATATGAGCTATACGTGTGTGTGAGACGGAAGCGATTACGCTCAACTCGTCACATACTGGATCTACTGTTCTCCTACTCTCCTCAACGTTGTTCAGTTCTGGTAGAGCGTCTTAATGATAGTTTTAAGTAGAAACCAGAAGAGTAATGAGTGTATACCGGCATGAAATAAGTTGGTCATGCTCACTTATCGGAGCTTCTTCGTTTTGCGTAATCTTTTCCAGGATCAATTGGTGCGGGCACACGAATCAGCTAGTAGAGGATTCTAATCCAAACTATCTATGCTGTTCTGTCAATATTTCTAAACCAGACATACCATTCAAGTCGGCTCTATGTTTTTATCCGTGTTCTCGAAGGTACCGTCCAATTTTCCTCTGCGTACATGACACACCGAGTTCCACCACGTACAAAAAACAAGACTACAGTACCCCCTCAGTATATTCCGCAAATTATCACAGAATAAGTATGGGATCGAGCCTCAGCGTACGATGAAGAGCAAGTTTGAGAAGTGTAAACTACGAGTGCGTCCGAGATGTGTCAAGTAATCGACGTTCTTTACAGTGATGAATTCTATGAGAGTTTGAACAAAAATGTCTGTACTAGGAAATGAAGGCCATCGCCACTACAAGCGTGCTTAATTCCACGAAAGGGGTGTACTTTATCGTTGCTAATCCTCGAATCAGATTTTGTCTAATGTATTCCAAGTCACTGTGAGTTTCACTAGCGATGTATGTCTCTTGGTGTTTGAATTTTCATCTCTTCAAACAATTCGCAGCTGTGTGATATAACCATTAAAGGGACCGTACCTCTTTAATTTGATGATTTGAGTTATCAGTGGACACATGGGGACGAAACATGGACCAAACAGTCAGAATTAGTGAAAATTCCGCAACTTGGGTCGTTTTTGAGCAAATTTGAGTACGGCCACAACGCGGAAGCCACAGCACGTACCTATTTTCATGGAGACGCGCACAAATTGTCCGCAAAACGTCCGTGAAACGTATCATAAATTCAATCACGTAACAACTGACATATTTAAAAGTGTTTTAGTTATCTATGCCCCTTTTTGGTTTAATTAAGATTGAAGTTGTGTGTATTAAAATCGAATTCACCTTTTGACCAAACGTTTTGCGATACAGTAACCCTTAAGATAGTTTGGCTCATAAAAGGTTGGGTTCTCGACTTATTTCTATTTTTCTTTTTTGTGTATCAGGAAGGGACCATCAGTACAGTATCAAAGCAGTTTCGTGAGACTTCATGTTTTTTAATCGATCCAAATTATAGAGAAACGGTCCCTTTAATGATCACACTCTCGTCTCATGCGAAGCTGGGTGGAACGCGAGGTGCATAGTCTTGAGGTCCGATGTTTCAAAACTGTGGAATCAAACCATGTGAATGAAGTCTTCACCATGTTAGAGTATTTTAAAGTGATGTAATCCGCTGAGCATAGTTTTTCACCCGCATGACAACGTGTGAGCTAAACGGAATTTGATGAACTCAGAGTACTCCTTGATAATAAATCATCCAAAATTCCATTTAAACCCGATAAAAGTCTTAGTGGAAAAAAAAGATATTCTCTGATAATTTTAGTCTGTTTACAATCGAAGCCGAATAAGATAAATCACGCATCTCTCACAAACAAGAAAACAATTTCTACTGCAGGAGCAGGGCAAAACTTGGATGTGTGTATAAAATAATGTATCTAAGAAGAGTCTTCTCTATAATCGTTCATGAATGCGTCAGTTGCCTTTGAGTATCCCTGAAGTATAACTATTCAATGAAATAAGGTGTAACAACGAGATAGTTAGGTTCGGGTGAAACACAGACCAATTCCGATAGTTTCCGCTATTTATGGCTTTTTGCTCCAGCTTTACTTATAACACTCACATTCATCCGGATTGCTGTTAACGACATTAGGTATATAGGATTGAGATGTTGAAGATATAGGAGAGGAAAATCTCACAAGTCCAGAAATATTTATTGCTAAAACAGACAAAACTTTGGATATTTCTATTGATAATGTCCAATTCCATTTCTTTAACGTCAACAATATTCGATAACCTCTGGAGTTTGTTAGTGAATTGAGCTGAATGCAGATATAGTTTGGAGCTGTTTTGGGAGGGGAAAATCTCACAAGTCTAGAGATATTCATAAAGAAATATTTATTACTAAAACAGACAAAACTTTGGATATTTCTATTGATAATGTCAAATTCCATTTCTTTAACGTCAACAATATTCGATAACCTCTGGAGTTTGTTAGTGAATTGAGCTGAATGCAGATATAGTTTGGAGCTGTTTTGGGAGGGGAAAATCTCACAAGTCTAGAGATATTCATAAAGAAATATTTATTACTAAAACAGACAAAACTTTGGATATTTCTATTGATAATGTCAAATTCCATTTCTTTAACGTCAACAATATTCGATAACCTCTGGAGTTTGTTAGTGAATTGAGCTGAATGCAGATATAGTTTGGAGCTGTTTTGGGAGGGGAAAATCTCACAAGTCTAGAGATATTCATAAAGAAATATTTATTACTAAAACAGACAAAACTTTGGATATTTCTATTGATAATGTCAAATTCCATTTCTTTAACGTCAACAATATTCGATAACCTCTGGAGTTTGTTAGTGAATTGAGCTGAATGCAGATATAGTTTGGAGCTGTTTTGGGAGGGGAAAATCTCACAAGTCTAGAGATATTCATAAAGAAATATTTATTACTAAAACAGACAAAACTTTGGATATTTCTATTGATAATGTCAAATTCCATTTCTTTAACGTCAACAATATTCGATAACCTCTGGAGTTTGTTAGTGAATTGAGCTGAATGCAGATATAGTTTGGAGCTGTTTTGGGAGGGGAAAATCTCACAAGTCTAGAGATATTCTGTTGTGTGGTTACACACAAGTCTATTTCATTCCTGTGTAACATGTTAACTGTTTAGCATATTTGCGCACACGTGTAAAGTAACGTGTCGCGTTTCTCGTCTATCAAGAGTATTGTATCTGCTGCCTACGAATAAACCGGTCTTCCTCACCAGTCTCCTTGCTTGTACAGGTATAAACCTTGGTGTTAATATCTTTGTGTGTTATTAGTGTTGATCCTATGTGGTAAGGATACAACATAACTGGCGATCAGGATAGGCAAAAGTTGTTGTTGTTGTTTCCCTGTGTATTGTCGTCTACAAAGTCTCTTGTACGAAGAGATCGACACTTTATTGGCTGCGTCTTGTGAAGCAAACGAGGCGTAGTAACTCTGAAACCTGTTAAGCGGGAATCAGAACAATCTGTTTGTTGTGGAGTGCTAGGTCTGTACGAGACTGTAAGTACTGTCACCGACCCCCGCGAAGTGAGCACCCAGTTGAATTGCTGGTAAAGCCTTTTCCTTAGGAGAAGTGCTGCCCAAATTTTCAATTGATTGTTACTACCGGAGGTCAGGGGAAGTGCTGCCCAATTTTTCATTTGGAGCAAATACGCACTAAACAACATGGAGGGACAGCAACAACAGGACACGAACATGCAGAATTTGCTGTTGGAATTGTTGAAAGGTCAACAAGAGCAATTCAAGCAACAAGAGGAGAGGATGAGGATTCAGCAAGAGCAGTTAGACATGCAAAGAGACCAGTTGAAGTTACTTCAAAGTGGTGTTGCTAATGTTCAAGAAGATCGTAGTGGTACGAGTGTTGGATCTCCGATAACGACTGCAGCCCGATTGATGAGTGATTTGAATGCAAGGCTGACAACCTTTGTATTTGATCCTGAGAGTGATCTCACATTCTCACGTTGGTATGATCGATACGGTGAAGTGTTCACTGTTGACGGTGCACTGTTGGATGATAAATCTAAAGTGAGACTGTTGGTTGGCAAACTGTCGAATGAAGTTTTCGATCGTTACAAGAGTCATATTCTGCCAAAGACCACGGCTGAGTTGGAGTTTGCTGAAACTCTGGAAATTTTGAAAGAGATGTTTGATGTGAAAACATCAGTATTCACGGAGAGATACAATTGTCTCAAGCTCGAGAAGATTGAATCGGAAGATTGTATGGAGTACACTGGTCGGGTGAATGAACAGTGTGAGAGAGCAAAACTCCAGGAGCTTGACAAAGATGGTTTGAAGGCATTGTTCTGGATATCTGGTTTGAAGTCAAACAGAGATAATGACCTGAAGACAAGACTGCTCATGTTTTTGGACAGGCGGTACGCAGACAAGCAAGCTGTAACGTTGAGAGACCTGTATAAGGAGTGTGACAGTTGGTTGAACATCAAGCGAGAGGCGAAGATGGTTCAAAGTGATTCCCATCGAGTGTATGCGGTAGAGTCACAGCTTCAAGGTCAAGATCAAGTTGAGCACATTGGTAGATTGTGCTGGAACTGTGGAAAGGATGGTCACTTATCGAGACACTGTAAGGCCAAAAAGTGGACGTGTGGCAAGTGCAAGAGGAGCGGTCACAAGCAGGAGTTTTGTGAGCAAATAGCCAAGTACACTGCTAACTCATCTGGAAGAGCTCGTGTGAACAACTCGGTTGTTGTCGAGTCTTCAGAGAAGAAGCTGAAGGTGAACGCTGTGAGACGTTACCTACCAGTAGATATCGAAGGAGTGAAAATCGATTTTCAATTCGATACTGGTTCGGACGTGACATTGTTGAATGTACACGATTGGAAGAAGCTTGGTAAACCTAATCTTGAAAAGTCCCGAGTTCGAGTTGCAGATGCCAATGGAAAGACTATAAGAGTGCTTGGCAAACTGAGCTGTGATTTCAAGATGAAAGGTGAATACGGTACTGGTTGTGCTTATGTTTCTCATGCAAGTAGTCTGGTTGGCCTTGATTGGTTAACGCAGAACGAGAACATAAAGTATTACCTAGAGATGATGACTGGTCAAAGTGTGAAAGATCGATCGAAGGAATGTACCAACAGCTCGTTGAAACCTCAAGTGAGTGAGAAGGTGCAGAGTGTTGTGACAAAGGTTGAGGCCAAGAAAGAGCTCAACAAGCACGAAAGTTCATCGATCAGTGTCAGCGAAATGTCATCTTCGCAAAGGAAATGGAATGATAGAGTCTATGTGGACATTGTGGGTCCCGTGAAAGGTCTATCATACTTAGTTCTCGAGGATTCTGAAACTAAGTGGACTGATGTGGCAGAGATGAAAGACTGCACATCGAAAACAACAGCTTCCACTTTGTCAGAAGTGTTCAAGTTGATTGGAAAAACGCCGAAGACCATTCTTACTAGTCTTAGTACGCAGTTCGTGGCGGAGCAATTCCGTAGAGAATGTGTTCAGAATGGTATAAGGCAGGAACAGTCGTTGTTCAACTCTGAGTCTTCTAGATTTGCACATGTATTGTGGCAAAAGTTGAAGGAGGAGAAGAGGGTGCCTAGTGATGATGAATTGGCAGAAATGCGTGAGAACTATGAAGATCCACATAGTAGTGTTGAGGTTGACAATGGTTTTGTCAACACGAACATGGCTATGTCCCGTTGCTGAAGCTGTCTACAGCTATGTTTTGTTGCTGATGCTGTCTACAGTGAACAACCTCTCAAGTCTCGTTGCTGAAGCTGTCTACAGCGAACAATCCCATATGTAAAACTGAAGCTGTCTACAGCGAACACTCTCTTATGTGAACCCGAAGCTGTCTACAGCCGATCATTTTGTATCCAATTGTTTCACATCTCCCCCAAATGTTAGTTCTCAAGAAAGGGAGGTGTTGTGTGGTTACACACAAGTCTATTTCATTCCTGTGTAACATGTTAACTGTTTAGCATATTTGCGCACACGTGTAAAGTAACGTGTCGCGTTTCTCGTCTATCAAGAGTATTGTATCTGCTGCCTACGAATAAACCGGTCTTCCTCACCAGTCTCCTTGCTTGTACAGGTATAAACCTTGGTGTTAATATCTTTGTGTGTTATTAGTGTTGATCCTATGTGGTAAGGATACAACATATTCATAAAGAAATACTTATTACTAAAACAGACAAAACTTTGGATATTTCTATTGATAATGTCAAATTCCATTTCTTTAACGTCAACAATATTCGATAACCTCTGGAGTTTGTTAGTGAATTGAGCTGAATGCAGATATAGTTTGGAGCTGTTTTGGGAGGGGAAAATCTCACAAGTCTAGAGATATTCATAAAGAAATATTTATTACTAAAACAGACAAAACTTTGGATATTTCTATTGATAATGTCAAATTCCATTTCTTTAACGTCAACAATATTCGATAACCTCTGGAGTTTGTTAGTGAATTGAGCTGAATGCAGATATAGTTTGGAGCTGTTTTGGGAGGGGAAAATCTCACAAGTCTAGAGATATTCATAAAGAAATATTTATTACTAAAACAGACAAAACTTTGGATATTTCTATTGATAATGCCAAATTCCATTTCTTTAACGTCAACAATATTCGATAACCTCTGGAGTTTGTTAGTGAATTGAGCTGAATGCAGATATAGTTTGGAGCTGTTTTGGGAGGGGAAAATCTCACAAGTCTAGAGATATTCATAAAGAAATATTTATTACTAAAACAGACAAAACTTTGGATATTTCTATTGATAATGTCAAATTCCATTTCTTTAACGTCAACAATATTCGATAACCTCTGGAGTTTGTTAGTGAATTGAGCTGAATGCAGATATAGTTTGGAGCTGTTTTGGGAGGGGAAAATCTCACAAGTCTAGAGATATTCATAAAGAAATATTTATTACTAAAACAGACAAAACTTTGGATATTTCTATTGATAATGTCAAATTCCATTTCTTTAACGTCAACAATATTCGATAACCTCTGGAGTTTGTTAGTGAATTGAGCTGAATGCAGATATAGTTTGGAGCTGTTTTGGGAGGGGAAAATCTCACAAGTCTAGAGATATTCATAAAGAAATATTTATTACTAAAACAGACAAAACTTTGGATATTTCTATTGATAATGTCAAATTCCATTTCTTTAACGTCAACAATATTCGATAATCTCTGGAGTTTGTTAGTGAATTGAGCTGAATGCAGATATAGTTTGGAGCTGTTTTGGGAGGGGAAAATCTCACAAGTCTAGAGATATTCATAAAGAAATATTTATTACTAAAACAGACAAAACTTTGGATATTTCTATTGATAATGTCAAATTCCATTTCTTTAACGTCAACAATATTCGATAACCTCTGGAGTTTGTTAGTGAATTGAGCTGAATGCAGATATAGTTTGGAGCTGTTTTGGGAGGGGAAAATCTCACAAGTCTAGAGATATTCATAAAGAAATATTTATTACTAAAACAGACAAAACTTTGGATATTTCTATTGATAATGCCAAATTCCATTTCTTTAACGTCAACAATATTCGATAACCTCTGGAGTTTGTTAGTGAATTGAGCTGAATGCAGATATAGTTTGGAGCTGTTTTGGGAGGGGAAAATCTCACAAGTCTAGAGATATTCATAAAGAAATATTTATTACTAAAACAGACAAAACTTTGGATATTTCTATTGATAATGTCAAATTCCATTTCTTTAACGTCAACAATATTCGATAACCTCTGGAGTTTGTTAGTGAATTGAGCTGAATGCAGATATAGTTTGGAGCTGTTTTGGGAGGGGAAAATCTCACAAGTCTAGAGATATTCATAAAGAAATATTTATTACTAAAACAGACAAAACTTTGGATATTTCTATTGATAATGTCAAATTCCATTTCTTTAACGTCAACAATATTCGATAACCTCTGGAGTTTGTTAGTGAATTGAGCTGAATGCAGATATAGTTTGGAGCTGTTTTGGGAGGGGAAAATCTCACAAGTCTAGAGATATTCATAACTAAAATCGACCGGAACTTGGATATTACTATTGATAATGTCAAATTCCATTTCTGTAACGTCATCAATCTTCAATAATCTCTGGTTTGTCAGTGAAATAAGCTGAATGCAGGTAGAGTTTCAAGCTCTTTTAGAAGGGGAAAATCTCACAAGTCTAAAAGTATTTTTAGCTAAGTAGGCCAAAGCTTGGTTATCACCATTGATAATGTCAAAATTCATTCTTGTAACGTCATCAATCATTAACTTTATTTTTGTAAAGTCATCAATCTCCAATAAACTCTGGAGTTTGTCCGTGAATTGAGCTGAATGTAGATATAGTTTGAAGTTGTAATAGGAGGGAAGTCTAGAAATATTCATAGCTAAAATCGACTGAAACTTGGATATTTCTGATGATAATGTCAAATTTCATAACAATAAAAATAATAATAATAACTAAACTTGGCATCGTAGCCTAACTCGGAAGGTTCTGGCCCAATCCGGGTACCGGGCGCTCTAGTGTTTTCTGTTTGCGAAGCCTCCTCAACGGTTTCTGTCTTCACTGTCTTATTTAGCTTTTTTCTCCGTGTTTTCTTTCACCATAATTTGAGTCACATTCTTATTTCCAGCTGTCGCAGCGTTGTCTATTTTTGAATTCATCCTTTACATAAACGAGGGAGGATCTTTGAAATGTATAAAAAAAATCTTCGCGAGGTAGATTTAGCTTGTGACTTTTGATTCCAGCGTGCTTGTCTCGATGATGAGACAATTTTCTTTGTCTGGAAAGTGAAAACCTGTCGCGAATGGTGCAGTAAGAACTAGAGAGCGCCCTAATTTTCGAACGCAAATCACGAAACTCGAGTAAAGAGTGAACTGATTCAAATATCATCGTTGTGCGCTACTGTGTTCACTCTAACTTACAGCTGGCTCA
The DNA here is from genome assembly GCA_964036275.1 of Litoditis marina. Taxonomy (NCBI): domain Eukaryota; kingdom Metazoa; phylum Nematoda; class Chromadorea; order Rhabditida; family Rhabditidae; genus Litoditis; species Litoditis marina. Next base: position 27,282,567 of record OZ038434.1, read on the forward strand.
CTTTTGCACTATTCTGTTCACTCGATGTAACGCTGGCTCATTTGTCCTCGAAGATGGTTTCATCGTTCTCGTCCTTCATCGTTCTCGCGGACTGACTCTTCATATGCGTTGTTTGAATTGAGACACTGACCGAGAAAGTGTATTCCTTTTGTCAGTTTTCACAGTTTCGTGAGCTGCGCTTTTAACGGATTATACTCATTCTGTGATAAAACGCAGTATATACACATATTTCTCTGAATTGTCACCATTTTGACATAAACGGCTAGATTAAAGCGAGCTTGCGTAGAACGCGAGGTCTAACCGTCCCGCCCAAAACGCGTAACTCAGTTATTGCCACTCAGAGAGGAAAAAAAGTTGGCGCCAATTATTCGGAGTTTGTTTCTATAGAAACCAACGTAAGCCAAGAAAAACAAAATTTGAACGTTTCGACTCGAGAATCATAGTTATCAGCAACCGAAATGGCCACTTCAATTATTGACAATCAATTTAAAAAAAGAAAACACCTTCATTTGTTCGCGTAAAAATACAAATATTGTATTTCCTGTAACTGAAGCAGGATTATAAGCAGTGAATGCGTTTTTCTGTCAAAGACTGTTAGAACAGGTGCTGATTCGTCAGAGTTTTAGCCACGAACTCGCAGAGCCGAGGGTCGTAATTTGACGTTTGAGACTCTTATTTTTAGAGTTTTTATTGCCTATAACTTATGACAATGCAATACATCTTATAAGTTATAACAATGAAACACATTCAATTTGGGTATAACACATGTTAACTACTTTGGTTGGAGGAGTGATAAAGATGTTTTCTCGTGCAAATCACAAAAACATGATAGGAAACCGTCATTGAAAACTTTTTTTGACTTTTGCTCATATTCTGAATTCTTTGCCGACTGGCAAAATACTGCATATGGTTCAAAGAAAAAGGAAGAAAACCCTCAAAAAGAGTTTTTGGGTCATGGTATTCACCGCTTTTCATTGGCTTCAATTGGTAAGATAGGATGTCCAATTGGATGGATCCCCTGACTGAGCAGACCTCCTTCAAAATACAATCAACCATTATTGTGAAATGCACGGAGAAGCGAATTCAAGTAAATCATTCCTTTATTGAGATCTTGGTAAAACAGACAAAATTCGGTTAATTTCATTTTTACAAAGATAGCGTGTAATTGTGTGAAATACAAAGAAAATTATCTATAATTTTTTTAATGAGTTTAATCTACAAGATTTTCGCAAGTGTTACTTTGTAAGATTGCTTCAATCCAATCGCGGTCGTTAAAAACAAATAACTTAGCGCAGCTATCATCGTCATCGCGGATAGGTCTTTTATTGGCATGCCGCTCTGTGTTGTCGGATAGTTCGAGAAACGCATACCAGTGCAATGATTGGCTAGTTCTGGTGACATTTCATGTTTATGATGCTAGGTGATCGGTCAATTCGAGTAACAAACAAAAAAAAATGTCGATGTAGAAAAGGGTGGGTAGTTTTTGGGGGGATTTCCTGGGGTGGGGTAAAAAAAATAGTAAAGTATAAATTGGTCGGTGCGTGGTAATGAAGAGATTTCATCTACCTATGCATGTATTATTGTGAGCTCTCTGTTTTTTAGTTCGTTCCTTGCTCTATCATCTTCTCTCTCGCTTTCTCTATCACCTGCGCAGCTGACTTTTTATGGTCGCGCCGCGAGAGATAGCCAGTCGGGGTTATTCAAAAACTGTGCCGGTCTTCAAACGGAGGGGGCATATACTACTATTCGAATTATAGAAGAAAAACGTCTAACCACAAAAAAAAACAGGGAAAACCAAATAAAAACTGAAAATGCGAAAACAGGTGAAGGCGAAGAGGTCAATCAACTGATTTGGGCTGTGCAAATACGGAGAGCAACGTGGGAGCAAAATAAATATCATAATGGGTGCCAAATTCATAAACTTCTGCCCCACGTCGGAATCGAAACTGCGAGCAAATTACTTGTAGCAGGGCGCTAACCACTGCGCCATTAGTGCACATAACCAGCGAGCTTTGGAATAGAAGACATGTGTACGTACACAGCGGAAAGTGAGATATACAGTACCCTCCCCCCTTTCCGTTGGCGACGACTATATGGTCAGTTTCGAATGTATATGATACAAAGAGTTCGAAAACCAACTTCAGAAAACCACTGTGAAAACTGTTGCTGTAAAACGTGGCGAAACGGTATATTTCTTAATTTTCAACAATAAAAGTATTTTTGGCTTGTAACTGTAATGGAGTATAACGTTTAACGGACTACAAACTCAAAAATGGAAGGGCTGATTTTTTTGAATGTAAAATTTGAAAAAGAGCGGCGGTTTATTAAGGAACTAATATTGATGTCGAACGTTTTTCTTCATCAAGAACACCTGGGCAAAACCAAACATTGCAGCATTTGCATAAGCTAGCGTGTTTAGGTTACATAAGTCTTACCATTATGTGAAGTTGTTACTCGTTCGATTAGATTCCAATAGATTTGCCCACTCAGTTTTTCAATACAAGCGTTTCAATGTATGTTGCCCTACCCCGCTGTGTTTGTAGTTTTATTGGTTCTTTGTTGGCTCAAATTTATGAGTAATGGCGTGTGTCGAGGTCGAACTACAACCAGTTCTAACCATTTCTAATACACAAGTTTTACATATAGTTCCTTTCACCAATCGATGACTTTCTACAGTAATCTTTCGAAAACTAAAACGCATTTATCTAATCAACAAACCGGATTTAAGATTAACTTTTGTTGTATGCTTGTAATACCCGAAGTGGAAAACTAAATCACAGAGTTTACACTATGTACAACACCTACAAGATATGATAAATTCACTTTAAAGTTTTATTATCTCACTGTAGAGGGCTATTGTTGCGTGAAACAGACTATATCAAACATAAATTCTCATTGATATACGTTAAGCACTATAGTGTAATTCAGAGCAACATCAACATAGCAGTTTGAGTACGGAAAAAGGCGCAGCTTCTAAAAGTGAAGTGTGAACTTTAAGTGAACTGTGAACAATGAACTGATTTGGGCTGTGCAAATACGAAGAACAACGTGGGAGCAAAATAAATATCATAATGGGTGCCAAATTCATAAACTTCTGCCCCACGTCGGAATCGAAAAATTATGTCAAAAAAACTATATAGGGTTTGCTGTCACCAAAATTCTCACTTTCTAATCTGGAATTTTGAAGTTCTTAACATTTTTACAGTATGTTCGATTGGTTTCTCGTAACATACGACAATTTTGTGTCATCCGGAAACCTTTGGCCAATTTTGTCCGAAAATCGAACTTGGGCTTCGGATATAGCTCATTTCGACACGAAATTACTGGATGGACCGTTTTTCATGGAGAATGAAAACTTCTCATTGTACATACTCTCGGCCATACTAGGTAAGGACATTCCAAACAATCTTAATGTTTCACTCATAGTGTTGATATACCCTAGAGAAGTAGCAAAGCTCTAATTCAATTGAAAGTGGTCAGGAACAATGACGCGGATTTTCTGCGGTTAAAAAGCTACAAAATCGAGAACACGCAGATCGATGAGGGTACAGACAGGACATGCTGCGTCTCTCTAACCTGCACACTCTCTCGTCGTGAACACTACAAAAATGTTTTTCTGAGTGGGAAGAAGTTGTTTGAGTGCAGTGCGATTATGGGCTAGCAGCTGAATGAGAAAGTGTAGATCAAAGGTGCGCAAATGAGTTGGTCGCTCCGTTGTGTACAAAACCTCTGACTGCGCCGTATCTCGTTCAGGTTACAAAATCCGCGTCGAGTCATGACACGTTCCGAAAATTTCAGTTCAACTGACGAGCTATAACATTTTCGCCAGAAACCGCGACACTAATTAAAAAAAGATTACCTAGTTTTATTTAGTTTTATTTAAACACCCTTTTCCATTCAAAAAAGTCCAATTCACTCTTAAGTTTGTATTTTCAGCCATACCGTCGCTAATTCTCTACTTCGAGACGATTAGAGTGATTACATATTCTCCATTGAAATCTCAATCGTTTTTCAGACATTATCTGCTGGACGCGTATGTGGTAATAGTTAAACTTGAATGAAAATTCAAAAAAATTAAAACTAATTTACAAGTAAGAACACGTGAAAGAAATTTAAGGACGGGCTGTTTCTACGATTAAAGAAAGAAATAAGTACAAAGAAGAAAAAACACCCCTTTTTACACCTAGCGTGTCTATTGCAGACTTCCGAAACAATAAAAATAATAGCATAATTAATTGTCTTAAAAAAGACAATCCAGTTTAAACTATGGTTCAAACCAGTTGTATGTACGGTTCAATCAATCATACATACCTAAACCCAACACTCATTTCGAACGTACCATTTTCATTTTCAATTTCAATTTTCACCTGAGACTGATTACGGTGTGAAGTGAGCCGATTGAACCAAGCCTCAAATGAAACTTTAAATAAAAAAACAATGATTCATACGCATAGCTGAAACACCTGTGGTTTGCATTATTCAATTCAAGATTTCAAACCCCGGAAGGATGTGACTTAGCAGTGTTGAACTTGCTCAATGATAAAGTCTCGAATACTTCGAGACATAATACTATGAAAATATTAAGACACTGCAGCGAGGCGATGAAACTGTTAAGATGGTCCTAAGCAATAAGTGATGGTAATAAGTGGTACGTATTGCCTTTACGCGAGAAATGTAGCTTTTTCCATGTCAATACTATGAACAATCGACTAATAACCTATTTTCAGAACATTCTGTTTCTGGTACTGGACTGGGTGCTCACCCGTTTACCATTGTGTACTGTATGCCGTTCTTGTGTGGTGTATATGCCACTTGGTTTTCATTTGACATTTTTGTATTTTCTCTTGGTTTACACAAAAATATGGCAGATTTTGTCGGCGACGCACGTTGTTTTCAATAGATGGACTGCGGTGTATTTTCCGTTGAAATATAAAAAAGTGAGTTTTCATCACGAATGGTGATGAGAATAGTGATTGAAGGGACCGTACCTCTCTAATTTAATTATTTGAGTTGTCAGTGGCCACATGGGGACAAAAAGGAACAATTCAATCGAAACTAGTGAAATATTTCCTATCTTATGACCTTTTTGGTCCAACTTGAGTACGGCAATGTGGCGTAAGCCACAGCACGTACCTATTTTCATGCAGACGCGCAGAAATTGTCCGCAAAACGTCCGTAAAACGTATCATAAATGTTAACACGTAACAGTTGATATTTGTAAGGGTGTTTAAGTTATTTATATCTATTTTTGTTCTGATTAAGATTGACGTTGTGTGTACTAAAAACAATTTCATAATTCGACCAAAATCTTTGCGATACAGTAACCCTAAGGATGGTTTGGTTCATAAACGGCTTGGTTCTCGACCGATTTTCTTTTTTCTTTTCATTGTAATATTAAGGGACCACCAGTACACTATCAAATCAATATCTTGAATTTTTGATCCAAATAATCGAGAAACGGTCTTTAAAGAGGGCCAGCAGAAACAAAGTTGCTACGAAAAGGCTGCTCAAGAGAACTTCTTTCACCTCTAGCTACCTCTTTTAATTCGAAATACGTGCACCTAACTAGGAATGAATGAATTTATAACGCAAGTGAAGCGGGGAGCAAAAAAAATAGTTAAGAATCGAAAGATAATTGGACATGTAAAAACAGTACGGGACTAGCAGATGATGCACATATTTTGTCCTGATTTTGCACGCGCTATGTTATGTTTAGGTTTTCCCGGGGTAACTGATTTATCATACCCCCTGACCTATCTATCAGTCTCTAATGGACTAAACTGGAATGGCAAATGCCAACTCCGCTCATTTATTGATTTTTATACTTTTAGCTCTGGCGCTCACATCTTATTTCATCTTGGCTCCTAATGTTCACCCTCTCTTTTGCGAATACGTGGTATGTTCTGCCATCTCAAGCGTATTACCGATATTTTGGAAGTGGCTTGGGCTTCGGCATGGACTATACGAAACCCTTCAGAGAGGTGAATATAAACAAAAACTCTAATTAAATATTTACAGAACGGAAGAATAGTTAAGAGAAAACTATAGATAGTACGTTTTGCCTTTAGCCCAACTTTTTAAATTCGAACCAATCAGAAATGTCGAGTAACACGTGACAAAACGCAGGTACCAACTGATACCATAGTACCAATAGCCTGAGTATCATATTTCTGTCGTGAAAGACTAGCCAAAGCACTAATAATTTCACCGATTTGTCGTGGTTTGAAGTATATACGCAGCCTTTGTGGAACGAATCGAAAGTCCAATGCTTCACAAATTTTCAGTTCCATCTGAGTACGCACACGCTCTACACTTCGGTCTGTACGACGTCTATCAGCATTCTACTGATCATCAGTTCAGTGTTTCGACTAAAATCATTGTCGGTCAACAGTAGTAACAACATCGAACGGTCTCTCTGGATAACTGGGGTCCTCAATTTCGCGTTTCACTCATTACAAACCGCGGAGCAGGTGAGAAAGTTCCTAAACTTGGTGATCGTCACTTGTTTTTAGTTCGGTCCGAGTGCATAACAGTTCTTCCGATGAACCAAACGTTAGTAGAATCAAACTACAAACATCACAGAAAAAATCTTCAAAACATACCATTCAAAGCATACAAATCGTTTTTTTATGAATAAAAACGACGTGTACAATTGAAGCCTGCGTTCTGTAAAGCGATGCGTCTACAAACTAATTTATCATGATCACATTTCCAACCAAGCAGTTACTCACAGGTTCGGGGACAGTCTTTTGATAATACTGTTATGTTTTTTTCTTATTTTCAATTACAGGCTGCCTACTACTATCTTTCCCACAGCGACATCACCTCCACCGCCTACTATTACGAGTTGTTCCAATACAGCTTCCTTATTGCTGATCTCATTGGTCTCAGTCCACCATGGATTTTGGTTTTGGTCAACAAAACCATCCGAGATGAAATACTTCGGTCGAACTCTGTCGCTAGAGTCGAAACTCTATCCAGATGAGCTGAGATCGAAACATTCGAATATCCACCAAAAAACGGGTAAACGTTTGCGTCACAGATAGTGTTACAAAATATAGTGTTCTCCTTCCTCTTATAAATTCATTGCGGTTGTTTGAATTGTTTGCAGACATAATAAATTTGTACACTAACTTTAAAAATTGATCCATGTGATGAAAGGTCACTGTCCTGTTTACTACAGGCACACTGCTCTTTTTATTGGCAAATGTCAACAAGTCTATGCAATTCTGAGTTTTGAAATGTGATTTCATTCACAGAGTTCAACGTTTGCAGCACATTTCACATGTTTAAAAATCGAACTCTGATGTTAACAAAAAAGGTGCTGATGTTAGAGTTTTGCCTCGATTCAATTACGCTTCCAGTACTTCTCGAATTATTTTTGTCGCAGTTTTCGGAAACTGAATGCGAACCAAAGATTAAACGGATAAGTACACTGGGAATAGTTAGTTGAAATCATCTTAGGAACACCTAAACGAAATAAAAAAGTACAAATTGTCGTTCTGCGTTCTTCTCATTACATATGATATTAGTAGGAAAAACTGCACTGTTCGATTCGCGCTGAGACTGAGCGTTTTATGTTCAATTTCAGAGACTAAGTGAATTTTTTTTTGAATTTTTAAGCCCAGAAAAATAGTAGTTTCGTCCCGTTCCTGGGTCGATATATCCGAGAATTTCTCAGATGAACTGCAAAAAACACTCAGTGCTGCTTAGTACCAAACCGGCTCAACTAGTTTTGAGGCGTGAGTCGATTCAGTCTTCATTGGACATTGAAACCAAAAAAATGTCATGTGTCCAACTTTCAAATGTTTCATGCAAATCACGCTGACATAATCGCTTAAAATTTATTCAATTTTTGTCAAAGACATTCATGTACTCGACACAGTGTATGCATGAACTAATGTATCACATGATGTTCTCTCAACTGCTTGCTTCATGTTCTTTTTGAACGAGGGAGAGCCAAGGTCTATGAGTGCAAAGAAACAAAGTCTAGATTAACGTGAAGTAGAAGATACGACAGTGCGATCGCCCACTGATATGCAAGTTCAACTGTAGTTCTGTGTAAGATCTGCTGTGTATTGCTTGATGTTGGTGCATTTCGTCGATATTTTCAATCGCTCCTGCGTAGCACGGTTGTGACTACAAGGTTCCGTTCGCAATCTTTCACGTACCCTCACGCGTTTTTTCTCTCATACCAATTGCATTGAGAACGTTTAGTGGATTTATGGCAGAATATAGCATAGTCCACACTGAGTCAAGGTTAGTCATATCAGAATAAAACCAAAGATCAACGCTCATAGATCGCGCGAATCAAAGTTGTACCAGATAAAACCTCTGCGGCGGTATATTAGCTTTTCGTAAATAACCTCGTACTGCAAGGACGAGGTAATTAATATTGTATTGCGAAGTATTTTTTATGGAGTCACAGCACCTGTCCAGAACGACACATTAAATAAAGTATGCCAAATAGCATGTTCAACTTGGAAAATGAATTCCTGCCTGCCCCCCATTAAACAAAAAGTGTTCTGTTCAGATTTTCTATCATCTAAACATGTTGCTCTATTGGTCCAGCTTGCCAATTACAATCCGAATCGGTTTATTTCACAGAAAATATGGTTATTTGAACCCCATTTTCACTTAGCAACGTTCGAACAGCATTGTTGAAAACGTTCTGAAAATTTTGAAGCCGTTCTATCTCTCAATGGGAAGAACTGAAACTACACCGATGTTTTGTTTTTTTTACTTTAACTCGTTTGTTCCTCAAAACACTGTGTAAAATACAATGTACATTTCATTCATTTTGTGAAGGTCTTAGCTTTTGTGAAATATCAGCTTCTTTGGGTATCCATTGAGTTGAGGCTAGTTCCATGGATATCTCGCATTTTAATAACAACCTGCGTTTCTGACAAAGCGTTTCTGACGAGACAAAGTTCTCTGCTCTCACATTCTTCCAGGATACGAGTGTGGAAAGAATAATGTCAAGATAGACAGTTTTCTTGTAATTTTTAATGTATTTTCATCTCGATAAGCGCCCAAATTTGATGATTTCGCTTGATGAGCAACGTAATCAAACTACAAATCCAGCTCGATAGGGCGATAGGCTTCTTAGGTTCATTTTGGTGACAGCAAACCCTATATAGAGTTTTTTTACATAATCAAACTAACGACGTTGCTGCATTCCGCGAAGAATGGAAATTTTTTTCTGTCCTTGATTCCTCTTTTTGACGATCTGATAGAGCGGTAATCAAATATTAAACAACAAAAGTTGTAAAATTGATGTGTTTCTGCAAAATCAAGGAATGTATTTTCTGCCAAATGTGATAATGAATTATCCCAATTTCCAGTAAATCTATCTTCTCTAGAAAACGTCCTGTTTCACCTTTATTCTTCCCGGGATATTTTTCTCACTGAGTACTTGATGATTTGCGAATGAAATTGTTTTCTTAGTTCGTTTTACCCACTTATGACCGTCTACAGTAATATGCTCAAACTTCTAGATCTAAGTTTGGTATGTTGGCATTTTGGATTTTCTCCAAGTTCTGGTAGTGTGTTATCTACCTTTACTACTACAAACTCTGGAAATTTGAATGCAAACTGATGAATCACTCATCAGCAAAATATAATACTTGACGGATTACTGTAGAAGGACATCGGTTGGTGAAACAGAGATACTCAGGCCATAGCCTGTTAATTACAAATTCGCGTTTGGTCGAAACTGTATTGCATCAAATCTAGAGATATAGTGTGCCCCGAAGAGACGTCAGACGACGAGGGGGGAAAATCAATGTCTATGACACACGGTATGAACGCTAATAGGGAAAGGTCCAACGCAAAAAATCGAATAATCTAAAACCGCTTCGTACAACATACGCGTTGCGGTAATTGCTAATAGAGCACGATAACAGTAAAAATTGAAATCAGTGATATGCAGATCAAGGCTTCTGTACATCGATTCTTGGCTAGCGCGCCGATACCAGTGATCCATTTGATTTGTGCGGGCCAAACTGGCAGCGCGCCAATAGTGATGGTCAGCCGTAAAACCAAGGAAATGAAATCGTGGCTCGTTTGGGAAGCGTTCATACCGTGGACAGTCACGCTGTGTAAACAGTAATTTACTGTTTTGCAACGACGCTTGTTCTGAGTAACACCACTGACCGTACGTCCAAGCTCATTCCGCATTTCTATTCCAATCTGCGTCTCGTTTACCATACCCTATTTCCATGTACTTACATCTTTCTGGGATTCTAAGGTCGCGAAATAGTGAGGGAACGCAAGAGACGCAGACTTTGATAGAGGTGCCGGGATGTTCTAGCATACGTACTCAGCACTCTCTCGCTTATCAGGGTGTTTCGCGTTTCTAATCAGTCTCCTAGTTGAATATGAAGTTGCTATTGTTTTCATATAACCTTTGACGACAGAATTGTGGTTTTGAATACTCATATTTACAGAACAGTATTCTGCAAGTATGTTCGACTGGTACTTCGTAACATACGACGATTTTCTGTCTTCCGGAAAAGTTTTCCCGAAATTGTCTGGCAACCGCAGCTGGGCGTCAAACATAGCTCATTTCAACACGGAACTACTGGATGGTCCATTTTTCATGGAAAATGAAAAATTTTCTATTTATCTTCTCTCGGCAATAGTGGGTATGTTTATACCACGCTCACCGAGTATCAGGCAGATATTGTTTTGTTAATGTAAACTCATATTTTATCAGTTTGATCTCGGTGAATTGTGAGTATCCATGATGAGAGCTAAGCAACTACAGAAAAAGCTCTCGATAAAAATGTTATGCTGAAATTTATACAAAACGATGACGTTATCCAAACTCACCTGCGCTAAAACTAAATTGATGTTGTGAAAGTCATACTGTAGAAGTCCACATAGGAATGAAAAATACTATACTTTATTTAACTGACGTCTATATTTTTCAGCCTTACCATCGATTGTGCTCTACATAAAGACGATAATAGTAGTGAAGTCGTCATCTCTGGGCGCTCACCCGTTTTTCCGACACTACATCCTCGACGCATACATGGTATATCGCGCGGAGCGCGAAGCGCTCTGCGTGAGTTGTCTTTGGTTTGGCCATTGCGGACTCGTTTTTTCCTTTTAATTAACAAAAATCTTCAAACATATTCTTTTTTTGAAAACTAAAAGGAGAGAACGTTAGAGAATCACAAATTGAACATTGTGTGAAAATTTCAGCCAAATCGGATTATTTTCGCCTGAGTTATGGTTTCGTGTCGTTGTTGAAAAGTTCCGCCGTAATTCGTCCCTCCTCCCTCCTCCCTCCTCCCTCGTCCCTCACGGAATTCTGTCCGCATCGTAGTGGAAAAACTACTGAACCAATTTGGCTAAAATTTGAAACATCTATTCTATGGCAAAAGTTGGCTCGTCGCGCCAAGTATGAAATGTATATGTAATCTCTGGCGCCGGGCGCGGGCGCCAATAGGCGCCAAAAACGACTATTGGAAAAACTATCGAACCGATTTAGCTGAAATTTGAAACATGAGTTCTAATGCAAAATTTAGCATGTCGCGCCAAATATGAGATGTATAGCTCCTCATTGGCGCCGGGCGCGGGCGCCAATAGGCGCCAAAAACCACTATTGGAAAAACTACCGAACCGATTTAGCTGAAATTTGAAACATGAGTTATAATGCAAAAGTTAGCCCGTCGCGCCAAATCTGAGATGAATACACCACCATTGGCGCCCGGCGCTGGCGCCAATAGGCGCCAAAAACGGCAAAACACTATTTATCATCAACTAAAATGTTGAACACTAATAGAAATTGAATAACTTGGTGGAAAGTGTGAAAGTCTTTTTCCAAAACTGAAATTTTTCTTCTGGCGCTCGAACCAGGCGCCAGATGGCGCCAAAACCCAAACTCACGACAGCGTCAATGGAATCGTCTGAAATTCGGTACACTAAATAACTATCACATGGCAAGTAAGATGCTCAATCTGAAAATCAAAAAAAGTTCTGTTGGCATTATGCGCTGGCGCCAATTGGCGCCAAAAATGGAAAAATATCAGTTATCGTCAATCAAACTGTTTCAAGTTAACAGATATTGAATATTCCAATGTGAAATAAAGATCCACAAATTCAAAATCGAATTTTATCGTCTGGCTCGGAACAGACGCCAAATGGCGCCAAAAAAATCTCGTTTCGTTCTGGCGCAAGACGCGTGTGTCAATTGACGCAGGAATGAAAAAAAAAGTTTCAACGAAGGTTTTTGATGTGGTATTGGAAATAATGGCTATATTGTGAGTGAGTTGGTGTCTCTAATTGTACATTTGTCAATGGCGCCAATCCCCATCGCTTATCGCCGCTAAAAGCGGTGTACATGTCAATCGGAACGTTTAGCGTTTTTGTTCAGTTGTTGATAGTCACAGAGCCAGTAACCTGCGTTATATTACAACATCAGCAATTTTATGGTCTGCATTCGGCTTCGTGCACACACAAAACTGAGATTTCCATAATAATATAATGAGTTCACAAGATTCACTCTGTGAATAGGCAACATATGAAGTTGTAGGAGTACAACTAGCAAAAAAAGGACAATTAGTAAAAAGTGGGGAAACCAACAAATGTGTGAGTTGTGTTTGGTTCGACCTCGATATCAGCAAAAAGTGAACGATACGAATTGCTGTGATACTGTAGCAGGAGTATTCTGCAAAAATAGAACAATACAAATGTTGCACAATGGTTCACAACGCACGCATGTCGTCAAAGCACACATGAAATACCCTTCGGCAATTTCTGAAATATCATGCGGGCTTCGTGAACCATTGTGCAACATTTGTATTGTTCTATTTTTGCAGAATACTCCTGCTACAGTATCACAGCAATTCGTATCGTTCACTTTTTGCTGATATCGAGGTCGAACCAAACACAACTCACACATTTGTTGGTTTCCCCACTTTTTACTAATTATTTTTCATTTCTTGCGCGGTACCAATCCCTCAAAAACCTCATGAGATACCTCATGAGCAACATCTCACATACCTCTCATGAGATTCTATTTATTGCTATGCTATAACACTGAAAGTTCGCGAGTAGCTGATGGGGTGTTTATCAGATTCTCATGATGCTGGTTGCTACGCTGTCGAATGATACTCCTATGATACTCCCAAATAATTCCGTGCGTTTAAATTCCGTGAAAGTTATTCAAAAGGTTGAAAACCGTCATAGAAATGTTTGAATGCACACTGTAGACTCAGCAGAAAGAATTTCGACAATAATACTATTAAAGGCACACTTTGATTCCGATATAAAAACCGCAAAACACCCTTTTAGTCATAATTCATCTTCTGGCTTTGATTAATAACATCGCCGTTTCACGAGGTGGATCAGCATTCATGTCTTTTCAATTTCGTATGAAGTATTATCCCACAAAGATCATTGTTTGTGTTCTCCAAACAAATTTATGCTGCGACGTGAACGCGAACGCAAAAACAACAATGTTGTAATAGTGGTAATCAGGAACTTCTTATAAAGCCATTCTCAGCGATCTAGATATCGCTACAGAAACAAGTGCAAACTTTATTTTGAAGTGTTGTAGTTCGAATGTGCTCCGTGACTTTAATGTAAGGATAAGCCGGGTAGCGAGATGAAACTACAAGCGCTATATAGTAAAAACAGCAGAGGGCTCGATTGTTTGAGTGATGCGGAGTGAGCGGTCGTTGAGTAATTGCCAACAGGCGAAAGAGTGTGTAGATCAATGATACGCAGTCTGGCTGGCTTCTCGCCAAACCCCGTCTCTATAAATTCGATGGTACGGTGTCCACAACAAATTGACCAAACCTATATCAAATATTTTCTAGAACATGCTACTTCTGCTGCTCGATTGGCTGTGCACTCGACTACCAATATGTACCGTGTGCCGGTCCTGTGTCGTATATATGCCGCTCGGGTTTCATTTGACTTTTCTGTACTTCTTGTCGGTTTACATCAAAGTATGGCAACTGTTTTCGACGGCGCACACGGTTTTCAATCGATGGACGGCGGTGTACTTCCCACTGAGCTATGATAGGGTGAGGTTTTGTGAAAGTGGGAAGCAGAAAAAGATCATCTCAGAAACGGAAAACGTCGAGTTTGAATTGAAACTCAATTAAATAGTGGTAGCACTAGCTACACAATGGAAATTTTCGTGACAAAACTCTCACTGTATTATTCGTATTCTTAAATTTGTAGTACGATTCCGTTCCATTTCGGTCAAAACTTGTAGATTATGGCGTGCATCAAAATCAAACTACAATGATGTTCTGGTTGTCTGCTATAATGTGTGATTCTGAAACGAGAACTACTAACAAGTGTGCGTCGACGACACTACAAAGTACAAATACGTGCTAGACAGACATTTGTTACGAATAAAGGTCAACTGATCTGTAATGAACAATATTCAGCTGTGGAAATCCTATATTTATTTGTCTTGGTTTTCATTGTATTTTCTGACCCTAGCCAATACGTGGTACATTCTGCCATCGCAAGCGTATTTTCGATCTTTTGGAAAAGACTTGGGATCAGGCATGGACTATACGAAACCCTTTAGCGATGTAGGTTGCAGATGTAGTCGATATCATTTTCACTACTACAAGACACATTAAAACTTTCATATGACTTTTTTTATAGGGCAAACTTCAGCTCCGTCAAAATATGTTCGAAAACCCTGTGTCATAGTTAATAGGGAATCTTATCCGTTGAGAGAAAAACTCAGCACCGTGGCAATTTATCAATTCTCAAGAGTTCTCATAAACCATATTGTCGAACTAGCGAATTCATACTCCTCTAAATTTGGAACCAATATAATCGCACCAGAAGTTGCTTTGGTTTTTAATGAGATTGCTACCGAGACAAAACTTCATTTTTCTCTTCGCATGAAAGATTAATGCATACTGAGGATGGATATTTGAGTTTATCACGACTATTATGATTAGAGTCGTAATATTTCGCGTTTTTCAGTTTCGTTTGAGCTCTCACACCCTCTACTCGTCACTCTGCACGACGTTGATCAGCATAATTCTCATCGGAAGTTCGGTGTTCCGATTGAAGTCTTTGTCAGTGGAGAGCAGTCACCAAATGGAGCGATCGCTTTGGGTGATAGGGGTCGTAAACTTCTTGTTTCAATCCTTACAAACAGTTTCGCAGGTGAGAAGATCCCGGATTGAGAAAAATACATTCAACATACATTCGTTTGGGATTCGTTTTGCCATGAAACAACTTCACTAGCTAATTTTACTCGTTTTTGATCCATAGTTTACGCGCAATAAACTTTATATTATTATTATTAATAATCAATATAATATCATGAGAAGTTTTATTTTATTCATGAGTTAGTTTCATAAGAAGCTGATGAGATTTGAGGGGGGGGGGGGGGTTATTTTCACAAATGGTTTTTTCCTATTTTGCATACATTTTCTGACGTGATGACCGGACTTGTTTTTTTTTGAAATTTAAAAAACTGAGGATTGGTTCGCTGCGAATAAATTCAGAAATGAATTTGAAATTGTCGATTTGAAAAGAATTGAAACTGAATCTTCGAATATCTTTGAAATTGATTGGAATTGGACTCGACTAAGTGAAAACTTTTATTAGATCATAACCTTAATTCTAATTCACAGGTTCTCTACTACTACCTATCCAACAGCGAAGTCTCATCTGTTAACTACTACTACCTTGGCTTGCTATTCAGCTACGGCTTCGTGGTCTTTGACCTTATATGTCTCAGTCCGCCCTGGATCCTTGTTTTGGTCAACAAAACAATTCGAGATGAGATAATTGGGAGAAAAACGTCGGATTCCATCACTAGAGTGATCACACTATCCAGAGGATAGAAGATATCATCGAATGTAAAGAACGAATATAGATTCGTTGTAGTTTGATCTTGCCCCGCAACAGAAGCAAACTGCAAAAATGAGCAGGATAGGGCAACAAAGATCGTACAAAGATCGTAAAGAGCGAAAGCTGAAGAGTCAGAAAATGGACAAGGGTTTCGTTTTCAATGATTTAATTTAATTTTTCGTGTAATTATGGTTATCATTCATGCATTGTAGTTTGATCTGCATGTCCGGCAGTTATAGTGAATGCCAAATTTATAAATTTCTGTCTCTCGCCGGAATCGAACCTGCGAGCAAAAGATTTGTAGCAAAGCGCTGACCACTGCGCTATTAGAGCACATGACGGTCAAGCTTTAGAATCGAAGACATGCGTGCGTACACAGCGGAAAGTGAGATATACAGTACCCTCCCGCCTTTCCGTTGGCAACGACTATACTGTGAATCATTACCGCCGGGAAATCAAACTACAACACCAGCATATTAAGCCAATATGCACCAACTTCTTTACTGTGAGCGACTTTTTGTATTTGTCTTTAGGTTTTTCGTAGTTCTTTATGATATTGAATGAAACTATGTTTTTTGAACGAAACTACGAAGCGTGATAAAAAAACCAATTGAATGCTCAAGACTAGCATATAAAATTCCGAATCATCGTTAGCTGTTTTTCCGACATAAAACATTTGTGTGGGTCAATGAAAGGGTTGGACTACAGTTACTGAGTTACAATGAGATTCACAGCTGATAGCCTAAAAACTTTCAAATGAGTATAATAACACGTGTCGCACGTGCCAAACTCTCGCTCATATTCAAATGATTAAAATAAAGTGAATTTGTTTCAAGTGCAAGTTAGGAACCATTCCGAATAATGAGCACTACGTCACGTTTTTCACATTCCAAGTGAAAACTCGAGTGGTAAACCGATTCGGAAAATCAATTCAAATCAAATCCACTTTTTCTGGCTTCCATGAACGAATTCGAATCAATTCCTCGGAGTTGCTGTTGATTCTTCTGGGAAACATTTCTGCCGATGCCGAGCCGGTTGGTTGCCGATGCCCTGCCAGAAGGATGCCGTTTTGACCAGTCAGCTCGGCGCGGGCAACTAACCGGCATGGCATCGGCAACCAATCGGCGCGCCGCTGGATAACAATTAAGAATTTTCATTCGACTCGTTCTAACAAAAAATACCGAACGAAATCAATTCAAGGACTTTTAAGTTGAAAACAACAAAGACAGTCATATTTATTGAAATTTGACCAATACACGTGTTTTTCCGAGGTGAACAAAAACAAATAACAACATTAAAACATGATGGCAGGCCGAAGCAACGTTAGAACAACTGAAAGTGTTGGAATGAATTAATAACTAGAACAATATGAGATGAAGATCGATGAGGTGAAGTATGAGGTGAAGATCGACCACTTCCAGAGACGCTATTCACAATTGACGTATATCTTCAAGATTCTGGGACATTCTGCAATGAGAGAAAATATAGCTACTTATTAATATCTGTCCTTATGTGACACCTTAATATCTACAAAAATGTAATTTTTGATTGGTCAAAGGCTTCTGATTAATTTCGTACGCTAAGATTTTCATCAAACGGATTGTACACCAAACATAGTGAATATCCAATTATTTCAAAGATATACATGAAAATATATGATAATTAGCTGTCTTTTTTCACAATGCTCACCTTTCCTGCGGTGAATTGATCAAGAGCTGCTTGAAATGGTCATATGCAACAGACGCCGGCGATTGTGGGAGCCTATAAAGCATGGACGACATTTAGAACCCCGAACATTTATTGGGAATCAGGTGTTTTATTTGGGTAATCGAACCATAAAACGAGCTGATATGTGAGTTTTTCACCAGTGAATGCGACTATTGGTAGAATTAGGGTGTTTCGAAATCTCGATTTCATTGAAAAACGGGCAATCTAATCGACTAACCAACAAAGTCTCCTTATATGCGCTATAAAGTGTTTCTGTTCATACAATAGCGATACAAAAACCGGCAATACTAACGCACTGGGCAACTCGTAATCATAAATTTAAATTACCTACCTATTTTGGTCTTTCAAGTAGGTCAAGAATTCATTGTAGTGATCATAAATTGTATCATTGACAGCTTCCGACGGTAGCGGTCTGTAAAAAGACAAACACGAACAGTAACATAACTTTTTTCTGCCATTTTCGTAATCCAGATGTTTATATAATCATGATGATGCAATATTCAATTGTTTGAGTCACTATTTCCATTTTTTGCGCCAGCTCAAAACAAAAAAAGCAAAATGCATGTCACCAAAACGGGTCAATTGATGTTTTTTGTATAGAATGGTGGAGAACGTATTACTATATAGACCGGAAATTGAACGATCAAACCTCGCTAAAGCGTGAAAATTTCACCTGCCTTCAGTAAATTGGGAGGTTATTGAAATAAAGAATAAACACAGTGACGAGAAAGAAGAATATCAACATACGACTGTAACTAACCCCGTTGTAACGTTTTGGAGCATGACGTAGTTTTCCTGGTGGGCTGTAGAACCTTCCCTTTCCTGTTCGGAATTCGCGGGCAAATTCACATCCTGTTGTTCATCCGAGGGACTAAAGAATAGTGACAGACAGTACTCCGGAATAAAACGTCAATATTCTTTTTTCAACAAGTCAATACTTCAATTTCATTCTTTCAATTTCAATTTTCAACGAGACAATAGAGTCAAACGTTTTTTTTTCGATCTTGCTTATGAAGATAATCTCATCGAAAACCGGGTTACTTTTTGATCAATAGTCATAACTGATTCATGCGTTACAGTCGATCTACTCTCAGTGAAAGAGCAAAAAAACACATAAAACTGTCAACAGAAAGGATAACAACACTTGACTGTAACTCACGTTGTTCTTACGTTCTGCACCATGTCATGTTCCTTGGAATATTCTGCTGGCGAATTCTCATCTCGACGCTGGTTCCTCACGCTAGAAAAATACTATGAGTGATCACTTGGAAATGAAAATGAGATTACCATTTATCTTCAACAGCTAAACGTTTTTAAACAGCATTTTCCTATGTAGTTTTTTTCTCTTGTATAGCTAGCTAGACAGAACCAAATTCAATGATCTTTGATTCGAAAAATAATTCACCAGAACTCATAGCTCCTGTTCCCAGTCGACTCCACAGCAGCTTGGTGAAAACTTTGGTTAGCATCAGAAGTTTGTGAACTGAAAACATACCAATCTGGGAGGTATACCATGTGAGCAATCAGTTAGCCCGAATCGATATTATACATTTGCCGTTAGTCAAATGGAACAGTTAAACCTCAATAGACGAGGAAAACACGTTTTGCTATGTTCTACCTTATACTTCGAACTACCTTTTTTAAGAATTCGAAGTAGAATTCTATACTTGTGGTGATGAACATGTAGAGATAAAAGAAGAAAACTGGATGAAAAAAAGAGAAAAAAAGAATAAAAAGTTTTAAACAAACTTCTCGTGTAATTCTTTCAAAGCCGTCAATATTTTTCTCTCCGCAGCCGAACTCTGACCAAATTCAGGATGTACAAATTCGATGGGCACAGAGGTATCCAATTTCAGTTGAGATTTATATTCCTCTAGTGTCATTCCTTCCCAGCGCGTAGAACTTCTACGATGTGGACCGTACCCACTAAAACGAAAACTGGACTGAAAACTATAAAAGAAAATTGTCCCCACGAAAGAAAGCTACACAACGGAGTTATGACCTACTTTACGCAACTAATGTGTGGCCCTCTGAATTCCTCCAGAAACATACTTATCTACAAATTTAATGAATTATTGGTGCATAAGAATGAGTATTCTCAACACCGATCCCTTTTTATACTTACCCGAAACATTTTTCACTGAATGACTTTTCTGATCATAGTATAAAACTCACGGTTATTGGGAATTGGCAGCGGACCAGGATTGGCCCCAGGTTGAGGTACTCCAGGTAAACCGACGGGAAGACCACCTCCAGCAGCAGGAAAGCCACCCCCACCAGCAGGAAAGCCACCCCCACCAGCGGGCGGTCCACCCCCACCAGCGGGCGGTCCACCTCCACCAGCAGGAAAGCCACCCCCACCAGCGGGCGGGCCACCACCACCAGCGGGCGGACCACCTCCACCAGCAGGAAAGCCACCCCCACCAGCGGGCGGGCCACCACCACCAGCAGGAAAGCCACCCCCACCAGCGGGGGAACTGTCGTCTGAAGCACTCCCGTCAGAAGAATCGCCGTCCGGGGAACCATCATCACAATCAATTTCAGGCCCATGGTAATGAGAAGAATCGATACACATAGCATGAGAAGAACATTCAACGGCTCTGGAAAAAACGCCTCAATCATGAGCAGTTCAGCATACACCAGTAAAACACCGATCAAATAGAGTGAGTGAGTTACCAGATATGAGGGTATAATAATTAATGATTCCGCACCGAAAACAGCCGAATTTTGACGTTTATGAGGTGAATCAGCATGCTATTTGGACAAACACCAATATGAACGTTATCTCCAACAGGCAAATAAACCAATAACAGGTAAACCCTTGGTTATTTTTCACCTGTCATAGCTGTCTTCCACATCTTCGAGAGCAACAGGGGAACTTCCACCGTCGGCTACCGATCCGAGGTCTTCATCAATGAAGGCCCATGTTTTTGGATCCGGAAAAGGTCGCGCGATATGAGTCCACCGTCTGTAAATTGGTAGAAAATGAGTAGTGTTCGGAAGGTTGAGAAAATGAGACCAAATGCCCAATCCCGAAACGTTGATATCCGCCGTCAAGTACTCTGATGATCAGATTACTTCTCTGAATCTCTGAAAACTGACCTCTTCCGAGAGGCGAGAAGCATGAGGTGAACGAATGAGATATTCCGTGCAACTGTTCAACTGAAAATGAAGCCGGTTAGCTAAGTCTAAAAATAGCGCATTCTAAGGCATAGCAAAAACGCACTGAATACACCAAAATTCAACTACACAACGTGAAAAAGCGTTTTCATACCAGTCAGAGCTGAACTAATAGCTGGAGTAGGTTGGGCCTAAAATTTTGACTATAAACCTAATTCGATTGATCTGGAACGATACGTGGGCTGCAAATCTATAAAGATTCTGATCTGCACACGACTTGCGAAAGGAATACAAATGAAACAAAAAAAAATAAACCAATTTAAAACAAAAAAGGAATGAAATATCGATTTTTCTCTATTTGGGAATTGACCGAAATAAAGGCCTGCAATGCACACTGTACGGTATAGCTGGGGCGCGGTTTTGGGTCGCCAGCGAGCAAATGGTCAGACTAAAAACCGGGAAGCGACCAACACTGTATTTATTAATGTAATAAGGAGTTTTTATAACTGAAATAGAATCTAAGTTTCAGTAAATGGTACAGATAACGACGTGAAACTCCAAGAACAGTTATAAAATCATCGTATTTGTATTTCATCTTCTAAACGAAAACAAAAACATGGCTACGGTGAGATTTCCTCAACCCAATTATTAAAAAACTCTTCTAAAGGCAATTAATTTATAAAAACCGTATTTTCTACCCTCTATCAACGAGTTTAAGCCCTCTAACTGTTGTTTTATCGGATTTTAGCCTTTGTCGGCGGCGAGCCGGTTCGTTGCCGATGCCCTGCCGGGTCGACCCGGCAGGGCATCGGCAGGATTCTATCCGAGTTATGCATTCTTATTCCAATTCAATGCAATTCCTCAACCACTCTATTGTTCAGGTTCTCCACTACTACCTGACTGACTGGGAAGGATCGGCCGACAAAGACTACTATCTCGGACTTTTCTTCCGCTACAATTTCGTCGTGATAGATTTGGTATCACCCACTCCTCCATGGATTCTAGTTACCATAAACAACAGATGAAGAAAAAAAGTATTTAGAAACAGATTTTTTTACGGGAATACTGTTACAAACTTACCACCATCTAGATAGACAAACCTAAAGGAGAATGACATTTTGGTCAAGTGGCTAGCGATCGACTATTGCACTACTTGACCCGGGTTCGATCCCAGCTCGGAGCGTTATCTATATAATGGAGCCCGTAAGATATATTTAAGGTCACTGATGCCTATTTTCTCCATTTAGGATTGATTTCGTTAAGTGTGTTTTTTTAAATTTTATGAATAAAGATTGCTGTAAGAGAACGGTATTTATTATTTTTCAGCACGAAAAATAGACCAAATGAACGTGAAAAGTGATTTTTCTCTTCTGAGCATCATTATTTGTTTCAACTGATGTTGTACTAATGAACGTCTTAATGAATACTGATGAATACTAGTGTCTCGAAATAGTGTACGAACCGAGAGACGCAGAATGAAATGATGATCCTCAGATGTTCTGGCACATGTACTTCAATGTGTCAAGTGTACTCTCTGAGCTGAGCAGCGTTGAAATAATTCCGCTAACTACTTGTTTCCTGTCGGCGTAGCAATGCTTGCAACCTTATGAGAATTTCATGAAGACCCTGAATGAATGAATGAATGAATGAATGAATGAATTTACTACGCAAGTGAAGCGTGTGATAAAAACCGAGAACGACAACTTATTATTTGTGGTCAGTTTCGAGTATTTTAAACCAATTTTGTTTTTGGTATTGGGAAACTCAGTTAAGTGTTCGTTCCTCTTGTTCTAGAGTTCGAAAAAGTATAAAAACGAGCTACTGATGAACTTATAATGTAGTAACACTGCAATCAATAGAATCTAATGAGAAGTTCATGAGATGTTCCTCATGATGTATCTCATGAGGTTTTTTAGAGTTCGATTCTCCGTCTGGTTATTAGAATGAAAGTGGGCGAAGGAAAATATAAGGATGAGTTCTGATTATCAAGATCCTCCTTATACAGCCCATGTTGCGAGTTTTTCTCAGCTGAACTAGTTTTTTCTGTACTTTTGTTCTTGCCCTTGAGGTACGTTGACGAACAATATTAAAAAGGAATATTCACCTGCGCGTTGGACTTGATCAGCGATCTTGTTACCGTTTCACTAGAACCCACCCTTTCTTCTCAATACATCTGCGTCGAAAGCTGATACCAGATAGGTTTATGTATTTGAACAAACGTTGAAAGTTGTGGATATGGGATTCTCTCTGCACACTAGAAACTGAATAATCCCGTGAAGTTAGCATTATTTTGAGACATCGTGCACATTTTTGAGTTCTGCTGTGTATAACATGTCCCATGTGTCTGCAAATGACTAACAGTATAACCTTCTGTTGTAATTTGCCTCCACTTTTTTCTGCATGTTCCGTTTTTTTTGAATGTCCTGGTGTCTAAAGACCTTGTATGCTTTTTCAGTCAAACATTTTTGGGTTCACTTGAACGCGAAACTGGAAAACTCGAGTTTTGCCGCAAAGATTTCAACTCCACTAATAGCTTTAAATAACTTTTATTTTCACTCGATCAACATGTCTACTTAGAATCTCTTGAAATCAGGAAATGTGCATAATCTTGAATCAGGATAGATACGATTTTGAGTTAATAATTCTGCGAACAGATTAACTTGATTATAATTTGGCCCAAGAGACGTGAAATTCTAGTTATTTTTTCGAATTGGTATTTTCACTGATTTCAAATTAGAGCGTCACGTAGTTTTCTAGAATTCGAGATTAAACGAGTATACAACCACGAATACTAAAGGAAAAGGTCATTCTATGTTTATTCTAACTCAGTTTCTCATTACATCATCATTAAATCGATAGTGATTTTCATTGTGTATTTAGCGAAAAGTTAATGAATTTGAAGAAAATGACCATATCTGAATTATAGTTTATACTAAAACTGAATTGAATAGTCACGTAAATTTAGCATTCTAATGAGAAATCGTGCACTTTGTAATTGCACGTTCCTGAGTTTTGCTGTGTTCAACATGTTTCACGTGACTGTGCAATTGACTAACAGTATAATCTGTATATACGGCATGAGCTGTTCAAAACCTCTTTATGAACTTAGAAGTTACATTTGTGAATGTATTCAAAAGGTGATGTTTTGATAATATTGAATAGATAACCTTTGTATTTTTCATTGAAATCGTTACTTGTGATGTGAAAGAAATAAGTGTTGAAAACCTTGAAAACTTGAAAACCTCAGTGAACTTTTCGTGAGGTTGTGGATGCGTTTACTCATAAGTCTTAGTTTTTCCATGTTCGACTGGGTCTGCTTGACGTACAACGATTTTCTCTCATCTGGCAAAGTTTACCCGCAACTTTCTGAAAACAGAACCTTCAAGTCGGACATCGCACATTTCAATCCGAACGCACTCGAGGGACGGAGTTTTCTCGAAAATGAAAACTTGATTCCGTACCTTATTTCGGCGGCAGCAGGTGTAGTTTTTCTACGTATGTTTACAATACAATACAAGCTTTATTTTTCTCCCGTATCACTGAGTGTTGTGTGAAGGTGTTGTTGGCGTCAAAAGGGCGCTGCGAGTTAGAGGAAAAGAGTCTTCTAGGATGACAACGGCTATCCTCCAAGACGCTGTCTGTTACATTCAGGTTGCAAGTTGTGTTATATGTAACGAGAAAATGTTATATGTAATGAGAAAAACTCTTATTTTTACCTTTAATTTTATCACAACACAAGAGTGACATTTGTGTACACTCTGTTTTTCCAAAACGAAGACAGCGTTATGTACGAATCGAATCAACGATGCGGGGCAAATATTACTAGCTAGCAGACGATAGTGTGTGTAGGTCAACATTGCGCAGTGAAAAAAGAAAAACAAATTCGAGTCATGGAAAAAAGCAATGACACCGTTTAAAGGTGGTTCATGAATAACATGAGAGAATGAAGAACAAAAACGATCAATAATTTTCAGCAGTTCCATCAGTTTATCTCTACATTAAAATTGTTGCTGTCATAAAGTCATCGGAACTTGGCTCTCAGCCTTTTTTCCGACATTTTATTGTCGAAGCGTGTATGGTAAGTTGGAGTAGAAGAATTGCACAGGATAAATGTAATGGTTGTTATTAATTTTGTTTTCAAAATCATTGGAGCGTAGTAGTTTGGGAGTTTCACAGCCAGAATTCATCTCTTCTAGGGTAAATGAAATTTATATTCGATAGGGACAAATTTCACTTGTGGGAATGTGGATTGTGTTCCGGAATAAAATTCTGGGTTAGTCGTGAACGTTTCAAGCGAATTTCTACTTTTCAATAATCCCAAGTGGAATGCTCAGGGCACATTATTTGAGTATCATAGAGCCCTGCGACGTCAATATGGTCGTTGCCAACGGAAAGGCGGGAGGGTACTGTATATCTCACTTTCCGCTGTGTAAGCACACTTGTCTTCGATTCAAAAGCTTGCTATTAATGTGCTCTAATAGCGCAGTGGTTAGCGCTCTGCTACGAATATTTTGCTCGCATGTTCGATTCCGGCGAGAGACAGAAACTAATAAACTTGGCACTCACTATACATCTTTTAGAACGTGTTAGAAGTGGTTTTGAATTGGTTGATCGCTCGATTACCAAATCTGACTGTTTGTCGCTCGTGTGTCGTGTATATGCCCATCGGATTTCATCTGACATTTTTATATTTCCTGGACTCGTTTTTGAAAGTTTGGCAACTTTTCTCTTTTCTGCTTATTGGATTCAACAGATGGACTGCGATATTTTTTCCTATGAATTACGATAAGGTTCGGTATAGTTTTCATTTATACTGTTAATCAATTGCACAATCACATGAGCAAAATGTCTCATTAGAATGCGAACTTTACGTAACTTTTCAACTTATTTCTAGTATATACGTGTTTATAATTACATTAATGAGAAGAAAATTGGCCATTTTTGTGGTTGATCATAAGAACATTTATAACAGCATCGTCCGGATTGCAGAAAGGTTTAGATTCCAATCGGCTGGGTTCATAAAATCATTAATTCTATACGGGGGTTCATACAATCAATAAATCGAGTATGTAGTTCATAACATTCGTGTATTTATAATACAATAAATGGTTTCAGTTGTGGCGAAACCTTCTCCCTATCGCTTGGTTGGTTATTTCTCTAATCTCACTGGGCTGTACTTGGTTCATTATTCCTTCACAGGCATATTTTCGACTATTCACTGTCGGTGGCGGTGCGAATATAGACTATAGCAAACCCCTTAGTCAGGTGAGTGCGCTAAATATTATGAGAAGTTGTATGCAATAACATAGTTCCCATAATAACACCTGCACCTTTACAACATCGTACCAACAACTGTGAACAATTCGAAGTTATATGGCTGTAATTGACTCTAGATGTTTCTCCTTACATGACGAACGAGGGCCACTTCTATTTGAGTGTAGTTACTAGATAGATCAATCAAAATCTGCTTTCTGAATTGCGATATTGATTTTTCCTCATTGTGTTCATATCCCGTGGGTGGAAGATGAATTTGAACTCTAAGAAGCCATAATAATAGATAACTGAACACATTATAACTGAAAGAGGCTTTTTCTCTACATAAGGTGGTACGTTGCAACGAAATAATGTGTGCACCAAAAAATTTTTCACCGTATATAATTGTCGATTCAATCAAACTAACAGGAACATAAGTATAGTGTTTTTCATTCCTACTGAGACTCCTACAGTAGGATTTCGAAACTTCCAAGCCGTTTTTCTCACTCACTTGTGATAGGAAAAGTTAAGGATTTTCGCACCTCAATCTCGTACTCAGGGACAGTAAATATACGAATATACGAATTTTTGATGAACTAAATTTTCAGCTTCACAACAGCCTTCGGAAATTTTGTAAGGTTACTGTAGGAGTCTCAGTAGGAATGGTGTGAACTATACAAGTTCGTTGAATTAAAGAAACCGTTCCGCTATAATTTGAGTTTCACGAGAAATTTGAAAACCTCAGAAAAAGTTTCTTAATGTCGTCCCATAGACCATGAAAAAACTTTCTAATTGAAAATTTGTAAAATTTGCATAATATCAAGCAATAAAGAAGGGAACTTGAACATTTTCACTGTGACGCAACTTGACTTGGTTCATTCACATCCAGATTTATTTTTATTTTTCAGTGTTTTAATGTGGACTCGTATGTGACAAAGTGTTTTAAAATCATTTTTGCACTTCTGTAGGCTATTTTGAGCATACCCCGTACGCAACCCCCCTATCGGTGTCATTACGTAAGCCGCTTTTCTGAGAAAACGAAGCAAGATAGGGATATAAAAGTATATGTTTTTGATAATGGTTTTTCATTTGCCATAGGGTCAGATTGTTAACTCAAAAGTGAAAATTAGAGAGGAACGGAAATTTTGTTTTTAGGGAAATTTTGTAAGGTTACTGTAGGAGTCTCAGTAGGAATGGTGTGAACTATACGAGTTTGTCAAATTAACAACGGCCCCGGGGTATGAAAATGAGAAGAGCAAAAATTTTTATTAGGATACGTTTGCTGCTGTAGCTCTCATCTACCAATCTCTATTATCAACTCATTTCAATTTCGCCTCAGTATCCACACCAAACTACAAACAGTGGTTCAGAGCAAAACGCACAGTATCCAACTCTTATTTGAGCGAGCCCTATACCCGAAAATGTAAAGTTATTGTACTTTGATCCAGCACAGAGACACACACAGAGACAATTTTCGTTGCAAATTTTCTTGCACAGAGACAATTTTCGTTGTAAATTTTCTTGCACAGAGACAATTTTCGTTGCAGTTCCGTCTCAGTACCCACACCTTCTATGCAGCTGTGTTCTCAACTACCCTCAACATGATCTTTGTACTTAGTTGCGTTACACGTCTGAAATTTGACTATATCACGGAAACCAATGGAAAGATACAACGATCTTTGTGGATTGTGGGGGCATGTAACTTCGTTCTGCAGATTCTACAAACTATCAATCAGGTTAGTGTAATGATGACAACTCAAAAAACTTTATACATTTGTTTATCCATTCGTTTCAACGTTTACATTATAAAACTTCAATTGTTGGCGCCTAATCTCTACGCTACCTAAAAACATTGTTGGATGATGATTCATTACACACATGGAAGCTGGTAACATCAAAACGAGAAGATGAAATTCAATATAGAGAAATTGAATGAAGAGAATGCAGAGAGACACCTCGGAGTGCGAGAGAATGTACTTTTTCAGCCGACTGTTTTCATTATACTAGAAGTAAAATGAATAGTCACGTGCAGTTAACAATCTAATGAGACATCGTGCACTTTGTCATTCCACGTTTCTGAGTTCTGCTGTGTTCAACATGCTTCACGTGCAATTGACCAACAGTAAACTTCATGCACACAGTGGGCTTACAGGTTCTCTACTACTATCTGTCTGACACCGAAGGTTCGCCCTGGAAACGCGAATACCTTGGTTATTTATTCCGCTTCAACTTTGTCGTCGTCGACTTGATGTCGCTAACTCCCCCATGGATTCTTGTTCTTGTGAACGGAAGAATACGAAAAGCCGTTTTTTCGAAGAGTTTATCTGTCCCAGAAACGGTCATTTCTCTACAACCATCGAGACACCACTGATCGGAAAACCACTTTTCTGAACATAATTCAAAAATTAGATGTTGCATATTGGATGTCTCATTGTGTATACATCATGTTGACCTCGCCTTCTGTACTGGGTATCTGCGGTTAAGCGCGTCGCCACTCGAAAAACTAATCAGCTCACATTTGACTATCTTCCGGATTTCTTCGAAAAATTTATCTAGAAAAGGTCGTTTCTTTTCAACTATCTAGACAGAACTGATCGAATATCCAATTTTTGATGTGAACTGAGACAATTAGAGAATGAATGTTGAACAGGCGATGTCTCTTCGTTTCTAATTTCACATGTTCACAATTGCGTTACCTATCGAAAACCTAATCAGATCACATTTGACCATCATTTGGATTTTCTGGAGAATTCATTCGGTTCAGAATTGGTCATTTCTCTACAATCATCGAAACAGAAGTGAGAGAAAAAGTTGTGATGTGGAATTATGCATGACTTTTTAGGAAAATGAATGTTGGACATGTGACGGGCGTTTTTTCTCGGTTTGTTGTCAACCTTAACTACTCTATCGCGTGTGCAGCACAGGTGAAGGCACGTTAGCGGTTAATAATCGAAAAACTTACATATCGTCACTGAACATTGTTCGGTATCAGCATACATTTTTACTGACCGACCCTAACCCACATCGTTTAATCGTCTTAAACAATGCCAGTCTGCTTTTTTATTCTGCCGAAATACAGAAACGTTTCTGCAACTGAAATGTGTCTCACATACCATAAAGTGTCACATACTATACATTTAGAACACTCGTGTGGTAAATAACTGCTAATTTAGTAGATTATGAGTACTACACATGTAATTGGTATAGCAGCACTTATTAGTTTTTGCAGCGATAAATAGTTTGTTCGGAGTGAATCAAACAACAACCGATTATAGTTGGATTGGGTCATGTTCGTAGTTTAAAATAAACGTTATGTTTTATTTGTTAATGTGTACAGAAAACAAATCGTAGATGTTAAACTCCCTACGTGTTGTGCCTCGCGTCGATTTTGAAAAAAAATTACGCGAGCTCCTGGGCCTGTGATTTTGTTTCGACGTTCAGATCAACTATCGAAATCAATGCATAGTTCCAAACTTATTTTCAACGAGAATGTGCTAATGATATATTAGTTGGATTCTTCCAGCGGAGAAACTTGGGTTTTCTGAAAAGTTTTCCAATTACGTGCATAACATGGGCCCGTTAAAATACGTATTTTCTGAATTCCGACCGGATGATTGTGAAGTGTTCCAGGGGAACTGTAGAACTCATGGATGTTTTTTTCATTTAAAGAAAACATGCATTGAATGCTTCTGGCGTTGCGATTTGTTTGGGTTACCGGTTTTAACCCGTTTCTTTTCAATTCATCTCATTTCAGCGTTAGTTATGAGGAATAGAAACCGGCTATTAGTGTCCGGTTACTCACAGCTACTTTTTCAGGTGACTTAAAATAAGTTCTCTAAGAACCGGTTAAATACATAGTTGGTCCTGGCGTTGGTTTTGCAAATACGCGTTGACTCTTAGTCTGTAGTGAGGTTGACTTCTATACTATCTGAAATCGTATTACTCCGCGGCAAATGACTACTTTCATGAAAACTAAATCTGAAATTACTTCACACTGAGTAGTAGCTTTGAGCAGTCCTCTGACACATGTTTACAGTACCCCATCGAATGTTCAAGTTACACGTGAAAAAAAGCGGATCATTTCCATTTCCATTTCGTGGTGCACCATTTCGCACCGGCATAGACAGGAAAATAAGATGGAAAAATGGTGACGGTTCAGTGGTCCTGTTTAAACCGGACGAGCACTATAATTGCCACCAAGATGTTGTTTAAATAACGAATATAGTGTAACCAGATTCCAACTAATAGTTTACCCTTTGACTACGCACGCCTTACTGTGGCGTACGTAGTTATTGAATCGAAAACTGTTCAAAACACCTTTGAATTACATGTTTCATATACAGAATATATACACGAATACAATAATAAACAGAAAGGTTTACTCGACCATGGTTCGATCCCACTCGGCGCGGTATCTTCATGGCGGACCGCATGAGCTGGTAATAACGCTCACCCATGCCTAGTTTCTCTTCTACGGACCCCTCTCTCTACGGATACTACAATGTGATCACTGTCTTGGTTGTAATTGTATGAATAAAGATAGTTTCGTTGTCTTCTTCTAAATTTTTGCTTTATTACTCGATTCCATTCTCGATTCCATTCACATTTTAGGCCGCGATATAACAAGTAGACTGACTGCTCTAAATGGCGAGCTGAAATATTCAGCTGCGAACCATTCCTGATTTTTTATACATTTGAATATACAGTTTCGACGGAATAGGCATCTTTTCGCTGCGACAACACGTAAAAAACGGACAACAGAAATTATGGTCTGTTTCATACGGTAGTGGATGTTTACAGTAAGACTCGGAGACTTTCCGTCATGAGCTAGATATGTGACACCATTCTCTTAAAGAAACCGTTCCGCTATATTTCGAGTTCCACGAAAATTTTAAAAAGCTCAAAAAGTTTCTTAATGTCTTCCCATAGACCATGAAAAAACTTTCTGATTAAAAATTTGGAAAATTTGCCTAACATCAAGCCATAAAGGAGGGGACGTGAACATTTTCACTGTGACGCAACTTGACTTGGTTCATTTACATCCAGATTTTTTTTTTATTTTTAGTTTCCAATAGTGTATTTGTTTTGAGCATACCCCGTACGCAACCCCCCTATCGGTGTCATTACGTAAGCCGCCTTTTTGAGAAAACGAAGCAAGATAGGAATATAAAAGTATATATTTTCGATAATGGTTTTTCATTCGCCGTAGGGTCAGATTGCTAACTCGGAAGTCAAAATTAAAGCGGGACGGATTCTTCAATGTTTGTGTACCTCTTCTAAGACCCAGCCTCGCATATTATGAGAAGTTGTATGCAATAACATAGTTCCCATAATAACACCTGCACCTTTACAACATCGTACCAACAACTGTGATCAATTCGAAGTTATATGGCTGTAATTGACTCTACTGTCAAACGAAGAAAATGGAAATTCGCCAAAAAATGTCTCTGATTGGCTTCACGTAAAGTTATAGAAACTTTGTATTCTGCATTTTTAGCGAGTAGAACGAGACATTGGTCTCTCTCGATCGTTCCATTCGAACTTCTGTGCCCTTCTACTCTATTGTAATACTACCAATGATCAGAACGATTACTAGTAGTGAATGTGCTTGTTTGTCAACCCTAATATAAACTTTAACTGGATACTGTAAATGTTCCTGTGAGGTTTCCAAGAGTGCAATTACGCGTAATGTGCACATTAACTGGAGTGGGTGACACATTCTAGGTTGTAGTTTGACAACTAATACGAACCTAATATGAATTCATGAAAAAGTGGGGGCCCAACGACTGTGAGATTTGTCTTCTGCTGTGCGCCGCTTAGACAGCTACTCTCAAATGGAGCAGCTACTGCTACAAAAACCGGAAAATACTTATATACTCAAGTATAACTGTTCATTACGAACATACAAAAGTCGTAAAATATTTTTTCAAACCTGTAAACTAGAATCTACAAGTCACAGCTGTAAAAGAGAGAACAACTGTTGAATAATATGGCAAGTGTTATAGCACCTAGAGTAACAAGTAAGGACCAAAACTGCAAATCATTGTGTACAAAACCAGAATCTCTATAGTTGACTACGTTGAGTTAACATCTGTGATTTGTATATTATAGTTTACAGGTTTGAAAAAATATTTTACGACTTTTGTATGTTCGTAATGAACAGTTATACTTGAGTATATAAGTATTTTCCGGTTTTTGTAGCAGTAGCTGCTCCATTTGAGAGTAGCTGTCTAAGCGGCGCACAGCAGAAGACAAATCTCACAGTCGTTGGGCCCCCACTTTTTCATGAATTTTTCTCTTTTTGTACACATGCCGTAGGTATGTGGTTTGATCTGTACGGTGCAGATAAAATTGTTTTCTTAATGAATGACTTGTCAAGTATTACCATCATTCGAAAAAATATGACGTCAACATTGCAGTTCTGGAAACTTACTATATCTGCCCTTCAGATTCCCAGAATACGTCATGTTTGAATGAAGTTTCATCGTGAATTGACCATTTTTAAGAAACTTTCAGCATTTGAAAACATATTTCACGTCAATTTTTTCGAAAGTTGACGTCATCTGGTCTTCTGAATTCCAGAATAAGTCATATTTAGATAAAGTTTCATCGTTAATATACCATTTTTGAGATATTTTCAGCATTTGAAATAATATGTGACGTCAACTTTGCACTTTTCAAAAATGACGTCATCTGGTCTCCAGAATCCCAGAATACGTCACTCTTAGATTGAGTTTCACCGTTAATTGACCCTTCCTAAGATATAAACATCATTTGAAAATATATGTGACATCAACTTTGCACTTTTCGATTATGACGTCATCCGAGCTCCAGAATCCTCGATGACGTCATCAGTAGAAGACTTACATCTGAATCAATGTCAGTTCATGTAGTGGTATCATACTCCAAATTTTACTTGAATTGGTTAGGACTGAGCTGAGTTATAACGCAATTTGATTTACCGCGACAGAGAGGGCGAGAGAGTGCACGAAATGAAGAGACGCAGAGACATTTTCAAAGACCTATAACTTAATGAAAAATGATTTTTTTCGAAAAAAAGTTTGCGCCCCCAAGGTTTGAGTGGGATATCTATCGTGTCCCAAATTTTCAGTCAAATCGGTTCACACATAAAAATTTCCCAGGAGTGCGCACCAACACAGACAGACAGACAGATACACGGCGGAAGTTGGCGGTCTGCATGAAGCGCATAACGTCATAACTCGGCTCAAACTTAATCAATTTCGTTCACATTTTGAATATAGCTTGTAAATGTGCCATAGAAAATCAGCAAATCATAAAAAGTTTTGATTTGCACAATTGGACCTTTTTGAGAGTGAACTAAAAAAATGAAAGCGCGCATTAGCCGGACCAAAGACAAATCTCGCACAGCGCTTCGCGCTGCGCGCGATTCTGACTTCAGCTCCGAAACTAGAATAGCCAGAGCTCGTTCTAACTGAAATATGTAGAGAGGAAAGAGATCGAGATATGCAAAGTATATTCGTCACACATCTATATAAAATCAAACCAGAAATGTTGAAGGATACAAACAGTTTCAGCTCTGGCGGAAATTTCTACCAATCGCTTGGTTGATCATTTCTCTGATAGCACTGGGTTGTATCTGGTTCATTCTTCCGTCACAAGCCTATTTTCGGATGTTCTTCATGAGTGGTGGTTAGGGTTGTTAGAATTGGAATTGGAATTGATAGAATTGAGATAATCACCCAAAAGAATTGCAATTCCAATTCTTTTTGTCTGTCGAAAAGAATTGGAATTGCAATTCCAATTCTTTTGTATGTCGAAAAATTTCTGGAATTGCAATTGCAATTCTTTCGTATATCAGAACAATTGGAATTGGAATTGGAATTGACTTGATTTTCGCTCAGAATTAATTCAGAATCGATTACAATTCCATGCTGTTTTTCCTTGTTCATTATCAAATTACCATGGTTCCTTATGTATTTCGTTCAATGGAACCAAAGTGAACATTGTTTATCTTCGTTCTTTGAAGAAAAAAACTGACATGAAGTTGGAAACACGGTCAATTCCAATCAATTCCAATCAATTCCAATGGAATTGGAATTGAGAATCTGAGATTTCGAGGAATTGATCGGAATTGGAATTGGAATTGAGTGGTTTTGCGAATTGCAAAAGAATTGGAATTGGAATTGAGTGGTTTTCGAGAATTGAAAAAGAATTGGGATTGGAATTGAGTGGTTTTTGAGAAACGAAAAAGAATTGGAATTGGAATTGACTTGATTTTTGGAATTGATTAACAACCCTAGTCTTAATGTCCCGATGTCTCATTTCAAAGCGTCAAAGTCCCAATGTCTCGTTTTTATGCTTGGCTTCGACTATTCAAGAGCAAGTTATAGACTGTAAATTAGGCGGAGAGTGCGAGACATTAGTGTGAGAGAGTGTGTAGGCATGTGAGAGCATAGTGTTAGAGACGTAGACGACAAATGATGACAAAGTGCAGAGTGCAGACACCGAAGGACGTCGTTATTCGACGAGAAAATTTTGAAATGGGACATTGGAATAGGACATTGGGACTATGGAACGAGACATTGAGACATTTGGCCATCAAAATGGGACGATGCCAACAATGCCGAGGTTCAAAGAAAACAGAACTTGGAGAATATGGAGACTCACATTTATGAGAATTATTGTATTGTGTCCAAATTGCTTTGACAACTCCTATACATCCCGGCCTCATGCAAAAGTATGCCAAAATTGACTCTCGGGGCCGTATACTTTTCCTTCCCAACTTCTGTCAGCTCAAACACACCATTATTCTCTGCTCCCTTGTCTGAACGAGACACGAGTTGATCTTGCACACGTTCCTTCTCTAGCTTCAAGCTGATAATCAGAAAAATTAGGAAGTTTCAGATAAATGTGCTACGAAACGTATTTACAGTCACACAACACATGTGCTTTCCACGTTTCACATGTTGCTGAATTTCGATAGCACCAATTCGTTTCAGTTCCGTCTCAGTACCCATACCTTGTATGCTGCGCTGTTTTCAACTACGCTCAACATGATCTTTGTACTCAGTTGCGTAACTCGCTTGAAATTCGACAAATTCACCCGAGCGAACGCGAAAATAGAACGTTAACTGTGGATCGTGGGAGCAGCGTGTAAGTTTGTGCTGCAGCTCATACAAACTCTGGTTCAGGTGAGTGAAAAGGTAGTCATGTTATAAGTGAGTTACAGTGAGCTTAACCGCTGATTGCATGCGCATTTCCAAACAAACTGGTGAGCACGTGTCACACGTGGCGAACTTGATGTTTAGCAATTTTCAAATGTCAGGGGGAAGGTGGGAGAACTCTGGAACGTGAAAATAATGAGAATAACATCGAGTTTTTCACATTTCACGTGAAAGCTCTGTTCAAATATGTTGTTAAATACACGTATACTTCAAGAAGGGTAATTGGCAAATTTTTGTTGATGTTTCCACCAGTTTCACTCGAAGGTAGGTCTCGGTTTTTGTGAACGATTGAAGGCACGACTTACTGTGGAGAAGCCCGGTTTTGGACCAACGCTCGGTTGCTTAGTTTTCATGTTTTCCTTGTTTACATTATCGCGGTCTCATCAAATAAATGAACAAGATGTAGCTGAATCGGTTAATTCAACCCTAATAATGCACAAAACTTATTGATTATTGATCATATTGATGGGACGCCCAGCCTGTTGTTGCGTTATT
Organism: Litoditis marina; assembly: GCA_964036275.1. Taxonomy (NCBI): domain Eukaryota; kingdom Metazoa; phylum Nematoda; class Chromadorea; order Rhabditida; family Rhabditidae; genus Litoditis; species Litoditis marina. The sequence continues at coordinate 27,318,215 of OZ038434.1, forward strand.
TCTGTGAACGATTTCGATGCAGCTTCTCTACTACTACCTGACTGACTGGGAAGGGTCTGTTGACAAGTATTACTACCTTAGACTTCTGTTCCGCTACAACTTTGTCGTGATATATTTGGTATCCCTAACTCCCCCATGGATTCTAGTTATCATGAACAGCAGAATAAGAAGAGGAGTATTTACAAATGGACCTTATGCCGGTTATACGGTTACAACCTTACCACCATCTAGACATACCTGAATGACGAGGTCATTTTGGTGAAGTGGCTCGCGATAGACCATCTCCCCATGGGACCCGGCATTGATACCTATCTCTTCGCACGCTTTTTCACAGTGCATATCTCAATTGTGATTGTTGAATCATTATAAATAAAAATTATTTTTTTCAAGTTGTGAAAAACTGATAAAATGAGGTTAAGTGTGATTTTGTTCGTTGACAATCGTTAATTGTTCCGATTGATGCCGTACTAATGAACATTCCAAACCGAGAGACGCAGGATGGAATGTTGATCCTGGGATGTTTTGGCACGTGCACTTCGCTATGTCGAATGTACTCTCTAGAGACCGTCTGCAAAGAGAGTTAGTTAGAATGGTTCCGCTAACTACTTTTTCCGAACATGCGTTTTTTGCCCATCCCGCCGGAATACCCGTTAGCGTAACAACGCTTGCAACCTTACGAAGATCTCATGCACCCCCCACTGATGAAATTCGAATGTTGCAAGATAGCAATCAATAGACTCTAACTAGAAATACGGGCGATCTGCCTCATGATGTATCTCATGAGGTTTCCGAGGGTCTCCTACCGCGCCTGGTTATTGATATGGCACCGGAGTCATGTAAGTGGTGAGCTCAGCCTTATCGAGCGCTTGGTCAGATTGTGGCCACATAGTTGCCAGCTTCCTATGTTTAAGCAAGGTGATCCAAACGTGAACGAGGTGGTGATCAGCTAGCTAAACTTTAAGTGACTTTTTAAATGACTCCGCTACGGTGCCTTGTATCCGAAGCTCACTCATGGTCCCCCCTATCTACGGACAGTTCATCTTCGGTTGTGAATGTTAATTGTGTGTTTTATTATCTCGATGAAGTGAAAATACGGCTGAAGGAGGTGCCGTCGAAGATTACTTATACGGCCGGAGAGGTTGCACGCATCAATCAGTTCCAGTAGTTTCTCTGTACTTTTGGCCTTGCTCTCGAGAAACACTGACGAATAATATCGAGAAAAAATACACGTTTCACCTGTCAGTTCGACTGGGTCAGCGCTCTTGTTCCCATTTTAATGGAAACCAACATTTTCTCAGAATTCATCTGCGCCGAAAGCTGATAACAGATAGTTGTATGTATTTGAACAAACGTTGAAAGTTTGCGAATATACGTAGTGCTCAGTAGCCTCCTGTTGACTTTTTTTGGTTTTTCAGAATCTTCTGGTGTCTCAAGACCTTATATGCTACTTTCAGTCATATGGTTGAATAAACTCAGAACCAAGGTTGTTAAAGGAGACCGAAACACAACTTGAGCAGAGGTTCTGTTTCGGGCTGCTTTTAACTGTATTGACATCGGAGAGCACGAATAACTCGTATATTAGTTTGATCAGTCCACGTGACATTCACATGAGAATGCCGCGCGACACGCAACGCGTCCAATCAAAAGTAGGATACAGCAGCTTTACGAGAAACCATATTGCTCTCCGGTCTCCTTTGAGGTCCAACTCAAAACTCGACTCGATTCGAAAATGTTCGAGGAAAACTCGATTTTGCTGAAACTCAAAATTTGAAATTCTCGAGTTCGATTAAAAACCCTACTCAGAACCCTTCCGAACCTATTAAAATCAAAAGAAGGACATATTCTTGAATCAGGATAGTTACGGTTTCGAGTTATTACTCCGAACATATTACCGTGATTATTGTTATGCCCGAGAGACATGAAATTCTAGTTATTTTTTTTTCAAATTTGCATTTTCACTGATTTCAAATTAGAGCGTCACATAGTTTTTCAGAATTCGAGATCAAACGAGTATAAAACTAGGAATGACTAAAGGAAAAGGTCATTCTATGTTTATTCTAACTCAGTTTCTCATTACATTACATCGATAATGATGTTTTTTGTGTATTTAAAAAGTTTATGAATTTGATGAAAATGGCCGTATCTGAATTGTAGTTTGTCTGCATGTACGGCATACGCTGTTCAAAACCTTCTCAGAAAGTCAGAAGTTTCACTGTTCGATAGTTCGAAAAGAACTCTCAGAAAATATTAAATAGTTAAGCTTTGTAGGGTTTTTTTGAATATACTCGTTCTGTGAAAAAACTAAGGCTTCAAAACTTTGTAAGTAAACTTAGTTTGAAGACGTGGATGCGTTCTTTCACATAAGTTTTAGTTTTCAATGTTCGACTGGGTGTGGATGACATACAACGATTTCCTCTCTTCTGGGAAAGTTTACCCCCAATTTCCTGGAAACCGAACTTTCAAGTCGGACACGGCACATTTCAATCCAAACGCATTGGAAGGGCCAAGTTTTCTTGAAAATGAAAATTTGATTCCGTATCTAATTTCAGCTGCAGCAGGTGTGGTTTTATACTACTAATGTTATATGAAATGAGAAGAAAGCAGAACGATAATTTGTACTTTTGGAATAATCAGCAGTTAGAGCGGGACATTATCCCGCAACGAAGACAACATATGTCCGAATCGATTAAACGATGCGGGCTGTGTGTAGGTCAACATTGCGTAGTGATATGAGAACCTGAAATTCTATCCATGAAAAAAACGCAATTTAAACACCGAAGAGAGTCGAGGAACAGGATGAGTCGTTGAAAAGTGGTTCATGGATGAAAGAGAGAATGACTAACAAAAATAATCAACAATTTTGCAGCAGTTCCATCGCTTTATCTTTACATCAAAATTGTTTCTGTGATAAAATCATCGGAACTTGCTTCTCAGCCTTTTTTCCGACATTTTCTGGTGGAAGCGTGTGTGGTGAGTTGAAGTATTGAAGTTTCATATGACATCTCATCAGTGCTCTGAGGTATTGCGCCGCCATATATGTAGTTTGATCAGCATGCACGGCCCAGTTTTCGGTCTACTACTGAAACATGACAGGATCAAACTACAGAGCACATCGGTTTAGCGCTATATCTGATCATGCGACTTTGTTTCTCGTGAGAACCCCAATATTTTTTCACACAAATATGCGCAAAAACGTCAGTTTTTTGTCTTATCATGGTATGACCATGGTTGATTTGTAGTTTGAGCTCAAACGAGGCTATAGTTCACCATATGCCGCTCAAATGAGAACTAAATGAACGAAGCAAAATGCAGAATAGAAGATACTCTATATGGGATCAGGAGTATCACAATGTAGACGTTTGTATACTAACTTTCAGAACGTGTTAGAAGTGATTGTGAACTGGTTAATCGCTCGACTGCCGAATTTGACTATTTGTCGCTCCTGTATCGTGTATATGCCCATTGGTTTTCATCTAACTTTTGTATATTTTCTGGGCGGCTTTTTCAAAGTTTGGCAACTTTTCTCTTTTCTTCTGATTGGATTCAACAGATGGACTGCAATATATTTTCCTATGAGTTACGACAAGGTGTGGTCCACTATGGCAGTATGTTCCATGCCGACGTGAAATCTTACTTCAGATACAAACTTCTAATTCAGTTCCCTGATTTCGAAATACGTTGATGCTTTTTCCGCAACGGAGGGGTGGCAGGCTGGGTGAAACAGTGTAAAAAATTCGTTTTGTGAACCGAAAAGGGCACAATATGTTGAATACTCTTCCGTCATCAGACCACAATCACCTGTTTCCGTAATACTTATAATATAACATAAAGTTTCAGCTGTGGCGAAAACTTCTACCAATCGCTTGGTTGATTATTTCGCTGATAGCGCTGGGTTGTAGCTGGTTCATTCTTCCCTCACAAGCGTATTTTCGATTATTCGTCGTTGGTGGAGGCTCGAATATAGACTATAGTAAACCGTTCAGCCAGGTAGTTAGCATTTCACCCATGAATAGCTATCATGCAAGCATATCTCCATGGTTGATTCCAACCTGAGCTTTTTTTCCCGAATGCGCTATTTACTTTATTATTTTCTCAAACTTCTTAGATGGGAGATAGAAAGCAGGGGTTTTCACACTATACAGGGCGTGTATCACATCACCATTTGAATGATAAGGGAATAAATATCACATGCACGCAGGCCCGAGTCTTCGTTCATGAATAGTTATACAAAATGCAGAGAAGCAAAATGCACGCAGAAAATACAGACATAAACGAGTTTCAAAGTGTGAATACAAAAAAAAATTAATAAATTAATTCTTTGTTCAACATAAACTCATTTCAGTTTCGTCTAAGTACCCACACATTCTATGCGGCTGTTTTTTCCACTGCCCTCAACATGATCTTTGTACTCAGTTGCGTGACTCGTCTCAAATTCGAGAATATCTCCGAGGCGAACGCAAAAATTGAACGTTCCCTATGGATTGTTGGCGCATGTAACTTTGTTCTGCAGATTCTACAATCTATCAATCAGGTGAGTATGTGGGAAGAACAATATCAGAACCTGTGTGCTACGCAACAGCTACTAGCTGATCAACCAAAAGAGAGTTAGAGAAAGCAAAGTGATGCACTATTGTTCTACTAAAGATGTACCCAAACTTGATTTGTCAAGTACACAATGGAATGAATATTTATTTGCAGTAGATGTGCACTACAATCTTATGACATTGAAGAACTAACTATAATTCACTCAGTTACACTCTCATTATATACAGTCGCGTGAAACGTACACGTGTAATTTAACATTGTTCAATAACACGCTGGTGTTTCAATGATTCTGTTGTCAAAATAATTCCCCTTCCACACAAAAAAACTTTCCAACGACTAAACTTCCTATACCGAATTCAAATTTCCTGAAATAGGTTTAGAAAACTGTCAAGTATGAAAAGCGTTCTTTCTTCCCGATGAAGCTCATACAGTAGAAATTCCAACAGAAATGAAAGAACATAGTTGAATACATGTTTCACTTCTTGCATGTAACGGTTTTTAAGGTTCTCTACTACTATCTGTCTGACACCGAAGGTTCGCCCTGGAAACGCGAATACCTTGGTTATTTATTCCGCTTCAATTTCGTCGTAGTCGATTTGATGTCGCTAACTCCCCCATGGATTCTGGTTCTTGTGAACGGACGAATACGAAAAGCCGTATTTTCGGAGACTTTATCCGCTTCAGAAACAGTCATTTCTTTACAACCTTCCAGACAAAACTGATCGAAAAATACATTTTAAGAGGATGATTATGTGGACCAATCCCAACGCTTCAGTCCTTTAAATTGCACTATATTTTTCAATTGCAGTTTTGAAGGACCGACGCGTCGAGATTAGTCACATATTCGTCCTACTTCAAGAACATGATGAAATGAAATAAATGTTGGAGTCTCATTGTTTATACTTTTACATGTTCCCCTTAACTTCTTTATCGCGTGTTTACCTGAATTTAAGGCGTGTTATCCATCGGAAAACTTTGATGTGATATCAGAAAACATTCTGAATGTCAGATCCTAACTTTAATTTTTTTAAAGGATGCCAGTCTGCTTTCACGTTTCTCCAAAATACGGTAAATTGGCTACAAGTGAAATGTGTTCCACATTCCATAAACTGTCACACATTATACATTCAGAACACTCGTGTGGTGAATAACTGCTAATTTAGTAGATTATGAGTACTACCCATGTAATTTTATTAGGAGCACTTATTAGTTTTTGCAGCGATAAATAGAGTTTGATCGGAGTGGACCAAACAACAACCGATTATAGTGGGATTTGGTCATGTTTGCAGTTAAAACTCCAGTTTGACAAAGACACGTGTTCACTCGCAAATAAACATTCTATTCTTTTTTCTAATGTGTGAAGTACAGAAAATGAAAAGTAGACGTCAAACTCCTACATTGAGTTTTATTAATTCAATATAATTATGTTTAAAAAATAATGTCAGTTTTATAATCTAAAACTTTACGGGCTTCAAACCTACTGTATTTATTCGCTACAGAGTCCACGATGCAACTAGACACAAACGGAAATGGAGGAATAAGAAGAGAGAGAGGAGAGAAAAGAATATAAATTTATTTGCACCATGTAAATTCCTAGATTGCCTATTACAATCTTAAGTTACCTTGATTTCGGGCAATTATCAATCCATATGTCAAACAGGGAGCTATATTGCCTCGCGACAGCGTTTCGAAATTTTAAAAAAATTCTCGGAAAAAAAATCTTCAAATCATTCTCATAAGTTTTCTAATTACGTTCATAACCGTGAAGATCCGTTAAAATACGAACTCTTTCAACTCCAACAGGAACTATGAGGTGTTTTAGGGGGAACTGTAGAGCTCACGCATGTGTTGTGACTTACAGAGTTGTTCTATTACATTTTCAAAACGGCCAACACTCGTTGAACACATTTTTTAAATCTTCTGGGGTTGAGCGATTTGTTTGGGTTTTCTGTTTTTACCCCGTCCCCGAATTGTACAGATTCTTATTCCGTAATAAACTATTGTTGTTAAAACCCGTTTCCCTTCAATTCACTTATTTCAACGTTAGTTACAAGGGATTGTAACCGGATTGTAGGGTCCGGTTACTCGCAGTTACCTTCTCAGGTAACCAAAATAAAGTTTTCTAAAAACCGGTTAGATACAGAGTTGGTCCTGGCGCTGGCTCTGCAAAAAAGCGTTGACTCTTGGTCTGTAGTGAGGTTGACTTCTACTATTGGAAATCGTATTACTCTGCGGCAAATGACTACTTTCATGAAAACGAAACCTTAAATTACTTCACACTGAGTAGCAGTTTTGAGCAGTCCTTTGATACACCTGAGCGTACATTTTTACAGTACCCCATCGAATGTTCAAGCAAGCTTTTAGTTGTTCTATCCTGTTCTATAGAGACAATGATAGCGAACGAAATAGTAAAGTTTGATTAGTTTTCTGAGAATGCATTACTCTAAAAACATTCTTAGGGTTACACGTAAAAAAAGCGGACAACAGAAATTATACTCTGTTTCATTAGTGGACGCCTACAGTAAGACTCGGATACTTTTAGTCATGAGCTAGATATGTGATAACATTCTGAACGTCTTACCAACATACTCTCAATGCTCGTTTACCTCTTTCCAGACCCAGCCTCTTACCTTGAAAATGCACAGTCTGCTGAGAATTCTTAAAAATCAGAGTTACGAGTATTCAACACCTTTTCACTGCAAAACCATGTTTATAACCATCAAAAATCACCAACGAACTATTTTAGAAGCGACCTTTTTTGTGTTCGTATAACCATCACTTCATTGAAGAACCTTTTTCCGACCTATCATGGATTGGGTGTGGATGACGTACAGTGATTTTCTCTCATCTGGAGAGAGTTATCCAATTCTGCCTGGAAACAGAAGTTTTGCATCGGATATAACTCATTTCAATAAAGCAGCATTGGAAGGACCCAGTTTTCTCCAGAATGAGAACTTCATCTCCTATTTGATTTCGGCAGTAGCAGGTGTAGTTTGTAGTTTGCTCACTCCATGGCACATCTCGGAGCAATGAGCTGTTTTCAGTTTGGAGTTTCATGAGCATTCCTTATCAATGTTTATATATCATTTTACTCGCCATTTGAACAGAACAAAAACGTAGGCAGCTAAAAAGCTGAAGCAGATACCTTTTGCGACTTAAACTTCTAAAAAACTTTTTTCTGTGTATCTAAACGAGTTAAATGTGAGTCAAGAAACAGATTTCTGGATATAATGGCCTCGAATAAAAAAAAATTAAAACATTCCAGGTACATTTTGGAAACATTTCAGCAGTTCCATCATTGTTCCTCTACATGAAGATAATTTCTGTGATAAGGTCATCGGAACTTGCCAATCAGCCGTTCTTCCGACATTTTGTGGTTGAAGCTTGTGTGGTGAGTTGAAATATTTGTCTGAAGATTCTTTGATATTTTAGTTTTCTTATCGCAACATCTCGAAGTTTCGCAGCTATCAAATCCTTATAAGACTAAACACACCTTTGTATTTGTAAAATGTTGCTCAATTATCAATCCCGAGTATAACACCAACAAGATACTTGGTTCCAAAATACATCATTTTCTTTGTAGAACATGCTGGAGGTTCTTCTTGATTGGTTGGTCGCTCGTCTACCGAATCTCACAATTTGTCGCTCGTGCCTGGTTTATATGCCGCTCGGATTCCATCTAACATTCATATATTTTCTGGGAGCTTTCACGGAAATCTGGCAACTTTTCTCCTTCGTTTTGATCGGATTCAACAGATGGACTGCGATTTTCTTTCCGATGAGTTATGATAAGGTTTGTAAAAAATGCCCAAATATAGAATGAAAAATTGTTGTAGTACTGTTTCCGCTGTGTACATAAGTCGTACCCTATTCGGACTCCGGCCACACGCATCAAATTACCTTGCGATACTTAATTCTATTTTTGCAAGATAATGTTATCTCAAACAATGTTACAGCAATAGTGAACACCCACACATCTCAAATATTGAGAAGAAAGGGAGAAAATACACATTTGAAGTGGATAATGGAAACTTTCAGCTGTGGCGAAAACTTCTCCCGATTGCTTGGGTGGGTATTTCTGTGATATCGCTGGGTTTTACTTGGTTTCTTCTGCCTTCACAACCATATTTTCGGTTATATGAAATTGGAGGAGGGTCTAACATGGACTACAGCCATCCTTTTAGTCAGGTGAACTACAAATCCTAATTGAGGCCACGTTCATTAAGTTCACAAAAAACATTTTTTCCCGCGATTCTGAACTTTTCTGACCGGCACACGATTTTTACTATCTTCCCGCGGGAAGCTGTTCAGCTTTCCGGATATTGGAGAATTCGGCCACATGTTTGAATGTGGATAAACTTGTTTGACGCTTCCTTCAGAACACGTAGGTGAAACGTGAATACGTTGATTATTGAACAGAATAAAACACGCGACTATGGAGTTCTGAGTCTGAACATTCCCAATTTGTACACATCACCAATTTGGAGCGTCACAAGCCATAGTCGTCGCCAACGGGAAGGCGGGAGAGTACTGTATATCTCACTTTCCGTTGTGTACGCACACATGTCTCCGATTCCAAAGCTTGTCGGTCATGTGCTCTATTAGCGCAGTGGTGAGCGCCTTGCTACGAATATTTTTCTCGCAGGTTCGATTCCGGCGAGAGACATAAATTAATAAATTTGGCACTCTATATATACCTCGTTGTTACAGTTTCGTCGCAGTACTCACACCTTCTATGCAGCTGTTTCATCTACGATTCTGAATATGATCTTTGTACTTAGTTGCGTAACTCGCCTGAAGTTCGAAGGTATAACTGAGGTGAATGCGAAAATCGAACGTTCACTGTGGATTGTGGGCGCATGTAACTTCCTACTGCAGCTTCTACAAACTGTTAACCAGGTCGGTCACGTTAACCAAACTCCCCACACACTATTGACATCTACAGCGAAAAAACGTGGAAACGTACAAAGGTACACAACTAACGGACATACATAATTCATCAGTGTTTTCAACGTCTTGATATGTGAACTACATGTTTACAAAAGTGTAAGTCCATCAAATGGTTTTGGTCCACGGCCCTCTATCTAACATTCTCCAGTTCCGTTACGATCCTTACGTTTCGATCCGAACGAGAGTCGGTAGACTCATAAAGTAAGCTCTCTTTGCAATGAATGGTGTATGTTGCCCTCTCCTATCCCGATGTGTTTGTAGTTTGATCTTTTTTCGCTTGGAATTGGTTATTGGTGAGATTTGGTCATTCCCTTGTTCAGATTCTTTTCTACTACCTCGCAAATTCGGACGAAAGTGATGAAAAGTACTATTGGCTCGGAGTTCAGTTTCGCTACAATTTCGTCGTGGTCGATTTGATGTCGCTAACTCCTCCATGGATCCTGGTTGTCGTGAACGAGAAAATACGCAGAGCCGTATTCTCGAAAAGTTCATCTCCCGTTGAAACTCTCACCATTCAACAGACATCCAGATAGAATTGATTGGAATTCTGAAGAACAAAATGACGTCTCCATGTTCTCTACAAGGGTTGTTAATCGAGTTCAAAATTTCTGGTGAAAAAAAAAACAAGTTTCCGAGTTTGGCCAAAAACCGAGTTTTGGAGTCTCGAGTTTTGAGTTCAACTTTAATAACCCTACTTTCGTTTCCTCAATTTTGAAGATGTGTAACGCTTAATTCAGAATATCAGTGCAAATGAATTTCGCTGTACTTTCTATTGAACACTTTCTGTTCTTGCAGAACACCTGCAAGAAACAAATATACTCATGTTGCGGGCGTAATAGAATACATTAACGAGAACATTCCCGTTACCTTAATTCACACTTTCTAGTAATAATGGAACGGGCTGCGTCAAATAAATGGTAATTGTCACGTTAAATGCCACCTGGTGAAAAGTTTACTCGAACATACTCATTACTCTTACTACATTACGAATACTATATGTTGTCTGGTGCAATAACTTTAGCTTCCTCTCCAAGTTATTCTAGAGTGAGAGCTCATCACTGTTGTTTTAAAATGCTGCGTCGTCATGTTTTGTTTAATTTTGTGTATTCTATACGTGAATGTGAATGAGCAAATAAATCAGGAATAACAATCAAAAAACTTCTGAGCCATGAACGCTCTTCCAGTTTCATAATGTTTGCCTGAACGCATTTCAGTCAAAGTTTACCACATTCATGTTTTACAGTGATGTGGTCTACTACAGAAATAGACGAAATGAACTATGAAATCATGAACATCCAGAATTTCATCAAAATTCTATTTTGTATTAACGTATTCAGCCGATGAAAACACGTGAAATTAATTAATTTCACAAAAAAACATTATGTACTTTCTCATATTAAACCCGCAAAAATGTAATCGTTTGATTATCTCTTTTTGTGTAACTGTTCCATAGAACGTTATTCATCCGGAAACAAGCTTTTTTTGTTTTTAATTTAACTGGAACTATCTATTTGTGTCACGGTGAAGTTTGTAAAACTGACCATTTCAATTCGGACCTCCATGCTCGACTGGGTGTGGTTGACGTACAGCGATTTTCTCTCGTCTGGCGGAGTTTATCCAATCTTACCTGGCCACAGAAATTTTACCTCGGACATAACTCATTTCAACAAAGAAGCACTAGAAGGACCAAGTTTTGTGGAGAATGAAAACTTCATTCCGTATCTCATTTCAGCGATAGCAGGTAAAGTGGGTGCCAAATTTATAAATTTCTGTCTATCGCCAAAATCGAAAATTAGAGATAATGATTCGTATCAGGACGGTAACCACTGCAACATTATAATACAAAGAGCAAACTCTTCCATCGAAGGCATGTGTGTGTACACAGCGGAAAGTGATATATACAGTACGCTTTCGTCTCTCCGTGGGCGACGACTGTCTAGCACGTGCTCTTTTCATTAACGTTGCAGTAGTATGCTAAGTTAGTACTAAAAGTATATTGAACAGTCACGTAAAGTTAGCATTCTAACGAGGCATCACGCGCACTTTGTCAGTGCACATTTTGAGTTCTGCTGTGTTTCACGTGTTTTCAGTGACTATACAATTGACTAGAAGTATAGCTTGATTACACTGGAGAGATAACCTGTTACGATGGTTTAGTTACTCCATAAAGATTTTCCCTTCAACGATGACCGAACAACAAACTCTATTTAATAATCGCAGAGTGATGAATCAACAAACTGGCATAGAAATTATGGAAACCAAACTACTGTATACAATTCCAGCAGTTGCATCATTTTCTCTCTACATTATGATCATCTCTGTCATAAAAAGTTCGGAACTATCATCCCAGCCATTTTTCCGGCATTTCGTTGTAGAAGCGTGTATGGTAAGTGGGAATCAAGGTTTTCAACCTCCACCTTCTACTATAAATATGAATGAACAGTTAAAGTTACGGAAAGACAATAGAAATTTGTGTTGTACAATATAACTCATTATGTAGAGCATATTCCAATCACAGTTACTCGGACACGCTTTCAAAGTACGATTTGAGAAAAATCCAGCTCGTTCAAATCACGGGAATTGGTTCTCACTACAAACCTGAAAGCAAACTTTGGTTTCGCCTTGATTTGTGAATCGGGCGAAGGTATGAGGATGATTTTATACAATTTCATCACTCTTGAGACGTTGACGTTTCAAGATAGGACACTGAATTTGACTTGAAAATATACAATTTTCTAGAACATGCTGGAAGTGTTGGACGATTGGTTAATCGCTCGACTACCAAATCTTACAATTTGTCGGTCGTGCCTGGTCTACATGCCTCTCGGATTTCATCTAACATTCTTTTATTTTCTTGGAGCTTTTTTGAAAGTTTGGCAACTTTTCTCTTTCCTTATAATGGGATTCAACAGATGGACTGCGATTTATTTTCCCATGAGCTATGATAAGGTTCGTCACGGTGCTATGATAACTACATTATGGTATTGACAAAGTAATTGTGCTCATAAATGACTTTCTCAACAAGCCGTTACATAACTTCGTGTTATTCATTTTTGGCTGTTAACAGTAATATATTACCTTGTTCCCAAACGGTTTACTCAGCAATCGTGTCCTTTTTGTTTTACGAATTTTACCCCCCCCCCCCCTTTTTTTCGATTTTGGCTATTAAAAAGACAATACGATTCCATTCTTGCTCCAATGTATAACACGAACATCCATCAAACTTGTTGAAGGAGAGCGAGTATTTTCCGCAAAGAATGGGCTTCGAAGAACGCTAAGCGCATCTGCGTATCTTTGACCTACCCACTACCTTATCTGCCGACGAACACTTTAATCCTCAGTTCATAACTGTAATGTAGATGTAGACCGGTGCTTATTGATTCATTACCACCTGACTTTTCGTTTTAAACCACACATACAATTACCTCTCACTACTCAGTATATCACAGTTTTAGTTTTAGTTTGATCTTGTAAAAAACAATTTGATTCTTTCAAACAGACCAAAACGTTCAAAATACGGGAACAGAACCGAATAAAACAAAAGATGAATTACGTTATGAACTGTGCATGAAAACTGCACATAAGCAGTATTATGTTCGGTAAAAGGTGGATAATAATGCTTGCAGCTGTGGCGCAAGCTTCTTCCCATTTCCTGGTTTGCTGTTTCTGTGATATCGCTCGGATTTACTTGGTATATTCTTCCATCACAAGCATATTTTCGATTATACGCCGTCGGCGAAGGATCGAACATGGACTATACGAAACCATTCAGTCAGGTAACTGCAATTTAAGATATATGGTGCTATAGTTGTGGCTCGAAGAAAGACGGGGGTATACTGTATATCTCTCTTTGTGCTGTATGAGAACAAATGAACAGGATTCGTCAACACTCAACAGTGTTGCTATGCGCCTAGTTAGGATAGTGCTTACCGATCGCGTCCCCAAACGTTTTGACCCTATTCGAGTCTCACATGGTGCGGATATTTTATAAATTTGGTACGTGTTCTAGAAATAAGGCTGATACCTAAGCCAATCGAACTACAAACACAGCTGTACTTGCGAAGTAGTCACACGGGACATTCCCACTTAACTTTTTCCGAATATTACCCGTTCCAATTTAGTATAGGGTAACACCTGAGTTGTGATTTGGTCTGCATTTGGAGCACAGTTGTTGCAGTACGACGCGAGCAACCTACAAACACGCCGGGTCAAACTGAATGTACCAACTTCACCCGCTCGCATCTGAACGATCCCTGCAACACGAATTGGAGAATTTGTTTACTTTGAACACAAATTGCACAGATGAAATTGTTGTTACAGTTTCGTCTGAGTACCCACACGTTCTATGCAGCCGTCTCTTCTACCACCCTCAATATGATCTTTGTACTCAGCTGCGTACATCGCCTCAAGTTCGAAGATACCACAGAAGTCAATGGAAAAATACAGCGATCGCTGTGGATTGTGGGGGCATGTAACTTTGTATTGCAGCTCTTACAAACTATCAACCAGGTGGGAAAAGAAAATTTTGATGAAGAAATCAAAGTTTCGCTGTAGTTTTATCTCGATATAATAACTATGATTCATAACGACTATTATCATAAAGCCAACGGATCACACTACGAACAACGCGATATCGGGCAATGAATCGTATAGACTTGCTCAGGGAACGGGAAGCCCTATAGGATTAGAAATAGTCTATGATCAGTTCTACCCAGAAGAATAGTTATGAAGCACGCATAAGGTTTTGATTTGAAGCAGTTATATGCGGTGTACTATTCTATCGTCTTCGTAGTTTGATCAGGATGCTTTTCAAGTTTACGGCAGGGGTGAGATCAAACTACAACGCCTATTCGGTCCCTTCGTTTACAAAATGGCGAGAAAATATATTGTTTGCGGAATTATGATGTCAATTTGTGATATTTGATAACAATAGTAGTAATCACACACATGTTATCAATGAATATCCACGGAATTACCTTTAGAACCTGAAGATTATTTCATTTCAGGTTCTTTTCTACTATCTGGCCAACTCAGAGGAGTCCAAGGATAAGTACTTCTGGCTCGGAATGCTGTTTCGCTACAATTTCGTCGTAGTCGATATGATATCACTTACCCCTCCATGGATTCTGGTCATCGTGAACGGAAGAATACGAAAAGCTGTCTTTCAGAAAAAAAGCTCCGGCGCAGACGCCGTGACGTTTTTACAAACGAACACGTTGCGTTGAACTCACCTACAGGGTTGATTTCAAGTAAACGAGGCATTTCGCACCATTCCGCTGTGTTTGTAGTTTGATCATATTGCTTCCGGTAGAATCAAGATAAGATTCAATTAATTGATCGCCCTCCTCTTCGAATCGGACTCCCAATTAAATACAATTACTTTGTCTAAGAACAGCTGGGGTGGAATCGCTTAATATATGTCTGCCACTATTGTAGAAAACGAAAAAGTGAAATTTACGCGCCTTTCGAATCAAAGAATTCGAAAGGGCGGCGCTTAGTTTAAGCGCGGCGGGACCCAAATGCGGTCCGCCGCAAGTAGTCCTTTGACACAGTAATTGAAAAATCGCGCGGAGCGCGAAGCGCTCTGCGTGAGTTGTCTTTGGTTTGGCCATTGCGGACTCGTTTTTTCCTTTTAATTAACAAAAATCTTCAAACATATTCTTTTTTTGAAAACTAAAAGAAGAGAACGTTAGAGAATCACGAATTGAACATTGTGTGAAAATTTCAGCCAAATCGGATTATTTTCGCCTGAGTTATGGTTTCGTGTCGTTGTTGAAAAGTTCCGCCGTAATTCGTCCCTCGTCACTCGTCCCTCCTCCCTCCTCCCTCGTCCCTCACGGAATTCTGTCCGCATCGTAGTGGAAAAACTACTGAACCAATTCGGCTGAAATTTGAAACATCTATTCTATGGCAAAAGTTAGCTCGTCGCGCCAAGTATGAAATGTATAAGTAATCTCTGGCGCCGGGCGCGGGCGCCAATAGGCGCCAAAAACGACTATTGGAAAAACTATCGAACCGATTTAGCTGTAATTTGAAACATGAGTTATAATGCAAAATTTAGGCCGTCGCGCCAAATATGAGATGTATACATCATCATTGGCGCCCGGCGCTGGCGCCAATAGGCGCCAAAAACCACTATTGGAAAAACTACCGAACCGATTTAGCTGAAATTTGAAACATGAGTTATAATGCAAAAGTTAGCCCGTCGCGCCAAATATGAGATGAATACATCATCATTGGCGCCCGGCGCTGGCGCCAATAGGCGCCAAAAACGGCAAAACACTATTTATCGTCAACTAAAATGTTGAACACTAATAGAAATTTAATAATTTGGTGGAAAGTGTGAAAGTCTTTTTCCAAAACTGAAATTTTTTTCTGGCGCTCGAACCAGGCGCCAGATGGCGCCAAAACCCAAACTCACGACAGCGTCAATGGAATCGTCTGAAATTCGGTACACTAAATAACTATCACATGGCAAGTAAGATGCTCATTCTGAAAATCAAAAAAGTTCTGTTGACACTGTGCGCTGGCGCCAATTGGCGCCAAAGTTGGAGAAGTATCAGTTATCGTCAATCAAACTGTGTCAAGTTAACATATATTGAATATTCCAATGTGAAATAAAGCTCCACAAATTCAAAATCAAATTTTATCGTCTGGCTCGGAATAGACGCCAAATGGCGCCAAAACAAAAACACACGAAACTTACAATTGAATAGTTTGAATATTGCTCCAATCAGTAATTGACACATGAAGTGTGTACTGGTAGCTCGAAAACCTAGAAAATTTCGTTTCGTTCTGGCGCCAGACGCGTGTGTCAATTGACGCAGGAAGGAAAAAAAAGTTTCAACGAAGGTTTTTGATGTGGTATTAAAAACAATGGCTATATTGTAAGTGAGTTGGTGTATCTAATTGTAGATTTGTCAATGGCGCCAATCCCCATCGCTTATCGCCGCTAAAAGCGGCGTACATGTCAATCGGTAAGTTTAGCGTTTTTGTTCAGTTGTTGATAGTCACAGAGCCAGTAACCTGCGTTATATTACAACATCAGCAATTTTATGGTCTGAATTCGGCTTCGTGCACACACAAAACTGAGATTTCCATAATAATATAATGAGTTCACAAGATCCACTCTGTGAATAGGCAACATATGAAGTTGTAGGAGTACAACTAGCAAAAAAAGGACAATTAGTAAAAAGTGGGGGAACCAACAAATGTGTGAGTTGTGTTTGGTTCGACCTCGATATCAGCAAAAAGTGAACGATACGAATTGCTGTGATACTGTAGCAGAAGTATTCTGCAAAAATAGAACAATACAAATGTTGCACAATGGTTCACAACGCACGCATGTCCCCACAGTACACATGAAATACCCTTCGGCAATTTCTGAAATATCATGCGGGCTTCGTGAACCATTGTGCAACATTTGTATTGTTCTATTTTTGCAGAATACTTCTGCTACAGTATCACAGCAATTCGTATCGTTCACTTTTTGCTGATATCGAGGTCGAACCAAACACAACTCACACATTTGTTGGTTCCCCCACTTTTTACTAATTTTGATTAGTTTCTCACCTTTAACACGTTAACAGTTCGAACCATATCGGTTTTTGACGTGTATAATTGTTAGAAATTGAACCATACTGGTTTTCTATTGAATATTTGTACTGTTTCCCACTTTGTCATGCAATATGTTCATCATTTTAGAAAGTTAATGATAGAACTACTAAAAATTTGACTGAAAGTTCACATTATCTGTCATGATAAGCAGTTCTTCGTCAATCATGTACAAACATTGTTTATTCTTTCATCCATTAACTTTCAAAAAGAAAGGAAAACTATAAGAACAAACTGAATAAATACGTAACAAAACTAGAACCCATTTTAACACCAAGAAGATGCCCTGGAACTTTTCTCACTGAACTTCGTAACTTTGTTCAACAAACACATTCGAAATCGCGCTAACAAACACATTTTTCAAATGTTCAATCGTTTGCTGACGATTTTTTAGATCCACATTTTCGTTAAGGCACCGTAGCAAAGTCTCATAAAATGGTCACCTTTGAGCTGAACTATCTGGTCACCACCTCGCGTAGGTTTAGCTCTGAAAACCGCTGCAACTTAAAATACCGGACTCGGCAATTTTGTAACTTAAAATATCGGGGTCAGCCAGATGTCGCATGTACTGTTTGAAATTCATAAGGAGATGCAGGCTAATTCGACACCAGTATTTAAGCCTGCATCTTCTCCGGTATTTTAAGCTGCTAGCGTTTTCACAGTAGTCACCTGCACCATGCTTATACAAAGAAAGTTGGCAATTATGTGACATAATTGGGGAGCAATTTAAAGAACTTTTTGTGCGATAAAATAGGCATTGAGAAATGGCCAGAAAAAATGGTCGGATATTCCTGTTTTTAGTTTTGGGAGGCATGTTCAGATGACTGGCTGCTTGTGAGCGCCGCGCCACCTGCCGCAGTTAAGTTCGATATCCAGCTTATGCAACAGTTTCGATTAGGCTGGTCGCGGTTGGAAACTTTCCAACATAATTGACTCCGCCCACTGAAATCTACTGTAACTGGCTACTATCGATGGTTGAAACGAACTATATTATTTTTGAAATTAGTGAGTCAGCCATTGTACTTTGGCAGGAAGTTGAAGATATGGCACCTTTCAGACTCAATGTGTAAGCTTAATCTAAAATCGTTATCGTATTATCAGAATTAATAAGTGTTGGAAAACAGCAATGAAGCGGTCCAAACTTATTTTGTGATTCGGAAACACAAACAAAATATGTGATTTTATAAATGATTTGGAAACACAGAAAAAGTTCCTACAACAAGAGTGTATTATCCATCATGATGACTTCTATAAAGTAAATGGACCAAAATCAACTGACAAGAAGTTACTACTACAAAGATCGGTGACATGTATGATGCTCACCGCCTCGTCACAAAGCGACGTGAATGAATAAATATGTAGGTAACAAAAATACCGGATATGTGGTTTCCAGTAGACAGTTTACATGAAGTTTGTCTCGATCATCTCTTTTCGAGGGATACGTTTTTTTTAAATTTTAGCTATTAGTATGATTATCAAGCAAAACCACACGGCAGCCCAGCAGCACACACAATTTTACGTAATTTTATCACGGCCTGCAAAGTCAAGAAATTAGAACTCGAAGTTAATTTTATAGAAAGACGCGAAATCTTTATCCGGATTACACTAACGATTTTTCGCAAAAGATCAAACTACAAACACCTCAAGTCGATTTGTTGACGTTAAATTCCACTGAAACTGAACGAAAAGCGGAAACGGTGTAAGTCAACTAAAAATTTTGAGAAGTTATCAATAAGGTTTGGAGATATACTACAAGTACATTGAATAGTCACGTGAAGTTAGCATTCTAAAGAGGAAACGTGCCTTTTGTCATTACACGTTCTGCTGTGTTTATTATGTTTTGCGTGAATGTGCAATTGACTAACAGTATAACTCTATTGACTAGGGAACAAATAACATTCAACACCGCCTTGAGTGGAGCGATTTTCCGATGTGTGCCCGTTTGCTGGTGTAGATAACACAGGTGATGTTTCATTCAGTCCGATAACTGACAAGGACGTGGTTTCATCATTCCTATTCACAAAAGAGTATGCAGGTGGAGGGGTTACTGTAGCAAGACAGGCTGCTGTGTACTGCGAAATATCCTCTATTTTGAGGAGAACTGGCTCGTGAGACCCCAATGTGTCAGTAGCAAATATGTACTGTAGAGAAGTATCTGTGGGAACGGTTACTGTAGCTGTATATTGTTCTGAGACAAAATCAGCTGTGTACTCGGGAAGTTCATAGATTGGAACGGTCACTGTAGCGCAAGATTCTGATGTCTCAGCGACTGATGTGAGTTCGGTAGGGGTCTCGATAGGAATAGTTACTGTAGCGCAATATTGCGCTGTGTCAGCTTCAGATGTGTATCGCGGATGAGCCTGCATGGTAAGATTACTTTAGCGCGAATTGTAATGTATTAGCGATAGTTGTATATCCGAGACGGAACTTTCACGTATTGCTCCTAATGAATGATTCAATCTGTCATTACAAACGCTGTTGAAGGTCCTGCCACGTGGTTGTCATCAATACAAATATCTAGAACAAAAAAAAAACGTTCCATGTGATGTAGTTGAGAATTAATGACTTAGTTTCGGATATCAGAAGGTATTAAAAAATTATGCCACCCATGTATCGACCAGGAATAACTATTGATCATGATGATCTGGTGGAGTGGTTAGGTCTGGAGAGGCAATTTTGAAAAATCGATCAATTCGAGATCCAATTAAGTTTAGTAAATCTAACAGTTTCCAATCAAATTCTCTCCGGTTTATCAGAGGGAAATTCAATTCGATTCCAGTTGATATCAGATTCCAGTCTTTCACGGGTTCTCAAACGTTAACAAATTCAATTCAATATAATTTTTGGATAGTATCATGTAAAATTAAAAATGCGAGTTACAAACCAATAGTAAAAATCGAATAGCAAAATTGTTCAACCGAACAGGAAAACTCTTTACTGGACTCGTTAATCCTTAAAATACTCTTTCATCTGTCAAGCTTTTCATGGTTTTGCTTTGATTTTCTTAGCCTACATTTTTCATGCATAGTTTAAATCGAATGTTTCCTTCAAGGAGATAAAATACGTATGTGATGAAATAATCGAAAAATACGGCGTTAGCTTCTATTACCAGATAGTTTCAACCAGTTTATGCTCTTCGAACACTCCTCATCAAAACAGATCCAATTTTTGTACACAGTCTTTTTTATATTTATCACGCGGATGAATTAGCTAAAGTATTTTCAGAATTCGGTAGGATAAGAACTTGCAGCAGAAACCGTGAACCTCATCTCTAATGAACTCGAATGGTTATTCTCCATTCAGTTACAAAAAACGGAGTATGATTATAGTACACTCAATTCAGAAAATATCAGAGGATGCTGATACGATGTATACTTTCATGGTAGTTTTTGTTTGAATTTTATTCTGAAAACTTCACGACCGTTGTGAGCGAGCGGACTTTTTGTTACTGGTGTGGATACCTTCTGTCATTACTTTTAATAGGTATAAGTATTGATGCAGGAGTATGTGTTTTGTTGAATAATAATTCTTCGGATTTGAACGAAATCAGAAAACTGTTTAAGTATGTATATATAGTATTATCAGTTTTCGATTCAAGTGTTTAATGTCAGTACGATGAGTCATTGAGTTCAGCCGTTCATTGATTCACACAAACACTTTGAAAAGATTACATAATTTCGGAGCTGTCATTTAGAAACTTGTACGTTTAAGAACAAAATTCAGTTTGTCGACTATGATCGTGAATGAAACAAACTTAACCTGGAAAACATTTGCCTTTCATACACGCAACAACAAAGTAGATCGCTCCTAGCAATATGGGGGAGAAAACGAAGACAAAGGTACACCAGACGCCAGCTTTGGATGGAGCGAGGTCTGCAAAAAACGAAGTTCAACACAAATTCCAACATAGATACAAATATTTGTTATAGTACACGATTTCAGACTACAAACACAGCCAGACGAAGTTTGCCACTCAATAACTGCGGAAAAATGATAAAATGCTATTAAGTGTAATTGAAATTACCTCTGAGACTTCTTTCCATGGACCGAAGGATTGTTGCTTGTCTACTGACTGTATATGTTCGCATGTTGCTGTTGCCTTCGATAGAGTATGGTGGTGGCAGGCTTACTGTGGCGCGCGTTCGCGATGTGTAAGACTTGTAACACGGAGGAGCGTCAATGGACAGGGTTAATAACGTGTGAAGTTCTGCTGTGTTATCGATAGTGGTGTATTTAGGAGGTGCACCGTTTGGAAAGGTCACGGTGGCAGAAGATTGTGCGGTGTTAGCGTCAGAAGTATACAGCGGAGAAGCCTCATCGGGAAGGGTTACTGTAGTGTGAAGTTGTGATGTGACAGCTGTGTATTCGGGAAGGGTATCCATTGAAAAGCGTACTATGAGCAATTGCGATATATTAGTAGTAGTTCAATCAACACAGGTTACTGTAGCGCTCGATTGTGATGTGCGTTCGAGTATAAGCCTCCAAGAGGTCTATTAAGTGAATGAAACGTTCTATCGTTTCGAACCATTTCAAAGTGCATGCCACGCGGTTGTAATCAAACTCTGAAAAAGTTCCATGAGTTGTGTTGCGGAGTTTACGACATCATTCCAGATAACAGAACGATCTGATGAGAACTTTCGCCCACGTATCGATCAGGGGTAGTTATTGACCATGTGTCATGTCGGTTACATAAATGGTCGTGACATATTGAACAGTGCTAATTTCAAAGCAGTAATTTAATTTAATTCCAAATATTCGATTTCTCAAAATGTATCAATCCACATTCTTCCTGGTTTGAAATCTATTTAATTGGATTCCAAGACAATCAGAATATATTATTGATTCGAGCAAGCAAAATTAGACTTTTCCCGGAATCAATTATTCAACCTCCTGCCATATTCCTTGATCACTTTTCATTGAAACCAATTGAATCTCTCTACACGCATATACCTATTACAACGTCAGTTTGATTTTTTTAGTTTGAGAGGTCAGGCACCGTAGAAAAGTCTTCTGCGAAGGTCAGCTCCAAGCTGAACTATCTGGACACCACCTGACCCAGATTGGGGTAACCCCCACTATGCTTAAACACGGAAAGTTGGCAACTATGTGGCCAGACTGTGATCAGGTCCTCAATCAGGTTGAGCACACCTCTTTCATCACTTTGCTACTTTGCCAGACTTAGCACAAACTGTGAATCTCAGTTACAATCATAACACACATAACGACGTCGTATAATAAACACTACGGCTATACCCTATTTTTTGTTTCGTTTCAAAACATAAGGCTCCCAATTTCAAACTTCCGGCTTTCTCACGGATGTACAGCATTTTCTTTGAAGTAAATGGAAAAATATAGTTCCTCATGTTTCAGGCGAGTTTCTGTAAAATTGCTTCCGGTATATGGAGCCTCCCACCTCTTCGAAGAAACGTGTCACAATAGCGCAGCGGCTAGTGAGTCGAACAACAAAACTGATGTTCCAAGTTCGAACCTTCCATGGAAATACTGTGTCAAGCTGGAACTACAGCTGTGATGACTTATTCTTGTTTAAAATATTTCAATAGGAATCATTTATATCGGAGAATTTCCATACAAATGATTCATAATAGAGAATTTTCGTTCGTTCACAAACTTTGATTCGTTCGATTTGCTCTCAGAGCACGAAATGAGTTTTTAAAAGTTCCGTTCTGTTTATACTAAGGGTGTTATTTTCAGATAAACTCACAAATCTAAGGCAGTCAGGAATCAATTTCGAGCCTAAAGCTTGTGATCAGCTTCCATGAGGTTACCAACCACGTGGAAAACAGTTGAGAAATAGATAAAAGAGGGAGGGATGGAGTAGGAAAGAGGGGGAGCGAGAGGAGAGAAAAATGCAGAATGAATACAGACAGGGAGGAGAAGAGGAACAGAGAGAGGGGAGAAGAGGAAGAGCGAGAGGGGATAGAGAGAAGAAGCTATAAAGAGAATTGCTCCAAAACAGAATCTCCACATTCAATCATTTTGATCAGTTTTTCAACGCACTGAAACGTATCGTCCATACTCAAAGGGTGAAGTCGCCATTGAATTTTTCCTAAATTGTCCATTTTCAATAACAAGTGTTCTCGAAATACGTGTGTTTCCTTTAATTAATGATCATCCGGAAATAAGGCACATGTCCAATGAGTCTCGGAACTATATGTATGCTCCAAGTAAAAATATGTTATTAGTCAATCGCAGTCATTTTAAACATGTTAAATACAGCAAAACCCAGAAACGTGCAATGACAAAGTGCACGATTCCTCATTAGAATGCTAAATTTACGTGAAGTTTTAATTTCTAGTTCACAATGCGTAATGCGCGTATTGGTCCAGCGTAAATCAATTGTGCAGTTCCCCGGAATAGTTTCCGTCGCTTTGACGAACACGAGTTTTAGATATAGTAGAGGTAAATTGAATAGTAACGTGAAGTTAGCATCCTAATACGGCATCGTACACCTTTTCATTGCACGTTACTAGGTTCTGCCGCATTTGACATGTATCAAGGTACTAACATTATAGTTCACGCTAAGCCTAGATAGCTCACAACAGTATGCAATCGAACGTTTTGTTCCTTTTAACTGTCGAAACATTATATTATGGTCAATTTTTCATCCAGTTCGCAACTGCTTCGCAAGAAAACTGTCCGGAGTAAAAAATGAAATGGAGGAAAACAAGATTATACTGTAAGAATCTATTCAGTGAAGTCTGTGTATGAGTGAAATCGTTTCAGTAGTAGCTTGATCTCGATATGGGCTAATGTTTACGAATTCTGCCTGGAAAGTTCTGGGATTATACTGCAAACCCAGCAAAATATACCATGAGCTTATTTGAAGAGAGCGAATTATATAACATTGGTTTGGCAAAGAGAACAGAGAGAGAAAGTGTAGTGGATGTTGTCAATCTATTTTTATTCAGAACATGAAGAGCTATATGGAATTTGACGTGAAAAAACCGCTTCCGTATCTTATGGCCGGAAATGGATTCAAGGAAGAAGTGGTGGAGGAATGGGAGAACACTGTTCATTGTCTGGTCAGCAGACTGGTTGGTGATGTGTTAGACAACTTGCGAGAGAGCAAATTGTTTCAAGTTGTGGGGGTGATTCTGCCCTTGCTTGACTCCGATTTAACCGTTTTTCACAACCGTAGTAGTTCTCAAAAAGATCAATATAATTCATTATTGAGAGATCGTGAGAGTAAATAAATTATATTTCCGCTGTTAATAGTTTTCTACCCAAAGCGAATCAGTAAGGTGTATGTTGTTCTGGTTCGCTCCATTTGTAGTTTGATTCCGTTGTTCTCTGGTTGGAACACGTGAACTGTGTTATAGTCGTTGCCAACGGAAAGGCGGGAGGGTACTGTATATCTCACTTTCCGCTGTGTACGCACACATCTCTTCAATTCCAAACCTAACCGGTTATGTGCTCTAATAGCGCAGTGGTTAGCGCCCAGTTACGCAACTTTTGCTCGCAGGTTCGATTCCGGCGAGAAACAGTAGTTTATAAATTTGGCACTCACTATATGTATGGGTTTAGCGAAATAAAATTACAACTTAGCTATAGTTGTTCTACACTGAAGGACCCTGTTGAGTGATATTTCAGTTTTGACGGTCTTTTTTGATAACTGTTATTCAGAAATCAATAGATCAGTTTGCCGCTGGTCTCGTTGGATATAACGCTATTTCGTCATTCATTGAGAAACAGGCCTCCGAAATCTACAATATACTGGCTGAAGACAAGATGAAAATGCCAGTACTTCTCAGTCCATACTCCTTCTCGAAAGTTGATAGTTATCAATAATATTATTTTATTAGAATTGATGTCTTATGAAAATCACGCGGAGTGCGAAGCGCTCTGCATGACTTTGTTCCACCGACTTATAACTCTCTACAGTAATATGCTCAGACTTCCAGTTTGCATGTCTTCTGGTTATTTTGGTATCAATATTCTGCACCTTCACTATGAGAAACTCTCGTTGTTTGAGACCAGAATCGTTGGTAAAAACAGCCTACTGAATATTCGGCAAGTTAGTGTGAAAAGACATAGTCTGGGAAAACAGAGTAGACTGGGAAAACAGAGTATACCACGCTGATTCCTACGTTTTCAGACTCTGAAGCGTCGCCTGAGAGACGAGGAGTAAACAAACGGAGGACAAATCGAGCGGCTCTACTTTCTTGGTCTTCTGGTTTTATACTTTTATACTGAATGAACTTGTTTTGTATCATGTCTCACTTTCGTTAGGTGTGTGGATACGGCATAGTAGAACCCCCCCCCCCCCCCCTTTATATTGCTAGCAGTTTTTGTTTTACTAGAAGTAAATTGAATAGTCACGTAAAGTTAGCATTCAAATGAGGCATCGTGCACTTTGGCGTTGCACGTTTCGGAGTTGTGCTGTGTTAAACATGTTTCGCGACTATGCAATCTAACAGTGAAGTTCCCTTTTCTGTTCCCTGCTTTATTTCTTTTCTGCGTCCTATACTTTTCAAAATCATTCATTCCCAAGGTGTGCATGTTAGAAAGTGTTTTCTTTCACGTTTGTCGCCGTCCTGGTAACTTTTGCGCGCACCGACTGCTTGATATTCAGTTTCTCGAACGTATATCTTTTTGTCCATCCAACAAAGTCTGCCTCTGATCGCATTTAAATTTTCGTTCAAAGTCAGCAGAGAATATTTTGCATGTATTTTGTGTTCTTCGAGTGGTATGGTATCGATAAATGAATAGAAGTGCAGGGAGTAATATGTTGTTCTCAACAAAGAACTATGCATTCGAACAGTTTAGCAAGAATCATGACATCTTTATTATTATTATTAAAACAGACAAACTCAGACGAAAAATTCATATATAATGCTGAGAATGAAAGAGATCCGTTCTAACCACGTTAAAAGAGAATTTCAAAATGTTTCTAAATGTACAATGTAAATGAAAATTGATAAATTCGTATAATTCATACAGAGATGTGTAAATAATAGCAACTCTTGGGCGAAATGAAAAACAAATTCGTCATCACTTCAAGTCAATCATATGTGTTTGTTCTGAAAAATCCATTTTTGAATAAAAATCAATAATATCCGCTGCTGTCCACAGAAACTAATACAACGGTTACGATAGTCACGATTATGATAACAGATAATATGGCGATAAGACGAAGTTTCCGAGATTGGGGATCGGTCGTAGCACAGACTGAAAAGGAACATATAGAACAATCATCATGACGTAGTGAACAAAGTCTCGTTGTAGTTCGATCCTGATAATATAGATTTTCGGCTCGCACAGTTGAGGAAAACTCGTAAAACGTGGGATACATACTCAATTTTCAACTCAAAAAAAAATTTCAGCCTGAAGGCAATGTGCTCAGACTACTCACACAGTAGGTTGGCGCCATATAAACCATACAGACTTGCTTCGAAAAACGCTAACACTATGATATTATTGTCTACTGTGATCAATTTATTATAAATATCTTCAACAACATGGCGGTTAGATACAATTGATAAGGGCTTAGGGAAAAAATTTCATTTCCAAAGCCCTCATCAACTGAACTGCAGTTTCATCTGAAGTACCGTGTGATCGAAACGTTTTTGTTTTAACATCACGTTGAAGCTGTACGAAACTGGGCAGATACAGACGCTCTTCATAGAGAGTTACAAACCTTTTTCAGTTTGGTCTCAAAACATGCCATTAGTTACAAATTTCAGCCTGGAAGCAATGTGCTCAGACTACTCACACAGTGGGTTGGCGCCATATAAACCATACAGACTTGCTTCGGAAAACGCTAACACTATGATATTATTGTCTACTGTGATCCATTTATTGGAATTACCTTCCACACTGCATCTTCTAGGGCAATGCTCGATTGTATAACAACTGGGAGGCATGAAATGAACACTCGCAGACGGGTTTACAGTCAAATCAGAGAACGAGAGGGGAGTGGGCTCCATGTCACTATCCTCAGGGGAATAGGCTGGTGGTAGGGTTACTGTTGCTAACACAGATTGCGCTGTGTTGGCGGTAGATGTGTATAGCGGGGGAGCTTCCATTTGAAAAAAACTGGAAAATGTAAGCTATTTTACAAATCGTAATGTGCCTAACTAATGTGAACACTGTGATATTTTTACGATTGATAACAGAAGAAAGCTAGAACTCAAAAAATAGAGCAGAGAGAGAGAGAGAGGTACAGAGAGAAGAGGGCGAGAGAGAAGAGGTGATGACAGAGTAAGAGAGAAACAGAAAGAGAGAGAGAGAGAGGATGAGGAAGCGAGAAAGAAATATTGTTTGTACAGTGAGAACTCGATGAGGTGTGCTCAATGACTGATACAATTGCTCGGTGCAGCTTGCTTTTAAGGAGATTCCAGGTGCTCATGACGTTATTTTAGATAACGAAGACTGGTCTTTGATAAGAACTACTCATGACGTAGCACTGAAATTCACGTAAGCGGTTCGCCACAAAATCTAATCCAATAGTTCTGTTTAAATTCGAAGTTAAATCTTAACAATGTTCCAGTGATTTATGCTCAATAAGACCATCATTATTTCCAGATTATAAATAGTTTAAATAAGAATAAAAAGGGTATACTTACTACTATTACGCCCTCAATGTAATTATGGGCACTTTCACTGAGTTCGACCAACTATGATGACATTCGATGTGAAAAACATTTTAAATATGTATTTACTTCGAATGATTACACCACATAAGTTGTAGTATGAACTACAGAACGCAACGCCAACACAGCCCAAATAATAAACTCAAACTTGCCTGTGATATAATATGATGCTCATTTTCAATTTACAGTTGTTTTTTGTTGTCAAACCACTTTTTGATGAAACTGATCAATTATCAGCTGTAAATCATCAACACAGAAGCATAATTGAGTTTTGAGAAAAAGAAGTTTCGAACGAAACACCAAACACGGCATCAAACTATATTAACGCAGCACTGGAACGTTGACGGACGCTCGTTCATATCGAGCCTCTTCCTAAAATACAACATAATAGAGTGAAACGGGTTCACATTTTACAATTTAGCAGTTCATCAAACTGCGTATTTTTGAATAATAGTGTGGTCAGGAAGTTTCACTTAAAGGAATAATCAGGTTTAAACCAGGAGATGTACACAATGCACCTACCCAAACTAAACTTTCAAAAAAGATGCGGATTAGGGTAGTGAAGAGATAGGGCACAAAAAACCTTGGAAAAATATAGTTGAATCTACAAAAACTACCGTATGAAATATGTCCCATAACCCCTGTTTGAATCTCGCGCGCCTGCCGTCTGGCCTCTCTCACTCCCCCACACTCTCTCACCGACCGCTTGCCGCTTGAAAATAGGAGCTGATTCCACACATATTTTAAACGGAAAAATGAGAAAAATAACAGTTATTTCTGCTATTACAAATTATAACGAACATGTTTGTGATGTGCAAAGGTAGAAAACACGAAAATTGTGCATTCCATAATTCTATTTCTTCCATAGTTTTGGGGAAATTTTGTTCAAATATATACAGCAGGTTATTAAACAACTTTATTGAAACAGCTGATCTTTATACACGATGAAATGGAGTCATAGTTGTCGTTTCGGCATTTCTTCTTCACGACTTATCCCTGAAAGTTCATTTATGAAGTTCACGTCACATATTTTCAGATTTTCACCTCTCGAATCACGTATTTCAATCGTAAAAATCAGTTTTTAGTAATATTGAAGCATGTGTGGTACACAAAAACAGTTAGAGAAGCGGAAGATCAACAACTCACCTCCAAACCAAACGCAGTACAATGCATTTGTGCGCGTTCCAATGCGAGAAGAGAACGCGCGTGACTGTCGACTTCTGCGAAACTCCAATTGTTGTCTTCTCTAACTCTCCACTTTGAACAAACTGGCAGACATGAATGCTGTAAAAAGTAGAGTTAGAAAACAGCAAAACGAAAATGAAAACAAAGCAGAGAGATCAACGAGTTAACTCGACAATAAAGTAAAATAATGAACAACGGGTCAAAACTATTAATAAATCAGCTTTTGATGTGTATTTTCATGAGAAACAAAATTGTTGAAGAAATACCACTGAATTATGCTAGACGTAACACTCATAAAACAACAATATCTAATAACTATAATACACCGAATCACAAAACCAAATTAAAACACAACTTTGAGAAGCATAAATACAAATAATTTTGAAAAAAATCTGATTTGGCCGCCAGTTACAAGTGGGCGGAGCCTTGCCGCACGATTGCAAATATTGCGCGCTACCCCGCCCGCCTCAATCAGCGTGCGCAATCGTGAAAAACGACGGCGATTTGCGGAAAAATCACTATGCTCGCTCATTTTTCATTATTCTTACTTGAAACATGATCTGAGAACAAATACATTGGCATTATTCAAGAAATAGCGAAATTTAAGCCGTATTATACCTTTAACTAGGATTATGTACAATAGGGGACGGTCATGTTCATCTGCCTGCAATTGCGAAAAGAAGTTTGTGGTTTTGTGTTGCTTAGAAAAAGGTAAGTTGAAACAGAGAGAGAGTTGGTCAGATTGGCTGTGTTTGTAGGTAGAAAATCATGACCAGTTAAGAGGCTACCTCCAACGCCGTGTTACGATATAAGTTACAAACAAAGTAACTTTCAACTCAAAGCAGGACGATTATGTGGACCAATCCCGTGTCAACGGTCCTTTAAACTGCACTTGAGACAGCGTTAAGATTGGACTACATAATCCTCCTCCTTTAAGACTTCAAAGTTCACACTCTCTATGAACCTTTATCGTACTCGAACGAGAACTAATCACTAGCGTTTTTAATAACAGCTAATGAGAGTTCCTGGTGGTTGTGAATTGAAATATATGTTTTCAGCTGTCAATTCAATCAGGGAAAGCCCAGAAGTCGGTACATTGGGCGAATCGCCGCGAGACCGCAAATTAAATCCCACTTTTTCATTCGAAGAACTAATTTTCGGGCCGAGAGACAGCAGTTTTGATTGATAATGTCTTATTTTCAAGTGGTTTCAAAACCCTCTCTACTTATATTCTTTTATTCGATATGAAATTATTCATCATTCATTTCCATATTTTGTTTTATGACAATGAAATATGGAAATGACTGTTGAAATTGAATTTGTGTTTTGCACAGTCTAAAAAACAAAGCAAAATCCAGGACGGAAAAATTCACTATCCACTTTGTTCAGATGTGTAGTTTGGTTTCACTTCGTTTGAATAGGAAGTGGACTTTTTACTATGTCTTTCGAGCAAACTACAGAGTCCTTACCACCAAAATGCCTCCTTGATTGAGAAATTATACTTTCCAGCGGAAAATAAT
Source organism: Litoditis marina (assembly GCA_964036275.1). Lineage (NCBI taxonomy): Eukaryota > Metazoa > Nematoda > Chromadorea > Rhabditida > Rhabditidae > Litoditis > Litoditis marina. The sequence goes on from OZ038434.1 coordinate 27,348,642, forward strand.
GAATGATAGAAAGAGATCTACTGACTAGTGTAAGGCGCAGTAGCTAATCTGATCGAGAACTATAGTATGAATGTTGTATTATAGTCTACTGAGTTTTCAATGTTATAACACCCTTCACTAACAGACTAATGTGAAGAGTACAACACTTGAACTCTACTAACATATTATGGTTATCTCCGCGATTTTTACAAGTAACAGTCGTTCTACTTCTAGTCAGAGTTCTACAGCCTGACTACTCATCTTAATGCAAATTGAGTGTTATCAGAAAGGTTCATTTATAAGGACGTTCTATCACAAAGAGAGCTGTGAGAGGGTTTTCTTGACGTTTACATAACAAAACATTAGAAGTTTCGAAGATGTACTGTAGTAGAGTTGTTGATATTGAGGTAGACTATAGCACCGGTGTTGTGGTACCTAGTTGCAACCCAATACGTTGTTCCAACAAGTTAGAATGAATATTGAATACTCTCTCTCTCTTTCTCTATCCATTGGCGTAAAAGTGATTAGGACTATTTCATATATTTCATTACTGCAGAAAGAAGTTTCCATTTGATTGCTTTAGCTTGCTGTTGTTTTTATGATTGCAACAAAACGAAACTGATTGCTCGAGATATTACCGAAGAAATGCATTTTAGAGTCATGCTGACTTCCAATTACTGCACAGAACAGATATTGAGTTTCTGATCTCCTAATCATCTAGTCTCTCTCTCTCTTTCTCTCTCTCTCTCTCTCTCTCTCTCTCTCTCTCTCTCTCTCTGACTATATTCTTCTCTTCCTCTCGCACTCTTTTCTATCCACACATTCTCTCTCTCTATTCTCCTCGCCTTTCGTTCCTGTTCTCTCGTTTCATATTGCTTCAATTTTCTCTCTTGTACTTTTTTTAACACTTTTACAATTACACGAAATTGATCAATCATATACGAAGTGATTCTCGACACTTTACATTGGCTCAACAGACATGAAGTATATTTTGTAATCAGAATTTATATGCGTGCTAAATGTTGCATGAAATCGTTCTTTGCGGTTCATCAGGAAATCATTATTTTCTTTTCAATTCAACATAATTTTATGGACATGGCAACGAAGATCCGTTACCAACTTATTTTATAGTTTTCGTTCTCTAGGATGAACACTTCTTTTTGAGCTTTTACCAGATGGTTTCACTAACATGCAATTATTTCGAAGTCTAAAAAAATAATTTTGTTCCGACAGTTGTTTGAAAGTGGTTGTTGTTTGAAACCCAAAGCTCCTACGTCAATCAATTACAAACAGTACACTTCAATGCAATAATTGACACCAACAATAACTCTAGTATTCACGTTATTATGGAAACTACATCGGATATAAACATTATATTCTGTTCTATTCTAACAAACTCATATATTTTCAAGATTTACTGTCACGCTGTGTTTCAGATGCCTTTCGATTGGGTGTGGTTGAATTTTGATCAGTTCGAGAAAAACGGTCGACATTTTCCTGTTTTTTCAAACAATCGCACTTTTCACTATGGAGTGGCACACTTCGATACCAACTTATTGGATGAACCGCCTTTTTGGGAAAACTCTATTTTCTATATTTGTCTGTTTTCTGCTGCCTATGGTGAGTTCAGCTTGAAACAGGATACAGTTATTTAACAATATGGTCAATTCCTAAACAGAATATAAAACTTTAAATTATACATATAAAACTTATTCACATTTACAGAAGTTTAGTGAATAGTTCACATGACCATTTCCACGGGAAAGAGTTGAACAGATTCCGTGTGGTATGCGTCAGTTCCGCATTCTTAAAAGTTTAACATTTTAGTCATTGAACGTTTGATCACATTGAAATGAAATGTAATTAGTCTAAAAAAGTTACAGGTGTTCCTTCCGTTTACCTCTATCTGAGGATAATTTCTCATATAAAAAAGTGTTTGATGCAGAAGAGTTTCTTCTACAAACACTATGTGTTGGACGGATATGTGGTGAGTGTAATTCTATTTGCTTGAGCCATTAAAGTGGAAGAACTAGAAAATTGAAATTATTAAACAAAAACACGATGCTCTCAATAAGAAGCTCAACCATATTCAATAACGGTACACCGTTCAGGTTCATTAAAACTTTTTTCGAGAAATATGAAAGGTACAAAATGGTATAACAAAATTTTGGTCACTCCAGCAATGAGTAGAAAAATGTCCAAATAGGTTTTTGATGAGCAAGTATTAGAATTATTGCTGTATTGGAATAGCTGGAGTGGTCATAGGGTAGTGATTCCATCAAAGTAAACTTTCATGTTATGTTTTCCACATAACGTGAAAGTTATTCCAAACTTTCTTACTGCTACTAGGCTACGGAGGCAACATTATACCATATTTACTCATGTATGTGCAGATTTTACGTAAATGTTCAGCTCAAGTTTGATTTCAGAACCTGCTGACCGTATTGATCGACTGGATCTTCGTACGATTTCCCATTTCTACGGTATGCCGCGCGTGTGTGGTATACTTGCCTATCGGGCCTCATTTGACTATTCCCTACTTTTTCCTGGGCTTTTCTAAAATCTGGCAACTTTATTCGGCACTTCTTATAAGTTTCAACCGATGTACATATCTTTTCTTCCCGAACTCGTATGCTTCGGTTGGTGTTTTGGTTTTAAAACTATTCTCATTTTTATAACTGAACCTACTTTATCCATAAATAGTACTATGGTAGACTTACAGTGTACATGAGTACATGCTTTCAACCTGGGCGTTAGACAAAGATTGCAATGTAGAACTTCGTTAAAAAGCTAATCTGCGCTGAAAATTTCATCACTATGTATTGGAAAATTGAATCACCGCAAATGAAGAAAGAAATGTCGATTCATTAGTTAATCAAAAGATAAAAAGAACGTAAACGGTATACACAAACTTTAGATTTGCACGTTCTCGATTGTGGATGTGCTGTACAACTTTGCCGAGTTTATAGTTTTCTTCGCACTAAACTACAAGCACAAACTAACACCCTAAATATATACTGGAAGTAAATTGAGTAGTCACGTGAAATAAACATTCTTATGAGGCATCGTGCACTTTTTCGCTGCACGTTTCTGTGCTGGGTTGAACGTGTTTCACGTGACTAAGTAATTGTAGCAGCAGAAGTCATCTCACAAAACCATACAAACACCCATACTCAATGTGACTTTACGATTAACGCGATCAACACAAAAACTTTACAATTTTATAAACGACTTTTCAGATTTGGAAGTGGTTTCTACCACTCGGTTGGACTATTTCATTCTCGGCTTCAATTGGCTCTTCCTGGTACATTCTTCCATCTCAGGCATATTATCGAAGTTGGGGAGGGCCTCTGGGAGCAGCTCTCGACTTCACCAAACCCTATAGTGGAGTGAGTGAAGTTTTTTTAAAAACATTTTTCATGATAGAACTAGACGTTTATTTTTTGGGTGTAACCTCAAACTTCTCCACAAAACAATTTCTAACAAATAAGTGAATTGTTCGTTTTGAAAAATCCTGTCTCTTAAAGTTCTCAAGGAATCTCGAAGTACAATTTGTGTCGCTCTAGCTAGATCAAGAACAATGCTGTTTTTTCGTCTCGTTATGTTGATAATTTCGGTTTGAAATGTTACTTTATCCTCTGCGATTGTTGTAAAGTTAGTATGCAGGCGCTACCACTTCAGACTCATAGAAAGCTGAACGAGAATTTTTTTTGTAACTGAAATTCGATGTAATATAGTATTGTTTCAGTTTCTGCTCACTGTATACACACTCTACGCCTCAGTCATCACCTCTGTGTTTGGTATTCTGTTTCTATCTAGTTCCATCGTTCAATTGCGTTTCAATCCTTCGAGGCGAGCAGCTCGACTAGAAGTGTCGCTTTGGGTCGTTGGCGCTGTGAATCTACTGCTCCATGTGCTTCAGACTGCGTTTCAGGTACAGTGTCCAAATAGTAGCGATTGCTCAGGTTTAGTTGCATCACGATAAACGTCTAACGTTCTTCGACCATGAAAAATTTAGATAATCTTATCATATTGCAACGTACACCGTGCATACTCGCTTTGGTGAGAGTAACAATTGTTCTTTTCTCCCCAAAGTTGAAATCTCTTGCAATATGTCCATGCAAAAACTTCGGAATTGCACCATTTTTAGACAGTGGTTACATGCGCGTGTTTCAACTCCGAAATGTGATATCTCTCAGTAAGTCACGCTTAGTTTCTCGCCAAACGCAAACCTTATCACTCGAAACCTTCCAGGTGTCTACATATATTGCTGTCAAGCAGGAATTCGACTCGCCACCAATCGATTTGATCATATTCATAGTCCGATACAGATGTTTCATGGTCGATATTCTTTCCCTCAGCTCTCCCTGGGTCTTGCTGCTCACGAGTAGATCGATAAGACGAGCGCTATTCCGAAAAAGCCAACAGAAAGCAACAGTAATTCCTATGAACCAACAAAATAGAACTTGAAACGAGAATAGTTTTATACAGTTTTGTGCTTAAATGTCGTACCGTTCAACCCGTTCATTAGTCGTTTCAGTTTACTTATTGTACATCTACGAGTAATATTTTTCTTGTGAAGTTTTGCAGAAATATGGTTAGATTTGTATATAGTTGAGCTAATTTTCACAACATATCTCTGTCGTGTGAAGCTTTTTGTTGATTATGTTGTTACTTTGCTGTCCAAGTTGTTTTGTTTGTGTTGCTAATCGAATAGAAGTACTCATTTTATATCGGTTAGTTGGCTGTACAGTTGTTCGACTTGAACCGTATATCCTTGCAAACATTGTTGTTTTTGTACGTGACATTTTGTAATCAGTTTCATTCCATAAACTATTTACCTCAGTTGCGATGTCAGCTGATTACCAGGTGACAATGAGCTGATTTGAGATCTAGCACAAATATTGTGTTTTTGTACTGCTAACTTAACTCAGTCCTCCCCATTAACGTTTATTGCAGTGTTAGAAGGCGACAGTTCTAGAGTCGTGTTCACAGACAGGTTGCAGTGAACTACCGTAGTTTGATCTCGGAAGGGTACGATACAAATATCGTACTTTGATCTCGGAAAGACTACAGAACATCATAAAAGATGATTGTGTGGAAAAACACGTGTAAACATCTATTCTATTCTAATCTAAAATATATCGTTTTTTTTTCACTTGAAAGACTGTGAGGTTCAATTGATTTGATTGAACGATGCGTAGCAAGCGGTCGTTGATTTTTTGCCAGCAGACGGGAGAGACTGTAGATCAGAGAGACGCAGATGAGCTGGTCGCTCGCCGAACCCTGCTTCCTACCAAGCGGAGCTTACGATATCCACAATGGCGTGACAAAACCTATACGCCCATACCTGATACTCTGTAGCTGAAAACCGAGTTGTTTACCAAGGTTCGCCAAAAACACAAGTTGTGAATAAAGGTTTAGACAGGTTACCGAAAACTTGGTGCTCAATTTTGCACCAAACTTCGATTTCACAACTTGACATCTTAGTGACCATTTTTATAGGGCGAACCTTGGTAAACAACTCGGTTTTTAACTTCAGAGTTGAAGATTCAGAAAAAGTACCTTTTGTGTCTTGACCAGGTTTCGCTGGCGAAAATCTGTGTAGATAAGAGGGAAGCAGATAATTTCCGACTGTACGCGAGCTATTAGACATCCGTGTTTTCTTTTCATTTCGCAGCTTGCTAATGGCAGAAATGTGTTTTGAACATTGTTCAGATCGTACAATAAACGTTTATTTACATCACAACCTTCGATACAACATATTCTTGTGATAGAATGGGTGTTCAGGGGAACGTTTTGGCCTGGAAGGTTCTGGGGCTGTCTACTCTGAGGTTGACGCGTTGCGTGTCGCGAGCGGTGGGCTCATCCTCAGAGAAAGAGAAGGCGGGAGAAGATTCGGTGGAAATGTCCTGCCAGAAACAGGCCTTCATGTTCTCGAAACGGTCATAACAGGCCAGGTAGGTCAAATCGAGTTGGGTCACGTTTCCGGGACGCTGGTCACAGAAAGTCATGCACTGGAAGAGAAGAGAGGTAAATATGTAGAATGTGAAAGGCTTGAATGTCTGGTCCAATACTGTTCGAGTGTTAAGAATCTTCTGAATTCTAACTAACTGCTTGTCCACCCTATTTATTGTACTACTGGTATGACATCACTATAGGAAGGTTGCTAAGTATGCTATAAATTATGAATTGTTGTAATTGTAAGGGAAAACTCAACATTTTTTCAGTAGAAAGTGCTCCAAAGCAAATAGCGAGCTTTTTCTGATATTTTCAGTGTGTTCAAAAGAATGTTCACATGTCTGTCATGATACCAAATGTGTCATGAACTAATAGTAGAACACAATATAATTTAGTGCTACCGTACCTTTGCTCCGGCGAGGGTGGTCTGGACTCCGTTTCTGGCGCAGCATCCTGTGTGGTCTTTGCCCTGGGCGGCACAGAACTGGATATCGGCAGCAGCTTGCATCGGGCAGGAGTCTTGTTTGAAGTACATGGCCTGAAATATAACGAACCGTGGTGAAATATTTATTCAGAAAAGAATATGTTCGTTTTACGTGAATACGTGAAATGGATACGAGAGCACTATCTTCATCTACCGAGATCATCTGTGTTTTTCCGTACTTTCATTCTCATTTTCCGCTATTTTGGAACCTATCCGAATATAAACTTCATCACGCAGTTCATACACAAGAATATGTGTCGCAGTTTGTAGAACGTTTTTGTTCAGAACGGGTTTCATAGTGACTGTTTACACTGCCTATGACCCTAAGCGTATCTATTCAATGCAAGACAATAGAACCGGATTTCGACAATGGCACTGATAGGAAACGAAACTGCCACGAAGAAGTCTTTCGATATTTTTTATGTGCTATCTTGCGTGTTTTCTGTCAAACTGCGGAATGTTCACGATTAAGAGTTAACACAGTTATTGTTCTGTAGAAGTGTCTCACGAAGTTGTTCAATGTAAATTGTTCTCAATTGTGGAATTGACATCTGAGTTCGAACTGATTATCTAACCTGTAGTGCCGCCTTGGTGTAGGTTCTGAAAGAACACTTGTTCAGGCAGGAATCGGGCAGATTGCGGTCATGACAGCATTGCATGAACTTCTCATCCGGGGTACTGGCGGTCTTGGTCTAAAAAAGTATCAACACTCAGAATGAGATGATCATATAATTTTCACAATACTTTTCGTAACTAGAACTGGAGAGTGAAGCGAGCTGAAGACTGGAAATTTGTTAAGTGGTTTTCGTCTACAAAGAATAAAACAATATCTCTATTCGAATGTGAGATACTTGCAACAGAGTTTTTATGTTTCTCGAAATATTTTGAAACTAACACTTAAAAATAGCACCGAACTCATTGTTTGGAACTTTAACCATACTATTACATTACTTCTGAACTGAATGGTCGAAAAACCATCTGGAGTTATTCTGTGTTGTTTTCTGAACTCACCGCTGATCCAACGGAAAGTGTCTTGGAAGAACGAGCTCTGGCCTTCATGCGATAACATCCGTACTGACCGCAGCCGTAGCCGCCACCGCAACCTGAAATTCAATCAGTCAGAAAATTATAATCATTAGCTCATAGTCTTGAAGAATCGTACGGAAACGTGGTCTTAATGTTGTTGAATGTGAATTATCCATGAGGTTTACCAAACCTTATTTTCACAGAATTGGAGTGCTCCATTGGTCAGAAGAACGATTCGTACTCAGAAACTTATCTAACTGGTGGAAAGTTCACTTTTATTCGAATAGTTGGAATTTCACATTGCTCACCTCCATGGCAGACTGGTGGTGGTGGCGGTGGCATTCCACATCCGCCGCCGCAGACACCGGAGGCGAAGCAGGCAAATGAAACTTCGAGAGAGACTGCCAACAAAAGACATGAAAGAAGGACGGAATTCATTGCTGAAAAAATGAATAAAATGAACAGTTTAACATTTATTGTTGTAGAAACTAATGCAAAAAGTAGAAATAAGAGCAATAGAAACAAAGTATGAGATAGATCATATAATTTCTGAAAATTCATTCGAAAAAGACGATATTGAAACAAACATAGACTATGAATGTAAAACTAATAACCCAACCATGTTTAAAAGATTCTATAAACTTGCAAATGCATGATAGAGGTAGGTGAAATGAAGTGTAATATCTCCATTGGGAAAATATATTGAGATGACTGTTTAGCGAGAAAATACTGTATCCGTCTGAGGGAGCTGAGCAGCTGAACTGTATACTTTCTTCCAGCCGGCGGCGCCTATTTATACCCCGAGGCGGGTTTTGTGGCGATTTGGATTTGCGCTTATGACCGGGACTCCCTAACCACTATGTGGACAAAAGACTGAGTTTCATTTTTGAAAAACCGTTTGAACATGCACTGTGAAAAGTCACTAATAGGTAACACACAGTGTGGCGTATACAAAACATTGTACCGAAATATTCAAGGCAAGCCAATATATCTGGAGCAAAACAGGGAGAAAAAACGTAGAACAATATCTTTTATTCATCAAAATTTATGTACAAGCGAAATTTACATTCAAAAAATACGATAATTGACTGATCGTTTCATTACAAGGTAATTTTACAACCATCAAAGCGTTTGTGACATGATGTACCAATATTAAGCGAATTGATAGTATTGTGAACCGAAACCAAAAAAAAGACATTTACATCAGAATACGTAGGCTAAAACATCCCAGCAGTTTCCTCTCAACCTGCGCTTCTCTTCTCGCGCACTATTTTACAAAAAAGGTATATCGACTGGATGTGAAAGCAGTGAAACAGCGTCTGTTTAAGGATACACAGGCTGGGAACATGAAGCCGTTATGTATGGGCAGTGAAATAGCGTATATTTGAGGAGACGCAGGTTTGAAAGAGCGGGATTTTCAAGAATTCGGCCTCAGAACCCGACTGGGTAGTTGAAATCGCGGCTCCTATCGTCGACAGCTGATCGAAGAGGCGATCGATTTCCATGTTTTCTGTGCACCGCCATGGCGATTCGGTCGTTGGAGGCAAAATCGTTCGGCGGTACCGGATTGCATTTCACGTTGAACTCTTTTCTCATCTGATCGAAAAGTTTCTGGAATGGAAGATATTGTAGAAAAAATGTAAATTGTGAGAGTTGTAGTTTGGTCCCGATTTACAAATCTCGACTGGGAATCGATTGAACGAAACTACGAATGCAGCAGAACATACACTGTCTTGACTTGCTGCGGAAAAAGGGAACCTTTTTCTAATTCTAATTTCTGTACAAGCTTGCCGTGAACCAAACGAGATTTCCAAATTTTACTGCATATGTGTACTTATTACGTAAGTTTCGGAGTGGTGAAAATATTATCGAACTGTTCATCTGCGTAATGACGAAAACTTATCATTATAATGTAATGTATTCTGTGGAAACATTGTGTACAAATATTTACGTGATTCTTCATTGACTGTCTTTGTTTGTAAGGTATAATATGTAGAAATGTAAATATGTATGTGTTAATTGTAAACCAACCTTTGCTGCCGCACTGCGATAATCTTCGCAGTAGTACTTTCCATCTCGGACATCATAATAGGCACCGGGCGCTCGAACTGAGACAAACAAACATTTTGTTGACAAACATAGTTCAAAATTAGTTCCCAACTAATCTTATAGAAACATTGACAACGAATGCAAAAATGTTCAAGAGAGTAGGTTCAATTTCGATCAGAAAAGAGCTGATTCTTATTCAATACGTTCACCAAAGATGAAGTTGTAATTGTACCTAACATAAACAGCATGAGATTAGAAAATGCTTCTACATTGATTTTTAATGTAACCAAATTAACTCGACCTTTTAGGGCAATCCTTACTTCTCTGAACGCAATACTGGTCAAGGTAGTCTGACCGACCTGCTTTTGCCGGCGACTCGCCGAACAGTAGAATCCTGAGTGTCGTCACCGTGACAGCCTCCACAGTTCTAACCGAGCCGGACGCCGATACTGCCAACACTGGCTACAAAATGTATTTGTAGTAACAAAATAATTGAAGAACAATACTTAGATCAGACTAATTATAACAAGATACAGTTGGAGAATCGGTTTGCGTGTAGTTTGTAGTTTAACCTCATTTCGGTTGCTCGGCTTGCCCGTACTGCCAACACTGGCTACAAAATGTATTTGTAGTAACAAAATAATTGAAGAACAATACTTAGATCAGACTAATTATAACAAGATACAGTTGGAGAATCGGTTTGCGTGTAGTATGTAGTTTAACCTCATTTCGGTTGCTCGGCTTGCCCGTGAAGCAAACAGGATCTCCGAGTTTTACTGCGTATGTGAACTTATTACGTCAGTTTCGGAGTAGTGAAAATAGTTTCGGCCTTGTAATTTGATTGCAGAAAGGAAGCAGTTCAGCCTACACACGAGAGAATACACTTGTTTCGAGTTACTGTAACACTCTGACAAGTTCAAAAACGTTCCGGATATGTGAAAATATTCAATTGTTGTTGATCTAATTCTTGGATAATGAATTATCATCATTATTAAAAGCACCACACACGTTATAATGATAATGGAAAAGTGCAATGACTAAGAATTTTGGACTACAGTTCAAAAGACTTCATCAGAATATTCATTGAACCTAGCGATAGAATGAATTGTACGAATACTAAAAAACTTAGGCGGTGGTAGTAACTACAAACATATATCAGCACTAAGAAAGTTAGGGGAAGGTAGTGTTATTTTAATCATTCCCAGTGAAGACATGCCTTTTCAAATCAACAAATTTATGCTGTCTCGAAATACAGCCCAGCGGTTGTGGTATTGATACGGTAGTTAAGTCAGAGCATTTGTCAGAACAGTCGCTTTAGTATAGAATGTATACAATATTATAACATCTTTTTTCATCTATGTTCTTTTCACCATTCTCTTTTTTGGCAACCTTTCGCGTTTCAAACTTTCGTTCGGTTATTACACACTGTGTAATAAATATTTGATTTGATTTGATTTGATACTAAAAACACAGCGAAAGAACTCATGAACTTTTGTAAAGGAACACTGTCCAACCGACCTTTTCATCGACATAGGTGGATGCGGAACTACTTCCCTTCTGCAATCGACCACTTTGAGACCCGCTAGTAATGGCGAGACTCGCACCCGAAGTGTATCTACTACTCGTTTTTGGACCACACTTGAACCGAGTGTACTTCTTTCTCTTTTCATCGTGCATATCTGACGAGTCGAACCTTTAAAAAGGATAATTGTTATTTGGCTCGAGACAAAGGAGGCAAAGCGATACAGTTAGTTGGTTGAAGAGATTCATATATAAAGTATCTCCGTACGTATATTTCTAAATCTATGTTCTTTCCTCATCTTATTATATGATTTTCTCTCCTTTTCTACTCTCTTTCACTCTCTATCTCTCTCTCTCTTTTTCACTTTCTCTCTCTCTCTCTCTCTTTCTTTCTTTCTCTTCCTCAAAATCTTATATACGCTGTTTCACCCACAAAGACGGTAGTCCGATGTTGATAATATTGAGGAACGCGGAGTCTGTGTAAATCCAATTGATAATAGTCGCCACACGATCCGGCTTTTCCTGCAAACCAACTTATTTATTTTATTGTGAATGTAGAATAACCATCTTTTGTTGAACGGTCTCGTTTGCTGAAAGTTCCCATTTTATGCAAAAGCGAAAACTTGTATTTTGTCGCTAATGTTTTTGAAAACTAATTCCGTATCAAAGTCGAATTTGTGAAACTACTTTAAAAGAGGGCAGAATGGAGATCTAGTTTAGGTACTGCGGGGTAACTAAACAGAAGGTCGCGCGCGCCAAAACAGACTATACCTGTTGTTGAGGGTTGTTGAACGAAAGATATATATAGATTTAAAAAAAATCTTCTTTCTCTCATCTTTCTCTTATGTTTCTTCTTTAGACGTCTTGTCTCGTGAATCGTGAAGAATCCTGATGTTATAATTAGTTACGCTTGCGCGTACGAGTACAGTATATTCGTTAGAATAACTCCGTTTTCCTAGTTTTTTCTCACAATTCAACGAGATCAGCGAAATAGCTTTGACGACGTACCCGGGTCAACCGGCATCTGACCACAGCATGGATGGCCCTCTCACTCTTTCCTCCCACCAAACGAACGGCTCTCTCGTCCCCGGCCGGACCAAACCAGAGAGTAGAATTCATCATTACCTAAACGGAGAATGGCCAAATCATTTGTGGTAGTTCGATCCTAATATACTCCAAATCTCTGAAATTTTGGGCCAATTGTTGATAATGTGACCGGTTTTGGTAACCGAAGCCGTTTTCGGTAATTCATTTTGAGGTCTACCGGACTAATTTGATGCCTACAAAGGTCAGTAGGAAGGTGACCTGAACCGAAATCGGGTCACCGTCAAAACTGACTAATCGGTTACTTTTTGATTAACCGGGAAAAGGGTGATCAAACCAGGTTACATACAGAAAAACCCAAATATTGACGACAAAGGACTGTGATCAAACATTAGACACAGTAGAAACTTGTCCAAATTTGTATTTTCACACGGAGATACACATTCTGCAAAATTGTATTCTGACTTTTGCATCAAACTATCAGAAACAATCGATGTTTTGAAAAACGTGAAAACAGATAAACATAGTTTACTCACGTTGAACTTGTCATCTTCTATGGAGAGGTAGTAGCACAACTTCTGTGCTCGGAGCAGTGCTGAATAGAAAGCAACCTCGGACAGTTGATGTTTGAGGTTCAGTTCTGGAATGAATATTCTCAAAACACTGAAATATGAAGTAAATAAGGTAAATATTCAAGTTAGTTCAAATAGATTTCATAATATAGTTTCTAACCTGGTTTCCTTTGAGCACGAATTGAGTGTTGATTCACGATTGAAAAGAGTTGGGGAGAAAAACAACTATGAGACCAAGAGGGAGTGAAAGAGGGGGAAAAGAAAGAGAGAGCAACTAGATATAACTCACTGTAGACAAAAATGACTATACATCTGGATACCGAAGACATGGTGCCGTACCGCCCCGCAACCACCCCCAAAGAGTACGGACTGAGTCGAGGGTTCATCGGCAACATGACAACCGTGTTTATCTTGGTGTATGCTGGAAAAATTCGAGAAAAAGTGACATGGAAACAACTTACTATTTAGCTGGATATTATCACACCTTACTAAAAAAATAACCTATTTAAAATTGCATGTTTTCTCCTATAAGTGAACATGCGCGACATGGTTTAGTTCAGTATCAGTTTCAGGCTATGAATGAACAAAGAACTAGCTAATTTTCAAGTTTTTCGATCGGAAATTGAAAAAGTGAGCATTTGTGTGAAGGTCAAATGTTTTCAACTCGAGTCAAACAATTAGAAACACATAGTACCACTTCTCTTCGGATCTGCATTGTAAAACGAATCTATCAAATCCTGAGTCTTCCGTCTCCCCAAGTCTATTGCATCGTTGGCGCTGACGGTACTCACGTTTCTGTAACAATAGATTATAGGCTATTCATACCCGTAAAATTGAAAATTATAGTCCGTTGCATTCCTACTGAGACTTCTACAGTAAGATAACAAAACTTCAAGCATGTTCAAGTGACGTGAATTTTATCAAAATTATAAACAAATTTTGCATAAGAATCTGATCACCCATGACAAAAAGTGTTTGTACTATCTTTGCTAAAATTGAAGTTTTCATTAGAAAACAAAGATTGGGAAATTCTAAAGTGTACTGTAGGAGTCTCAGTAGGAAAGATGGCGACTATAACAGTTCTGTTCAGTTCTCATCAATGCAATACCTCATAACCTTTTTAGTCTTGTACCTTTTCACGAAAAATCTTTCTCTAATAACTCTATTTGTGCACATTTCCATAACAATATGAGAGTTCTTGAGCCTCTCGTTTAAACACACCAACCTGAAGCCCATGGATTTTTTCCATTCTCTGGTGAAAGCAAAAGTTTTCGCGTTCTTGAGTGCTGTTTCGAGCAGATTCGATACACCAAACCTCCGTTTTCGCAAAGGGGGCGGTGGGGCTGGCAAGAATAGTTGGTTGTAACACAAAAATGATTAAATGACTTTTTGTAGGGGGGCGAACAAATCTTGGCCATGTTCACGAAATTAGACCGAAGATCAGCGAACTCAAACTACAAAGACAGTGAAATAGAGAAAACCCATCATAAAGACTTTCTTGTAATATAACCCTATGCAGCCTAGTTCACCCGTTTTCTAAATTATCCTAGTTAATCATATTGTACACTGTATCGATATGAACCGTGCGGGTCCGTAGACCACATATTACCAGTTCCGCCAGCTCTTACCACATATTACCAGTTCCGCCACTGAACGAGAGAGCTGAACTCTTTTTTAGTTTGAACTACTACATTATAAAAATACCGGAAATGCTGGCTGAATTTGATTGATATTCAATCCTTTTCCCTCTCGTCTCAACTCACGATAATTTTGAAATCCGTATAGTTGAGGAACGGGGTCTTCTGCTTTGTCCCCCCAATCATATCCACCGTAGAAGATTCGGAAAAACTTTTGGTAGAACACCCTAAAATCAAAAATGATAGGTAAAGCGGCAAGGGTTCACGTACAGAAGTTTTGAAAACGTTTCCCAAATAGTGGTACTCTCGATACATTGAACGTCTGTATCCAACTCCCGATTAATATAAACATTCTATGAACAATATATGAGATTAGTTCGCCAGAAGTCTGACATTTTTCTGAGGCCGTATATAGTCTGTTTCACCAATCGATGTACTCCTACAGTTTTCCGTCAATTATTCAAGAGGGTGTTTTCTAATGGAAATTCATCACTTGGGTTTTAAATTTCTAGAGTTAGTAGTAGTAAACATTCAGAAGACACTATCAACATTTTGAGGAGTTCTGAATACGCTTTACACCAAACTTTGACCTGGAAGTATTAACAGATTACTGTAGAAGGTTATAAGTGGGTGGAACAAACTATACATGCAGCATCACGAGTTGACTGGCCGAATTGAGATGTTTCATGCATAAGGTCTCTGACCAAAAAAACACGCTAGCAGTTTCAGTTACTCAATATAGTCTTCCGTAGTTATCTATGACAGGTCATTCTACTGATGAGGGCCCCCTCTATACATAAACTGTAATTGCCCGAAAGGCTAGTTGCCTAAGGTGTGTAAGGACTTTTCTATGTGCGAGCAAGGTGTATACCTTCTCTCCAATTTTATATATCATCGATCCTATGTGACACTTCAATTGCTATACTGGAAGTAAATTGAATAGCCACGTGAAGTTAGCATTCCAATGAGGCACGTTTCTGACTTCTGCTGTGTTAACATGCATCACGCGACTAGGGTTGTTAATCGAGTTCAAAATTTCGAGTTTTCGAGTTTTCGAGTTTTCGAGTTTTGGGAAATTTCGAGTTTTCGAGTTT
Source organism: Litoditis marina (assembly GCA_964036275.1). Taxonomy (NCBI): domain Eukaryota; kingdom Metazoa; phylum Nematoda; class Chromadorea; order Rhabditida; family Rhabditidae; genus Litoditis; species Litoditis marina. The sequence continues at coordinate 27,364,009 of OZ038434.1, forward strand.
TCGAGTTTTCGAGTTTTGGGAAATTTCGAGTTTTCGAGTTTTCGAGTTTTTGAGTTTTGGGAAATTTCGAGTTTTCGAGTTTTCGAGTTTTTGAGTTTTGGGAAATTTCGAGTTTTCGAGTTTTCGAGTTTTTGAGTTTTGGGAAATTTCGAGTTTTCGAGTTTCGAGTTCGACTCAACTCGAAAATTTTCGAGTTTTTTTCGAGTCGAGTCGAGTTTTGAGTGTTTTTGGACCCAAAATAGACATTTTTCGAGTCCGAAATTTTTATTTTCGAGTTTTCGCGTTCAAAATTTCGAGTTTTCGAGTTTTCGAGTTTTCGAGTTTTGGGAAATTTCGAGTTTTCGAGTTTTCGAGTTTTTGAGTTTTGGGAAATTTCGAGTTTTCGAGTTTTCGAGTTGTCGCGTTTTTGGAAAATTTCGAGTTTTCGAGTTTTCGAGTTTTCGAGTTTTGAGAAATTTCGAGTTTTCGAGTTTCGAGTTCGACTCAACTCGAAAATTTTCGAGTTTTTTCGAGTCGAGTCGAGTTTCGAGTTCGAGTTTAACAACCCTACACGCGACCATGTAATTGAACAACAGTATAGCTAGATTTGATTTCAAATCTTGCCGCTTTTCACAGCAACAATTGTAAACTGACGAGTAGTGATATCCAATGTTCATGATGTATTGCGAGTAGATATCTGAATCTGCGATCGACTTCTTTGATTCGAACCAACTTCCGTAAACACTCAGATATGATCTATAATAAGTAGCGAACATAGAATTGTCACATACTTTCTTCACGTGTGTGTTATATCAAATTTGTAACTTTGACGTGTCAATTTGTGTTAAGACTACCGAGAAAGCTAGGAAAAACCGATAGATTGATCAATACATCAAGATGTACAGTTACTCTCTTAATTATGTTCCGGAGATTCAGAGATTTAAAAAAACATAGGATGTGAAAAAGCTGGAAAAAGTTTCAGTCAACAACTATTCTCAGAACTAAGGAGCGTGCAATGATAAAGTGCACGATTCGTCATTAGAATGCTAAATTCACGTGACTGTTCAATTTACTTATAGTTTATAGTATCCACCATTCACGGAGAACTCGCCAGCGTACTAATGTCTGTTTATGTTATCTTAGATTTGTTTGAAGATGTATTTTTTTTGGTTAGAACGCACACAGGATATGCCACTCTGCGTCTCTGTGATCTACACCCTCTCTCGTTGAGGTAGCTACAAAAGTGGCTGACCAACTGGCTGCGAATTGACTGAGAACAAACAAGATCTCACTGACCTCAACCAGCAGTGAATATTCGTTGGATTACCGGGAAAACACGCCAAATTTAACTGATTCGATTGAGCACTTTCTCGCTGAAAATACTACACTTTGTTTCACCTGCAAAATTCGTTACCACACGCTTCCTAACAATCCGTAACCAACCGATCGACAACTAACCAACTACCATCACAAACCGGTTAGAACTAGCGGGCCATAATATGTTCGGGTATTCTCAACTGCTCGGAAACCCAATGAAACACCTATTTCGTCTGGTTCTGTTGAGTCTGTACTTTGCTCCCAGGCCTTTTCGGGAGTTTTACTTTCACACTTTCTCGATCAGGGTAGGGGGTCCGTGTTTGTAGTTTGATCCGTTTTGTAGTTTTCGTCTTGTGTTTTGCACTCAGATCAAAGATCGAACTACAACTCAGATATACGCACCATATACTCATCATTTTGATGGAAGAACCAGATAGTTGAAATGGCAGAGTCGCTGGAGACAGAATGGGGTTCCGTGATGGAAAGACACATGATTCCGTGGAGCATCACGTCACGGGGGTCTACATTCTGGAGCAGGATCAATCTGAAACTCGTACTATGAGTAATATGTCTCTTGTTTCTTTTCTCCCTCTTTTTACTCTTCTTTTTGTATTTCTCTCTTTCGTCATTGTTGCTTCTTCTTGTCCTCTACCTCTCCTCTGTTTTTCTGCATTCTCTCCTTTCATCTTGCTTCTCTCTTTTTATTTCTCTCTTCTCTTTTCTTTCCTCCCTCTCTCTTTCCACACGGAACTGACTTCATATAAATGGAGCATTCCAGATTGTCAGACAATAACACCGCCTGACGACGCAACATATCTGCCGCATATCTATGCGGTTTTTCCAGCTGAAAAAGTGAACTTCTCGCTTCTATAAATGAGTTCGTTAAAACATATTCTACAGTACCAATTCAGCATGAGTTCAAGTTTGACCCGTTTTGATTGTAAATTTTCATGCAACTATCCAGAGCTAAGTCTCACAAAAAAATGATTAGAAAACTTCGAATTGTCGAGTGTCAAGACATTACCGGATTACGTATTCTAGAAGATCCACCTTCATCCCATCCTGCGTCTCTCGCTCTGCCTCACTATTTCTCGTCATTCTCATCCCGACGGGATGTAAGAGCCGAGAAATAGCGTATGTTTGAGGAGACGCAGAAGGATGAGATGAAGGTACCGGGATCGCATACGTACTCGGGTTCCGAGTTGATGATGTCTCTTTTTCTGTATAAATTTTCAGGCATCTTTCAGACTTCCCACCGTTGATAGAACTGTTAAAGGAAAATTTGATGAGAATGCGATTTTGTGTGGAACAAAAGGTCAAATCAAAACAAGGAGGTGTACTGTAAGAGGTTATTGATTGGTGAACGAGAGTATGAAACCACCTCGTCACCAGGAAAAGGGGCCATTTCCAATTTCACAGTGACGATCAGCAATACAAGCAGCACACAGATGCAGAAACACAGCAGAAGTAATCGGTAGCTGTAATAACCACGAAACACAAACTTGATGGAAGTGAGCAAATTAGACAGGAACCATCGAAAAGTTATGGCCGTGTTCGTTCAACTTTGTAATAAGCTAACTTTGGCGACCAGTATGTCTGCGCATCCTCGATCTACCCATTATCTCGTCGGTGGGCAGATAATCAACGGCAAATCGCTCTGCTCAGAACGATTACCAGCAGTCTTTTGCGATTGGTTAGCTACAAAAGCGGAAGAGCACGCAGATGGATGGGACCACAGACAGTCTAAGACACTCTCTCTCTCTGTCTCTCTGATCTGTGTACTCTATCGCCGCTGCAAAAGTGGCTGGCCAATTGGCTGGAAATAAACCGAGTTCATCGCGCAATCGAATGATTCTCTGTCTTGGTAGAAGAAATGAATATTGTAACCTACCGGTCATTTCTCTTGGACTGAGGGTTGTCGAACTCGGATGTTCCTTCCCGGAGATCGAGAATTTGCTTGTGAGTGTCACTCAACGATTCTGGGAAAAACATGAGTTACGACAAAATATAATCTCGGCTTTTGTAGTATGTTGTTGGTTTTGCTCGCTGAACCGAAGGTGTTATTGATGGGCGACGTTGAACAAAATAATTTGGTTTGTTCACTTTGACCAGCCTATGAAGATGTTCCACAGCAAAACACCCGCAACTGTTCAAACTCTGTGATTCACAAATTTGGGTCGAAACACCAAGACATTTCTGATCTTTTTAATCTTCACGAAACATGGATTCGTTTCACTAAGTCTGTGTTACATAAATATGTGTTCTTGTACAATAAGACAGATTTATGTAACACAGACTTAGTGAAATGAAAACACAATGAAACGTGGTTCGACACACGAATAGAGCTACTTTAGTCATCACGGAACAAAAAATATTTCACACAATCCGTTTTACATGTAGTCGCGGTCATTTTCACTGAAACTTGACAGCGAGCCAATAAATATTCCAAACGATTTAACCACTTTGGAGTTTTCTATTAAACTGCAAATTGCCGTTGGAGGTTGTTCAGTTTCGTAAGAACAAGGCAATGAAAAAGTCGTCAGAAAACTCATATCTGGTCTGAGAAATAGCCATCCAAAGATGGTGGCACGATGCCAATCGGTCTCAGTGGGAATGAAACGAACTATAACAGTATTCTACTTTGAATATACAATAATTTCTAGAAATAACTCACTTCTGTCGTTGTCGCCACGTTTCTTGTAACCGCCGGATGAGTCGCCTAAAAAGACAACACAAAAATAAACTTGAAAAGTTTGCATTAGGGGGTTTTCACACGCATTAGGAGTATAAAATGCTCTTGGAAAAGAACAAAACTTGAAATTCGATGCAAGAAATGCCGCATCAGAACAGTGAAGTGTATTCCTAAGATTCGAAGTTACTCTATTTCTCTGCTCCCAATTCCCGTAGGAATACACATTTCGCGTGAAAGAAAGATTACATTACTTGTTCAATTTTATTTCATCATTCCATTGTCGAGATATTCAAGACGTTCTCAAACTATTCTCACTACTCACCACCACTTGGGGTAGACACGGCAGATTTAGCTGGATGGAGTACAGGAGCTCCTTTCAACCTTGTTGATTGAACTGTAAAATTTAAATTGAAACACAAATTGACGATTCTAGTTTGACGTGTTCAAATGCCTCAAAAGAGAGCAATAATAAATGTTAATTCAGGTATCTCAGGATACCTTAAGATCGTAACGCATCAAATCCAACTTGAATATGTTAACCTTGCGCTAAGTAGATGAATTATTCTGAACCAAGTTCAACGGTTCATCTCGGGCCGCCGTTCTAACACTTAAGTTCAAATCAACAATTAGTTACAATAGTCAATACTCCAACTACAATTTTGAAACTAAAAACGGATACATTTGAGCTATATTGACAAATTAAACTTTGCTTGATCCAAACGCTGAGTTGCAGCCGAGGGTTGATGACAATTGAAATCTACCTTTGCGATCAGACTTGGTTCCTGTTTTGGTACTGATGAGTTTGCGAGCCTTCAACAGTGGCTTGCATTCGGCTGAAATTTATGTCTTGAGAACAAAAAGAATACAATATATTATACAACATTTGTTGGTGTACTAAATGTATTATACACAGTGCGAATGGATTCGAAACTGCTAATGTAAATTTATTATCAAAGTATACATAGTCAATCAGCAGTGAATATAAAAATAGGTATTTAATAACACAATTTGGGGTTTTGAATTTTGTCTAGTCTATCCCATGAAACGTGACGTGACGTGAAAGAATAAATATGATCCCATACTTTTGTTGGTGGCGCTGTCAAATGGATGCGTTAGGTCCCACACGAATGTTAACTGTTGTTTTTATTCTTGCCTTTTTTTGCACGCTACAATCTTATTACAACTTGTCTAGTAATTTTAACTCTCCAGTTTTTCACAAAATTCACCCACAAGTGTCAGAACTTGCCAAATCGGTCCTAGTAATTCATCCGGCTAAATGTGTTTATAGTTGGTGACAAACTTATAAATTTATGTCTCTCGCCGGGTGCGAACCTGTGAGCAAAATTTTCGTACCAGGGCGCTAACCACTCTGCTATTAGAGCACATAACCTGAAAAGTTTTGGACTCGAAGACAGGTGTGCGTACACAGCGAAAAGTGAGATATACAGTACGCTCCCGCCTTTCTGTTGGCGACGACTATACTATGGTTGTCTTGATGCCCAACTAACTACGACATTTCAACAACAGGGGAATACTTCGAAATACGTTCTAGCGCGATTCATCAGAATATTTTACTATTTGCTAGTAGTATCATACTTTACTCACACTTCCCATTGCTTCCAGCTTCCTCTTTTTGTGTAGAAGGTACAGTTCCACTCACGCGGTGGCTTTCTGGAGAAGTTTTATTCCACACAATCTATAGTAGTCATTCTCACTGAGAGTTCCGCGGCGTGCCAAGGAATAAATGGTTTTAACTCGAAACTCGAAAACGAAATTTCGCAAAACTGGAAGACTGGATATCTCGAAAACTCGAAAACTCTCCTGACTCGTGAACTCGATAAGTCGACATTTGGCTACTGTTGAAACATGGCAATGGTGTATATTGTTTCCGCGGGAATAGCCAAGAATAAATAAATTAGATTAGTTTCGTTCAAAAAATAAATAACCTCTCTACATATACAACTAACCCTTCTCTCTGTGCAGAAGTTTGTCTTTCTCTGTGGAAGGTGTGGGTGTTACACTCGCTTCTTGTTCGGTTGTTACTTCATCTGGAATGATTTGAGATTAACGTAGAGATCAGAAATCAAATATCAAAATCAAGATCAAACGGTTTCAGAGGTGGTTGATTCTTGTTTATTGAGCTCGCGCTATCAAATGAAATACTATATTGCTATATCTCACTGCCTCTGTAGTTCGGTCTAGTTGTTTTGATTCTCGTAGTTTTCGACACGTTTCGGGATCAAACTACGTCGAACAATTGTTCACTACCCATTATTAATGTATCCAACCCGATTATCGGTAGAGATATTCGTTAAATTCACTTTCGACTTTTCTCAGAAGCTTGTCTTTTTCAGTGGAATTCGATTGCGTGCGACTACCCAAATGCTCTTCCAATTTATCTGAATCAAAAATAAAACCGAATACTCTTATAAAGTTATTAAATACTCTATCACTCAAACAATGATAGTTTTTTGAACAAAGAAAACGTTAACCAACCAGCTCCTAAGACCATTTGTTGAGAAATTCCCTAAAAAAGGAATTGTGGAAACTCATCGGTTTACGTGATCAAAAAGTCCAGATTGGAATGAATACGTGAATAGTTTGTGTGTTTTTTTCTTGGAAAAAGAGCTCAGCCTAACCTGATAAGTGTTGAACATGATAGCTTTTTTCAACCAAATTTTACTTTCCCTTGTCTTTTTCATTTCAATAGTGTTTTACTCAACCATATTCAGAATGGAACGTATACAAGAACATTGAACAAGTTTCAGCATTGAACATGAGTGTGTTATCACAACTCACTCATCGATATTTCACTCAAAGCAACAAAAAACATTTTTACGCGTGGGCGTAATGTTCTTGTTGTGTATTATACCATTTCCATGTACCCAGTCCAGAAAACGTTTGAGAAGATGGGAAAGAAGTTCAATTTGGAGTGTCTCCCGGTACCTGAGAAGGACTTCATGGCCAACGACCGAGTTGCGATGGCAGCCCAAATGGGACACAGACAAAATGATTACATTCGTTCCACGGTGGATGGACGAGCACTCCAGTCGGATATTGAAGGCATTTCTCACATTTCGAGAGAATATGTTACTTACAAACAACTTCCGTGCATTAAATTCGTATCATACGAAAATTGACGAGATGTATTGACTTGTCTATGTGAATTGGGAAGAAGTTACATGAAACACCACTGAGAACTGTGATTTGACACTTCGTTGCAAATAGTGCTGTTGCACTTTCACTTTTTCACACCGTTCACGTGCTTCTTGAGTGTGTACCCAAAACTTCTGAGGAAATGTTGAAGAACAACGTATATTTGGAACATTCGTCGTTGTGCGGTCTCGTTTTCTCAATTTCGCTCATACTTTTGCAGTGTTTTGTAAATTTTAGTGTGCCCGGTATTCTTTCCGTTAAAAATTGAACCCGGCCATATTTTACTTGGAGCGAGTGGTAATAAATGGTAACGGGCTGTAACCCAACTCGAATGCGCTATTGTTTCTTCGAGATACGTGACTTTTCTACTTTTTGCCAGAAGGTATGAATCACACGTTAACAACGCAAAACGTCAAAAACGTTCGTCTGAGCCAAACCTCATTTTCTGGTTCGTTTTTATTGTGAACACCTTCGGCGACGGTGAGTTGGGTTGTCGTCTCGTTTATCCTCCGGTCTCCTCCTCCTGTCTCCTCCTCCTGGTCTCAGGTGAAGTTGATGTCAATGAGTAAATAAGTTGTAAATGGTGGTCCTGTTCTCGAACAGACCTTTAAGCAGTTTCGCGCAGTTCCATTCCGATTTCCCTACAATAATGGAGAATCACTGCAAATCGTAAAAGTACGTTGAGTATATGAGCCAGGAAAAACCTACCTATTTAGACTACAGAATACAGAAAAAATAGACTAACCGGAACTTGATGAGTTCCGAGTATAAATTGGTAGAACCACATCAAAAGTTCTCAAATATGTTTTTTATTCAGAAAATGGCTGAATACGAAGAGTTAGGTGCGTTGGGAAACAATGGACAGCCACCGCCGCCGCCGCCTCCACCACCGCCCGTCACAGTACGACCGCGAACTACTCTCCCAAAAACGATGAATTTTGTGCGACCACTCGGGTTTGGTTTTTGTTTGTCTGTTTACAAAACCCATATAAATATCCGCACAATTATATACAGGGTATAACATTATCTCACAGGAGTTCAGCAATTCTGATTGCTCAGAACCTGAATTGGAATAGGTTGAAAACTGAGAGCTAAGACGTGTTTATTCTTATATTTGATGATGTAAATAAGAGATTCATCAACAATTCTCAAAAACATCAAATAGCAAAAGTCTTGTGGTAACTCTGGTCGGCTGTCTTTGTAGTTTGTTTCAGACATAAATCAGATTATCAAACTACAGATCACAATCTCATTTATAGTTTGTGCCTATTCGAAAGTTTGTAGTTATCCATTTCAGTGCGGACGACAGCGTCTGTCTGGACAGTTTGGTGACGGGGAGAGAGTCGCAGAACCCTAGCGGTGAGTGGTTTTAAACCGATGCATGTGATGAATGCGCGCATTTTTCTCCTGTTTGCCCGACAAAGACAGCAAAAGTTCCTGTCGCCTTTGTGATGTGGAACGAGTTGGTTGAATTCGTCAGCACAAAAGAGTGTGTGTTCATGATCGAAGGAGGTGTCAATCCGCACACGAAACATATTTGGACATGATGTTATACTGTTTACAGTTTGCTGCTTTCTCCTGGTTTGGAGCCATGATTTAGGCTTGAACTGTTCTTTGATAAATGTTGTTTTCAGTCAGCGACAAGTGTTCCGACAGAAACAACAAGAGTGAAAAACCAATAGAGAAACCAGGAACAGGAAAAAAGCAACAGAAACCGGTGAACAGAAAGTCTAAGGTGAACAGTTCACTTTCATTCTGCATCATCATGTTTCTTCTCGGTTTATGTTATTTGTGTTTCATTTATTGGGAAGATTGTACAATTGCCTCTCCCCCTCACCTTTGGTCCCCCCCCCTCTTAGTACTATCACCCCCTCCCAATACGATTCCCTATAGAGGGGGGGGGGGGGTTATTGTAAATTGTAATTGGGGGGTAATTGTACCATGTCGACGTTGAACAATCCCCCCCCCACAATACAAAATGAGGGGAAATACTACAACCCCGATACTGTTTAACAATCGCCTCCCACTCAATCCAAACCTGCAGTAAAGAAAGACGTTGTACAATACCGGTGGGATTCTAACCTATTTTGGCTCAAAGGGGGGGGGGGGCAATTGTACATTCTACGCCACAACTGTTTCTGAATGACTGCTCTGTTTGAGGGTTGCACTGGCTGGCAAGTCGTGATCGGGGTTGCTCTAGCCCTTCTAATACTATCAGGATCACTATTTGTGTTTGTTGTTCTGCACCAATTGGGAGTGTTGGCTGTAGTACCAGCTTTCCAATAAAAAACAATATTACAGGCAAGTTTGTCTCTTATTCACAAGTGCACTTATATTTTCCTGCAAATTCAGCTTTCATTGTATTTCATATTGACTATTAGGTTCTTTATGCTTCATTTAACCAAATTCATCAGTACTTTTCGCAGTGAAACCACTCATGTTTGGCATCAAGTAAACGAAATTACGCTATTTAGATAATTTGAAAACTTTAAAGATGATCGATGAAAGGACTCTGAAAAAATAGATCATATTAGATTGTGAAAAATATCCTTGAAACTAACTTAAATCTCTTGTTTACATTTTTGATTTCTCTCTTATCGTCAAACTTGTTTCAACTTGGAAAATTTCAGATGCACTATTATTTCGTCTCAACATTCTCACGACGAAGTTTTTGAGTAAACATTCTCACGACAAGACTATCAAACAAAGACGAATACCAATAAACGATGCTAATTATCACGTTTTGTATCACTGTTTTTCTATAATCACAAGGGTGGTTTCATGCACGATAATGCCCAAGTTTTACCACGTTTCGTTCCCCAACGATATTGTTTGTTATTTTGGGTGAGATAATAAAAAAAACAGATCGATTAAATAGTTTTAGCTATCACGTGTTCACTATGATACTATGAAGCGGCTGACGACTCGTTAGTACTAAGAAAAGGTTCCTAATACTTAAGTTATCAAAATTTTAAGTTGCTCGTAATGGCGGAAAAAAGAATGTACATTCCACATACATAACGCACACGCAAAACTTTGAAATGCTGAACTGTTTAAGAATCATGTACAACATTGAAAAATCTTGTTTGTTCCTACTTCTGTAATCAGGATACAAAAACTCCAGTGCGTAAACTTACGTAACATTTATCGAAGGAGTATACCTGCAATAACCGCACACTGCGGAATAGAAAACACAAAGAGAAAGGAGAGTTAGAGAAGGAGAGTGAGAGATAGAGAGTGAGAAAAAGAGAGAAAAAGAAAGAGAAGGAGATAGATAAAACTCTAATATCAATTTGAACAGTAATTGCAAATAGCAGCGACAATACAGTATACCTGCAATAACCGCGTACTGCGGTGATACAGTATACCTGCAATAACCGCGTACTGCGGAATAGAAAACACAAAGAGAAAGGAAAGTTAGAAAAGGAGAGAGAGAGAGATAGAGAGAGAGAGAGAAGAAGAGAGAAAAAGAAAGAGAAGGAGATAGATACAACTCTAACATCAATTTGAACAGTAATTGCAACTAACTGCGATAATACAGTATACCTGCAATAACCGCGTACTGCGGTGATACAGTATACCTGCAATAACCGCGTACTGCGGAATAGAAAACACAAAGAGAAAGGAAAGTTAGAAAAGGAGAGAGAGAGAGAGATAGAGAGAGAGAGAGAAGAAGAGAGAAAAAGAAAGAGAAGGAGATAGATACAACTCTAACATCAATTTGAACAGTAATTGCAACTAACTGCGGTGATACAGTATACCTGCAATAACCGCGTACTGCGGAATAGAAAACACAAAGAGAAAGGAAAGTTAGAAAAGGAGAGAGAGAGAGATAGAGAGAGAGAGAGAAGAAGAGAGAAAAAGAAAGAGAAGGAGATAGATACAACTCTAACATCAATTTGAACAGTAATTGCAACTAACTGCGATGATACAGTATACCTGCAATAACCGCGTACTGCGGTGATACAGTATACCTGCAATAACCGCGTACTGCGGAATAGAAAACACAAAGAGAAAGGAAAGTTAGAAAAGGAGAGAGAGAGAGATAGAGAGAGAGAGAGAAAAAGAGAGAAAAAGAAAGAGAAGGAGATAGATAAAACTCTAATATCAATTTGAACAGTAATTGTAAATAGCAGCGACAATACAGTATACCTGCAATAACCGCGTACTGCGGTGATACAGTATACCTGCAATAACCGCGTACTGCGGAATAGAAAACACAAAGAGAAAGGAAAGTTAGAAAAGGAGAGAGAGAGATAGAGAGAGAGAGAGAAGAAGAGAGAAAAAGAAAGAGAAGGAGATAGATACAACTCTAACATCAATTTGAACAGTAATTGCAACTAACTGCGGTGATACAGTATACCTGCAATAACCGCGTACTGCGGAATAGAAAACACAAAGAGAAAGGATAGTTAGAGAGAGATAGAGAAGGAAAGGAAAGGAAAGAGAGAGAGAGATAGATAAAACTCTAATATCAATTTGAACAGTAATTGCAAATAGCAGCGATGATACAGTATACCTGCAATAACCGCGTACTGCGGTGATACAGTATACCTGGCAATAACCGCGTACTGCGGAATAGAAAACACAAAGAGAAAGGATAGTTAGAGAGAGAGAGAGAGAAGGAAAGGAAAGGAAAGAGAGAGAGAGATAGATAAAACTCTAACATCAATTTGAACAGTAATTGCAGCTAACTGCGATAATACAGTATACCTGCAATAACCGCGTACTGCGGAGATACAGTATACCTGCTATAACCGCGTACTGCGGAATAGAAAACACAAAGAGAAAGGATAGTCAGAAAAGGAGAGAGAGAGAGAAGGAAAGGAAAGGAAAGAGAGAGAGAGATAGATAAAACTCTAACATCAATTTGAACAGTAATTGCAGCTAACTGCGATAATACAGTATACCTGCAATAACCGCGTACTGCGGAGATACAGTATACCTGCTATAACCGCGTACTGCGGAATAGAAAACACAAAGAGAAAGGATAGTCAGAAAAGGAGAGAGAGAGATAGAGAGAGAGAGAAGAAGAGAGAAAAAGAAAGAGAAGGAGATAGATACAACTCTAACATCAATTTGAACAGTAATTGCAGCTAACTGCGATAATACAGTATACCTGCAATAACCGCGTACTGCGGTGATACAGTATACCTGCAATAACCGCGTACTGCGGAATAGAAAACACAAAGAGAAAGGAAAGTTAGAAAAGGAGAGAGAGAGAGATAGAGAGAGAGAGAGAAGAAGAGAGAAAAAGAAAGAGAAGGAGATAGATACAACTCTAACATCAATTTGAACAGTAATTGCAACTAACTGCGGTGATACAGTATACCTGCAATAACAAAGGACTGGGATCAAACATTAGACACAGTAGAAACTTGTCCAAATTTGTATTTTCACACGGAGATACACATTCTGCAAAATTGTATTCTGACTTTTGCATCAAACTATCAGAAACAATCGATGTTTTGAAAAACGTGAGAACAGATAAACATAGTTTACTCACGTTGAACTTGTCATCTTCTATTGAGAGGTAGTAGCACAACTTCTGTGCTCGGAGCAGTGCTGAATAGAAAGCAACCTCGGACAGTTGATGTTTGAGGTTCAGTTCTGGAATGAATATTCTTAAAACACTAAAATAAAAATAGTTAGTTCTAAACAGATTTCATAATATAGTTTCTAACTTAGTTTCCTTTAAGCACGAATTGAGTGTTGATTCACGATTGAAAAGAGTTGGGGAGAAAGAAAACTATGCGACCAAGAGGGAGTCAAAGAGGGGGAAAGCAAGAGAGAGCAACTAGTTATAACTCACTGTAGACAAAAATGACTATACATCTGGATACCGAAGACATGGTGCCGTACCGCCCCGCAACCACCCCCAAAGAGTACGGACTGAGTCGAGGGTTCATCGGCAACATGACAACCGTGTTTATCTTGGTGTATGCTGGAAAAATTAGAGAAAAAGTGAAATGGAAACGACTTACTATTTAGCTGGATATTATCACACCTTACTAAAAAATACCCTATTCAAAATTGCATGTTTTCTCCTAAAAGTGAACATGCGCGACATGGTTTAGTTCAGTATCAGTTTCAGGCTATAAGACGACGAATTTCAAACTTTTCACAAAATTCGGCTTTTTTACAGATTTACAACACTTTCTGTGAAACAAATATAGAGGCTACAATTTAAGAGGAAAACCCGATTTGAGGCATTTCTTCAAATTTTCTATGAGGACAGCGTGTTTGGTACTCATAGAGAATAGCAATTGAAATTATCAATAAGAGAAACTCATATGGAAAATTCGTATTGAGATTTTCCATTATGAATAATTTCAATTGAAATTTTCCATTATGAATAATTTCAAATTTTTCATAACCAGAATAATTATTCACAAACGTAGTTTCACCTTTAACTATGAATAATTTCAATACGGAATATTCATAGTTTATATTAGCGAAGTATGTGAACAAAATATTCCGTGAAAGGATTCGAACCTGCGACCTCAGTTTTGTAGTCCGACTCACTAGCCGCTGCGCTATTGTGACACATTTGTTTGGAGAGATAGGAAGCTTCATATACCGGTCAATGCGGCATCAATTCTTCGGTATAACTATGCGCAGTTGTCTGCCCTGATTTGTGCTCTCGTGGCGCAGTGGTAGAGTGCTCACTTAATAACCACAAGGTCGCAGGTTCGATTCCGGTGGTTACAAGTTTTGCTGCGATCCACTGATTACCATAGAAAATTTCAATTGGAATTCTCTATTATGGATATTTCCTATTGAAAATATCTATAGTAAAAATTTCAATTGAAAATTTCAATGGTTCGAACAATGAATATTTCATATTGAAATTCTCTATGTATTTCCAGATTTGGCCCGATGGCGTGAAATCTGCCAATATTGTTAGAATGGGGTACAATTTCACAGAAAATCGCGTGAAACATGAGAAACCCGATTTTTCTATTTACTTCACAGAAAAAGCTGTAAATCTCTGAAAAAGCCAGATTTTGTGAAAAGTTTGAAATTGGTCGTCTTCTATGAATGAACAAAGAACTAGATAATTTTCAAGTTTTTCGATCGGAAATTGAAAAAGTGAGCATTTGTGAGAAGGTCAAATGTTTTCAACTCGAGTCAAACAATTAGAAAAACACCGTACCACTTCTCTTCGGATCTGCATTGTAAAACGAATCTATCAAATCCTGAGTCTTCCGTCTCCCCAAGTCTATTGCATCGTTGGCGCTGACGGTACTCAAGTTTCTGTAACAATAAATTGTGGGCTATTCATACCCGTAAAATTTAAAATTATAGTCAGTTGCATTCCTACTGAGACTTCTACAGTAAGATTACAAAACTTCAAGCATGTTCAAGTGACGTGAATTTTATCAAAATTATAAACAAATTTTGCATAAGAATCTGATCACCCATGACAAAAAGTGTTTGTACTATCTTTGCTAAAATTGAAGTTTTCATTAGAAAACAAAGATTGGGAAATTCTAAAGTGTACTGTAGGAGTCTCAGTAGGAAAGATGGCGACTATAACAGTTCTGTTCAGTTCTCATCAATGCAATACCTCATAAAGTTTTTACTCTTGTACCTTTTCACGGAACATCTTTCTCTAATAACTCTATTTGTGCACATTTCCATAACAATATGAGAGTTCTTGAGCCCTTCGTTTAAACACACCAACCTGAAGCCCATGTATTTTTTCCATTCTCTGGTGAAAGGAAAAGTTTTCGCGTTCTTGAGTGCTGTTTCGAGCAGATTCGATACACCAAACCTCCGTTTTCGCAAAGGGGGCGGTGGGGCTGGCAAGAATAGTTGGTTGTAACACGAAAATGATTAAATGACTTTTTGTATGGGGGCGAACAAATCTTGGCCAACACGGAAAGTTCACGAAATTAGACCGAAGATCAGCGAACTCAAACTAAAAACACAGTGAAATAGAGAAAACCCATCATAAAGACTTTCTTGCAATATAACCCTATGCAGCCTATTTCACCCGTTTTCTAATTTATCCTAGTTAATCATATTGTACACTGTATCGATATGAACTGTGCGGGTCCGTAGATGATCTATTACCAAGTCTATTACCAGCTATCACCAGCTCTTACCACATATTACCAGTTCCGCCACTGAACGAGAGAGCTAAACTCTTTTTTAGTTTGAACCACTACATTCTAAAAATACCGGAAATGCTGGCTGAATTTGATTGATATTCAATCCTTTTCCCTCTCGTCTCAACTCACGATAATTTTGGAATCCGTATAGTTGAGGAACGGGGTCTTCTGCTTTGTCCCCCCAATCATATCCACCGTAGAAGATTCGGAAAAACTTTTGGTAGAACACCCTAAAATCAAAAATGATAGGTAAAGCGGCAAGGGCTCACGTACAGCAGTTTCGAAAACGTTTCCCAAATAGTGGTACTCTCGATGCATTGAACGTCTGTATCCAACTCCCGATTAATATAAACATTCTATGAATAACATATGAGATTAGTTCGCCAGAAGTCTGACATTTGTCTGAGGCCGTATACATGCAGCATCACGAGTTCACTGGCCGAATTGAGATGTTTCATGCATAAGGTCTCTGACCGAAAAAACTAGCTAGCAGTTTCAAATCTTGCCGCTTTTCACAGCCACAATTGTAAACTGACGAGTAGTGATATCCAAATTTACGCGCCTTTCGAATCAAAGAATTCGAAAGGGCGGCGCTTAGTTTAAGCGCGGCGGGACCCAAATGCGGTCCGCCGCAAGTGGTCCTTTGACACAGTAATTGAAACAATTTTGATTAGTTTCTCACCTTTAACATGTTAACAGTTCGAATCATATCGGTTTTTGACGTGTACAATTGTTAGAAATTGAACCATACTGGTTTTCTATTGAATATTTGTACTGTTTCCCACTTTGTCATGCAATATGTTCATAATTTTAGAAAGTTAATGATAGAACTACTAAAAATTTGACTGAAAGTTCACATTATCTGTCATGATAAGCAGTTCTTCGTCAATCATGTACAAACAATGTTTATTCTATTACCCATTAACTTTCAAAAAAAAAAGGAAAACTATAAGAATAAACTAAATAAATACGTAACAAAACTAGAACCCATTTCAATACCAAGAAGATGCCCTGGAACTTTTCTCACTGAACTTCGTAACTTTGTTCAACAAACACATTGACATTCGAAATTGCGCTAACAACTAAATTTGTCAAATGTTCAATCGTTTGCTGACTACTTTTTCAAGCCACATTTTCGTTCAGGCACCGTAGCAAAGTCTCATAAAATGGTCACCTTCGAGCTGAACTATCTGGTCACCACCTCGCGTAGGTTTTGCTCTGAAAAACCGCTGCAACTTAAAATACCGGACTCGGCAATTTTGTTACTTAAAATATCGGGGTCAGCCAGATGTCGCATGTACTGTTTGAAATTCATAAGGAGATGCAGGCTAATTCGACACCAGTTTTCAAGCCTGCATCTTCTCCGGTATTTTAAGCTGCTAGCGTTTTCACAGTAGTCACCTGCACCATGCTTATACAAAGAAAGTTGGCAATTATGTGACATAATTGGAGAGCAATTTAAAGAACTTTTTGTGCGATAAAATAGGCATTGAGAAATGGCCAGAAAAGATGGTCGGATATTCCTGTTTTTAGTTTTGGGAGGCATGTTCAGATGACTGGCTGCTTGTGAGCGCCGCGCCACCTGCCGCAGTTAAGTTCGATATCCAGCTTATGCAACAGTTTCGATTAGGCTGGTCGCGGTTGGAAACTTTCCAACATAATTGACTCCGCCCACTGAAATCTACTGTAACTGGCTACTATCGATGGTTGAAACGAACTATATTATTTTTGAAAATAGTGAGTCAGCCATTGTACTTTGGCAGGAAGTTGAAGATAAGGCCCCTTTTAGACTCAATGTGTGAGCTTAATCTAAAATCGTTATCGTATTATCAGAATTAATCCGTGTTGGAAAACAGCAATGAAGCGGTCCAAACTTATTTTGTGATTCGGAAACACAAACAATCTGTGATTTTATGAATGATTTGGAAACACAGAAAAAGTTCTCACAACAAGAGTGTATTATCCATCATGATGACTTCTATAAAGTAAATGGACCAAAATCAACTGACAAGAAGTTACTACTACAAAGATCGGTGACATATATGATGCTCACCGCCTCGTCACAATGCGACGTGAATGAATACATATGTAGGTAACAAAAATAGTAGACAGTTTACATGAAGTTTGTCTCGATCATCTCTTTTCGAGGGATACGTTTTTTTTTTAAATTTTAGCTATTAGTATGATTATCAAGCAAAACCACACGGCAGCCCAGCAGCACACACAATTTTTCATCACGGTCTGCAAAGTCAAGAAATTAGAACTCGAAGTGTATTTTACAGAAAGACGCGAAATCTTTATCCGGATTACACTAACGATTTTTCGCAAAAGATCAAACTACAAACACCTCAAGTCGATTCGTTGACGTTAAATTCCACTGAAACTGAACGAAAAGCGGAAACGGTGTAAGTCAACTAAAAATGTTGAGAAGTTATCAATAAGGTTTGGAGATATACTACAAGTACATTGAGTAGTCACGTGAAGTTAGCATTCTAACGAGGAAACGTGCCTTTTGTCATTACACGTTCTGCTGTGTTTATTATGTTTTGCGTAAATGTAATTGACTAACAGTATAACTCTATTGACTAGGGAACAAATAACATTCAACACCGCCTTGAGTGGAGCGATTTTCCGATGTGTGCCCGTTTGCTGGTGTAGATAACACAGGTGATGTTTCATTCAGTCCGATAACTGACAAGGACGTGGTTCCATCATTCCTATTCACAAAATAGTATGTAGGTGGAGGGGTTACTGTAGCAAGATAGGCTGCTGTGTACTGCGAAATATCCTCTATTTGGAGGAGAACTGGCTCGTGAGACCCCAATGTGTCAGTAGCAAATATGTACTGTAGAGAAGTATCTGTGGGAATGGTTACTGTAGCTGTATATTATTCTGAGACAAAATCAGCTGTGTACTCGGGAAGTTTATCGATTGGAACGGTCACTGTAGCGCAAGATTCTGATGTCTCAGCGACTGATGTGAGTTCGGTAGGGGTCTCGATAGGAATAGTTACTGTAGCACAATATTGCGCTGTGTCAGCTTCAGATGTGTATCGCGGATGAGCCTGCATGGTAAGATTACTGTAGCGCGAATTGTAATGTATTAGCGGTAGTATATCCGAGACGGAACTTTCACGTATTGCTCCTAACGAATGATTCGTTCTGTCATTACGAACGCTGTTGAAGGCCCTGCCACGTGGTTGTCATCAATACATCGATATCTAGAAGAAGAAAAAAACGTTACATGTGACGTAGTTGAGAATTAATGACTTAGTTTCGGATATCAGAAGGTACTAAAAAATTATGTCACCCATGTATCGACCAGGAATAACTATTGATCATGATGATCTGGTGGAGTGGTTAGATCTGGAGAGGCAATTCTGAAAAATCGATCAATTCGAGATCCAATTAAGTTTAGTAAATCTAACAGTTTCCAACCAAATTCTCTCCGGTTTATCAGAGGGAAATTCAATTCGATTCCAGTTGATATCAGATTCCAGTCTTTCACGGGTTCTCGAACGTTAACAAATTCAATTCAATTCAATTTTTGAATAGTATCATGTAAAATTAAAAATGCGAGTTACAAACCAATAGTAAAAATCGAATAGCAAAATTGTTCAACCGAACAGGAAAACTCTTTACTGGACTCGTTAATCCTTAAAATACTCTTTCATCTGTCAAGCTTTTCATGGTTTTGCTTTGATTTTCTTAGCCTACATTTTTCATGCATAGTTTAAATCGAATGTTTCCGTCAAGGAGATAAAATACGTATGTGATGAAATAATCGAAAAATACGGCGTTAGCTTTTATTACCAGATAGTTTCAACCAGTTTATGCTCTTCGAACACTCCTCATAAAAACTGATCCAATTTTTGTTCACAGTCTTTTTTATATTTATCACGTGGTTGAATTAGCTAAACTATTTTCAGAATTCTCGGTAGGATAAAGACTTGCAGCAGAAACCGTGAACCTCATCTCCTAATGAACTCGAATGGTTATTCTCCATTGAGTTACAAAAAAACGGAGTATGATTATAGTACACTCAATTCAGAGAATATCAAAGGATGCTAATACGATGTCTACTTTCATGGTAGTTTTTGTTTGAATTTTATTCTGAAAACTGAGCGACCGTTGTGAGCGAGCGGACTTTTTGTTACTGGTGTGGATACCTTCTGTCATTACTTTTAATAGGTATAAGTATTGATGCAGGAGTATGTGTTTTGTTGAATAATAATTCTTCGGATTTGAACGAAATCAGAAACTGTTTAAGTATGTATATATAGTATTATCAGTTTTCGATTCAAGTGTTTAATGTCAGTACAATGAGTCATTGAGTTCAGCTTTTCATTGATTCAAACAAACACTTTGAAAAGATTACATAATTTCGGAGCTGTCATGTAGAAACTTGTACGTTTAAGAACAAAATTCAGTTTGTCGACTATGATCGTGAATGAAACAAACTTAAAGAAGGACGATTATGTGGACCAATCCCGTTACATCGGTCCTTTAAACTGCAATTGAAAAATATATTGCGGTTTAAAGGACTGAAGCGTTGCGATTGGACCACATAATCGTCCTTCTTTAACCTGGAAAACATTTGCCTTTCATACACGCAACAACAAAGTAGATCGCTCCTAGCAATATGGGGGAGAAAACGAGGAAAAATGTACACCAGACGCCAGCTTTGGATGGAGCGAGGTCTGCAAACAACGAAGTTCAACACAAATTCCAACATAGATACAAATATTTGTTATAGTACACGATTTCAGACTACAAACACAGCCAGACGAAGTTTGCCACTCAATAACTGCGGAAAAATGATAAAATGCTATTAAGTGTAATTAAAATTACCTCTGAGCCTTCTTTCCATGGACCGAAGGATTGTTGCTTGTCTACTGACTGTATATGTTCGCATGTTGCTGTTGCCTTCGATAGAGTATGGTGGTGGCAGGCTTACTGTGGCGCGAGTTCGCGATGTGTAAGACTTGTAACACGGAGGAGCGTCAATGGACAGGGTTAATAACGCGTGAAGTTCTGCTGTGTTATCGATAGTGGTGTATTTAGGAGGTGCACCGTTTGGAAAGGTCACGGTGGCAGAAGATTGTGCTGTGTTGGCGTCAGAAGTATACAGCGGAGAAGCCTCATCGGGAAGGGTTACTGTAGTGTGAAGTTGTGATGTGACAGCTGTGTATTCGGGAAGGGTATCCATTTAAAAGCGTACTATGAGCAATTGCGATATATAAGTAGTTGTTTAATCAAAACAGGTTACTGTAGCGCCCGATTGTGATGTGCGTTCGAGTAGAAGCCTCCAAGAGGTCTATCAAGTGAATGAAACGTTCTATCGTTTCGAACCATTTCAAAGTGCATGCCACGCGGTTGTAATCAAACTCTGAAAAAGTTCCATGAGTTGTGTTGCGGAGTTTACGACATCATTCCAGATAACATAACGATCTGATGAGAACTTTCGCCCACGTATCGATCAGGGGTAGTTATTGACCATGTGTCATGTCGGTTACATAAATGGTCGTGACATATTGAACAGTGCTAATTTCAAAGCAGTAATTTAATTTAATTCCAAATCTTTGATTTTTCAAAATGTATCAATCCACATTCTTTCTGGTAGAAATTTAATTGGATTCCAAGACAATAAGAATATATTAATGATTCGAGCAAGCAAAATTAGACTTTTCCCGGAATGAATTATTCAACCTCCTGCCATATTCCTTGATCACTTTTCATTAAAACCAATTGAATCTCTCTACACGCATATACCTATTACAACGTCAGTTTGATTTTTTAGTTTGAGAGGTCAGGCACCGTAGAAAAGTCTTCTGCGAAGGTCAGCTCCAAGCTGAACTATCTGGACACCACCTGACGCGAGTTTGGGTCATCCCCACTATGCTTAAACACGGAAAGTTGGCAACTATGTGGCCAGACTGTGATCAGGTCCTCAATCAGGTTGAGCTCACCACTTTCATGACTTTGCTACGGTGCCAGACTCAGCACAAACAGTGAATCTCAGTTACAATCATAACACACATAACGACGTCGTATAATAAACACTACGGCTATACCCTATTTTTTTGTTTCGTTTTAAAACATAAGGCTCCCAATTTCAAACTTGCGGATTTCTCACGGATGTACAGCATTTTCTTTGAAGTAAATGGAAAAATATAGTTCCTCATGTTTTAGGTTTAGGCGAGTTTCTGTAAAATTGCTTCCGGTATATGGAGCCTCCCACTTCTTCAGAGAAACGTGTCACAATAGCGCAGCGGCTAGTGAGTCGAACAACAAAACTGATGTTCCAAGTTCGAACCTTCCATGGGAATACTGTGTCAAGGTGGAACTACAGCTGTGATGACTTATTCTTGTTTAAAATATTTCAATAGGAATCATTTATATCGGAGAATTTCCATACAAATGATTCATAACAGAGAAATTGTGTTCGTTCACAAACGTTGATTTGTTCGATTTGCTCTCAGAGCACGAAATGAGTTTTCAAAAGTTCCGTTTTGTTTATACTAAAGGTGTTATTTTTAGATAAACTCACCAATCGAAGGCAGTCAGGAATCAATTTCGAGCCTAAAGCTTGTGATCAGCTTCCATGAGGTAGCCAATCACGATGAAAACAGTTGAGAAAGAGATAACAGAGGGAAGGATGGAGTAGGAAAGAGGGGGAGCGAAAGGGAGAGAACAATGCAGAATGGGTAAAGACAGA
The DNA here is from genome assembly GCA_964036275.1 of Litoditis marina. Lineage (NCBI taxonomy): Eukaryota > Metazoa > Nematoda > Chromadorea > Rhabditida > Rhabditidae > Litoditis > Litoditis marina. The sequence continues at coordinate 27,385,987 of OZ038434.1, forward strand.
GAGGAGAAGAGGGACAGAAAAAGGGGGAAAGAAGAAGAGCGAGAGGAGATAGAAAGAAGAAGCTAGAAAGAGAGAGAACGAAAGTTAAAGAGAGAAAGAGAGAGACAGAAAGACCGAGAGAAAGGAAGAGGAATAACCGCAGGACAATGTATAACTTCGTATGTTTACTGCGTTGAACATTTTAACGGCAAACTATTGCCTCTATTTGTTTGATATGAACCACTGATACGTTTGTCAAACCAAATTTAATGTGTAAAAGTTTGAAAAGACCTCATTTTTGATTTTTTCTTTGTTCAGAAAGTGGTCAATTCCATAGAAAACTTGGAGAATCCTATGCAGTATTTGTTGATCAACCCCAATGATAGAAACGTTAGGGTTGCTTTCGAGAGTTGCCTCAAAACAGAATCTCCACACTCAATCATTTTGATCAGTTTTTCAACGCACTGAAACGTATCGTCCATACTCAAAGGGTGAAGTCGCCATTGAATTTTTCCTGAATTGTCCATTTTCAATAACAAGTGTTCTCGAAATACGTGTGTTTCCTTTAAAGGGACCGTACCTCTATAATTTTTCATTCTAAGTAATTTTTGAAACATGAAAAAAGTCACTTATTCTGTTTTGAGATGAAAGTTCATGCCTTACGTACAGAGAGTTCACAAAACCACACTATTACGGAGCAAAATAGAAGCCAACATGATTTGGGTTACTGTAATGCAGCAATCTTTAATCTATCACTGCTTTGTAGTTTTCGTGATATTTACAAATCTTTCTTCATAGATTTCATATTGGTAATTTTGGCCATGTTTTGAATATGGTTTTGTAATTTTGTAGGCATTTTGAAAGTTTTGTACGTAGGTGAACTCGTTGGTGTATGTACGTGCGCGTGGTCGCGCCACATTTTTGAGAACACGGAGCAAGACAGGAAGTTGACACCTATATGAATGATTTCGGTTTTTTAATGTGAACAATATCGACTAATCAGCTCAAACCTCCAAATTAGAGAGGAACGGTCCCTTTAATTAATGATCATCCGGAAATAAGGCACATGTCCAATGAGTCTCGGAACTATATAAGGCGGGGTTAATTAAAAAAATTTGGAAAGTCGCCGAAAACCAGGAAACGTGCCAAATTTTCTGTATTTTGGTACTTCGTGAAAAATATCGCTGTTTTGTGCCAAATGAGGAGGCCGTGTCGCCCAAAATCACCCGGACACGGTGGTAGTTTTCTGTCTCTGCAATTGCCACCCGCTTGCAACTATGGAAGATTTGTAACGCCGAAACCATAATTTTGAATATAAAAAACAAACACATTTGTGAGAAACATTTATTACCACATTGTGACAAACAGACAAACTGATCAAAGTTGAAAACATACACTACAAGAATAACATACATCTGATACATTTCAAACAGATATATTGCTATTTAAAAATTTTCCAAACGGAAAAGTAATGATTTCAAATGTGTCAAAAACCTATATTTCAAATGACAACATACAAACAACTACTTGCTTCAAACCTTTTCCGATAAGAAACACATTATGGAATGTTTCAATAAGAAAAGCAAAGATTTAACATGAATCTGACCCTAAAAACTAATCTAAAATGTTTCAAATCTCTAGATTCTTAAAACCTTTCTAGACACATTCCAAAAGTTGATGCAATTGAAATATTCCAAAAGCTTTATAGATATTTGAAATGTTCCAAAACAAGAAAATATCAATTTGACATATTGCAAAACCGATATTACGATTTGGAACATTTCACAACCGTAGTTTTTATTTTCACAGTACGAAACGTGAAAATACTTTAAAATAAAGCGAATTACCCGCATTTTAACACTGATAATACTATTTTCCCATCCCAGTGAAGAATAGATTCATTTGCACTGGAGAATGGATTCGCGCGTTTTAAAAAGTGTATACTAAACGACAAAACTCACAAAACTATCAAACGCAAATCTGCGCGTCTGTTCGAAGTAAATTGGTCTATTGTATGAGAATTCAGACGTTACAAAATATGACCACCGGAACATTGAACCAAACAAACAGAAGCGAATCCAGACGACATAGGGGCATGGGGCACTTTGGGACCGGGTCTCGGGAATCCTAGAACCTCCTCCAGTGTTCTTGTTATTGATTCCGACTCCGACGCTTTCCGAGAACGAACCCGACATGACAGACATCTGGAAAGTTATTTGATGAAAGGAAAAGAGCCAATTAGAGCTACTTCATACTTTACAATTTCCTTCACACTTATACCGTTTCTCAGATTTTAGAAACAGTTTAACCGTGATAGTTTATAAATAAATTGCATTCGGTACAGGGCGTTTTCTCAGCTTGAAATATGTTAATGTACGTTGAGAAAAGGAATTTTGACGGCTATCTGGTACTACAAGAATAGTGTACTGTGTGACTACTCAGAAGAAAATTAAGAAGAAACGTGATTTTCTATTCGAATACAAAAAACAACTCATCCTAAATAAAGAATACAAAACTTATAAAAAGAATACAAAACTTATCAAAGAGAAAAGGGCCTGTTTTTGTGGCTGAGCAACTTTAGTTAACTACAACTACTAGCTTGCGAAGAGCATTTTTGTTGGTTGCTGCATTGAACCCACCCGTTTTCAATGAAATCGGAAAATCTATTTCGATATTTCGAACTACCCTTATTTCAACAAAAGTCAAATTTACTAGTGAAAACTTTATTTTCCATTTCACCCAGTTTTATGGTTTGATTACCCAAACAAAACACCTGATTTTCAATAACTTTTGTGTTGTGGACCACAAAGTCGCCCGCCGTGCGATACTAGTACGGGCAAATCAGGGGAATTTCGAGGTTCACGAGCTTCTTACACTCAGAATGTTGTGCATCTGCACATTTCAATCATACTTGGGCCAAATTCAAAACAATACTCAATACTTCAGTTATGATTAACTGAACTACAGGTAGAACACTTCGTTGAAATTTGAAATCGCGCTGACTGATGCTCATTTTGCCCTAATTCTGGAACTTCCGCTCATTTTTAAAAGCAAAAACTGTTTAAAACGAGAGACGAAGTTTCACTATGTGACATTGAACTGTTTTACCTAAAGAACCCTAAATACTCAAAAGAATACAATTAGTATTGAAAACTCACAATATTTCCGAAGCGCCACAATGTGTCGTGGCCATCCATACTTGATCCATCCGAACGACGTCTACCCTTCCTCTCGCCTGTAAAATTAATAAATATATTATGTATGAGTCATTATTACTACCATCCTAGTAACACTACTTGTTGTGTCTAAACCTGCTTGAAAGAATACGTGCATTTTGTACGAGAACGATTTAAATGGAAAAACATGTTACTTTTAATCATTTCGGTGGTTACACATTACATATTTCTGTTCTGGTGTCAGCGATCTCTCCGAACTCAGGGTGAATATCCGTACACAAGAGTCAAATTCCGACAGAAAAAATGCGAATTTCGAGCAAAGATTTTATCTGATTATATAAAAAGTATGACTTTTAGCCCTTAAAGAGCTTTTTCGTGATACAATCAACTAGTGACGTCATGTACAGTCTGCTCGCTGAAAAAAGTTAGCAACATTTACATTTTGCTGCCGACTTTGGCAACAAACGCTCGATCCGGCAGCAAAAAAGTATGAATCATGCCTAAAACGACCTGTTTTCGCTAGTTTGGGAAACTCAATTCAATCTTCCCTAATTCTAGGACCAATACTAGTGAATTTTTGATAAAATCGCGAAATCTACAATGCCGATTAACCAAAAACTTACTCATGATTACTCCAATGAAGTCCAAAACCATCCACTCTTCTGAGTAACCCACACTGCCTTCATATTGGCAGTTATACCTGAAAAACACAACCTGTATGTAGTAAAGTTCCTAACATCAACACCAACGCCTTAAATTTTTACCGAGGAGAAAACCCTAGTGACGAAAGTGAGAACACGTGAAAACAAAAAACTATTCTAAGACATAATAATACATGTGGTAACGGAGCATTATGAAAATACGCTGTCGAATAAAATGTTGGACACACCGTTTTTAGGAAAAACGGTTAGATTACACAACACGCCAAATTTTATCGATACAATTCATGCGCGAGCATGGAACTAACGAAAAAAGCAAGAGACTGATGTATATGACGTTTTACAAACAATAGAAACAAAATAAACACGAAAGAATTACACTTAGAATAACATTTTTAAAAATTTTGAACTTTTTAATGATAGCGTGTGACGAAAAATGTAATGCGTAGCCTGCGCGTGTACTTTCTGCATTTTCCTGTGCACGTCTGCAGCCTTTTTTGCAAAATTTTTAAACCGAGTTATAATGTTATTTTTCTTTTTATCGTTCTTTTAGACGCAATTATTCATATTTATTATTTATTTGACATGACTAAATGTGTTTCTTGAAGGTTTCGGAATGATTACCCGCATCACTGAGAAGCTGCGACGCGCTCAACCACAAGATGGAGTTCGAGTTTAACAAGGGTGAGTCTTCAATCTATAATTCTCTAGCTTCGTCACATTATGCAGCTTTTGCTGGTGTTTGCGGACATCTCGTTCTCGTTGTGTGGGTCACAACTTGTCCCGCGGCTCAAAAATGACTCAAACTAGCCTAAACTTCAGAATAAAGCGGATGCCTAGATTTGTTCCCCCCTAGAAATAGTAGACAACTTCAGAATCGAGTTGGAATCGGAAGAGGAGATAGTAATTTGCTAATTGTATCGTTAATCTCAGACATTCATTGTTTCTATCAAATGTGTGGCTGTTAAGCAACTTTTTAAGGTGTTAGTTTTTGATTTGAATTCAATAACAAACCTTGAGGTTCAAAAAATGTGATTCGCTTTTCAAGCCCTGTTTCTTGATTATTATGGTTGAAAACAGTGGGGACGAGGTGTCACACACGCGGGGGCGAGTTGTCGCGTAATCTCGTAGCGCTCTAAATATAAGCCGACTTGAGTGCGTTTTTCTTTCAGGTAGCTCACGGGATATGGGAAATTTACTCTAGTGTAGTAGTAGGAGCGAGTTAACAATATAAGCTATTAGTCTCAATTGGTTGAGTTGAGTACATGCAACATGCTCCATAAGTATAAGTGTCAATCAACTTAGGTCAAAACATTTGAAATCCCATACCTTAATAAAATTGTTCGATTAGCCACAGAAAATCGAAACGCGGGCTCCTTTTTGATTGAAAACAAGTGATGTTGTCTTTTTTGATGAATCATTTCTCACGGGTCTAAGTTTAAAACGGACTTATTTTGTCGAATAGTCGAACCTTACCAGTGTATGCTCAGTTCTTCTATTTTTCTGTGAGGATCGCCTTGGAAACTTGGATAGGGTAGAAAACACTACTCTAATTCATACATACACCAGTTAGGTTGAGGTCGAACTATTCGACCAGAAGGAGTCCTTTTTATACTTAAATGCGTGAAATTTAATGATTTTGCATCGAAAACAGAAAATTTCCCCCATTTATGGCAGAAAAGTAGCTCGTTTCTCTAGTTTCCATGGCCATTCGGACAAACTTCCTGATGTATGCTCAAACCGCGCACCGCGCCAATATAAGGTTATTTTGGTCACGCACCGAGCGTCTCGTTTTGTAGGGTTATGAAGAATGTGTATGTGTATTGATTCAGACATTATTGTTCAGTACAGTTTCTGTTTCAGATACGGACGAAGCATTATTCCCATTCCCTTCTATTCCGGCCCAAAAGGAGTCAACTCGAATGGATACCAAGCTGCTGGTCTGTCACTCGCTGCCCGGACAGTTCACTTTGTTTAATATTTTTGACGCTGTTTTTTTCTGTGTTTCTGCTAGGTAATAGGTATGCTCTCAAGATCAGTAATCAGTTTCTGACTTTCAGTTCCGTAAATCTGTATTAATTAGTTTTTTTTTCACGGAATTTTGTTAAATTCGATTGAAAATAGCAAATTGGATTGTTTTGAGGTTTGTTTTGTAATGGAGTGGATTTGCTATTTTCACGTCGAAGTAATGCTAGAATGGATATAATTTCTTTGTTTTACCGTTGTTGAGGGCGATCGAATTATTGTTAAACTGAGGTTTTTGCTCAAAAAAATAGAGATTAACCCGTTGATTAACCTGGTTCTTATATACAGTAATTAATCACCAGTAGCCGTTCGATCTAACGGCTACTAGCTGTTTAGTAGTGGTAGGTAGAGGTCTGTCCAAATTAGCTAGCAATTTGGTAGAAAACTAGTAGCATTTTGTGATTTTTTCTATTTTCGCGAACTTGAGGTAGTTGTTTTATAGCCGTTAATAGTAACTTGGTATCCGTTTGCCAAACGGCTATCGAAAATGAAGTCACTACTAATTTAAATGGGTAATAGCAGACCTTTGTTCGATCGAACCGCTACTAGCGCTTTGGGTGGGTTACTAGCCGCCAAGTTTCTCTTATCAGCATTCTATCTGAGTTAGCGAAAAGCCTTGCAAATGTAATATGTACCTGCAATCCCATTTACAATAGGCTTTTCGGTTTTGCTAACTCAAACATTATCAATGTTCTCAAGCTTAACTTTTTTTATAGCGAACCACATCTCAAGTAGCTTGCTTTTAATAACACTTTAGCTCTAGCTACCTTTTTATAATCCTAATTGAACTATATTTGGAACATATGTGTTATTTCATTATTTAATATGTTTGTAATTTGCTTTCATCTATTTCTCGTAATACTTTTATGTTGTTTAAGCTAGGTTGTTAAATTTGATGTTTTGGCATGTGCCAATTACAGAATTTGTGTTTTGACATTTAATAATTGAGGCACACCATTACTTGACAAATTTCAAAGCAAAAAGCAATGTCTTGGCATTTGTCAAACGAGTAATTTTTGCTTTGGAATTTGTCGACGGGAAATTTTTAGCTTTGGAATTTCTCGTATGTCTATCTTTAGTTTGAAAGGTGTCAAATCAGGTATTTTTTGAATGCATTGTCTGTTGTTGATTCGCAATAAAGTGGTCACTACTCATCCTTGTTCTCACTGTACTATTGACAACCCGAGTATCAAGCAACACACAAAATTCAGACATGCAGTCGCTTTCGTTTGAAAAATATTCCAGTTCTGTGCCAAATCACTCACGCGTGTCGACCGTTTTTTTCGAGAGCGCCGTTTGATACGTTTCCTGGTTTTCGGCGACTTTCCAAAATTTTTTAATTGACCCCGCCTTATATGTATGCTCCAAGTTAAAATATGTTATTAGTCAAACGCAGTCATTTTAAACATGTTAAATACAGCAAACCCCAGAAACGTGCAATGACAAAGTGCACGATTCCTCATTAGAATGCTAAATTTACGTGAATTTTCAATTTCTAGTTCACAACGCGTAATGCGCGTATTGGTCCAGCGTAAATCAATTGTGCAGTTCCCCGGAATAGTTTCCGTCGCTTTGACGAACACGAGTTTTAGATATAGTAGAGGTAAATTGAATAGTAACGTGAAGTTAGCATCCTAATACGGCATCGTACACCTTTTCATTGCACGTTACTAGGTTCTGCCGCATTTGACATGTATCAAGGTACTAACATTATAGTTCACGCTAAGCCTAGATAGCTCACAACAGTATGCAATCGAACGTTTTGTTCCTTTTAACTGTCGAAACATTATATTATGGTCAATTTTTCATCCAGTTCGCAACTGCTTCGCAAGAAAACTGTCCGGAGTAAAAAATGAAATGGAGGAAAACAAGATTATACTGTAAGAATCTATTCAGTGAAGTCTGTGTATGAGTGAAATCGTTTCAGTAGTAGCTTGATCTCGATATGGGCTAATGTTTACGAATTCTGCCTGGAAAGTTCTGGGATTATACTGCAAACCCAGCAAAATATACCATGAGCTTATTTGAAGAGAGCGAATTATATAACATTGGTTTGGCAAAGAGAACAGAGAGAGAAAGTGTAGTGGATGTTGTCAATCTATTTTTATTCAGAACATGAAGAGCTATATGGAATTTGACGTGAAAAAACCGCTTCGTATCTTATGGCCGGAAATGGATTCGAGAAAGAAATGGTGGAGGAATGGGAGAGCACTGTTCATTGTCTAGTCAGCAGACTGGTTGGTGATGTGTTAGACAGCGAGAGAGCAAATTGTTTCAAGTTGTGGGGGTGATTCTGCCCTTGCTTGATTCTGATTTAACCGTTTTTCACAACCGTAGTAGTTCTCAAAAAGATCAATATCATTCATAATTGAGAGATCGTAAGAGTAAATAAATTATATTTCCGCTGTTAATAGTTTTCTACCCAAAGCGAATCAGTACGGTGTGTGTTGTTCTGTTTCGCTCCATTTGTAGTTTGATTCCGTTGTTCTCTGGTTGGAACACGTGAACTGTGTTATCGTTCGTTTCACCAATCGATGACTTTCTACAGTAATCTTTCAAAAATTCAAACGCATTTATCTAATCAACAAACAGAATTCAAGTTTCACTCTTTTGTATGCTTGTAGTACCCAAAGTGGAAAACTAAATCACAAAGTTTAAACTATGTACAACACCTACAAAATATGATAAATTCACTTGTAAGTTTTATTATCTTACTGTAGAGGGCTATTGTTTCGTGAAACAGCCTATATGTATGGGTTTAGCGAAATAAAATTACAACTTAGCTATAGTTGTTCTACACTGAAGGACCTTGTTGAGTGATATTTCAGTTTTGTTGAGTGATCATGTATCGTTCTACTTTTTCACCCGTTCGTTTCGGAGCCGTGCAACAATGCAAGTTATGAAGAGCACCTTGTTCGTCGTCATGATGCTGGCCCTCCTGGCTGTCGCTTACGCAGATGGTGACAAAGATGGAAAGACAACCACCACTGAGTCGTCCTCTCCCGCTTCAATGGCCGAGTTCGTTCCCTGCATGATCTTCGCTCCTGTATCTTTCCTCTTCGCCCAGTAGATTGTCCCCAATAAAGTATTATTGCGTTAGCGAGTTCAAATTACAACTTAGCTATAGTTGTTCCACACTGAAGGACCCTGTTGAGTGATATTCCAGTTTTGACGGTGTTTTTCGATAACTGTTATTCAGAAATCTATAGATCAGTTTGCCGCTGGTCTCGTTGGATACAACGCTATTCGTCAATCATTGAGAAACAGGCCTCCGAAATCTACAATATACTGGCTGAAGACAAGATGAAAATGCTAGTACTTCTCAGTCCATACTCCTTCTCGAAAGTTGATAGTTATCAATAATATTATTTTATTAGAATTGATGTCTTATGAAAATCACGCGGAGTGTGAAGCGCTCTGCATGACTTTGTTCCACCGACTTATAACTCTCTACAGTAATATGCTCAGACTTCCAGTTTGCTGTGTTCTCTGGTTATTTTGGTATCAATCTTCTGCACCTTCACTATGAGAAACTCTGGTGGTTTGAGACCAGAATTGTGGGTAAAAACAGCCTACTGAATACTCGGCAAATAAGTGTAAAAAGACATAGTCTGGGAAAACAGAGTATACCACGCTGATTCATACGTTTTCAGGCTCTAAAGCCTCGCCTGAGAGACGAGGAGAAAACAAACGGAGGACAAATCAGGCGGCTCTACTTTCTTGGTCTTTTGGTTTCATACTTTTATACTGAATGAACTTGTTTTGTATCATGTCTCACTTCCGTTAGGTGTGTAGATACGGAATAGTTAAGCAACTCCCCCCCCCCCTCTTTTATTGGTAGCACTTTGTTTTACTAGAAGTAATTCGAATAGTCACGTAAAGTTCACATTCAAATGAGGCATCGTGCACTTTGGCGTTGCACGTTTCGGAGTTGTGCTGTGTTAAACATGTTTCGCGACTATACAATCGAACAGTATAGTTCCCTTTTCTGTTCCCTGCTTTCTTCCTTTTCTGCGTCTAATACTTTTCAAAATCATTCATTCCTAAGCCAAGGTATGCATGTTAGAAAATTTTTTCTTTCACGTTTGTCGCCGTCCTGGTAACTTTTGCGCGCACCGACTGTTCGATATTCAGTTTCTCGAACGTATATCTTTTTGTCCATCCAACAAAGTCTGCCTCTGACGCATTTAAATTTTTGTTCAAAGTCTGCAGAGAATATTTTGCATGTATTTTGTGTTCTTCGAGTGGTATGGTATCGATAAATGAATAGAAGTGCAGGGAGTAATATGTTGTTCTCAACAAAGAACTATGCATTCTAACAGTTTAGCACGAATCATGAAATCTTTATAAATAGTATTAAAACAGACACACTCCGACGAAAAATTCATATATAATGCTGAGAATAAAAGAGATCCGTTCTAACCACGTTAAAAGAGAATTTCAAAATGTTTCTAAATGTACAATGTAAATGAAAATTGATAAATCCGTATAATTCAAACAGAGATGTGTAAATAATAGCAACTCTTGAGCGAAATGAAAAACAAATTCGTCATCACTTCAAGTCAATTATATGTGTATGTTCGGAAAAATCAATTCTTGGATAAAAATCAATAATATCCGCTGCTGTCCACAGAAAGTAATACAACGGTTACGATAGTCACGATTATGATAACAGATAATATGGCGATAAGACGAAGTTTCCGAGATTGGGGATCGGTCGTAGCACAGACTGAAAAGGAACATATAGTCTTCGCCAATCGAAAGGCGAGAGGGTACTGTATATCTCACTTTCCGCTGTGTACGCACACATGTCTTCGATTCCAAAGCTTGCCAGTCATGTGCTCTAATAGCGCAGTGGTGAGCGCCCTGCTACAAAACTTTTGCTCGCAGGTTCGATTCCGGCGAGAGACAGAAATTTATAAATTTGGCACCCACTATATATAACAATCAGCATGACGTAGTGAACAAAGTCTCGTTGTAGTTCGATCTTGATAATATAGATTTTCGGCTCGCACAGTTGAGGAAAACTCGTAAAACGTGGGATACATACTCAATTTTCCACTCGTTCAACAACATTGCGGTCAGATACAATTGATAAGGGCTTCGGGAAAAAATTTCATTTCCAAAGCCCTCATCAACTAAACTGCAGTTTTATCGGAAGTATAGTTCTCCCCAATCCCACTGAGACTTTGGCAGCGTGCCACTGATATTTCGGATGAATAGATTTCATAGAAATCAAGGTTTTATGAGAAGAATTTTCACCAACCTACTGCAACATTGGAACACTAAGAAACACGTTTAATGTTTTGAAACACGTTTAATGTTTTGGATAATATTAAGATGGTGAAAAGCAGCCTGGAAATTTTGTTGGCACAGTGCCGAGGTCTCAGTGGGAATGATTGGAACTATACCGTGTGATCGAAACGTTTTTGTTTCAACATCACGTTGAAGCTGTACGAAACTGGGCAGATACAGACGCTCTCCACAGCGAGTTACAAACCTTTCGTTTCAGTTTGGTCTCAAAACATGCCATTAGTTACAAATTTCAGCCTGAAAGCAATGTGCTCAGACTACTCACACAGTGGGTTGGCGCCATATAAACCATACAGACTTGCTTTGGAGAACGCTAACACCATGATAATATTGTCTACTGTGAGTCATTTATTGGAATTACCTTCCACACTGCATCTTCTAGGGCAATGTTCGATTATATAACAACTGGGAGGCATGGACTGAACACTCGCAGGCGGGTTTACAGTCAAATCAGAGAACGAGAGGGGAGTGGGCTCCATGAAACTATCCTCAGGGGAATAGGCTGGCGGAAGGGTTACTGTAGCTAACACAGATTGCGCTGTGTTGGCGGTAGATGTGTATAGCGGGGGAGCTTCCATTTGAAAAAAACTGGAAAATGTAAACTATTTTACGAATCGTAATGTGCCTAACTAATGTGAACACTGTGATATTTTTACGATTGATAACAGAAGAAAGCTGGACCTCAAAAAATAGAGCAGAGAGAGAGAGAGAAAGAGGTACAGAGAGAAGAGGGCGAGAGAGAAGAGGTGATGACAGAGTAAGAGAGAAACAGAAAGAGAGAGAGAGAGGATGAGGAAGCGAGAAAGAAGTATTGTTTGTACAGTGAGAACTCGATGAGGTGTGCTCAATGACTGATACAATTGCTCGGTGCTACTTGCTTTAAAGGAGATTCCAGGTGCTCATGACGTTATTTTAGATAACGAAGACTGGTCTTTGATAAGAACTACTCATGACGTAGCACTGAAATTCACGTAAGCGGTTCGCCACAAAAGCTAATCCAATAGTTCTGTTCAAATTCGAAGTTAAATCTTAACAATGTTCCAGTGATTTATGCTCAATAAGACCATCATTATTTCCAGATTATAAATAGTTTAAATAAGAATAAAAAGGGTATACTTACTACTATTACGCCCTCAATGTAATTATGGGCACTTTCACTGAGTTCGACCAACTATGATGACATTCGATGTGAAAAACATTTTAAATATATATTTACTTCGAATGATTACACCACATAAGTTGTAGTATGAACTACAGAACGCAACGCCAACACAGCCCAAATAATAAACTCAAACTTGCCTGTGATATAATATGATGCTCATTTTCAATTTACAGTTGTTTTTTGTTGTCAAACCACTTTTTGATGGAACTGATCAATTATCAGCTGTAAATCATCAACACAGAAGTATAATTGAGTTTTGAGAAAAAGAAGTTTCGAACGAAACACGGCTTCAAACTATATTAACGCAGCACTGGAACGTTGACGGACGCTCGTTCATATCGAGCCTCTTCCTAAAATACAACATAATAGAGTGAAACGGGTTCACATTTTACAATTTAGCAGTTCATCAAACTGCGTATTTTTGAATAATAGTGTGGTCAGGAAGTTTCACTTAACTAGGATTATGTACAATAGGGGACGGTCATGTTCATCTGCCTGCAATTGCGAAAATAAGTTTGTGGTTTTGTGTTGCTTAGAAAAAGGTAAGTTGAAACAGAGAGAGAGTTGGTCAGATTGGCTGTGTTTGTAGGTAGAAAATCATGACCAGTTAAGAGGCTACCTCCAACGCCGTGTACGATATAAGTTACAAACAAAGTAACTTTCAACTCAAAGCAGGACGATTATGTGGACCAATCCCGTGTCAACGGTCCTTTAAACTGCACTTGAGACAGCGTTAAGATTGGACTACATAATCCTCCTCCTTTAAGACTTCAAAGTTCACACTCTCTATGAACCTTTATCGTACTCGAACGAGAACTAATCACTAGCGTTTTGAATAACAGCTAATGAGAGTTCCTGGTGGTTGTGAATTGAAATATATGTTTTCAGCTGTCAATTCAATCAGGGAAAGCCCAGAAGTCGGTACATTGGGCGAATCGCCGCGAGACCGCAAATTAAATCCCACTTTTTCATTCGAAGAACTAATTTTCGGGCCGAGAGACAGCAGTTTTGATTGATAATGTCTTATTTTCAAGTGGTTTCAAAACCCTCTCTACTTATATTCTTTTATTCGATATGAAATTATTCATCATTCATTTCCATATTTTGTTTTATGACAATGAAATATGGAAATGACTGTTGAAATTGAATTTGTGTTTTGCACAGTCTAAAAAACAAAGCAAAATCTAGGACGGAAAAATTCACTATCCACTTTGTTCAGATGTGTAGTTTGGTTTCACTTCGTTTGAATAGGAAGTGGACTTTTTACTATGTCTTTCGAGCAAACTACAGAGTCCTTACCACCAAAATGCCTCCTTGATTGAGAAATTATACTTTCCAGCGGAAAATAATGAATGATAGAAAGAGATCTACTGACTAGTGTAAGGCGCAGTAGCTAATCTGATCGAGAACTATAGTATGAATGTTGTATTATAGTCTACTGAGTTTTAAATGTTATAACACCCTTCACTAACAGATTAATGTGAAGAGTACAACACTTGAACTCTACTAACATATTATGGTTATCTCCGCGATTTTTACAAGTAACAGTCGTTCTACTTCTAGTCAGAGTTCTACAGCCTGACTACTCATCTTAATGCAAATTGAGTGTTATCAGAAAAGTTCATTTATAAAAACGTTCTATCACAAAGAGAGCTGTGAGAGGGTTTTCTTGACGTTTACATAACAAAACATTAGAAGTTTCGAAGATGTACTGTAGTAGAGTTGTTGATATTGAGGTAGACTATAGCACCGGTGTTGTGGTACCTAGTTGCAACCCAATACGTTGTTCCAACAAGTTAGAATGAATATTGAATACTCTCTCTCTTTCTCTATCCATTGGCGTAAAAGTGATTAGGACTATTTCATATATTTCATTACTGCAGAAAGAAGTTTCCATTTGATTGCTTTAGCTTGCTGTTGTTTTTATGATTGCAACAAAACGAAACTGATTGCTCGAGATATTACCGAAGAAATGCATTTTAGAGTCATGCTGACTTCCAATTACTGCACAGAACAGATATTGAGTTTCTGATCTCCTAATCATCTAGTCTCTCTCTCTCTTTCTCTCTCTCTCTCTCTCTCTCTCTCTCTCTCTCTCTCTCTGACTATATTCTTCTCTTCCTCTCGCACTCTTTTCTATCCACACATTCTCTCTCTCTATTCTCCTCGCCTTTCGTTCCTGTTCTCTCGTTTCATATTGCTTCAATTTTCTCTCTTGTACTTTTTTTTAACACTTTTACAATTACACGAAATTGATCAATCATATACGAAGTGATTCTCGACACTTTACATTGGCTCAACAGACATGAAGTATATTTTGTAATCAGAATTTATATGCGTGCTAAATGTTGCATGAAATCGTTCTTTGCGGTTCATCAGGAAATCATTATTTTCTTTTCAATTCAACATAATTTTATGGACATGGCAACGAAGATCCGTTACCAACTTATTTTATAGTTTTCGTTCTCTAGGATGAACACTTCTTTTTGAGCTTTTACGAGATGGTTTCACTAACATGCAATTATTTCGGAGTCTAAAAAATAATTTTGTTCCGACAGTTGTTTGAAAGTGGTTGTTGTTTGAAACCCAAAGCTCCTACGTCAATCAATTACAAATAGTACACTTCAATGCAATAGTTCACACCAACAATAACTCTAGTATTCACGTTATTATGGAAACTACATCGGATATAAACATTATATTCTGTTCTATTCTAACAAACTCATATATTTTCAAGATTTACTGTCACGCTGTGTTTCAGATGCCTTTCGATTGGGTGTGGTTGAATTTTGATCAGTTCGAGAAAAACGGTCGACATTTTCCTGTTTTTTCAAACAATCGCACTTTTCACTATGGAGTGGCACACTTCGATACCAACTTATTGGATGAACCGCCTTTTTGGGAAAACTCTATTTTCTATATTTGTCTGTTTTCTGCTGCCTATGGTGAGTTCAGCTTGAAACAGGATACAGTTATTTAACAATATGGTCAATTCCTAAACAGAATATAAAACTTTAAATTATACATATAAAACTTATTCACATTTACAGAAGTTTAGTGAATAGTTCACATGACCATTTCCACGGGAAAGAGTTGAACAGATTCCGTGTGGTATGCGTCAGTTCCGCATTCTTAAAAGTTTAACATTTTAGTCATTGAACGTTTGATCACATTGAAATGAAATGTAATTAGTCTAAAAAAGTTACAGGTGTTCCTTCCGTTTACCTCTATCTGAGGATAATTTCTCATATAAAAAAGTGTTTGATGCAGAAGAGTTTCTTCTACAAACACTATGTGTTGGACGGATATGTGGTGAGTGTAATTCTATTTGCTTGAGCCATTAAAGTGGAAGAACTAGAAAATTGAAATTATTAAACAAAAACACGATGCTCTCAATAAGAAGCTCAACCATATTCAATAACGGTACACCGTTCAGGTTCATTAAAACTTTTTTCGAGAAATATGAAAGGTACAAAATGGTATAACAAAATTTTGGTCACTCCAGCAATGAGTAGAAAAATGTCCAAATAGGTTTTTGATGAGCAAGTATTAGAATTATTGCTGTATTGGAATAGCTGGAGTGGTCATAGGGTAGTGATTCCATCAAAGTAAACTTTCATGTTATGTTTTCCACATAACGTGAAAGTTATTCCAAACTTTCTTACTGCTACTAGGCTACGGAGGCAACATTATACCATATTTACTCATGTATGTGCAGATTTTACGTAAATGTTCAGCTCAAGTTTGATTTCAGAACCTGCTGACCGTATTGATCGACTGGATCTTCGTACGATTTCCCATTTCTACGGTATGCCGCGCGTGTGTGGTATACTTGCCTATCGGGCCTCATTTGACTATTCCCTACTTTTTCCTGGGCTTTTCTAAAATCTGGCAACTTTATTCGGCACTTCTTATAAGTTTCAACCGATGTACATATCTTTTCTTCCCGAACTCGTATGCTTCGGTTGGTGTTTTGGTTTTAAAACTATTCTCATTTTTATAACTGAACCTACTTTATCCATAAATAGTACTATGGTAGACTTACAGTGTACATGAGTACATGCTTTCAACCTGGGCGTTAGACAAAGATTGCAATGTAGAACTTCGTTAAAAAGCTAATCTGCGCTGAAAATTTCATCACTATGTATTGGAAAATTGAATCACCGCAAATGAAGAAAGAAATGTCGATTCATTAGTTAATCAAAAGATAAAAAGAACGTAAACGGTATACACAAACTTTAGATTTGCACGTTCTCGATTGTGGATGTGCTGTACAACTTTGCCGAGTTTATAGTTTTCTTCGCACTAAACTACAAGCACAAACTAACACCCTAAATATATACTGGAAGTAAATTGAGTAGTCACGTGAAATAAACATTCTTATGAGGCATCGTGCACTTTTTCGCTGCACGTTTCTGTGCTGGGTTGAACGTGTTTCACGTGACTAAGTAATTGTAGCAGCAGAAGTCATCTCACAAAACCATACAAACACCCATACTCAATGTGACTTTACGATTAACGCGATCAACACAAAAACTTTACAATTTTATAAACGACTTTTCAGATTTGGAAGTGGTTTCTACCACTCGGTTGGACTATTTCATTCTCGGCTTCAATTGGCTCTTCCTGGTACATTCTTCCATCTCAGGCACTCGGAGACCTGGCCGCCCATGGCATGCCGGTATAAGTCAGGCATGCCATGGGCGAAATCTTTCAAACGCGCCGCTTTACGCGCTCAAACGTACTGCACGATGTTTACAGGGGCTAATGGCGTTGTTTAGACGACCGCGTTGGAAAGCGGCGTCATATTTTTCTACTTAATTTTTTGTTTATTTGTTTATTTTCTTCGTTTCTAAACATTGTTGTTCTGTTTAGCTCGTGTATCCATCATGCTAGTGTCGTTATTCGGATGGGGAGAGGCAGGAATAGTCGATAACACGTAACTTTTTTTATTATTAGCTCTGATTTTTTTCCAAATTGGAGTTTACTGAAAGCTTACAAAATTCATCGTTTCTCAAACTTCTATTTTGTTACCATGACTCTCATAAGTCTGTAGGTTAGCAAAACAACGGATATGCCAACGCTTCTTTTAAACAAAAGAGGATAAGATTGGTGCAGATCTCATATCTTGTAATCTTGTGTGTAGAGTTGAATTCTCATTGTAATGCCGTTCTTCGAAGCTTTTATCCACAAGTCCAGCTAATTTAGATTAAACGTGTATAGTGAGCATTTTTCTGAACGCTGGTCTCTGGTCCAGGGATGAAAATTACGAGGCTAAAAATAGGCTAAATCTAGGGAATTATAGGGAAAATAAAATAGCTATTTTCTACCCTTTTTAGGCTAGTCGTTTTCTAGAATAGGCTGGATGTTTCCTAGAATAGGCTAGCTTTTACCTAGAATAGGCTAGCCGTTTCGGACCATCTATTCATATTTACAGCGCTGAATCTCCAATATTTACATTTGTGTTTTTAGTTATGAGTTATGATGAGGAGCAATACATTAATACTTGCCAATAACGGGGGTAAATCAAGATTAGGAATACTAAAAGGAAAGCGTGGTAACAGAAATAATGCTCAGCCTTTACTATCTTATGTCATATCAGTTTGCTCTGTTGTTCACACGAGGCTATCAGAAGATCACACTTATGATGTTTCGTTTCCACTTGCCAGTTCGCTCTCGTTTCTGAATCTTTCTCTCTGACATTCTGTAAATATCATATTTTCAGGTCGAAACGTGGGTGCCTACCTAGTTCGTACCGTAATGGCGATGAGAACGATGCTAGACAGAATTGTTATATGGACTCGTGCCAGGTAGGGTTGATTTCCTCTGACTTTTTCCAAGCAATCCAGTATAGCCAGTGTTTGTGTTAATGGTGGTGAGTCTGTTGAGGTCAACTTTAGATTTCAGTGATCAGAGATTAGTTATAGTGGCTAATATTAGTGGAAGTGAGACGTCCCCGAATGATGTTTCCAGTGGTCGATTTCTCAATTTGAACCTAAATCGTAGGAATATTTGTAAATAATCTAGAACTTATCTAAACTCTGTTCTCTATGAAATAGCTAAAAGGGCAGCCGGCAGCTCGTCTTCTTGGTATATTGCGTGAACGCACACATGATTTGTACGTACATTATACTTGAAACTTTCTAGTGAAAGTTTTTACTCAGAGGCTGCCCCCCCCCCCCCCCCCCCCCCTAAAAATGTAGGTACGAGGTACGTAATGATTGTTACTTGAAACTGGGAGCTTGAATTCAAACAGAAAACAACTAGCTAGTGTTCTCATCCAGAATCTCCAAAATTCACATTTAACTTCTATACGTTTTCACTCTTGCTATTTCATTGTGTAAGCGTAAACGGTTAATTTTCAGTCGAATCATTCATTATACCAACACTTCGTAGCTGGCTGACGACGGAGTTCTTCACGACGGGTCGATGCATTTCGTAGGAGGTAGGATTCTTTCATGTCTACAACTTATTTCTTTGCTCATCGAGGAACTTATTTTTCTGTGTAACTCGGTTGTGCTTACTCTATTGTCGTCATCTAGATGGGTGAAGACGGGAGAATTTGAAAAATGGTTAGCATTTGAGAATTTGCGCTCGGTTCTGAATTTTTGCTTATTTTGTGGATGTAACATGCATATGATATACAAACACCAGTAAGGTTCGACTAAGCGACAGAAAGTAGTCTGTTTTAAGCTTCAAACGCGTGAAAATCGATGATTTTGCACCAACAATAGAGAAATTCTACCGTTTCAGCAAAAAAGTAGTCCGTTTTTCGAAGTTTTCCGACTATTCGGACAACTTTACTGGTATATGATGATATATGTTCAGGTCGAGGAACGAGAGTGTTGCTGGTTCCCGCTTCGCTCGTTGAGAGATGCTCATGGCTCATCATTATTCATATCTCATCAGATGATTCGTAGAAGGTAGGCATGTTAAATTTGATGTGGATTTCGCCTGGTTTCCATGCGCTTTCTAGTTTTCTTCTAGTCGGTGGGAAAAACCAATGAAAACCCGATAGCTGGTTGTTTGGCTAGCAATTGCTTAAATTCAAATACGTAGTATACTACTATGTTCATAAACCAGTAAAGTTGTCCGGATAGTCAGAAAAATTTGAGATACGAACGACTTTTTCGCCAAAAAGAAGAAAATCGGTCTACCTTTGATGAAAAATCATGAATTTTCACGTTTTGACATCTGAAAACGGACTACTTTTCGTCGTTCAGTCAGACCTTACTGGTATATGACTATGTTGTCTACTGTTCTCTTCAGAACGGCCTAGAATGCACAGACGACAGCTTGCTAAACAATATTGCTAAATGTCTAAACTCGTGACACTTATTATTCGCCTAAAACTGACAGAAAGTCTAAGCGTGGTGGAACTGTTGTTTTTGCTGCTAGTCATCTATTTTTTTGTTTCCGAAGTTATGATATGAGTGTAGTATAAGCCAGTTTGGTTATGAAGTTCGGACATTATCAGTAATCATAACATGATCAGTTTTGAAATTAATGGTTTGGTTAAGTAATTATCTACATCTTGTGATTTGTCTCCTCTGTAGCAAATAGAATGTTACGAAATTACGAATAGTTTTCTGTCCCAACTGGAGTAAGGAGTTTTGGAACCACACTGCAAACTAGGATTTTTGTATTTGCAATTTACAGATGTGACATTTTCGTCTCTCCGAGGACGCATCGGACGACTGGCGGTAGACGAATGGTGCAGATTCGTACTACATTTACAATCTACAATACGACAAAAGGATCAGATTTGCGTTGGTGTGATTCATATTCCTTATGTTATTACCATACACCAGTGGATCCGACTATACGACAAAAAGGATTCTATTTTTACATTTAAACTCGTCCCCATAAACCATTAATGGTTTTGCATCAAAATAGACAAATTTTTCCCATATTGGCGGAAAAGTTCGCAATTCTCTGAATTGTTTGGCTACTCAGACAACTTCACTGGTGTATGGTCATAACAAACTCAGCTCGTCATATTACGTTATTACTTCACGAAAAACATTAAAGTTTCGAGGTTATTCTTTCACAACGCCAGAACATTTCAGCTTCTTTTAACGTAAATTGACGATATGAGTTTGTGCCTTGTGTTGATTTTCGACAGAAAAACGGCATTATATTCACTATCTTAAGTTACATAGTAAGGCAAAACAGATACGCTGACTTTGCTGGCTTGGTATTTTTAAGTACCCGATAGTTATATAAAAAGGTCTCTACTCTGTTTTGGTCGGTGCAAACGTGTTTCATTAGTTTCATACCTGACCCACTAGATTACTAGAACATCCTCATTTTTGTATTAAGCAGGTCTGACTTATCACATAACAATGGTGTCTAAAGTTGTGTTTGTTTTTATCCCCCCCCCCTCTCTCTCTCTCTTCTCCTCTGTAATGTAATTTTTATATATGTAATGTTTCTGTTGAATCTTTGTTTGTGGTATTTGCATTATTCAATTGATTCATTTTTTTAAATGAATGTTATTATATTCTAATAAAGTTTTTATTTTAGTTTTCAAACTTAAACAAATTAAATGTAATCGAGTTGAATAATGATTATATGAGATTTCAATTGAAAAATCTGTAAAGGGTCCCGATAACTGATTTGAGACCCGCTGGATAAGGTGCCCATGGCATGCCCAGATTTTGTCCAGGCATGGACTAGGCATTGCCCGCCATGGTCGGGCAGGCATGCCGTGGGCAAAATTCAGGCATGCCATGGGCGGCGACCTTTCCCTGCATATTATCGAAGTTGGGGAGGGCCTCTGGGAGCAGCTCTCGACTTCACCAAACCCTATAGTGGAGTGAGTGAAGTTTTTTTAAAAACATTTTTCATGATAGAACTAGACGTTTATTTTTTGGGTGTAACCTCAAACTTCTCCACAAAACAATTTCTAACAAATAAGTGAATTGTTCG
This sequence comes from Litoditis marina, assembly GCA_964036275.1. Classification (NCBI taxonomy): domain Eukaryota; kingdom Metazoa; phylum Nematoda; class Chromadorea; order Rhabditida; family Rhabditidae; genus Litoditis; species Litoditis marina. Next base: position 27,407,232 of record OZ038434.1, read on the forward strand.
TTTTGAAAAATCCTGTCTCTTAAAGTTCTCAAGGAATCTCGAAGTACAATTTGTGTCGCTCTAGCTAGATCAAGAACAATGCTGTTTTTTCGTCTCGTTATGTTGATAATTTCGGTTTGAAATGTTACTTTATCCTCTGCGATTGTTGTAAAGTTAGTATGCAGGCGCTACCACTTCAGACTCATAGAAAGCTGAACGAGAATTTTTTTTGTAACTGAAATTCGATGTAATATAGTATTGTTTCAGTTTCTGCTCACTGTATACACACTCTACGCCTCAGTCATCACCTCTGTGTTTGGTATTCTGTTTCTATCTAGTTCCATCGTTCAATTGCGTTTCAATCCTTCGAGGCGAGCAGCTCGACTAGAAGTGTCGCTTTGGGTCGTTGGCGCTGTGAATCTACTGCTCCATGTGCTTCAGACTGCGTTTCAGGTACAGTGTCCAAATAGTAGCGATTGCTCAGGTTTAGTTGCATCACGATAAACGTCTAACGTTCTTCGACCATGAAAAATTTAGATAATCTTATCATATTGCAACGTACACCGTGCATACTCGCTTTGGTGAGAGTAACAATTGTTCTTTTCTCCCCAAAGTTGAAATCTCTTGCAATATGTCCATGCAAAAACTTCGGAATTGCACCATTTTTAGACAGTGGTTACATGCGCGTGTTTCAACTCCGAAATGTGATATCTCTCAGTAAGTCACGCTTAGTTTCTCGCCAAACCCAAACCTCATCACTCGAATCCTTCCAGGTGTCTACACATATTGCTGTCAAGCAGGAATTCGACTCGCCACCAATCGATTTGATCATTTTCATAGTCCGATACAAATGTTTCATGGTCGATATTCTTTCCCTCAGCTCTCCCTGGGTCTTGCTGCTCACGAGTAGATCGATAAGACGAACGCTATTCCGAAAAAGCCAACAGAAAGCAAAAGTAATTCCTATGAACCAACAAAATAGAACTTGAAACAAGAATAGTTTTATACAGTTTTGCGCTTGAATGTCGTACCGTTAAACCCGTTCATTAGTAGTTGCAGTTTACTTATTGTACATCTACGAGTAATATTTTTCTTGTGAAGTTTTGCAGAAATATGGTTAGATTTGTATATAGTTGAGCTAATTTTCACAACATATCTCTGTCGTGTGAAGCTTTTTGTTGATTATGTTGTTACTTTGCTGTCCAAGTTGTTTTGTTTGTGTTGCTAATCGAATAGAAGTACTCATTTTATATCGGTTAGTTGGCTGTACAGTTGTTCGACTTGAACCGTATATCCTTGCAAACATTGTTGTTTTTGTACGTGACATTTTGTAATCAGTTTCATTCCATAAACTATTTACCTCAGTCGCGATGTCAGCTGATTACCAGGTGACAATGAGCTGATTTGAGATCTAGCACGAATATTGTGTTTTTGTACTGCTAACTTAACTCAGTCCTCCCCATTAACGTTTGTTGCAGTGTTAGAAGGCGACAGTTCTAGAGTCGTGTTCACAGACAGGTTGCAGTGAACTACTGTAGTTTGATCTCGGAAGGGTACGATACAAATATCGTACTTTGATCTCGGAAAGACTACAGAACAGCATAAAAGATAATTGTGTGGAAAGACACGTGTAAACATCTATTCTATTCTAATCTGAAATATATCTTGCGGTCGTTGATTTTTTGCCAGCAGACGGGAGAGTCTGTAGATCAGAGAGATGCAGATGAGCTGGTCGCTCGCCGAACTCTGCTTCCTACCAAGCGGAGCTTACGCTATCCACAACAGCGTGACAAAACCTATACGCCTATACCTGATACTCTGTAGCTGAAAACCGAGTTGTTTACCAAGGTTCGCCGAAAACACAAGTTGTGAATGAAGGTTTAGACAGGTTACCGAAAACTTGGTGCTCAATTTTGCACCAAACTTCGATTTCACAACTTGATATCTTAGTGACCAATTTGATAAGGCGAACCTTGGTAAACAACTCGGTTTTTAACTTCAGAGTTGAAGATTCAGAAAAAGTACCTTTTGTGTCTTGACCAGGTTTCGCTGGCGGAAATCTGTGTAGATAAGAGGGAAGCACATAATTTCCGACTGTACGCGAGCTATTAGACATCCGTGTTTTTTTCTATTTCGCAGTTTGCTAATCGCAGAAATGTGTTTTGAACATTGTTCAGATCGTACAATAAACGTTTATTTACATCACAACCTTTGATACAACATATTCTCGTGACAGAATGGGTGTTCAGGGGAAAGTTTTGGCCTGGAAGGTTCTGGGGCTGCCTACCCTGAGGTTGACGCGTTGCGTGTCGCGAGCGGTCGGCTCATCCTCAGAGAAAGAGAAGGCGGGAGAAGATTCGGTGGAAATGTCCTGCCAGAAACAGGCCTTCATGTTCTCGAAACGGTCATAACAGGCCAGGTAGGTCAAATCGAGTTGGGTCACGTTTCCGGGACGCTGGTCACAGAAAGTCATGCACTGAAAGAGAACAGAGGTAATTATGTAGAATGTGTGAAAGGCTTGAATGTCTGGTCCAATGCTGTAGGAGTGTCAAGAATCTTCTGAACTCTAACTAACTGCTTGTCCACCCTATTTATTGTACTACTGGTATGAAATCACTATAGGAATGTTTCTAAGTATGCTATAAATCATGAATTGATGTGATTCGCGGATCTAATTGTAAGGTAAAACTTAACTTTTTTTTCCAGTAGAAATTGCTCCAAAGCAAATAGCGAGCTTTTTTCTCACATTTTCAGTGTGTTCAAAAAAATGTTCACATGTGTGTCATGATACCAAATGTGTCATGAACTAATAGTAGAACACAATATAATTTAGTGCTACCGTACCTTGGCTCCGGCGAGGGTGGTCTGGACTCCGTTTCTGGCACAGCACCCTGTGTGGTCTTTGCCCTGGGCGGCACAGAACTGGATATCGGCAGCAGCTTGCATCGGGCAGGAGTCTTGTTTGAAGTACATGGCCTGAAATATAACGAACCGTGGTGAATTATTTATTCAGAAAATAATATGTTCGTTTTACGTGAATCGGATACGAGAGCACTATCTTCATCTACCGAGTTTATCTGTGTTTTTCCGTACTTTCATTCTCATTTTTCCGCTATTTTGGAACCTATCCGAACATAAACTTCATCACGCAGTTCATATACGATAAAATGCGTCGCAAAGTGTAGAAATGTCTTGTGCAGAACAGGTTTCCTTGTGACTGTTTACACTGCTTATGACCCCAAGCGTATCTATTTCATGCAAGACAATGAAACTAGATTTGGACAATGGCACTGATCGAAAACGGAACTGCCATGGAGGTCTTTTATTATTTTCAATGTACTGTTTGGTTTTTTTTGTCAAACTGCGAAGGAATGTCTACGCTTAAGAGTCACAGTTTCTGTTTTGTGTTCAATGTAAACTGAACTCAATTCTGGAATTGACATCTATTGTTCGAAGTGAATGTCTAACCTGAAGAGCTGCCTTGGTGTAGGTTCTGAATGAACATTTGTTCAGGCAGGAATCGGGCAGATTGCGGTCATGACAACATTGCATGAACTTCTCATCCGGGGTACTGGCGGTCTTGGTCTAAAAAAGTATCAACACTCAGAATGAGATGATCATATATTTTTCACAATACTTTTCGTAACTAGAACTGGAGAGTGAACCGAGCTGAAGACTGGAAATTTGTTAAGTGGTTTTCGTCTACAAAGAATAAAACAATATCTCTATTCGAATGTGAGATACTTGCAACAGAGTTTTTATGTTTCTCGAAATATTTTGAAACTAACACTTAAAAATAGCACCGAACTCATTGTTTGGAACTTTAACCATACTATTACATTACTTCTGAACTGAATGGTCGAAAAACCATCTGGAGTTATTCTGTGTTGTTTTCTGAACTCACCGCTGATCCAACGGAAAGTGTCTTGGAAGAACGAGCTCTGGCCTTCATGCGATAACATCCGTACTGACCGCAGCCGTAGCCGCCACCGCAACCTGAAATTCAATCAGTCAGAAAATTATAATCCTTAGCTCATAGTCTTGAAGAATCGTACGGAAACGTGGTCTTAATGTTGTTGAATGTGAATTATCCATGAGGTTTACCAAACCTTATTTTCACAGAATTGGAGTGCTCCATTGGTCAGAAGAACGAGTCGTACTCAGAAACTTATCTAACTAGTAGAAAGTTCACTTCAGATTATTCGAATAGTTGGAATTTCACATTGCTCACCTCCATGGCAGACTGGTGGTGGTGGCGGTGGCATTCCACATCCGCCGCCGCAGACACCGGAGGCGAAGCAGGCAAATGAAACTTCGAGAGAGACTGCCAACAAAAGACATGAAAGAAGGACGGAATTCATTGCTGAAAAAATGAATAAAATGAACAGTTTAACATTTATTGTTGTAGAAACTAATGCAAAAAGTAGAAATAAGAGCAATAGAAACAAAGCATGAGATAGATCATATAATTTCTGAAAATTCATTCGAAAAAGACGATATTGAAACGAACATAGACTATGAATGTAAAACTAATAACCCAACCATGTTTAAAAGATTCTATAAACTTGCAAATGCATGATAGAGGTAGGTAAAATGAAGTGTAATATCTCCATTGGGAAAATATATTGAGATGACTGTTTAGCGAGAAAATACTGTATCCGTCTGAGGGAGCTGAGCAGCTGAACTGTATACTTTCTTCCAGCCGGTGCGCCTATTTATACCCCGAGGCGGGTTTTGTGGCGATTTGGATTTGCGCTTATGACCGGGACTCCCTAACCACTATGTGGACAAAAGACTGAGTTTCATTTTTGAAAAACCGTCTGAACATGCACTGTAAAAAGTCACTAATAGGTAACACACAGTATGGCGTATACAAAACATTGCACCGAAATATTCAAGGCAAGCCAAGATATCTGGAGCAAAACAGGAAGAAAAAACGTATAACAATATCTTTTATTCATCAAAATTTATGTACAAGCGAAATTTACATTCAAAAAATACGATAATTGACTGATCGTTTCATTACAAGGTAATTTTACAACCATCAAAGCGTTTGTGACATGATGTACCAATATTAAGCGAATTGATAGTATTGTGAACCGAAACCAAAAAAAAAGACATTTACATCAGAATACGTAGGCTAAAACATCCCAGCAGTTTCCTCTCAACCTGCGCTTCTCTTCTCGCGCACTATTTTACAAAAAAGGTGTATCGACTGGATGTGAAAGCAGTGAAACAGCGTCTGTTTAAGGATACACAGGCTGGGAACATGAAGCCGTTATGTATGGGCAGTGAAATAGCGTATATTTGAGAAGACGCAGGTTTGAAAGAGCGGGATTTTCGAGAATTCGGCCTCAGAACCCGACTGGGTAGTTGAAATCGGGGCTCCTATCGTCGACAGCTGATCGAAGAGGCGATCGATTTCCATGTTTTCTGTGCACCGCCATGGCGATTCGGTCGTTGGAGGCAAAATCGTTCGGCGGTACCGGACTGCATTTGACGTTGAACTCCTTTCTCATCTGATCGAAAAGTTCCTGGAATGAAAGATATTGTAGAAAATCGTAAATCGTGAGAGTTGTAGTTTGGTCCCGATTCACAAATCTCGACAGGGAATCGATTGAACGAAACTACGAATGCAGTAGAACATACACTGTCTTGACTGCGGAAAAAGGGAACCTTTTTTCTAATTATAATTTCTGTACAACCTTGCCGTGAACCAAACGAGATTTTCAAATTTTACTGCCTATGTGTACTTATTACGTCAGTTTCGGAGTGGTGAAAATAGTATCGAACTGTTCATCTGCGTAATGACGAAAACTTATCATTATAATGTAATGTATTCTGTGAAAACATTGTGTACAAATAGTTACGTGATTCTTCATTGACTGTCTTTGTTTGTGAGGTATAATATGTAGAAATGTAAATATGTATGTGTTAATTGTAAACCAACCTTTGCTGCCGCACTGCGATAATCTTCGCAGTAGTACTTTCCATCTCGGACATCATAATAGGCACCGGGCGCTCGAACTGAGACAAACAAACATTTTGTTGACAAACATAGTTCAAAATTAGTTCCCAACTAATCTTATAGAAACATTGACAACGAATGCAAAAATGTTCAAGAGAGTAGGTTCAATTTCGATCAGAAAAGAGCTGATTCATATTCAATACGTTCACCAAAGATGAAGTTGTAATTGTACCTAACATAAACAGCATGAGATTAGAAAATGCGTCTACATTGATTTTTAATGTAACCAAATTAACTCGACCTTTTAGGGCAATCCTTACTTCTCTGAACGCAATACTGGTCAAGGTAGTCTGACCGACCTGCTTTTGCCGGCGACTCGCCGAACAGTAGAATCCTGAGTGTCGTCACCGTGACAGCCTCCACAGTTCGAACCGAGCCGGACGCCGATACTGCCAACACTGGCTACAAAATGTATTTGTAGTAACAAAATAATTGAAGAACAATACTTAGATCAGACTAATTATAAGAAGATACAGTTGGAGAATCGGTTTGCGTGTAGTTTGTAGTTATATATGTAGTATGTAGTTTAACCTCATTTCGGTTGCTCGGCTTGCCCGTGAACCAAACAAGATCTCCGAGTTTTACTGCGTATGTTTACTTATTACGTCAGTTTCGGAGTAGTGAAAATAGTTTCGGCCTTGTAATTTGATTGCAGAAAGGAAGCAGTTCAGCCTACACACGAGAGAATACACTTGTTTCGAGTTACTGTAACACTCTGACAAGTTCAAAAACGTTCCGGATATGTGAAAATATTCAATTGTTGTTGATCTAATTCTTGGATAATGAATTATCATCATTATTAAAAGCACCACACACGTTATAATGATAATGGAAAAGTGCAATGACTAAGAATTTTGGACTACAGTTCAAAAGACTTCATCAGAATATTCATTGAACCTAGCGATAGAATGAATTGTACGAATACTAAAAAACTTAGGCAGTGGTAGTAACTACAAACATATATCAGCACTAAGAAAGTTAGGGGAAGGTAGTGTTATTTTAATCATTCCCAGTGAAGAGATGCCTTTTCAAATCAACAAATTTATGCTGTCTCGAAATACAGCCCAGCGGTTGTGGTATTGATACGGTAGTTCAGTCAGAGCATTTGTCAGAACAGTCGCTTTAGTATAGAATGTATACAATATTATTACATCTTTTTTCATCTATGTTCTTTTCACCATTCTCTTTTTTGGCAACCTTTCGCGTTTCAAACTTTCGTTCGGTTATTACACACTGTGTAATAAATATTTGATTTGATTTGATTTGATACTAAAAACACAGCGAAAGAACTCATGAACTTTTGTAAAGGAACACTGTCCAACCGACCTTTTCATCGACATAGGTGGATGCGGAACTACTTCCCTTCTGCAATCGACCACTTTGAGACCCGCTAGTAATGGCGAGACTCGCACCCGAAGTGTATCTACTACTCGTTTTTGGACCGCACTTGAACCGAGTGTACTTCTTTCTCTTTTTATCGTGCATATCTGACGAGTCGAACCTTTAAGAAGGATAATTGTTATTTGGCTCGAGACAAAGGAGGCAAAGCGATACAGTTAGATGGTTGAAGAGATTCAGATATAAAGTATCTCCGTACGTATATTTCTAAATCTATGTTCTTTCCTTATCTTATTATATGATTTTCTCTGCTTTTCTACTCTCTTTCACTCTCTATCTCTCTCTCTCTTTTTCACTTTCTCCCTCTCTCTCTCTTTCTTTCTTTCTTTCTCTTCCTCTAAATCTTATATACGCTGTTTCACCCACAAAGACGGTAGTCCGATGTTGATAATATTGAGGAACGCGGAGTCTGTGTAAATCCAATTGATAATAGTCGCCACACGATCCGGCTTTTCCTGCAAACCAACTTATTTATTTTATTGTGAATGTAGAATAACAATCTTTTGTTGAACGGTCTCGTTTGCTGAAAGTTCCCATTTTATGCAAAAGCGAAAACTTGTATTTTGTCGCTAATGTTTTTGAAAACTTGTAATTCCGTATCAAAGTCGAATTTGTGAAACTACTTTAAAAGAGGGCAGAATTGAGAGCTAGTTTAGGTACTGCGGGGTAACTAACAGAAGGTCGCGCGCGCCAAAACGGACTATACCTGTTGTTGAAGGTTGTTGAACGAAAGATATATATCAATTTTTAGAAAAATCTTCTTTCTCTAATCTTTCTTATATGTTTCTTTTTTAGACTTCTTTTCTCATGAATCGTAATAAATCCTGATGTCATAGTTAGTTACGCTTGCTCGTACAAGTACAGTATATTCGTTAGAATAACTCCGTTTTCCTAGTTTTTTCTCACAATTCAACGAGATCAGCGAAATAGCCTCGACGACGTACCCGGGTCAACCGGCATCTGAGCACAGCATGGATGGCCCTCTCACTCTTTCCTCCCACCAAACGAACGGCTCTCTCGTCCCCGGCCGGACCAAACCAGATAGTAGAATTCATCATTACCTAAACGGAGAATGGCGAAATCTTTTGTGGTAGTTCGATCCTAATATACTCCAAATCTTTGAAATTTTGGGCCAACCGTGACCGGTTTTGGTAACCGAAGCCGTTTTCGGTAATTCATTTTGAGGTCTACCTGACTAATTTGATGCCTACAAAGGTGTAGGAAGGTAACCTGAACCGAAATCGGGTCACCGTCAAAACTGACTAATCGGTTACTTTTTGGGTAACCGGGAAAAGGGTGATCAAACTAGGTTACAATCAGAAAAAACCCAAATATTGACGACAAAGGACTGAGATCAAACTTTAGACACAGTAGAAACTTGTCCAAATTTGTATTTTCACACGGAGATACACATTCCGCAAAATTGAATTCTAATTTTTGCATCAAACTATCAGAAACAATCGATGTATTGAAAAACGTGAAAACAGATAAACATAGTTTGCTCACGTTGAACTTGTCATCTTCTATTGAGAGGTAGTAGCACAACTTCTGTGCTCGGAGCAGTGCTGAATAGAAAGCAACCTCGGACAGTTGATGTTTGAGGTTCAGTTCTGGAATGAATATTCTCAAAACACTAAAATAAAAATAGTTAGTTCTAAACAGATTTCATAATATAGTTTCTAACTTAGTTTCCTTTAAGCACGAATTGAGTGTTGATTCACGATTGAAAAGAGTTGGGGAGAAAGAAAACTATGCGACCAAGAGGGAGTCAAAGAGGGGGAAAAGAAAGAGAGAGCAACTAGTTAGAACTCACTGTAGACAAAAATGACTATACATCTGGATACCGAAGACATGGTGCCGTACCGCCCCGCAACCACCCCCAAAGAGTACGGACTGAGTCGAGGGTTCATCGGCAACATGACAACCGTGTTTATCTTGGTGTATGCTGGAAAAATTCGAGAAAAAGTGACATGGAAACGGCTTACTATTTAGCTGGATATTATCACACCTTACTAAAAAAATACCCTATTCAAAATTGCATGTTTTCTCCTATAAGTGAACATGCGCGACATGGTTTAGTTCAGTATCAGTTTCAGGCTATGAATGAACAAAGAACTAGATAATTTTCAAGTTTTTCGATCGGAAATTGAAAAAGTGAGCATTTGTGTGAAGGTCAAATGTTTTCAACTCGAGTCAAACAATTAGAAAAACATCGTACCACTTCTCTTCGGATCTGCATTGTAAAACGAATCTATCAAATCCTGAGTCTTCCGTCTCCCCAAGTCTATTGCATCGTTGGCGCTGACGGTACTCAAGTTTCTGTAACAATAAATTGTGGGCTATTCATACCCGTAAAATTTAAAATTATAGTCCGTTGCATTCCTACTGAGACTTCTACAGTAAGATTACAAAACTTCAAGCATGTTCAAGTGACGTGAATTTTATCAAAATTATAAACAAATTTTGCATAAGAATCTGATCACCCATGACAAAAAGTGTTTGTACTATCTTTGCTAAAATTGAAGTTTTCATTAGAAAACAAAGATTGGGAAATTCTGAAGTGTACTGTAGGAGTCTCAGTAGGAAAGATGGCGACTATAACAGTTCTGTTCAGTTCTCATCAATGCAATACCTCATAAACTTTTTACTCTTGTACCTTTTCACAAAAAATCTTTCTCTAATAACTCTATTTGTGCACATTTCCATAACAATATGAGCGTTCTTGAGCCTTTCGTTTAAACACACAAACCTGAAGCCCATGTATTTTTTCCATTCTCTGGTGAAAGGAAAAGATTTCGCGTTCTTGAGTGCTGTTTCGAGCAGATTCGATACACCAAACCTCCGTTTTCGCAAAGGGGGCGGTGGGGCTGGCAAGAATAGTTGGTTGTAACACAAAAATGATTAAATGACTTTTTGTATGGGGGCGAACAAATCTTGGCCATGTTCACGAAATTAGACCGAAGATCAGCGAACTCAATCTAAAAACACAGTAAAATAGAGAAAACTCATCATAAAGACTTTCTTGCAATATAACCCTATGCAGCCTAGTTAAATTATCCTAGTTAATCATATTGTACACTGTATCGATATTAACCGTGCGGGTCCGTAGATGATCTATTACCAAGTCTATTACCAGCTATCACCAGCTCTTACCACATATTACCAGTTCCGCCACTGAACGAGAGAGCTGAACTCTTTTTTAGTTTGAACTACTACATTATAAAAATACCGGAAATGCTGGCTGAATTTGATTGATATTCAATCCTTTTCCCTCTCGTCTCAACTCACGATAATTTTGGAATCCGTATAGTTGAGGAACGGGGTCTTCTGCTTTGTCCCCCCAATCATATCCACCGTAGAAGATTCGGAAAAACTTTTGGTAGAACACCCTAAAATCAAAAATGATAGGTAAAGCGGCAAGGGTTCACGTACAGCAGTTTCGAAAACGTTTCCCAAATAGTGGTACTCTCGATGCATTGAACGTCTGTATCCAACTCCCGATTAATGTAAACATTCTATGAATAATATATGAGATTAGTTCGCCAGAAGTCTGACATTTTTCTGAGGCCGTATATAGTCTGTTTCACCAATCGATGTACTCCTACAGTTTTCCGTCAATTATTCAAGAGGGTGTTTTCTAATGGAAATTCATCACTTGGGTTTTAAATTTCTAGAGTTAGTAGTAGTAAACATTCAGAAGACACTATCAAAATTTTGAGGAGTTCTGAATACGCTTTACACCAAACTTTGACCTGGAAGTATTAGCAGATTACTGTAGAAGGTTATAAGTGGGTGGAACAAACTATACATGCAGCATCACGAGTTCACTGGCCGAATTGAGATGTTTCATGCAAAAGGTCTCTGACCGAAAAAACTCGGTAGCAGTTTCAGTTACTCAATATAGTCTTCCGTAGTTATCTATGACAGGTCATCCTACTGATGAGGGTCCCCTCTATACATAAACTGTAATTGCCCGAAAGGCTAGTTGCCTAAGGTGTGTAAAACACAAAACCAGGACTTTTCTATGTGCGAGCAAGGTGTATACCCTCTCCACTTTTTATATATCATCGATCCTATGTGACACTTCAATTGCTATACTGGAAGTAAATTGAATAGCCACGTGAAGTTAGCATTCCAATGAGGCACGTTTCTGACTTCTGCTGTGTTAACATGCATCACGCGACCATGTAATTGAATAACAGTATAGCTAGATTTGATTCCAAATCTTGCCGCTTTTCACAGCAACAATTGTAAACTGACGAGTAATGATATCCAATGTTCATGATGTATTGCGAGTAGATATCTGAATCTGCGATCGACTTCTTTGATTCGAACCAACTTCCGTAAACACTCAGATATGATCTATAATAAGTAGCGAACATAGAATTGTCACATACTTTCTTCACGGGTGTGTTATATCAAATTTGTAACTTTGACGTGTCAATTTGTGTTAAGACTACTGAGAAAACTAGGAAAAACCGATAGATTGATCACTACATCAAGATGTACAGTTACTCTCTTAAATTATGTTCCGGAGATTCAGAGATTTAAAAAAACATAGGATGTGAAAAAGCTGGAAAAAGTTTCAGTCAACAACTATTCTCAGAACTAAGGAGCGTGCAATGATAAAGTGCACGATTCGTCATTAGAATGCTAACTTCACGTTATCTTAGATTTGTTTGAAGAGGTAATTTTTTTGGTCAGAACGCAGACAGGATATGCCACTCTGCGTCTCTGTGATCTACACCCTCTCTCGTCGAGGTAGCTACAAAAGTGGCTGACCAACTGGCTGCGAATTGACTGAGAACCAACAAGATCTCACTGACCTCAACCAGCAGTGAATATTCGTTGGATTACCGGGAAAACACGCCAAATTTAACTGATTCGATTGAGCACTTTCTCGCTGAAAATACTACACTTTGTTTCACCTGCAAAATTCGTTACCACACGCTTCCTAACAATCCGTAACCAACCGATCGACAACTAACCAACTACCATCCCAAACCGGTTAGAACTAGCGGGCCATAATATGTTCCGGTATTCTCAACTGCTCGGAAACCTAATGAAACACCTATTTCGTCTGGTTCTGTTGAGTCTTTAGTTTGCTCCCAGGCCTTTTCGGGAGTTTTACTTTCACACTTTCTCGATCAGGGTAGGGGGTCCGTGTTTGTAGTTTGATCCGTTTTGTCGTTTTCGTCTTGTGTTTTGCACCCAGATCAAAGATCGAACTACAACTCAGATATACGCACCATATACTCATCATTTTGATGGAAGAACCAGATAGTTGAAATGGCAGAGTCGCTGGAGACAGAATGGGGTTCCGTGATGGAAAGACACATGATTCCGTGGAGCATAACGTCACGGGGATCTACATTCTGGAGCAGGATCAATCTGAAACTCGTACTATGAGTAATATCGCTCTTGTTCCGTTTCTCCCTCTTTTTACTCTTCTTTTTGTATTTCTCTCTCTCGTCGCTGTTGCTTCTTCTAGTCCTCTACCTCTCCTCTGTTTTTTTTGCAATCTCTCCTTTCATCTAGCTTCTCTCTTTTTATTTCTCTCTTCTCTTTTCTTTCCTCCCTCTCTCTTTCCACACGGAACTGACTTCATATAAATGGAGCATTCCAGATTGTCAGACAATAACACCGCCTGACGACGCAACACATCTGCCGCATATCTATGCGGTTTTTCCAGCTGAAAAAGTGAACTTCTCGCTTCTATAAATGAGTTCGTTAAAACATATTTCACAGTACCAATTCAGCATGAGTTCAAGTTTGACCCGTTTTGATTGTAAATTCTCATGCAACTATCCAGAGCTAAGTCTCACAAAAAAAATTGATTAGAAACCTTCGAATTGTCGAGTGTCAAGACATTACCGGATTACGTATTCTAGAAGATCCACCTTCATCCCATCCTGCGTCTCTCGCTCTGCCTCACTATTTCTCGTCATTCACATCCCGATGGGATGTAAGAACAGAGAAATAGCGTATGTTTGAGGAGACGCAGGAGGATGAGATGAAGGTACCGGGATCGCATACGTACTCGGGTTCCGAGTTGATGATGTCTCTTTTTCTGTATAAATTTTCAGGCATCTTTCAGACTTCCCACCGTTGATAGAACTGCTGAAGGAAAATTCAATGAGAATGCGATTTTGTGTGGAACAAAAAGTCATATCAAAACAAGGAGGTGTACTGTAAGAGGTTATTGATTGGTGAACGAGAGTATGAAACTACCTCGTCACCGGGAAAAGGGGCCATTTCCAATTTAACAGTGACGATCAGCAATACAAGCAGCACACAGATGCAGAAACACAGCAGAAGTAATCGGTAGCTGTAATAACCACGAAACACAAACTTGATGGAAGTGAGCAAATTATTCAGGAACCATCGAAAAGTTATGGCCGTGTTTGTTCAAATTTGTAATAAGCGTACATTGGCGACCAGCCTGTCGGCGCATCCTCGATCTACCCACTATTTCGTCGGTGGGCAGATAATCAACGGCAAATCGCTCTGCTCAGAACGATTACCAGCAATCTTCTGCGATTGGTCAGCTACAAAAGCGGAAGAGCACGCAGATGAATGGGACCACAGACAGTCTAAGACACACTCTCTCTCTCTCTCTCTGATCTGCGCACTCTATCGCCGCTGCAAAAGTGGCTGGCTAATTGGCTGGAAATAAACCGAGTTCATCGCGCAATCGAATGATTCTCTGTCTTGGTAGAAGAAATGAAGACTGTAACCTACCGGTCATTTCTCTTAGACTGAGGGTTGTCGAACTCGGATGTTCCTTCCCGGAGATCGAAAATTTGCTTGTGAGTGTCACTCAACGATTCTGGGAAAAAACATGAGTTACGATAAAATATAATCTCAGCTTTTGTAGTATGTTGTTGGTTTTGCTCGCTGAACCGAAGGTGTAATTGATGGGCGACGTTAAACAAAATAATTTGGTTTGTTTACTTTGACCAGCCTATGAAGATGTTCCACAGCAAAACATCCGCAACTGTTCAAACTCTGTGATTCACAAATTTGGGTCGAAACACCAAGACATCAGCGGTTTCTGATCATTTTAGTCGTCACGAAACATGGATTCGTTTCACTAAGTCTGTGTTACATAAATCTGTGTTCCTGTACAATAAGACAGATTTATGTAACACAGACTTAGTGAAACGAAAACCACAATGAAACGTGGTTCGACACACGAATAGAGCTACTTTAGTCATCATCATCTTTAGTCGAAAAATATTTCACACAATCCGTTTTACATGTAGTCGCGGTCATTTTCACTGAGACTTGACAGCGAGCCAATAAATATTCCAAACGATTTTAACCACTTTGGAGTTTTCTATTAAACTGCAAATTGTCGTTGGAGGTTGTTCAGTTTCGTAAGAACAAGGCAATGAAAAAGTCGTCAGAAAACTTAGATCTGGTCTGAGAAATAGCCATCCAAAGATTGTGGCACGATGCCAATCGGTCTCAGTGGGAATGAAACGAACTATAACAGTATTCTACTTTGAATATACGATAATTTCTAAGAATAACTCACTTCTGTCGTTGTCGCCACGTTTCTTGTAACCGCCGGATGAGTCGCCTAAAAGACAACACAAAAATAAACTTGAAAAGTTTGCATTAGGGGTTTTTTACACGCATTAGGGGTATAAAATGCTCTTTGAAAAGAACAAAACTTAAAATTCGATGCAAGAAATGTCGCATCAGAACAGTGAAGTTTATTTCGAAGATTCGAAGTTACTCTATTTCTCTGCTCCCACTTCCCGTAGGAATACACATTTCGCGTGAAAGAAAGATTACATTATTTGTTAAATTTTATTTCATCATTTCGTTGTCGAGATATTCAAGACGTTCTCAAACTATTCTCACTACTCACCACCACTTGGGGTAGACACGGCAGATTTAGCTGGATGGAGTACAGGAGCTCCTTTCAACCTTGCTGATTGAACTGTAAAACTTAAATTGAAACACAAATTGACCATTCTAGTTTGACGTGTTCAAATGCCTCAAAAGAGAGCAATAATAAATGTTAGTTCAGGTATCTCAGGGTACCTTAAGATCGTATCGCATCAAATCCAACTTGAATATGTTGACCTTGTGCTAAGTGGAGGAATTAATCTAAACTGAGTTCAACGGTTCATCTCGGGCCGCCGTTCTAACACTTAAGTTCAAATCAACGATTAGTTACAATAGTCAATAGTCCAACTACAATTTTGGAACAAACAACGGATACATTTGAGCTATATTGACAAATTAAACTTTGCTTGATCCAAACGCTGAGTTGCAGCGGAGGGTTGATGACAATTGAAATCTACCTTTGCGATCAGACTTGGTTCCTGTTTTGATACTGATGATTTTGCGAGCTTTCAACAGTGGCTTGCATTCGGCTGAAATTCATATCTTGAGAACAAAAAGAATACAATATATTATACAACATTTGTTGGTGTAAAAAATGTATTCTACACACTGCGAATGGATTCGAAACTGCTAATGTGAATTTATTATCAAAATATACATAGTCAATCAGCAGTGAATATAAAAATAGGTATTTAAATACACAATTTGGGGTTTTGAATTTTGTCTAGTCTATCCCATACTTTTGTTAATGACGCTGTCAAATCGATGCGTTAGGTCCCACACGAATGTTAACTGTTGTTTCTATTCTTGCCTTTTATTTGCACGCTACAATCTTATTACAACTTGTCTAGTAATTTTAACTCTCCAGTTTTTCACAAAGTTCACCCACAAGTGTCAGAACCTGCCAAATCGGTCCTAGTAGTTCATTCGGCTAAATGTGTTTACTATGGTTGTCTTGATGCCCAACTAACTACGACATTTCAACAACAGGGGAATACTTCGAAATATTTTCTAGCGCGATTCATCAGAATACTTTGCTATTTGCTAGTAATATCATATTTTACTCACACTTCTCATTGCTTCCAGCTTCCTCTTTTTGTGTAGAAGGTACAGTTCCACTCACGCGAGGGCTTTCTGGAGAAGTTTTATTCCACACAATCTATAGTAGTCATTCTCACTGAGAATTCCGCGGCGTGCCAAGGAATAAATGGTTTTAACTCGAAACTCGAAAACGAAATTTCGCAAAACTGGAAGACTGGATATCTCGAAAACTCGAAAACTCGAAAACTCTCCTGACTCGTAAAGTCGACATTTGGCTACTGTTGAAACATGGCAATGGTGTATATTGTTTCCGCGGAAATAGCCAAGAATAAATAAGTTAGATTAGTTTCGTTCAAAAACTAAATAACCTCTCTACATATACAACTAACCCTTCTCTCTGTGCAGAGGTTTGTCTTTCTCTGTGGAAGGTGTGGGTGTTACACTCGCTTCTCGTTCGGTTGTTACTTCATCTGGAATGATTTGAGATTAACGTAGAGATCAGAGATCAAATATCAAAATCAAGATCAAACGGTTTCAGAGGTGGTTGATTCTTGTTTATTGAGCTCGCGCTTCCAAATGAAATACCATATTGCTATATCTCACTGCCTCTGTAGTTTGGTCTAGTTGTTTTGATTCTCGTAGTTTTCGACACGTTTCGGGATCAAACTACGTCGAACAATTGTTCACTACCCATTATTAATGTATCCAACCCGATTATCGGTAGAGAATCTCGTTAAATTCACTTTCGACTTTTCTCAGAAGCTTGTCTTTTTCAGTGGAAATCGATTGCGTGCGACTACCCAAATGCTCTTCCAATTTATCTGAATAAAAAATAAAACCGAATACTCTTAAAAAGTTATTAAATACTCTATCACTCAAACAATGATAGTTTTTTGAACAAAGAAAAACGTTAACCAACCAGCTCCTAAGACCATTGGTTGAGAAATTCCCTAAAAAAGGAATTGTGGAAACTCATCGGTTTACGTGATCAAAAAGTCCAGATTGGAATGAATACGTGAATAGTTTGTGTGTTTTTTTCTTGGAAAAAGAGCTCAGCCTAACCTGATAAGTGTTGCACATGATAGCTTTTTTCAGCTAAATTTTACTTTCCCTTGTCTTTTTCATTTCAATAGTGTTTCACTCAACCTTATTCAGAATGGAACGTATACAAGAACATTCAACAAGTTTCAGCATTGAACATGAGTGTGTTATCACAACTCACTCATCGATATTTCACTCAAAGCAACAAAAAAAATTTTACGCGTGGGCGTAATGTTCTTGTTGTGTATTATACCATTTCCATGTACCCAGTCCAGAAAATGTTTGAGAAGATGGAAAAGAAGTTCAATTTGTAGTGTCTCCCGGTACATGAGAAGGACTTCATGGCCAACGACCGAGTTGCGATGGCAGCCCAAATGAGACACAGATGATTACATTCGTTCCGCGGTGGATGGACGAGCACTAGACTTCAACTATCCAGTCGGATATTGAAGGCATTTCTCACATTTCGAGAGAATATGTTACTTAATACAAACAACTTTCGTGCATTAAATTCGTATTAAACGAAAATTGACAATATGTATTGACTTGTCTATGTGAATTGGGAAGAAGTTACGTGAAACACCACTGAGAACTGTGATTCGACACTTCGTTGCAAATAGTGCTGTTGCACTCTCACTTTTTCACACCTTTCACGTGCTTTTTGAGTGTGTACCCAAAACTTCTGAGGAAATGTTGAAGAACAACGTATATTTGGAACATTCGTCGTTGTGCGGTCTCGTTTGCTCAATTTCGCTCGTACTTTTGCAATGTTTTGTACATTTTAGTGTGCCCGGTATTCTTTCCGTTAAAAATTGAACCCGGCCATATTTTACTTGGAACGAGTGGTAATAAATGGTAACGGGCTGTAACCCAACTCGAATTCGCTATCGTTTCTTCGAGATACGTGACTTTTCTACTTTTTGCCAGAAGGTATGAATCACACGTTAACAACGCAAAACGTCAAAAACGTTCGTCGGAGCCAAACCTCATTTTCCGGTTCATTTTTATTGTGAACACCTTCGGCGACGGTGAGTTGGGTTGTCGTCTCGTTTATCCTCCTGTCTCCTCCTCCTGGCGGCGTAGCAAACCGTACAACCTCATGAGAAGTTCATATGAGTTTCTAATGAGATGTCTCATGAGCTACTCGTGAACTTTTACTGTTGTACCATAGCAACCAATAGAGACTCATGAGAAGCTCGTGCTAGTAGCTCATGAGGTGATCTCATGAACT
Organism: Litoditis marina; assembly: GCA_964036275.1. Taxonomy (NCBI): domain Eukaryota; kingdom Metazoa; phylum Nematoda; class Chromadorea; order Rhabditida; family Rhabditidae; genus Litoditis; species Litoditis marina. The sequence goes on from OZ038434.1 coordinate 27,425,810, forward strand.
TTTGTGAGGATTGCTACGTCGCCTGGTCTCAGTTGAAGTTGATGCCAATAAGTAAATAAGTTGCAAATGCTGGTCCTGTTCTCGAAAAGCCCTTTAAGCAGTTTCGCGCAGTCTCATTCCGATTTCCCTACAATAATAGAGAATCAATGCAAATCGTAAAAGTACGTTGAGTATATGAGCCAGGAAAAATCTACCTATTTAGACTACAGAATACAGAAAAAAATATACTAACCGGAACTTGATGAGTTTCGAGTATAAATTGGTAGAACCACATCAAAAGTTCTCAAATATGTTTTTTTTTCAGAAAATGGCTGAATACGAAGAGTTAGGTGCGTTGGGGAACAATGGACAGCCACCGCCGCCGCCGCCTCCACCACCGCCCGTCACAGTACGACCGCGAACTACTCTCCCGAAAACTATGAATTTTGTGCGACCACTCGGGTATGGTTTTTGTTACAAATCACAACAACATTTATAGTTTCTGCCTATTCGAAAGATTGTAGTTATCAATTTCAGTGCGGACGACAGCGTCTGTCTGGACAGTTTGGTGACGGGGAGAGAGTCGCAGAACCCTAGCGGTGAGTGGTTTTAAACCGATGCATGTGATGAATGCGCGCTTTTTTTCTCCTGTTTGCCCGACAAAGACAGCAAAAGTTCCTGTCGCCTTTGTGATGTGGAACGAGTTGGTTAAATTCGTCAGCACAAAAGAGTGTGTGTTCATGATCGAATGAGGTGTCAATCCGCACACGAAACATATTTGGACATGATGTTATAATGTTTATAGTTTGCTGCTTTCTCCTGGTTTGGAACCATGATTTAGGCTTGAACTGTTCTTCGATAAATGTTGTTTTCAGTCAGCGACAAGTGTTCCGACAGAAACAACAAGAGTGAAAAACCAATAGAGAAACCAGGAACGGGCAAAAAGCAACAGAAACCGGTGAACAGAAAGTCTAAGGTGAACAGTTCACTTTCATTCTGCATCATCATGTTTCTTCTCGGTTTATGTTATTTGTGTTTCATTTATTGGGAAAATTGTACAATTGCCTCTCCCCCTCAATTTTGGTCCCCCCCCCCCTCTTAGTACTATCACCCCCTCCCAATACGATTCCCTATAGAGAGGGGGGTTAGTGTAAATTGTGGACGTTAAACAATCTCCCCCCACAATACAAAATGGGGGGAAATACTATAACCCCGATACTGTTTAACAATCGCCTCCCACTCAATCCAAACCTGCAGTAATGAAAGACGTTGTACAATACCGGTGGGATTCTAACCTATTTTGGCTCAAGGGGGGGGGAGCAATTGTACATTATACCCCACGACGGTTTCTGAATGACTGCTCTGTTTGAGGGTTGCACTGGCTGGCATGTCGTGATCGGGGTCGCTCTAGCCCTTCTAATAGTATCAGGATCACTATTTGTGTTTGTTGTTCTGCACCAATTGGGAGTGTTAGCTGTAGTACCAGCTTTCCAATAAAAAAACAATATTACAGGCAAGTTTGTCTCTTATTCACGAGTGCACCTATATTTTCCTGCAAATTCAGCTTTCATTATATTTCATATTGACTATTAGGTTCTTTATGCTTTATTTAACCAAATTCATCAGTACTTTTCGCAGTGAAACCACTCATGTTTGGTATCAAGTAAACGAAATTACGCTATTTAGATAATTTGAAAACTTTAAAGTTGAACTAATTTGAAAGGACTCTGAAAAAATAGATCATATTAGATTGTGAAAAATATCCTTGAAACTAACTTAAATATCTCTTCTTTACATTTTTGATTTCTCTCTTATCGTCAAACTTGTTTACAACAAGAAAAATTTCAGATGCACTATTATTTCGTCTCAACATTCTCACGACGAAGTTTTTGGGTAAACATTCTCACGACAAGACTATCAAACATAGACGAATACCAATAAACGATGCTAATTATCACGTTTTGTATCACTGTTTTTCTATAATCACAAGGGTGGTTTCATGCGGTTCACGATAATGCCCAAGTTTTACCACGTTTCGTTCCCCAACGATATTGTTTGTTATTTTGGGTGAGATAATAAAAAAACAGATCGATTAAATAATTTTAGCTATCACGTGTTCACTATGAGATTATGAAGCGGCTGACGACTCGTTAGTACTAAGAAAAGATTCCTAATACTTAAGTTATCAAAATTTTAAGTTGCTCGTAATGGCGGAAAAAAGAATGTACGTTCCACATACATAACGCACACGCATAACTTTGAAATGCTGAACTGTTTAAGAATCATGTACAACATTGAAAAATCTTGTTTGTTCCTTCTTCTGTAATCAGGATAGAAAAACTCCAGGGCGTAAACTTACGTAACATTTATCGAAGGAGTATACCTGCAATAACCGCACACTGCGGAATAGAAAACACAAAGAGAAAGGAAAGTTAGAGAAAGGATAGTTAGAGAGAGAGAGAGAGAGAAGGAAAGGAAAGGAAAGAGAGAGAGATAGATAAAACTCTAATATCAATTTGAACAGTAATTGCAAATAACAGCGATAATACAGTATACCTGCAATAACCGCGTACTGCGGTGATACAGTATACCTGCAATAACCGCGTACTGCGGAATAGAAAACACAAAGAGAAAGGATAGTAAGAGAGAGAGAGAGAGAGAGAGAGAGAGAGAGAGAGAGAGAGAGAGAAGGAAGGAAAGGAAAGGAAAGAGAGAGAGAGAGATAGATAAAACTCTAATATCAATTTGAACAGTAATTGCAAATAGCAGCGATGATACAGTATACCTGCAATAACCGCGTACTGCGGTGATACAGTATACCTGAAATAACCGCGTACTGCGGAATAGAAAACACAAAGAGAAAGGATAGTAAGAGAGAGAGAGAGAGAGAAGGAAGGAAAGGAAAAGAAAGAGAAGGAGATAGATACAACTCTAACATCAATTTGAACAGTAATTGCAACTAACTGCGATAATACAGTACACCTGCAAGGACAATGATAAGAAGAAAAAGGATATGAAGAAGAAAAAAACAAAGAAAGACAAAAAACAGCAAGTGATCAAGGAAAGAGAATTCCAGGCTAACCCACAGCATTTATACTAACAATGAACACTTTAGATAGTCCGACAAATGAGCAAAAGTTCGAGAGGGTCACAGTGCCAAACGAAAAGTTGTTCAACAGTCTAACATTCTAACTTTCACAAAAAAAAACAATCTAGTGGGAATAGAAAACAAAAAAGAGAAAGGAAAGTTAGAAAAGGAGAGAGAAAGAGAGAAGGAAAGGACAATGATAAGAAGAAGAAGGATATGAAGAAGAAAAAAACAAAGAAAGACAAAAACAGCAAGTGATCAAGGAAAGAGAATTCCAGGCTAACCAACAACATTTTGACAAACATTGAACACTTTAGATAGTCAGACAAATGAGCAAAAATTCGAGAGGGCCACAGTGCCAAACGAAAAGTTGTTCAACAGTCTAACATTCTACCTTTCACAAAAAAAACAATCTAGTAGGAATAGAAAACAAAAAAGAGAAAGGAAAGTTAGAAAAGGAGAGAGAAAGAGAGAAGGAAAGGACAATGATAAGAAGAAAAAGGATATGAAGAAGAAAAAACAAAGAAAGACAAAAACAGCAAGTGATCAAGGAAAGAGAATTCCAGGCTAACCAACAACATTTTGACAAACATTGAACACTTTAGATAGTCAGACAAATGAGCAAAAGTTCGAGAGGGCCACAGTGCCAAACGAAAAGTTGTTCAACAGTCTAACATTCTACCTTTCACAAAAAAAAACAATTTAGTGGGAATAGAAAACAAAAAAGAGAAAGGAAAGTTAGAAAAGGAGAGAGAAAGAGAGAAGGAAAGGACAATGATAAGAAGAAGAAGGATATGAAGAAGAAAAAACAAAGAAAGACAAAAACAGCAAGTGATCAAGGAAAGAGAATTCCAGGCTAACCAACAACATTTTGACAAACATTGAACACTTTAGATAGTCAGACAAATGAGCAAAAGTTCGAGAGGGCCACAGTGCCAAACGAAAAGTTGTTCAACAGTCTAACATTCTACCTTTCACAAAAAAAACAATCTAGTAACTTTTTCAAACTGATAATTATAACAGCTCTGGTTCACGAAACGGTTTCACACCGAATTGAAAAGTCGATTCACACTTGAACATGTTCAGCAGGAAATGGGCGGAGTCTGAAAGTGCAATACTAACAGTCTGCGTCTCCAGGCTCACTACACTGTCTCGCGCGCCCTCCAGTCTGCGCCTCTCACGTCTAACCACACTGTCTGGCGCCGACACCGAAATCAAGCATCAAGCGAAAACGAAATATTAGCACGATTACAAAACTACATTAAAACTGTGGCCGTATTTTGTAAGCTCAAGTAGCCATGTAAGTTACATGAGCAAATTTTCAATCGCTTATATCTGGCTCAGCTTTTAATAGTCTGTATGTATTTTGTTTCTTCTCAAAGGTGCCATTTAGTTCTTCAAAAATGTGCAAAGAAATGTTGAACCAAGAGTAGCAGCGGTTAATAATTTTTCATCCAATATTTGCCCATGTAACTTACATGGCTACTTGGGCTTACAAAATACGGCCACTGCGCACGGGGAGTTGATAGTGAGCTATAGATAGTGACCAAGGCATCGTTGTGGTTTCGTCTCCAACCACATCAAGAATTAGGCAATCTGGGATCTAACCACTAACACAGGCGAAATCGAATGTCATGTTGAGAGAAAAAGTTATGTAAACGTGAATAATTATTAGAGAACCCTATTTAGAATGAACTTTATGTACACGCCGGTTATTGTTTTAGTGTATTTACGTAACTTGTTTTATTCGCAGTGCGATCCTGCGAATAAAACAAGTTACGTAAATACACTAAAACTAAGTTTCTTACTCACTCACATAATTCTGTGAGTGAGCCTCAGAAAAGTTGAAAACAATGTTCAGCCTGTTTAACACGTTGGTTTGTACTTTGCTAATCGTTTTACATGAAAGAAAGATTAGGAACTATAAAGTAAAGTTGAACTTGCTTACAATCTTACTCACTCACATAATTCTGTGAGTGAGTCTTAGAAAAGTTGAAAACAATGTTCAGCCTGTTTAACACGTTGGTTTGTACTTTGCTAATCGTTTTACATGAAAGAAAGGTTAGGAACTATAAAGTAAAGTTGAACTTGCTTACAATCTTACTCACTCACATAATTCTGTGAGTGAGTCTTAGAAAAGTTGAAAACAATGTTCAGCCGGTTTGACACGTTGGTTTGTACTTTGCTAATCGTTTTACATGAAAGAAAGGTTAGGAACTATAAAGTAAAGTTGAACTTGCTTACAATCTTACTCACTCACATAATTCTGTGAGTGAGTCTTAGAAAAGTTGAAAACAATGTTCAGCCGGTTTGACACGTTGGTTTGTACTTTGCTGATCGTTTTACATGAAAGAAAGGTTAGGAACTATAAAGTAAAGTTGAACTTGCTTACAATCTTACTCACTCACATAATTCTGTGAGTGAGGCTCAGAAAAGTTGAAAACAATGTTCAGCCTGTTTAACACGTTGGTTTGTACTTTGCTAATCGTTTTACATGAAAGAAAGATTAGGAACTATAAAGTAAAGTTGAACTTGCTTACAATCTTACTCACTCACATAATTCTGTGAGTGAGTCTTAGAAAAGTTGAAAACAATGTTCAGCCTGTTTAACACGTTGGTTTGTACTTTGCTAATCGTTTTACATGAAAGAAAGGTTAGGAACTATAAAGTAAAGTTGAACTTGCTTACAATCTTACTCACTCACATAATTCTGTGAGTGAGGCTCAGAAAAGTTGAAAACAATGTTCAGCCTGTTTGACACGTTGGTTTGTACTTGCTAATCGTATTACATGAAAGAAAGATTAGGAACTATAAAGTAAAGTTGAACTTGCTCACAATCTTACTCACTCACATACTTCTGTGAGTGAGGCTCAGAAAAGTTGAAAACAATGTTCAGCCTGTTTAACACGTTGGTTTGTACTTTGCTAATCGTTTTACATGAAAGAAAGATTAGGAACTATAAAGTAAAGTTGAACTTGCTTACAATCTTACTCACTCACATAATTCTGTGAGTGAGTCTTAGAAAAGTTGAAAACAATGTTCAGCCTGTTTAACACGTTGGTTTGTACTTTGCTAATCGTTTTACATGAAAGAAAGGTTAGGAACTATAAAGTAAAGTTGAACTTGCTTACAATCTTACTCACTCACATAATTCTGTGAGTGAGTCTTAGAAAAGTTGAAAACAATGTTCAGCCGGTTTGACACGTTGGTTTGTACTTTGCTGATCGTTTTACATGAAAGAAAGGTTAGGAACTATAAAGTAAAGTTGAACTTGCTTACAATCTTACTCACTCACATAATTCTGTGAGTGAGTCTTAGAGAAGAGCGCCAACTAGAATCAACTCAGACAAAAACCTTAATATTCGTTTTTTTGGCATTGAGCAGTGGTTTTCTACCTCCATGTTAGAACATAACGTGATCCTCATGTCAGAACAAAACGTGAAAACCAGTGTTCATTAATTCAGCAATGAAAGTAAAAAGAGAACAGAGACTAGATAAGGTGTGAATTAAAACAAAATGATTATCAACCAAAACAAGTAGCTTCTAAACGGGCAACTATCTAACTTCACACATGACCAGTAACATAAATACAACAAAATATTATTCCAATTAATTCACCAAGTACTTTTCATTTTATTCGCATTACACGTAATCGATTTTAGCGCTCAGTTGTTATTTCTATGATCACTTCCAACTCTGTTTCCCGCCTGAAACCATTATATAGTCGTCGCCAACGGAAAGGCGGCAGGGTACTGTAGATCTCATTTTCCGCTGTGTATGCACCCATGTAATAGATTCCAAGCTTGGTGGTTATGTGCTCCGAAAGCGTAGTGATTAGCGCCCTACTACGAAACTTTTGCTCGCAGGTTCGATTCCGGCGAGAGACAAACATTTATAAATTGGGCACCCACTATAACACGTTTCTCATGACGACCGGTTAGAGACTAGGAGAGCGCAGGCGCAGAGACAGCTTCCACTCTGAACTTCCTGGGTCTGGGACGTCGTACCAGTCGACCGTCCGGGACGCGATGTTTACGCGTCCCAGACGGTTTGACTGCTACGGTCCCAGACGGTTAGTCAGGATCAGCCGTGCCAGCGCGGCCCCAGACCATTCCGAAATTTAATTGATTAATAATATTACTGATTCACTCCGAAACAACCGCATTCATTTGGTAGTATATTTTCTATTCATGTTTCATTCATGTTTATATACATTAATCCTGCTATTCATAAAGCGAAAAAATCTACGCGAAATTGTGGACGATAGTAAGATTTAAGTTACTATGACTTAAATCTCAATGCTAATTCTTTTTGAAAAAAATACACTTTTTTCAAATGAATATGCACAAGCATGTTTTCTCTTTAACACCTAATCGAAGTGAGCACTTCTTTCGTGTGTCAGAGCGGCTTTTAACCTAGCTCGAATGAACTAAATTGACTGAGTTGCGCAGAGTGGCACCTCTAGCACGTACGTATCTAATTCTGGCCGGACCGCTGATTACTTCACGAGTGGCAACACAGCTATCATTGCGAGTGCAACGACGTCTGCTACGTTGAGTAATTTGACCCGTACGTCGTCTGCTACCAAGCTAAAATGCGGGTTTTTTTGCGTGACTGCAACGACGTCCCAGTCCCAGGGAGTTCAGAGCACGGTACACGTTTTGACCTGAAATAATACTATCAACATCAAGTCAGAAATTGAAGCGTATTTTAAACTTCTGCGGAATCGGAAGTTTGAACCAAACCTAGTACAAACAGACTCAACAACAATTTGTGTGAAATACTTATGAGAGTAATGTGAAAAAAAAGTTCTAAAAAAGTATTTTCCGTTCAAGACAAGATAAAATAGTTCGTTCCACTTAACTGCAACGTTTCTATGACACATAGCGGAAAATTTAAAAAAGTTTCTAAATACGTCCTATCTTTAAGTGTTCTAGTCCGCCATTACTCACAGAATTCTGTGAATCCAATACAAATCACTCACAAAATTCTGCGGATACTCACATAATTCTGCGGATCTGTCTCACTGAAAAGTATATGATCCAAAAATATCGAAAATTACCAAAAAGACCTGAATTTTCATGTGTAGGTTGGGCTTACATGTATCTTGCCCTTCTAAAAAATTTTTTTCGATAAAATTAGAAAACCGCAGAAATATCGACCGAAAACGGTTTGTGCTTTGCTGATCGTTTTACATGAAAGAAAGGTTAGGAACTATAAAGTAAAGTTGAACTTGCTTACAATCTTACTCACTCACATAATTCTGTGAGTGAGCCTCAGAAAAGTTGAAAACAATGTTCAGCCTGTTTAACACGTTGGTTTGTACTTTGCTAATCGTATTACACGAAAAAAAGATTAGGAACTATAAAGTAAAGTTGAACTTGCTTACAATCTTACTCACTCACATAATTCTGTGAGTGAGGCTCAGAAAAGTTGAAAACAATGTTCAGCCTGTTTGACACGTTGGTTTGTACTTGCTAATCGTATTACATGAAAGAAAGATTAGGAACTATAAAGTAAAGTTGAACTTGCTTACAATCTTACTCACTCACATAATTCTGTGAGTGAGTCTTAGAAAAGTTGAAAACAATGTTCAGCCTGTTTAACACGTTGGTTTGTACTTTGCTAATCGTTTTACATGAAAGAAAGGTTAGGAACTATAAAGTAAAGTTGAACTTGCTTACAATCTTACTCACTCACATAATTCTGTGAGTGAGTCTTAGAAAAGTTGAAAACAATGTTCAGCCGGTTTGACACGTTGGTTTGTACTTTGCTGATCGTTTTACATGAAAGAAAGGTTAGGAACTATAAAGTAAAGTTGAACTTGCTTACAATCTTACTCACTCACATAATTCTGTGAGTGAGTCTTAGAGAAGAGCGCCAACTAGAATCAACTCAGACAAAAACCTTAATATTCGTTTTTTTGGCATTGAGCAGTGGTTTTCTACCTCCATGTTAGAACATAACGTGATCCTCATGTCAGAACAAAACGTGAAAACCAGTGTTCATTAATTCAGCAATGAAAGTAAAAAGAGAACAGAGACTAGATAAGGTGTGAATTAAAACAAAATGATTATCAACCAAAACAAGTAGCTTCTAAACGGGCAACTATCTAACTTCACACATGACCAGTAACATAAATACAACAAAATATTATTCCAATTAATTCACCAAGTACTTTTCATTTTATTCGCATTACACGTAATCGATTTTAGCGCTCAGTTGTTATTTCTATGATCACTTCCAACTCTGTTTCCCGCCTGAAACCATTATATAGTCGTCGCCAACGGAAAGGCGGCAGGGTACTGTAGATCTCATTTTCCGCTGTGTATGCACCCATGTAATAGATTCCAAGCTTGGTGGTTATGTGCTCCGAAAGCGTAGTGATTAGCGCCCTACTACGAAACTTTTGCTCGCAGGTTCGATTCCGGCGAGAGACAAACATTTATAAATTGGGCACCCACTATAACACGTTTCTCATGACGACCGGTTAGAGACTAGGAGAGCGCAGGCGCAGAGACAGCTTCCACGGTACACGTTTTGACCTGAAATAATACTATCAACATCAAGTCAGAAATTGAAGCGTATTTTAAACTTCTGCGGAATCGGAAGTTTGAACCAAACCTAGTACAAACAGACTCAACAACAATTTGTGTGAAATACTTATGAGAGTAATGTGAAAAAAAAGTTCTAAAAAAGTATTTTCCGTTCAAGACAAGATAAAATAGTTCGTTCCACTTAACTGCAACGTTTCTATGACACATAGCGGAAAATTTAAAAAAGTTTCTAAATACGTCCTATCTTTAAGTGTTCTAGTCCGCCATTACTCACAGAATTCTGTGAATCCAATACAAATCACTCACAAAATTCTGCGGATACTCACATAATTCTGCGGATCTGTCTCACTGAAAAGTATATGATCCAAAAATATCGAAAATTACCAAAAAGATCTGAATTTTCATGTGTAGGTTGGGCTTACATGTATCTTGCCCTTCTAAAAATTTTTTTTCGATAAAATTAGAAAACCGCAGAAATATCGACCGAAAACGGTTTGTGCTTTGCTGATCGTTTTACATGAAAGAAAGGTTAGGAACTATAAAGTAAAGTTGAACTTGCTTACAATCTTACTCACTCACATAATTCTGTGAGTGAGCCTCAGAAAAGTTGAAAACAATGTTCAGCCTGTTTAACACGTTGGTTTGTACTTTGCTAATCGTATTACACGAAAGAAAGATTAGGAACTATAAAGTAAAGTTGAACTTGCTTACAATCTTACTCACTCACATAATTCTGTGAGTGAGGCTCAGAAAAGTTGAAAACAATGTTCAGCCTGTTTGACACGTTGGTTTGTACTTGCTAATCGTATTACATGAAAGAAAGATTAGGAACTATAAAGTAAAGTTGAACTTGCTCACAATCTTACTCACTCACATAATTCTGTGAGTGAGGCTCAGAAAAGTTGAAAACAATGTTCAGCCTGTTTGACACGTTGGTTTGTACTTTGCTAATCGTTTTACATGAAAGAAAGATTAGGAACTATAAAGTAAAGTTGAACTTGCTTACAATCTTACTCACTCACATAATTCTGTGAGTGAGTCTTAGAAAAGTTGAAAACAATGTTCAGCCTGTTTAACACGTTGGTTTGTACTTTGCTAATCGTTTTACATGAAAGAAAGATTAGGAACTATAAAGTAAAGTTGAACTTGCTTACAATCTTACTCACTCACATAATTCTGTGAGTGAGTCTTAGAAAAGTTGAAAACAATGTTCAGCCTGTTTAACACGTTGGTTTGTACTTTGCTAATCGTATTACACGAAAGAAAGATTAGGAACTATAAAGTAAAGTTGAACTTGCTTACAATCTTACTCACTCACATAATTCTGTGAGTGAGGCTCAGAAAAGTTGAAAACAATGTTCAGCCTGTTTGACACGTTGGTTTGTACTTGCTAATCGTATTACATGAAAGAAAGATTAGGAACTATAAAGTAAAGTTGAACTTGCTCACAATCTTACTCACTCACATAATTCTGTGAGTGAGGCTCAGAAAAGTTGAAAACAATGTTCAGCCTGTTTGACACGTTGGTTTGTACTTTGCTAATCGTTTTACATGAAAGAAAGATTAGGAACTATAAAGTAAAGTTGAACTTGCTTACAATCTTACTCACTCACATAATTCTGTGAGTGAGTCTTAGAAAAGTTGAAAACAATGTTCAGCCTGTTTAACACGTTGGTTTGTACTTTGCTAATCGTTTTACATGAAAGAAAGATTAGGAACTATAAAGTAAAGTTGAACTTGCTTACAATCTTACTCACTCACATAATTCTGTGAGTGAGCCTCAGAAAAGTTGAAAACAATGTTCAGCCTGTTTAACACGTTGGTTTGTACTTTGCTAATCGTTTTACATGAAAGAAAGATTAGGAACTATAAAGTAAAGTTGAACTTGCTTACAATCTTACTCACTCACATAATTCTGTGAGTGAGCCTCAGAAAAGTTGAAAACAATGTTCAGCCTGTTTAACACGTTGGTTTGTACTTTGCTAATCGTATTACACGAAAGAAAGATTAGGAACTATAAAGTAAAGTTGAACTTGCTTACAATCTTACTCACTCACATAATTCTGTGAGTGAGCCTCAGAAAAGTTGAAAACAATGTTCAGCCGGTTTAACACGTTGGTTTGTACTTTGCTAATCGTATTACACGAAAGAAAGATTAGGAACTATAAAGTAAAGTTGAGCTTGCTGACAATCTTACTCACTCACATAATTCTGTGAGTGAGCCTCAGAAAAGTTGAAAACAATGTTCAGCCTGTTTAACACGTTGGTTTGTACTTTGCTAATCGTTTTACATGAAAGAAAGATTAGGAACTATAAAGTAAAGTTGAACTTGCTTACAATCTTACTCACTCACATAATTCTGTGAGTGAGCCTCAGAAAAGTTGAAAACAATGTTCAGCCTGTTTAACACGTTGGTTTGTACTTTGCTAATCGTATTACACGAAAGAAAGATTAGGAACTATAAAGTAAAGTTGAGCTTGCTGACAATCTTACTCACTCACATAATTCTGTGAGTGAGCCTCAGAAAAGTTGAAAACAATGTTCAGCCTGTTTAACACGTTGGTTTGTACTTTGCTAATCGTTTTACATGAAAGAAAGATTAGGAACTATAAAGTAAAGTTGAACTTGCTTACAATCTTACTCACTCACATAATTCTGTGAGTGAGCCTCAGAAAAGTTGAAAACAATGTTCAGCCTGTTTAACACGTTGGTTTGTACTTTGCTAATCGTATTACACGAAAGAAAGATTAGGAACTATAAAGTAAAGTTGAACTTGCTTACAATCTTACTCACTCACATAATTCTGTGAGTGAGCCTCAGAAAAGTTGAAAACAATGTTCAGCCTGTTTAACACGTTGGTTTGTACTTTGCTAATCGTTTTACATGAAAGAAAGATTAGGAACTATAAAGTAAAGTTGAGCTTGCTGACAATCTTACTCACTCACATAATTCTGTGAGTGAGCCTCAGAAAAGTTGAAAACAATGTTCAGCCTGTTTAACACGTTGGTTTGTACTTTGCTAATCGTTTTACATGAAAGAAAGATTAGGAACTATAAAGTAAAGTTGAACTTGCTTACAATCTTACTCACTCACATAATTCTGTGAGTGAGTCTTAGAGAAGAGCGCCAACTAGAATCAACTCAGACAAAAACCTTAATATTCGTTTTTTTGGCATTGAGCAGTGGTTTTCTACCTCCATGTTAGAACATAACGTGATCCTCATGTCAGAACAAAACGTGAAAACCAGTGTTCATTAATTCAGCAATGAAAGTAAAAAGAGAACAGAGACTAGATAAGGTGTGAATTAAAACAAAATGATTATCAACCAAAACAAGTAGCTTCTAAACGGGCAACTATCTAACTTCACACATGACCAGTAACATAAATACAACAAAATATTATTCCAATTAATTCACCAAGTACTTTTCATTTTATTCGCATTACACGTAATCGATTTTAGCGCTCAGTTGTTATTTCTATGATCACTTCCAACTCTGTTTCCCGCCTGAAACCATTATATAGTCGTCGCCAACGGAAAGGCGGCAGGGTACTGTAGATCTCATTTTCCGCTGTGTATGCACCCATGTAATAGATTCCAAGCTTGGTGGTTATGTGCTCCGAAAGCGTAGTGATTAGCGCCCTACTACGAAACTTTTGCTCGCAGGTTCGATTCCGGCGAGAGACAAACATTTATAAATTGGGCACCCACTATAACACGTTTCTCATGACGACCGGTTAGAGACTAGGAGAGCGCAGGCGCAGAGACAGCTTCCACGGTACACGTTTTGACCTGAAATAATACTATCAACATCAAGTCAGAAATTGAAGCGTATTTTAAACTTCTGCGGAATCGGAAGTTTGAACCAAACCTAGTACAAACAGACTCAACAACAATTTGTGTGAAATACTTATGAGAGTAATGTGAAAAAAAAGTTCTAAAAAAGTATTTTCCGTTCAAGACAAGATAAAATAGTTCGTTCCACTTAACTGCAACGTTTCTATGACACATAGCGGAAAATTTAAAAAAGTTTCTAAATACGTCCTATCTTTAAGTGTTCTAGTCCGCCATTACTCACAGAATTCTGTGAATCCAATACAAATCACTCACAAAATTCTGCGGATACTCACATAATTCTGCGGATCTGTCTCACTGAAAAGTATATGATCCAAAAATATCGAAAATTACCAAAAAGACCTGAATTTTCATGTGTAGGTTGGGCTTACATGTATCTTGCCCTTCTAAAAATTTTTTTTCGATAAAATTAGAAAACCGCAGAAATATCGACCGAAAACGGTTTGTGCTTTGCTGATCGTTTTACATGAAAGAAAGGTTAGGAACTATAAAGTAAAGTTGAACTTGCTTACAATCTTACTCACTCACATAATTCTGTGAGTGAGCCTCAGAAAAGTTGAAAACAATGTTCAGCCTGTTTAACACGTTGGTTTGTACTTTGCTAATCGTATTACACGAAAGAAAGATTAGGAACTATAAAGTAAAGTTGAACTTGCTTACAATCTTACTCACTCACATAATTCTGTGAGTGAGGCTCAGAAAAGTTGAAAACAATGTTCAGCCTGTTTGACACGTTGGTTTGTACTTGCTAATCGTATTACATGAAAGAAAGATTAGGAACTATAAAGTAAAGTCGAACTTGCTTACAATCTTACTCACTCACATAATTCTGTGAGTGAGGCTCAGAAAAGTTGGAAACAATGTTCAGCCTGTTTGACACGTTGGTTTGTACTTTGCTAATCGTTTTACATGAAAGAAAGATTAGGAACTATTCTATAAAGTAAAGTCGAACTTGCTTACAATCTTACTCACTCACATAAATCTGTGAGTGAGGCTCAGAAAAGTTGAAAACAATGTTCAGCCTGTTTGACACGTTGGTTTGTACTTTACTAATCGTTTTACATGAAAGAAAGATTAGGAACTATAAAGTAAAGTTGAACTTGCTTACAATCTTACTCACTCACATAATTCTGTGAGTGAGTCTTAGAAAAGTTGAAAACAATGTTCAGCCTGTTTGACACGTTGGTTTGTACTTTACTAATCGTTTTACATGAAAGAAAGATTAGGAACTATAAAGTAAAGTCGAACTTGCTTACAATCTTACTCACTCACATAATTCTGTGAGTGAGGCTCAGAAAAGTTGAAAACAATGTTCAGCCTGTTTGACACGTTGGTTTGTACTTTGATTATAACACGTTTCTCATGGTTAGAGACTAGGAGAGCGCAGGCGCAGAGACAGCTTCCACGGTACACGTTTTGACCTGAAATAATACTATCAACATCAAGTCAGAAATTGAAGCGTATTTTAAACTTCTGCGGAATCGGAAGTTTGAACCAAACCTAGTACAAACAGACTCAACAACAATTTGTGTGAAATACTTATGAGAGTAATGTGAAGAAAAAAAGTTCTAAAAAAGTATTTTCCGTTCAAGACAGGATAAAATAGTTCGTTCCACTTAACTGCAACGTTTCTATGACACATAGCGGAAAATTTCAGAAAGTTTCTAAATACGTCCTATCTTTAAGTATTCTAGTCCGCCATTACTCACAGAATTCTGTGAATCCAATACTAATCACTCTCAAAATTCTGCGGATACTCACATAATTCTGCGGATCTGTCTCACTGAAAAGTATATGATCCAAAAATATCGAAAATTACCAAATAGACCTGAAATTTCATGTGTAGGTTGGGCATACATGCATCTTGCCCTTCTGAAATTTTTTTTCGACCACTCTGCACTTTTACGTTCAAGTTATACTTTGTATATTCTGTTTCTTGTGAATCGTTGTGCAAACAAATGTATTGTTCTTTTTTTGTTGCACACTCATTCACAACATCGTATTGTTCACTTTTTGCAGAAAACGGTGAAACCGAACAGAACTCACACACTTCCTGGTCCCCCACTTTTTACGAATCACAACTAATTTTTTCGTCGATTCACGAGCTTTTGTCGTTGATCCACGACAAATTTATATTCTCTTTTTTTCTTGCTCGTTTTTGTGTGAAATGCATTGCTATCGCGTTTTTGTGAATGTCGCGTATTTGCGACAACAGAACTTTTTTTTCAGGAATTCACAACAACAAAACTTTGTTTGTCACCGATTCACGACATAGTACTGTAAAGTGACTTATCTTGTTTTTTTGTTCGATTGATGTTCACATTTCCTATATATATCGATTAGTCATTCAGATTGTGTGGTAAGTCTATTATGTACTCATTGTCGCTAAACGACGACATACCTGTCGTCAATTAGCGACTTTGAGGAACATTATATTGAAAATCAGGGCAACACGCGCTCCTCAACACGGATGCACTTTTATCGAATTCCGAACAACAGATATAACCGTACATAAGTAACTGATAATCATTTTTCGAGAGTTTGTTTTTTGAACTTGATTCTAATCTTTGTGTTCTTTTTTCAACTGCAACCACACATAACGAAAAATCTCGTGACAAGTCATTTATTATTGAACTTGACCTAACCAATACCACAAAACTCTTCTTCCGCGCGCGAAGTAGCCTGAGTTCCACAGACATCATTGGAAAAAGATCTGGAAACATTTATTTTAGTGCCTAAAAACAGATATTGTGTGCACTTCGTCACTAGGCCACATCAATGAACGTGGTGGCCGAATAAAAGAATAACTGAAAACCACAACAAGCAGAATAACATTTTCTTCCTTTTCACGACGCCATGGGACGTGCATCTGCGTAATCATTTTCTCAGTTGGTGTAATAATACAACAAATTGAACAAAAAAGGCCTGTCGTGGATTCACGACATGGAGTGTTTCGACCATTTGAGACATAAAATCTGGTAATTATGCTATTTAAATCAGTTTTCGTGAAATCATGTGTCGTTAAATCAAATGTGGAGCAGAACATGACCACAATATTGATAGATTTGCAGAATTACATTTCCTCTCTATTTACGACACCATGGGACGTGCATCTGCAAAATTATTCCCTCAGAAATGGGAGTTGTGTCTGAATAATACAACACAATGGACAAAAAAGTCCTGTCGTGAATTCACGACATGGAGTGTTTCGACCATTGTAGACATAAAATGTTTTAAATATGTTGATAAATCAGTTTCTCTGTAATTATGTATCGTTCAAGGGCATGTCGTGAATTCACGACATAGAGTGTTTCGACCATTTGAGACATAAAATCTGGTAATTATGCTATTTAAATCAGTTTTCGTGAAATCATTTGTCGTTAAATCAAATGTGGAGCAGAACATGACCACAATATTGATAGATTTGCAGAATTACATTTCAATTAGCGACGTTGCTTGAATACGTTTTCGAAAATATGGCTCATATCTTAGATCATATATGAGATGATTCAGACACCTAGATCTTAGATTGAGAGACTTTGAACTTCTGTTTAATTGAGAACGAGACTGGTTTAACATAATGAATAAGGGCACGAACCATTTCTCATGATCGAATAATCTTGAACTAACTGGTGAGCATGGCCCCGTAGTATATTTGTTGTTTTGTGCATTAAAATACTTGTATATAGTTAAGTGTGAAACCAATCTGATAGTAGCATAAACGGGATGAAATATTTATGCTAGGTCAAAGGCATATTTTTACAAATGACTCATCAGTGCAAGAGCAGACGCACAACTCGCAATAATTCGCCTATCTTCTCTCATAAAAATGAAACAGGTTCTGATTGGTTAGTATTAGATAATACACTATGGTGGTGTAAGCGAAGTTGTTGACACTAGAAAGTTGTTAGAAACAAGTGCTACTGGCGATGAGGTTCGCAACCTGAGTTCAAACTGAAAATATTACTTTGAAGTAGTACACGTTCATAAATTTTTTCAGCGAAAAATATGCAACAGTTCAAATAGTTACCCTTAGTTACGTTTTTATGGTTCAACAAAGTTACATCAATGAACGTGGGGCCTGTCGTGGATTCACGACATGGAGTGTTTCGACCATTGTAGACAAAAAAGGTGGTAATTATGTTTATTAGATCAGTTTCTGTGATTATGTATCGTTTAAGGACATGTCGTGGATTCACGACATGGAGTGTTTCGACCATTGTAGACAAAAAAGGTGGTAATTATGTTAATAAAATCAGTTTTTGTGAGATCATGTGTCGTTAAATCAAATGTGAAGCAGAACATGACCACAATATTGATAGATTTGCAGAGTTACATTTTTCTTCTATTCACGACACCATAGTATGTGCATCTGCTAAATTATTCTTTTAGAAATGAAAGTAGTGTCTGATTAATACAACATAACGAACAAAAAATGTCTGTCGTGGATTCACGACATGGAGTGTTTCGACCATTGTAGACATAAAAGGTGGTAATTATGTTTATTAGATCAGTTTCTGTGTAATTATGTATTGTTTCAGGGCCTTTCGTGGATTCACGACATGGAGTGTTTCGACCATTTGAGACATAAAATGTTTTAATTACATTGATAAATCAGTTTCTGTGTAATTATGTATCGTTTAAGGGCATGTCGTGGATTCACGACATGGAGTGTTTCGACTATTTTAGACATAAAATCTGGTAATTATGTTAATTAAATCAGTTTCCGTAAAATCATGTGTCGTTAAATCAAATGTTGAGCGGAAGATGACCACAATATTGATAGATTCACAGAATCACATTTTCCTTCTATTCACGACATCATAGGACATGCATCTGCAAAATTATTTCTTCGGAAATCAAAGTTGTTTCAAAATAAAGCAACAAAGTGAACAAATATGGCTTGTTGTGGATTTACGACATGAAGTGGTTTGACCATTTTAGACAAACAATCTGGTAATTATGTTAATGAAATAATTTTTTGTGTAATAATTTGTCGTAAGATCAAATATGAATCATCTGTGAGAAGATTTCTCGAACAATTCAGCATCAGTCATACTGCTCACATTACAATACAACGCGTGTAACTAAAATCAGAGTAGTGAATGAATATCACAACAAAGTGGAGATACCTGCCCTGTCGTAAGTCAACGAGATAATGTGTTTTGACCAATGTAGACTTGAAATGTGGGAATATAGTTAATAACATCAGTTTATATGTTATCGTGTGTCTTTTCATCATATGTAGAACAAAATATAGCAGAACTCTTGTCAGAAACCATTGGACGGGGCTCTGCGACATGATTCCTCCGATCTCAAAAACTTTCTCAGAAAGTCCCAACTCCCTCAATTTGACGTTAGTCACCTCTCACACTGTGTGCAAGTGTGGTTATATATGCTCACTATTACGTTCAAACATTATTATCGAAAACACTACTTTTTGGCTGCATTAATTTTGACTGCATTTAATTGTGACTATTTATCATGATAATTAGTCTTGATTATGAATCAACTGACCATTATACAATCAAGCATTTACCAATTTGCATATACCAACAGTGAGCAGGAACTCGTAAAACTCTTTTCGTGACCTGGTGAGCTTGTGAACTTGTTTGTCAAAAGCACAAAACTGCCTCAAATCATACATCCGGTTTTTTAAAAATAAATCAAAGAAGTATCATGGGGGAACACGGTAATCTATGTAAATATTTTTGACACTCGAAATACCGGTTGTTACTACTAACGGTTAATTAATTACTAATCCTATAACTTGCTATTATCAGTGGTATAGTGGTCAGTCTATAAAATGTCGGAAAAACGCGTTGTGACTTCAATTTGAACAGTTCGAGATTGAAATTTTTATCAAGAATTGTAATACAATAATTGTATTCAATGTTATAATATTAAGAATTATATTTATATGCTGTGACTGTGTATTAAAATCAGAGTTGTATCTAAATAATAGAGTTATTGCTCCGGAAATGGGCTGTCGTCAATCCACGACATGATATGTTTTGACCATTTTAGACACAAAACGTTTTCAATTTTATATAGTAGGCAATTCCATGTACGTATGTGTGAAACCGAAATGACTGAACCTATGTCAGAAATAGTCAAATAGCTTCTTTCACTTGTTCACGACACTCAGTGTCGTGAATCTACGACATGTTTTTCTGGCCGATAAAAGTTCGCAAAAAATTACAAAATTCATGCAGCTAATTAGACACAAACTAGCTTTGTATGATAGAACTACAAATATAGAAAATACTGTCAAAACTCCTCGCAATCTCTATTGAGCACTAGTTGTGCCACGTCGTAAATCGGTGACAGTACTGTTATTCTGAATGACTAGGCTGCCGTCAATTCATCACATAATATGTGTCTACCTCTTTAGACCCATAGTGTGTTAGTTTTTGCAATATAACCAATCCCAGGTAAGTACGTGTGAGTTAATCACAAATAATAGAAAAATACATCATAATTCATATCCAAACAATGAAATAACTTCTCTCTGTCACTCACGACACCTTGTGTCGTGAATCTACGACATGTCTTTTTCTGATCCCTAATGATTCGCAGAATGTTACAGAGTTCATGCAGCTTATCAGAGATTGAATAAATTTGTGTACCAGGACCAAAATTAGGGGGAAAACCGTCAAATCTTTCTACAAACCCGATTCAGCACTAGTCGTATCATGAATTTTTTTGCCTGACACTAGTTTTTGCTGTCTTTCACACTACGTGTTTAACTTCTCGAACTGTATAACATAACACAGTACTAGCCAAAGTAAAACCATCAAAATTCTGAAATGAGTGGATAACCCTATCATCCCCTTGCCTCACGGTCCTATTCAACACTCAACCCGAAAAATACACCAGCTATACGGTCGAAATAGATTCAACCATCCGAACCATTTTTGACAGTTGAATCTTTTCCCAATCAATCTAGTTCAGTCAACTTACTTTTTTCGCTCGCAAGTTCATGTAGACCATTGACTGGCGTCACAACTGGTCCGTGAAACAGCCATGATTCACCTAACTACCTTATTTGACATCAGTTCTCTCTAATTAAGCAGTTTTGTTCAATTCGGGATACAGAAACCTTCTTGATACAACTACTTTGGACATAAGAAACCATCCCGACAAACTTCACTAATGACCGACTAACCTCCCCCTTCCCCCGATTTCCTCACAACAGCCATCTATAACCAATCATCAAAGCCAATATGGGAAGCTCACATGATTCATCTAAACATCTTCCTGATATTATTCGTTGCTGTAATTTACATTACTGGTACAGTTTAACACGTTCTACAACATATATAAGGTCAGGGCCATCATTTGGGAGGTGTAGATGGTTGACCTAACTTTGGTTTGTGACATTAGTTGTTTCTATAAATTACACTGTGCTCACAGATTTTGACCTTCTACAACATATCCAAAAATCAAGAAATATAATAATGCCAATTTTGAGATATGGTCCATTGTTTATGAAAAGGAGCCCAACAGGTACCACATAACTTCATTTTCACCAACCTAACTAGCATAATTCAGTTTTCTGACATTAGTTTTAGCTGAAATTCAAAACACTCTTTCAGTTGCAGCAGTTATACAACATATACGCAAAACAGGCAATATAATTGATTAGAATTAAAGATATACAACAACAACCGTTCATATTGAACCAAATACTCTTCACCAATATAACCGGGCTGGTGATCCGTTATCTGAACTTGCACGATCTGTAACCATTTTAAATCAATTCAATACAACAGGAAATTTAACTCCAACAGTTTTCGCTACACCTAAAGTTTTCTACAACTTCTACACCATAGGGGACCGTTAGCGGCATTACAGCCCTAAATCCAATATTTAGCAGGTATGGTTATTTGACCTAACTTTGGATTGTGACATTACTTTTTTCTATAAATTGCAGTGCTAATAGAGATGTAGATCCTCTACAACATATCCGAAAATCAGAAAGTATTATCATGCCAAGTTTTAGATATGGTCCAACAACCCTCGTAAGTGGACCAACTGGTACTACATATCTTCCATTTCCACCACATAACTAGCATAACTCAGCTTTCTGACATTAGTTTTGCCTGAAAATTGACCCACATATCTGATAAACTAAGCGCTACAACATATCAAAAAATCAGACAATATAATCATGCCAAAACTGAGATACTAATTTTTAACCGACACAATTTGGCCTAAAACAACCCACCAGGGTACCACCACCAAAGACCTCTAAACACGACCCGTCACCTACACGACTATTTTTTAGCGTATGAATAGGTCATATAAATGAACCACAAAAAATTTCACTCTTAACAACTTTTTCCGCACCTACTATTACATAGACATCATTAGGGACACTACTCCCTTCATGACCACATCTCCTAATTGACCTAACTCTATTTTTTGATGATGAAATTTTTTATACTTCACATATATTTGACAACGTTTTACGGTCTACAACATATAATAAATTCAGCCAATATAATGTGTTAGAATTTTAGATAGGTATCAATAACTCCTATTTCTCCAACTCAAAATACACCCATATTACCCATTTCACCTACTCAACCTCTAAACTAGCAGCTAATAACATTCTCATCGTTTTCAGCACCCAAAATTACCCTAACACACCAAATTTCAGCCAATTCCATTACCATCATTTTTTTCACATAAGGGTCCCCCCATGCTTCATATCTCACTACCCAAAATCATCCAAAATCCAAAAATTCAACTTCAATCTCTTTCTCTGAGACTGAAAACTTAAGCTTCCCTGGGCCCAATAACCCCACCCTGTAAATTTCAACCCAAAATTCAGACTTCTAATTTTTGATATCAGACAATAACACCGCCTGACGACGCAACACTCTGATCTGTTGAAATCAAGTGAGCCTCAATTTTATGTTATACATCGGATAATTGAGAAACTTGATGATTTTTGATGATGGGAAAATTATAATAATGCAGTTTATGTGATTAGAGATTAAATGAGCAAATAGGTATGCTAATAGGGTAATTTTGTTCTGAACAGGAGACGATAAACCACTAACAGTCAGCTTATCGTCTCAAAACGTTTGTTTGCCAGCAGAAAACTTTCTGAATTGAGAAACAAGGAGAATTTCCTCTCATTCTACACTAAAAACAGAGCCGCTGTTTCGATTCCTTTTCCCCATTTTCTAGTCTTTATGACCCCTACTCAGATTTCACGTATCTGTAACTTGCCAGCCGTGCGACCGTGGCCTACGTCCTCTCTACCATCAACACAACTCGTATGGGGAACAAAGTGGATGTTAACATAAAATAGATAATTTGATCTACCGCAAATTGACTTTAGCCAAATTCGATTGATACCCCCTATCTAAAATGAAAAACTTGGCCTGATCGACTCGAAACTTCTACTACGTGTACTACTTCAAAATCTAAGAGGGTCTTTTTGAGGAACTTCTCTGATACTGATTTATCGATTTTTTATGAGGACTCGAAATCAGACATGATATTTTACGCCTTAACGTCCCGCGACAACCCCTATTGCCTCTATTGACTACCGACTAAA
This sequence comes from Litoditis marina, assembly GCA_964036275.1. Lineage (NCBI taxonomy): Eukaryota > Metazoa > Nematoda > Chromadorea > Rhabditida > Rhabditidae > Litoditis > Litoditis marina. Next base: position 27,448,861 of record OZ038434.1, read on the forward strand.
GCGACTACCTCTATTGTCTTGAAACTCGACATATATATATAAGACGCTCCAATCTAAATGGTTTCCATTTTAGATAATTTCTTGGAAAACCTCAAAATATTGTGCATCATCAGACTTGTCCGATATTTTTTCTGAAATGTCCAATTCTTCTAATTCTTGTGTCGCTCTCATTTGGAGCGCAGATGAAACTACCGAATATTTGTATGTTTCAAAATCCTCTGCCACAATTATTTTCCTTTCAGAACATTATAACACACGTTTTCGCAGTTGAAAACAGTGTGAAAAAATGTGCCCAAAAAATTGTAATGTGAAAAATTGGGCCCAAAAAATTGAAGTGTGAAAAATTGTGACACATTCGTTTCTCTAAAGAGAGGTACTTTGCACTTTGTATGTCTCTCGCGCGATAGTGCTGTGATACTCTTTGACACAGCTCTCAATGATCCGTATCTTGTTATGGTTTCAAATCCTGCGGATCTGTCTCGCCTGTTCTTTCTCTGCGTCTCTTTTTCTAATTGGGCGATGCTCTCGAAGCGCGCTCGTTTCTCTGCGTCTCATTGCTCTTATCGCCAATACTAGATACGGCGCAGTCAGGGGGTATGGAAGGGAACATTAGTATCGCGCGAGTGGTTCAGTAATAACCTCTCTTGCTGGAACATGTACAATATTTGGAAAAGTGAAAAAATGTGCCCAAAAAATTGTAGGTGTGAAAAATTGTGCCCAAAAAATTGAAGTGTAAAAAGCTGTGCCCAAAAAATTGAAGTGTGAAAAATTGTGACACAATTTTTGAGAGATTTGTGAAAACTGCAATTTTTTGTGACACACTTTTTTTCAATTTCCTGAATCGGGACACAGCGATTCGATCGTTTGGTTTTTAGTTTAAACTTCAAATAAATGGGGACTACCCGATGTCCAATCAGAAATAATTTAAAAAAAAGTGATAACTCTTCGATGGTTAAAAGTCTCATCCTAAAAATTTCATGAAATCACTAGGATTTCCTGATTTCCGAAACCATTTAGATTGGAGCGTCTTATATATATATATATATATATATATATATATATATATATATATATATATATATATATATATATATATATATATAGATATATATATATATATATATATATATATATAGATATATATATAGGACTCGAAATAATTATGACTTTCAATTATGAAAAATCGATAATATCGATCTATTGATTAGTTACATGCAGATGTAAAATGGTCAAAAACGGTCCGAAAATTTTCAAACTGACTTAAACTTTTCCTCATTTTTCCAACAGTATGAGTTATGCATTAGAATCAACTACATCAGAAAAAAGTTGAGAGCAAGTGTTTTCTTTTCGTGAAATATCGGGTTTTTTGTTTGCCAAATTTTTAAAAGAGTTCAACAAGTACAGTTATTTTAGTGTGAAGAGTAATCACTAAGTAGTGCTCTATCGTGAAAAAATATCGAAAAAAGTTCAGTCGTTCGCGAGATATACGTTGTTGAATTTTACCTACTAAGATGATGACGTCATGAGTCACATGATGAGTCACATGACGAAAACTGTCAACATGATCTTAGATGCCTTAACTTCTTTTTACGATTTTGAACATGACAAACACGCGGGGGTCGGGGGGGGGGGGGGGGGCACCCCCAGCTAGCGGGGCCCGCGGCGTCAGCCGCGGGACCCACTAGTCGGAAAAGTAGATATTCCGCTAGTGTTACATGTAGCGTATGTTCAATTGATTTAAGAAAATCTTCCCGATATTTGAGAAAAGTGTGAACAAGTCTTACGTGCGGGTGGTGCACTGGTTGTTGTTGGAGACATTTGACAGTCAACAGAAGAACAGAAGAGAACAGAGAGAAGGAACAGTCCAAGTACGATATGAAACTGAAAACGAAACACAGTTTCACAAGTTTCATTGAGATTCTGTGCAGGAGCATCCCACGTTATCGAGGTATTTTTATAGGTACGACTGCAGAATTTAGAATGAAAGTGTCGCCACAGTTGAAATGCTGTGTGAAGGATAGTTTTTCTCATGATTTCTCGAAATGTGATATCGAAGTTTATCTCACAACGATTTGCTGCGATCAGTAGGGACTAGACCTAGTGCTATTTTGCTATAGCTTTCGAACAAAAAAGGTTTTTTTTGCGTGCCCACAGAATACACGTGAATTATACTTAGAGAAATCAAAGTTCTGTAACGGTGAGATTGATACATAGATTTTCTAACTATACATGTACCGCACTAGTGATGTATTACAAAAAAGTAAAAGAAACGCTCACCGAGATAGACAACATTCTTCTCATAAATTTCAAATCGCGATGCAGTTTATATACACACCAATTTCATGGACCACATCATTTATCGTGTGACATACTATAATTTTTTATCGAATGTTCTTGAGCATGTATTTGTCTATATTTCGCACATAAAACTACACAATTTGAACCATACGTGTATCATTGAAAAAGTTGGAGAAAGTTCATCAGTTCTCACAGGTGGAGAACTGAAAAAGTGCCTTGTGCCTGTGTCAAAAAGTGCCTAGTTTTTTGACCTGTGCTCTACCAATGTCTGGCGTAACTATTTTTTTCAGGACCATTTTGTGCGTTATACGATAAACGTTCAACCTACTTCAGTTAACATTTGTTTCCAGAACAGAACACATCAGGAATCGTGTTATACCTACTATAACATTTCAGAACTGCCGGAGAACAACTCTTTCACTCTTGCTACTTGGTAGAATTTACCCAGAACAAAACACAAGAAAAACGCACGCAGGATAACTGCGGCAGATAAAAGCATGAGTCGAATTTTTCGGGGCCGCAACCGAGAGCGAAAATTCCAATTAAAAAGTGCCAACTGTATGAGCATCTTTTATTCCCAGTTCACGCTTTAGCGAACCATGTTCTTTTTTGGATTGGTTGTTTTTTGGGGCCGCAACCGAGAGCAAAAATTCCAATTAAAAACTGTATGAGCATCTTTCATTTCCAGTTTACTCACGAGTTTATGAGTGCATCACACGTCTTAGGAGGTATTGCATACAGCGAACCATGTTCAATTTTTTTTATTAGAAGTAGGATAACTTTTATTGACTGGAGTTGGTTTTTTTTTGAGGCGTAGGAAGTGAGAGTTATGTTAATATCAAGAAAATTCCATCTGTGTGATTGTGATTCAATTCTCTATCCAAAAGTTATAGTGTTGCAGACCGTTTCTCGCCCCGCGTGATAGGAGGTATTGGTTGCAGCAAACCACGTTGCCGTTGCTAGTGTTTTTCCAACAGTTTTTTTTCCGGATGGTAAATATTTTTGTTCTCAATAAATACAACACCAATATGACTTTGTCTGTTCTGTTTCCCGATATTGTTCCCATGAAATGCAAATAACATTTCATTTTCATGCTCACAAGTTTCATTGCGGACATGATTTATCGTGCGATAAATAATAAGTTTTTTTTCGAATGTTCTCGAACGTGCGATTGCCTAAGTTTTGGTTTGAAACACTACAATAAAACATCTATGAATTTCTGTCATCGAAAAAGTTGAAGGCAGCCGTAACTGGTATTTTTTAACTGGTTTATCAGCTGGTACAGGTTTTCCGATGGAGAAATGGTCCATTCCGTAGACCTGCGGTGTTCACCCAAATTGAGGGGGTTGAACAGTGAATGTGAAATGTGTTTTAATTGGTTTTAAACGGTATTCTAGAAAACGACGCCTCGATACACAACCAATTTGATAAATAAGACAACTATACAGCTTGACGTCAGAGTTCATCTGTTGCAACTGTTCTGCATGATGATTCCAATTCCTCCTTCATCCAACAGCTCGGCTGGGTCAGTTTTCTGAGAACACTTCGGTTAAAGACAACAATTAAACTATGCTCATACGCGAGATGTGGTTTCACCCGAACAATGGCCATACCCAAGCCGTATCCGACGTCAACAAAAATAGACCGTAAAAACCACTGACTTTGTATGTCAGAGTACACCTGCTAGAAGATCCCAAAGGTTCATCCCGTACTGCTTCTTTCACTCTGCCTCACTTTTTCTTGTCTCTTACACTCAGAAAAGTTGGCGCTAATTGGCCGGAGTTAGCCGCGAATTTTAGAAACTACCGTAACCCAAAAATTCAAATTCGAGCGTTTTGATCTAAAAATCATATTTATCAACAACCAAATTGGCTACTTTGATTGTAGACATTCAATTTGAACATTGAACACCTTTATTTGTTCGCTTAAAAGAGAAAAAAAAAAGCTATTCGCTGTAATTCAAGAAAGCACGATTGCAAGCACTGAACACACGATTTTTCGACGTTATTTTACTCTGAACTGTTTTGAATCACCGTGAAAAACAGTGAATGTATGTTCCTGAAACTCTATTTCATCCACTGAGAGAGATTGGCGCTATTGATCAGAGTTAGCCACGAAGAGGCGAATCGGAATTCGTAATTTGACGCTATGACCACATATTCGCGTTTTTAAGAATTTACATCGCTTATAACAATGAAATACATCCAATTCAGACAAAACACATGTTAATTCGTTGTGCTAAAGAAGCAAGAGAGATGGTTTCCCGTGCAAATCCCAAAAACACGATTGGAAGCAATCATTGAGAAATTTTCGGCTTTCGTCCAGTTTCTGAATTTTTCGTCGACTGTCAGAACACTGAATATACATCTGTAGGCTTCATTCCACCCGAAAAAACGCAGAAAAACGGTCAAAAAAGCGTCTTCGGATTACGGTATGCGCCCGTTTTTAGCGGCTAATTGGCTGCAATTGAAATAATTGGCTGGCCAATTGGCTGGGCCCTGTCTGAGCATCCCGGCTGAATGTAAGAGCAGATAAATAGTGTATATTCGATCCCCAACCCGATGTGGTTACACGCAAGCTGGGATGACATTGCTGGAATCTTCTAGCATACGTACTCAGATTAGTTTCACGATTTCAAGTTGTGTTGGATCATTTCAAATAGGTATGAGATGGTGTTTCTTGACTGCCCTCCAAATATCTTGGTTTCTGCATACTCGGAATTCATAACCAAAAAGTTTGGTGATGTCACGGTATGTTTAACGCTTGGCGCTGGCGCCAGATGGCGCCAAAAGCTGGAAAATATGTGTTCCCATGAGTTAAAATGTTTGAAATTCCGCACAGATGACATAAAAGTAGATTCAACCTGATTTCCGAAACATGTTGCTATTATAATCAAATGGCGCCAAATGCGGGCGTCTATTGGCGCCAAATGAGAACGACGCTAGCGAAGTAGGGTAACGACCGGATTCGTTCACAGAGGTCAGAACTGTACATTAATTTGGAAAGCGGATTGAGTTTTCACATTTCTCTGATATTTGGCACCGAAAAGCCCGTTTATCCGCCAATTGGCGACAAAACTGAAAATATTGTTTCCGAACCAAAAATCGTCGGAAACTGTGCTAATTGGTCGAACCTTTCGTTCCTTTTCACCAATTGGAGTAACATGTATGACTATTGGCGCCAAACGCTGGTGCTCGTTGGCGCCGAATGTGTGAAGGCTTGCGCTGTACTGTGATGACTCAGATTTTTCACAAAAGATGTTTCTTTGATAATCACTAATTTTTGAACTTTATTCTGTTTGTTCTAATCAATGAGTGATTGTACTAGTACAACTAGCAAAAGAAGAACTATTATCAAAAAGTGGGGGACCAGGAAGTGTGTGAGTTCGGTTCGGTTTCACCGTTTTCAGCAAAAAGTGAACAATACGAGGTAGGGAGTGAAAAAATTAATCAATACATAGGTTTGCACAACGGTTCACCAAAAACATTTATTACAAAGATACTGATTTTAGCGTGAGTGTATAAGTGGTTTAACGTACGTACGTTGTGAACCGTTGTGCAAACCTATGTATTGATCTATTTTTGATGCACACTCCCTACCTCGTATTGTTCACAGTTCCATCGAATGTTTGTTTGCTGCGTAGTATTCTAGAATACCGTTTCAAACCAATTAAAACAAATTCCACGTTCACTGTTCAACCCCCTCAATTTGGGTGAACACCGCAGGTCTACGGAACCAACCATTTCTTCATTGGAAACATGTTACGGCTGCCTTCAACTTTATTTCATAGACTTTTTATCGTAGTGTTGCAAAACGAAATTTAGGCAACTGTACGTTCAAGAACTTTCGAGAAAAAAAACTTATCGCACGATAAATCATATCCGAAATAAAACTTGTGGGCATAAAAATGAAATGTAATTTGCATTTCATGGGAACAATATCGGGAAACAAAACCGACAAAACCATATTGGTGTTGTATTTATTGAAAACAAAAATATTAACCATCCGGAGAAAAAACTGAAAAAGAAAAAACACCAGCAAACGCAAAGTGGCTTGCTGTGACCAATACTTCCTATCACGCGGGGCGAGAAACGGTCTGCAACACTGTAACTTATGAATAGAGAATCGAATCACACTCACACAGATGGAACTTTCTTGATATCAACATAACTCTCACACAAACATTGTATTCGTTACAAGTTGCAAAAAAAGTATTGTGAAGCTATTCCTAAGTTACGAACATTGTGTTTTGAAGCTATGCAAGTGTTATTGGATTTCTAACACCCAATCAAGATACTGTATAGCGTCCATTGTGTTGTAACATTGTGAAACCAATCAACAATGTACTTGAGTTGCTCAATAGCAATAGGGCATGTGATTCAATTTCTGATACAGCATTTTCGTCCTAACTTATTCAACGTTTTTGAGGAACAAACAAACCGACACAGTGAAATCAAATTGCGAATGCGATTCCAGATTGTTCTTGTTTGAGTAACATTTATTATAAATGAATGTGATATCGCCTGTTCTCAACAAGGTGAAATGTATGTATTGAAACTTAAGTGAAACTGCTTGTAGAAAACAAAACAAAAAAGCACTACACCTCTGCCTTCATCATGTACCAACTGTTCACATACACGTAAAGAGACGTGAGTTCGATTTTATCACCGAATTCTCGTACTGTGATCAAAATAATTTATACAGACATCAATGTACTTGTTGTAAATGGGGAGTAATGGTAAATGGGCAGTAATTGTACAATGTTTACGTCCAACAATCGCCTCCCACTCAATCATACCCTGCAGTAAAGAAGGACGTTGTACAATCAGCCTCCCCCCAATGGTGGTAGGGGGTGATTGTACTACGGGTAGGATTCCAACCTAGGCTCAGGGGGGGAGGGCAATTGAACAATACAACCTGAAACAAATTATGTGTATGTCTAGTCTTTTTCTCCTATGAAGTCGTCTTATTCCAATGATCTGTTTTGCAGGCACGACAGAGATTTGGCTCCGGACAATTGGGGACAGCTTCAAATGAAAGTTGTGGTTCAACCCTGTTCAACAACATCCGCAATCGATAAGATCGGGTTTACGATGGAAGATTGTCACAACAAGAGCGGTAGAACGTTCACACTCACTTCGGCTGTTGGAAACACTTTAACAGCTCCTATAGTCGTTGCCAACGGATAGGCGGGAGGGTACTGTATATCTCACTTTCCGCTGTGTACGCACACATGTCTCTGCATGGAAAGTTTCCGCGATAGGTGCTCTGATAGGTCAGTGGTTAGCGCCCTGCTACGAATATTTTGCTTGCAGGTACGATTCCGGCAAGAAACAGAATTTTTAAATTCAGCCCTTACTGAACTGAACGAGAAAAAAACAGAAAGCGCATATGGCGTTTGCAGTAAGCAAGTCATGCAACAAAACAATTTTCTTGAGTATTTGACGGGCACCAACCGACATTTATTTAAAATGTAGAATACAACAGAAATAAAGAAAGTAACAATTATGTCGTCGACATTTTGAAATGAACATCCAAGACGTGTAGTCTGACATCTATCTTCAACTAGTTCTTTTACATTTTTCGCGTGTAGGAAACGTATGTGTGTTCGTCGGAGGACAACTGATAACTTGATCACTTGGTCACGTTCTGTATTGTTTCTCTCTTGAAATTCAAAAGTGATTTGATGAAAAAGTTTATCACAATGAGAGAAAAGGTTTTGTTTTGAGGTTTTTACGTTTAATCTCAAACCGTGATTTTGTTTAATGCATATTCGAGAGAACCACTCGATGGAAGTCATTAGTCAATCTGTTCGAATTCGTTTCCGGATCAGTCAGTCTCCATTGAACTTTCGGAAGTCCCATACGAGATGACTTAACGAATGGGCGCACTTATCACAAGAGATACACCGAACGCTGCATTAATTACATCTTCAAAACCGCGCATTGAAAAACAATAACGACTTTGAAGTTAGGATGTTTGCGGGATGAGAACAACGTACCGACTACATTAATAAGTTTGACGTTTTTCAGTACCACTTGAAATTAACTAAAAACTAGAGATCGTTAGTCAGTCCTCTATATAAGATACTCTGATCTCAGTTAAAATTTTGCAACTCAAATTGGTTTTTCTCGAGATAGAGCTCAATGTCTTTCATCAAACTTGTAACGTGTCTATAGCTCATGTTTTCAGCCAAATAACTAAATACATATTATGATCCATTTGTAGTTCAGTTTTCTTACTCGGCTCCTGAAGGTAATAATAATAATAATAATAATAATAATCTTTTACGGCAACTATTTCAGCCGTGTTTTACTTCATTCATTCCATAACAATCGCGACAATGATCACATTGTAGTATTCGTAGAGAGAGGGGTCCGTAGAGAATAACTAGGCATGGGTGAGCGTTATTACCAGCTCATGCGGTCCGTCATAAAGATACCGCGCCGAGTGGGATCGAACCATGGTGTTTGGAGTGCTAGCGCGCACACAACCAGTCGACCGCTCGGGAGGTCTCGGTAAACCGTTGAGGAAAATATATCTTCACCTAAGCACGAATAAACCCTGCATATTGAATAGTTAGAAAGAGTGAGCAGCTGCAGCAGCAATCCCTCAAAAATCTCAGGAGCTACCTCATGAGCTATTAGCACGAGCTTCTAATGAGATTATATTGATTGCTATGCTACAACATTGAGATTAGCTCATTATATATGGAATTATTCATTTATTATCTTTTCTTGTTTATACATTCAGTTCCGCTAGTGTAGTCTGATCTGTTCAACTCTGTTGAGGTGTTTCGGTAATTCGTTAGAACCCTGTCATCATAAGTTTCTGGTTTTTTTTCAAGGGGCTATACTATCCAATTTTGTGAGTTTTCATACATATGCTCGTAGTTGAACCAAACGTGAATTATGGTTTCAGAACGCAGTTTCCCCGGAGTCAAACCTAGATTGTATTCGAAAAACCTACCTTTGGAATAAAATGTCCGCCAGAGTCGGTGGGACGGTAGGCTATAGGTTGTTCCATTCTCACTATAACTTAATGGCATGGTGCCAAGTATTTCGAATAACGCAAACATAAACTCGCTAATAGTTATCTCGTTTACGTGCTGTAATTGAGAAACTATATACTAGAAGTAAATTGAATAGTCACGTGAGGTTAGCAATCTAATGAGGGAGGAATCTTTGCACAATTCCGAGTTCTGCTGTGTTTGACATGTTTCACGTGACTCTCCAATTTACTAACAGTATGCCGTGTTCAGAAAATGTCTCTAAAACTGTTTTGGCACGCAGCCGAGTTCTCAGTACGAATGGCAAGAACTATGACAAGAATGTGTTCGAAAAATCACGGTTCTGTCTGAGAAAACTCGATTTGGTTCGATGAGTGATGGGAGCTTCATTTTGCAAGCTGCTTCACATACAAACGACTTGCTCACGTAGCCTCAGCTCGATTTGATGAATTATGTGCGCTCATTTTCGCCGACGGCTTCGAATTGAAAGGTTTTGCGTATTCAAGATAAAGTTAACTAGTCAGTTACCTATCTACAGATCGTTCATTGTTTAAAGCTAGAAACAACTTCGATAACAAAAACTGTTCCGAACTGATATCGGGATTTGTGAAATTTGAGAGATAAGAAGAACGTATTCAAACCGTTATCTACTGATCCAAAGAGAATAGGTATATTAACTCAAGCTTGAAATCAAAAATGCATTTTTCACTTCGCTCATGCGAATAGCTCAAAGACTTTGCGATCTCCGCTGTTCATTTGGGGCAACCTATACTCTGTCTCATTCCTACTGAGTCTCCTACAGTAAGATTACAAAACTTCGAGCCAGTTTCAGTGACGTAAATATTATTAAAATCGTTTACAAACTTTGCAGTCGAATCTGATAACCTACAAAAGAAGTGTTCTAATTTAACTTTGATGAAATTGAAGTTCTCATTCGAAAACCACGATTGGGAAGTTCGAAAGTGTAATGTAGGAGTATCAGTATTCAGTAGGAACGATGATGACTATACTACTCAGCTAAAATATATCTTAACGGTCTGTGGACTTTACAAAGACGTATTCAAATTCTGGAATCGCTCTTTATATTTCAGATTGCATTGATATTATTGTTAGTTCTGTCTTCATCCTACTACATATCTACGAATACTGAAGAGCTATCATTCAATGGAGAAAGCGAAAACGACATGACCGAGCGATACAGAATCCCCGAAAAAGGTAGCGGTTGAAGTGTATTTCACTTAGATAGTTGATAACTGAAGCATTAACCAATTCAATAATTGAATCACCTACGTTTAAGAGAAACAAGCCTCTGAGGATTGTATGTTTAGAGTACAACATATTCACAAGAAGTCAAGGGGAAAGGTCAAATCATAGTACATTCAACTGACTAACTTTTTATGATAAGTGATTGTGTGTGAATCTTGCGAACATTCTCTAGGAGAGCGAACAAACATAACAAATTCGTTTCTTGAATGAGAAATTTATTGCTTAACTAGTTTTGCTTCCGAACTACGGTCACAGGTACCCTCTGATGTTATAGAATAACCTTTGGAAACAAAAACACACCATATTCAGTTCAATTTTTTCAGTTTTGGCAGAAGTATTGTGGAACGATTGCAAATGGCCCGTAGTGCAACAGGAAGAGTACGAGGTTGAACGAATTGCGTAAGTGTACGCCTTACGGTGACAAGGGGAGTTTAACGTTTCCCCAAAAAGATCCAGTTCAATTTCGGTTTTATCTGACTCAAAAGATACTTTAAATAATTGTAAAGTCAATATCAGGCCTTTTTGTCACCGTTCTAATTAGTATTCACATAAGACGATTCTGTTGGTCTCGAGCCTCTGTTACTATTCAAGTGGGTCGGTTAGTTATGTGCACACTTTGGTTAACCATATTACAGGCCCCTTAATTGTGCGAGAGAAACCAACATTGTGTCCAGGTTGGATGAAAATGGAGTTCTCACCGTGTATCCTTATCCGCACAGCCCGCGCCTGAGAGCAATACAATACAGGTTATTTTGTTCTTTCAATCTTTCTCTTCTTTCTACACAGTAAACTCTTAACATAAAAATGCACTGTGATAGGTGAAAAAGTCACAAATATCCAGATTCTCCAAATGAGCTCTACTCAATTGAACCGTTTTTTGTAATGATTATGAACAACTTATAGCACATCTTATTGCTTTCACCATTTTCTTGGACACATTTCTCCATGTAGAGAATTCGAGCTGACAGAAAATATGGCTCTGCCTGAAAATACAAACATTAACACATGTTCTATGCTTTGTTTGTAAACTCATGTTAATCAGCGTAAATTTATCTTTTCAGATGCTCTTATGAAGAAATAGGACCGAACGGAATATTAGGCACCGCAGCCTGGGTAGGACATTTTTGTTGATTTCCCCTAACATCAAACACCTTTTTTGGTTTGGCTGTTCCGTTGTGCGTAGAACATGATTCATAACTGCAAAGAAGGTACATTACAAGTCAGAGGCACAGTCACGTCGAATAGGAGTAGTAGTACGTTCTTATAAGTGGGTTACAATTCATTGTTTGCTGTCCTTGGCTAGTGTATTATTGTAGTTCGAGCCCGTGGCTTTTCGGTCGAAACAGAAGATCAAACTACAAAAAAATTCAGATCAAATGTTCGGTGCTCCGCTGAAAAACCTGAGCCTCAGATTGTCACCTGTGAATAACATCTTTACAGTTTGCAACCAACGAATCTGTCTACATCAAGTATCTACAATTCACCGTCAAGTGTTTTGAAACAATGCGACGGCGGCTTGTCTACGAGAGGTCATTCATCAACTGGGCGGCGGTTGCGAAAAAACAAATCGGAAAGAAAGCAAAAGATGCGGTAATAAAATATTGAGTAATTGGGAGCATCAACTTCTTATTTGCGTTTTAGGTGCATTAGTTTGAACTGAAATAGGCAAACACCAGTTTGTTTTATGCCTGATCTGTACAAGGGAGAAACGTGAAGTTGCCATTTTGAAAAAACTCCTGGCAAACCCAAATGGAACACTTTTTTATCGGATCGGCTTAGTGTCTGTACTGTTGATACACTTTTGTGCAACAGTATAATTATCATCATGTAAACACGATGCAGCATGATGGACGAAAACATTGACATATATGTTGAAAAATATGTTCAAACTAAACCTGGACTGGGAGGTAAATTGTGATTATCATTTTCAGGTTGCTCAGCGTCCTTCCATTTCAATACTCACCATCTCTGATTTTTCTTGTTTGAGATTTCAACAAATCATGCCGCGGTCGGCCAAATTCATGGAGGAGAACGATTTCATAACAATGAACATGTACAACAAGGTTGGAAACTTACATCGAATCGACAAATCCAGTTCTTTAATATTGCGTCCCATCTATAGATTGACGTGCTCGTTTAGAAACAGAGATCTTGCACGTGAAACATCCATAAAAGTCTATTGACCAAATTGGGAAATCGGAATTTGATCACTCGGAACTTGATCTTGAGTCGTTCAGATCATGTTTTTTGATTGTCATCATTTTTAGCGAGAAAAAACCAACCCGCAAAATATTCTCTTTACGTTAAAAAACAGTCAGTAGGTGCAGTATTATGCGACTTTCACTGGTCCGGAAGAGAGAAACACGTAATTGAACAAACCGATGAACAATTTAGTTCACTTTTCGATAAGCTGGGTTATTGCTCATCGTGAATGAAAACTAATCACCCCCCTATACAATCACCCCCCGCACTTTTTTTTGCCTTCGATTTCTTGTGGCTGAAGCGAATGGCTGAATGGAATTCGTCTAAAACTTGATAACATAAATGAACAACAACCATAAACAATATGTGTTGATGAAAACTTGATGCTACCATTTATCGATTGGTGATGACAGTTTCAAAAAAATTTAGAAATCAAAATTTAGAAGTCGGCCGGTTGCAACTTTCAGAAAAAATCGTCAATTAGTAAAAACATCCCCTCAGTGAGCAGTGGTCACCGCATAGTCGAACGTTTGCGAGCCTAAGTTAGTTAATTTTTTTTTGTCAATTTTGACGATTTTTGGCGATTGTTCCTCCATAAAACCAGAACTAATGTAGCAGGGGTCATTGGATCCATAGTATGGGTTCGCAAAGTAAGAACTACACTTTTGTTAATAGTTGTAAAAAAATAATATCCATCCATTTTTGACCTTTGACCTTGCCTAAGGGAGGTCAACAATTCAAAAATGATCAGAAAAAAATTCCTGCCGGCCTTTTTAAGACAAGCAGTAGTCATAATTTATCGTAAAAAAATTTCGTTTAAATATCCATCCATTCGCGAGTTATCAGGGTTTCAATGAAAACCCGTACTATGTACGGCGCACCTAGACCTCAATTTAAGCTATATTCATGAAAAAGTGGGGGCCCAACGACTGTGAGATTTGTCTTCTGCTGTGCGCCCCGTAGACAACTACTCTCAAATGGAGCAGCTACTGCTACAAAAACCGAAAAATACTCATGTATAACTGTTAGTTACAAACATACAAAAGTCGTAAAATATTTTTCCAAACCTGTAAACTAGAATCTGTAAATAATCGAAAAATACTAATATACTCAAGTATAACTGTTCATTACAAAACAAAAGTCGTAAAATATTTTCTCAAACCTGTAAACTAGAATCTACAAGTCACAGCTGCGAAAGAGAGAACAACTGTTGAATAACATGCCAAACGTTATAGCACCTAGAATTGAAGTAATGACCAAAAACACCAACCATTGTGCACAAAACCAGGAACTCTATAATTGACTACGTTGAGTTAACATCTGTGATTTGTAGATTCTAGTTTACAGATTTGAGAAAATATTTTACGACTTTTGTATGTTTGTAATGAACAGTTATACTTGAGTATATTAGTATTTTTCGATTATTTACAGATTCTAGTTTACAGGTTTGGAAAAATATTTTATTTTGTATGTTTGTAACTAACAGTTATACATGAGTATTTTTCGGTTTTTGTAGCAGTAGCTGCTCCATTTGAGAGTAGTTGTCTACGGGGCGCACAGCAGAAGACAAATCTCACAGTCGTTGGCCCCCCACTTTTTCATGAATTTTTCTCTTTTTGTATACATGCCGTAGGTATGTAGTTTGATCTGTACGGTGCAGATAGAATTGTTTTCTTGATGAACCACTTGTCAAGTATTACCATCATTCGAAAAAAAATGACGTCAACATTGCAGTTCTGAAAACTTACTTCATCTGCCTTTCAGAATCCCTAAATTCGTCATGTTTGATTGAAGTTTTATCGTGAATTGACCATTTTTGAGAAACTTTCAGCAGTTAAAAATATATGTGACGTCAACTTTGCACTTTTCAAAATCGACGTCATCTGGTCTCCAGAATCCCAGAATACATCACTCTCAGATTGAGTTTCACCGTTAATTGACCCTTTCTAAGATATTACCATCGTTTAAAGATATATGTGACGTCAACTTTGCACTTTTCAAAGTCGACGTCACCTGGTCTCCAGAATCCCAGAATACATCACTCTCAGATTGAGTTTCACCGTTAATTGACCCTTTCTAAGATATTACCATCGTTTAAAGATATATGTGACGTCAACTTTGCACTTCTCAAAATCGACGTCATCTGGTCTCCAGAATCCCAGAATACATCAGTCTCAGATTGAGTTTCACCGTTAATTGACCCTTTCTAAGATATCACCATCGTTCAAAGATATATGTGACGCCAACTTTGCACTTTTCAAAAATGACGTCATCTGGTCTCCAGAATCTCAGAATACGTCACTCTTAGATTGAGTTTCTCCGTTAATTGACCCTTTCTAAGATATTACCATCGTTTAAAAATATATGTGACGTCAACTTTGCACTTTTCAAAAATGACGTCATCTGGTCTCCAGAATCTCAGAATACGTCACTCTTAGATTGAGTTTCTCCGTTAATTGACCCTTTCTAAGATATTACCATCGTTTAAAAATATATGTGACGTCAACTTTGCACTTTTCAAAAATGACGTCATCTGGTCTCCAGAATCTCAGAATACGTTACTCTTGAATTGAGTTTCTCCGCTAATTGACCCTTTCTAAGATATTACCATCATTTGAAAATATATGTGACGTCAACTTTGCAGTTTTCAAAAATAACGTCATCCGGTCTCCAGAATTCTGAAGGACGTCAGGAATAGAATACTTCATATTCAAATAAAAGTCACGATGGCATCATATTTCAATTTTCGAGCAAGTCGGTAATTGTTACTCTAAGTTACAATACAAATTGAGTGACATGTGATACCTACTCAAACTCCGCGAGAGTTTGAGTAGGTATCACATGTCTTCCACAATTTTCAACGAAATCGGTAAAGTAGAAACCCTTAAACTGGGTTTACTTTTCTTGTCACAATACACACACCCACCCACCCACCCACCCACACACGACGGAAGTTGGCGCTCTTGATGAAGCGCATGAGGTCATAACTTGGCTCAAACTTAACCGATTTCGCTCAAATTTGAAACACGGTTAGGGAATTAGCTATAGAAAACAAGTACATCAATAAAAACTTTGTTTTGCAAATTTCAGCCTTTTTGAGGAAAAACTAAAAAAAAACGAAGCACGCATTAGCCGGACCAAAGACAAATCTCGCACAGCGCTTCGCGCTGCGCGCGATTGCAGCTAACTTTCTGGGGTTCACTGCGGCTTTCTAAATGATCGTGAAGGTATGAAACGTTCAGGATATGATGAGAAGAGCATCACTGATGATCTACCAAAAAATCAGGGATCAAAGATCAGAAATCAAAAAATTCGTATTTGATCTCAGAAGTACTGAAAACTGTGAGATAACAACAACAGATCGAGAAGCAATTAAGAGGGGGGTCTGGGGGTCCACCCCCAGCTAGCGGGGCGCGCGGCGGGAGCCGCGCGACCCGCTAGTCATTCATAATACATAATACTGTATCACTGTTCTGCAGATCGCGAGCGGTTCAACAAACAACGCGCATCTCGTCTTCGCTGGGAAAAATAATGACTATTCGTTATTCAAGTCGATGAAAGGTATATTAGCTCCATGAAAAATAATATCTTCAGGATGAACGTTCTCACTCCTACACAAAACCCCATCTTTAACGCAATACCTGTGCCTGGGTCCAATTTCTAGAAAATGTGAACGCGCATAGAAAAACATCGACTTTCATCGAACATCAAACATTCGAAATTCATCGAAAAAAACAAAATATCGAAAAACATCGAAAACTTCACTAACGTCTATATGAAAACACGTCTTTTTCAGAACATCCGAAGCATTTTCCAAACATAAAAAAGTGAAAAACATTTGAATTGCAAAGCTACTTGCTACGTGTTATACGTTCCATCATTTAAAACTGTTTGATAAATGCTTTTTCATCATGTATATTGAGACAATAGCATTTTTCAATTCGTGAGTAAACTCGTCATCGATTTCAACAGACGTGTCTTTAGTTTGACACCATTCAAACTCAGATCATTGGTGAACGGTCTCTCCTACTCTGAACTTTTTTTGTACATTTTTGATGAAGAATGATCAAATTAGAATACTGACATTCCTGGT
The DNA here is from genome assembly GCA_964036275.1 of Litoditis marina. Classification (NCBI taxonomy): domain Eukaryota; kingdom Metazoa; phylum Nematoda; class Chromadorea; order Rhabditida; family Rhabditidae; genus Litoditis; species Litoditis marina. The sequence continues at coordinate 27,465,729 of OZ038434.1, forward strand.
TCATCATCGTTCACGTTTGCAGGGACCTACAAATAACGAACTAGATTATAGTGGGAGGCAAACATATATTGTGTATATTACACCTATTTTTTCAGAGCAAAACTGTTCTATTATAATGCAGGACGACACAAAAACCAGTGATAGAGACTTGTTCAATGGTGGAGTAAAAGCCGACGTTGACTTGAGTCCGTACCTCCAGTACAACTATCGTACTCTCAGAACACCTTTTGGATACGGCCAATGTCTAACCGATGGAAGAGTAAGGTTTTATATAAAACATTTAGTCGTTCTGGAAATTTCAGTTTCACAGCCTATGCGTTACTTTACGATCTAGTCTATGATCTTTGATCGTTACTTCTCTTTCTCCTATACTCCGTCAGATTAACACATTGTGAAACCAAAAACCACAAAACGTAATTGATACCTACTCAACTAAAACACTAACGTTTTTACTTTGGGACAGTTCCAAGCTCAATGGCTGTTCTGTAATTGTTCATTGCAATGTTTTTAGGCCCTCGCCGAAGATTTCGTCGAAAATTGGCGTGATGCTGAGCTCAAACTGAAAAACAGATGTCATATCTCATTCAACTATTTTTCTGATTTGATCCAGCGAAATTCCAGTAGAGTTGGGAACTCCGATAGCGTCTTAAGGTTTGCATACATTACTACGAGAAGTTTGTTATTATGAATGCCCTTCAATCTACTTACCCCAATGAGAGGAAAAACGAAAATTGAAAACAGTGAAGATCTTCGATCGGTACTTTAGTTATATTTTCAGATTGTCGTTGGAGCAATTGAAGAGCAATAAGATATTCGATTCGACAATTGTCATCATAATGAGCGACGAAGGAAAAAGGTTGGTACACATTGGGAAAGTAGTTTTCTCTTAATCTACGAGACCTTCTGCAGAAATTGACAGAGAATTTACTTATTACTTACCACTTACCATAGAAACTGGTGTTCTCCGTGTGGTTAGAATACCAAGGCGTCACTGTTGGGCAGTAACTGACTAGTGGAATCACTTAAAATTTGAAACAAAATATTCCTCAATACACCGCTTTCTGATTGAATCAGACAAGGCTTGACATCATTACTCATGCACTTTGCTGCGGTTTCTAATGACCTCAAAAACAGATGTTGTGCATGCTGCATGCACAACATCTGTTTTTGAGGTCATTAGAAAGCAAAAAAAAATTGGCATATGTGTGGTTATGGCATGAATTCCATTTGATTCTAATCGTATTATTTAATACCTTCAACAGGAACCTTGAAAATTTAGTTTATGTACTTTTTTGTTTATGTATGTACGGATGTATGTCTCACGTCATGAAAAATTGATTTTCGGATAGGTGACATCGCACGGAAATTGCGAAGTTGGCAGAAGTTGGCAGCGTAACGTGAAAACAATTGACAGGAGTCTGTCTGAGTATATTACAACCAAGACAGTGATCACGTTGCAGTATTCGTAAAGGGTTGTAAATGAGTAAATAGGCAAGTCTGAGCTTTATTACAAGCTTCTGCTGTCGGTTCATAATCTACTACACCGAAAGGGATAGAACCCTAAAATAGTCGTCGCCCCCGGAGAGGCCGAAGGTACTGTATATCTCACTTTCCGCTGGGTACGCACACATGTCTTCGATTTCATAACATCCACGATATGTACTCCAGCGAGGTGGTTTGCGGATTGCTACGAATTGTTTGCCAGTAGGTTCGATTCCGTTGAGAGACAGAAATTTATAAAGTTTGTATCACACAACACACAACCAGTGGGCCACTCGGCCTGGAAAACACAGACTTGCGTGTCATCTTTCACAGTAACTTAAATATGATAACGGTAATTCCGTTCAGGCAATCGAACCAGAAGAGCTCATTGGATGGGTTAATCGAGGAGAGAAATCCATTTTTTTCTATCAGAATACCGGAGACAATGAGACAACAGTATAGAAGCCAATACCTGGCTTTGCGAGAGAACTCCAGGAGGTGAGTCGCTCAACTCATGTTTTTTCCAGTGAAATTTTCGGTTTTTATATCCCATTTTCTTATTTTTCCCGTAAAAACGTCAGTAGATTGATGAAAACTTCGTAAGTCTGTCAAGTTCTTTGAAAAAAGTTTGACCCGAATAATCTGAGATTGGTGAAAACTTCATTCATTGATATGTCCACAGAATTTAAATGACATGACGAGAATTTTCGTAAGTACTCTAATGAGTTGCGTATTTGGTCTATTTCAACTAATTGGTGCCGAAATTGATCAACTGACTCAGTTCGGAATAATGCGTTAAATAATATCAATTGGTCAAAACATTGCTCATGAGAGTGTGTGTTTCCTACTATGAAATGCTTGGCAGAGAACCTCGATGAAAAAATGATAGAAAATTTTCAGATTGCTCACAAATCTTGATTTACATGAAACCCTGAAAGATCTGGCCACAATGGATATGCCGTTCGACGATGATGATGAACACGACTTAGGTAACATATAAAGACCTACTCATTCTAGTGAATCATAACATTCGCAATAAACATGATGAATTTCCAGACCAAGAAAATCTCGACCCCGCCACTTTTGACAGCAGCGGGGACGGTCTCTGCTCCGACAGAAATTTGATTATTCGATGACCTGTACCGATCTCGGCATTCCACCTCAATTCTGTCTATGTATGGATGCTAACGCTGACAGAACCGAACAGTTCACAAAGTAATTATTACCAATGTTTCTTCTGTGTGTATATAATCTGATTTGTATGCTACCCTTTATATTTTCCGACTCAGAGAACTATTAAGGGTTTCCTCAGATCAAAAAAGCGGCATCTTATACCGAACCCAACAACGTGAGCAACTATATAGATATCTCTCTCTCTCTCTCTATCTCTCTTTTTCGTGAGCGGATTCCACGGCAGTCACGTAGACGTGAAGGCAGCTCTAAGAAAAATGTGTATGTCATTGAGAGAAGCATAACTTTGCTTGAACTTGAGCCAACTTGAGCATGGTCTTAACGAATATAGAAAAGTGAGAAAGATGTCTAATAGAACAACACACGCACGAACGTTTTCACTTGTGTTTTCAGTGATACAATAGAATATGAAGAAGCGTTTGCTTTGCTAGAACAAGAGCTCGACACAATTCCATGTGTCCGCAGAATCGGAATAAACGAGGAACTTGAATCGTCTCTTGTAGTTTATTCCCCAGGCAGTATGGTACAACATGGGATAAACGAATTGGAAAGGTGAGCCTTTCATTATTTGTGAATATTTTCACCATTTTGTACATGTAATCTGTAATCTAGAATCAAATGAAGCACATAATATTATTAGACCGGAATTATTTCGTTTTTCTCACTTTCTACGCTCAATAAAGTTTCTTCCAGTTGGGAAAGTGCTCGGAAAATGAAAATTAATCATCAAATAGAGTTTCTCCTATTGAAAATCGGATTCGAAAGCGTTGCTGATCTGAGAGGAGATGTGGTATGTTTGCTGTAAAATAGAGTGAAATAGTCAGTCCATCCACTGATGGAAATAGTGAATTTCAAACTTTTCAAAATAAATTTTCTGTGGTTCCATTCATAGTTCGACAGTTTTGACTGTAGGATTGTAAACCGAGTTCAAAGCGAAGCGACTTTGAGAAGTGTCTGACTCGAACTCGAATCAAAAAATTTCGAGTCGAGTTTTTACTCAATTTTTTCCAGTCCACTTAAAAAAGTTTTTTCATGAACACGTTACTGTAGTTTTGTGTATACTGCCATCGTTTACTATGATTCTCTCTTTTCTACTATTTTTTAGATCAAGGGCGGTACTGTCGGTTTTATCCAATATAATCGAGCCTCGGGTAAGATGAGCCTCATTCGCCCTCTTCTGAAATCGTGGACAGACAGACTGTGTTACACACAAATAATGAGCGAATTGTGTGAAATGTGTCATGGCGAGATCACAATCACCTGATGAACTCATTTCTACTGTTTGTCCGCTCACGAAAGACACAACAAAAATTAATACCATTTATTCGTGAATTATTTATTTTTGTTTTTGTTTTAGAGATATGAACTGACTATGTGTGTTTAATTAGTATCAATATCGTTTTCAATATTGTGGCAATGCAGTTGATGTTCACAGTTATGTAATGTTGTAGTTTTCTGTTTAGAAAGTGTGGGGAACAGTATGAAATTTGCCCAGTGTGAGGAATTCTAGCAAGAAAAACCAGCAAGATTACCAGTTGTAGTTGCTCAATACGAATAAAACATAATTTTGGCGTGGTGCAATAAATCAAAAAAAAGGGAGAGAAACGGAAACATTTCCACATCAGTTCAAAAACGTATCAGTAAACAACATACTTTCAAAATATTGTGCAAGGACTATAAAAGAGCACACAATGTTAGTATTTGGAATCCGTTGGTTTTGTAGTTGCGTATTGTGCTGTGTTGAAATGCATTAACAGTGGTCAACAGCAACACTTTGCTTGGAAGGGTTTGAGTTAAACTCTCATATTTATTTTACGCGATGTAAATAAAACACTTTATGAATTGTACAAAGAACAACAATCAATGAATAATTCGAACAAGCACACAATCATTTTGTCAAACTATGGATATGGTATCAGGGAAATAATGTCGGATGTTGTACATTCAACTGATTCGGCGGAACCAGAAACACGAGATTTGTGATATTTAACCTGGAATTGTTTTTTTTTCGAAGATTTCGCGAACTCGTCGAACACCGTGTGAAAGGACGGTTATGTGGTCCAATCGAAACGCTTTAGTCCTTTAAACTGCATTTCCAGTTGCAGTTTGAAAGACCGTTGACACGGGATTGGTGCACATCGTTCTTCTTCAACCAGAGAGCCCAACAACACACCAACATGGCTATCTTTTTATACCGACACTGGGACATGACAAAATGAATGCAAATATCTCGGTCAACTATTAACTAACATTCACACTTTTCTTACCCATCACTTTTTTCGTGATTGAAGCCGAATCTTCAAATATCAATCGTTTACAATTGTGTTAGAACTTGTTTCTATTGTTTATTCTCACAGTTGGCATGTTTCGATAATAGTCCAGATGTAGATATTGGTCATTTTGATTTAAAAAGGTACGATTGAAGAGCAATTCATGAAGACAATCAACACCAGCATAGTCAAACTGTGGAATAAACTGGAAGAAAAGATTTGGAGGAACTGTAAACCAGACAAATCTTTCAAGTTCTTGAATTTAGAGGGAGTATCTAAGACAAAACTAAGTAGTACAGTTTAGACGAAATTATATTATTTCACGGTTCCAAGTTGTTGGTGAGATATAGTTCGTTTCACCCATCAATAGCAGTCAGCCATGCTGGCCGAGCGCACCCTACATATTGCGTGCGAGTGATCTGGCAGTTTGCCAGTCTTTTCATTACAAATAAATAGGGTGGTTAAGGAATTGAATTGAATTGGAATTGGAATTGAAAAGAATTGAAAACCATTTTCAAAGAATTGAATTGAATTGGTTTTTGAGTGAAACCAATTCCTAAGAATTGAATTGAATTGAATTGGTTTTGTTAAGAGAAAATCGTAATTGAATTGAATTGGTTTTTGACAGCCAGAAAAAAAATGGAATTGAATTGAATTGGTTTTTCTTGAGAATTGGTAAAAAGAATTGGAATTGGTCCGGAATTGTTGAAAATGACAGTTTCTGGTTTTGTTCTATCTTTTTCAAATGTAATTGTTGTAAAAAGCAACATTACGAACTTTTTTTGCAGAGAAAATGCCTTAAGAATTGAAATTGGATTTGATTTTTCAAGAATTGGTCGGAATTGGTCAGAATTGGAATTGAATTGAATTGGTTTTTAAAAACATTGAAAGAATTGGAATTGAATTTTCGAAATTTTTCAAGAATTGGTTGGAATTGGAATTGGAATTGAATTGGTTTTTCGAAAGGTTGAAAGAATTGGAATTGAAACTTCGGAATTTTTCGAGAATTGGTTGGAATTGGAATTGAATTGAATTGATTTTTGGAATTGGTTAACCACTCTACAAATAAACAATCCAAAAAGTGGTTATTTTTAGTTTTTTGAACATATTTGGTTTACAACAGGTTGCCACATAAAAGGGGAGCAATTAAAATTTGTTTTTGTGCAAAAAATTTGGGTTCAAGGAACGGCCAGAGAAGATGGTTGGATATCACTGATTTTCGTTTTGGCTCTCATGTTCAGATGACCGGCTGCTTGTGGGCGCCGCGCCACCTAACCCAGCTGAGTTCAATACCCATAGTTGACTCAGCCTCAGACAATTTCCAGCCAATTGGCCAGCGACTTTTGTAGCGGACTCGACGAGAGAGTGTGCAGGTCAGAGAGACGCAGATGTCTGCGGCCTCATTGACCTGCATGCTCTCTCGCTTTTGTAGCTGGCCAATCGCAGAAAATTGAAAAATTTGTCGCCAATCGTTCTGAGCCACTAAAATGTACTGTACCTGGCTGCTATCGATGGGTGAAACGCACTATACTATGCATTCATATCTCCTGGTTCTCGAACAGAATTTGTAGAAAACTGCCTCACGATACCTTGTTTGCCACAACTTGAGGATATTTTGATAGAGAATATATGTCTTCCAGGCCGAGAATGCAAATTCCATGCCGGTTCATACCAGTCGCACACTGTCGTTTGTCATCGGTCCAGTGTGTCAGTCTGATTTTAATAGTGTATAAATGTTTTACTAATGGAAAGTGAAATGAAACATATGTTTATCGTGCAAGTAATAAAATGCCTTTACGTATTGGCGCACTGCAACTTCTCGATAGTTCACGAAAATTTTCTTACAAAACTGACAAGACTTCACCGGACTGTAATCAACCACCTGGATATGAATGGAGTGCCGTGACCTTGTCTGATACACTCCGAAGTGAATCGACCCGGCATATCGAACTCTTCGCTAATTTGTAAGGAGTGCATTGCCAACTCGTCCACGCCTTGTGGCTGAAATCGGTGGGAGAATGAAACGGTTGAAGTTCGAGATCCACGCAAGGAATGAAAAGTGATGATCATACTACAATGTACACAAGATCAGATCGTTAATATGAGTATATAATACCCCTATTCCACGTTCTTGTAACACAAAAATTGGTTTTTCGCTCGCGTAGAGAAACAATGGAACTGTCTGACCCGTAACTCGCACGAATATATGTCATCAGGTCAGTTACGCAACTTCTTAAGAACGGTGGATGTAAATGTTTTCAGTTAGCGCGCACGTGTGAAGTAACGTGTCGCGCTTCGTGTCTATTGTTTGTATTGTAACGTCTGGCTCCTAATAAACTAGTATTCTCTCTCTCGTCTCCTCGTTGGTTCAGGTATAACCTTGGTGTTTGTATCTTTGTATGTACTAGTGTTTATCCTTTGGCTAAGAATACAACAGAATCATTATTATTATTACAATCTTTACAACAAATCATCGATGTCCTAGTGAGTGAACTGAATATTTTGACCATAATAGGTTCAAACATGGGTTTGTTGTATGTATCCAGCTATTTTATTGGCCAACTACCAGGCATTTTTCCTTACGAGAGCTTCAAGTTATTACGCGTTCCGTTCGATATTACTTTTTTCTGCACTTCCACCTTTCAGTGAAAACTCAACTTTGATGAGACTGTTAATGTTTTCAAAGAAGAAAGTACAATGTGCTCGTATTTCTGGTGGTACTTACTTCATTATTCAATTTATCGTAGAACGTAGTAAGATTAGCGGTATGAATAAGCCATTCCACTGTTCTTCGGGCTAAAGAAGATTGAACCATGCCGGTTGCCCAGTTTATAGTCGCGTTCAGTTGAGCGGCAGTGACTGTCGAGTCTAGTGAGAGAAATACGTGTGAAAAGCGAGTAACGATGTTTTCAGTGGTTTGAGTTCTAATTGTGCCATATTTCTTACTCGGTAAAATCTTCAGACATAAATCATCGGAACAGTACACCCTGAATTCCAATAAATTTACTGAATACATAAAATCTGTAACATGTATATGATAATCACAGCCTCGTAACAAGCCAAAGTGATCGAGTGAATGAGTTCAATTTCAAAACAACTTTTCTCAAATAGCAAATACTCATTAGATAGTTTGACTCGAGATGCAGATGACGGCATGTTACGATGGCATTCGGTCATACAGTACCAACGTATTTCATTCGACGTCCTTATTAAGTAGTAGTAACAATGAAGTAACTCATGGAGATGAAAAGAAGTATGTACAGAGAAGAAATAAATCCTGTTTGTCGGTTCAAATATTGTTTACCATTAGAAAAGAAGTTGAGTTCTGCTGCACTCCAATGTTTTAATCGACCGCACCTCTCATTAGGACAAGTGGCTATTTGCACATCATTTACTCCACCAAGTTGCTTATAAATCAGCGGAAGTTCATAAACTGACTTGATCACTGCATCATGATTCTGAAAATATCGTCTATGCGACAATAAGATTTCTGCAGCAATTTAACAGTAATGACAGATAAATTGATTTCAAATCAATATCCCGTTCAAAACATTGCAATATGGTTCTTTAACTGTATTCATGAAAACAAATGAACTGTTTATAAATACAACCTTGACTACATAGCTAGGTCAAATACACGTGCATTGGACAAATGTATGATCTTTCATTCCATTAGAGATATATTCGATAGAATGAATAGAAGTTCGTGATTATTAATTCCCATTTTCCATTTTTACAATCCCATTGTTGACTCACTTCTGAGCTAATTTGTATTATCATGGTCACGATAAACATACAACCATTTATTGCACCACGCAAGATTGCACTAATAATTCTGACGTTCAAAATTGGCGGTAAAATAAACACCGCCTGGTATGTCTATCTTTCATAGGTCATTCTCTCCATGTTTTCTTTAAGTTTCTTTCTTTACTAATTTCTATCTATTATTCTACTGTCCAACAGGACACATCTGATTTCCTTCCCCTACCTCCCTAGGGATGCCTCAGGGGGGAAGTATCTTGTTTAAAGTGGTTACGTCTGGGGTAGAGGCGAAACGTACCACTTTCTGTTTCTCTCTCTTTCTTGTTTTATTTAGTTTTTGTTTCATAACTGAGCTTCTCTCTATTCGCATATATCTCCATTGTGTTACAAACACTATTCTCAAATCGTCTTACGCTGACACTTGAAAACCGCGTTAAAGGCACGGTAGCTCTATAACAGCTTTTTTTAAAAACCGAACTTTTTATGAAATTTCTCGTAACCAGTTCAAATGAAGGCTTTTGAACTTATTTACAGGAAGATAAGATAATATAGTATGGAAAACTCAGTTTTTAGGGAAGTAATGTTCGCCAGGTTACGGTATCGTCAATTTTCGGAGAATACGCAATGTTGGGCGCGGCCGGCGGCCTAACTACAGTATCCAAAAACACCATTCCGCGTTTTTTTGGCGTCCATACGTTTGTATTTTTGTTTTTAGTTTTATTTTCATTATTATTTTTTGTTTACATTGTTTTTCTCTCGTTTTTCCCTCATCGCATTTTTGCGAATAGGTGTTATTATATTAGTTTGGTTTGCTCAGTTTACGCTTTCATTGCAGATGGATTTTAAAAGAAGAAAAACAACGGGCAAAATAGTGCCATTCGATATACCATCCTTCGACTGCGATCGGGCTAATCGATGGCTGCAGACGAAAAACTACCAGTCGGAAAGGATCGAACAGTTGGCAGACCCGAGGTGAGATATGTGAAATATTATCAGGATTAGTGGAAAATGTTGCGTTTTTCTGCTCAAGAATATTATAAAACAGTAGTAATGTTTTTCAACGAATAGGAATTTATAGCTCGTCAACTGTTATTTGTCCGTAATGTTTTTGCTCACTCCTCATTCCCTTAGATTTCGGTTGTACAGATACCTGTGAAGCCAATTTTTTCAGTTACTCGGTTGTCCTGGGCTGCTATTTGTCCAGCGATCGGATAGAGGGACCCGGAACCTGTCAGTGCGGGTCGTGTGTGGTGGAAAGTGCTCTCCGGCACAGTGTTTGCTGTCAAGAAATTGCGCAGTGTGGCAGGAGTGATGTCTCCAAGCCCTATCACCGCAAATTCGGCGGATTAATGGGTGAAGTGAGATGTGTCACGCTGCATCCTGACTTCAACATAATATTCGCAGAACAGGTTAGTTGATCTAGTTGATTTACTTTTCCATTGCCTAATGAAATCAGTGCCCGTTTGGTGATTGTTCATCTTTGAGTTTTTTGCTAGTTGTTATTAGTTAAAGGTAAACGTATGTTTATATGCGTTATTTATAATTAAACTTGCACAGCTGGTATCACTGAACTATCAGTACATGGTGATGGTGCGCTCATCCATGCTCGCTCCAACTCTTTCATGGAATGAAAGTAATGAACTAAAACAACTATTCAATGTGCAATGCATCGACTGTGTTTTATGTTTTATTGTTTAATATGAATGATATACTTCAGACTATCGCACTTCGAATAGAAGAAGCGAAGTTGAACCCCACGAAGCGTCAAACCATACGAGAGCTGGTCGAGTCTGATTATAATAGGTGGGTTAAATTTTTACTTTTATAGATGGTAGATTGCTTTGAACATTTTCTGCAACTAGTCAGTACTCATCTAGAATTCTAGAAGCAGTTAATTTGAAGAAAAAAAGCTTCTCTCAAACATGTAACTGAAGCAATGTAGAGTTGGATTAAAGTTGGATTATTGAAAATGCGTCTTGCACCCAATAATAGTAGGATAAACTTGTTTAGTAAACTTTTTTATGCCTGTCAGACGACAGTATCTCTAGTTTATGCAAGCTGATAGTTTTCAAACTCTATTCAGTTCACTGTTTTCTTTAATTCTTGTTGTTTCAGAGTGTGCCGGTATTATAGTTACCGTGCATTTGTCCTGTGGGGATTTGGCTACCTTGGGTGCGGTCTTCGATTGGAGGTTCCTTCGTGTGTTCGTGCGATTATTATGAACCGTTATCCTTCTGACACAGGCTACACTGGGTTCAGGTTGTCTGACGACCCGCTACTGGATGAAGATTGTGAGTTTTTTAAATTCAAAATCAAAGTTTATATTCTCAATATAGTTTATACTCTTCAAACTTCAATTATTTGTTTTCAATATGGCACACACGGTTTATAAGATAAATCAAATTATCAAATATTCTGCATTGTTTTTGTTCTAGCAATAAGTAATACCGACATTTATATATAGTTTTCATTGAATATTTTGTAGATGATGTAAGGTTTCAAATGAACGAAGGTAACGAAATGAGCTCGAGTATATTGAAATTATGTTCATTCATTACAGAATAACAAATAACTCAAAGCTGCCAATCCCGCCTTCTCCAACTCTTCAGTAGACCGATTCCTCATCATCCAGTAGCCCTTCGTTTCTCAGGTACTTTTCGAACTGATCCTCTCCCCCGTAGTAGCCATTCAGTACTCCATACATGAACTTTTTCTCAATGTTCTCTTCGTCATCACAGTCACTGTCATCAAACACATCAAGATCCAGCGCGCTGTCCAACTCTGCCTGGTGTGTGATTCTCATTTCCTTCTCCAGGGCCTCATAGAAATCGATCTCTTCAGGTGCCCCCTCTTCATCATTCTCCTCGTCGCTCGCTTCTCCGTCGCTGCCAATCATACCATTGTCGGTTGCCACACCCGCTCTCTTTGCCCTCCTCTTCTCCAATTTTGCAAGACGGTCAGTTTCCTTATTCTTTTTTGCCTCCACTAGAATTTCCTCTCTCCATTTGTGCTCAATTGGGGCGTAATCGGTGATTGTGGAGGTGCCATCCTTGTACTTGCGGGGAACTTGTCGGACTCTCAGTACTTCTCTCTCCCCATCCATAGCCGCCACTGTGTGTGTGTTTAGGTGAAGTGTGGCGATTTTCACATACATTGGGTAGGTGGTGATCGGCCTGAAATTTGGCATTGTTTATTTTCGAATCCTCTCAACTTTTCAAAATAGAGATTATAACAGAGCCCTCCGATAAAAGGTTTCTTCCGTATAAAAAGTGACACTTGAAAGTTAAATTTATAATGTAATGACCTAGTTTCCTAAACAGTTTTTCGCTCTCTTTCGCACACTTCATTTGAATTTAAAGTTCACCCACGTGAATGACTCTTTTGGCACATAAAGTCGATCCATAGCATTCTTTGCCTCATTGTAGCTAGTTCCTGTGATGTTGGCCAAATGAATGTCTTCTTGGAAACGACGATGTAGTATAACATCCTTGAATCTTTTGAGAACCTTGGGGATGCTAGGAATATACGGTTTGGAATCTGGGAGAGCTCCATGTCCACATTGAGTGTACTCCCCAGTCACTTCCTGAAATTATATCGATCAATTTTGTATTCAACCATGTATCTAGGATCTAGGTTTTAGCGACGGCATCATTGATGTGAATTTGACTGAATAATAGTATACTCAATACTAACTCATCAAATATTGGCGTAAAGTTAATTTTTAATACCTTCATCTAATTATCTTCAGTAATTGAGTAAGAAATAGGTCAATCCTTTTTCACCTTTTCCTCCTCCCATTCATGAACTCCAAAACAGTGATGGAGACACACATTGAACAGCTGGCGCACTTCGTCCTTATCCGCAAACTCATCACTCTTTTCGACACAATGCCATAGGTGATTCTTCAGAGACTGAGCCCACACATTGAATGTCTGACAATGTTGGAACTTGGACTGCTGAAATGTGAATAATGTGATACAGCATAGGGTTACTAAAGTTTAATTTAAACTAGTTTTCAATCAGTAGGTTTTGACAACTAAACAAATCCATACTTCTATTCCAATAACGTCGTGAACTTGAGTGCTCAAAAATTGAATTTATCATTTATACATCATCACCCAGTATTAAAGAGAAAAGAGCACATTTTGCTTGAATGGGGTTGCGTCAAAATGAAAGTGAGAGCTGTAGTTCACGGTTTACCTCTCGCAGTTTATTCCCAAGCCACTTGACCAAGTGCCACCCGTCGTAGTAGTGGATGATATTGGTGCCCAGTTCTTGATTCAACTCTCGTATCCTTTTCGCGAATGACCTGCTCCGATCAGTCGTGATTGACTCTATCTTTATACCGAGACCGTGGAGCCATTTCACCAGTCGTGTCAGGCCGTCTAGCTCCATTCTCGCTGATTTGTTTTCTAAAACACGAATTTTAGCACGATCACGACGTTTATTGATGGGCTATATTTGTTGATATCATAGGTAAAATACCACGTCAAAAATGGCGCTGACCCATGTTAATTTTTGGTTATTTTCTGAAACTAAGCCTCATTTTTAAAAGCGAAACTGTTTGAACCGGCCAAAAACCAGAGACGCAATCACTTTTGCAAGGGTATCATGCCCATTTCTAGAGTTACGCAGGTTCATTTTAGTTGCGTTTTTATTGAACTATTTCACCTATGGTTGATATTGCGAATAAGCTAGTAGTTTTCCGAATATTCAACACCTCGACAAAACCACCTAAAAATTTCACGTCCAATCGGGCCAGTTTTTACAAAAAGTGATGTTTTCCCCACATGTTTGTAGCGCATTTTCTCGTACGATAATGAAAACTTCAATGTTACCGCATTCAGACGAGTGAAGAACGGCCGTTTCAATGATGAGATTGGTCTTCTGATCGGCAGCATTGGTCTTCCCGATCTTAGCAGTGTGGCCACGACTGTCGTAGGCACCATCGACAGATATATGCCAAGCAACTTCGCCATCCTTCTATAAATGTGAGTTTTTTTGTTTTGTTTTATTCATTGTAGTACAGAAATGATTGTATTTCATGAGAGTTTCTGCTGTTTCCAAGTATTAGTCAGGTTACAAAAAATGCCAAAGATGAGTTCAAGCCAGCTAAATTTGAATAACAAATTTGCATCTCCTAACCCCTGTTTCGACCTATCACATATATTGCCCACTTTCACTTTCCCACCTCGTATTCAGCCTTGATTCGTTTGATCCAATCTTCTTGGTGCTTTCCATACACCGTATCGACAGCCGGTTGGACATACTTGAAAATGCGATAGTAGGACCGCTTGCTAACCATCGATATTCTAGCGGCTCTTGACCATCTGTCCATCTGCTGAACAAGGAACGGTACATTGGCAATTTTCGGCTAGTTCTACTTCACATCAGCTCACGATATTCTATTGGTTAGTCACTGCTTCATCCTTATACTAAATTCAACTAATTTTTTCATTATTTTAGTAGCTAGTACGAGCACGCTTGTTCTTATTTCTGTTTGGAGAGCTGGCAAGATATTCGCTTGTGTATCGACGCAAACGATCCTAGAGAAAAAAACATGTACGACTTGTTATTGACCAAAATAGACTTTTTTGGACGGTTTCATTCCGAATCAAATTTGTTATCGCCAGTTATACTGAAGATTTGGACTAGTATTAGTAGTACTCACGGCGAATTTCAATCCACTTGTAATAGCACCGCTCGTCACAGCGAAGTTCCCGTTGTACATACGATCACCGGGCGCAACTCTACTCTGTCCTTCCCACTTTTGCATTGGTCTACTTTGAGACCAACAGTAAGGGCATGCAACGTTGAGAATGGGAACAGTTCCGTTAGATCTCAGTGTGATAGATTGCGGAGCAATAGGGTTTTTACATTTTGGACAAGTTGAACACAAATCTACGAGGTTTTGCCCTTCAACAAGAAACATCTTCGTCAACTTTTCAGGATTCGTGGGTGCGAAGGGAATAGGATTCGGTGCAGCAACGTCATCGGAACGGATGGAGAGACGGGTATCGAGAGTCGACTGGCGAGTTGGCGGAACCCATAGGGGATCTGATGAACTCTAAATGTTATGCTTTGTACATTTTTATAATATTTATGAAATGATTTTTCAATAAAAAACAATTGTAAACATAAATAATTTATTGTTTCGTAATAAACAAGATGAAATATTGACCCCTATTATGATTGTAGATCCGGAGCTATTTGACACATTCCTGTTCAACGAAGGCTGGCTACATGGCACATCTTGTTTCTTTCTTTGCCAGTCCTGACAGCACGGACACTTCAAACACGCCTGTAAAAGGTCACCAATTAACAATGCTAATAAGAATGTATATATGCAGTAGTAAGTCGGTAGTACATCTAATTGAAAATTGGGAATACAGTCTTCTTTCGTGTGATTCTTATTTTCTAGCTGCTCAGGGGCTCAGGGTAAGCAGCCAATATAAAAGAATCGTCATTCAAGTACTTCACGTTGCTTACCTTAGGTTCGGTAGGGATTGGGACTTCATCTTTTTTCTGCACGAACTTCGGAATCCTAGCAACCTTGGCCTTCACTGCAATCTGGAAAACCTATGTTGTGTAAAACATATCCTGCTCACGTACATCAACTATAGCACATACATACATTTTTTTTTTACATTTTTTGCATTACTACATAGGTCACAATTACTATATAACTTGACTCACTTCCTTCATAAGTCGATCGTAGTGGGATCCGGGGAGAGAGTTGGACCTTCTACGTAGAATGGATGGTCGGACGAGCTGTGGATTATGACGAGACCCCAAAATCTTCAATGATTCAGGCAATTGCTCCGTCGATTCACACTGAAAGTTCATTTTTCAAGGGCGTATATGTGATAGAACATAGAAATAGTGATAAACTGGTGTACATATACAAAATATCTTTATTATAAGCGTTTTTTCCTTGATCATATCTTCACTCTTCTCAATAAAAACATGTCAAGCACACACCACTTTAATGGGTGATAGTTTTCTAATTAACGTGACTTACCTTGTCGTTTGTATTCCTGTTGGGGGAGTCGACACTCATCGGCCCCTAAATAGACGAATTGACACATTTATCAGGCCGAAAATTCTATGACGCATGCGAAGAGAAAGAAATAAAATTTATACACTCACTACTGAAAAGTATTGTCCACCGATTCATTTCATACTATAAAGAATTAATTCGAAGGAGATATTCTTCGTATAACTTACCAAATCATATGGACGCAGTAAATCCACTGTGTTGGAACTGTTGAAATGCTGGGAAGGGGGTTCCAGGGGGTCTGTTTCTGCCGTGTAACCAGACGATAACTGGAATTTGAACACTTGTGGCAAATAGGTGCAATTTTAAACTTGTGGAGCCTATCAAGAGCCAAGATATTATTCAGACACCAACCTATCTAAATCGAGAAAGGGGCGAAATGCTCACAGTCCCACGCCTTGCAAAAACGAAACCACATACCTGAATAGGTTGAGCTACAACGGCTGTCGGATCTTCTTTCAGTATGAATCTGACGCTGTCGGTGGAAGCAGGTTTTGTAGAAGATTCCATCCACTTCAGCGCATCTACCATGATGGACTTTATCAGAGTGTTGTTCGGCACATTAATCTGAAAGAGTATATAGTAAACTACCGTTTTACTAATTGAAACAGCTGTTTTACCCAAAAATCAGTAAAATGTCATATAGTAAAATAACATCACGTAAATTATGAATCGAAATCAAAATAATTTATCATCCACTGTCACCTACCTTGATTCTATCAGCAGCGTCCACAAGTTGTTTGGTGATCAGTGCATTGGTTTCGCTTGACCAGTCCGTCTCCACGAATGTTTTCAAGGTGCCACATCCAAACTGAAACATAATTACCTAAATTGGAGAAAAACGCTCAAAATATGTACCAGTATTCAATTTTTACCAATTCTAAAACCGACCTATTGTGGAGTGATGCCAATTCGAGCCATAGTTTGGAAGGAAATGTCTACTTTTAAAACACAAAAAATACCTCTTCGACATCCTCAGATTCTCGTTGATCCTTACACTTATCCCAGAACACACGAGCCTGAACTATTATTTAAACTGAAACAGGTTCAAATTTTGCCCACAGATTTTGAAAGCTTGATCTTTAATCAAATCACATCTCGTCAAGAAAGAAAAAACATTGAAAATGTTGATTTAGTAGTCATGAATTTCAGAGAAAACAATATACGTCTACAAATTGCAATAACTATATAAACACGACACGATCTATCTGTATAGTTTTGACTTCTTTCCGATTTCTGAAGTGCTCTACAGTCTATAAGAAGAAATATAGCTTTTCCCCATTTACACTGGAAAATGTTCAGCTTGTTTGAGCTTTATGAACTCGGCGCGAGTTTTTGTAACCAAAACGGAAGCCAGTTAACAGTGAATTTTCTTTAATGAAAATATAAGTTTGGCAAATAAACTATACAAATGTTGAGCAACTAACCGTGTCTACAATATGCGTCCAGCATATTCTTTTCTTGATAGAAACGTCTTTGAATGCGTTCAATGTTTCCGTATCTGATATGCCAGCTGCCAAAAACGCAACACACACGCCCCCTGCCGTCTTGGGACTTATCCATTTCCCTCGTTCTTTCTGAGTTTTGTTCGCACAAAGCAAACAATTAAACATGACTGCAAATATGAATCTTCAGGTGGTCTACAAATGGAGCGTTGTTTCAACTCAGGCACATTGATACACGACCCATAAAACTATTTGTGTGCGTGCACTTGCACTATGAAGAAAGCGTATTCTTATCATTAGTATTTCCATACGCAACAGAACTCTATTAAAATTTGCTATAAACTTATAGTAACGCAGTTGTGATACGAAGACAACAGGAAGTACTGGTCGTTTATTGTTATATTGAGCTATTTTTCAATCTTTCAAGGCTCACTCACAAAAATAACACGTGGAAACAAGTATATAGGTGGATTAGCAAAAGTTAACGCAAATGACGAGGAAATTACAAGAGCAAATGAGTGAAATAATTGAAATATTGATGGCTTTCACTCTGTTGGCTACAGTTCCACTCGCATTGCCGGGCCTTCTAGTACAACTGCGCTCAAATCCCGAGGCGTTGCCTATTCTTGCAACGGCCGCAGATATCCCACGTAGGCCGCGGGCTTCAAAAAATCCTTTTGACAATTTGTGGCAAAAAAATTCAAACTAGCTCAAAAACTCTAGTTTTCACTTTTCTAGGCCTAAAAAACCTGAAATTTACGAATAAGATGGTCTAAAAACCTCAAATCGCGTGTTTAAGGGCTACCGTGCCTTTAAAAACCTCGCTAAGTCGAGAACGGAGGGTGTATCTCCGTTTTCTTGAGTACACTTCGCGTTCCAGATGTATCAGGTTCAAAAAATCAATACTGATTGATGGTTGGAGTCCCACAAAACACGCTTCTAAGGTACCTGAAGTAAAATAACATATTCCCATTTAGCATTTCTCTCTAAGATCTCCATACACCGATGATGAGCGTGATTCATATAGTGTCCCAGACGATCCACGTAAAACTCATCTGGAAACTCTGTGGATGATTAATTTCTTCCTGCCGATCAGGCTGGAGGTCTTGATGATTTATTGTTAAAACCTATACTTATGAGATCTATCGCGAGAGGATAAACAGTTTCTCTCGCAACAATATCATTCACAAGTGGCTTACGTGATAGCCACCGCATGGAGAGAGGGAGGACAGCAATAATTTTTTCATTCCAATATCAACTACTATACATATAAAATAGTAAAAAAATAACGAATGAAATAGAAACAATGAATGCCAGTCTGATAATGTTACTATAAAAGTGTTTATGTTTTCAGTGGTTGAAACTGTGCAAGTTGCTCTCTTACGCAATAGAAGGCTAGGGAAAACACTTTCGGGTACGATTAACGTTTCCCGAAATATGTTCTCACGAAACTGATCTCTACAGCTTCAAAAAAAAATACCTGGTGTTAGATAGATGTTGGAAAAACAACTAGATAGGGTTCTCATCTGCTCGTGGAACAGTGAAGTGGACTTTTTATCAATAGAGAAACAGAAATGGTTTTCTGGGTGATATTGTGATCCAACCTCCGCCTCTATGAACTCGTAGTCCTTGAAAAGATAACATCAAAAACTTATTGTCAAATGTTTTTCTCATCATTATTCCAGTCAGGTATCGCGTGAACAAACCACAGTAGTACTAGTCTACATCCCTCTAAGATTTACAAAAAACTATACAAACATGAGAGCCCTCGCAAATAATGTGCTTAGAAAAACAACTAGCGAAAACAATTACCATGTAAACTATCCGAGCAAATGCAATCCCGAAGTGTGTTGCTTTCATCCGGACTGGTGGTAGAATTCGACTACGAATTGCTTCACAAGACATGTTTAAAGGAACTGGTTTCAGCTTGATGCGTTCTTGGCATCGCACATCTTCTAGATACACCTGAAAAAACTAGCCTGTTTTCTTGAACAATGTTGTTATTAGGATTTCCTAATAACAAAATTGTTTCAAACACGAATTGGATATGGAACCTAACAAACTCAAATAATCGGATTGACTGAGCCCCTAGAGCTAGTTAAAATGATATCAGTGTTATTGGTAGTTCGTCATTAAAACAGTAATGGTTTTTTAAACTCCATTAAAATTGAATTATTCGCCTGCTTATAATAAGAGGAACTTTTGATTGGAGTGCATTAAAATCCGTATCCGTACCTTGTCATTTTTCAAAGCGCGCCAACAGTCAATGTGGGATGTTTCTGGTCGTTTTTTGAAGTATATTTTTGAAAACTGGTTTTTCAATGGAGCATCCCGATTCTGCAATGTATATTATTAAAGAAAAAAACGAAGAGCAAAATGGAAACATCAGCTCTGGCTGAGCATTGACTGTAAAACGAACTTACTTGCGTTTCTGACCACTTAAACGCTTTTGTCAGACAGTGAAGCCTATTGTATATTTTGGTATGAGGTAACCCAGGGCTGTTGCTCTGAAACATTCAAATTTCGAGAGATCATCGGAGGTTGAGAAATAGGTCGTATATAGTTCTCAACGGTGAATAATGAATAATACGACAAATAATGTTGAAGCTAGCCAAACTTGAATTGTTTCACAACGAAGTGACGCTATGCTAATTCCGACGCACGACAGACGGTGCGTGGTCTATGGGTAGCTCTACTGTTCAACGTTGAAATCCCACTGACCATTTTTCCGAAATAATTCAGCAGAGCGTGAATAAACGCTATCACTAAAAAAACTACTGTGTATTTTCGGAGAGAACGCACCATCCTGAAAACAAACGATTCGTAACTTGTGTTTGTTCGAAGATGTTCTGCGTATTCGGCATGAGCTCCTCAGTTGACAAATGAAGATCTCAGGATATCGCATTAAACCAATATATTATTTTTGGAAAAAAAGGAGTGCTATATTTTGTCTCTACCCCCAAAGTCATTTAACCTCCCCATGAGGGTAGCCAGTGAGCTAGGAGCGACAATGAAAGAATTTGATATTAGGCAAAACAGAATAATCCAAAATCTCCGTTTTTTCGCTTTTTGTTGGTTTGAAAAGCAGATAACCTGGTTTTGTCAGAGTGTCGCTAACCCTTTCAAAGAGTACGCCGACAAGTGCTTTATGACAAGGCGTTGTAGTTGTTCATTGAAACTCAATATAAACCGGCAGTGCAAATCTTCGCCGGAAAAAAAATGTGGCATGTGAAGAATGATATCTTAAATCTGAAATAATTCAGTCACGGATTGTGGTTTGAAGACCAGACCGCTTTAATAAAAAGCACAAAATCTTCTCGCAATATTAATGTTGAATTAAGATGGGTTTGCGTGATTTTTCTGGTCAATTGATCGGTTGCTGCCTTTCGACTTTCGTAGACAAAATTCAACGCTCTATTCACTGCATTTCCGTTTCAAAGATGATTTATTTGCTCACGAAAGGCACAAAGGCAATCAACTGCACAACGCGTGCCTATCGTGGGCAAATAATAATTAATTTTTGAAACGGAACTTTGGGTGTGTTTGGTATTCGAAACACATGATCTTAACAAGTTGAGGCTTTATGTGTAGAAGAAGCTTCTCAAACCAACGTTTTATGTCCGGCTGACACACAAAAAAGTGTACGAGCAGTGCACGGAAATCTGGTTGAAGGTATTTAGTCTCTTATGAACTTCACCTTCTCTACCTTCTACCTCGTTTCGATTCAGCAAAACTAAAGTAGCGTTTATACTTTTCGGTGCCAGCTCTGGCAACACCCCGCTGACTTTGACACAGTTTTGTAAAACCTATCTACAAAAAGTAGGAACATCACTCACTTTTTCTTCACCAATCAGCTCTGATTTTGGTGGTGAAGTTGGTTCACTTGATTTTAATAATAAGGATAGTTTATATGTTTCTACAGTAAATTTTTTCATGTAAAAAAGGACGAACTCTAAAATAGCGAAAGAAGTTGTCACATACACTTTTTCATCACGACCAAAACCAGCAACAAAAAACAACTGAAACACATTTTATACAACAATACTAACAGTTTCAACTGAAAAAAAAACATTGGAAAACCCAACATTTATTAGGTTTCATGGAATATAAACATCTAGACAGTTTTTTCCTATTTAATCCCACCGCTCAACTCTCCCTAAATACTTGTAGCACAAAAACTTTAAGCATAAATACTTTTCATCTACTTTTCATGTGCGAAGCTTTCAGAACGGCGTCACACCGTGGTCCTCAGAGAAACTGTTCCGCTATAATATGAGTTCCACGCCAAATTTGAAAAGTTGACAAAATACTCAATAGCTCAACACACACCATGAAAACCTGATTTTCTTATCCGAATTGATTACTTCCAACTAGTAGATGAAAGTAGATGAAAGGGTGTTTCACAAATACTTCTGCACTCTGATAGGTCTTGAACATTCCCGTACGCAACCTTCTTCTTGGTGTCATTACGTAAACGGTTTTTTTGCGTTCTACGATTGCCAAGGTCGATATTCTGAATGTCTCAGCTCAATTTCCAAATGGTTCGTAATGCCATCTACTTAATTTTGTATTTTGTGTTCGGGGTGATATTATTGAATGTCAACATTGTACAACATTCCTCTTCCCATATAACAATTGCAAACCTTCGCGCAATTTTATTAGGATTTTCCGGGTGGGGTGATAGTACCAGATAAGATACGATTGATGGCTGGCGGTGGCAGAGGGGGGGGGGGGGCGAGGTTATACATTTTCTTCTATCTCTCATTCATAAAGTTTGTCACTGTAATTGTTATCAAAAATCTCTTTTTTTCTCATTGTTTTCACTTTTGTGTGTTCAAACAAAGTGCGTCACCCCGTCTGGAAAGTGCAGCAACGTTCCGTCCGGTTAGTATTTGAATCAGGATGGAGTTCAGATTAATTTAAGAGAGTTGGATAATGAGACCAACAGTTCAGGGGCATACGTCTTCCCTCCCCACCTCATTTAGGGCCTTGCAAAGGAGAGTATAGTGTTTATCCCATAGGTTTCATTTGTGTAAGTTTACTTTGAACGTTCTCTCCATGTTTAATTTTCCAGCAGTGTACAACATCTTGGACAGACAACGAACAATTTCACACTAGAAACAAAAATGGAGAAAACAATTGGAGATCAGATGAGGAACAATGTCATAGTAGTACAGAACCACTGAAATTGAACAAGAAGAAATATACTCGATGAGATTCACATCTCTTCACAGATTCAATCTTTTCACTAATATGCCCAAACTATGATATTTAAGTTTTTCTTTCTCGTAGAAAATTTTATCCAGTTGCACATCAACTGCATGTTTTGTCGTTAATAAGTTTGGATCATAGGACCACGTTGAGTTCCTGAAACGTAAACACTGATTGAAAGGAGTTACTTCAAAATTTTGATATTGCCTTTTTCCAACTTCTTGGGAAGAACTAGATATAATAGACGAAGGTAGGCGAAAGTATTAGGAAAAATCATTCCAACCTTCATACGTGCAGAAAAACTGTTCAAGAAATACCTTGATCTATTTCGATTCAAAACAACGCGAAACATTACAAACTTCACCTAGGCGTGCATTTCTCCAAATCAATCGGACCTGCCAACGGATTGAACCAGTTAAACTGATCATTGTCTCCAAGACTAAACAAAACGTACATGACACTTCAAGACAAAAAGATGTGAACAAACATTTCACTGTTATGCAATCAGGTTCGGTTTATGTATCGTTTCGTGGTGGAAATCGAGAAACTAGGACAAGGGTAAATGTAATTTAATTATTAACGTGTCATTTACACCGTCACTTAACACCAAGTGACACGGGAAACAAATATAACTTGTACTGTATTGTATTGTATTGTACCTATTTATTTATCTACATTCAGAGAATGTGGCACTTTCTCATCGAAGAAAGAGAGGAAAATATAGAAATAATTTAAGCCATTATATTTTAAATAGTTAACAGTTCACTTTTTATACGATGTTGTATCGGAGAGGGTTGAAACATTGGTATTTGAATATATGTATATTATTCTTTTCCAGCAGTGTGTAGCTTCTGTAAGAGAATTGAAGGTTGTGTGTTTAGTACACTTACAGTAACGGTAGTTCTTTTTGAGAATACGTGGATAGCTCTTGTTGTTTCCATGCATGTATCATGAAATCACGATCTGGACTCCACTTGCTGTTGGTTAACCAGTTATCCCGAACCCAGCTGGTTCCCTAAAAACAATTGAAGTCAAAAATTCGTTTATATCGAAAACATCTCATTGAAACTGAGAGAAACAAGTAAGTATTAGTTAATTTCAAGCTCGAGTCGCAGGAATGGCTCTCAACGTCGACGGTTGCTAACCGGCGAAGGTGGCCAGTCAATGTTCTATAAAGGGACCGTTTCTCTATAATTTGAACGGAGTGAAAAACATGAACACGCAGAATATTGCTTTCATATTGTACTGGTGGTCTCTCACTAATTAATTTTGAAAGAAAAACAAAAAAATCGGTCCAGAATCAAGCCTTTTATGAGCCAAACTACCCTCTGGGTTACTGTATCACAAAGCTTGTGGCCGAGAGATGAATTCTGTTTTAGAACAACAAACTTCAATTTTGATCAAAAAAAGATGAGAAAAATCTGAAACACTTTTCCCCCATGTAATTTGTTACGTGATCTAAATTTAATACGTTTCTGGCGGTTTGCGGATAATTTGTGCGCGTCTTCATAAAAATGCGTACGTGCCGGTGCGTCAGCGCTATTGCTGAACGCAGAATATCGAGAAAGAGAGCTGAATTGGGGAGTTTTCACCAAATTTGATTGTTCCGTTTTTTTTTAATAATCAAGTATGAATTTATAACCAGAGTCACTAAACTATAGAGGATCGGTCCCTTTAAATTTGGAATGAACGTA
Source organism: Litoditis marina (assembly GCA_964036275.1). Lineage (NCBI taxonomy): Eukaryota > Metazoa > Nematoda > Chromadorea > Rhabditida > Rhabditidae > Litoditis > Litoditis marina. Next base: position 27,489,841 of record OZ038434.1, read on the forward strand.
GATTGAGAATAATGATCCCCACTCCGAAACGTAAGAAGCAGTGTTGTATTAAGTTGTTTCGTAGTTACAGAAGCTGTTCACCCTTTTTTTGCGTTTTTCCTTTGGTTGAAACTACCAAACAACTATGATGGTAAAATTCGTATTCGTCTGGTGAAGAAGGACCGAGGAAATGCAAGTGAACAGGGTGATTTCAACCAAACTTGCTGTGTCTGTAGTTCGATCTCAATGCGTAGCAAATTGAAATGAACTCCACGATTAACAATTAACCTACAACACATACTTAGTTGTGCCTTGTACATCATTTTCAGTTGATTTTCACTCGCCGCATCTAACAAATGGATGCGGCTCATAACTTAATCTTGATTATTGTCAATTGTTCGGACATTGCAACCATTTTTTTATTCTTCAAAGTGATTGCAAAAGTGTAGAGGGTGAACAAAAATCATAGAAGGGGTAGTGAAACTAGAGAACGAAATGAAACAGATAGCTTGGAGCTTGACTTTGTTAACCAAGTACTCGTCTATGCGCTCTGAGGCTGTCAGTTCGTTAAATGTGCATAATGAACTTGGTGTTTGTTCACCTTTTCCAAAATTCGTATTCTGCCAAAGTTCTCCGATATTCCCAAAAGGTTCCGTACACATGCTTCAAAAGCAAACAGATCCACCGCAGTTTGTGAATTTAGATACAGTTGAAAACATATTGAATACTTTCGGGTTTTACCGGGAAATATGACGAGTACCAAGTATGCCTGAAATTAATTTTTATACTGACTTTCAAATCTCGTATACTAGAAGAATATCCTTATCTTCGTAGTTCGCTTCTTCAACAGGATAAACGATAATTGAGTCTTTTTTTGCAAACGAATAGTTATAGGATTCGTCAAACCGTTGTGGACACCGTATCATCGATTTTGTATGGGGCATCCATCGCTCAATCAATCGAACTCTCTATTGTCTTTATGGGGAAAATGGCGACTATATATAAGTAGTTGCATGTTTCAAAAACAGATCCAATTTTGAAAAAAGTCAGTGTATTGTGAAAGGACTTGAATAGCGGAACAAATATTCATAAGAGCTGTACATCTTGTTTATGATGGGTAGAATCCATGATAAATATGATCCTTTATTTTTGCCCAGGACCGATTTCAATATCCCACACACTCATTTCAGTGTACCATTGTCCCATTTTACCCATTTTCAAATTTGCTCTGTTGTAAACTTGTTTCTATCAATTTAACTAATAGAAGAAAGGTAGTCTGGAAACGACGAAATTGCAACAAAGTTCAAAATAAACGTTAAATCACCAATAAACAGATAGAGAATAAACTATTGTGAAAGGAATAAATGGAACATATGTTGAATAAACAATGAAACATTGAAATGAGATAATGGATGGGAAAGGGTCATTGACAGAGTGAATTGGATCGTCGGACCAGTGGAACGGGACGTTGAAACAACAGACCATGGGACAATGGGACAATGAAACTTGGAATATGACGTTGAATATAGTTCGTTTCATTCCCACTGAGACCCATTGGCATCGTGCCAAGATTTTCGGATGACCATTTCTTAGAGCAGACAAGAGTATTCTGAGGAATTTTTTCATTCACGTGTTCTTATGAAACTGGACAACCGCTAACAGAGTTTTTCAGTTATTTGAGACACTTCAAAGTGATGAAAATTAGCCTGGAAAATTCATTGGCCCGCTGCCAAGTCTCAGTAGGAATGACCGGAACTATAGCACACTGACTCACATGAATTGCGCCGTTGTCAAAACCGTGATACGCTGGAGGGAGGTGAGCTTCGAAATCCGCCCACCCTGGAAAATGTCTCACTAAGACTAATAACATGTTGACAACACATTCTTCGATGTCACTTATGCCCAATAATGTTCCACACATAACAAGACGCTACTGTTTGTTTTTTTCACTGGGAGAGTTATACTGGATAAGTGGGTTATGGCTACAACATTTCCACTGCATCAAGATAATTAATTTGTGTAAAAGCAATCAGAGTAGAGTATTTATCACCAATTCAAAAATTTCACGCGCTCTGCGTGGAACAAAAACCGTTCTGGCTATTCTCGTGAAGTGCACAATTTTATATCAATAAAATCAGTTTGCGAAGTTCGAAATTCTTTCATTTTATGTAATTCTGTGATTGGAACCGGAAAAAGAACTGTAATCTAACCTTTTAAAAATGTTTTGCTCCAATGCGAATTTTTCACCAAATAAGATCCTGCGGCAATTTCGTGATTGAATATTCTATCATAGAAAATAATGTCAAATCGATCATCTATGAACTCTTCTATTTTTCTGGAAGAATGAATCATTATTTGCATGCAACTTGTTTTTTTTTGTACCAAACAACAAAGTTTGTAATCGAAAGTTTTTTGTTTAGTATAACTATCAAACGGTTCGTTTTCTATTCAACTTTGTTTTGAAACACATCAACGTGCCAAGAAGGTGTAAAATGGTAAGTTTCCCGCCCAACATGCACCATGCAAAACATAGTAAGTGAACATCTAAGTGGGAACCATGTCGTCAGGTGATTGGGCTAGGAAGGTGTGCCACCACTCTCCGAGATTTTTTTTTCTGTTTAGGTTAGCAATTACTGAAACTACAACAACAGAGACAAACAGAAAAACTGAGCATCTGAAAAAACGTGAATATTCACGACCAATCATAGAGTCTACAGTCTGAGAGTTCAATTGGTGTGGAAGGGGCTGAAACGAGCAAACATCAGAAAACAGCGGCAAAGTACCAACAAATGATATGATTACTGAACATGGCTCACACTAACAAGAGCCGTCAACTTTCTTCACATCGATGACTCTGTAATCTCTGTACTACCTTTCTGGATTAACAACTCCAATATCGGCGTCTATGAACAGAGTGTAATCTGTTCGATTCAACACTTGGGCGGCGACACAGTGACGACGGAAAAACTTCTAAATAAAGAAACAACTTGTCACAAAAATTACTCATTTACATGGAACTTGTGCACTGAGAACTGCAGATCATTGGGCTGTTCACGATTGTAAACCTTCGATGACTATGTGTTTGTGAATATCAACCCTCTTGCTGGTTTTTGATCATGTGGGCGGAGCACAACTTACATCTTGATGCGGGCACTGTACAGCAAATTCAGCATCGACAACATACAGAAAAGTATAGTTGTGTATTTTCGCATAGCACATGAGTGTGTCTGGAAAAACTGAAACTAATGGAACAAATAGTTCTCGGGAGCTTCTGCGACCCTCGAAAGGCTCACGTATCAGAACAATTGGTTCCGGTCGAGACGTCAAAAGGTTGATTTCCATTTCCCCCCATGCTGTGAATAATTTTTACGGAAAAAAACATGATCTGAGCGGAGAACAATCAAGATGATATTGAAAATTCGAGAATAGTTATCGAAAATGTAACATCATCATAACAGTTCACAACTCATCTGATTGCCTGTCGAATACTGAAAGCCCATTATTTGGGTTACAAAAGTACAGAAAAATAAGATAACAAATACGCACCAATCGCCGTTCTGTAATTCTCGGCTCTAGTTCCTTTTTCCACAACGACAAGTAATTGGATTGACAGAGTAGAATCGTTGGAATGTCTTTCGTGAAATATGTCATCAACTTCGCTGAATTCAATGAACCCTAGCTGTAAAAATAATATTAGTTCCAAATAAACATATCAGTATGAACGGTGGGCAAGACACGTCAGCCGCATAGAAAATGATCGTTGACAATAACGTGTTTAGAAATTGACAGTAACGTGTTCATTAGCATACATGACTTCCCTTGACGTTTACAAGCACATATCGCGTGACTCACAAAGCGTATGTAGTGAGAAAAGGATAAAACTGCAATCTGACATTCAAGGTTCTTTTTCGGTATCATTTGAAACTCATCTATCAAAACAAGAACGTCATAACGAAAGGATTGAAAACGAGCACATGAAACAACATACGATTTAAGCGAACAGTCAGCGTTGGTATGTTAGTTCAATGTCAACCGTTAAAGAATTCGTCCCTCTCTAATTTTGACTTATGAGTTAACAATTTGACACTTTGGCGAATGAGAAACCATTATCAAAAATATATACTTTTATATCTCTATCTTGCTTCGTTTTCTCAAAAAAAAACGACTTACGTAATGACACCGATAGGGGGGTTGCGTACAGGGTATGCTCAAAATAGACTATCGAAGTACGAAAACATTTAAAAGAATTTTATCACGTACGAAAACACAATTAGAGACTAAGAACTGAAAATAGGGCTGGACGTAAATGAAACAAGTCAGGTTGCGTCACAGTGAAAATGTTCATGTCCTCTTTTTTATTGCTTGATGTTATGCAAGTTTTACAAACTTTCAAACAGAAAGTTTTTTCATGGTCTATGGGAAGACATTGAGAAATTTTTTGAGCTTTTTAAATATTTTGTGTAACTCAGATTGTAGCTGAAGGTTTCTTTACGTTTATTCGACAACCATTAGAATTCTGAAAACAAAAAGACCTATGATACCTGTCTTATTGCAGGGTTATTCTCGATGGTTCTAATGTATTCTCTCAAGCTTTCACTCTGAAAATGCAAACATTTTCAAAAGTGGTCATTCGTGAACATAGGCTAATCAAATATTGCAGACTTATGTTTGAAGTTGTCCGGCCTTGTTCGTGTTTGCTGTAAGCGTATCCAATACCAATTTTGAAGTTCAGATTGAAAACTTTGCTGATCACGAGTGGTTAATAAAACAACCACTAGCACACACGTAACAGCCCTAAAACACATAACAGCAACACATGAAAGCCCTAAAAAAATTCTACACCTACCTTTGTCTTGATACTATGCTCTATCCAGGCATGGTAGAGTGCACAACTTAAAAGAATAAATAAAACAAACACTAAGGTGGATGGACATATGCGCTTCGATCGCATTTGTGATGAACAATCTGAAATAAGTTTTGGAAGAAGATCATTCTCCCACCATTTTGAAGAACCGGGCTCTGATAAAAATGCTACTAAAAATTATAAAATAAGCGACGCATCAAATATAATTCTTCATAATAGTCATGTGAAGCGTGTGTAATATTAGGAAACAACAAATCTACATAAGCCTTATCTTTTTATGGTTATAGCACAAAAACATATTTTGAGAGTTTTCTTTTCCCGTTATTTCATAAACGGGAAAATACTATGAACCAACTTAGACGGGGTAGGCAAGTTGGTGTTTCAGAAACTTACCGGAGTTGTTGATAGTTCGACGAAAAAAGGTGGCATTTCGGTTAACGACATTTCCGTATCGGGGCATTATGAACTTCCTGAAAAAAGCTTTCATGTCCCAGCGCGTTTCAATGTGAAAGAAAAGGCGGTCTGATTTTCAAAAGAGATAACAAATGCGGAAAAAAACGTGGTGCTAAAATAATTTTTTTTTCGAAACGGATGATTTTATTAAAATGAGAAACGTAGTTCCATAAGCATGAACGAAACAAAATCGTTTACGGTGATTCGCGTTCCGGTAAGGCTGATACAAACTTGTTTCCTCGCTTGTTCTACTATTTCGTAGTACTTTATCATGTGAAATTGCACTCAGTAATGCTTGTGAAATCGATCTGTTTCATTGGACAGACAGAGGCACAACCACAGGTGCAAGTCAGGTGCAACAGGTGCAAGTCAGGTGCACACTAATCGCGTCGAGATACACGTTCTAGATAGCATCAGCCATCTGAATTATTACTGTCTAGAAATCGTATACTGTTTGCTAAGTTTCTAGTGTTGCTCAAACAACAAGAACAACTTGATTGGTGTCATTGTAGTTGACAGAGGTAGAACCAAGCGAAAATCAAAAATCTATTCAAATTTTGACAAATCAAATTGTAACCAAAAGATTTTTTTCCATTTCATTTGATCCTCTCTACAATTTAACACGAGGATCTTCCAAAATTTTTCGCTACCAGAGGCTGTTGGAAGTTGTCGTTGTTCAAACGTGAGCCGGTTGTTTCTGCTTTGGCTTCGTTTTGATATCTCGGCGGTAAACTCAAATTGTTTTTCTGGTGTGGTAGAATGTTCATTGACAACGACAACGGTTCTGTAAATAAAGTCTTTGATGTATTTTTTGCCATTTAGGATTTTTTTCAATTCTGGGCGCCTTTCAAGGATGAGCTAAAACCCCGCCGATGTATGGATTATATCAGGAGACCTGACGATCGGCTAACTTCAAACGAAATTCGCGATCGAGTATATTCATAAATGTGACACTACTTTTACTAAACACATTTTCTTTCAATAGTCTTCACGAGGTTTTGTGGTTAGAAGAATTTGTAGAGCAGTAAATATGCGCTTCATAAATCATCGATTGCAAAAGAGTGGATTATGGGTTTGAAGAGACCATTTGTCTCTAATGTTGAGTTTCTAGTTAGCAGTTCCATCACATAGAGCTTGAAAGACTGCATACGGACATGCAACTCTTCTACCTCGTATGCGTACAAAAATGAGTTGCGTACAAAAAAATACTAAAATGGTAATGAACGTACAAAAAAGTTTTCAATACTGATCACCTATCAAAATACAAAAGTTGAGTGACAAAATCAAATTGATTGAGTAGCCAATTTACCTAGCCCGTCACACTAAAATTTTCAGGCTCATGTGTTTATTCAGTGGCTGTTTGCAATATTTGTTTGCTTTTCAAAGTTGTAACGGCGTTAAGGGACTATTGGAACACAATTTGATAATTTTTGTCAGTTTTGAGTTGTTCCATGCATTTCAGAAAAACTGGTCTCTTTAAGCCAGAGTATTGCATGAACACACACGCACAACTAACTCACCGCTCAAAACATCATGTCAATCAAACAAATGAAACAAATTTCTGCGGCTTTTCTTTCACTTTATGTAAAACATAAACACTCACATATAGTTCTCGTCGTACCACTTTGATGCTTTCAGAAAGAAAACATTTTTCTCGAAACAACACTCAGTCGTCATGCAATATAATAAACGGGTTATTTTTACCTTATCTATTGTGGTCGGCAGTTTTGTGATTTATGCATACATGTACAGATTTTCATCGCCGTACACTCAACATATGGGGATGGTGAGAATAATTTATTCTTAATCTGTAATTTTTTTACCAGTTCAGCTCCAAGTTGAGATAGTTCAAAATGCATGGTTGAGCCGATCAGCTTCGAAAACAATCAATGATGTACGTGGGTTTAGACAACAACGACGAATGTGTCTTGCGATCAGATTCATTTGTCGTCGTACAGCAACACCGTCAAGGCCCGAGTCAAATGCTTGAACCGCAAATACGGTGAGTGTTTATGATGTTGAAGATCGTATGCATTCACTGAGAGAAACGAACAATATTGTTGTTTAAACTGGTCAGACTGATTTGCATCTGAGTAGATAGGTCCTAAATAATTAGTTTCGAGAGTTTCACAACGCTCCCTCGAACTTTTTCGGACCCGTTTTCTACTGCAACCCTTAAGTGTGTGTGAAAAGAATTTTCAACACCTTTCGCAACCAGTACCATAGTTTCTGATGGAATCTTCTCAGTCAACAATGTTTAACGCTATATTTCATTCATGATTAACAGTAGAAATGTAGAACGGACTCGAACAAATGTCATGGAACAAGGTGAGTCTGTTTCTGCATGAACCCAACATTTTTACTTCAGCTGCATTCACGCCCCATGTACTTCCCGGCAGCTGGAAAACAACTGTTATTTATTTTTTGAGTAAGTTAATCTTGTTTTTAAATGCTCTGAGCAACGGAATGGACGTATGGAACCGTTCAGTTTTTTATAGAATATTTAACTCAGAATATTTGAGCGTCACTATTGCACCAAAAACTTTCGTTCCAACTCTTGGATATAAGAAAATGTTACGACGCTTCTTTCAGACGATTCCCCTCGCCAAGCAAACATGTGTTGAACAAAGATTGCGACGATTTAAATAAATATTCAAAATCATTGGTAACCACACATAGTTTTTGATAACAGTACAGTTGGTCTGCCTCCGTTTTTACTGCGTTTTCAGTGTGTAACTCGTCAAAGTTGGCTAGTCTCAACACCGACTCTCGGTAAACCTCCCAAAGATGGCCTGACAGGAACCAAATCTCGTGTTTTTTTCATGACCGTTAATGAACTGTAATTAAATGACCCACAAACTATCAATAAATCAGTTTAGTGGCGTAATTGCATTAGAGCGACGGAATTAACCGTGGAGCGCGAGAGACGAGATTCGGTTCCTATCAGACCACCTTTAGAAGTGTATTTTGATCAGGATACTTCTCGAAAACCCGTCAGCCTCTTCGGCCGTTCGGTTGGATTTCTGACAAATCGATACCATTACCATTTCGAGTAAGTGAAAAAAATGGTTGTAGGTATGGAGAAAACAAGTGATTTCAATTCAAGCTAGGGTTATTTTGAAACTACTTCGAGATTAGTTCAGACAACGTACAGAACAGAAATGAATAGCACAACAGGATGTTAAAGAAATGGTCAATGAAACATCGATACGACTAGAAATAACTGAGATGCGTAAATTTACGTCTAGATTATGTTGAAATTGATCCAAAATGGATGAAATGAAAAACAGATACTATAATGATACATGTATAACAAAGAAACTCGACATCGATGAGCCATGGTTGATATAACAGTTAGTGCCAACATGCACATGAAAATTTATCCATTAAACAAATGCTTGTAGTTTGTCCCAGACCACAATATTGGAAGCTGTCTCGTTCCAAAGTCAATGTCAACCGTACTTAACAACATGTTTTGCTACCTCTCTGACAGTGAGACATTCATTCGGAATAATCTCACTCTACACGGAGCAAATTGGTACAATCGGTGACTAATTACTACTATTATTCAATTTGTTACTTGACAAGTTTAGTTTGGCTCTCGTTGTGTACGCACTGCTTCCGTCCCCTGTGATCCCGGCGCTCTTCTTTCTTGAAAACAGTAACCTGCGCGGTAAAATTGTTTTGCCTATGTTCATTTGTCATTCAATGGTATAATGTAGATCAAAAACTATCATCAATGCTCTCACTGTTTTCAATATGTCATATTTCGAAGTTCATCGTTTTCAGTTTCTGTTTTGGGAAGAATGAATTCCGTACCTTCTCCGACATGGAATTGAAAACATCTTCTCGTGTTTCAATTCTGATGATGGTGCGTGATCCAACGCAAAGGTTTCTCAGCGCATTTGTTGACAAATGTGTCAAGTGAGTTGTTTGAGGCTCAGTATCTGTATGAGTATCGGGAACATTTATTGTAGGATTAACAAATGTTTTACGGCAGGTTGAAACTTTTATAGTTGATAACTGTTTTTTTTGGTTTGCATATTCAGAAAAAAATCACAGATCAAACTATTATAACCGTATTCAACTCTATTCGCATACTCGCATACACTGAACTTGAACGAGAAAAGCTAGAAGTTCTTCCACGTTCCATTCAAACTTGTATGTTAACACGTACAACTACATAATAGTAAATCTGGACATTTTAAACTAGCACTTTGTGTTTTGTTTGGCATGGTTGTTTGGCATCTTTTTGCTGACAAGTACGTTCAAAGTGTGACTGCTTCCATTCACAATATATATTTACAGTGAAATGGCCTCCTACAAAATAGATCCTTGCTTTAACTGCCGAGCAGAATTGAGATGTGTACTGGAAAAACTGCACCACGTTTTTTTCCTTCGTTCTTCGATTCCCAGTTTCATTTCACAGTTTGTCTCGAAAAAATACTCTATGTTTGTTCATCACGCAGTTCCACAGACATGGTGAGTGAATTAAAAACATTTCAGCAAAAATTCAACATTTGAAGATCAAAAAATTTAGTCCAAATAGATGAAATAGTCTTTTTCGAGAGTTTAGAGTGTGTTTACTAGGCTCTAACTTGCACCCGTTAAACAGTTTTTTCATGGCTTTTGCAATTATTTGGAAATCTCTATAATTTAGTTCAATATCATTTTAATATTTCATGTGAGTCTCATGTCTTGATAAAATTCAGGAATTGCGACCTGGTGCATAATCTCGAGAAAATTCGTTTCGTTTCCTTTGGTGCGACCGGCAAAAAGCGCAGGCAAATGACGAAAGAAATTGCGCATTTTATGCGAATCAATCGCGTTCCGGAACAGAAAATAGAATATATACAACGCGGATTTACCGGTACAATGTTACGAATAATGACCATGGATGAATATTAGCCAATATAGTCCGCATCGTTCATGTGACTCTTAACAGTAGAGATTCATAGTTTTTTCTTCAGATTCAGACTTCAGAGAGATTCAGAGAGAGTCATAGACATCACTTGGTGATGCGATCTTCAACTTTTTCAGTACACAATGATTGAACCAATTGAAGAAGGACGGTTATGTGGACCTATCCCGTGTCAACCGTCCTTTAAACTGCAATTGAAAATGTATTGCAGTTTGAAGGACTGAAGCGTTCGGATTGGACCACATTATCGTCCTTCTTTAATGCTGGGATGTTTTCTCAATTACCACCATTGAAACTCTCTGAAAACTCGTATTCCTACTTTAGGAGTCACTGAACGTCTAATTGCTCAGTTTTCCATCTTCCGCCTTGGATTAACTACTGCACTTTAGTTGTTTTAGCAGTCGAAGAAACTGTGTCTCTGAAATGGAACTTTGCGAGTGAATGTGCAATGTTCTAGTTTCATCTTCCTTCAAAAGATCCCAACCACAAAAAACTCCAGAAATGAAACTTTGTGGATGAAACATGTTCATGAATAGAATTTGTGCACCACAAAGCTTTCGACTGGGTTCTGAACAATGCGTTAGCCTCACGTTTGTCCGAAACGAACATATATGAAACTATCTGGTGAAATTTAGAATTTACCTCACAAACACATAATTCCAACTTGATCGATAACTTGTTTATGCCATAATATCATACAGTTTCAGAAGCGAGAACAAAACATTCTACTGGAGGAACGACCAATCGTGAGAAGTATGAACGACAATTATTTGGAAGTCCTTACCTAATGTATCTTCTGGAATCAATATATGCATACGACTACGAAGTGTTTCAATTCGCCCGTCCTTCTAAGAATGAAATATATACTTTATGAGAACGGTTATTCGTTGTTCGACCCTAAATTCTTGATCAAGTTACTGCTAATTTTGTTTTAGGTGTATGAACCAATCGTGATATTATTGATCCATAATTCCGGCTGTCATTCGGAACAAAATTAACTAGCTTCTATACTTCGTTTTACGCACGTCGAAAAATAAAAATTTTCCTGTTCAAATGTTTATTTGCAAATTGAGGCAATTATCTCGGCTCGTCCTCAGCAGTGTTCTATGGATTAGTACCGTACAAAATTTAAAGCAGAGTATGAAAAAAGGAATTTGCACGTTATATTTCTAAGGGAACATGGGGCATTCAAAGTATATCCCGGATGAAATGACATGACAATGCATGCATAACTTGAGAGTGGTCTGTTCGCTTCTGGAGCAAAGTGTTCGATTATCGTCCTTGTTGAACTTTGCTAGTTTGTTGAATTTCACAGTAATGAATGTCAGCTTCGAATAGTCAAGATTTACCGGAATCTATCGATCGTGATAGCACAGTTCCCTGTTTATAAAATTAACTGCTCTTCTCTTCCGATCTCGTGCAGAGTGCGACATTTGAGTTTTCGATAGCTCAATATTTTGGGATATTTTCTTTGTTCCCTCAAAAACACGACTTCATTGTTCTCGAATTATTTCTGTAGTGAACTAACATTATATCAACGTGTGAGTCAACCTGTTCAAGTTTCATTTACTCTACGACATACATTGAAAAGCACTTGGCTTGCATATAGTGAGTGCCAAATTCATGAATTTCTGTCTCTCGCCGGAATCGAAACTGCGAGCAAAAGTTTCGTAGCAGGGCGCTAACCGACATGTGTGCGTACACAGCGGAAAGTGAGATATACCATACCCTACTGCCTTTCCATGGGCGACGACTATGATATAGGCAGGTTTCTGAAATGGTATATTGTAATAGGAGCGGTATTTTTTGTGACTGACCTGAACTATTCACCAACCAACTCATGATGAATCGTATTTATTGCTGCTATCTTGTTTCGAAATCAGTGCGTTTTTTGTAAAAGGTCTAGGAGTACCGCGAAACGAACCTATTGAGGAAAAAACACATAGCTTAGCTATAAATGAACTAAATTCCGACTTGGTACATTTTTATTAGGTTTCGACGGGCACCGGCATCACGTATCTTTCTTTTCCAACTTTGATTCGCAGCAAAACTGTCGTTTAGCTCTCAAGTTAACACAATTTTGTACTAATTTCAGCTGTTTAAAACATTCATAACACTTGCATTATATAGATAGTTCTGAGATCCAAATAATGAAGAAAGTTGTATTTTTCCTTGCTGTCGGATTTCTCATTATGGTAATGCCAATATTCCGAAAGGAAAAACGAAGCATACGGTTCAGCGATGAGAAGCTTAAAGGTTAGTCAGAAACATATCAAAATGAGTTCATCCAAATCTAACCAGAGCTAGGTTGCTACAATGTGTCGATGAAGACTTTTTATCTGAAAAGTTGTCACACTCGTTCCAACAACACCATTGATTCCATTGATTAGTGTGTTGAATTCGTATTTCAATCACACTAATCAAGTGGTACTGTGGGACACGCGTTGCTGTAGAAAAATCGCACGGAGCGCGAAGCGATTTGCGTGAGTTGTCTTTGGTTTGGCCATTGCGGACTCGTTTTTTCCTTTCAATTGAGAAAACGCTCCAAATATAATCTTTCTGCAAAAACTAAAAACGAGAGAGTTAGAGAATCACAAATTGAATATTGTGTGAAGAGTGAGCCAAATCGGATGATTTTTGCCGGAGTTATGGTTTCGTGTCGTTGTTGAAAAGTTCCGCCATCACTCGTACCCCGTCACTCGTCCCTGACGGAATTATGTCCGGTTTGTAGGGGAAAAACTACTGATCCGATTTGACTGGAATTCGGAACATGGGTTAAAGGTTAACGTATTACGCCGCGCGCCGGAAAGGGGATCCGTATACTCTCATTGGCGCCAGGCGCGAGCCAACAGGCGCCAAAAAACGGCAAAACACTAGTTGTCGTCAATTAAATTGTTTCAAATCAATAGGAGTTGAACACTTCAATGTGAACTGTGAATTTAAATTTGTTAAACTTAAATTTCGGTTTTGGCGCTCGGAATAGGCGCCAAATGGCGTCAAAACCAGAACACATGACATCGTCAATGAATCGTCTTAAAATTGGTACAGTCAATAATTATCACATGGCAAGTAATTTGCTTAGTTTTGCGCCAGCAATTGCTCTTTTCGTAGGCTGTCTTTCCTAACCCCGAGTAGGGTGTCATCTTGTAATTAACAGCGTAAACATGGTGGTTCAGTGGTATTTTGGGTAGCAATTGTACTGGGCAAAGACCTGTAATTCCTCTAGGGAATTACTCATAGTTTCGTGGAGTACGAGAAGATGGCCAAGGAGAACTCCGATTCCTATGCCCGTTTATAGTGTAAATACATAAACATAGTAAACATAACACATAGTAATATATACAGTTTAACATAGTGTATCTATTTACAATAAACATAAGAAATCACATGAAGCTCAAACTTCTGGACCTTCATTTCGTTAGTTATCGTGTGTATTGTGCTATGTAATATGCGTTCGTAAGCGTTAACTATATTGCCAACATAAATTATGCGTAATATGCGTTAGGACCATCAACAACCTTCCGTTCCGTAATCGTAAGCGTAAGTGATCCTAAAATTATCAAACCTTGCAACGCGGCAAAGCACCGCGTTCGCGCCAATCGTAGCGTTGACGCGTATTGTTATGGCGCGCATTTGAATCGTATATATTCAAGCTGTCGCCTGTCGCGACACTTAGTCTAAAAGTGAAAAAAATCCTGTTGGCACCGGGCGCTGGCGCCAATTGGCGCTAAAGTTCAAAAATGTGAGTTGTCGTCAATTAAACTGTTATGAGATATTGAATACTCCAATGTGAAATATGGATTCACATTTTCCAAATCGAATTTTATCTTCTGGCGCGTGGAAGAGGCGCCAAATGGCGCGTTTGTCTATCGGCGCCAAAACCGGTGTAATTGTCATAGTCAATCAAAACTTTTCTTTCTTGTTCAGTTGTTGAAAATCAGGCGCTCAGTAACTTGCGTTATAATACAATACCAGCAATTTCATGGCCTACATTCGACTTCTTACACACAAAAAACTGTCAAATAATGAAGTAACAAGATCCGATTTACAAGAGATTTGATGTAGTGAATTGACAAGATCTACTCTGTGAATAGGTGGAATGGATAGTTGTAAAGAGTACAACTAGCAAAAAGAGAACAATAAGTAAATAGTAGGAAAACCAATAAATGTGTGAGTTGCGTAAGGTTTGATCTCTATATAAGCAAAAAGTGAACGATACAAATTTCTGTGATACTATAGCAGAAGTATTCTGCAAAAATAGAACAATTCCAATGTTGCACAATGGTTCACAACGCACGCATTCATCGAAGTACACATAAAATACACTTCGGCAATTTCTGAAATATTATGCGGGCTTCGTGAACCATTGTGCAACATTGGTATTGATCTATTTTTGCAGAATACTTCTGCTACAGTATCATATAAATTTGTATCGTTCACTTTTTGCTGATATAGAGGTCAACCTTACGCAACTCACACATTTATTGGTTTTCCCACTATTTACTAATTGTTTGTTGTTTTAGCTTTGTGCAGTTTAGAGCTTTTTTTTTACACTTCCGGAAGAGAACGTTGAAGCCTCAAATTGTGTACCAGATTATGATTTCTTGATGAAAACTATGAGAACTGGAATTGGCAATCGGAAATGGAGTGCCACACCCCTCAAGCTCTTAGCAAGCTACTCGTACAAGTCTTACTCGGTGGTAACAATACAGTCTGATGGGTGGTATGGGTGAGTGTTATGTTTCCGGTCATTCGAACTGCGACTTGGCAGCATGCACCAATAAACATTCCAGGCTATTGGTCGCCACTTTGACGATGTCAAAGAACTGCAAGTCTCTGTGAGCGGTGGTTCAGTTCCATAAGAACACGTAAATAAGATACGTTTTGGAAAACGTGTTGGCTCTAACAATTAGTCATCCGTGAACATTGGCACAATGTCAAAGTCTGGGTGCAATTGAAACAAACCATCAGACATAGAAGGGTCTATATTTTTGTCATACAAAAAAACCAAAACTGCATGGGAAATCTGCAAACAAGTATTTGAATACCTGACTGAACAAACTTTTTTGTTGAAGTCAACACAAAAACAAGGAATGTGTGTTCCACCCATTCACAACCCCACTACAGTAATGCGCTCAAACGTCCACTTCAAGGTTTGATGAATCCAACATATTATGGTGGACTTTTTGGATTTTTTCCAACTTTTGATAGGGTAGTCCTTGATTACTACAAACTACTCTAAGAGATTGGAGTCAAAACAATGGACTCATGAAAATACCTTGAATATTTGACGGATTACTGTAGAAGAACATCGGTTGGTGAAACAGAGTGCATGTTTAGTTTTCACTCATCAAACACCGGTCTTAGGTGAGTTTGTTGTTTTCCAGACGAGAAGTGTACTGCCGATATCTGTCTTCAACCTTTGAAGAAGTAGCTCGACCAGTGAAATCCTATGTGTTCCCGGAATGGGTTGTTCATTGCTGCAAAGTAGATGAAGCCAAGTATATGACTATTACTGTAGAAAAAAACGCCCCGATTGTCGATTGGGTTCCTATCTTGGATAGATTTAGTAGAGGTGGTCTTTTCTGTCAAAATTACCTGACCGCTGTGATTATTTTTCTCTTACTGTTCCGAAATTATTATATACTACTGCGTATTTTGAGCGTCAGTTGAGAGAAAAGTGCGCCAGAGTGGCACACGTTATAATCTATGACATGCTCAGAGTGTGAACATGTCCTGCCTAAATTGGCTTTTTACTCTGTATGACGTGTGTACAATTCGCCTTCCGCTCACCATGTGCAAAACCCTGATTGAAGCGATTTCAAGACCTTCCGTAAAGTTTATAACTTAATTATGTTTCAGATACGCTTTATTCACTATCTCTTTGTCTTGCTCCGTTGTACGGAAATGAAAGTAAATGGCTCATGCTCGCAGAAACTATAGAACACTATAAACTACAAGGCGTGGAACATGTATACGTCTATGTAAAAGATATCGATACATACTCAAGAAAAGTGAGTGTTTTGGACAAGAATGAAAACGACGAATAACGAAAACATACACACTTTTCCTAGTTATATGATTTGACTTTTCATTTCATTCAGCTGCTTGAATCCTATTCTCGAAGTGGAGAGGCAGAAATTATATTTTTTGACCAGAGAAACGATCGAATACCCAGAGAGTGGCAGTTAGTTGGGGTTCAGGTGAGCGATATAGGGAGGACGGAAGACTATAATTCTTTATTATTCATGTGACTATTGAGAACTGATAACGCACAAACAGGAAAATCTTACAATAAATTAATGTATGGTTAGGTTTTTCATTGCCAGCAGTTTCTGACGGAAACTCAGTACGATTTCTTCGCTGGCTAATGGTAATGTAGTAAGGGACAACTTTGAT
Source organism: Litoditis marina (assembly GCA_964036275.1). Taxonomy (NCBI): domain Eukaryota; kingdom Metazoa; phylum Nematoda; class Chromadorea; order Rhabditida; family Rhabditidae; genus Litoditis; species Litoditis marina. The sequence goes on from OZ038434.1 coordinate 27,506,457, forward strand.
TTGGCGTTTCAATGAAATAACTGCTAAGTTCTCGGTTGATGATTTCTCTAAAGCATTGATTCGACTATGAACGATACTGTAATATTCTACTAAAATCCAAATAATAACACACAGAGCTTCACGCATTGTAGGTGGTAGATTTTCACAAATTTAGTTACATTCATTATTTAGGACTGTCTCCAGCGATCACGTCATCATTCAAAAAGATCTATTTTTGCGGACATTGACGAGCGTATGCTTCCCTCTACCAATACCACTTTGACGATTTTTTCCGAGTAAGTAGGTCAATGGTTGTTTGGACGTTTTTCTACCTTATTGGAAGCGAGGGGGCAATTTGAACTTGACAGAAAAAAACCTGAATAGCATCTTGCCGCGCTGACGTCGCTGATAATGTTTGGACCGTGTGAACTTCGAAACGTTAGCTACAAAAACTACAGTGTGAAGAAATCATTTCAATATTCACCAACTGAGATGATGTTTGAGACCACCGTTACGAGCGTTAAGAAGAATACGCAGCAACACGGAATAATCTGAGTGAATAACGTCATGTACGGACTAATTATAACTAAGTGACCAGTCTCTTCTACAAACAATTTACACATTTATTGGAATATTTTTTCTAATTCCGGTTGTTTCACGAAATCGCATATTTATGAAGCTTCCGTTGGAGAAGAAAAGAATTAGTTTCAAAATAAAATATATTTGAGGAAGTTGTTTAACAATGATCCACGTCTAGCACTCCTCGAATTTCGGCCGCAATGGGTTTTTCGAGATAAACAAGTACCGGAAAAGTATCTGGTGAGCTATTTATGTTTTCATTTACTCATGATAAAAACAAAACAGTATCTTATTTCAGCAATTAGAAGTGTTATATGTTTAATATTTACTCGAATGTTTTCTGTGTGCTTCTCTCTGATTTTTATGGGACTTTCCCTCATTTAAATGTGTTCTATGCTTGAGCAGAAGGCCATTATATTGTTCATTTGAGGGAGTTCAAACACTGAACGACCATCTCCCCACAAGAGTTTTTCATAACACCACTGCCTGGCCACCAGCCGGAAACACTGCCAAATGTATTGTTGATCCTGAAAAGGTAAATTAGTTCTTCCTATCACGGTTTCAAGTTGTTGACACCAGAATCTTAAATAATAAATTTAAAGTGAGTCACACATTTTGTACGACGAGTAGAACTCGAAGCTATCAGGCGGAGGAAAAGCTACGTATTACGTATCATCATCAATTTTCGGATAACAAAGTGGGACAGTACCGAAACCAAATGATGAGGTCTGTGCTACAGTTGCGTGGCAATTCCGAAGCTCGTCAACATAACATAACGCTGGTTGCAATCCTCTTCGCGAACGCATAAGTAGATTCCAATCTGACCTATGCCAGACTGAGCACGCACCCTCGACATATTGAATTTTTCTCAATTTCAGATCTTGACTATGTGGGTGCATAATGCTTGTGTGTTCTATCCTAATGCTTCCAAATATAAAGTCCCACCAGAAGATGCAATAATTAGGTGAGTGTTCTAAGGATATTTTTGGAGTACTTTTAACCGCAGTGTACTCAATGTGAACGCTTGAGCAGTCGACAATATGTTTATTTTCCGCAATTCTGCGAGAAGTGTGCGTGAACCTTTTCAATACTTCTTTCTGCCGAAGCTTGTGTACACATTTTGCGCTATTGCCCTCACCGTTTAGTTTGCGCACATATTGAGTTTCAGTGATTCAATTGGAAGATGAACTTAATCAAACGTTTATTTTTCCATTTACATCAACCTATAATTCATACTCTACCGCATTCAGACACTACAGAGATCTTGTCCCAGACAATTGGGGTGCGGTTCATTTAAACGAAATGGCACAACTCGGAGAGTTCAAGAACACTGAATATCCCACACACTTGATGTTGTCACTGTTTAAAAATATTCAGAATCGACTGGATCGTGTTTATCTTGTAACTTTGCCATAGTAGTGTATAAATCATTTGAAACCCGTTGAACTTTGATGAAATGTTGATATTTCGAAAACAATATGCAAACAAGTACTCGAAATACCTTAATGATAATACCATAACTATATGAAATGACCGTTCGATACATACAAAAATGAGGTATAATTGCGCGTTACTTGACAAGCGTGTCAGCTAAAAAGCTGATAAATTCCATCGAAACGACTTTTATTTGAAAACTGGTAACGAATTTGTACTTATTGATGCCAAATTTACATATTTATTGCATTTGTCCTTTCAAATGAATGGCCGATTGCTGCCCAACCGTTCACCAAAGTTTTCACTATATGCAACTCAGCGACGCTGATTTGTGAATATTTACTTCGAAGTCACATACGAACTGCAGAGATTCACATACAAGCTGCACATAAAATTATGGATACCACAGAAATTGGTTTGGTACTTTGCAACCGTCAAAACTACATTTGAGTTACATATTAGGGAAGTATAGCTTTTCTCCATGGATCAGTTTTCTCGATTAATTGTGAACAACGAAGCAACATCGTGAAAAATCTTTATCACAACGGTTTTCATTCTACAAAAATAATTCCACAGTAATGACTTAGTTGTTGCGAAAATTCAATCCTGTCCTGTATCTGATAATGTCGTACTCTCTCATACGATCAGGAGCCACGTGGTGCAGTGTAATCAAATCAGAAGCAAAAGCCTCATACTTCTGAAACACTAATATGTAATGTAACACGTGAAAACTATATTTATCATTATTATGTAATTCAATATTATCTTATCAGGCAAGCTTCTGGGAATATTATATTATAAAAAATAAAACCTCAAACGCCGAGTTCCAAATTCAGTATCAACCACCCGGGAAAAATCGTCAGTCCTCTCGTTTTCCTAAGGTGCTCTGAAGCTGAATGTTTGGCTACAGAGTGTACCCTGACTAGATTTGGAATAAGAAAAACTGTTTACTAGACGTTTGACGGCTATATTCCTCAACTTTTTTAATAGTCTGATATATTACTAACTCTGTTCCACGGCCACTTCGTGTAAACGACATCATTCGTCTCGAGGTTGAACATTGTTGTGATGTTTGGTGGATTGAATCGATGCTGACCATTGGTGTTCCGAGTGTCGGTAGGTAGAATCCCAATGTTAGCGAGACACCTGTCAACAAAGCGAATTCGCGTATAATTCTCTCTCCGAGTTGGACTATATAGTCAGTCAATCGCACAGTCATGTGAAACATGTTAAATACAGCATAACTCCGGAACGTTCAATGAGAATGTACACGATAGCCCACTAGAATATTGAGTTTACGTGAAAATCATATGACGTCTGGTATACCTGATCTCCAATCGACTCAGCACCAGTAGCAAAGTTATGCAAATTGTGAGCTCAACCTAATCGAGACTCTCAACACTTTCTGATCACATTTTTGCCAATTTTTCAATTTATAAACATAGTAATGGTGATTACAATCTGAAGTGTGACCAGATAGCTGAACTCGAATGTGATATTTTCATGAGGCCTTGCTGTCAGGTTACGGTCGCCCTACACTGTGCGTACGAATGGCAAGTTGGCAACTACGTAGTCAAGATGTGATAAAGCTTGATCAGGTTAAGCTCACATGTTGCATGACTTTGCGACTGTATCTGATAAAACAGTTTTGAAATTGATCGTCGCATTCTCTGCCACCACAAACCACCACAAGTAGAAATAAACAACCGAAGTTGTTTCAAAAACGCAATGGTCAAACTAAACACAACTCACGAGCAGCGCAACGCTTTACGCTAGCAACTATATTACTTGGTCACCAATGTCTAACTGATTTGTAATGTCAGTCTTCTCGGGTTTATACAAGTTTTTTTTTCACACGATAATCGATTCACACTGTACTTGGAGTCAACGCGTGATCACCTGCTTATGCCAACATCCTCATTAATGTCGAATGGACAATTAGTTTCGTTTGAGTACGCTTTGTCTACAAAACGTTTCAGGGCTGCTCTGGATAAAATATAACCGGCTCCTCCAGACTGGTATCCGTTTTCCTGCAATTACAAATCATTTCCGAAAAGAAGACTTTTCAACATGATTTGTTCCTATTTGTTCCTATACTTTATTTACATATGTAAAATTGAAGTCACCTGCCGAAATTTAATGAAGAGAGCAGAATGTATGTGTTTTTCATTAAGCCACATGAGTTTCAGAAAACTTTGCGTTCCTTTACCAATTGATTGGACGATCATTGAGAACAGAAAAAAAGCCTCCTTTTTATTGTGTTGGAAGAAAAGCAACAGCTTGCATGTGTAGAGGTGGTTTAAACAAATAAGAAACAAGTTTTGTGAAATTGATTTTGTTCATTAGTTGAAAGAACCACGAAGTATAGTGGAACCGCTCAACTGAGTCAAGATAAAACAAGTAATGCTCATACAGACTGATTAACTAGTACAAATTGGGAAAGCTCTTATATCACTCATTTTTGCTTCAAACTAACTGGAATGAAAACATACTAAGTAAGGCTTGAATGTGTGTCCAAGAAAATAGGGCTTTTTTGGATCCAACTCGCGGAGATAGGCCTGCAGATTCTCCCATATGACGTAGGTGTCATCATCCACCAAGAAAGGAAATTTTGTGAAAAATTAACAACAGCATGAATAAATAAGAGTACGCCTCATCACCGTTGTAATCAAGAAACGTATACCTTGAATCACATGGTTTCATCAACAGAATGGATCTTAAACAGCTCTTCTGGTAAGCACTTACCTTGAAGTACCAGTCAAACCCCAGCGAATACAGTTCGTAAATGTGATAAAATGCTCGTCGTGTTTTCGGAAACAGCTGATCGCAACTATCATCCAGATCATGAAAAACATTAGAGTACGGTATCGACTCGTCTCCAATCGGTTCTGTCGAAAAGAACTCGCCGTGATCACATCGGGGAAGCCATGTCTCATTAACAGCCAGAACCTAGAAACTGAGGTATGTATTTACAAAAAAAAAAATTTTCTCGCGTGCCATAACTGATACCTTACCATATACCAACCCCCAGTCTTGATCTTATCAGATATAAAACATAACATGGAAAATGCTTCGTACAGGGAACGTTGCCTACCGCGGCAAGTGAACGAACAATGAAATCGAAAGACCTGAATATCAAAAGATGGATTCACAGGCTTCGGCTTGATTCCAGTTTGCAGATAACATTTCCTATCCGACATGATTCTAAAAACGTAACAAAAATTGAAAACGCGAGCGTAAGACTAGCCAATTCCACATACTCTGTCTTTATGAAACTTCGGGCTCGTCGAAACCCAACAGAAAACACTTCCATTTCTTGGCAGTTTCTGCGCTGCCGATGACATGACAAATTCCGAGGTTTTCATTGGTAGAAATGTTTTTCTGGAAATATCCGGATAAAACTCGGAAACCTATGTGGAAAATTGTAAAAAAGGAAAACAAGAGAAAAAGTAAAAACGGTCCCACTAATGTGGTTCTTGGAAAATGTTGAGGGAAATAACAGAAATGCACACATATTTTTCTTCCGCCTTTTTTTAAAAGAAATATTGTACTCACTACCAACTTGCAACTCACCTGTCATAATAAGGTAACGTGATCTGTTGTCGATAGATATTAATAATCAATACAATGACAGTTACGAGCAGAAGAAGAACTATTTTTCCAAATGCTCCGGCATGTTCCGCCATATGAATCCAGTTCTGCGATTGTAGAAATGAACCAACAAGTTCAATTGAACCTCAAAAACCAATTCTATAACAGTGTTCTGTGCATGGTTCGCTTACTACGCCACTCGATTTACAAAAAGCACGGGAGTGCGGAAAAAAGTTTGGTGATAATTTGACCAATGAAACCTTTCACTTTTTGGTAGCCTCAGAACTGAATGTTCTCGATGACACGAATAGAGGTTTCGCGCCCTTCTTCAAACAAGTTTACAGCGTTCACACAAATGTTCAGTCTACATACAATCAAAGCTCGCACGGTTGGACGAACGACGCAGCAGAGGTGGAAGAAAACCTACAATCAAGATAATATGGGCGGTATGAATCTTTTCAAGTCAACGTTGGGAGTGCCGCTTTTGTCGGGTCAGGTATCTTTAAGCGAATAAACATCATTCTTCGAAGATCCATAAGTTATCTCTTTGGGGTCTCCTGCCGCCTTAGACGTGAATATTGTCACAGCGCGCCAGTCAGAACAGGATTGAGTTCACTATTCGGATGGAATGTAAAAACCGTTCACAAGCAGAGAAGGTTTGCCCAGCCACCCTCCACAAAATATTTTTATCAACACCAAGAAAGTGAGAGTTGCTAGAAGCATTTGGTCTGCAAGCCAATCAACTATGGAGAGCATCGAAGTTCAATACCTCACGGGGAGTAAAACAATTTATTCATTTCCTGTTATACAGAAATATTTGTTTAACAAAAAAAATGTTTCGGATGAACCAATAGTCTCTGTTTTCGATTAGCATACTTTTCTCATGGTAGGGAAACGCATTTTGAATAGTATTCGATTAGCCAAGTGCTAGTATTTAGTGACCGTTTTTTCTAAGCTCAACTAGCCGAGTGAAAATATATCTCATAACTTATTTGTTGGATTTTTTTTCCCATTTTTTGGCGAGTAATGTGTCTTTTCACTTCTGCAAGTGAGCTGTTTGAATTCTGCTCAAATAGCTCACCGGCCAGATTTGAAGTTTGAACACACGTGTTTTGCAATTGCAATCATGCGTTACTGAAAATCCGCAAACGGGAAACAACGCAGACGAGTTTAGACCAGAATGTACCTCTTTCCCCAGTTTTCATCTAACAGTGGGGAATTTCATCAAGCCAATTTGTTTTCATTTTTTTTAGTTGTTTCAAGTCCAGTTTTGGGCTCAAATAAAACCAACCGAGATCCCACCTTCTGCGACTTCGAAATGTCCCCAGTCACGATCGAGACGGTTTTTGAGTTCGACTGTTGAAAGGCGACTAATTCAACAGAATGTTGTGTATTTTCAAAAAGTTATTCTAATCATTGTCTGTACTTTGTAAGACACAGAGAACCCGAATTCGCACTTGTGTTGTGGATTTAACTCATTCATGTGTGATATTCAATAGCTCAATTTAAGCATTTCAGAAACCTCACATAATCGTTCAGGTTTCATGTCCGCCATAGTTGAATATTAATAAAATATGCACTAGTACAGACATCTGTGAATAACTTACAACTATGTATTTACAGCAACATAATCGGTATGCGACTAAACTATAACAGCCGAACTATTCTCATTTTGGTAGTTCTATCATTTGCACTATATATGGTATATTTTTCAAAAATCACCAACGCACAGGTAGTTACTGTTTCATATGAATGCTAGATTCACAGAATTATGGGTTATAGGTTCAGCTGAGAAAGTCAGAACAACTGGAGTAAATGTTGATGATTATCTTTCTTATGTGCCTTGCGTCTGCTGACCTCTTGTGATTACTTTGCAGAGTGATCGAGTCAAAAACTATCTATCCAAACTACAAGATTATGATGCTATAAAACATGTGAGTTTACGAGAGAAAAATTGACTAGACAGTGTGTTTACATCCTGTTAAAACTTTGTTCACCATTGTTCCACGTGTAGTCTTCCATAAAACTTCTGTTCTCGTAGGCAATAACTAGAGATGTGTGGGTTTTTCGCAATAACGACTTTCCAACGTAATGAGGTATTTCATCTGTTAGGAATATAGTTCGAACTTTTCCAACTTTTTTCCGGAAGAAATTGAATTTGTAACAAAATGACGTATTGTTATTTTTGGAGCAATATGTACCACTATGCAGCACAGAAACGACATTGAATTCCATTAAATAGATAATGAGTCATCGTTCGCGCAATAATAGTTGATAACTGTTTGCGAGATAGCAAAAAAACCACCCCTTGTAGTGTCTGAACAATATTTTATTCAGTTAGAAAAAATCCAGCTCGAAGAAGAAAGAAACAATGTTGACACACGCATGATTACGCGCTCTTCATTTTCCATCCAAATTCTGATTATTGTTGAAAGTGGAAGTAATGAAGAAAACTATAAAACAGCTATCGGTGAGTGAAACCTCAATGTTTTTCGTACAAGCCAGATTTCGTCCGAGAAGAAAATAAGAGCCATGTCGTTATCATGCGTGACAGTGAGTTGCTATTGTAAAATTACGAAGCATGTCATTTTATCATTGTCAACAAAACGACATGGCTCCGATTTTCTTCTCGGACGGAATCTGGCTTTCACAAAAACAAGCACGGCTTGAAAAATACCTCTCATTTGACCAAACTAGTCATTTACATCAAATTATGAGAAAATCGGACAAACTTGCGGTGGAAATGAAAAAAAAATATTTTGTCACAAGATGTAGAACTTGAAAACCTGAAAGACGTGCGCAATGAAAACCACACCAACAAGGTATGCTATCTTTAGTATCTCTCTCAATTCCTTTACGCTGAATGAGTACTACTTGTCATTCAAAACAGTTTGGTAATTACGCGCATTCTCAGTTTGACTTTTTGCAGATACAGTGAAATGCTATTCACGAATACAGAACTATTCGTTTGTGTATGTTACTGATGCAGAGTTCAAAAATCAGTGTCCACACCGAGATGTAAGTTGGAATCGAAGTCTTTTCTCTAATACTGAGTTTGTGAAAAATGAAACTAGATAACCTTTCATCAATTCCCAAACTGTTATAAGTTGTTTCTGTGAAACGTTGTCAGTGCAATGCCAACATCGTAAAGAAACGCGTTCAACTAGAGAACGATTTTAACATTGAAAAGTCGTGATATAAGGTGTGCACGCATGCACGATTTATGTCTAATCTCTTGAAGAATGTCTCTGTAGTTAACGTATACAATATTGCAATGGACCATTTCACTTGAAAGACAGTGTGAACAATTTCGGTTTGTGCCCTGCAGAAAAACTATTTGCACCCAGTACGTACATCCACATCGGGATAAACCCGTTGGTACCTTTAAAAAAATATATTTCATCTGCGAATTTCTGTTTGTAATATTAATTATGTCCTATAACACAGTCTAGATCAGTTGAATAAAACTTGATTGGCCACAACCAGACTGCGCAAAAAAAATCATGAGCAAAGCCAGATTGCGCAACCGTGAACCCGCGAAAATCAAATTTTTCCACACCCAAAATGAACGAAGATAAACTATGACGATCACAAAACCCACGTACCAAACATTCGAGTTTTCATCGGTTGAGATTCTTCACGACATCAATGTAAACGCTCAAACTTCTATTCAGTTATGAAATAGATTCGCTCCAGAAGTTTTTTCGCCGACACTGTATCACTGCACGGCTTCTGAATAGGACAGACTATACTTTGTTTATAGACGCCGACATGGGGGTGGTAAATCCGGAGAGGTACGTCGAGCTCATACTCAAGGCAGCCATCAAATTGACGAAAAGTTGTGAATTAGGCTCTATCGAGCAGTTTCAAACATTCTCAGTATACACAAGTTTCAAGTACAAGTTTTTTCATTTGTTATCACAATGGTTAATAGGGGTGGCACATGACCGATCTTTTCTACTCTTCACCCAACCGAAATGACACAATGATGATGCATAGTATTGGAGCTGTTTCTTTATCTAGTTTTTTAGACAAAGACACCTTTTGACTCGAAACGAACGTGAACTTTCGATATATTTATTGTTGATCTCGGGATGTTATTACCATTTCAATTGTCCATCTGTCCGTGCACCGTGTCATTTCAGAAATATGTTTTCAGAAGAATAGAAGAATACATCGATGAACGTTTTGAAATAACGTTCTACGACCGATTCTTCAACTACGAAGTTGCAGCAGGGTCGTACTTAGTGAGAAACACCGAATGGAGCAGGGTGTTTTTGATGGGTGAGTGCGGGTTAAGTGGCTTCATTTACGAGTGTCCACCAACAGTCGATGTCTGGAAACGAACTGCTGGAAGCATTAAAAAACGTCTCTGTCACTCAGGGACATGTCAGTCTATTTGAGACTCTTTTCTGAATTCGAAAGCGAAACATTCTGATGTGTTTCACATTTAAATTTTGAATTCCGTCTCACGTGGCTACTTCTTTCATGTCATTTCACTTCGTTCACGTGTACTTCAAATTTCTGACATCAAGAGAGTGAGTGAACGTTTTCTAAGTTTCAAAAGTATGCTTTATAGGATGGGCCGACTTTGAATTTCGTACTCCCCCGGGCACCCACGGATCGGACAATGGAGCAATTCATGTAACTATTCGTAGTATCAGAATAATGTGAATTGTGACTAGTATTGCGATCTCATAAAATGTAGATGACGATGATTTTGGTTACCAGCTACTACGCGTGATTCGATCTAACATTATCATTCCAGGCCTATCTTGCTCTGGTCATATTTCCTCGTCAGACCGAATCATACTTCACCTGCTTTGAACTGTACCACGTCTCCGATAGTTTTGATGACCTTTTTGCGTTTGAAGCATGTATACGGGGAGTAATGGGAATTTCGGGCGAATTCGGTAGAATACGAATATTGAAAAAGGTGAAGTTTCCACTGAGATTGTTAATAATCTACTATGTGAGTTACATATATGTAGCTCATGACGTTGCTCATCCATTTGTGTCTGCAGAAAACATAGGTCTTCTGAAACGTTTGTGCATACATGACGTAACAACCGTGCCGCTCACATTTCTCTTAAAATAACTACACTACATGACATAAAATAGTCTGAACCGCTAAAGAAGACTCCGTGAATAAAAACAATACATGAAGTTCGTGTTCTCCATGCCCTACGGTCCATGAATCTCGGCATTTCGATATTTGTTTGTTTTATTTCTTACACCAAACACGAGATGACAAGATGTTTATTGGAAGTGACGAAGATCCAGTAAATTCACTGTCTTCAGGGCCTGAAAAAAAAGCATTAATTAATTTGCGTTGTGTGTTTGAGGGAACAGCGTGGGTCCGAGATAATTGGTTAACCAACAGCAAATGGAGTCCAAGTCAAGACTTCATGATCCATTCCTGGAAAGATGATCAACTTACCACTTATTCTCGTAGACAGTTACCTCTACCGTAAGTTGGGTGATTACTCTACTAGAATGAAAGCACTAGAATATCATTGGTTTTGGTCAATCTAGAATTCTGCTTTGCGAGTGTAATGATACAATGTAATGACCAACAACGTAAAAACAACGTAAACCTCACTACATTCTCTCACAGAACTCGAAGTACGGTCGTTACCGAAACTCTTAAAGGAGACCGGAGAGCAACATGTACTTTTGACTGGACGCGTTGCGTGTCGCGCGGCATCGTCATGTGAATGTCACGTGGACTGATCAAACTATTATACGAGTTATTTGTGCTCTCTGATCTCAATACAGTTAGAAACGGCTCGAAACAAAATCTCTGCTCAAGTTGTGTTCCGGTCTAGTTTAATGTACCGGGCTAGTGTTCAGCTTTTCCCCGTTCAAAAACACCTGATCTTAACGATGAAATGTCCGTAACACCAATTTTTGACATGTTCAATAATAATAATAACATTCTCACGTTTTCACATAGGATCGACGACGAGAAGCAGGAATCTTGGTACAACCCATTGGCTGGACCAATAGATTTAGAAAAATGTGGTCCGAGGTAGGCTGATGTTGTTATTTTCACGAGCAAGTAGGATGAAGAGGGACTAAACAGAGTGAGAAAGTCAAAAAAGGAAAGAGAAGAATTTTTACTGACTAATACGTATTTCAGCGTTTGGTATTGAAGCTGAATGCTTCGTAGTAAAGTATTGATTGAAAAATGAACTTTGTTATCACATTAAAACATCCTAACAATACAAAACTGTATATTTTGACTACTTTTACGTAGTAGATATTTGAAACACGAAGATATTTTTTGAAACCTGTCACAATGTAGACTGTAGTTTTTATAGTGCGAACTATAGACTCACAATGAAACTTTGAAAACAATATTCTTCGCCGGAATAGAAGCATCAAACAAAAACGAAAACTATACATACACTCTTTCAAGGAACACTACCTGGAACTATGACCGTCACTTGATCACGTCAGCAGAATTTATCAACCTACAGCTCTCCCAGATATTTGAGACAGCCGAGAGGTTGAGATATCGCAGTTTCAAGCTGTTAGCAAAACGTTTGCGGATATAATGAGATTTGAGTACTGTGAATGTTTGGTTATTTATTGGAACATGATATTAGAGTTTTGTTTCACTCATCTTTCACTCACATTGTTCTACTCATTCTCAAGATAAATTTTGGGAGTAAGTTGTCACAGCTTTAAGCTTTATTCCAACCTTCGAGAGTGTTCTAGAAACACTCATAATGGTCGAAACGTGAAGATGAGCGCACACTGGCCATACTAAACATAGGTGAAACGTTCTGCAATCATGCTGATTTATTTCGAGGTTCCGCTGTTTATGAAGGTCAGCTTCATTCCACTGATCCCGAACAGGTTCAAAATTATATGTGTGATGATAGGAGGTATCCAGAAATCAGTTAAAAGCTTCAAGTAAAAACAAATCTAGTATATACGTATACATGAACCTTTAGGAACAATTAAAAGTGTTTCCAACCAATTCCACTTTTGTCTGGCTAATACTGAACGGAGAAGTATACAGGTCAGAGAGAAATGAACTAGTTAGCGGTCCCATCGATCTTCATGCTCTCTCTCTCTCGGTTGGTGGGTAGTTTTGTATATTTTCAATTCTCCAATTGTCTGATTGTCTATTTTTAATTGTCCATTTGTCCAATTTTGAAAAACTTGTTAATTTTTCTTCTCTTTTCCTTCTAACTTTTTAATGTTCCTTTCTCTCCACACCCGGGGGTCAGTTTACGCGTTTAAATGTTTGACGGATTGGGATAAAACTTGCACAAGTGGGGTAATCTACCACGCGGATCACGAATATGCTAATTAAAATTTGTTCAACGCACGCAAAACGTGATCTTTTTGGCCTTTCTTGTACTCAAAGTATGGCAATTGTGAATACAGCGCACATTGCACAAAGGAATAGTTCAAGAAGTAAATTAATTATTAAACAGGTTCTACTCATTGAGACGTCTTTTTCTTGTAACAGTTGAACGTTTCACGATTCGAGCTCATATAAATTAATAGATATCATATCCCACCATTCCCACTGAGAATGTCAAAAACGTTGAGGTGCTTTTTCAATAGGTTTGCTCAGAACAATAAAACGTGTTGTATTTGGTTGCTTGTAACATCATGTTGGCTAAACACATTTTCAGAGAAGCAAGTCTTTATGGAAACCATATTTGATCTAAGTTTCATTGGCACACTGCCACAGTCTGAGTAGGAATGAATAACACTATGATTGTTTTTTACTTTAGTTCTACACTAGGATTTCTAAAGAAAAAACGGACAAACTCTTTTTCCTCATCGATTTCTGAATCTTTTCGAATACTTTTAAAAAGATCAATTGACGACGAGGAAGTTACTGAAAAACTGAAAGCAAAATAATTCTGGTTATTCTAAGTGTTAATTATATTATAGTCAAGGTAATATTCATATGAAACGTGCATAACATGAACAAATACGCACTTTAAAGTTGCACGTTTTCGAGTTTTGATGTGTTATTCTTTGACTCTGTGAGGACTGGACAATACAACCCACAACACCGGAACGATACATGTTTTTGTTGTTTCGGTTAGAATTACTGTTTCCAATCCTTTTCTACCGCTCTCGACAAAAAGTGGTTGGTTTGGTTTCTAGAGTCTCCTCATCACGTTGGTAGGGTTTTGCAAGCTGTCAATTGAGTTTCAGGCCTGTTTTTTGAACTTCTGTGAAAAGTATGCGAATGTTTACCGAATGATTTACTAAAAACACATAGAGAGAACTCCACTGACATTCTGAATCGCCAGTAAAAAATGAACAATAGGACAAATGAGAAACAGAAAATTGAAAACACTGCATAAAACGTCAGTTATGCGATTATTGAATGATATACATGCAACATAGGATGGTAGCTTAACAGAACAATGTCAGTTATTTTATAATTCACACCTCGAAGCAAGGCGATTATGTGGACCAATCCCGTGTCAACGGTCCTTCAAACTGCAATTGAAAAACATATTGCAGTTTAATGGACTAAAGCGTTGCGATTGGACCACATAATCGTCTTCAACAAAAAGTGCCTATTCAAAAAAACTTGATGCGGGATGCGGGATGCGGATAACGTCAGATTATGCTCCAGATTCCCACATAGACATGTCTTGATGTCAGCCGAAACGAGTTTATTTCCTGTTGTATGTGTCCAGATTTGCCACGATTCGATCAATCAAGTCAGTTGTGGAAACGGCTGGTGCTCTCAGAGTAGCTAGAAAACGGTCCGCTTCCTGAAACAATCTGTAAGCGCCAACGGGAAGGGTACTGTCTATCTCAATTTCCGCCCTGTATGGACACATATCTTCGGTTCCAGAGCTTTCCAGCTTTGCAATATTGCAGCGCAGTGGTTAGTTAATCGTTTGCTACTGCTATAAATCGTTTGCCGGTTGGTTAGATTCCGGCAAGCGCAAGAGACAAAAATATATAAATTTGGCACTTTTCATATAGAATTCACTTTTTTAAGCTGGGCTATGTGGTGTAAGTTACCCTCCCGCGATGTGTTGTAGTTTGGCCTCTTAGAGAAACCGTTTCGCTGTAATCTTAGTTTCATGAAAAATTTAAAAAGCTCAGAAAAGTTTCTTAATTTCCTCCCATAGACCATGAAGAGACTTTTTAATTAAAAGATTGTAAAATTTGCATAACATCAAGCAATTAAGGAGTGGACATTGATAATGGGTTTTCATCTGCCATAGGGTCACATTGTTAAATGAGAATTCAAAATTAAAGCGGGACGGATTCCTTAATATGTCGTTCATGGCTTTCGTCCGGATCGAACTACAACAAAAACGAGGTCCTTTGAATCTTGTCGAGTCCTTACGGTTTTGTAAGATCCACATTTGAACAACGCGGTCAAGTCGTCTGCTCATCCATGATCTACACACTCTCTCATACACTGAATTTGCCGACGACCGTACGGTGTGGTTCAATCGATTCAACATATATGTCTTGGAAATGAACATTATTTGACTATGATGAATTTCCCACCGTAAAATTTCAACGATTCTTTGTTTCTGTTTGTTCGAACATCAGCAAACCTAAGCAGTGTTCACGAATTTCTTTACACAGTTTCAACCATTAAAAAAGAGAGAAGCAAAGCTGTGTTCCACGCTCCTTGAAGGGAGAATAGCAGTCCTGTATATTGGATTTGAAAGAGTTTATTCGATACGGCAAGGAGTCGTGCGCCACCAAGTCGATCTAAGAATGAAATACAAGAGTTTTAATAATTTCTGACAAGTGCGATTCTCCATTTTGTATTAGTTGTTCATTCTCAAACAGTTTTTAACATTTCATAATACGCATAGTGAAAAAATGTGTAAATCGGGCAACGGAAAGTCTTTGCTTTTCGCATTTGAAATTGACACTTTCTTCGAAAACGCTTTTATGGCGGAAAAAATGGCTTTTTCACATGTTTTTCAAATGGACAGGTATTATATAAATGAATATGTCTATATTTTGAAGTATTTGAATACTAACTATGCGATTCAACAACAGCACACCTGATTTTGATTGATAAATTTGATGGTGGGGTAGAAAGGTGGATTTGTTAAAACTTCGTCCACGAACGAACAAAGACTGACACTTCGCAATCGCTCTTCGTAGGTCATAACTGCAGATCTTCTTTTGTATTGTATTACGTCTTCATCGTTTATAACTAAATAATGTAAACGATAAGAGTATTTATCTGAAAAACGGGTGTAAAGTGAGCGACGATTAGCTTTTGAGAATGGCGCATTGAAGATAGAGAAAAGAAAAAGATAGAAAAGCGGAAAATGAGAAATTTAATCCCGCAATTGTCATAATCATCCCAACACACTAATGCACAAAAACACATGTTGTTAACCTTCCAAAACATTTCACTCACATAAAAAATGTTTGTGGGATAATACAACAAACTATGCGCATTACCTCTGTCATTCAATATGCCCTCATCCATGCAAAATTTTTTTTTCGCAAATTGCAGAAATCGCTTTCTTAATAGAGATTTCATTGGATCACAGAATCAGAAGCAGCTTCAATGAACATCCCGCTTTCCCCCTTTTCAATCTGCTGTTACGTATTGTGATACTGTCTGTTATTTAATCCACCTTTACGTTGTACTGCGCTTACAAATATGGGTCTCGCCGCACCCATCGCAGTCCTTTAATATTTGCATCATATTCGAGCTGGCTGGTTAATTTGAGTTGTTGTTCTCTCTGTTTGGTTTTTCTCTTCTCTCTTCTGTAATGTAAATCGCGCATATTCTATTTTTATATTAATAAAGTCTCTCTAAAAGCGTTTTCGTGTTTCTATTTTAGTGGCTTTCCACTAATTACTGCTATTTCTGTCATCGATATCTATATTACACAAACTTCTGTTTGTAACACTGCTTTTTTTCAAACACTCGCTCCTCTTTAATTTCCGCGAAAATTCAAGCAAAATCCTACAGAGCGGGAGATGCAGAACAGAATCATGGTGTC
This sequence comes from Litoditis marina, assembly GCA_964036275.1. Classification (NCBI taxonomy): domain Eukaryota; kingdom Metazoa; phylum Nematoda; class Chromadorea; order Rhabditida; family Rhabditidae; genus Litoditis; species Litoditis marina. The sequence goes on from OZ038434.1 coordinate 27,523,028, forward strand.
GGAATGTTCAAGCCTAACACACATATAGAATTTCTTCATCTGAGACAATTGGCACCCAATTGACCAGCCAGTTCTGTAGCGGTCTCGACGAAATAGTATGCAGGTCAGAGATACGCAGATGTCTGCGGACTCATTGACCTGCACGCTCTCTCGTCGAACTAGCTACAAAAGTGACTGGCCAATTACCAATTGACTGGGATTCGTCTAAGATTCGCACTAAGACTGTTCACATTTCACCGAGGTTTTTTGCCGTTAATTTCTCAGAGCCAAAATAACATTCCTAGAAAGTTTTCCTATTCACGACCTGTGATAATAGAGAATAACCGCTGACCGAAATTTTGAAGTATATGAAAAACTCCATAACGTTTCAAATCCATTTCCATTTCCATCAAAACTCCATTTCAACAGAAGTTTTGACCGAACTCTAATGACTTTCTGTAATGGACTGTAAAGAACTTATGGCGGCATCGAACTTATGGCATCGAACTGCAAACCGGATGACAACATTTGAAGTAAAACAACCGCCACGTTGTCTATTGTTTTCTCCAGGCTTGAGTTCTGGACAAGTTCGACTTTGTGTTTGCTATGTGTCCTACTCTCAGACGATAACTTGACTAAACGTAACAGTTACTTCACTTGTCCTGATGATACTCGGTAGATAAGAGATTGAATGTTAGAGAGCTAATCGCGTCCAGTGAGTGTATATACGCACCACCATAACATTGGCAAAACAAAAGTGAGGTAAGAACAATTTATGATAATGAATAGTTTTCCAAATGTACAGACATGTTGTTCGTAATTTTTTGGCATATTAACATCCACCGCCACATCCACCGGAAGATCCGCCTCCACAGCCGCCGCTGCTACCGCCACCGCAACCACCACCACCACCACCACCTCCGCAGGCTGGGGGAGCGGGAGGAGCACCACTGCAGAATCATTCATTGAGAGGTTTCAATCACCAACACAATTGTGAGAAACGTTATTAAGGATTCGGCATTACAAGAAACAGAAGAATTTCATATGTGTACATTGATTACGATTATCAGATATAGCAAACCCTTTACTTTTCAGAGAAAATAAGAGTCTGGTGTACGAAACGTTATTGACATGGTCTTAATCGATGTTTTCTATTACTTAGATCTCTGATCCGACCACCTCCCATCATACGTGCCACCTCATACATGCCACCTCCCATTACATAGAAATAACTCAAAGGGGGGAAGATCAAGTGGGTGGTAATGGGAGAAGAAGAGAAAAAAACAACACAGTAAGAGATGAAAGAAAAAGAAACGAGAGAAAGATAACGCACCATCCACAGCCGCCGCCTCCCATCGAACCACCACCAAGAAGTCCATCAAGGCATGCGTTGGACACAGCGACGAGGGCAAAGAAGAAGAACAGAACGCTGATTCGCATTTTCTGAAAACTTTATTCAATATCATGTGCTGTGTTTTCACTAACATATATGTTTATAAGATACGGTCCAACAACTACATTATACGTTGAACACTGAACGTAGAAGAATCAATTTTTGTAGAAAACAGCATGCAATTTCGAAGTGCCAAAGGTAAATGCAACTCTGCTTTTGTAAATCATCGTGTCCTTAATTAGTCAGTTCACTTCAGCCAACGAGAAAGTGTTGAATGAGCTTTTTGTACAGTAATACCCAAATGTATGTTCCTACTATCCAAGTAACTGATACATTTCGTTGTATTCTAAGTTCTTAAACTGAAAATTTGAATACTTCTGCAAAATTGTGAGAATGGTAAGACTAGCTGAGAATAAGATAATTTTCTCATTGCGAGTTCGCTTATATAGCGCTGATAGTATAGCATTTTCGATGCAATCTGCTCTTTTTTCGAAGATTTACGGGTTTTGGTTTTGTGTGGATCGAAAGTATACGGCAAACGGATCCGAGGTGTAATGTGTGGTCTGTATATACCTGATATGATTGATTCGACTTGAATAACCAAACTAAGATGAATATATACCTTACTATAAATTAATGTTAAGTTACAAAATATAAACTAAAGACTGATTGGAATGAAAAATAAACGCCCAGTGAACAATAGATTTCTCTACCCATTTCTGAGTTACTGTAATCGAGTTGGTTTATTACTGCTCGGCTCTTTGTAATAAGCTGCACTAGCAAAAATCATTTGTGGGAAAACATTCTAGGTCAAACTTTCCCACTAGTAGGCCAGAGTTGTCAAAAAACATAGTGCGGTACATACCAAAATAACAGAAAAATGCAATAAACATTTAATATTAAGTGATCTATCTTTCATGATTTTACTGATTTTTGGGTTCTCGAGATTTCTGCTCACGTCTGGTCAGCTTCCTTTCTCCTTAAAATATAATGTGAATTACGATCGAGAAGAAACTGATATAAACAACATATAAACAAACTTAATAGAATAGATCATAACGTTTATTCGCAATTGAACACGTGTCTTTAGTAAACACGTGTATGTGACACTTCCTATTTACGAGAAAAAGGAAACATAGAGAAAATATTTAGTTAACAATGTGAATGGAAGGTGTTAAACTACGTGACCAAGTTTTTATCTTGCAAGTGCAGTAGAAAACAAAACTAAATATTGAAATCGACCAATTCAGTCATTTTGCTAACCTCAACCACTGATGATTAATGTAGGTCGCTGCAATTCAAGTGAATTTCAAAGTTATTACACCCAAATTACATAACAAAGTTCACTTTTTGGCCCAAAAAGATATCATAGCATACCTTTCTTGCAGCCAGAATATGGCAAAAGTGAAGGCAGCACAGAGTGCACAACACACAAGTTCAAGAAGTACGAAAAGTACAAAACAGGTTCTACTCATCAGGACGTCTTTCCCCTGAACAGTTAGATAGTGTAACTGTCTGGTATTCTCCAAATATGTATCAAAGGCAAATGTTTTGTTAAAAAGAGTGAATTATCCCACCCAGTTTACTAGAACATAACAAGAGGCGAAAAAGGATGAATGTCTCAGTTTTCTTGGTGTTGTATAAGGCAAATTACGCAATAAATTGTCTATCTCGAAACAGCCCACCTGATTTTTGAAGAAAAAACAGCCAGTTTCTTGTTGCTCATCAATTTCTGAATCGGTTCGAATACTTCTCAGAGGAGCTATTGAAGATGAGGCGGTTACTGTAAAACTCGAGGTGAACTATGGTTTTTTGATCAAAAATCGTACGGGCTCAATTGCATTGATTCAGAGTCTAGTCAGCACCGTAAAACTCACAGCCAAATTGTAACAACTTTTCGTCATTCATAGCAAGTATAGGTGGGGTGAACCGAACACGAGATTTACTGAGGTAAAGATGTGCAGAGAAAAGATGGCACACTTGAAATTGGATTTTTTCTTCTCCGAATTTGGAGATGTTCCTGTCGTTTCTGTAGGAACTACAACATTTCACAACACTTGAAACAGAAAATGAAGTGATTTTCCGTCTGATCATCGAAATAAATGCTTTATTAAGTTTTTCAATCTTTTTCATAGCTCTCATTTCCGTAAATTTACAGAATTATCGTTGTAGCTCAAAACACGCTATAGTTTGGGAACGTTGACCAAACATCAGGGAGAATGAGATACTTAGATTTATGTTTGAATATAATAACCTACGTTCTTCCTCATTGTTAACCACAGCACAACCAGAAGTTGGCGGAGCAAGCATTTGAGTAGTCGAGTAGAACTTCTGGAAAACCAATATACTAGAAGTAAATTGAATAGTCACATAAAATTGGCATTCTAATGAGGAATCGTGAACTTTTTCGTTGCACGTTTCTGAGTTCTGCTGTGTTTGAAATGTTTCAGTGACTGTGTAATTGACTAACAGTATAGAAAAATAACAACGCGTTTGAAGGTTAACAGTTGTTTCTAGTTACACATACTTTTTTTTTCTGAGACACATACTAGTTACACCGTACAACAGTCATTCATGTACTAAAGTTCAGGTCAGAGTGAAAAAACAGAGATTTTTCTATTTGTAATACTAGTTGATTTCAAAGCTTAGTTATTCAATTTGTGGAAACAAATAACCTACTAGGAATATCACGAGAAACTAGAATAACCTACATTTCAAACAGATCAACCCCGCAGTTCATGAAACGACTAAAAATGAAAGCGTTCATTGAATGCTCAACCAGAAATGATAAAGAGAAAAACAGGTGAAAACTTGAAAACCTATTTGTGGGAATAAAATGAAAGACTTTTCAAAGGCCGCGATTAGAATGGTTTAAAATCAAAAGGCAAAAAGGTTTACTCCAAACACATCTCAAAACAAAACTCAAAACTCGAAAGGAAATGGGTTTCTACTAATTCTAGTTGAATAACCAACTTGGAATGTTTTCTCATGTTCAGTTGAAAACAAATGATAGATCTCATCAGGTTAAGATATAGTCTCACTTTTCCGCTCACAACTATATAGTATGAGATGCTCCGGAAAAATGTTCGGGTTTATTTTTAAAGTTTGCCAGTTGTGTTATTCTTCGAATATTACGACTCCTAACCACTATGTGGACAAAAGACTGATTTTCATTTTTTAAAAACCGTTTGAACAAGCACTGTAAAAACTCACTAATAGGTAACACACAGTGTGGCGTATACAAAACATTGTACCGAAATATTCAAGGCAAGCCAAGATATCTGGAGCAAAACAGGAAGAAAAAACGTAGAACAATATCTTTTATTCATCAAAATTTATGTACAAGCGAAATTTACATTCAAAAAATACGATAAATGACTGATCGTTTCATTACAAGGTAATTTTACAACCATCAAAGCGTTTGTGACATGATGTACCAATATTAAGCGAATTGATAGTATTGTGAACCAAAAACCCAAAAAAGACATTTACATCAGAATACGTAGGCTAGAACATCCCAGCAGTTTCATCTCAACCTGCGCTTCTCTTCTCGAGCACTATTTCACAAAAAAGGTATATCGACTGGATGTGAAAGCAGTGAAATAGCGTCTGTTTAAGGATACACAGGCTGGGAACAAGAAGCCGTTATGTATGGGCAGTGAAATAGCGTATATTTGAGGAGACGCAGGCTGGGAACGAGAGAACAGGATTGTCAAGAATACGGCCTCAGAACCCGACTGGGTAGTTGAAATCGCGGCTTCTATCGTCGACAGCTGATCGGAGAGGCGATCGATTTCCATGTTTTCTATGCACCGCCATGGCGATTCGGTCGTTGGAGGCAAAATCGTTCGGCGGTACCGGATTGCATTCCACGTTGAACTCCTTTCTCATCTGATCGAATAGTTTCTGGAATGGAAAATATTGTAGGAAAAATGTAAATTGTGAGAGTTGTAGTTTGGTCCCGATTTCTCGACAAATCTCGACAGGGAATCGATTGAACGAAACTACGAATGCAGCAGAACATACACTGTCTCGACTTGCTGCGGAAAAAAGGGAACCTTTTTTCTAATTATAATTTCTGTACAAACTTGCCGTAAACCAAACGAGATTTTCAAATTTTACTGCATATGTGTACTTATTACGTCAGTTTCGGAGTGGTGAAAATAGTATCGAACTGTTCATCTGCTTATTATTATAATGTAATGTATTCTGTGAAAACATTGTGTACAAATAGTTACGTGAATTGTTATTGACTGTCTTTGTTTGTAAGGTATAATTTGTAAAAATGTAAATATGTATGTGTTAATTGTAAACCAACGTTTGCTGCCGCACTGCGATAATCTTCGCAGTAGTACTTTCCATCTCGCACATCATAATAGGCACCGGGCGCTCGAACTGAGACAAACAAACATTTTGTTGACAAACACAGTTCAAAGTTAGTTCCCAATTAATATTATAGAAACATTGACAATGAATGCGAAAATGTTCAAGAGAGTATGTTCAATTTCGATCAGAAAAGAGCTGATTCATATTCAATACGTTCACCAAAGATGAAGTTGTAATTGTACCTTACATACACAAAATGAGATGAGAAAAGACCAAGTTCTACATAATACTTAATTCACCCAAAAACTGAAACTTTCAAGCAACTCGACGAAACATTGGTGTCAAAGTAGTCTGACCGACCTGCTTTTGCCGGCGACTCGCCGAACAGTAGAATCCTGAGTGTCGTCACCGTGACAGCCTCCACAGTTCGAACCGAGCCGGACGCCGATACCGCCAAGACTGGCTACAAAATGTATTTGTAGTTACAAAATAATTGAAGAACAATACTTAGATCCGACAAATCATAACAAGACACAGTTGGAGAATAGGTTTGCGTGTAGTTTGTAGTTATAAATGTAGTATGTAGTTTATCTTCATATTGGTTGCTCGGCTTGCCCGTGAACCAAACAGGATCTCCGAGTTTTACTGCGTATGTGTACCTATTACGTCAGTTTCGGAGTAGTGAAAATAGTTTCGGCCTTGTAATTTGATTGCAGAAAGGAAGCAGTTCAGCCTACACACGAGAGAATACACTTGTTTCGAGTTACTGTAACACGCTGACAAGTTCAAAACAGTTCCGGATATGTGAAAAGGTTCAATTGTTGTTGATCTAATTGTTGGATAATGAATTATCATCATTATTAGAAGCACCACACACGTTATAATGATAATGGAAAAGTGCAATGACTAAGAATTTTGGACTACAGTTCAAAAGACTTCATCAGAATATTCATTGAACCTAGCGATAGAATGAATTGTACGAATACTAAAAACACAGCGAAAGAACTCATGAACTTTTCTAAAGGAACACTGTCCAACCGACCTTTTCATCGACATAGGTGGATGCGGAACTACTTCCCTTCTGCAATCGACCACTTTGAGACCCGCTAGTAATGGCGAGACTCGCACCCGAAGTGTATCTACTACTCGTTTTTGGACCACACTTGAACCGAGTGTACTTCTTTCTCTTTTCATCGTGCATATCTGACGAGTCGAACCTTTAAGAAGGATAATTGTTATTTGGCTCGAGACAAAGGAGGCAAAGCGATACAGTTAGATGGTTGAAGAGATTCAGATATAAAGTATCTCCGTACGTATATTTCTAAATCTATGTTCTTTCCTCATCTCATTATATGATTTTTCTCTCCTTTTCTACTCTCTTTCACTCTCTATCTCACTCTCTTTTTCACTCTCTCTCTCTCTCTCTCTCTCTCTCTCTCTCTCTCTCTCTCTCTCTCTCTATCTTTCTTTCTTTCTCCATTCCCCTCCCATCCATCTGCTCTCCCTCTCTCTTCTGTATTTCTCTTCCTCTTAACCTGATATACACTGTTTCACCCACAAAGACGGTAGTCCGATGTTGATAATATTGAGGAACGCGGAGTCTGTGTAAATCCAATTGATAATAGTCGCCACACGATCCGGCTTTTCCTGCAAACCAACTTATTTATTTTATTGTGAATGTAGAATAACAAGATTTTGTTGAACGGTCTCGTTTGCTGAAAGTTCCCATTTTATGCAAAAGCGAAAACTTGTATTTTGTCGCTAATGTTTTTGAAAACTTGTAATTCCGTATCAAAGTCGAATTTGTGAAACTACTTTAAAAGAGGGCAGAATTGAGAGCTAGTTTAGGTACTGCGGGGTAACTAAACAGAAGGTCGCACGCGCCAAAACAGACTATACCTAATAATAATAATAATTCATTATCCATGTAGAATGACATCAACAACACTTAAATCAAAATTACGTACGTGATGAATGGATTTTAACAAAAAAAAATACATGAAAAACCTATTCTTAAAATGGAACGATTGATTATGAGCACCTAGGTCGTATTATTGTAGTGGGAAATGTCGGGTTAAACATGGTAACGGAAACCGTAAACATCAAAGTACGACTGGGATATGGCTTCAGCAATGGTTGGGTCAGTTGAACACACAGAGCGGAAGTATTCATACCTATCTCTAATAGACACACCATTCTCATACATCTCATTCAAAGCGACCACAGTATCCGGAATTTTCCGGTTAAACACAAAGTCAGCTGGGACAATGAAACCGGCAGGTAGTTTGTAGCCACCAGGAAAAACAATTTCAGACCGAGAGGGTACAGATGAATCAATTGTAGAGGAAGAAGGCACGGGCAAATCAGCAGGAGCAACCAAGTTAGGAGTTTCAACCGGAACGGTTTCAACAGGTTTTACGGTTGGAGATAACAAAGCAAATGACTCGGACAATTCAGGAAGTGGAGACACATCAATAATTGGAGAAACGGGAACAATATCTCTAGGTTGTTCAGATACCTCCATTTCGGTCTGTAGGTTGGCATCAGCGGGAATGGGAATTGTAGTTTGGTCGGTGACCTCAGCTCGGGCGGCGTCTCGTTTCGATTGTCTGGCGAGGAATCCGGCCTTTCGCTGTTCGGGGGTTTCGAACTTCCGCACATGAAAAGTTGACATAGAATCTTCGGATTTCATAGCAGTAGAAAGATCAATTAGACGAGGAAACGGAATACCATCTTTGACCGAAACTTTGAGTGGGCGAGGTAAACCATCTTGACGAGGTTTACCCAAACGGTGTAGAATAGAGATATTGGATGGAGAAACGGACACCAAATTGAAAATTGCATTCACCTTTTTCTTTGTTGAAGAATCCTCTGGTAGGCCATAAATAGTGAGACATCGACGATCATGGAAACGGTGGAGTTCAGATTGAATAATGGTGGGCAGAGATTGGGTCAGACTGTCGAGTTTGGAGTTGAGTGTTTTTATTTCACTCAAAATGGTGGAAAAATGGGTTCGAGATGGTACCATTTTTGGACGAGGTGATGGCATATTAATCAATCGAGAGGGGTCACCTCACACGACCGAGACAAGGGGTGGACCGTGTACCTGTTGTTGAGGGTTGTTGAACGAAAGATATATATCAATTTTAGAAAAATTCTTCTTTCTCTCATCTTTCTTATATGTTTCTTTTTTAGACTTCTTGTCTCACGAATCGTAAAAAATCATGATGTCATAATTAGTTACGCTTGTTCGTACAAGTACAGTATATTCGTCAGAATAACTCCGTTTTTCTAGTTTTTTCTCACAATTCAACGAGACCAGCAAAATAGCCTCGACGACGTACCCGGGTCAACCGACATCTGACCACAGCATGGATGGCCCTCTCACTCTTTCCTCCCACCAAACGAACGGCTCTCTCGTCCCCGGCCGGACCAAACCAGATAGTAGAATTCATCATTACCTAAACGGAGAATGGCGAAATCTTTTGTGGTAGTTCGATCCTAATATACTCCAAATCTTTGAAATTTTGGGCCAACCGTGACCGGTTTTGGTAACCGAAGCCGTTTTCGGTAATTCATTTTGAGGTCTACCTGACTAATTTGATGCCTACAAAGGTGTAGGAAGGTAACCTGAACCGAAATCGGGTCACCGTCAAAACTGACTAATCGGTTACTTTTTGGGTAACCGGGAAAAGGGTGATCAAACTAGGTTACAATCAGAAAAAAACCCAAATATTGACGACAAAGGACTGAGATCAAACTTTAGACACAGTAGAAACTTGTCCAAATTTGTATTTTCACACGGAGATACACATTCCGCAAAATTGAATTCTAATTTTTGCATCAAACTATCAGAAACAATCGATGTATTGAAAAACGTGAAAACAGATAAACATAGTTTGCTCACGTTGAACTTGTCATCTTCTATTGAGAGGTAGTAGCACAACTTCTGTGCTCGGAGCAGTGCTGAATAGAAAGCAACCTCGGACAGTTGATGTTTGAGGTTCAGTTCTGGAATGAATATTCTCAAAACACTAAAATAAAAATAGTTAGTTCTAAACAGATTTCATAATATAGTTTCTAACTTAGTTTCCTATAAGCACGAATTGAGTGTTGATTCACGATTGAAAAGAGTTGGGGGGAAAGAAAACTATGCGACCAAGAGGGAGTCAAAGAGGGGGAAAGCAAGAGAGAGCAACTAGTTATAACTCACTGTAGACAAAAATGACTATACATCTGGATACCGAAGACATGGTGCCGTACCGCCCCGCAACCACCCCCAAAGAGTACGGACTGAGTCGAGGGTTCATCGGCAACATGACAACCGTGTTTATCTTGGTGTATGCTGGAAAAATTCGAGAAAAAGTGACATGGAAACGGCTTACTATTTAGCTGGATATTATCACACCTTACTAAAAAATACCCTATTCAAAATTGCATGTTTTCTCCTATACGTGAACATGCGCGACATGGTTTAGTTCAGTATCAGTTTCAGGCTATGAATGAACAAAGAACTAGATAATTTTCAAGTTTTTCGATCGGAAATTGAAAAAGTGAGCATTTGTGTGAAGGTCAAATGTTTTCAACTCGAGTCAAACAATTAGAAAAACATCGTACCACTTCTCTTCGGATCTGCATTGTAAAACGAATCTATCAAATCCTGAGTCTTCCGTCTCCCCAAGTCTATTGCATCGTTGGCGCTGACGGTACTCAAGTTTCTGTAACAATAAATTGTGGGCTATTCATACTCGTAAAATTTAAAATTATAGTCCGTTGCATTCCTACTGAGACTTCTACAGTAAGATTACAAAACTTCAAGCATGTTCAAGTGACGTGAATTTTATCAAAATTATAAACAAATTTTGCATAAGAATCTGATCACCCATGACAAAAAGTGTTTGTACTATCTTTGCTAAAATTGAAGTTTTCATTAGAAAACAAAGATTGGGAAATTCTGAAGTGTACTGTAGGAGTCTCAGTAGGAAAGATGGCGACTATAACAGTTCTGTTCAGTTCTCATCAATGCAATACCTCATAAACTTTTTACTCTTGTACCTTTTCACGAAAAATCTTTCTCTAATAACTCTATTTGTGCACATTTCCAGAACAATATGAGCGTTCTTGAGCCTTTCGTTTAAACACACAAACCTGAAGCCCATGTATTTTTTCCATTCTCTGGTGAAAGGAAAAGATTTCGCGTTCTTGAGTGCTGTTTCGAGCAGATTCGATACACCAAACCTCCGTTTTCGCAAAGGGGGCGGTGGGGCTGGCAAGAATAGTTGGTTGTAACACAAAAATGATTATATGACTTTTTGTATGGGGGCGAACAAATCTTGGCCATGTTCACGAAATTAGACCGAAGATCAGCGAACTCAAACTACAAAGACAGTGAAATAGAGAAAACCCATCATAAAGACTTTCTTGCAATATAACCCTATGCAGCCTAGTTCACCCGTTTTCTAAATTATCCTAGTTAATCATATTGTACACTGTATCGATATGAATCGTGCGGGTCCGTAGATGATATATTACCAAGTCTATTACCAGCTATCACCAGCTCTTACCACATATTACCAGTTCCGCCACTGAACGAGAGAGCTAAACTCTTTTTTAGTTTGAACCACTACATTCTAAAAATACCGGAAATGCTGGCTGAATTTGATTGATATTCAATCCTTTTCCCTCTCGTCTCAACTCACGATAATTTTGGAATCCGTATAGTTGAGGAACGGGGTCTTCTGCTTTGTCCCCCCAATCATATCCACCGTAGATGATTCGGAAAAACTTTTGGTAGAACACCCTAAAATCAAAAATGATAGGTAAAGCGGCAAGGGTTCACGTACAGCAGTTTCGAAAACGTTTCCCAAATGGTGGTACTCTCGATACATTGAACGTCTGTATCCAACTTCCGATTAATATAAACATTCTATAAATAATATATGAGATTGGTTCGCCAGAAGTCTGACATTTTTCTGAGGCCGTATATAGTCTGTTTCACCAATCGATGTACTCCTACAGTTTTCCGTCAATTATTCAAGAGGGTGTTTTCTAATGGAAATTCATCACTTGGGTTTTAAATTTCTAGAGTTAGTAGTAGTAAACATTCAGAAGACACTATCAAAATTTTGAGGAGTTCTGAATACGCTTTACACCAAACTTTGACCTGGAAGTATTAGCAGATTACTGTAGAAGGTTATAAGTGGGTGGAACAAACTATACATGCAGCATCACGAGTTCACTGGCCGAATTGAGATGTTTCATGCATAAGGTCTCTGACCGAAAAAACACGCTAGCAGTTTCAGTTACTCAATATAGTCTTCCGTAGTTATCTATGACAGGTCATCCTACTGATGAGGGCCCCTCTATACATAAACTGTAATTGCCCGAAAGGCTAGTTGCCTAAGGTGTGTAAAACACAAAACCAGGACTTTTCTATGTGCAAGCAAGGTGTATACCCTCTCCACTTTTTATATATCATCGACTAGTGGGTCCCGCGGCTGACGCCGCGGGTCCCGCTAGCTGGGGGTGCCCCCCAGACCCCCGCGTGTTTGTCATGTTCGGAATCGTAAAAAAAAGTTAAGGCATCAAAGATCATGTTGACAGTTTTCGTCATGTGACCCATCATGTGACTTATGACGTCATCAATTTTGTAGGTGAAATTCAACAACGTATATCTCGCGAACGACTGAACTTTTTTCCGATATTTTTCCACGATAGAGCACTACTTAGTGATTAATCTTCACATTAAAATAACTGTACTTGTTCAACTCTTTTGAAAATTTGGCAAACAAAAACCCGATATTTCTCGAAAAGAAAACACTTGCTCTCAACTTTTTTCTGATGTAGTTGATTCTCATGCATAACTCATACTGTTGGAAAAATGAGGAAATATTTAAGTCAACTTGAAAATTTTCGGACCGTTTTGGACTATTTTACATCTTCATGTAACTAATCAATAAATCGATATTATCGATTTTTCATAATTGAAAGTCATAATTATTTTGGGTCCCTTATATGTATGTCGAGTTTCAAGACAAGAAAGGTAGGGGTTGTCGCGGGACGTTAAGGCGTAAAATATCATGTCTGATTTCGAGTCCTCATAAAAAATCGATAAATCAATATCAGAGAAATTCCTCAAAAAGACCCTCTTAGACTTTGAAGAAGTACACGTAGTAGAAGTTTTGAGTCGATCAGGCCAAGTTTTTCATTTTAGATAGGGGGTATCAATCGATTTTGCTAAAGTCAACTTTTCGGTAGATCAAATTATCGATTTTTTGTTATCATCAACTTTGTTTCCCATCCGAGTTGTGTTGATGGTAGAAAGCACGTAGGCCACGGTCGCACGGCTGGCAAGTTACAGATACGTAAAATCTGAGTAGGGGTCATAAAGATGTGCATTAAAAATCATTAAGGCCCTAAATCAATAATCGTACAGGGGCGCTGTGCTTAGAAAACTTGGAGGTTTACGTGGTAGCAGTTGCAAGAGTATAGCCTCAAGTTTATCGTCACGCTTTCGTTGTTGTGTATAGGTGGGGTGATCCTGTGTGACACTTCAATTGCTATACTGGAAGTAAATTGAATAGCCACGTGAAGTTAGCATTCCAATGAGGCACGTTTCTGACTTCTGCTGTGTTAACATGCATCACGCGACCATGTAATTGAATAACAGTATAGCTAGATTTGATTTCAAATCTTGCCGCTTTTCACAGCAACAATTGTAAACTGACGAGTAGTGATATCCAATGTTCATGATGTATTGCGAGTAGATATCTGAATCTGCGATCGACTTCTTTGATTCGAACCAACTTCCGTAAACACTCAGATATGATCTATAATAAGTAGCGAACGTAGAATTGTCACATACTTTCTTCACGGGTGTGTTATATCAAATTTGTAACTTTGACGTGTCAATTTGTGTTAAGACTACTGAGAAAACTAGGAAAAACCGATAGATTGATCAATATAAAAAGATGTACAGTTACTCTCTTAATTATGTTCCGGAGATTCAGAGATTTAAAAAACATAGGATGTGAAAAAGCTGGAAAAAGTACCAGTCAACAACTATTCTCAGTACTAAGGAGAGCGTGCAATGATAAAGTGCACGATTCGTCATTAGAATGCTAACTTCACGTTATCTTAGATTTGTTTGAAGAGGTAATTTTTTTGGTCAGAACGCAGACAGGATATGCCACTCTGCGTCTCTGTGATCTACACCCTCTCTCGTCGAGGTAGCTACAAAAGTGGCTGACCAACTGGCTGCGAATTGACTGAGAACCAACAAGATCTCACTGACCTCAACCAGCAGTGAATATTCGTTGGATTACCGGGAAAACACGCCAAATTTAACTGATTCGATTGAGCACTTTCTCGCTGAAAATACTACACTTTGTTTCACCTGCGAAATTCGTCACCACACGCTTCCTAACAATCCGTAACCAACCGATCGACAACTAACCAACTACCATCACAAACCGGTTAGAACTAGCGGGCCATAATATGTTCCGGTATTCTCAACTGCTCGGAAACCTAATGAAACACCTATTTCGTCTGGTTCTGTTGAGTCTTTAGTTTGCTCCCAGGCCTTTTCGGGAGTTTCACTTTCACACTTTCTCGATCAGGGTAGGGGGTCCGTGTTTGTAGTTTGGTCCGTTTTGTCGTTTTCGTCTTGTGTTTTGCACTCAGATCAAAGATCAAACTACAACTCAGATATACGCACCATATACTCATCATTTTGATGGAAGAACCAGATAGTTGAAATGGCAGAGTCGCTAGAGACAGAATGGGGTTCCGTGATGGAAAGACACATGATTCCGTGGAGCATAACGTCACGGGGGTCTACATTCTGGAGCAGGATCAATCTGAAACTCGTACTATGAGTAATATCTCTCTTGTTCCGTTTCTCCCTCTTTTTACTCTTCTTTTTGTATTTCTCTCTCTCGTCGCTGTTGCTTCTTCTTGTCCTCTACCTCTCCTCTGTTTTTTCTGCATTCTCTCCTTTCATCTAGCTTCTCTCTCTTTATTTCTCTCTTTTCTTTTTCTTTTCTTCCTCTCTCTTTCCACACGGAACTGACTTCATATAAATGGAGCATTCCAGATTGTCAGACAATAACACCGCCTGACGACGCAACACATCTGCCGCATATCTATGCGGTTTTTCCAGCTGAAAAAGTGAACTTCTCGCTTCTGTTAATGAGTTCGTTAAAACATATTTTACAGTACCAATTCAGCATGAGTTCAAGTTTGACCCGTTTTGATTGTAAATTCTCATGCAACTATCCAGAGCTAAGTCTCACAAAAAATTTGATTAGAAACCTTCGAATTGTCGAGTGTCAAGACATTACCGGATTACGTATTCTAGAAGATCCACCTTCATCCCATCCTGCGTCTCTCGCTCTGCCTCACTATTTCTCGTCATTCACATCCCGACGGGATGTAGGAGCAGAGAAATAGCGTATGTTTGAGGAGACGCAGAAGGATGAGATGAAGGTACCGGGATCGCATACGTACTCGGGTTCCGAGTTGATGATGTCTCTTTTTCTGTATAAATTTTCAGGCATCTTTCTGACTTTCCACCGTTGATAGAACTGTTAAAGGAAAATTTAATGAGAATGCTATTTTGTGTGGAACAAAAGGTCATATCAAAACAAGGAGGTGTACTGTAAGAGGTTATTGATTGGTGAACGAGAGTATGAAACTACCTCGTCACCGGGAAAAGGGGCCATTTCCAATTTCACAGTGACGATCAGCAATACAAGCAGCACACAGATGCAGAAACACAGCAGAAGTAATCGGTAGCTGTAATAACCACGAAACACAAATTTGATGGAAGTGAGCAAATTATACAGGAACCGTCGAAAAGTTATGGCCGTGTTCGTTCAAATTTGTAATAAGCGTACATTGGCGACCAGCATGTCGGCGCATCCTCGATCTACCCACTATTTCGTCGGTGGGCAGATAATCAACGGCAAATCGCTCTGCTCAGAACGATTACCAGCAATCTTCAGCGATTGGTCAGCTACAAAAGCGGAAGAGCACGCAGATGAATGGGACCACAGACAGTCTAAGACAGTCTAAGACTCTCTCTCTCTCTCTCTCTCTCTCTCTGATCTGCGCACTCTATCGCCGCTGCAAAAGTGGCTGGCTAATTGGCTGGAAATAAACCGAGTTCATCGCGCAATCGAATGATTCTCTGTCTTGGTAGAAGGAATGAAGACTGTAACCTACCGGTCATTTCTCTTAGACTGTGGGTTGTCGAACTCGGATGTTCCTTCCCGGAGATCGAGAATTTGCTTGTGAGTGTCACTCAACGATTCTGGGAAAAAACATGAGTTACGATAAAATATAATCTCAGCTTTTGTAGTATGTTGTTAAACAAAATAATTTGGTTTGTTTACTTTGACCAGCCTATGAAGATGTTCCACAGCAAAACATCCGCAACTGTTCAAACTCTGTGATTCACAAATTTGGGTCGAAACACCAAGACATCAGCGGTTTCTGATCATTTTAGTCGTCACGAAACATGGATTCGTTTCACTAAGTCTGTGTTACATAAATCTGTGTTTTTGTACAACAGGACAGATTCATGTAACACAGACTTAGTGAAACGAAAACCACAATGAAACGTGGTTCGACACACGAATAGAGCTACTTTAGTCATCACGGAACAAAAAATATTTCACACAATCCGTTTTACATGTAGTCGCGATCATTTTCACTGAAACTTGACAGCGAGCCAATAAATATTCCAAACGATTTAACCACTTTGGAGTTTTCTATTAAACTGCAAATTGCCGTTGGAGGTTGTTCAGTTTCGTAAGAACAAGGCAATGAAAAAGTCGTCAGAAAACTTAGATCTGGTCTGAGAAATAGCCATCCAAAGATCGTGGCACGATGCCAATCGGTCCCGGGAATAAAACGAACTATAACAGTATTCTACTTTGAATATACAATAATTTCTAAAAAATAACTCACTTCTGTCGTTGTCGCCACGTTTCTTGTAACCGCCGGATGAGTCGCCTAAGAAGACAACACAAAAATAAATTCGAAAAATTTGCATTAGGGGGTTTTCACACGCATTAAGGGTATAAAATGCTCTTGGAAAAGAACAAAACTTGAAATTCGATGCAAGAAATGCCGCATCAGAACAGTGAAGTGTATTCCTAAGATTCGAAGTTACTCTATTTCTCTGCTCCCATTTCCCGTAGGAATACACATTTCGCGTGAAAGAAAGATTACATTACTTGTTCAATTTTATTTTATCATTCCATTGTCGAGATATTCAAGACGTTCTCAAACTATTCTCACTACTCACCACCACTTGGGGTAGACACGGCAGATTTAGCTGGATGGAGTACAGGAGCTCCTTTCAACCTTGCTGATTGAACTGTAAAATTTAAATTGAAACACAAATTGACGATTCTAGTTTGACGTGTTCAAATGCCTCAAAACAGAGCAATAATAAATGTTAATACAGGTATCTCAGAGTACCTTAAGATTGTAACGCATCAAATACAACTTGAATATGTTGACCTTGTGCTAAGTGGAGGAATTAATCTGAACTGAGTTCAACGGTTCATCTCGGGCCGCCGGTCTAACACTTAAGTTCAAATCAACAATTAGTTACAATAGTCAATAGTCCAACTACAATTTTGGAACAAACAACGGATTCATTTGAGCTATATTGACAAATTAAACTTTGCTTGATCCAAACGCTGTGTTGCAGCCGAGGGTTGATGACAATTGAAATCTACCTTTGCGATCAGACTTGGTTCCTGTTTTGATACTGATGATTTTGCGAGCTTTCAACAGTGGCTTGCATTCGGCTGAAATGCATATCTTGAGAACAAAAAGAATACAATATATTATACAACATTTGTTGGTGTAAAAAATGTAATATACACACTGCGAGTGGATTCGAAACTGCTAATGTGAATTTATTATCAAAATATACATAGTCAATCAGCAGTGAATATAAAAATAGGTATTTAAATACACAATTTGGGGTTTTGAATTTTGTCTAGTCTATCCCATACTTTTGTTAATGACGCTGTCAAATCGATGCGTTAGGTCCCACACGAACGTTAACTGTTGTTTTTATTATTGCCTATTTTTTGCACGCTACAATCTTATTACAACTTGTCTAGTAATTTTAACTCTCCAGTTTTTCACAAAATTCACCCACAAGTGTCAGAACCTGCCAAATCGGTCCTAGTAGTTCATCCGGCTAAATGTGTTTACTGTGGTTGTCTTGATGCCCAACTAACTACGACATTTCAACAACAGGGGAATACTTCGAAATATTTTCTAGCGCGATTCATCAGAATACTTTGCTATTTGCTAGTAATATCATATTTTACTCACACTTCTCATTGCTTCCAGCTTCCTCTTTCTGTGTAGGAGGTACAGTTCCACTCACGCGGGGGCTTTCTGGAGAAGTTTTATTCCACACAATCTATAGTAGTTTGTATAAAAAAACGATGTAAAGTG
The DNA here is from genome assembly GCA_964036275.1 of Litoditis marina. Taxonomy (NCBI): domain Eukaryota; kingdom Metazoa; phylum Nematoda; class Chromadorea; order Rhabditida; family Rhabditidae; genus Litoditis; species Litoditis marina. The sequence goes on from OZ038434.1 coordinate 27,541,212, forward strand.
AGAGACGATTAGCTTTTGAGATTGAACTGCATGGAATATAGAAAAGGAGGACAATAACTCAAGAGGGAAAAAAAAATCTAATCTCGCAATTTTCATGGGTCAAAAACATTTTGTTTTTCAGTGAAAAAAAACCTTGCAGCAAACAATTAGATGAAACGTCCTAATATGATTATCACCATTGATTCAAAAATGATAACAGAACAGAGTACACTATAAGTTTCTTGAATATTCATGTAAAGTTAGCATTCTAATAGCCTAAGTGTGCACTTTGTCGTTTCACGTTTCCGAGTTCTGCTGTGTTTAACATGTATCACGTGACTGTGCGATAGACTGACAGTATAGCTGATTTTTGTTTCAGATACGTTTTTAGTGTAAGCGGACTTTTCTAAAAGATTTAGCATATATTTTTTGAATCAGTCTGTCAGGATGATCATGAAAATTGCGAGATTAGATTTTTTTTCCCTCTTGAGTTATTGTCCTCCTTTTCTATATTCCATGCAGTTCAATCTCAAAAGCTAATCGTCTCTCACTTTACATCGTTTTTTTATACAAATTGTCCTCATTTTCTATATTTCCGAAGGAAATAATGAATCAATAGATAGGAAATAATGAGCATCTAATCCATTATTATTATACTTTTTTGAACGTAACAATGAATACTAAGTTGATTTGCAGAACATAAACTGCGTTAGAACTCTGGTTAGTAAGCATTCTCTCAGAAACCGTGATCAATCCTTGATTTCGGGCAGCGCACGTGTGGCGCCGTCCATTTTTTCTTTCTTCGTGACGATTTGGCTCAGTCGGCAGAGCAGCGCACTACAGTTCAGTAGGCCGAGGGTTCGAATCCTTTCACGGACAGCATTTTTGTTTTTGTTCGATTAACCTTTTTATGTAGTCAGGATCTCTACGGATTAACACAATTGTTTTTCCAATATATTTTGATCTATTCAAACCACCAAAAGGCGGAACAACAGCTCACTGCGCACACTCCGCACATCTAGAAGTGATTGTCAAAGCAGCTAAATGCAATGTTTCCAAGGCGATAAAATGACTCATTTTTAACCGATTGGTCCAAGATTTCAGATTTATACATAACTCTGCTGTTTCTAACTATATTCCAAATTTCAGACGAATCGGTTAAATTCGTCGGTTTTGCGGCCGCCGCGCCGCGCCACGCGGCCGCCGTCGGAAGACATTTTTGCGAGACGATATTCAGCATAACTGTAGATCACTGGTCGCACATCAAATATCGAATAACTCAATGATAAAGCCTTTCCTCCTCTATCTCTTTCCATCAAAATCTCAAAAATCCGTTCAGGAGTTTTTGAGAAAATGGCATAAAACCACTTTTGAAAATCCGCAATGTTGTGATCAAAAACTAATCTGCGCAGCGCTTCGCGCTGCGCGCGATTCCCACTGAGCGTTCCGCGGCGTGCCAAGGAATAAATGGTTTTAACTCGAAACTCGAAAACGAAATTTCGCAAAACTGGAAGACTGGATATCTCGAAAACTCGAAAACTCTCCTGCCTCGTAAACTCGATGAGTCGACACTTGGCTACTGTTGAAACATGGCAATGGTGAATACGTACTTGTTTCCGCGGGGATAGCCAAGAATAAATAAGTTAGATTAGTTTCGTTCAAAAACTAAATAACCTCTCTACATATACAACTAACCCTTCTCTCTGTGCAGAAGTTTGTCTTTCTCTGTGGAAGGTGTGGGTGTTACACTCGCTTCTCGTTCGGTTGTTACTTCATCTGGAATGATTTGAGATTAACGTAGAGATCAGAGATCAAATATCAAAATCAAGATCAAACGGTTTCAGAGGTGGTTGATTCTTGTTTATTGAGCTCGCGCTTCCAAATGAAATACCATATTGCTATATCTCACTGCCTCTGTAGTTCGGTCTAGTTGTTTTGGTTATCGTAGTTTTCGACACGTTTCGGGATCAAACTACGTCGAACAATTGTTCACTACCCATTATTAATGTATCCAACCCGATTATTGGTAGAGAAATTCGTTAAATTCACTTTCGACTTTTCTCAGAAGCTTGTCTTTTTCAGTGGAATTCGATTGCGTGCGACTACCCAAATGCTCTTCCAAGTTATCGGAATCAAAGTTAAAACCAAATACTCTTATAAAGTTATTAAATACTCTATCACTCAAACAATGATAGTTTTTTGAACAAAGAAAAACGTTAACCAACCAGCTCCTAAGACCATTTGTTGAGAAATTGCCTAGAAAAGGAATTGTGGAAACTCATCGGTTTACGCGATCAAAAAGTCCAGATTGGAATGATTACGTGATTAGTTTGTGTTTTTTTTTCTTGGAAAAAGAGCTCAGCCTACTAACCTGATAAGTGTTGCACATGATAGCTTTTTCAACTAAATTTTACTTTCCCTTGTCTTTTTCATTTCAATAGTGTTTCACTCAACCTTATTCAGAATGGCACGTATACAAGAACATTCAACAAGTTTCAGCATTGAACATGAGTGTGTTATCACAACTCACTCATCGATATTTCACTCAAAGCAACAAAAAAAGTTTTACGCGTGGGCGTAATGTTCTTGTTGTGTATTATACCATTTCCATGTACCCAGTCCAAAAAATGTTTGAGAAGATGGAAAAGAAGTTCAATTTGTAGTGTCTCCCGGTACATGAGAAGGACTTCATGGCCAACGACCGAGTTGCGATGGCAGCCCAAATGAGACACAGATGATTACATTCGTTCCGCGGTGGATGGACGAGCACTAGACTTCAACTATCCAGTCGGATATTGAAGGCATTTCTCACATTGTTACTTAATACAAACAACTTCCGTGCATTAAATTCGTATTAAACGAAAATTGACAATATGTATTGACTTGTCTATGTGAATTGGGAAGAAGTTACGTGAAACACCACTGAGAACTGTGATTCGACACTTCGTTGCAAATAGTGCTGTTGCACTCTCACTTTTTCTCACTTTTTCACACCTTTCACGTGCTTCTTGAGTGTGTACCTAAAACTTCTGAGGAAATGTTGAAGAACAACGTATATTTGGAACATTCGTCGTTGTGCGGTCTCGTTTTCTCAATTTCGCTCATACTTTTGCAATGTTTTGTACATTTTAGTGTGTCCGGTATTCTTTCCGTTAAAAATTGAACCCGGCCATATTTTACTTGAAACGCGTGGTAATAAATGGTAACGGGCTGTAACCCAACTCGAATTCGCTACCGTTTCTTCGAGATACGTGACTTTTCTACTTTTTGCCAGAAGGTATGAATCACACGTTAACAACGCAAAACGTCAAAAACGTTCGTCGGAGCCAAACCTCATTTTCTGGTTCATTTTTATTGTGAACACCTTCGGCGACGGTGAGTTGGGTTGTCGTCTCGTTTATCCTTCTGTCTCCTCCTCCTGGCGGCGTAGCAAACCGTACAACCTCATGAGAAGTTCATATGAGTTTCTAATGAGATGTCTCATGAGCTACTCGTGAACTTTTACTGTTGTACCATAGCAACCAATAGAGACTCATGAGAAGCCCGTGCTAGTAGCTCATGAGGTGATCTCATGAACTTTTGTGAGGATTGCTACGTCGCCTGGTCTCAGTTGAAGTTGATGTCAATAAGTAAATAAGTTGTAAATGGCGCTCCTGTTCTCGAACAGACCTTTAAGCAGTTTCCCGCAGTTTCATTCCGATTTCCCTACAATCATGGAGAATCACTGCAAATCGTAAAAGTACGTTGAGTATATGAGCCAGGAAAAACCTACCTATTTAGACTACAGAATACAGAAAAAATATACTAACCGGAACTTGATGAGTTTCGAGTATAAATTAATAGAACCACATCAAAAGTTCTCAAATATGTTTTTTTTTCAGAAAATGGCTGAATACGAAGAGTTAGGTGCGTTGGGAAACAATGGACAGCCACCGCCGCCGCCGCCTCCACCACCGCCCGTCACAGTACGACCGCGAACTACTCTCCCGAAAACTATGAACTTTGTGCGACCACTCGGGTATGGTTTTTGTTTGTATGTTTACAAAATCCATATAAATATCCGCACAATTATATACAGGGTATAACATTATCTCACAGGAGTTCAACAATTCCGATTGCTCAGAATCTGAGTTGGAATAAGTTGAAAACTGAGAGCTAAGACGTGTTCATTCCTATATTTGATGATGTGATTAAGAGATTCACCAACAATTCTCAAAAACATCAAATAGCAAAAGTCTTGTGGTAACTCTGGTCGGCTGTCTTTGTAGTTTGTTTCAGACATAAATCAGATTATCAAACTACAGATCACAATCTCATTTATAGTTTGTGCCTATTCGAAAGTTCGTAGTTATCCATTTCAGTGCGGACGACAGCGTCTGTCTGGACAGTTTGGTGACGGGGAGAGAGTCGCAGAACCCTAGCGGTGAGTGGTTTTAAACCGATGCATGTGATGAATGCGCGCATTTTTTTCCTGTTTGCCCGACAAAGACAGCAAAAGTTCCTGTCGCCTTTGTGATGTGGAACGAGTTGGTTGAATTCGTCAGCACAAAAGAGTGTGTGTTCATGATCGGAGGAGGTGTCAATCCGCACACGAAACATATTTGGACATGATGTTATAATGTTTATAGTTTGCTGCTTTCTCCTGGTTTGGAACCATGATTTAGGCTTGAACTGATCTTTGATAAATGTTGTTTTCAGTCAGCGACAAGTGTTCCGACAGAAACAACAAGAGTGAAAAACCAATAGAGAAACCAGGAACGGGCAAAAAGCAACAGAAACCGGTGAACAGAAAGTCTAAGGTGAACAGTTCACTTTCATTCTGCATCATCATGTTTCTTCTCGGTTTATGTTATTTGTGTTTCATTTATTGGGAAAATTGTACAATTGCCTCTCCCCCTCACCTTTGGTCCCCCCCCCCTCTTAGTACTATCACCCCCTCCCAATACGATTCCCTATAGAGGGGGGGGGGGGGAGGGGTTATTGTAAATTGTAATTGGGGGGGGGGGGGGTAATTGTACAATGTGGACGTTAAACAATCTCCCCCCACAATACAAAATGGGGGGGAAATACTACAACCCCGATACTGTTTAGCGCCACCTAACCCAGCTGAGTTCAATACCCATAGTTGACTCAGCCTCAGACAATTTCCAGCCAATTGGCCAGCGACTTTTGTAGCGGACTCGACGAGAGAGTGTGCAGGTCAGAGAGACGCAGATGTCTGCGGCCTCATTGACCTGCATGCTCTCTCGCTTTTGTAGCTGGCCAATCGCAGAAAATTGAAAAATTTGTCGCCAATCGTTCTGAGCCACTAAAATGTACTGTACCTGGCTGCTATCGATGGGTGAAACGCACTATACTATGCATTCATATCTCCTGGTTCTCGAACAGAATTTGTAGAAAACTGCCTCACGATACCTTGTTTGCCACAACTTGAGGATATTTTGATAGAGAATATATGTCTTCCAGGCCGAGAATGCAAATTCCATGCCGGTTCATACCAGTCGCACACTGTCGTTTGTCATCGGTCCAGTGTGTCAGTCTGATTTTAATAGTGTATAAATGTTTTACTAATGGAAAGTGAAATGAAACATATGTTTATCGTGCAAGTAATAAAATGCCTTTACGTACTGGCGCACTGCAACTTCTCGATAGTTCACGAAAATTTTCTTACAAAACTGACAAGACTTCACCGGACTGTAATCAACCACCTGGATATGAATGGAGTGCCGTGACCTTGTCTGATACACTCCGAAGTGAATCGACCCGGCATATCGAACTCTTCGCTAATTTGTAAGGAGTGCATTGCCAACTCGTCCACGCCTTGTGGCTGAAATCGGTGGGAGAATGAAACGGTTGAAGTTCGAGATCCACGCAAGGAATGAAAAGTGATGATCATACTACAATGTACACAAGATCAGATCGTTAATATGAGTATATAATACCCCTATTCCACGTTCTTGTAACACAAAAATTGGTTTTTCGCTCGCGTAGAGAAACAATGGAACTGTCTGACCCGTAACTCGCACGAATATATGTCATCAGGTCAGTTACGCAACTTCTTAAGAACGGTGGATGTAAATGTTTTCGGAGATGTTCCTAGATTCCTCATGTAACTTTGTTTTTTTTTGTTTTCCTCTCAGTTTTTTCATATATTGTACAATTTTATTCAATCTTTGAATTCATCATTGTTATGAGTTTGTATTTTAACAACCCTTGTAAGATGGTGATGTCTTTGTCGACATTATCCCTAGGGCCCCGTATTCGGCATAGAAACTCAGTTCACCTTATGATATGTGTCACTTGAACATGTGTTTTCTTTCTATGCTCGAATGAATCTGTTGCGTGGTTTACACACTAGTCTGTTTTCATGCCTTTTTTCATGCCACACTAGTCTGTTTTTATGTTTTCATTCCACGTGTTAACCAGTTAGCTCATTAGCATGTTAACCAGTTAGCGCGCACGTGTAAAGTAACGTGTCGCGCTTTGTGTCTATTGTTTGTAATGTATCGTCTGGCTCCTAACAAACTGGTATCCTCTTTCTCTCGCCTCCTCGTTGGTTCAGGTATAACCTTGGTGTTTATATCTTTGTATGTACTAGTGTTTATCCTTTGGCTAAGAATACAACAGAATCATTATTATTATTACAATCTTTACAACAAATCATCGATGTCCTAGTGAGTGAACTGAATATTTTGACCATAATAGGTTCAAACATGGGTTTGTTGTATGTATCCAGCTATTTTATTGGCCAACTACCAGGCATTTTTTCTTACGAGAGCTTCAAGTTATTACGCGTTCCGTTCGATATTACTCTTTTCTGCACTTCCACCTTTCAGTGAAAACTCAACTTTGATGAGACTGTTAATGTTTTCAAAGAAGAAAGTACAATGTGCTCGTATTTCTGGTGGTACTTACTTCATTATTCAATTTATCGTAGAACGTAGTAAGATTAGCGGTATGAATAAGCCATTCCACTGTTCTTCGGGCTAAAGAAGATTGAACCATGCCGGTTGCCCAGTTTATAGTCGCGTTCAGTTGAGCGGCAGTGACTGTCGAGTCTAGTGAGAGAAATACGTGTGAAAAGCGAGTAACGATGTTTTCAGTGGTTTGAGTTCTAATTGTGCCATATTTCTTACTCGGTAAAATCTTCAGACATAAATCATCGGAACAGTACACCCTGAATTCCAATAAATTTACTGAATACATAAAATCTGTAACATGTATATGATAATCACAGCCTCGTAACAAGCCAAAGTGATCGAGTGAATGAGTTTAATTTCAAAACAACTTTTCTCAAATAGCAAATACTCATTAGATAGTTTGACTCGAGATGCAGATGACGGCATGTTACGATGGCATTCGGTCATACAGTACCAACGTATTTCATTCGACGTCCTTATTAAGTAGTAGTAACAATGAAGTAACTCATGGAGATGAAAAGAAGTATGTACAGAGAAGAAATAAATCCTGTTTGTCGGTTCAAATATTGTTTACCATTAGAAAAGAAGTTGAGTTCTGCTGCACTCCAATGTTTTAATCGACCGCACCTCTCATTAGGACAAGTCAATTTTAATCGACCGCACCTCTCATTAGGACAAGTCACAAAATTCAACGCTCCATTCACTGCATTTCCGTTTCAAAAATGATTTATTTGCCCACGAAAGGGACAAAGGCAATCAACTGCCCAACGCGTGCCTTTCGTGGGCAAATAAATCATCTTTGAAACGGAACTTTGGGTGTGTTTGGTATTCGAAACACATGATCTTAACAAGTTGAGGCTTTTTGTGTAGAAGAGGCTTCTCAAACTAACGTTTCATGTCCGGCTGACACAAAAAAAAAGTGTACGAGCAGTGCACGGAAATCTGGTTGAAGGTATTTAGTCTCTTATGAACTTCACCTTCTCTACCTCCTACCTCGTTTTGATTCAGCAAAACTAAAGTAGCGTTTATATTTTTCGGTGCCAGCTCTGGCAACACCCCGCTGACTTTGACACAGTATGGTGAAAACTATCTACAAAAAGTAGGAACATCACTCACTTCTTCTTCACTAATCGCGCGCAGCGCGAAGCGCTGCGTGTGAGTTGTGTTTGGTTTGGCCATTGCGCACCCATTTTTGGCTTTCAAACCACAAAAGTCTTCAAATAAAACATTTTTTCGAAATTTAAAAAAAGAGAGAGCTAGATATCTATTGAATACATGTTGTGTGAAAAAATTAGGAAAATCGGTCGAAGTTGAAAAAAGTTATGCTGTCGTGTCGTTATGAAAATTTCCGTTGTCCCTCGTCCCTCGTCCCTCGTCGCTCGTCGCTCGTCGCTCGTCCCTCGTCCAATGTCCGCATAGAAAATTATTTTTTTAACTACTGGACCAATTCGGCTGAAATTTGGCACACATGTGTAAACCCCAAAGTTAGCGCGGCCCAAGAAGTTTGGTGATGTCACATTTCGTTTGGCGCTTGGCGCGGGCGCCAATAGGCGCCAGTAGCAGGAAAATATGTGTTCCCATGGATGAAATGCTCCGAAATTTTGCACAGAGGTTAGATTAGTGAATCCCAGCCTTCTCTGAAAATTTGGTGTCATGATTTATATTTGGCGCCAAACGCTGGCGCCCAGTGGCGCCAAATTAGAACAACGCCGGGCAGGTAAGGTAACGAGCGAAATGTTTCACAGATGTCCGAACTATGAACATAGTTAACGAATACAGCTTGGATACCAACATTTCTTCGACATTCTGCGCCAAAACGGTACTTCATCCGCCAATTGGCGCCAAAATTGAAAACAGGGTTTCTGAACCAAAAAACAGTCATAAATTGTGCTAATTGGTCGAGGCCATTCATTCCAAGTTTTTTGTTACTAATTAGAGTAATTTATATTTGGCGCCAAACGCTGGCGCCCGGTGGCGCCAAATTAGAACATTGCCAGGCAAGTAGGGTAACGAGCGAAATGCTCCACAGATGTTCGAACTATGGTCATAGTTAACGAATACGGCTTGGATAGCAACATTTCTTCGACATTCTGCGCCAAAACGGTACTTTATCCGCCAATTGGCGCCAAAATTGAAAATAGGGTTTCTGAACCAAAAAACAGTCGGAAATTGTGCTAATTGGTCGAGGTCATTCATTCCAAGTTATTTGTTACCAATTAGAGTAACTTTATATTTGGCGCCAAACGCTGGCGCCCAGTGGCGCCAAATTAGAAATTAGAACAACGCCAGGATTGTAGGGTAACGAGCGAAATGTTCCACAGATGTTCAAACTATGAACATAGTTAACGAATACAGCTTGGATACCAACATTTCTTCGACATTCTGCGCCAAAACGGTACTTCATCCGCCAATTGGCGCCAAAATTGAAAACAGGGTTTCTGAACCAAAAAACAGTCATAAATTGTGCTAATTGGTCGAGGCCATTCATTCCAAGTTTTTTGTTACTAATTAGAGCAATTTATATTTGGCGCCAAACGCTGGCGCCCGGTGGCGCCAAATTAGAACATTGCCAGGCAAGTAGGGTAACGAGCGAAATGCTCCACAGATGTTCGAACTATGGTCATAGTTAACGAATACGGCTTGGATAGCAACATTTCTTCGACATTCTGCGCCAAAACGGTACTTTATCCGCCAATTGGCGCCAAAATTGAAAATAGGGTTTCTGAACCAAAAAACAGTCGGAAATTGTGCTAATTGGTCGAGGTCATTCATTCCAAGTTATTTGTTACCAATTAGAGTAACTTTATATTTGGCGCCAAACGCTGGCGCCCAGTGGCGCCAAATTAGAAATTAGAACAACGCCAGGATTGTAGGGTAACGAGCGAAATGTTCCACAGATGTCCAAACTATGAACATAGTTAACGAATACGGCTTGGGTACCAACATTTCTTCGACATTCTGCGCCAAAACGGTACTTTATCCGCCAATTGGCACCAAAATTGAAAATAGGGTTTCTGAATCAAAAAACAGTCGGAAATTGTGCTAATTGGTCGAGGCCATTCATTCCAAGTTATTTGTTACTGATTAGAGTAACATGTTCTGTATCTGGTGCCAATGGCTGGCGCCCGTTCGCGCCAATGGAGAAAATACTTTCTTACTGTAATGACGCAGATTTTTCACAATACTCAGATTTCAATTACGGAAGCGGAAAAAAAAACTGTTTTTTGAATGTTTCAGGATCACATCGTTTGAAAACCTGGAACTTTCAGATATCAAGATGTTTTATAGTCACCACTATTCAAAAATCGTTTTTCTAAGTCAACTCTAGAAGTGGTTGTACTAGTACAACTAGCAAAAAGAGAACAATTTGTAAAAAGTGGGGGACCAGGAAGTGTGTGACTTCTGTTCGGTTTCACCGTTTTCTGCAAAAAGTGAACAATACGATGTTGTGAATGAGTGTGCAACAAAAAAAGAACAATACATTTGTTTGTACAACGATTCACAAGAAACAGAATATACAAAGTATAACTTGAACGTAAAAGTGCATAGTGGTTTCCCCTAAGAACGTTGTGAACCGTTGTGCAAACAAATGTATTGTTCTTTTTTTGTTGCACACTCATTCACAACATCGTATTGTTCACTTTTTGCAGAAAACGGTGAAACCGAACAGAAGTCACACACTTCCTGGTCCCCCACTTTTTACAAATCAGCTCTGGTTTCGATGGTGAAGTTAGTTTACTTGATTTCAATATTAAGGATAGTTGATGTGTTTCTACGGTAAATTTTTTCGTGCTAAAAAGGACGAACTCTAAAAGAGCGAAAGAAATTGTCACATACACTTTTTCATCACGACCAAAACCAGCAACAAAAAAACAACTGAAACACATTTTATACAACAATACTAACAGTTTCAACTGGGAAAAAACATTGGAAAACCCAACATTTATTAGGTTTCATAGAATATAAACAACTAGACAGTTTTCTCCCAATTTAATCCCTCCCCTCAACTCTCCCTAAATACTTGTAGCACGAAAACTTCGAGCATAAATACTTTTTATCTAATTTTCATGTGCGAAGCTTTCTGAACGGCGTCACACCGTGGTCCTCAGAGAAACCGTTCCGCTATAATATGAGTTCCACGCCAAATTTGGAAATTTGACGCAATACTCAATAGCTCAACACAGACCATTAAAACCTGATTTTTTTATCCGAATTGATTACTTTTAACTAGTAGATGCATGTAGATGAAAGGGTGTTTCACAAATACTTCTGCACTCTGATAGGCTGTCTTGAACATTCCCGTACACAACCTTCTTATTGGTGTCATTACGTAAACAGTTTTTTTGCGTTCTACAATTACCAAGGCCGAATTTCTGAATGTCTCAGCTCAATTTCCAAATGGTTCGTAATGCCATCTCCTTCACTTTGTATAATGTGTTTGGGGTGATATAATTGCCTGTCAACATTGTACAACATTCCTCTTCCCATAAAACAATTGCGAACCTTTGCGCAGTTTAATTAGGATTTTCCGTGTGGAGATGATAGTACCAGAGAAGATACGATTGATGGCTGGCGGTGGAAGAGGAAGGGGGGGGGGGGGGGGGGGCGAAGTTATACATTTTCTTCTATCTCTCATTCACAAAGTTTGTCACTGCAATTGTTATCAAAAATATTTTTTTCTCAGTGTTTCACTTTTGTGTGTTCGAACAAAGTGCGCCACCCCGTCTGGCAAGTGCAGCAACGTTCCGTCCGGTTAGTATTTGAATCAGGATGGAATTCAGATTAATTAAAGAGAGTTGGATGATGAGACCAACAGTTCAGGGGCATACGTCTCTTCCCTCCCCACCTCATTTAGGGCCTTGCAAAGGAGAGTATAGTGTTTGTCACATAGGTTTTATTTGTGTAAGTTTACTTTGAACGTTCTCTCCATGTTTAATTTTTCAGCAGTGGACAACGTCTTGGACAAACAACGAACAATTTCACACTAGAAACAAAAATGGAGAAAACAATTGAAGATCAGATGAGGAACAACGTCATAGTAGTACAGAACCACTGAAATTGAACAGGAAGAAATATACTCGATGAGATTCAAACCTCTTTACAGATTCAATCTTTTCACTAATATGCCCAAACTATGATATTTAAGTTTTTCTTTCTCGTAGAAAATTTTATCCAGTTGCACATCAACTGCATGTTTTGTCGTTATTAAATTTGGATCATAGGACCACGTCGAGTTCCTGAAACGTAAACACTGATTGAAAGGAGTTCCTTCAAGATGACATTTTTGATAATGCCCTCTCCAACTTCTTGGGAAGAACTAGATATAATAGACGAAGATAGGCGAAAGTATTAGGAAAAATCATTCCAACCTTCATACGTGCAGAAAAACTGTTCAAGAAATACCTTGATCTATTTCGATTCAAAACAACGCGAAACATTACAAACTTCACCTAGGCGTGCATTTCTCCAAATCAATCGGACCTGCCAACGGATTGAACCAGTTAAACTGATTATTGTCTCCAAGACTAAAAGAACGTTCATGACACTTCAAGACAAAAAGATGTGAACAAACATTTCACTGCTGTGCAATCAGGTTTGGTTTATGTATCGTATCGTGGTGGAAATCGAGAAACTAGGACAAGGGTAAATGTAATTTGATTATTAACGTGTCATTTACACCGTCACATAACACCAAGTGACACGGGAAACAAATATAACTTGTACTGTATTGTATTGTATTGTACTTATTTATTTATCTACATTCTGAGAATGTGGCACTTTCTCATCAGAGAAAGAGAGGAAAATATAGAAATAATTTAAGCCATTAGATTTTAAATAGTTCACAGTTCACTTTTTATACGATGTTGTAGCGGAGAGGGTTGAAACATTGGTATTTGAATATATGTATATTATTATATCCATTTGAATATATATATATAACATCTTTCTCATGGGTTTTTCGATTTTCAACAACTGAGAAAAACGATTCTTTCAGCGTGTGAAACGTCTTGTGTATTTTTCCAGCAGTGCGTAGCTTCTGTAAAAAAATTAAAGATTGTGTGTTCAGTACACTTACAGTAACGGTAGTTCTATTTGAGAATACGTGGATAGCTCATGTTGTTTCCATGCATGTATCATGAAATCACGATCTGGACTCCACTTGCTGTTGGTTAACCAGTTATCCCGAACCCAGCTGGTTCCCTAAAAACAATTGAGTTAAAAAAAACCTTTTTCTCTGTTCTTTCTTTGGTTGAAACTACCAAACAACTATGATGGTAAAATTCGTATTCGTCTGGTGAAGAAGGACCGAGGAAATGCAAGTGAACAGGGTGATTTCAACCAAACTTGCTGTGTCTGTAGTTCGAACTCAATGCGTAGCAAATTGAAATGAACTCCACGATTAACAATTAACCTACAACACATACTTAGTTGTGCCTTGTACATCATTTTTAGTTGATTTTCACTCGCCGCATCTAACAAATGGATGCGGCTCATAACCTAATCTTGATTATTGTCAATTGTTCGGACATTGCAACCATTTTTTTATTCGCCAAAGTGATTGCGAAAGTGTAGAGGGTGAACAAAAATCATAGAAGGGGTAGTGGAACTAGAGAACGAAATGAAACAGATTTGCGCTGAGCTTGGAACTTGACTTTGTTAACGAAGTACTCGTCTATGCGTTCTGAGGTTGTCAGTTTGTTAAATGTGCATAATGGTGTTTGTTCACCTTTTCCAAAATTCGTATTCTGCCAAAGTTTTCCGATATTCCCAAAAGGTTCCGTACACATGCTTCAAAAGCAAACAGATCCGACGCAGTTTGTGAATTTAGATACAGTTGAAAACATATTGAATACTTTCGGGTTTCACCGGGAAATATGACGAGTACCAAGTATGCCTGAAATTAATTTTTATACTGACTTTCAAATCTCGTATACTAGAAGAATATCTTGATCTTCGTATTTCGCTTCTTCAACAGGATAAACGATAATCGAGCTTTTTTTTGCAAACGAATAGTTATAGGATTTGTCAAACCGTTGTGGACACCGTATCATCGATTTTGTATGGGGCATCGCTCAATCAATCGAACCCTCTGTTGTCTTTATGGGGAAAATGGAGACTATATAAGTAATTGCATGTTTCAAAAACAGATCCAATTTTGAAAAAAAGTCAGTGTATTGTGAAAGGACTTGAACAGCGAAACAAATATTCATTGAAATGAGTGTGTGGGATATTGAAATCGGACCTGGGCAAAAATAAAGGATCAAATTTATAATGGATCCTACCCATCATAAACAAGATGTACAGCTGGTATGTCCAGGCTAACCAACAACATTTTGACAAACATTGAACACTTTAGATAGTCAGACAAATGAGCAAAAGTTCGAGAGGGCCACAGTGCCAAACGAAAAGTTGTTCAACAGTCTAACATTCTACCTTTCACAAAAAAAAACAATCTAGTGGGAATAGAAAACAAAAAAGAGAAAGGAAAGTTAGAAAAGGAGAGAGAAAGAGAGAAGGAAAGGACAATGATAAGAAGAAAAAGGATATGAAGAAGAAAAAAAACAAAGAAAGACAAAAACAGCAAGTGATCAAGGAAAGAGAATTCCAGGCTAACCAACAACATTTTGACAAACATTGAACACTTTAGATAGTCAGACAAATGAGCAAAAGTTCGAGAGGGCCACAGTGCCAAACGAAAAGTTGTTCAACAGTCTAACATTCTAACTTTCACAAAAAAAAAACAATCTAGTGGGAATATAAAACAAAAAAGAGAAAGGAAAGTTAGAAAAGGAGAGAGAAAGAGAGAAGGAAAGGACAATGATAAGAAGAAAAAGAATATGAAGAAGAAAAAACAAAGAAAGACAAAAACAGCAAGTGATCAAGGAAAGAGAATTCCAGGCTAACCAACAACATTTTGACAAACATTGAACACTTTAGATAGTCAGACAAATGAGCAAAAGTTCGAGAGGGCCACAGTGCCAAACGAAAAGTTGTTCAACAGTCTAACATTCTACCTTTCACAAAAAAAAACAATCTAGTGGGAATAGAAAACAAAAAAGAGAAAGGAAAGTTAGAAAAGGAGAGAGAAAGAGAGAAGGAAAGGACAATGATAAGAAGAAAAAGGATATGAAGAAGAAAAAAAACAAAGAAAGACAAAAACAGCAAGTGATCAAGGAAAGAGAATTCCAGGCTAACCAACAACATTTTGACAAACATTGAACACTTTAGATAGTCAGACAAATGAGCAAAAGTTCGAGAGGGCCACAGTGCCAAACGAAAAGTTGTTCAACAGTCTAACATTCTAACTTTCACAAAAAAAAAACAATCTAGTGGGAATATAAAACAAAAAAGAGAAAGGAAAGTTAGAAAAGGAGAGAGAAAGAGAGAAGGAAAGGACAATGATAAGAAGAAAAAGAATATGAAGAAGAAAAAACAAAGAAAGACAAAAACAGCAAGTGATCAAGGAAAGAGAATTCCAGGCTAACCAACAACATTTTGACAAACATTGAACACTTTAGATAGTCAGACAAATGAGCAAAAGTTCGAGAGGGCCACAGTGCCAAACGAAAAGTTGTTCAACAGTCTAACATTCTAACTTTCACAAAAAAAACAATCTAGTGGGAATATAAAACAAAAAAGAGAAAGGAAAGTTAGAAAAGGAGAGAGAAAGAGAGAAGGAAAGGACAATGATAAGAAGAAAAAGGATATGAAGAAGAAAAAACAAAGAAAGACAAAAACAGCAAGTGATCAAGGAAAGGGAATTCCAGGCTAACCAACAACATTTTGACAAACATTGAACACTTTAGATAGTCAGACAAATGAGCAAAAGTTCGAGAGGGCCACAGTGCCAAACGAAAAGTTGTTCAACAGTCTAACATTCTAACTTTCACAAAAAAAACAATCTAGTGGGAAAAGAAAACAAAAAAGAGAAAGGAAAGTTAGAAAAGGAGAGAGAAAGAGAGAAGGAAAGGACAATGATAAGAAGAAAAAGGATATGAAGAAGAAAAAAACAAAGAAAGACAAAAACAGCAAGTGATCAAGGAAAGGGAATTCCAGGCTAACCAACAACATTTTGACAAACATTGAACACTTTAGATAGTCAGACAAATGAGCAAAAGTTCGAGAGGGCCACAGTGCCAAACGAAAAGTTGTTCAACAGTCTAACATTCTAACTTTCACAAAAAAAAACAATCTAGTGGGAATAGAAAACAAAAAAGAGAAAGGAAATTTAGAAAAGGAGAGAGAAAGAGAGAAGGAAAGGACAATGATAAGAAGAAAAAGGATATGAAGAAGAAAAAAACAAAGAAAGACAAAAAACAGCAAGCATAGGTGCGATGCCCCGGTTAATTGATCGGGAGACCTTCAACTTTTCCTTCAACTGGGCTAGGGGGAACCCATAACTTTCCCAACAACTAGGTTTTTCGGATAATTATCCAGGAGAACCTATAAATTCTTACTTTTTTTGCGGAGGGGATGTTTAAATGTTGCACCCCTCAAACCGACACTATACCACCTACGACAGCAAGTGATCAAGGAAAGAGAATTCCAGGCTAACCCACAGCATTTATACTAACAATGAACACTTTAGATAGTCAGACAAATGAGCAAAAGTTCGAGAGGGCCACAGTGCCAAACGAAAAGTTGTTCAACAGTCTAACATTCTAACTTTCACAAAAAAAACAATCTAGTGGGAAAAGAAAACAAAAAAGAGAAAGGAAAGTTAGAAAAGGAGAGAGAAAGAGAGAAGGAAAGGACAATGATAAGAAGAAAAAGGATATGAAGAAGAAAAAAACAAAGAAAGACAAAAACAGCAAGTGATCAAGGAAAGGGAATTCCAGGCTAACCAACAACATTTTGACAAACATTGAACACTTTAGATAGTCAGACAAATGAGCAAAAGTTCGAGAGGGCCACAGTGCCAAACGAAAAGTTGTTCAACAGTCTAACATTCTAACTTTCACAAAAAAAAACAATCTAGTGGGAATAGAAAACAAAAAAGAGAAAGGAAATTTAGAAAAGGAGAGAGAAAGAGAGAAGGAAAGGACAATGATAAGAAGAAAAAGGATATGAAGAAGAAAAAAACAAAGAAAGACAAAAAACAGCAAGCATAGGTGCGATGCCCCGGTTAATTGATCGGGAGACCTTCAACTTTTCCTTCAACTGGGCTAGGGGGAACCCATAACTTTCCCAACAACTAGGTTTTTCGGATAATTATCCAGGAGAACCTATAAATTCTTACTTTTTTTGCGGAGGGGATGTTTAAATGTTGCACCCCTCAAACCGACACTATACCACCTACGACAGCAAGTGATCAAGGAAAGAGAATTCCAGGCTAACCCACAGCATTTATACTAACAATGAACACTTTAGATAGTCAGACAAATGAGCAAAAGTTCGAGAGGGCCACAGTGCCAAACGAAAAGTTGTTCAACAGTCTAACATTCTAACTTTCACAAAAAAAACAATCTAGTGGGAAAAGAAAACAAAAAAGAGAAAGGAAAGTTAGAAAAGGAGAGAGAAAGAGAGAAGGAAAGGACAATGATAAGAAGAAAAAGGATATGAAGAAGAAAAAAACAAAGAAAGACAAAAACAGCAAGTGATCAAGGAAAGGGAATTCCAGGCTAACCAACAACATTTTGACAAACATTGAACACTTTAGATAGTCAGACAAATGAGCAAAAGTTCGAGAGGGCCACAGTGCCAAACGAAAAGTTGTTCAACAGTCTAACATTCTAACTTTCACAAAAAAAAACAATCTAGTGGGAATAGAAAACAAAAAAGAGAAAGGAAATTTAGAAAAGGAGAGAGAAAGAGAGAAGGAAAGGACAATGATAAGAAGAAAAAGGATATGAAGAAGAAAAAAACAAAGAAAGACAAAAAACAGCAAGCATAGGTGCGATGCCCCGGTTAATTGATCGGGAGACCTTCAACTTTTCCTTCAACTGGGCTAGGGGGAACCCATAACTTTCCCAACAACTAGGTTTTTCGGATAATTATCCAGGAGAACCTATAAATTCTTACTTTTTTTGCGGAGGGGATGTTTAAATGTTGCACCCCTCAAACCGACACTATACCACCTACGACAGCAAGTGATCAAGGAAAGAGAATTCCAGGCTAACCCACAGCATTTATACTAACAATGAACACTTTAGATAGTCCGACAAATGAGCAAAAGTTCGAGAGGGCCACAGTGCCAAACGAAAAGTTGTTCAACAGTCTAACATTCTAACTTTCACAAAAAAAAAACAATCTAGTGGGAATATAAAACAAAAAAGAGAAAGGAAAGTTAGAAAAGGAGAGAGAAAGAGAGAAGGAAAGGACAATGATAAGAAGAAAAAGAATATGAAGAAGAAAAAACAAAGAAAGACAAAAACAGCAAGTGATCAAGGAAAGAGAATTCCAGGCTAACCAACAACATTTTGACAAACATTGAACACTTTAGATAGTCAGACAAATGAGCAAAAGTTCGAGAGGGCCACAGTGCCAAACGAAAAGTTGTTCAACAGTCTAACATTCTAACTTTCACAAAAAAAACAATCTAGTGGGAATATAAAACAAAAAAGAGAAAGGAAAGTTAGAAAAGGAGAGAGAAAGAGAGAAGGAAAGGACAATGATAAGAAGAAAAAGGATATGAAGAAGAAAAAACAAAGAAAGACAAAAACAGCAAGTGATCAAGGAAAGGGAATTCCAGGCTAACCAACAACATTTTGACAAACATTGAACACTTTAGATAGTCAGACAAATGAGCAAAAGTTCGAGAGGGCCACAGTGCCAAACGAAAAGTTGTTCAACAGTCTAACATTCTAACTTTCACAAAAAAAACAATCTAGTGGGAAAAGAAAACAAAAAAGAGAAAGGAAAGTTAGAAAAGGAGAGAGAAAGAGAGAAGGAAAGGACAATGATAAGAAGAAAAAGGATATGAAGAAGAAAAAAACAAAGAAAGACAAAAACAGCAAGTGATCAAGGAAAGGGAATTCCAGGCTAACCAACAACATTTTGACAAACATTGAACACTTTAGATAGTCAGACAAATGAGCAAAAGTTCGAGAGGGCCACAGTGCCAAACGAAAAGTTGTTCAACAGTCTAACATTCTAACTTTCACAAAAAAAAACAATCTAGTGGGAATAGAAAACAAAAAAGAGAAAGGAAATTTAGAAAAGGAGAGAGAAAGAGAGAAGGAAAGGACAATGATAAGAAGAAAAAGGATATGAAGAAGAAAAAAACAAAGAAAGACAAAAAACAGCAAGCATAGGTGCGATGCCCCGGTTAATTGATCGGGAGACCTTCAACTTTTCCTTCAACTGGGCTAGGGGGAACCCATAACTTTCCCAACAACTAGGTTTTTCGGATAATTATCCAGGAGAACCTATAAATTCTTACTTTTTTTGCGGAGGGGATGTTTAAATGTTGCACCCCTCAAACCGACACTATACCACCTACGACAGCAAGTGATCAAGGAAAGAGAATTCCAGGCTAACCCACAGCATTTATACTAACAATGAACACTTTAGATAGTCAGACAAATGAGCAAAAGTTCGAGAGGGCCACAGTGCCAAACGAAAAGTTGTTCAACAGTCTAACATTCTAACTTTCACAAAAAAAACAATCTAGTGGGAAAAGAAAACAAAAAAGAGAAAGGAAAGTTAGAAAAGGAGAGAGAAAGAGAGAAGGAAAGGACAATGATAAGAAGAAAAAGGATATGAAGAAGAAAAAAACAAAGAAAGACAAAAACAGCAAGTGATCAAGGAAAGGGAATTCCAGGCTAACCAACAACATTTTGACAAACATTGAACACTTTAGATAGTCAGACAAATGAGCAAAAGTTCGAGAGGGCCACAGTGCCAAACGAAAAGTTGTTCAACAGTCTAACATTCTAACTTTCACAAAAAAAAACAATCTAGTGGGAATAGAAAACAAAAAAGAGAAAGGAAATTTAGAAAAGGAGAGAGAAAGAGAGAAGGAAAGGACAATGATAAGAAGAAAAAGGATATGAAGAAGAAAAAAACAAAGAAAGACAAAAAACAGCAAGCATAGGTGCGATGCCCCGGTTAATTGATCGGGAGACCTTCAACTTTTCCTTCAACTGGGCTAGGGGGAACCCATAACTTTCCCAACAACTAGGTTTTTCGGATAATTATCCAGGAGAACCTATAAATTCTTACTTTTTTTGCGGAGGGGATGTTTAAATGTTGCACCCCTCAAACCGACACTATACCACCTACGACAGCAAGTGATCAAGGAAAGAGAATTCCAGGCTAACCCACAGCATTTATACTAACAATGAACACTTTAGATAGTCAGACAAATGAGCAAAAGTTCGAGAGGGCCACAGTGCCAAACGAAAAGTTGTTCAACAGTCTAACATTCTAACTTTCACAAAAAAAACAATCTAGTGGGAAAAGAAAACAAAAAAGAGAAAGGAAAGTTAGAAAAGGAGAGAGAAAGAGAGAAGGAAAGGACAATGATAAGAAGAAAAAGGATATGAAGAAGAAAAAAACAAAGAAAGACAAAAACAGCAAGTGATCAAGGAAAGGGAATTCCAGGCTAACCAACAACATTTTGACAAACATTGAACACTTTAGATAGTCAGACAAATGAGCAAAAGTTCGAGAGGGCCACAGTGCCAAACGAAAAGTTGTTCAACAGTCTAACATTCTAACTTTCACAAAAAAAAACAATCTAGTGGGAATAGAAAACAAAAAAGAGAAAGGAAATTTAGAAAAGGAGAGAGAAAGAGAGAAGGAAAGGACAATGATAAGAAGAAAAAGGATATGAAGAAGAAAAAAACAAAGAAAGACAAAAAACAGCAAGCATAGGTGCGATGCCCCGGTTAATTGATCGGGAGACCTTCAACTTTTCCTTCAACTGGGCTAGGGGGAACCCATAACTTTCCCAACAACTAGGTTTTTCGGATAATTATCCAGGAGAACCTATAAATTCTTACTTTTTTTGCGGAGGGGATGTTTAAATGTTGCACCCCTCAAACCGACACTATACCACCTACGACAGCAAGTGATCAAGGAAAGAGAATTCCAGGCTAACCCACAGCATTTATACTAACAATGAACACTTTAGATAGTCAGACAAATGAGCAAAAGTTCGAGAGGGCCACAGTGCCAAACGAAAAGTTGTTCAACAGTCTAACATTCTAACTTTCACAAAAAAAACAATCTAGTGGGAAAAGAAAACAAAAAAGAGAAAGGAAAGTTAGAAAAGGAGAGAGAAAGAGAGAAGGAAAGGACAATGATAAGAAGAAAAAGGATATGAAGAAGAAAAAAACAAAGAAAGACAAAAACAGCAAGTGATCAAGGAAAGGGAATTCCAGGCTAACCAACAACATTTTGACAAACATTGAACACTTTAGATAGTCAGACAAATGAGCAAAAGTTCGAGAGGGCCACAGTGCCAAACGAAAAGTTGTTCAACAGTCTAACATTCTAACTTTCACAAAAAAAAACAATCTAGTGGGAATAGAAAACAAAAAAGAGAAAGGAAATTTAGAAAAGGAGAGAGAAAGAGAGAAGGAAAGGACAATGATAAGAAGAAAAAGGATATGAAGAAGAAAAAAACAAAGAAAGACAAAAAACAGCAAGCATAGGTGCGATGCCCCGGTTAATTGATCGGGAGACCTTCAACTTTTCCTTCAACTGGGCTAGGGGGAACCCATAACTTTCCCAACAACTAGGTTTTTCGGATAATTATCCAGGAGAACCTATAAATTCTTACTTTTTTTGCGGAGGGGATGTTTAAATGTTGCACCCCTCAAACCGACACTATACCACCTACGACAGCAAGTGATCAAGGAAAGAGAATTCCAGGCTAACCCACAGCATTTATACTAACAATGAACACTTTAGATAGTCAGACAAATGAGCAAAAGTTCGAGAGGGCCACAGTGCCAAACGAAAAGTTGTTCAACAGTCTAACATTCTAACTTTCACAAAAAAAACAATCTAGTGGGAAAAGAAAACAAAAAAGAGAAAGGAAAGTTAGAAAAGGAGAGAGAAAGAGAGAAGGAAAGGACAATGATAAGAAGAAAAAGGATATGAAGAAGAAAAAAACAAAGAAAGACAAAAACAGCAAGTGATCAAGGAAAGGGAATTCCAGGCTAACCAACAACATTTTGACAAACATTGAACACTTTAGATAGTCAGACAAATGAGCAAAAGTTCGAGAGGGCCACAGTGCCAAACGAAAAGTTGTTCAACAGTCTAACATTCTAACTTTCACAAAAAAAAACAATCTAGTGGGAATAGAAAACAAAAAAGAGAAAGGAAATTTAGAAAAGGAGAGAGAAAGAGAGAAGGAAAGGACAATGATAAGAAGAAAAAGGATATGAAGAAGAAAAAAACAAAGAAAGACAAAAAACAGCAAGCATAGGTGCGATGCCCCGGTTAATTGATCGGGAGACCTTCAACTTTTCCTTCAACTGGGCTAGGGGGAACCCATAACTTTCCCAACAACTAGGTTTTTCGGATAATTATCCAGGAGAACCTATAAATTCTTACTTTTTTTGCGGAGGGGATGTTTAAATGTTGCACCCCTCAAACCGACACTATACCACCTACGACAGCAAGTGATCAAGGAAAGAGAATTCCAGGCTAACCCACAGCATTTATACTAACAATGAACACTTTAGATAGTCCGACAAATGAGCAAAAGTTCGAGAGGGCCACAGTGCCAAACGAAAAGTTGCTCAACAGTCTAACATTCTACCTTTCACAAAAAAAACAATCTAGTGGGAATAGAAAACAAAAAAGAGAAAGGAAAGTTAGAAAAGGAGAGAGAAAGAGAGAAGGGAAGGACAATGATAAGAAGAAAAAGGATATGAAGAAGAAAAAACAAAGAAAGACCAAAACAGCAAGTGATCAAGGAAAGAGAATTCCAGGCTAACCAACAACATTTTGACAAACATTGAACACTTTAGATAGTCAGACAAATGAGCAAAAGTTCGAGAGGGCCACAGTGCCAAACGAAAAGTTGTTCAACAGTCTAACATTCTAACTTTCACAACAAAAAAAACAATCTAGTAACTTTTTCAAACTGATAATTATAACAGCTCTGGTTCACGAAACGGTTTCACACCGTTTTGAAAAGTCGATTCACACTTGACCATGTTCAGCAGAAAATGGGCGGAGTCTGAAAGTGCAATACTAACAGTCTGCGTCTCCAGGCTCACTACACTGTCTCGCGCGCCCTCCAGTCTGCGCCTCTCACGTCTAACCACACTGTCTGGCGCCGACACCGAAATCAAGCATCAAGCGAAAACGAAATATTAGCACGATTACAAAACTACATTAAAACTGGGCACGGGGAGTTGATAGTGAGCTATAGATAGTGACCAAGGCATCGTTGCGGTTTCGTCTCCAACCACATCAAGAATGAGGCAATCTGGCATCTAACTACTAACACAGGCGAAATCGAATGTCATGTTGAGAGAAAAAGTTATGTAAACGTGAATAATTAGTAGAGAACCCTATTTAGAATGAACTTTATGTACACGCCGGTTATTGTTTTAGTGTATTTACGTAACTTGTTTTATTCGCAATTTCCTGCGAATAAAACAAGTTACGTAAATACACTAAAACTAAGTTTCTTACTCACTCACATAATTCGGTGAGTGAGCCTTAGAAAAGTTGAAAACAATGTTCAGCCTGTTTGACACGTTGGTTTGTACTTTGCTAATCGTTTTACATGAAAGAAAGATTAGGAACTATAAAGTAAAGTTGAACTTGCTTACAATCTTACTCACTCACATAATTCTGTGAGTGACCCTTAGAAAAGTTGAAAACAATGTTCAGCCTGTTTGACACGTTGGTTCTACTTTGCTGATCGTTTTACATGAAAGAAAGGTTAGGAACTATAAAGTAAAGTTGAACTTGCTCACAATCTTACTCACTCACATAATTCTGTGAGTGAGCCTTAGAAAAGTTGAAAACAATGTTCAGCCTGTTTGACACGTTGGTTTGTACTTTGCTGATCGTTTTACATGAAAGAAAGGTTAGGAACTATAAAGTAAAGTTGAACTTGCTTACAATCTTACTCACTCACATAATTCTGTGAGTGAGTCTTAGAAAAGTTGAAAACAATGTTCAGCCTGTTTAACACGTTGGTTTGTACTTTGCTAATCGTTTTACATGAAGGAAAGATTAGGAACTATAAAGTAAAGTTGAACTTGCTTACAATCTTACTCACTCACATAATTCTGTGAGTGAGCCTCAGAAAAGTTAAAAACAATGTTCAGCCTGTTTAACACGTTGGTTTGTACTTTGCTGATCGTTTTACATGAAAAAAAAGATTAGGAACTATAAAGTAAAGTTGAACTTGCTTACAATCTTACTCACTCACATAATTCTGTGAGTGAGTCTTAGAAAAGTTGAAAACAATGTTCAGCCTGTTTAACACGTTGGTTTGTACTTTGCTAATCGTTTTACATGAAGGAAAGATTAGGAACTATAAAGTAAAGTTGAACTTGCTTACAATCTTACTCACTCACATAATTCTGTGAGTGAGTCTTAGAAAAGTTGAAAACAATGTTCAGCCTGTTTAACACGTTGGTTTGTACTTTGCTAATCGTTTTACATGAAAGAAAGATTAGGAACTATAAAGTAAAGTTGAACTTGCTTACAATCTTACTCACTCACATAATTCTGTGAGTGAGTCTTAGAAAAGTTGAAAACAATGTTCAGCCTGTTTGACACGTTGGTTTGTACTTTGCTGATCGTTTTACATGAAAGAAAGGTTAGGGACTATAAAGTAAAGTTGAACTTGCTTACAATCTTACTCACTCACATAATTCTGTGAGTGAGCCTTAGAAAAGTTGAAAACAATGTTCAGCCTGTTTAACACGTTGGTTTGTACTTTGCTAATCGTTTTACATGAAAAAAAGATTAGGAACTATAAAGTAAAGTTGAACTTGCTTACAATCTTACTCACTCACATAATTCTGTGAGTGAGTCTTAGAAAAGTTGAAAACAATGTTCAGCCTGTTTAACACGTTGGTTTGTACTTTGCTAATCGTTTTACATGAAGGAAAGATTAGGAACTATAAAGTAAAGTTGAACTTGCTTACAATCTTACTCACTCACATAATTCTGTGAGTGAGTCTTAGAAAAGTTGAAAACAATGTTCAGCCTGTTTAACACGTTGGTTTGTACTTTGCTAATCGTTTTACATGAAAGAAAGATTAGGAACTATAAAGTAAAGTTGAACTTGCTTACAATCTTACTCACTCACATAATTCTGTGAGTGAGTCTTAGAAAAGTTGAAAACAATGTTCAGCCTGTTTGACACGTTGGTTTGTACTTTGCTGATCGTTTTACATGAAAGAAAGGTTAGGAACTATAAAGTAAAGTTGAACTTGCTTACAATCTTACTCACTCACATAATTCTGTGAGTGAGCCTTAGAAAAGTTGAAAACAATGTTCAGCCTGTTTAACACGTTGGTTTGTACTTTGCTAATCGTTTTACATGAAGGAAAGATTAGGAACTATAAAGTAAAGTTGAACTTGCTTACAATCTTACTCACTCACATAATTCTGTGAGTGAGTCTTAGAAAAGTTGAAAACAATGTTCAGCCTGTTTAACACGTTGGTTTGTACTTTGCTAATCGTTTTACATGAAAGAAAGGTTAGGGACTATAAAGTAAAGTTGAACTTGCTTACAATCTTACTCACTCACATAATTCTGTGAGTGAGCCTTAGAAAAGTTGAAAACAATGTTCAGCCTGTTTAACACGTTGGTTTGTACTTTGCTAATCGTTTTACATGAAAGAAAGATTAGGAACTATAAAGTAAAGTTGAACTTGCTTACAATCTTACTCACTCACATAATTCTGTGAGTGAGTCTTAGAAAAGTTGAAAACAATGTTCAGCCTGTTTAACACGTTGGTTTGTACTTTGCTAATCGTTTTACATGAAGGAAAGATTAGGAACTATAAAGTAAAGTTGAACTTGCTTACAATCTTACTCACTCACATAATTCTGTGAGTGAGTCTTAGAAAAGTTGAAAACAATGTTCAGCCTGTTTAACACGTTGGTTTGTACTTTGCTAATCGTTTTACATGAAAGAAAGATTAGGAACTATAAAGTAAAGTTGAACTTGCTTACAATCTTACTCACTCACATAATTCTGTGAGTGAGTCTTAGAAAAGTTGAAAACAATGTTCAGCCTGTTTGACACGTTGGTTTGTACTTTGCTGATCGTTTTACATGAAAGAAAGGTTAGGAACTATAAAGTAAAGTTGAACTTGCTTACAATCTTACTCACTCACATAATTCTGTGAGTGAGTCTTAGAAAAGTTGAAAACAATGTTCAGCCTGTTTAACACGTTGGTTTGTACTTTGCTAATCGTTTTACATGAAGGAAAGATTAGGAACTATAAAGTAAAGTTGAACTTGCTTACAATCTTACTCACTCACATAATTCTGTGAGTGAGTCTTAGAAAAGTTGAAAACAATGTTCAGCCTGTTTGACACGTTGGTTTGTACTTTGCTGATCGTTTTACATGAAAGAAAGGTTAGGAACTATAAAGTAAAGTTGAACTTGCTTACAATCTTACTCACTCACATAATTCTGTGAGTGAGTCTTAGAAAAGTTGAAAACAATGTTCAGCCTGTTTAACACGTTGGTTTGTACTTTGCTAATCGTTTTACATGAAAGAAAGATTAGGAACTATAAAGTAAAGTTGAACTTGCTTACAATCTTACTCACTCACATAATTCTGTGAGTGAGCCTTAGAAAAGTTGAAAACAATGTTCAGCCTGTTTAACACGTTGGTTTGTACTTTGCTAATCGTTTTACATGAAGGAAAGATTAGGAACTATAAAGTAAAGTTGAACTTGCTTACAATCTTACTCACTCACATAATTCTGTGAGTGAGTCTTAGAAAAGTTGAAAACAATGTTCAGCCTGTTTAACACGTTGGTTTGTACTTTGCTAATCGTTTTACATGAAGGAAAGATTAGGAACTATAAAGTAAAGTTGAACTTGCTTACAATCTTACTCACTCACATAATTCTGTGAGTGAGCCTTAGAAAAGTTGAAAACAATGTTCAGCCTGTTTGACACGTTGGTTTGTACTTTGCTAATCGTTTTACATGAAAGAAAGATTAGGAACTATAAAGTAAAGTTGAACTTGCTTACAATCACTCACTCACATAATTGTGTGAGCGAATAAAACAAGTTACGTAAATACACTAAAACTAAGTTTCTTACTCACTCACATAATTCTGTGAGTGAGGCTCAGAAAAGTTGAAAACAATGTTCAGCCTGTTTGACACGTTGGTTTGTACTTTACTAATCGTTTTACATGAAAGAAAGATTAGGAACTATAAAGTAAAGTTGAACTTGCTTACAATCTTACTCACTCACATAATTCTGTGAGCGAATAAAACAAGTTACGTAAATACACTGAAACTAAGTTTCTTACTCACTCACATAATTCTGTGAGTGAGCCTCAGAAAAGTTGAAAACAATGTTCAGCCTGTTTGACACGTTGGTTTGTACTTTGCTAATCGTTTTACATGAAAGAAAGATTAGGAACTATAAAGTGAAGTTGAACTTGCTTACAATCTTACTCACTCACATAATTCTGTGAGTGAGCCTTAGAGAAGAGCGCCAACTAGAATCAACTCAGACAAAAATCTTAATATTCGTTTTTTTTGCATTGAGCAGTAGTTTTCTACCTCCATGTTAGAACATAACGTGATCCTCATGTCAGAACAAAACGTGAAAACCAGTGTTCATTAATTCAGCAATGAAAGTAAAAAGAGAACAGAGACTAGATAAGGTGTGAATTAAAACAAAATGATTATCAACCAAAACAAGTAGCTTCTAAACGGGCAACTATCTAACTTCACACATGACCAGTAACATAAATACAACAAAATATTATTCCAATTAATTCACCAAGTACTTTTCATTTTATTCGCATTACACGTAATCGATTTTAGCGCTCAGTTGTTATATCTATGATCACTTCCAACTCTGTTTCCCGCCTGAAACCATTATATAGTCGTCGCCAACGGAAAGGCGGCAGGGTACTGTAGATCTCATTTTCCGCTGTGTATGCACCCATGTAATAGATTCCAAGCTTGGTGGTTATGTGCTCCGAAAGCGTAGTGATTAGCGCCCTACTACGAAACTTTTGCTCGCAGGTTCGATTCCTGCGAGAGACAAATATTTATAAATTGGGCACCCACTATAACACGTTTCTCATGACGACCGGTTAGAGACTAGGAGAGCGCAGGCGCAGAGACAGCTTCCACGGTACACGTTTTGACCTGAAATAATACTATCAACATCAAGTCAGAAATTGAAGCGTATTTTAAACTTCTGCGGAATCGGAAGTTTGAACCAAACCTAGTACAAACAGACTCAACAACAATTTGTGTGAAATACTTATGAGAGTAATGTGAAAAAAAAAGTTCTAAAAAAGTATTTTCCGTTCAAGACAGGATAAAATAGTTCGTTCCACTTAACTGCAACGTTTCTATGACACATAGCGGAAAATTTCAAAAATTTTCTAAATACATCCTATCTTTAAGTATTCTAGTCCGCCATTACTCACAGAATTCTGTGAATCCAATACAAATCACTCACAAAATTCTGCGGATACTCACATAATTCTGCGGATCTGTCTCACTGAAAAGTATATGATCCAAAAATATCGAAAATTACCAAATAGACCTGAAATTTCATGTGTAGGTTGGGCTTACATGTATCTTGCCCTTCTGAAATTTTTTTTCGATAAAATTAGAAAACCGCAGAAATATCGACCGAAAACGGGTTGTACTTTGCATAATCGTATTACATGAAAGAAAGATTAGGAACTATAAAGTAAAGTTGAACTTGCTTACAATCTTACTCACTCACATAATTGTGTGAGCGAATAAAACAAGTTACGTAAATACACTAAAACTAAGTTTCTTACTCACTCACATAATTCTGTGAGTGAGGCTCAGAAAAGTTGAAAACAATGTTCAGCCTGTTTGACACGTTGGTTTGTACTTTACTAATCGTTTTACATGAAAGAAAGATTAGGAACTATAAAGTAAAGTTGAACTTGCTTACAATCTTACTCACTCACATAATTCTGTGAGTGACCCTTAGAAAAGTTGAAAACAATGTTCAGCCTGTTTGACACGTTGGTTTGTACTTTACTAATCGTTTTACATGAAAGAAAGATTAGGAACTATAAAGTAAAGTTGAACTTGCTTACAATCTTACTCACTCACATAATTCTGTGAGTGAGGCTCAGAAAAGTTGAAAACAATGTTCAGCCTGTTTGACACGTTGGTTTGTACTTTGCTAATCGTTTTACATGAAAGAAAGATTAGGAACTATAAAGTAAAGTTGAACTTGCTTACAATCACTCACTCACATAATTGTGTGAGCGAATAAAACAAGTTACGTAAATACACTAAAACTAAGTTTCTTACTCACTCACATAATTCTGTGAGTGAGGCTCAGAAAAGTTGAAAACAATGTTCAGCCTGTTTGACACGTTGGTTTGTACTTTACTAATCGTTTTACATGAAAGAAAGATTAGGAACTATAAAGTAAAGTTGAACTTGCTTACAATCTTACTCACTCACATAATTCTGTGAGTGAGCCTTAGAAAAGTTGAAAACAATGTTCAGCCTGTTTAACACGTTGGTTTGTACTTTGCTAATCGTTTTACATGAAGGAAAGATTAGGAACTATAAAGTAAAGTTGAACTTGCTTACAATCTTACTCACTCACATAATTCTGTGAGTGAGTCTTAGAAAAGTTGAAAACAATGTTCAGCCTGTTTAACACGTTGGTTTGTACTTTGCTAATCGTTTTACATGAAGGAAAGATTAGGAACTATAAAGTAAAGTTGAACTTGCTTACAATCTTACTCACTCACATAATTCTGTGAGTGAGCCTTAGAAAAGTTGAAAACAATGTTCAGCCTGTTTGACACGTTGGTTTGTACTTTGCTAATCGTTTTACATGAAAGAAAGATTAGGAACTATAAAGTAAAGTTGAACTTGCTTACAATCACTCACTCACATAATTGTGTGAGCGAATAAAACAAGTTACGTAAATACACTAAAACTAAGTTTCTTACTCACTCACATAATTCTGTGAGTGAGGCTCAGAAAAGTTGAAAACAATGTTCAGCCTGTTTGACACGTTGGTTTGTACTTTACTAATCGTTTTACATGAAAGAAAGATTAGGAACTATAAAGTAAAGTTGAACTTGCTTACAATCTTACTCACTCACATAATTCTGTGAGCGAATAAAACAAGTTACGTAAATACACTGAAACTAAGTTTCTTACTCACTCACATAATTCTGTGAGTGAGCCTCAGAAAAGTTGAAAACAATGTTCAGCCTGTTTGACACGTTGGTTTGTACTTTGCTAATCGTTTTACATGAAAGAAAGATTAGGAACTATAAAGTGAAGTTGAACTTGCTTACAATCTTACTCACTCACATAATTCTGTGAGTGAGCCTTAGAGAAGAGCGCCAACTAGAATCAACTCAGACAAAAATCTTAATATTCGTTTTTTTTGCATTGAGCAGTAGTTTTCTACCTCCATGTTAGAACATAACGTGATCCTCATGTCAGAACAAAACGTGAAAACCAGTGTTCATTAATTCAGCAATGAAAGTAAAAAGAGAACAGAGACTAGATAAGGTGTGAATTAAAACAAAATGATTATCAACCAAAACAAGTAGCTTCTAAACGGGCAACTATCTAACTTCACACATGACCAGTAACATAAATACAACAAAATATTATTCCAATTAATTCACCAAGTACTTTTCATTTTATTCGCATTACACGTAATCGATTTTAGCGCTCAGTTGTTATATCTATGATCACTTCCAACTCTGTTTCCCGCCTGAAACCATTATATAGTCGTCGCCAACGGAAAGGCGGCAGGGTACTGTAGATCTCATTTTCCGCTGTGTATGCACCCATGTAATAGATTCCAAGCTTGGTGGTTATGTGCTCCGAAAGCGTAGTGATTAGCGCCCTACTACGAAACTTTTGCTCGCAGGTTCGATTCCTGCGAGAGACAAATATTTATAAATTGGGCACCCACTATAACACGTTTCTCATGACGACCGGTTAGAGACTAGGAGAGCGCAGGCGCAGAGACAGCTTCCACGGTACACGTTTTGACCTGAAATAATACTATCAACATCAAGTCAGAAATTGAAGCGTATTTTAAACTTCTGCGGAATCGGAAGTTTGAACCAAACCTAGTACAAACAGACTCAACAACAATTTGTGTGAAATACTTATGAGAGTAATGTGAAAAAAAAAGTTCTAAAAAAGTATTTTCCGTTCAAGACAGGATAAAATAGTTCGTTCCACTTAACTGCAACGTTTCTATGACACATAGCGGAAAATTTCAAAAATTTTCTAAATACATCCTATCTTTAAGTATTCTAGTCCGCCATTACTCACAGAATTCTGTGAATCCAATACAAATCACTCACAAAATTCTGCGGATACTCACATAATTCTGCGGATCTGTCTCACTGAAAAGTATATGATCCAAAAATATCGAAAATTACCAAATAGACCTGAAATTTCATGTGTAGGTTGGGCTTACATGTATCTTGCCCTTCTGAAATTTTTTTTCGATAAAATTAGAAAACCGCAGAAATATCGACCGAAAACGGGTTGTACTTTGCATAATCGTATTACATGAAAGAAAGATTAGGAACTATAAAGTAAAGTTGAACTTGCTTACAATCTTACTCACTCACATAATTGTGTGAGCGAATAAAACAAGTTACGTAAATACACTAAAACTAAGTTTCTTACTCACTCACATAATTCTGTGAGTGAGGCTCAGAAAAGTTGAAAACAATGTTCAGCCTGTTTGACACGTTGGTTTGTACTTTACTAATCGTTTTACATGAAAGAAAGATTAGGAACTATAAAGTAAAGTTGAACTTGCTTACAATCTTACTCACTCACATAATTCTGTGAGTGACCCTTAGAAAAGTTGAAAACAATGTTCAGCCTGTTTGACACGTTGGTTTGTACTTTACTAATCGTTTTACATGAAAGAAAGATTAGGAACTATAAAGTAAAGTTGAACTTGCTTACAATCTTACTCACTCACATAATTCTGTGAGTGAGGCTCAGAAAAGTTGAAAACAATGTTCAGCCTGTTTGACACGTTGGTTTGTACTTTGCTAATCGTTTTACATGAAAGAAAGATTAGGAACTATAAAGTAAAGTTGAACTTGCTTACAATCACTCACTCACATAATTGTGTGAGCGAATAAAACAAGTTACGTAAATACACTAAAACTAAGTTTCTTACTCACTCACATAATTCTGTGAGTGAGGCTCAGAAAAGTTGAAAACAATGTTCAGCCTGTTTGACACGTTGGTTTGTACTTTACTAATCGTTTTACATGAAAGAAAGATTAGGAACTATAAAGTAAAGTTGAACTTGCTTACAATCTTACTCACTCACATAATTCTGTGAGCGAATAAAACAAGTTACGTAAATACACTAAAACTAAGTTTCTTACTCACTCACATAATTCTGTGAGTGAGCCTCAGAAAAGTTGAAAACAATGTTCAGCCTGTTTGACACGTTGGTTTGTACTTTGCTAATCGTTTTACATGAAAGAAAGATTAGGAACTATAAAGTGAAGTTGAACTTGCTTACAATCTTACTCACTCACATAATTCTGTGAGTGAGCCTTAGAGAAGAGCGCCAACTAGAATCAACTCAGACAAAAATCTTAATATTCGTTTTTTTTGCATTGAGCAGTAGTTTTCTACCTCCATGTTAGAACATAACGTGATCCTCATGTCAGAACAAAACGTGAAAACCAGTGTTCATTAATTCAGCAATGAAAGTAAAAAGAGAACAGAGACTAGATAAGGTGTGAATTAAAACAAAATGATTATCAACCAAAACAAGTAGCTTCTAAACGGGCAACTATCTTTGAGTGGGCGAGGTAAACCATCTTGAAACTTTGAGTGGGCGAGGTAAACCATCTTGACGAGGTTTACCCAAACGGTGTAGAATAGAGATATTGGATGGAGAAACGGACACCAAATTGAAAATTGCATTCACCTTTTTCTTTGTTGAAGAATCCTCTGGTAGGCCATAAATAGTGAGACATCGACGATCATGGAAACGGTG
This sequence comes from Litoditis marina, assembly GCA_964036275.1. NCBI lineage: Eukaryota > Metazoa > Nematoda > Chromadorea > Rhabditida > Rhabditidae > Litoditis > Litoditis marina. The sequence goes on from OZ038434.1 coordinate 27,574,272, forward strand.
GAGTTCAGATTGAATAATGGTGGGCAGAGATTGGGTCAGACTGTCGAGTTTGGAGTTGAGTGTTTTTATTTCACTCAAAATGGTGGAAAAATGGGTTCGAGATGGTACCATTTTTGGACGAGGTGATGGCATATTAATCAATCGAGAGGGGTCACCTCACACGACCGAGACAAGGGGTGGACCGTGTACCTGTTGTTGAGGGTTGTTGAACGAAAGATATATATCAATTTTAGAAAAATTCTTCTTTCTCTCATCTTTCTTATATGTTTCTTTTTTAGACTTCTTGTCTCACGAATCGTAAAAAATCATGATGTCATAATTAGTTACGCTTGTTCGTACAAGTACAGTATATTCGTCAGAATAACTCCGTTTTTCTAGTTTTTTCTCACAATTCAACGAGACCAGCAAAATAGCCTCGACGACGTACCCGGGTCAACCGACATCTGACCACAGCATGGATGGCCCTCTCACTCTTTCCTCCCACCAAACGAACGGCTCTCTCGTCCCCGGCCGGACCAAACCAGATAGTAGAATTCATCATTACCTAAACGGAGAATGGCGAAATCTTTTGTGGTAGTTCGATCCTAATATACTCCAAATCTTTGAAATTTTGGGCCAACCGTGACCGGTTTTGGTAACCGAAGCCGTTTTCGGTAATTCATTTTGAGGTCTACCTGACTAATTTGATGCCTACAAAGGTGTAGGAAGGTAACCTGAACCGAAATCGGGTCACCGTCAAAACTGACTAATCGGTTACTTTTTGGGTAACCGGGAAAAGGGTGATCAAACTAGGTTACAATCAGAAAAAAACCCAAATATTGACGACAAAGGACTGAGATCAAACTTTAGACACAGTAGAAACTTGTCCAAATTTGTATTTTCACACGGAGATACACATTCCGCAAAATTGAATTCTAATTTTTGCATCAAACTATCAGAAACAATCGATGTATTGAAAAACGTGAAAACAGATAAACATAGTTTGCTCACGTTGAACTTGTCATCTTCTATTGAGAGGTAGTAGCACAACTTCTGTGCTCGGAGCAGTGCTGAATAGAAAGCAACCTCGGACAGTTGATGTTTGAGGTTCAGTTCTGGAATGAATATTCTCAAAACACTAAAATAAAAATAGTTAGTTCTAAACAGATTTCATAATATAGTTTCTAACTTAGTTTCCTATAAGCACGAATTGAGTGTTGATTCACGATTGAAAAGAGTTGGGGGGAAAGAAAACTATGCGACCAAGAGGGAGTCAAAGAGGGGGAAAGCAAGAGAGAGCAACTAGTTATAACTCACTGTAGACAAAAATGACTATACATCTGGATACCGAAGACATGGTGCCGTACCGCCCCGCAACCACCCCCAAAGAGTACGGACTGAGTCGAGGGTTCATCGGCAACATGACAACCGTGTTTATCTTGGTGTATGCTGGAAAAATTCGAGAAAAAGTGACATGGAAACGGCTTACTATTTAGCTGGATATTATCACACCTTACTAAAAAATACCCTATTCAAAATTGCATGTTTTCTCCTATACGTGAACATGCGCGACATGGTTTAGTTCAGTATCAGTTTCAGGCTATGAATGAACAAAGAACTAGATAATTTTCAAGTTTTTCGATCGGAAATTGAAAAAGTGAGCATTTGTGTGAAGGTCAAATGTTTTCAACTCGAGTCAAACAATTAGAAAAACATCGTACCACTTCTCTTCGGATCTGCATTGTAAAACGAATCTATCAAATCCTGAGTCTTCCGTCTCCCCAAGTCTATTGCATCGTTGGCGCTGACGGTACTCAAGTTTCTGTAACAATAAATTGTGGGCTATTCATACTCGTAAAATTTAAAATTATAGTCCGTTGCATTCCTACTGAGACTTCTACAGTAAGATTACAAAACTTCAAGCATGTTCAAGTGACGTGAATTTTATCAAAATTATAAACAAATTTTGCATAAGAATCTGATCACCCATGACAAAAAGTGTTTGTACTATCTTTGCTAAAATTGAAGTTTTCATTAGAAAACAAAGATTGGGAAATTCTGAAGTGTACTGTAGGAGTCTCAGTAGGAAAGATGGCGACTATAACAGTTCTGTTCAGTTCTCATCAATGCAATACCTCATAAACTTTTTACTCTTGTACCTTTTCACGAAAAATCTTTCTCTAATAACTCTATTTGTGCACATTTCCAGAACAATATGAGCGTTCTTGAGCCTTTCGTTTAAACACACAAACCTGAAGCCCATGTATTTTTTCCATTCTCTGGTGAAAGGAAAAGATTTCGCGTTCTTGAGTGCTGTTTCGAGCAGATTCGATACACCAAACCTCCGTTTTCGCAAAGGGGGCGGTGGGGCTGGCAAGAATAGTTGGTTGTAACACAAAAATGATTATATGACTTTTTGTATGGGGGCGAACAAATCTTGGCCATGTTCACGAAATTAGACCGAAGATCAGCGAACTCAAACTACAAAGACAGTGAAATAGAGAAAACCCATCATAAAGACTTTCTTGCAATATAACCCTATGCAGCCTAGTTCACCCGTTTTCTAAATTATCCTAGTTAATCATATTGTACACTGTATCGATATGAATCGTGCGGGTCCGTAGATGATATATTACCAAGTCTATTACCAGCTATCACCAGCTCTTACCACATATTACCAGTTCCGCCACTGAACGAGAGAGCTAAACTCTTTTTTAGTTTGAACCACTACATTCTAAAAATACCGGAAATGCTGGCTGAATTTGATTGATATTCAATCCTTTTCCCTCTCGTCTCAACTCACGATAATTTTGGAATCCGTATAGTTGAGGAACGGGGTCTTCTGCTTTGTCCCCCCAATCATATCCACCGTAGATGATTCGGAAAAACTTTTGGTAGAACACCCTAAAATCAAAAATGATAGGTAAAGCGGCAAGGGTTCACGTACAGCAGTTTCGAAAACGTTTCCCAAATGGTGGTACTCTCGATACATTGAACGTCTGTATCCAACTTCCGATTAATATAAACATTCTATAAATAATATATGAGATTGGTTCGCCAGAAGTCTGACATTTTTCTGAGGCCGTATATAGTCTGTTTCACCAATCGATGTACTCCTACAGTTTTCCGTCAATTATTCAAGAGGGTGTTTTCTAATGGAAATTCATCACTTGGGTTTTAAATTTCTAGAGTTAGTAGTAGTAAACATTCAGAAGACACTATCAAAATTTTGAGGAGTTCTGAATACGCTTTACACCAAACTTTGACCTGGAAGTATTAGCAGATTACTGTAGAAGGTTATAAGTGGGTGGAACAAACTATACATGCAGCATCACGAGTTCACTGGCCGAATTGAGATGTTTCATGCATAAGGTCTCTGACCGAAAAAACACGCTAGCAGTTTCAGTTACTCAATATAGTCTTCCGTAGTTATCTATGACAGGTCATCCTACTGATGAGGGCCCCTCTATACATAAACTGTAATTGCCCGAAAGGCTAGTTGCCTAAGGTGTGTAAAACACAAAACCAGGACTTTTCTATGTGCAAGCAAGGTGTATACCCTCTCCACTTTTTATATATCATCGACTAGTGGGTCCCGCGGCTGACGCCGCGGGTCCCGCTAGCTGGGGGTGCCCCCCAGACCCCCGCGTGTTTGTCATGTTCGGAATCGTAAAAAAAAGTTAAGGCATCAAAGATCATGTTGACAGTTTTCGTCATGTGACCCATCATGTGACTTATGACGTCATCAATTTTGTAGGTGAAATTCAACAACGTATATCTCGCGAACGACTGAACTTTTTTCCGATATTTTTCCACGATAGAGCACTACTTAGTGATTAATCTTCACATTAAAATAACTGTACTTGTTCAACTCTTTTGAAAATTTGGCAAACAAAAACCCGATATTTCTCGAAAAGAAAACACTTGCTCTCAACTTTTTTCTGATGTAGTTGATTCTCATGCATAACTCATACTGTTGGAAAAATGAGGAAATATTTAAGTCAACTTGAAAATTTTCGGACCGTTTTGGACTATTTTACATCTTCATGTAACTAATCAATAAATCGATATTATCGATTTTTCATAATTGAAAGTCATAATTATTTTGGGTCCCTTATATGTATGTCGAGTTTCAAGACAAGAAAGGTAGGGGTTGTCGCGGGACGTTAAGGCGTAAAATATCATGTCTGATTTCGAGTCCTCATAAAAAATCGATAAATCAATATCAGAGAAATTCCTCAAAAAGACCCTCTTAGACTTTGAAGAAGTACACGTAGTAGAAGTTTTGAGTCGATCAGGCCAAGTTTTTCATTTTAGATAGGGGGTATCAATCGATTTTGCTAAAGTCAACTTTTCGGTAGATCAAATTATCGATTTTTTGTTATCATCAACTTTGTTTCCCATCCGAGTTGTGTTGATGGTAGAAAGCACGTAGGCCACGGTCGCACGGCTGGCAAGTTACAGATACGTAAAATCTGAGTAGGGGTCATAAAGATGTGCATTAAAAATCATTAAGGCCCTAAATCAATAATCGTACAGGGGCGCTGTGCTTAGAAAACTTGGAGGTTTACGTGGTAGCAGTTGCAAGAGTATAGCCTCAAGTTTATCGTCACGCTTTCGTTGTTGTGTATAGGTGGGGTGATCCTGTGTGACACTTCAATTGCTATACTGGAAGTAAATTGAATAGCCACGTGAAGTTAGCATTCCAATGAGGCACGTTTCTGACTTCTGCTGTGTTAACATGCATCACGCGACCATGTAATTGAATAACAGTATAGCTAGATTTGATTTCAAATCTTGCCGCTTTTCACAGCAACAATTGTAAACTGACGAGTAGTGATATCCAATGTTCATGATGTATTGCGAGTAGATATCTGAATCTGCGATCGACTTCTTTGATTCGAACCAACTTCCGTAAACACTCAGATATGATCTATAATAAGTAGCGAACGTAGAATTGTCACATACTTTCTTCACGGGTGTGTTATATCAAATTTGTAACTTTGACGTGTCAATTTGTGTTAAGACTACTGAGAAAACTAGGAAAAACCGATAGATTGATCAATATAAAAAGATGTACAGTTACTCTCTTAATTATGTTCCGGAGATTCAGAGATTTAAAAAACATAGGATGTGAAAAAGCTGGAAAAAGTACCAGTCAACAACTATTCTCAGTACTAAGGAGAGCGTGCAATGATAAAGTGCACGATTCGTCATTAGAATGCTAACTTCACGTTATCTTAGATTTGTTTGAAGAGGTAATTTTTTTGGTCAGAACGCAGACAGGATATGCCACTCTGCGTCTCTGTGATCTACACCCTCTCTCGTCGAGGTAGCTACAAAAGTGGCTGACCAACTGGCTGCGAATTGACTGAGAACCAACAAGATCTCACTGACCTCAACCAGCAGTGAATATTCGTTGGATTACCGGGAAAACACGCCAAATTTAACTGATTCGATTGAGCACTTTCTCGCTGAAAATACTACACTTTGTTTCACCTGCGAAATTCGTCACCACACGCTTCCTAACAATCCGTAACCAACCGATCGACAACTAACCAACTACCATCACAAACCGGTTAGAACTAGCGGGCCATAATATGTTCCGGTATTCTCAACTGCTCGGAAACCTAATGAAACACCTATTTCGTCTGGTTCTGTTGAGTCTTTAGTTTGCTCCCAGGCCTTTTCGGGAGTTTCACTTTCACACTTTCTCGATCAGGGTAGGGGGTCCGTGTTTGTAGTTTGGTCCGTTTTGTCGTTTTCGTCTTGTGTTTTGCACTCAGATCAAAGATCAAACTACAACTCAGATATACGCACCATATACTCATCATTTTGATGGAAGAACCAGATAGTTGAAATGGCAGAGTCGCTAGAGACAGAATGGGGTTCCGTGATGGAAAGACACATGATTCCGTGGAGCATAACGTCACGGGGGTCTACATTCTGGAGCAGGATCAATCTGAAACTCGTACTATGAGTAATATCTCTCTTGTTCCGTTTCTCCCTCTTTTTACTCTTCTTTTTGTATTTCTCTCTCTCGTCGCTGTTGCTTCTTCTTGTCCTCTACCTCTCCTCTGTTTTTTCTGCATTCTCTCCTTTCATCTAGCTTCTCTCTCTTTATTTCTCTCTTTTCTTTTTCTTTTCTTCCTCTCTCTTTCCACACGGAACTGACTTCATATAAATGGAGCATTCCAGATTGTCAGACAATAACACCGCCTGACGACGCAACACATCTGCCGCATATCTATGCGGTTTTTCCAGCTGAAAAAGTGAACTTCTCGCTTCTGTTAATGAGTTCGTTAAAACATATTTTACAGTACCAATTCAGCATGAGTTCAAGTTTGACCCGTTTTGATTGTAAATTCTCATGCAACTATCCAGAGCTAAGTCTCACAAAAAATTTGATTAGAAACCTTCGAATTGTCGAGTGTCAAGACATTACCGGATTACGTATTCTAGAAGATCCACCTTCATCCCATCCTGCGTCTCTCGCTCTGCCTCACTATTTCTCGTCATTCACATCCCGACGGGATGTAGGAGCAGAGAAATAGCGTATGTTTGAGGAGACGCAGAAGGATGAGATGAAGGTACCGGGATCGCATACGTACTCGGGTTCCGAGTTGATGATGTCTCTTTTTCTGTATAAATTTTCAGGCATCTTTCTGACTTTCCACCGTTGATAGAACTGTTAAAGGAAAATTTAATGAGAATGCTATTTTGTGTGGAACAAAAGGTCATATCAAAACAAGGAGGTGTACTGTAAGAGGTTATTGATTGGTGAACGAGAGTATGAAACTACCTCGTCACCGGGAAAAGGGGCCATTTCCAATTTCACAGTGACGATCAGCAATACAAGCAGCACACAGATGCAGAAACACAGCAGAAGTAATCGGTAGCTGTAATAACCACGAAACACAAATTTGATGGAAGTGAGCAAATTATACAGGAACCGTCGAAAAGTTATGGCCGTGTTCGTTCAAATTTGTAATAAGCGTACATTGGCGACCAGCATGTCGGCGCATCCTCGATCTACCCACTATTTCGTCGGTGGGCAGATAATCAACGGCAAATCGCTCTGCTCAGAACGATTACCAGCAATCTTCAGCGATTGGTCAGCTACAAAAGCGGAAGAGCACGCAGATGAATGGGACCACAGACAGTCTAAGACAGTCTAAGACTCTCTCTCTCTCTCTCTCTCTCTCTCTGATCTGCGCACTCTATCGCCGCTGCAAAAGTGGCTGGCTAATTGGCTGGAAATAAACCGAGTTCATCGCGCAATCGAATGATTCTCTGTCTTGGTAGAAGGAATGAAGACTGTAACCTACCGGTCATTTCTCTTAGACTGTGGGTTGTCGAACTCGGATGTTCCTTCCCGGAGATCGAGAATTTGCTTGTGAGTGTCACTCAACGATTCTGGGAAAAAACATGAGTTACGATAAAATATAATCTCAGCTTTTGTAGTATGTTGTTAAACAAAATAATTTGGTTTGTTTACTTTGACCAGCCTATGAAGATGTTCCACAGCAAAACATCCGCAACTGTTCAAACTCTGTGATTCACAAATTTGGGTCGAAACACCAAGACATCAGCGGTTTCTGATCATTTTAGTCGTCACGAAACATGGATTCGTTTCACTAAGTCTGTGTTACATAAATCTGTGTTTTTGTACAACAGGACAGATTCATGTAACACAGACTTAGTGAAACGAAAACCACAATGAAACGTGGTTCGACACACGAATAGAGCTACTTTAGTCATCACGGAACAAAAAATATTTCACACAATCCGTTTTACATGTAGTCGCGATCATTTTCACTGAAACTTGACAGCGAGCCAATAAATATTCCAAACGATTTAACCACTTTGGAGTTTTCTATTAAACTGCAAATTGCCGTTGGAGGTTGTTCAGTTTCGTAAGAACAAGGCAATGAAAAAGTCGTCAGAAAACTTAGATCTGGTCTGAGAAATAGCCATCCAAAGATCGTGGCACGATGCCAATCGGTCCCGGGAATAAAACGAACTATAACAGTATTCTACTTTGAATATACAATAATTTCTAAAAAATAACTCACTTCTGTCGTTGTCGCCACGTTTCTTGTAACCGCCGGATGAGTCGCCTAAGAAGACAACACAAAAATAAATTCGAAAAATTTGCATTAGGGGGTTTTCACACGCATTAAGGGTATAAAATGCTCTTGGAAAAGAACAAAACTTGAAATTCGATGCAAGAAATGCCGCATCAGAACAGTGAAGTGTATTCCTAAGATTCGAAGTTACTCTATTTCTCTGCTCCCATTTCCCGTAGGAATACACATTTCGCGTGAAAGAAAGATTACATTACTTGTTCAATTTTATTTTATCATTCCATTGTCGAGATATTCAAGACGTTCTCAAACTATTCTCACTACTCACCACCACTTGGGGTAGACACGGCAGATTTAGCTGGATGGAGTACAGGAGCTCCTTTCAACCTTGCTGATTGAACTGTAAAATTTAAATTGAAACACAAATTGACGATTCTAGTTTGACGTGTTCAAATGCCTCAAAACAGAGCAATAATAAATGTTAATACAGGTATCTCAGAGTACCTTAAGATTGTAACGCATCAAATACAACTTGAATATGTTGACCTTGTGCTAAGTGGAGGAATTAATCTGAACTGAGTTCAACGGTTCATCTCGGGCCGCCGGTCTAACACTTAAGTTCAAATCAACAATTAGTTACAATAGTCAATAGTCCAACTACAATTTTGGAACAAACAACGGATTCATTTGAGCTATATTGACAAATTAAACTTTGCTTGATCCAAACGCTGTGTTGCAGCCGAGGGTTGATGACAATTGAAATCTACCTTTGCGATCAGACTTGGTTCCTGTTTTGATACTGATGATTTTGCGAGCTTTCAACAGTGGCTTGCATTCGGCTGAAATGCATATCTTGAGAACAAAAAGAATACAATATATTATACAACATTTGTTGGTGTAAAAAATGTAATATACACACTGCGAGTGGATTCGAAACTGCTAATGTGAATTTATTATCAAAATATACATAGTCAATCAGCAGTGAATATAAAAATAGGTATTTAAATACACAATTTGGGGTTTTGAATTTTGTCTAGTCTATCCCATACTTTTGTTAATGACGCTGTCAAATCGATGCGTTAGGTCCCACACGAACGTTAACTGTTGTTTTTATTATTGCCTATTTTTTGCACGCTACAATCTTATTACAACTTGTCTAGTAATTTTAACTCTCCAGTTTTTCACAAAATTCACCCACAAGTGTCAGAACCTGCCAAATCGGTCCTAGTAGTTCATCCGGCTAAATGTGTTTACTGTGGTTGTCTTGATGCCCAACTAACTACGACATTTCAACAACAGGGGAATACTTCGAAATATTTTCTAGCGCGATTCATCAGAATACTTTGCTATTTGCTAGTAATATCATATTTTACTCACACTTCTCATTGCTTCCAGCTTCCTCTTTCTGTGTAGGAGGTACAGTTCCACTCACGCGGGGGCTTTCTGGAGAAGTTTTATTCCACACAATCTATAGTAGTTTGTATAAAAAAACGATGTAAAGTGAGAGACGATTAGCTTTTGAGATTGAACTGCATGGAATATAGAAAAGGAGGACAATAACTCAAGAGGGAAAAAAAAATCTAATCTCGCAATTTTCATGGGTCAAAAACATTTTGTTTTTCAGTGAAAAAAAACCTTGCAGCAAACAATTAGATGAAACGTCCTAATATGATTATCACCATTGATTCAAAAATGATAACAGAACAGAGTACACTATAAGTTTCTTGAATATTCATGTAAAGTTAGCATTCTAATAGCCTAAGTGTGCACTTTGTCGTTTCACGTTTCCGAGTTCTGCTGTGTTTAACATGTATCACGTGACTGTGCGATAGACTGACAGTATAGCTGATTTTTGTTTCAGATACGTTTTTAGTGTAAGCGGACTTTTCTAAAAGATTTAGCATATATTTTTTGAATCAGTCTGTCAGGATGATCATGAAAATTGCGAGATTAGATTTTTTTTCCCTCTTGAGTTATTGTCCTCCTTTTCTATATTCCATGCAGTTCAATCTCAAAAGCTAATCGTCTCTCACTTTACATCGTTTTTTTATACAAATTGTCCTCATTTTCTATATTTCCGAAGGAAATAATGAATCAATAGATAGGAAATAATGAGCATCTAATCCATTATTATTATACTTTTTTGAACGTAACAATGAATACTAAGTTGATTTGCAGAACATAAACTGCGTTAGAACTCTGGTTAGTAAGCATTCTCTCAGAAACCGTGATCAATCCTTGATTTCGGGCAGCGCACGTGTGGCGCCGTCCATTTTTTCTTTCTTCGTGACGATTTGGCTCAGTCGGCAGAGCAGCGCACTACAGTTCAGTAGGCCGAGGGTTCGAATCCTTTCACGGACAGCATTTTTGTTTTTGTTCGATTAACCTTTTTATGTAGTCAGGATCTCTACGGATTAACACAATTGTTTTTCCAATATATTTTGATCTATTCAAACCACCAAAAGGCGGAACAACAGCTCACTGCGCACACTCCGCACATCTAGAAGTGATTGTCAAAGCAGCTAAATGCAATGTTTCCAAGGCGATAAAATGACTCATTTTTAACCGATTGGTCCAAGATTTCAGATTTATACATAACTCTGCTGTTTCTAACTATATTCCAAATTTCAGACGAATCGGTTAAATTCGTCGGTTTTGCGGCCGCCGCGCCGCGCCACGCGGCCGCCGTCGGAAGACATTTTTGCGAGACGATATTCAGCATAACTGTAGATCACTGGTCGCACATCAAATATCGAATAACTCAATGATAAAGCCTTTCCTCCTCTATCTCTTTCCATCAAAATCTCAAAAATCCGTTCAGGAGTTTTTGAGAAAATGGCATAAAACCACTTTTGAAAATCCGCAATGTTGTGATCAAAAACTAATCTGCGCAGCGCTTCGCGCTGCGCGCGATTCCCACTGAGCGTTCCGCGGCGTGCCAAGGAATAAATGGTTTTAACTCGAAACTCGAAAACGAAATTTCGCAAAACTGGAAGACTGGATATCTCGAAAACTCGAAAACTCTCCTGCCTCGTAAACTCGATGAGTCGACACTTGGCTACTGTTGAAACATGGCAATGGTGAATACGTACTTGTTTCCGCGGGGATAGCCAAGAATAAATAAGTTAGATTAGTTTCGTTCAAAAACTAAATAACCTCTCTACATATACAACTAACCCTTCTCTCTGTGCAGAAGTTTGTCTTTCTCTGTGGAAGGTGTGGGTGTTACACTCGCTTCTCGTTCGGTTGTTACTTCATCTGGAATGATTTGAGATTAACGTAGAGATCAGAGATCAAATATCAAAATCAAGATCAAACGGTTTCAGAGGTGGTTGATTCTTGTTTATTGAGCTCGCGCTTCCAAATGAAATACCATATTGCTATATCTCACTGCCTCTGTAGTTCGGTCTAGTTGTTTTGGTTATCGTAGTTTTCGACACGTTTCGGGATCAAACTACGTCGAACAATTGTTCACTACCCATTATTAATGTATCCAACCCGATTATTGGTAGAGAAATTCGTTAAATTCACTTTCGACTTTTCTCAGAAGCTTGTCTTTTTCAGTGGAATTCGATTGCGTGCGACTACCCAAATGCTCTTCCAAGTTATCGGAATCAAAGTTAAAACCAAATACTCTTATAAAGTTATTAAATACTCTATCACTCAAACAATGATAGTTTTTTGAACAAAGAAAAACGTTAACCAACCAGCTCCTAAGACCATTTGTTGAGAAATTGCCTAGAAAAGGAATTGTGGAAACTCATCGGTTTACGCGATCAAAAAGTCCAGATTGGAATGATTACGTGATTAGTTTGTGTTTTTTTTTCTTGGAAAAAGAGCTCAGCCTACTAACCTGATAAGTGTTGCACATGATAGCTTTTTCAACTAAATTTTACTTTCCCTTGTCTTTTTCATTTCAATAGTGTTTCACTCAACCTTATTCAGAATGGCACGTATACAAGAACATTCAACAAGTTTCAGCATTGAACATGAGTGTGTTATCACAACTCACTCATCGATATTTCACTCAAAGCAACAAAAAAAGTTTTACGCGTGGGCGTAATGTTCTTGTTGTGTATTATACCATTTCCATGTACCCAGTCCAAAAAATGTTTGAGAAGATGGAAAAGAAGTTCAATTTGTAGTGTCTCCCGGTACATGAGAAGGACTTCATGGCCAACGACCGAGTTGCGATGGCAGCCCAAATGAGACACAGATGATTACATTCGTTCCGCGGTGGATGGACGAGCACTAGACTTCAACTATCCAGTCGGATATTGAAGGCATTTCTCACATTGTTACTTAATACAAACAACTTCCGTGCATTAAATTCGTATTAAACGAAAATTGACAATATGTATTGACTTGTCTATGTGAATTGGGAAGAAGTTACGTGAAACACCACTGAGAACTGTGATTCGACACTTCGTTGCAAATAGTGCTGTTGCACTCTCACTTTTTCTCACTTTTTCACACCTTTCACGTGCTTCTTGAGTGTGTACCTAAAACTTCTGAGGAAATGTTGAAGAACAACGTATATTTGGAACATTCGTCGTTGTGCGGTCTCGTTTTCTCAATTTCGCTCATACTTTTGCAATGTTTTGTACATTTTAGTGTGTCCGGTATTCTTTCCGTTAAAAATTGAACCCGGCCATATTTTACTTGAAACGCGTGGTAATAAATGGTAACGGGCTGTAACCCAACTCGAATTCGCTACCGTTTCTTCGAGATACGTGACTTTTCTACTTTTTGCCAGAAGGTATGAATCACACGTTAACAACGCAAAACGTCAAAAACGTTCGTCGGAGCCAAACCTCATTTTCTGGTTCATTTTTATTGTGAACACCTTCGGCGACGGTGAGTTGGGTTGTCGTCTCGTTTATCCTTCTGTCTCCTCCTCCTGGCGGCGTAGCAAACCGTACAACCTCATGAGAAGTTCATATGAGTTTCTAATGAGATGTCTCATGAGCTACTCGTGAACTTTTACTGTTGTACCATAGCAACCAATAGAGACTCATGAGAAGCCCGTGCTAGTAGCTCATGAGGTGATCTCATGAACTTTTGTGAGGATTGCTACGTCGCCTGGTCTCAGTTGAAGTTGATGTCAATAAGTAAATAAGTTGTAAATGGCGCTCCTGTTCTCGAACAGACCTTTAAGCAGTTTCCCGCAGTTTCATTCCGATTTCCCTACAATCATGGAGAATCACTGCAAATCGTAAAAGTACGTTGAGTATATGAGCCAGGAAAAACCTACCTATTTAGACTACAGAATACAGAAAAAATATACTAACCGGAACTTGATGAGTTTCGAGTATAAATTAATAGAACCACATCAAAAGTTCTCAAATATGTTTTTTTTTCAGAAAATGGCTGAATACGAAGAGTTAGGTGCGTTGGGAAACAATGGACAGCCACCGCCGCCGCCGCCTCCACCACCGCCCGTCACAGTACGACCGCGAACTACTCTCCCGAAAACTATGAACTTTGTGCGACCACTCGGGTATGGTTTTTGTTTGTATGTTTACAAAATCCATATAAATATCCGCACAATTATATACAGGGTATAACATTATCTCACAGGAGTTCAACAATTCCGATTGCTCAGAATCTGAGTTGGAATAAGTTGAAAACTGAGAGCTAAGACGTGTTCATTCCTATATTTGATGATGTGATTAAGAGATTCACCAACAATTCTCAAAAACATCAAATAGCAAAAGTCTTGTGGTAACTCTGGTCGGCTGTCTTTGTAGTTTGTTTCAGACATAAATCAGATTATCAAACTACAGATCACAATCTCATTTATAGTTTGTGCCTATTCGAAAGTTCGTAGTTATCCATTTCAGTGCGGACGACAGCGTCTGTCTGGACAGTTTGGTGACGGGGAGAGAGTCGCAGAACCCTAGCGGTGAGTGGTTTTAAACCGATGCATGTGATGAATGCGCGCATTTTTTTCCTGTTTGCCCGACAAAGACAGCAAAAGTTCCTGTCGCCTTTGTGATGTGGAACGAGTTGGTTGAATTCGTCAGCACAAAAGAGTGTGTGTTCATGATCGGAGGAGGTGTCAATCCGCACACGAAACATATTTGGACATGATGTTATAATGTTTATAGTTTGCTGCTTTCTCCTGGTTTGGAACCATGATTTAGGCTTGAACTGATCTTTGATAAATGTTGTTTTCAGTCAGCGACAAGTGTTCCGACAGAAACAACAAGAGTGAAAAACCAATAGAGAAACCAGGAACGGGCAAAAAGCAACAGAAACCGGTGAACAGAAAGTCTAAGGTGAACAGTTCACTTTCATTCTGCATCATCATGTTTCTTCTCGGTTTATGTTATTTGTGTTTCATTTATTGGGAAAATTGTACAATTGCCTCTCCCCCTCACCTTTGGTCCCCCCCCCCTCTTAGTACTATCACCCCCTCCCAATACGATTCCCTATAGAGGGGGGGGGGGGGAGGGGTTATTGTAAATTGTAATTGGGGGGGGGGGGGGTAATTGTACAATGTGGACGTTAAACAATCTCCCCCCACAATACAAAATGGGGGGGAAATACTACAACCCCGATACTGTTTAGCGCCACCTAACCCAGCTGAGTTCAATACCCATAGTTGACTCAGCCTCAGACAATTTCCAGCCAATTGGCCAGCGACTTTTGTAGCGGACTCGACGAGAGAGTGTGCAGGTCAGAGAGACGCAGATGTCTGCGGCCTCATTGACCTGCATGCTCTCTCGCTTTTGTAGCTGGCCAATCGCAGAAAATTGAAAAATTTGTCGCCAATCGTTCTGAGCCACTAAAATGTACTGTACCTGGCTGCTATCGATGGGTGAAACGCACTATACTATGCATTCATATCTCCTGGTTCTCGAACAGAATTTGTAGAAAACTGCCTCACGATACCTTGTTTGCCACAACTTGAGGATATTTTGATAGAGAATATATGTCTTCCAGGCCGAGAATGCAAATTCCATGCCGGTTCATACCAGTCGCACACTGTCGTTTGTCATCGGTCCAGTGTGTCAGTCTGATTTTAATAGTGTATAAATGTTTTACTAATGGAAAGTGAAATGAAACATATGTTTATCGTGCAAGTAATAAAATGCCTTTACGTACTGGCGCACTGCAACTTCTCGATAGTTCACGAAAATTTTCTTACAAAACTGACAAGACTTCACCGGACTGTAATCAACCACCTGGATATGAATGGAGTGCCGTGACCTTGTCTGATACACTCCGAAGTGAATCGACCCGGCATATCGAACTCTTCGCTAATTTGTAAGGAGTGCATTGCCAACTCGTCCACGCCTTGTGGCTGAAATCGGTGGGAGAATGAAACGGTTGAAGTTCGAGATCCACGCAAGGAATGAAAAGTGATGATCATACTACAATGTACACAAGATCAGATCGTTAATATGAGTATATAATACCCCTATTCCACGTTCTTGTAACACAAAAATTGGTTTTTCGCTCGCGTAGAGAAACAATGGAACTGTCTGACCCGTAACTCGCACGAATATATGTCATCAGGTCAGTTACGCAACTTCTTAAGAACGGTGGATGTAAATGTTTTCGGAGATGTTCCTAGATTCCTCATGTAACTTTGTTTTTTTTTGTTTTCCTCTCAGTTTTTTCATATATTGTACAATTTTATTCAATCTTTGAATTCATCATTGTTATGAGTTTGTATTTTAACAACCCTTGTAAGATGGTGATGTCTTTGTCGACATTATCCCTAGGGCCCCGTATTCGGCATAGAAACTCAGTTCACCTTATGATATGTGTCACTTGAACATGTGTTTTCTTTCTATGCTCGAATGAATCTGTTGCGTGGTTTACACACTAGTCTGTTTTCATGCCTTTTTTCATGCCACACTAGTCTGTTTTTATGTTTTCATTCCACGTGTTAACCAGTTAGCTCATTAGCATGTTAACCAGTTAGCGCGCACGTGTAAAGTAACGTGTCGCGCTTTGTGTCTATTGTTTGTAATGTATCGTCTGGCTCCTAACAAACTGGTATCCTCTTTCTCTCGCCTCCTCGTTGGTTCAGGTATAACCTTGGTGTTTATATCTTTGTATGTACTAGTGTTTATCCTTTGGCTAAGAATACAACAGAATCATTATTATTATTACAATCTTTACAACAAATCATCGATGTCCTAGTGAGTGAACTGAATATTTTGACCATAATAGGTTCAAACATGGGTTTGTTGTATGTATCCAGCTATTTTATTGGCCAACTACCAGGCATTTTTTCTTACGAGAGCTTCAAGTTATTACGCGTTCCGTTCGATATTACTCTTTTCTGCACTTCCACCTTTCAGTGAAAACTCAACTTTGATGAGACTGTTAATGTTTTCAAAGAAGAAAGTACAATGTGCTCGTATTTCTGGTGGTACTTACTTCATTATTCAATTTATCGTAGAACGTAGTAAGATTAGCGGTATGAATAAGCCATTCCACTGTTCTTCGGGCTAAAGAAGATTGAACCATGCCGGTTGCCCAGTTTATAGTCGCGTTCAGTTGAGCGGCAGTGACTGTCGAGTCTAGTGAGAGAAATACGTGTGAAAAGCGAGTAACGATGTTTTCAGTGGTTTGAGTTCTAATTGTGCCATATTTCTTACTCGGTAAAATCTTCAGACATAAATCATCGGAACAGTACACCCTGAATTCCAATAAATTTACTGAATACATAAAATCTGTAACATGTATATGATAATCACAGCCTCGTAACAAGCCAAAGTGATCGAGTGAATGAGTTTAATTTCAAAACAACTTTTCTCAAATAGCAAATACTCATTAGATAGTTTGACTCGAGATGCAGATGACGGCATGTTACGATGGCATTCGGTCATACAGTACCAACGTATTTCATTCGACGTCCTTATTAAGTAGTAGTAACAATGAAGTAACTCATGGAGATGAAAAGAAGTATGTACAGAGAAGAAATAAATCCTGTTTGTCGGTTCAAATATTGTTTACCATTAGAAAAGAAGTTGAGTTCTGCTGCACTCCAATGTTTTAATCGACCGCACCTCTCATTAGGACAAGTCAATTTTAATCGACCGCACCTCTCATTAGGACAAGTCACAAAATTCAACGCTCCATTCACTGCATTTCCGTTTCAAAAATGATTTATTTGCCCACGAAAGGGACAAAGGCAATCAACTGCCCAACGCGTGCCTTTCGTGGGCAAATAAATCATCTTTGAAACGGAACTTTGGGTGTGTTTGGTATTCGAAACACATGATCTTAACAAGTTGAGGCTTTTTGTGTAGAAGAGGCTTCTCAAACTAACGTTTCATGTCCGGCTGACACAAAAAAAAAGTGTACGAGCAGTGCACGGAAATCTGGTTGAAGGTATTTAGTCTCTTATGAACTTCACCTTCTCTACCTCCTACCTCGTTTTGATTCAGCAAAACTAAAGTAGCGTTTATATTTTTCGGTGCCAGCTCTGGCAACACCCCGCTGACTTTGACACAGTATGGTGAAAACTATCTACAAAAAGTAGGAACATCACTCACTTCTTCTTCACTAATCGCGCGCAGCGCGAAGCGCTGCGTGTGAGTTGTGTTTGGTTTGGCCATTGCGCACCCATTTTTGGCTTTCAAACCACAAAAGTCTTCAAATAAAACATTTTTTCGAAATTTAAAAAAAGAGAGAGCTAGATATCTATTGAATACATGTTGTGTGAAAAAATTAGGAAAATCGGTCGAAGTTGAAAAAAGTTATGCTGTCGTGTCGTTATGAAAATTTCCGTTGTCCCTCGTCCCTCGTCCCTCGTCGCTCGTCGCTCGTCGCTCGTCCCTCGTCCAATGTCCGCATAGAAAATTATTTTTTTAACTACTGGACCAATTCGGCTGAAATTTGGCACACATGTGTAAACCCCAAAGTTAGCGCGGCCCAAGAAGTTTGGTGATGTCACATTTCGTTTGGCGCTTGGCGCGGGCGCCAATAGGCGCCAGTAGCAGGAAAATATGTGTTCCCATGGATGAAATGCTCCGAAATTTTGCACAGAGGTTAGATTAGTGAATCCCAGCCTTCTCTGAAAATTTGGTGTCATGATTTATATTTGGCGCCAAACGCTGGCGCCCAGTGGCGCCAAATTAGAACAACGCCGGGCAGGTAAGGTAACGAGCGAAATGTTTCACAGATGTCCGAACTATGAACATAGTTAACGAATACAGCTTGGATACCAACATTTCTTCGACATTCTGCGCCAAAACGGTACTTCATCCGCCAATTGGCGCCAAAATTGAAAACAGGGTTTCTGAACCAAAAAACAGTCATAAATTGTGCTAATTGGTCGAGGCCATTCATTCCAAGTTTTTTGTTACTAATTAGAGTAATTTATATTTGGCGCCAAACGCTGGCGCCCGGTGGCGCCAAATTAGAACATTGCCAGGCAAGTAGGGTAACGAGCGAAATGCTCCACAGATGTTCGAACTATGGTCATAGTTAACGAATACGGCTTGGATAGCAACATTTCTTCGACATTCTGCGCCAAAACGGTACTTTATCCGCCAATTGGCGCCAAAATTGAAAATAGGGTTTCTGAACCAAAAAACAGTCGGAAATTGTGCTAATTGGTCGAGGTCATTCATTCCAAGTTATTTGTTACCAATTAGAGTAACTTTATATTTGGCGCCAAACGCTGGCGCCCAGTGGCGCCAAATTAGAAATTAGAACAACGCCAGGATTGTAGGGTAACGAGCGAAATGTTCCACAGATGTTCAAACTATGAACATAGTTAACGAATACAGCTTGGATACCAACATTTCTTCGACATTCTGCGCCAAAACGGTACTTCATCCGCCAATTGGCGCCAAAATTGAAAACAGGGTTTCTGAACCAAAAAACAGTCATAAATTGTGCTAATTGGTCGAGGCCATTCATTCCAAGTTTTTTGTTACTAATTAGAGCAATTTATATTTGGCGCCAAACGCTGGCGCCCGGTGGCGCCAAATTAGAACATTGCCAGGCAAGTAGGGTAACGAGCGAAATGCTCCACAGATGTTCGAACTATGGTCATAGTTAACGAATACGGCTTGGATAGCAACATTTCTTCGACATTCTGCGCCAAAACGGTACTTTATCCGCCAATTGGCGCCAAAATTGAAAATAGGGTTTCTGAACCAAAAAACAGTCGGAAATTGTGCTAATTGGTCGAGGTCATTCATTCCAAGTTATTTGTTACCAATTAGAGTAACTTTATATTTGGCGCCAAACGCTGGCGCCCAGTGGCGCCAAATTAGAAATTAGAACAACGCCAGGATTGTAGGGTAACGAGCGAAATGTTCCACAGATGTCCAAACTATGAACATAGTTAACGAATACGGCTTGGGTACCAACATTTCTTCGACATTCTGCGCCAAAACGGTACTTTATCCGCCAATTGGCACCAAAATTGAAAATAGGGTTTCTGAATCAAAAAACAGTCGGAAATTGTGCTAATTGGTCGAGGCCATTCATTCCAAGTTATTTGTTACTGATTAGAGTAACATGTTCTGTATCTGGTGCCAATGGCTGGCGCCCGTTCGCGCCAATGGAGAAAATACTTTCTTACTGTAATGACGCAGATTTTTCACAATACTCAGATTTCAATTACGGAAGCGGAAAAAAAAACTGTTTTTTGAATGTTTCAGGATCACATCGTTTGAAAACCTGGAACTTTCAGATATCAAGATGTTTTATAGTCACCACTATTCAAAAATCGTTTTTCTAAGTCAACTCTAGAAGTGGTTGTACTAGTACAACTAGCAAAAAGAGAACAATTTGTAAAAAGTGGGGGACCAGGAAGTGTGTGACTTCTGTTCGGTTTCACCGTTTTCTGCAAAAAGTGAACAATACGATGTTGTGAATGAGTGTGCAACAAAAAAAGAACAATACATTTGTTTGTACAACGATTCACAAGAAACAGAATATACAAAGTATAACTTGAACGTAAAAGTGCATAGTGGTTTCCCCTAAGAACGTTGTGAACCGTTGTGCAAACAAATGTATTGTTCTTTTTTTGTTGCACACTCATTCACAACATCGTATTGTTCACTTTTTGCAGAAAACGGTGAAACCGAACAGAAGTCACACACTTCCTGGTCCCCCACTTTTTACAAATCAGCTCTGGTTTCGATGGTGAAGTTAGTTTACTTGATTTCAATATTAAGGATAGTTGATGTGTTTCTACGGTAAATTTTTTCGTGCTAAAAAGGACGAACTCTAAAAGAGCGAAAGAAATTGTCACATACACTTTTTCATCACGACCAAAACCAGCAACAAAAAAACAACTGAAACACATTTTATACAACAATACTAACAGTTTCAACTGGGAAAAAACATTGGAAAACCCAACATTTATTAGGTTTCATAGAATATAAACAACTAGACAGTTTTCTCCCAATTTAATCCCTCCCCTCAACTCTCCCTAAATACTTGTAGCACGAAAACTTCGAGCATAAATACTTTTTATCTAATTTTCATGTGCGAAGCTTTCTGAACGGCGTCACACCGTGGTCCTCAGAGAAACCGTTCCGCTATAATATGAGTTCCACGCCAAATTTGGAAATTTGACGCAATACTCAATAGCTCAACACAGACCATTAAAACCTGATTTTTTTATCCGAATTGATTACTTTTAACTAGTAGATGCATGTAGATGAAAGGGTGTTTCACAAATACTTCTGCACTCTGATAGGCTGTCTTGAACATTCCCGTACACAACCTTCTTATTGGTGTCATTACGTAAACAGTTTTTTTGCGTTCTACAATTACCAAGGCCGAATTTCTGAATGTCTCAGCTCAATTTCCAAATGGTTCGTAATGCCATCTCCTTCACTTTGTATAATGTGTTTGGGGTGATATAATTGCCTGTCAACATTGTACAACATTCCTCTTCCCATAAAACAATTGCGAACCTTTGCGCAGTTTAATTAGGATTTTCCGTGTGGAGATGATAGTACCAGAGAAGATACGATTGATGGCTGGCGGTGGAAGAGGAAGGGGGGGGGGGGGGGGGGGCGAAGTTATACATTTTCTTCTATCTCTCATTCACAAAGTTTGTCACTGCAATTGTTATCAAAAATATTTTTTTCTCAGTGTTTCACTTTTGTGTGTTCGAACAAAGTGCGCCACCCCGTCTGGCAAGTGCAGCAACGTTCCGTCCGGTTAGTATTTGAATCAGGATGGAATTCAGATTAATTAAAGAGAGTTGGATGATGAGACCAACAGTTCAGGGGCATACGTCTCTTCCCTCCCCACCTCATTTAGGGCCTTGCAAAGGAGAGTATAGTGTTTGTCACATAGGTTTTATTTGTGTAAGTTTACTTTGAACGTTCTCTCCATGTTTAATTTTTCAGCAGTGGACAACGTCTTGGACAAACAACGAACAATTTCACACTAGAAACAAAAATGGAGAAAACAATTGAAGATCAGATGAGGAACAACGTCATAGTAGTACAGAACCACTGAAATTGAACAGGAAGAAATATACTCGATGAGATTCAAACCTCTTTACAGATTCAATCTTTTCACTAATATGCCCAAACTATGATATTTAAGTTTTTCTTTCTCGTAGAAAATTTTATCCAGTTGCACATCAACTGCATGTTTTGTCGTTATTAAATTTGGATCATAGGACCACGTCGAGTTCCTGAAACGTAAACACTGATTGAAAGGAGTTCCTTCAAGATGACATTTTTGATAATGCCCTCTCCAACTTCTTGGGAAGAACTAGATATAATAGACGAAGATAGGCGAAAGTATTAGGAAAAATCATTCCAACCTTCATACGTGCAGAAAAACTGTTCAAGAAATACCTTGATCTATTTCGATTCAAAACAACGCGAAACATTACAAACTTCACCTAGGCGTGCATTTCTCCAAATCAATCGGACCTGCCAACGGATTGAACCAGTTAAACTGATTATTGTCTCCAAGACTAAAAGAACGTTCATGACACTTCAAGACAAAAAGATGTGAACAAACATTTCACTGCTGTGCAATCAGGTTTGGTTTATGTATCGTATCGTGGTGGAAATCGAGAAACTAGGACAAGGGTAAATGTAATTTGATTATTAACGTGTCATTTACACCGTCACATAACACCAAGTGACACGGGAAACAAATATAACTTGTACTGTATTGTATTGTATTGTACTTATTTATTTATCTACATTCTGAGAATGTGGCACTTTCTCATCAGAGAAAGAGAGGAAAATATAGAAATAATTTAAGCCATTAGATTTTAAATAGTTCACAGTTCACTTTTTATACGATGTTGTAGCGGAGAGGGTTGAAACATTGGTATTTGAATATATGTATATTATTATATCCATTTGAATATATATATATAACATCTTTCTCATGGGTTTTTCGATTTTCAACAACTGAGAAAAACGATTCTTTCAGCGTGTGAAACGTCTTGTGTATTTTTCCAGCAGTGCGTAGCTTCTGTAAAAAAATTAAAGATTGTGTGTTCAGTACACTTACAGTAACGGTAGTTCTATTTGAGAATACGTGGATAGCTCATGTTGTTTCCATGCATGTATCATGAAATCACGATCTGGACTCCACTTGCTGTTGGTTAACCAGTTATCCCGAACCCAGCTGGTTCCCTAAAAACAATTGAGTTAAAAAAAACCTTTTTCTCTGTTCTTTCTTTGGTTGAAACTACCAAACAACTATGATGGTAAAATTCGTATTCGTCTGGTGAAGAAGGACCGAGGAAATGCAAGTGAACAGGGTGATTTCAACCAAACTTGCTGTGTCTGTAGTTCGAACTCAATGCGTAGCAAATTGAAATGAACTCCACGATTAACAATTAACCTACAACACATACTTAGTTGTGCCTTGTACATCATTTTTAGTTGATTTTCACTCGCCGCATCTAACAAATGGATGCGGCTCATAACCTAATCTTGATTATTGTCAATTGTTCGGACATTGCAACCATTTTTTTATTCGCCAAAGTGATTGCGAAAGTGTAGAGGGTGAACAAAAATCATAGAAGGGGTAGTGGAACTAGAGAACGAAATGAAACAGATTTGCGCTGAGCTTGGAACTTGACTTTGTTAACGAAGTACTCGTCTATGCGTTCTGAGGTTGTCAGTTTGTTAAATGTGCATAATGGTGTTTGTTCACCTTTTCCAAAATTCGTATTCTGCCAAAGTTTTCCGATATTCCCAAAAGGTTCCGTACACATGCTTCAAAAGCAAACAGATCCGACGCAGTTTGTGAATTTAGATACAGTTGAAAACATATTGAATACTTTCGGGTTTCACCGGGAAATATGACGAGTACCAAGTATGCCTGAAATTAATTTTTATACTGACTTTCAAATCTCGTATACTAGAAGAATATCTTGATCTTCGTATTTCGCTTCTTCAACAGGATAAACGATAATCGAGCTTTTTTTTGCAAACGAATAGTTATAGGATTTGTCAAACCGTTGTGGACACCGTATCATCGATTTTGTATGGGGCATCGCTCAATCAATCGAACCCTCTGTTGTCTTTATGGGGAAAATGGAGACTATATAAGTAATTGCATGTTTCAAAAACAGATCCAATTTTGAAAAAAAGTCAGTGTATTGTGAAAGGACTTGAACAGCGAAACAAATATTCATTGAAATGAGTGTGTGGGATATTGAAATCGGACCTGGGCAAAAATAAAGGATCAAATTTATAATGGATCCTACCCATCATAAACAAGATGTACAGCTGGTATGTCCAGGCTAACCAACAACATTTTGACAAACATTGAACACTTTAGATAGTCAGACAAATGAGCAAAAGTTCGAGAGGGCCACAGTGCCAAACGAAAAGTTGTTCAACAGTCTAACATTCTACCTTTCACAAAAAAAAACAATCTAGTGGGAATAGAAAACAAAAAAGAGAAAGGAAAGTTAGAAAAGGAGAGAGAAAGAGAGAAGGAAAGGACAATGATAAGAAGAAAAAGGATATGAAGAAGAAAAAAAACAAAGAAAGACAAAAACAGCAAGTGATCAAGGAAAGAGAATTCCAGGCTAACCAACAACATTTTGACAAACATTGAACACTTTAGATAGTCAGACAAATGAGCAAAAGTTCGAGAGGGCCACAGTGCCAAACGAAAAGTTGTTCAACAGTCTAACATTCTAACTTTCACAAAAAAAAAACAATCTAGTGGGAATATAAAACAAAAAAGAGAAAGGAAAGTTAGAAAAGGAGAGAGAAAGAGAGAAGGAAAGGACAATGATAAGAAGAAAAAGAATATGAAGAAGAAAAAACAAAGAAAGACAAAAACAGCAAGTGATCAAGGAAAGAGAATTCCAGGCTAACCAACAACATTTTGACAAACATTGAACACTTTAGATAGTCAGACAAATGAGCAAAAGTTCGAGAGGGCCACAGTGCCAAACGAAAAGTTGTTCAACAGTCTAACATTCTACCTTTCACAAAAAAAAACAATCTAGTGGGAATAGAAAACAAAAAAGAGAAAGGAAAGTTAGAAAAGGAGAGAGAAAGAGAGAAGGAAAGGACAATGATAAGAAGAAAAAGGATATGAAGAAGAAAAAAAACAAAGAAAGACAAAAACAGCAAGTGATCAAGGAAAGAGAATTCCAGGCTAACCAACAACATTTTGACAAACATTGAACACTTTAGATAGTCAGACAAATGAGCAAAAGTTCGAGAGGGCCACAGTGCCAAACGAAAAGTTGTTCAACAGTCTAACATTCTAACTTTCACAAAAAAAAAACAATCTAGTGGGAATATAAAACAAAAAAGAGAAAGGAAAGTTAGAAAAGGAGAGAGAAAGAGAGAAGGAAAGGACAATGATAAGAAGAAAAAGAATATGAAGAAGAAAAAACAAAGAAAGACAAAAACAGCAAGTGATCAAGGAAAGAGAATTCCAGGCTAACCAACAACATTTTGACAAACATTGAACACTTTAGATAGTCAGACAAATGAGCAAAAGTTCGAGAGGGCCACAGTGCCAAACGAAAAGTTGTTCAACAGTCTAACATTCTAACTTTCACAAAAAAAACAATCTAGTGGGAATATAAAACAAAAAAGAGAAAGGAAAGTTAGAAAAGGAGAGAGAAAGAGAGAAGGAAAGGACAATGATAAGAAGAAAAAGGATATGAAGAAGAAAAAACAAAGAAAGACAAAAACAGCAAGTGATCAAGGAAAGGGAATTCCAGGCTAACCAACAACATTTTGACAAACATTGAACACTTTAGATAGTCAGACAAATGAGCAAAAGTTCGAGAGGGCCACAGTGCCAAACGAAAAGTTGTTCAACAGTCTAACATTCTAACTTTCACAAAAAAAACAATCTAGTGGGAAAAGAAAACAAAAAAGAGAAAGGAAAGTTAGAAAAGGAGAGAGAAAGAGAGAAGGAAAGGACAATGATAAGAAGAAAAAGGATATGAAGAAGAAAAAAACAAAGAAAGACAAAAACAGCAAGTGATCAAGGAAAGGGAATTCCAGGCTAACCAACAACATTTTGACAAACATTGAACACTTTAGATAGTCAGACAAATGAGCAAAAGTTCGAGAGGGCCACAGTGCCAAACGAAAAGTTGTTCAACAGTCTAACATTCTAACTTTCACAAAAAAAAACAATCTAGTGGGAATAGAAAACAAAAAAGAGAAAGGAAATTTAGAAAAGGAGAGAGAAAGAGAGAAGGAAAGGACAATGATAAGAAGAAAAAGGATATGAAGAAGAAAAAAACAAAGAAAGACAAAAAACAGCAAGCATAGGTGCGATGCCCCGGTTAATTGATCGGGAGACCTTCAACTTTTCCTTCAACTGGGCTAGGGGGAACCCATAACTTTCCCAACAACTAGGTTTTTCGGATAATTATCCAGGAGAACCTATAAATTCTTACTTTTTTTGCGGAGGGGATGTTTAAATGTTGCACCCCTCAAACCGACACTATACCACCTACGACAGCAAGTGATCAAGGAAAGAGAATTCCAGGCTAACCCACAGCATTTATACTAACAATGAACACTTTAGATAGTCAGACAAATGAGCAAAAGTTCGAGAGGGCCACAGTGCCAAACGAAAAGTTGTTCAACAGTCTAACATTCTAACTTTCACAAAAAAAACAATCTAGTGGGAAAAGAAAACAAAAAAGAGAAAGGAAAGTTAGAAAAGGAGAGAGAAAGAGAGAAGGAAAGGACAATGATAAGAAGAAAAAGGATATGAAGAAGAAAAAAACAAAGAAAGACAAAAACAGCAAGTGATCAAGGAAAGGGAATTCCAGGCTAACCAACAACATTTTGACAAACATTGAACACTTTAGATAGTCAGACAAATGAGCAAAAGTTCGAGAGGGCCACAGTGCCAAACGAAAAGTTGTTCAACAGTCTAACATTCTAACTTTCACAAAAAAAAACAATCTAGTGGGAATAGAAAACAAAAAAGAGAAAGGAAATTTAGAAAAGGAGAGAGAAAGAGAGAAGGAAAGGACAATGATAAGAAGAAAAAGGATATGAAGAAGAAAAAAACAAAGAAAGACAAAAAACAGCAAGCATAGGTGCGATGCCCCGGTTAATTGATCGGGAGACCTTCAACTTTTCCTTCAACTGGGCTAGGGGGAACCCATAACTTTCCCAACAACTAGGTTTTTCGGATAATTATCCAGGAGAACCTATAAATTCTTACTTTTTTTGCGGAGGGGATGTTTAAATGTTGCACCCCTCAAACCGACACTATACCACCTACGACAGCAAGTGATCAAGGAAAGAGAATTCCAGGCTAACCCACAGCATTTATACTAACAATGAACACTTTAGATAGTCAGACAAATGAGCAAAAGTTCGAGAGGGCCACAGTGCCAAACGAAAAGTTGTTCAACAGTCTAACATTCTAACTTTCACAAAAAAAACAATCTAGTGGGAAAAGAAAACAAAAAAGAGAAAGGAAAGTTAGAAAAGGAGAGAGAAAGAGAGAAGGAAAGGACAATGATAAGAAGAAAAAGGATATGAAGAAGAAAAAAACAAAGAAAGACAAAAACAGCAAGTGATCAAGGAAAGGGAATTCCAGGCTAACCAACAACATTTTGACAAACATTGAACACTTTAGATAGTCAGACAAATGAGCAAAAGTTCGAGAGGGCCACAGTGCCAAACGAAAAGTTGTTCAACAGTCTAACATTCTAACTTTCACAAAAAAAAACAATCTAGTGGGAATAGAAAACAAAAAAGAGAAAGGAAATTTAGAAAAGGAGAGAGAAAGAGAGAAGGAAAGGACAATGATAAGAAGAAAAAGGATATGAAGAAGAAAAAAACAAAGAAAGACAAAAAACAGCAAGCATAGGTGCGATGCCCCGGTTAATTGATCGGGAGACCTTCAACTTTTCCTTCAACTGGGCTAGGGGGAACCCATAACTTTCCCAACAACTAGGTTTTTCGGATAATTATCCAGGAGAACCTATAAATTCTTACTTTTTTTGCGGAGGGGATGTTTAAATGTTGCACCCCTCAAACCGACACTATACCACCTACGACAGCAAGTGATCAAGGAAAGAGAATTCCAGGCTAACCCACAGCATTTATACTAACAATGAACACTTTAGATAGTCCGACAAATGAGCAAAAGTTCGAGAGGGCCACAGTGCCAAACGAAAAGTTGTTCAACAGTCTAACATTCTAACTTTCACAAAAAAAAAACAATCTAGTGGGAATATAAAACAAAAAAGAGAAAGGAAAGTTAGAAAAGGAGAGAGAAAGAGAGAAGGAAAGGACAATGATAAGAAGAAAAAGAATATGAAGAAGAAAAAACAAAGAAAGACAAAAACAGCAAGTGATCAAGGAAAGAGAATTCCAGGCTAACCAACAACATTTTGACAAACATTGAACACTTTAGATAGTCAGACAAATGAGCAAAAGTTCGAGAGGGCCACAGTGCCAAACGAAAAGTTGTTCAACAGTCTAACATTCTAACTTTCACAAAAAAAACAATCTAGTGGGAATATAAAACAAAAAAGAGAAAGGAAAGTTAGAAAAGGAGAGAGAAAGAGAGAAGGAAAGGACAATGATAAGAAGAAAAAGGATATGAAGAAGAAAAAACAAAGAAAGACAAAAACAGCAAGTGATCAAGGAAAGGGAATTCCAGGCTAACCAACAACATTTTGACAAACATTGAACACTTTAGATAGTCAGACAAATGAGCAAAAGTTCGAGAGGGCCACAGTGCCAAACGAAAAGTTGTTCAACAGTCTAACATTCTAACTTTCACAAAAAAAACAATCTAGTGGGAAAAGAAAACAAAAAAGAGAAAGGAAAGTTAGAAAAGGAGAGAGAAAGAGAGAAGGAAAGGACAATGATAAGAAGAAAAAGGATATGAAGAAGAAAAAAACAAAGAAAGACAAAAACAGCAAGTGATCAAGGAAAGGGAATTCCAGGCTAACCAACAACATTTTGACAAACATTGAACACTTTAGATAGTCAGACAAATGAGCAAAAGTTCGAGAGGGCCACAGTGCCAAACGAAAAGTTGTTCAACAGTCTAACATTCTAACTTTCACAAAAAAAAACAATCTAGTGGGAATAGAAAACAAAAAAGAGAAAGGAAATTTAGAAAAGGAGAGAGAAAGAGAGAAGGAAAGGACAATGATAAGAAGAAAAAGGATATGAAGAAGAAAAAAACAAAGAAAGACAAAAAACAGCAAGCATAGGTGCGATGCCCCGGTTAATTGATCGGGAGACCTTCAACTTTTCCTTCAACTGGGCTAGGGGGAACCCATAACTTTCCCAACAACTAGGTTTTTCGGATAATTATCCAGGAGAACCTATAAATTCTTACTTTTTTTGCGGAGGGGATGTTTAAATGTTGCACCCCTCAAACCGACACTATACCACCTACGACAGCAAGTGATCAAGGAAAGAGAATTCCAGGCTAACCCACAGCATTTATACTAACAATGAACACTTTAGATAGTCAGACAAATGAGCAAAAGTTCGAGAGGGCCACAGTGCCAAACGAAAAGTTGTTCAACAGTCTAACATTCTAACTTTCACAAAAAAAACAATCTAGTGGGAAAAGAAAACAAAAAAGAGAAAGGAAAGTTAGAAAAGGAGAGAGAAAGAGAGAAGGAAAGGACAATGATAAGAAGAAAAAGGATATGAAGAAGAAAAAAACAAAGAAAGACAAAAACAGCAAGTGATCAAGGAAAGGGAATTCCAGGCTAACCAACAACATTTTGACAAACATTGAACACTTTAGATAGTCAGACAAATGAGCAAAAGTTCGAGAGGGCCACAGTGCCAAACGAAAAGTTGTTCAACAGTCTAACATTCTAACTTTCACAAAAAAAAACAATCTAGTGGGAATAGAAAACAAAAAAGAGAAAGGAAATTTAGAAAAGGAGAGAGAAAGAGAGAAGGAAAGGACAATGATAAGAAGAAAAAGGATATGAAGAAGAAAAAAACAAAGAAAGACAAAAAACAGCAAGCATAGGTGCGATGCCCCGGTTAATTGATCGGGAGACCTTCAACTTTTCCTTCAACTGGGCTAGGGGGAACCCATAACTTTCCCAACAACTAGGTTTTTCGGATAATTATCCAGGAGAACCTATAAATTCTTACTTTTTTTGCGGAGGGGATGTTTAAATGTTGCACCCCTCAAACCGACACTATACCACCTACGACAGCAAGTGATCAAGGAAAGAGAATTCCAGGCTAACCCACAGCATTTATACTAACAATGAACACTTTAGATAGTCAGACAAATGAGCAAAAGTTCGAGAGGGCCACAGTGCCAAACGAAAAGTTGTTCAACAGTCTAACATTCTAACTTTCACAAAAAAAACAATCTAGTGGGAAAAGAAAACAAAAAAGAGAAAGGAAAGTTAGAAAAGGAGAGAGAAAGAGAGAAGGAAAGGACAATGATAAGAAGAAAAAGGATATGAAGAAGAAAAAAACAAAGAAAGACAAAAACAGCAAGTGATCAAGGAAAGGGAATTCCAGGCTAACCAACAACATTTTGACAAACATTGAACACTTTAGATAGTCAGACAAATGAGCAAAAGTTCGAGAGGGCCACAGTGCCAAACGAAAAGTTGTTCAACAGTCTAACATTCTAACTTTCACAAAAAAAAACAATCTAGTGGGAATAGAAAACAAAAAAGAGAAAGGAAATTTAGAAAAGGAGAGAGAAAGAGAGAAGGAAAGGACAATGATAAGAAGAAAAAGGATATGAAGAAGAAAAAAACAAAGAAAGACAAAAAACAGCAAGCATAGGTGCGATGCCCCGGTTAATTGATCGGGAGACCTTCAACTTTTCCTTCAACTGGGCTAGGGGGAACCCATAACTTTCCCAACAACTAGGTTTTTCGGATAATTATCCAGGAGAACCTATAAATTCTTACTTTTTTTGCGGAGGGGATGTTTAAATGTTGCACCCCTCAAACCGACACTATACCACCTACGACAGCAAGTGATCAAGGAAAGAGAATTCCAGGCTAACCCACAGCATTTATACTAACAATGAACACTTTAGATAGTCAGACAAATGAGCAAAAGTTCGAGAGGGCCACAGTGCCAAACGAAAAGTTGTTCAACAGTCTAACATTCTAACTTTCACAAAAAAAACAATCTAGTGGGAAAAGAAAACAAAAAAGAGAAAGGAAAGTTAGAAAAGGAGAGAGAAAGAGAGAAGGAAAGGACAATGATAAGAAGAAAAAGGATATGAAGAAGAAAAAAACAAAGAAAGACAAAAACAGCAAGTGATCAAGGAAAGGGAATTCCAGGCTAACCAACAACATTTTGACAAACATTGAACACTTTAGATAGTCAGACAAATGAGCAAAAGTTCGAGAGGGCCACAGTGCCAAACGAAAAGTTGTTCAACAGTCTAACATTCTAACTTTCACAAAAAAAAACAATCTAGTGGGAATAGAAAACAAAAAAGAGAAAGGAAATTTAGAAAAGGAGAGAGAAAGAGAGAAGGAAAGGACAATGATAAGAAGAAAAAGGATATGAAGAAGAAAAAAACAAAGAAAGACAAAAAACAGCAAGCATAGGTGCGATGCCCCGGTTAATTGATCGGGAGACCTTCAACTTTTCCTTCAACTGGGCTAGGGGGAACCCATAACTTTCCCAACAACTAGGTTTTTCGGATAATTATCCAGGAGAACCTATAAATTCTTACTTTTTTTGCGGAGGGGATGTTTAAATGTTGCACCCCTCAAACCGACACTATACCACCTACGACAGCAAGTGATCAAGGAAAGAGAATTCCAGGCTAACCCACAGCATTTATACTAACAATGAACACTTTAGATAGTCAGACAAATGAGCAAAAGTTCGAGAGGGCCACAGTGCCAAACGAAAAGTTGTTCAACAGTCTAACATTCTAACTTTCACAAAAAAAACAATCTAGTGGGAAAAGAAAACAAAAAAGAGAAAGGAAAGTTAGAAAAGGAGAGAGAAAGAGAGAAGGAAAGGACAATGATAAGAAGAAAAAGGATATGAAGAAGAAAAAAACAAAGAAAGACAAAAACAGCAAGTGATCAAGGAAAGGGAATTCCAGGCTAACCAACAACATTTTGACAAACATTGAACACTTTAGATAGTCAGACAAATGAGCAAAAGTTCGAGAGGGCCACAGTGCCAAACGAAAAGTTGTTCAACAGTCTAACATTCTAACTTTCACAAAAAAAAACAATCTAGTGGGAATAGAAAACAAAAAAGAGAAAGGAAATTTAGAAAAGGAGAGAGAAAGAGAGAAGGAAAGGACAATGATAAGAAGAAAAAGGATATGAAGAAGAAAAAAACAAAGAAAGACAAAAAACAGCAAGCATAGGTGCGATGCCCCGGTTAATTGATCGGGAGACCTTCAACTTTTCCTTCAACTGGGCTAGGGGGAACCCATAACTTTCCCAACAACTAGGTTTTTCGGATAATTATCCAGGAGAACCTATAAATTCTTACTTTTTTTGCGGAGGGGATGTTTAAATGTTGCACCCCTCAAACCGACACTATACCACCTACGACAGCAAGTGATCAAGGAAAGAGAATTCCAGGCTAACCCACAGCATTTATACTAACAATGAACACTTTAGATAGTCCGACAAATGAGCAAAAGTTCGAGAGGGCCACAGTGCCAAACGAAAAGTTGCTCAACAGTCTAACATTCTACCTTTCACAAAAAAAACAATCTAGTGGGAATAGAAAACAAAAAAGAGAAAGGAAAGTTAGAAAAGGAGAGAGAAAGAGAGAAGGGAAGGACAATGATAAGAAGAAAAAGGATATGAAGAAGAAAAAACAAAGAAAGACCAAAACAGCAAGTGATCAAGGAAAGAGAATTCCAGGCTAACCAACAACATTTTGACAAACATTGAACACTTTAGATAGTCAGACAAATGAGCAAAAGTTCGAGAGGGCCACAGTGCCAAACGAAAAGTTGTTCAACAGTCTAACATTCTAACTTTCACAACAAAAAAAACAATCTAGTAACTTTTTCAAACTGATAATTATAACAGCTCTGGTTCACGAAACGGTTTCACACCGTTTTGAAAAGTCGATTCACACTTGACCATGTTCAGCAGAAAATGGGCGGAGTCTGAAAGTGCAATACTAACAGTCTGCGTCTCCAGGCTCACTACACTGTCTCGCGCGCCCTCCAGTCTGCGCCTCTCACGTCTAACCACACTGTCTGGCGCCGACACCGAAATCAAGCATCAAGCGAAAACGAAATATTAGCACGATTACAAAACTACATTAAAACTGGGCACGGGGAGTTGATAGTGAGCTATAGATAGTGACCAAGGCATCGTTGCGGTTTCGTCTCCAACCACATCAAGAATGAGGCAATCTGGCATCTAACTACTAACACAGGCGAAATCGAATGTCATGTTGAGAGAAAAAGTTATGTAAACGTGAATAATTAGTAGAGAACCCTATTTAGAATGAACTTTATGTACACGCCGGTTATTGTTTTAGTGTATTTACGTAACTTGTTTTATTCGCAATTTCCTGCGAATAAAACAAGTTACGTAAATACACTAAAACTAAGTTTCTTACTCACTCACATAATTCGGTGAGTGAGCCTTAGAAAAGTTGAAAACAATGTTCAGCCTGTTTGACACGTTGGTTTGTACTTTGCTAATCGTTTTACATGAAAGAAAGATTAGGAACTATAAAGTAAAGTTGAACTTGCTTACAATCTTACTCACTCACATAATTCTGTGAGTGACCCTTAGAAAAGTTGAAAACAATGTTCAGCCTGTTTGACACGTTGGTTCTACTTTGCTGATCGTTTTACATGAAAGAAAGGTTAGGAACTATAAAGTAAAGTTGAACTTGCTCACAATCTTACTCACTCACATAATTCTGTGAGTGAGCCTTAGAAAAGTTGAAAACAATGTTCAGCCTGTTTGACACGTTGGTTTGTACTTTGCTGATCGTTTTACATGAAAGAAAGGTTAGGAACTATAAAGTAAAGTTGAACTTGCTTACAATCTTACTCACTCACATAATTCTGTGAGTGAGTCTTAGAAAAGTTGAAAACAATGTTCAGCCTGTTTAACACGTTGGTTTGTACTTTGCTAATCGTTTTACATGAAGGAAAGATTAGGAACTATAAAGTAAAGTTGAACTTGCTTACAATCTTACTCACTCACATAATTCTGTGAGTGAGCCTCAGAAAAGTTAAAAACAATGTTCAGCCTGTTTAACACGTTGGTTTGTACTTTGCTGATCGTTTTACATGAAAAAAAAGATTAGGAACTATAAAGTAAAGTTGAACTTGCTTACAATCTTACTCACTCACATAATTCTGTGAGTGAGTCTTAGAAAAGTTGAAAACAATGTTCAGCCTGTTTAACACGTTGGTTTGTACTTTGCTAATCGTTTTACATGAAGGAAAGATTAGGAACTATAAAGTAAAGTTGAACTTGCTTACAATCTTACTCACTCACATAATTCTGTGAGTGAGTCTTAGAAAAGTTGAAAACAATGTTCAGCCTGTTTAACACGTTGGTTTGTACTTTGCTAATCGTTTTACATGAAAGAAAGATTAGGAACTATAAAGTAAAGTTGAACTTGCTTACAATCTTACTCACTCACATAATTCTGTGAGTGAGTCTTAGAAAAGTTGAAAACAATGTTCAGCCTGTTTGACACGTTGGTTTGTACTTTGCTGATCGTTTTACATGAAAGAAAGGTTAGGGACTATAAAGTAAAGTTGAACTTGCTTACAATCTTACTCACTCACATAATTCTGTGAGTGAGCCTTAGAAAAGTTGAAAACAATGTTCAGCCTGTTTAACACGTTGGTTTGTACTTTGCTAATCGTTTTACATGAAAAAAAGATTAGGAACTATAAAGTAAAGTTGAACTTGCTTACAATCTTACTCACTCACATAATTCTGTGAGTGAGTCTTAGAAAAGTTGAAAACAATGTTCAGCCTGTTTAACACGTTGGTTTGTACTTTGCTAATCGTTTTACATGAAGGAAAGATTAGGAACTATAAAGTAAAGTTGAACTTGCTTACAATCTTACTCACTCACATAATTCTGTGAGTGAGTCTTAGAAAAGTTGAAAACAATGTTCAGCCTGTTTAACACGTTGGTTTGTACTTTGCTAATCGTTTTACATGAAAGAAAGATTAGGAACTATAAAGTAAAGTTGAACTTGCTTACAATCTTACTCACTCACATAATTCTGTGAGTGAGTCTTAGAAAAGTTGAAAACAATGTTCAGCCTGTTTGACACGTTGGTTTGTACTTTGCTGATCGTTTTACATGAAAGAAAGGTTAGGAACTATAAAGTAAAGTTGAACTTGCTTACAATCTTACTCACTCACATAATTCTGTGAGTGAGCCTTAGAAAAGTTGAAAACAATGTTCAGCCTGTTTAACACGTTGGTTTGTACTTTGCTAATCGTTTTACATGAAGGAAAGATTAGGAACTATAAAGTAAAGTTGAACTTGCTTACAATCTTACTCACTCACATAATTCTGTGAGTGAGTCTTAGAAAAGTTGAAAACAATGTTCAGCCTGTTTAACACGTTGGTTTGTACTTTGCTAATCGTTTTACATGAAAGAAAGGTTAGGGACTATAAAGTAAAGTTGAACTTGCTTACAATCTTACTCACTCACATAATTCTGTGAGTGAGCCTTAGAAAAGTTGAAAACAATGTTCAGCCTGTTTAACACGTTGGTTTGTACTTTGCTAATCGTTTTACATGAAAGAAAGATTAGGAACTATAAAGTAAAGTTGAACTTGCTTACAATCTTACTCACTCACATAATTCTGTGAGTGAGTCTTAGAAAAGTTGAAAACAATGTTCAGCCTGTTTAACACGTTGGTTTGTACTTTGCTAATCGTTTTACATGAAGGAAAGATTAGGAACTATAAAGTAAAGTTGAACTTGCTTACAATCTTACTCACTCACATAATTCTGTGAGTGAGTCTTAGAAAAGTTGAAAACAATGTTCAGCCTGTTTAACACGTTGGTTTGTACTTTGCTAATCGTTTTACATGAAAGAAAGATTAGGAACTATAAAGTAAAGTTGAACTTGCTTACAATCTTACTCACTCACATAATTCTGTGAGTGAGTCTTAGAAAAGTTGAAAACAATGTTCAGCCTGTTTGACACGTTGGTTTGTACTTTGCTGATCGTTTTACATGAAAGAAAGGTTAGGAACTATAAAGTAAAGTTGAACTTGCTTACAATCTTACTCACTCACATAATTCTGTGAGTGAGTCTTAGAAAAGTTGAAAACAATGTTCAGCCTGTTTAACACGTTGGTTTGTACTTTGCTAATCGTTTTACATGAAGGAAAGATTAGGAACTATAAAGTAAAGTTGAACTTGCTTACAATCTTACTCACTCACATAATTCTGTGAGTGAGTCTTAGAAAAGTTGAAAACAATGTTCAGCCTGTTTGACACGTTGGTTTGTACTTTGCTGATCGTTTTACATGAAAGAAAGGTTAGGAACTATAAAGTAAAGTTGAACTTGCTTACAATCTTACTCACTCACATAATTCTGTGAGTGAGTCTTAGAAAAGTTGAAAACAATGTTCAGCCTGTTTAACACGTTGGTTTGTACTTTGCTAATCGTTTTACATGAAAGAAAGATTAGGAACTATAAAGTAAAGTTGAACTTGCTTACAATCTTACTCACTCACATAATTCTGTGAGTGAGCCTTAGAAAAGTTGAAAACAATGTTCAGCCTGTTTAACACGTTGGTTTGTACTTTGCTAATCGTTTTACATGAAGGAAAGATTAGGAACTATAAAGTAAAGTTGAACTTGCTTACAATCTTACTCACTCACATAATTCTGTGAGTGAGTCTTAGAAAAGTTGAAAACAATGTTCAGCCTGTTTAACACGTTGGTTTGTACTTTGCTAATCGTTTTACATGAAGGAAAGATTAGGAACTATAAAGTAAAGTTGAACTTGCTTACAATCTTACTCACTCACATAATTCTGTGAGTGAGCCTTAGAAAAGTTGAAAACAATGTTCAGCCTGTTTGACACGTTGGTTTGTACTTTGCTAATCGTTTTACATGAAAGAAAGATTAGGAACTATAAAGTAAAGTTGAACTTGCTTACAATCACTCACTCACATAATTGTGTGAGCGAATAAAACAAGTTACGTAAATACACTAAAACTAAGTTTCTTACTCACTCACATAATTCTGTGAGTGAGGCTCAGAAAAGTTGAAAACAATGTTCAGCCTGTTTGACACGTTGGTTTGTACTTTACTAATCGTTTTACATGAAAGAAAGATTAGGAACTATAAAGTAAAGTTGAACTTGCTTACAATCTTACTCACTCACATAATTCTGTGAGCGAATAAAACAAGTTACGTAAATACACTGAAACTAAGTTTCTTACTCACTCACATAATTCTGTGAGTGAGCCTCAGAAAAGTTGAAAACAATGTTCAGCCTGTTTGACACGTTGGTTTGTACTTTGCTAATCGTTTTACATGAAAGAAAGATTAGGAACTATAAAGTGAAGTTGAACTTGCTTACAATCTTACTCACTCACATAATTCTGTGAGTGAGCCTTAGAGAAGAGCGCCAACTAGAATCAACTCAGACAAAAATCTTAATATTCGTTTTTTTTGCATTGAGCAGTAGTTTTCTACCTCCATGTTAGAACATAACGTGATCCTCATGTCAGAACAAAACGTGAAAACCAGTGTTCATTAATTCAGCAATGAAAGTAAAAAGAGAACAGAGACTAGATAAGGTGTGAATTAAAACAAAATGATTATCAACCAAAACAAGTAGCTTCTAAACGGGCAACTATCTAACTTCACACATGACCAGTAACATAAATACAACAAAATATTATTCCAATTAATTCACCAAGTACTTTTCATTTTATTCGCATTACACGTAATCGATTTTAGCGCTCAGTTGTTATATCTATGATCACTTCCAACTCTGTTTCCCGCCTGAAACCATTATATAGTCGTCGCCAACGGAAAGGCGGCAGGGTACTGTAGATCTCATTTTCCGCTGTGTATGCACCCATGTAATAGATTCCAAGCTTGGTGGTTATGTGCTCCGAAAGCGTAGTGATTAGCGCCCTACTACGAAACTTTTGCTCGCAGGTTCGATTCCTGCGAGAGACAAATATTTATAAATTGGGCACCCACTATAACACGTTTCTCATGACGACCGGTTAGAGACTAGGAGAGCGCAGGCGCAGAGACAGCTTCCACGGTACACGTTTTGACCTGAAATAATACTATCAACATCAAGTCAGAAATTGAAGCGTATTTTAAACTTCTGCGGAATCGGAAGTTTGAACCAAACCTAGTACAAACAGACTCAACAACAATTTGTGTGAAATACTTATGAGAGTAATGTGAAAAAAAAAGTTCTAAAAAAGTATTTTCCGTTCAAGACAGGATAAAATAGTTCGTTCCACTTAACTGCAACGTTTCTATGACACATAGCGGAAAATTTCAAAAATTTTCTAAATACATCCTATCTTTAAGTATTCTAGTCCGCCATTACTCACAGAATTCTGTGAATCCAATACAAATCACTCACAAAATTCTGCGGATACTCACATAATTCTGCGGATCTGTCTCACTGAAAAGTATATGATCCAAAAATATCGAAAATTACCAAATAGACCTGAAATTTCATGTGTAGGTTGGGCTTACATGTATCTTGCCCTTCTGAAATTTTTTTTCGATAAAATTAGAAAACCGCAGAAATATCGACCGAAAACGGGTTGTACTTTGCATAATCGTATTACATGAAAGAAAGATTAGGAACTATAAAGTAAAGTTGAACTTGCTTACAATCTTACTCACTCACATAATTGTGTGAGCGAATAAAACAAGTTACGTAAATACACTAAAACTAAGTTTCTTACTCACTCACATAATTCTGTGAGTGAGGCTCAGAAAAGTTGAAAACAATGTTCAGCCTGTTTGACACGTTGGTTTGTACTTTACTAATCGTTTTACATGAAAGAAAGATTAGGAACTATAAAGTAAAGTTGAACTTGCTTACAATCTTACTCACTCACATAATTCTGTGAGTGACCCTTAGAAAAGTTGAAAACAATGTTCAGCCTGTTTGACACGTTGGTTTGTACTTTACTAATCGTTTTACATGAAAGAAAGATTAGGAACTATAAAGTAAAGTTGAACTTGCTTACAATCTTACTCACTCACATAATTCTGTGAGTGAGGCTCAGAAAAGTTGAAAACAATGTTCAGCCTGTTTGACACGTTGGTTTGTACTTTGCTAATCGTTTTACATGAAAGAAAGATTAGGAACTATAAAGTAAAGTTGAACTTGCTTACAATCACTCACTCACATAATTGTGTGAGCGAATAAAACAAGTTACGTAAATACACTAAAACTAAGTTTCTTACTCACTCACATAATTCTGTGAGTGAGGCTCAGAAAAGTTGAAAACAATGTTCAGCCTGTTTGACACGTTGGTTTGTACTTTACTAATCGTTTTACATGAAAGAAAGATTAGGAACTATAAAGTAAAGTTGAACTTGCTTACAATCTTACTCACTCACATAATTCTGTGAGTGAGCCTTAGAAAAGTTGAAAACAATGTTCAGCCTGTTTAACACGTTGGTTTGTACTTTGCTAATCGTTTTACATGAAGGAAAGATTAGGAACTATAAAGTAAAGTTGAACTTGCTTACAATCTTACTCACTCACATAATTCTGTGAGTGAGTCTTAGAAAAGTTGAAAACAATGTTCAGCCTGTTTAACACGTTGGTTTGTACTTTGCTAATCGTTTTACATGAAGGAAAGATTAGGAACTATAAAGTAAAGTTGAACTTGCTTACAATCTTACTCACTCACATAATTCTGTGAGTGAGCCTTAGAAAAGTTGAAAACAATGTTCAGCCTGTTTGACACGTTGGTTTGTACTTTGCTAATCGTTTTACATGAAAGAAAGATTAGGAACTATAAAGTAAAGTTGAACTTGCTTACAATCACTCACTCACATAATTGTGTGAGCGAATAAAACAAGTTACGTAAATACACTAAAACTAAGTTTCTTACTCACTCACATAATTCTGTGAGTGAGGCTCAGAAAAGTTGAAAACAATGTTCAGCCTGTTTGACACGTTGGTTTGTACTTTACTAATCGTTTTACATGAAAGAAAGATTAGGAACTATAAAGTAAAGTTGAACTTGCTTACAATCTTACTCACTCACATAATTCTGTGAGCGAATAAAACAAGTTACGTAAATACACTGAAACTAAGTTTCTTACTCACTCACATAATTCTGTGAGTGAGCCTCAGAAAAGTTGAAAACAATGTTCAGCCTGTTTGACACGTTGGTTTGTACTTTGCTAATCGTTTTACATGAAAGAAAGATTAGGAACTATAAAGTGAAGTTGAACTTGCTTACAATCTTACTCACTCACATAATTCTGTGAGTGAGCCTTAGAGAAGAGCGCCAACTAGAATCAACTCAGACAAAAATCTTAATATTCGTTTTTTTTGCATTGAGCAGTAGTTTTCTACCTCCATGTTAGAACATAACGTGATCCTCATGTCAGAACAAAACGTGAAAACCAGTGTTCATTAATTCAGCAATGAAAGTAAAAAGAGAACAGAGACTAGATAAGGTGTGAATTAAAACAAAATGATTATCAACCAAAACAAGTAGCTTCTAAACGGGCAACTATCTAACTTCACACATGACCAGTAACATAAATACAACAAAATATTATTCCAATTAATTCACCAAGTACTTTTCATTTTATTCGCATTACACGTAATCGATTTTAGCGCTCAGTTGTTATATCTATGATCACTTCCAACTCTGTTTCCCGCCTGAAACCATTATATAGTCGTCGCCAACGGAAAGGCGGCAGGGTACTGTAGATCTCATTTTCCGCTGTGTATGCACCCATGTAATAGATTCCAAGCTTGGTGGTTATGTGCTCCGAAAGCGTAGTGATTAGCGCCCTACTACGAAACTTTTGCTCGCAGGTTCGATTCCTGCGAGAGACAAATATTTATAAATTGGGCACCCACTATAACACGTTTCTCATGACGACCGGTTAGAGACTAGGAGAGCGCAGGCGCAGAGACAGCTTCCACGGTACACGTTTTGACCTGAAATAATACTATCAACATCAAGTCAGAAATTGAAGCGTATTTTAAACTTCTGCGGAATCGGAAGTTTGAACCAAACCTAGTACAAACAGACTCAACAACAATTTGTGTGAAATACTTATGAGAGTAATGTGAAAAAAAAAGTTCTAAAAAAGTATTTTCCGTTCAAGACAGGATAAAATAGTTCGTTCCACTTAACTGCAACGTTTCTATGACACATAGCGGAAAATTTCAAAAATTTTCTAAATACATCCTATCTTTAAGTATTCTAGTCCGCCATTACTCACAGAATTCTGTGAATCCAATACAAATCACTCACAAAATTCTGCGGATACTCACATAATTCTGCGGATCTGTCTCACTGAAAAGTATATGATCCAAAAATATCGAAAATTACCAAATAGACCTGAAATTTCATGTGTAGGTTGGGCTTACATGTATCTTGCCCTTCTGAAATTTTTTTTCGATAAAATTAGAAAACCGCAGAAATATCGACCGAAAACGGGTTGTACTTTGCATAATCGTATTACATGAAAGAAAGATTAGGAACTATAAAGTAAAGTTGAACTTGCTTACAATCTTACTCACTCACATAATTGTGTGAGCGAATAAAACAAGTTACGTAAATACACTAAAACTAAGTTTCTTACTCACTCACATAATTCTGTGAGTGAGGCTCAGAAAAGTTGAAAACAATGTTCAGCCTGTTTGACACGTTGGTTTGTACTTTACTAATCGTTTTACATGAAAGAAAGATTAGGAACTATAAAGTAAAGTTGAACTTGCTTACAATCTTACTCACTCACATAATTCTGTGAGTGACCCTTAGAAAAGTTGAAAACAATGTTCAGCCTGTTTGACACGTTGGTTTGTACTTTACTAATCGTTTTACATGAAAGAAAGATTAGGAACTATAAAGTAAAGTTGAACTTGCTTACAATCTT
Organism: Litoditis marina; assembly: GCA_964036275.1. NCBI lineage: Eukaryota > Metazoa > Nematoda > Chromadorea > Rhabditida > Rhabditidae > Litoditis > Litoditis marina. The sequence continues at coordinate 27,615,850 of OZ038434.1, forward strand.
ACTCACTCACATAATTCTGTGAGTGAGGCTCAGAAAAGTTGAAAACAATGTTCAGCCTGTTTGACACGTTGGTTTGTACTTTGCTAATCGTTTTACATGAAAGAAAGATTAGGAACTATAAAGTAAAGTTGAACTTGCTTACAATCACTCACTCACATAATTGTGTGAGCGAATAAAACAAGTTACGTAAATACACTAAAACTAAGTTTCTTACTCACTCACATAATTCTGTGAGTGAGGCTCAGAAAAGTTGAAAACAATGTTCAGCCTGTTTGACACGTTGGTTTGTACTTTACTAATCGTTTTACATGAAAGAAAGATTAGGAACTATAAAGTAAAGTTGAACTTGCTTACAATCTTACTCACTCACATAATTCTGTGAGTGAGCCTTAGAAAAGTTGAAAACAATGTTCAGCCTGTTTAACACGTTGGTTTGTACTTTGCTAATCGTTTTACATGAAGGAAAGATTAGGAACTATAAAGTAAAGTTGAACTTGCTTACAATCTTACTCACTCACATAATTCTGTGAGTGAGTCTTAGAAAAGTTGAAAACAATGTTCAGCCTGTTTAACACGTTGGTTTGTACTTTGCTAATCGTTTTACATGAAGGAAAGATTAGGAACTATAAAGTAAAGTTGAACTTGCTTACAATCTTACTCACTCACATAATTCTGTGAGTGAGCCTTAGAAAAGTTGAAAACAATGTTCAGCCTGTTTGACACGTTGGTTTGTACTTTGCTAATCGTTTTACATGAAAGAAAGATTAGGAACTATAAAGTAAAGTTGAACTTGCTTACAATCACTCACTCACATAATTGTGTGAGCGAATAAAACAAGTTACGTAAATACACTAAAACTAAGTTTCTTACTCACTCACATAATTCTGTGAGTGAGGCTCAGAAAAGTTGAAAACAATGTTCAGCCTGTTTGACACGTTGGTTTGTACTTTACTAATCGTTTTACATGAAAGAAAGATTAGGAACTATAAAGTAAAGTTGAACTTGCTTACAATCTTACTCACTCACATAATTCTGTGAGCGAATAAAACAAGTTACGTAAATACACTGAAACTAAGTTTCTTACTCACTCACATAATTCTGTGAGTGAGCCTCAGAAAAGTTGAAAACAATGTTCAGCCTGTTTGACACGTTGGTTTGTACTTTGCTAATCGTTTTACATGAAAGAAAGATTAGGAACTATAAAGTGAAGTTGAACTTGCTTACAATCTTACTCACTCACATAATTCTGTGAGTGAGCCTTAGAGAAGAGCGCCAACTAGAATCAACTCAGACAAAAATCTTAATATTCGTTTTTTTTGCATTGAGCAGTAGTTTTCTACCTCCATGTTAGAACATAACGTGATCCTCATGTCAGAACAAAACGTGAAAACCAGTGTTCATTAATTCAGCAATGAAAGTAAAAAGAGAACAGAGACTAGATAAGGTGTGAATTAAAACAAAATGATTATCAACCAAAACAAGTAGCTTCTAAACGGGCAACTATCTAACTTCACACATGACCAGTAACATAAATACAACAAAATATTATTCCAATTAATTCACCAAGTACTTTTCATTTTATTCGCATTACACGTAATCGATTTTAGCGCTCAGTTGTTATATCTATGATCACTTCCAACTCTGTTTCCCGCCTGAAACCATTATATAGTCGTCGCCAACGGAAAGGCGGCAGGGTACTGTAGATCTCATTTTCCGCTGTGTATGCACCCATGTAATAGATTCCAAGCTTGGTGGTTATGTGCTCCGAAAGCGTAGTGATTAGCGCCCTACTACGAAACTTTTGCTCGCAGGTTCGATTCCTGCGAGAGACAAATATTTATAAATTGGGCACCCACTATAACACGTTTCTCATGACGACCGGTTAGAGACTAGGAGAGCGCAGGCGCAGAGACAGCTTCCACGGTACACGTTTTGACCTGAAATAATACTATCAACATCAAGTCAGAAATTGAAGCGTATTTTAAACTTCTGCGGAATCGGAAGTTTGAACCAAACCTAGTACAAACAGACTCAACAACAATTTGTGTGAAATACTTATGAGAGTAATGTGAAAAAAAAAGTTCTAAAAAAGTATTTTCCGTTCAAGACAGGATAAAATAGTTCGTTCCACTTAACTGCAACGTTTCTATGACACATAGCGGAAAATTTCAAAAATTTTCTAAATACATCCTATCTTTAAGTATTCTAGTCCGCCATTACTCACAGAATTCTGTGAATCCAATACAAATCACTCACAAAATTCTGCGGATACTCACATAATTCTGCGGATCTGTCTCACTGAAAAGTATATGATCCAAAAATATCGAAAATTACCAAATAGACCTGAAATTTCATGTGTAGGTTGGGCTTACATGTATCTTGCCCTTCTGAAATTTTTTTTCGATAAAATTAGAAAACCGCAGAAATATCGACCGAAAACGGGTTGTACTTTGCATAATCGTATTACATGAAAGAAAGATTAGGAACTATAAAGTAAAGTTGAACTTGCTTACAATCTTACTCACTCACATAATTGTGTGAGCGAATAAAACAAGTTACGTAAATACACTAAAACTAAGTTTCTTACTCACTCACATAATTCTGTGAGTGAGGCTCAGAAAAGTTGAAAACAATGTTCAGCCTGTTTGACACGTTGGTTTGTACTTTACTAATCGTTTTACATGAAAGAAAGATTAGGAACTATAAAGTAAAGTTGAACTTGCTTACAATCTTACTCACTCACATAATTCTGTGAGTGACCCTTAGAAAAGTTGAAAACAATGTTCAGCCTGTTTGACACGTTGGTTTGTACTTTACTAATCGTTTTACATGAAAGAAAGATTAGGAACTATAAAGTAAAGTTGAACTTGCTTACAATCTTACTCACTCACATAATTCTGTGAGTGAGGCTCAGAAAAGTTGAAAACAATGTTCAGCCTGTTTGACACGTTGGTTTGTACTTTGCTAATCGTTTTACATGAAAGAAAGATTAGGAACTATAAAGTAAAGTTGAACTTGCTTACAATCACTCACTCACATAATTGTGTGAGCGAATAAAACAAGTTACGTAAATACACTAAAACTAAGTTTCTTACTCACTCACATAATTCTGTGAGTGAGGCTCAGAAAAGTTGAAAACAATGTTCAGCCTGTTTGACACGTTGGTTTGTACTTTACTAATCGTTTTACATGAAAGAAAGATTAGGAACTATAAAGTAAAGTTGAACTTGCTTACAATCTTACTCACTCACATAATTCTGTGAGCGAATAAAACAAGTTACGTAAATACACTAAAACTAAGTTTCTTACTCACTCACATAATTCTGTGAGTGAGCCTCAGAAAAGTTGAAAACAATGTTCAGCCTGTTTGACACGTTGGTTTGTACTTTGCTAATCGTTTTACATGAAAGAAAGATTAGGAACTATAAAGTGAAGTTGAACTTGCTTACAATCTTACTCACTCACATAATTCTGTGAGTGAGCCTTAGAGAAGAGCGCCAACTAGAATCAACTCAGACAAAAATCTTAATATTCGTTTTTTTTGCATTGAGCAGTAGTTTTCTACCTCCATGTTAGAACATAACGTGATCCTCATGTCAGAACAAAACGTGAAAACCAGTGTTCATTAATTCAGCAATGAAAGTAAAAAGAGAACAGAGACTAGATAAGGTGTGAATTAAAACAAAATGATTATCAACCAAAACAAGTAGCTTCTAAACGGGCAACTATCTAACTTCACACATGACCAGTAACATAAATACAACAAAATATTATTCCAATTAATTCACCAAGTACTTTTCATTTTATTCGCATTACACGTAATCGATTTTAGCGCTCAGTTGTTATATCTATGATCACTTCCAACTCTGTTTCCCGCCTGAAACCATTATATAGTCGTCGCCAACGGAAAGGCGGCAGGGTACTGTAGATCTCATTTTCCGCTGTGTATGCACCCATGTAATAGATTCCAAGCTTGGTGGTTATGTGCTCCGAAAGCGTAGTGATTAGCGCCCTACTACGAAACTTTTGCTCGCAGGTTCGATTCCTGCGAGAGACAAATATTTATAAATTGGGCACCCACTATAACACGTTTCTCATGACGACCGGTTAGAGACTAGGAGAGCGCAGGCGCAGAGACAGCTTCCACGGTACACGTTTTGACCTGAAATAATACTATCAACATCAAGTCAGAAATTGAAGCGTATTTTAAACTTCTGCGGAATCGGAAGTTTGAACCAAACCTAGTACAAACAGACTCAACAACAATTTGTGTGAAATACTTATGAGAGTAATGTGAAAAAAAAAGTTCTAAAAAAGTATTTTCCGTTCAAGACAGGATAAAATAGTTCGTTCCACTTAACTGCAACGTTTCTATGACACATAGCGGAAAATTTCAAAAATTTTCTAAATACATCCTATCTTTAAGTATTCTAGTCCGCCATTACTCACAGAATTCTGTGAATCCAATACAAATCACTCACAAAATTCTGCGGATACTCACATAATTCTGCGGATCTGTCTCACTGAAAAGTATATGATCCAAAAATATCGAAAATTACCAAATAGACCTGAAATTTCATGTGTAGGTTGGGCTTACATGTATCTTGCCCTTCTGAAATTTTTTTTCGATAAAATTAGAAAACCGCAGAAATATCGACCGAAAACGGGTTGTACTTTGCATAATCGTATTACATGAAAGAAAGATTAGGAACTATAAAGTAAAGTTGAACTTGCTTACAATCTTACTCACTCACATAATTGTGTGAGCGAATAAAACAAGTTACGTAAATACACTAAAACTAAGTTTCTTACTCACTCACATAATTCTGTGAGTGAGGCTCAGAAAAGTTGAAAACAATGTTCAGCCTGTTTGACACGTTGGTTTGTACTTTACTAATCGTTTTACATGAAAGAAAGATTAGGAACTATAAAGTAAAGTTGAACTTGCTTACAATCTTACTCACTCACATAATTCTGTGAGTGACCCTTAGAAAAGTTGAAAACAATGTTCAGCCTGTTTGACACGTTGGTTTGTACTTTACTAATCGTTTTACATGAAAGAAAGATTAGGAACTATAAAGTAAAGTTGAACTTGCTTACAATCTTACTCACTCACATAATTCTGTGAGTGAGGCTCAGAAAAGTTGAAAACAATGTTCAGCCTGTTTGACACGTTGGTTTGTACTTTGCTAATCGTTTTACATGAAAGAAAGATTAGGAACTATAAAGTAAAGTTGAACTTGCTTACAATCACTCACTCACATAATTGTGTGAGCGAATAAAACAAGTTACGTAAATACACTAAAACTAAGTTTCTTACTCACTCACATAATTCTGTGAGTGAGGCTCAGAAAAGTTGAAAACAATGTTCAGCCTGTTTGACACGTTGGTTTGTACTTTACTAATCGTTTTACATGAAAGAAAGATTAGGAACTATAAAGTAAAGTTGAACTTGCTTACAATCTTACTCACTCACATAATTCTGTGAGCGAATAAAACAAGTTACGTAAATACACTAAAACTAAGTTTCTTACTCACTCACATAATTCTGTGAGTGAGCCTCAGAAAAGTTGAAAACAATGTTCAGCCTGTTTGACACGTTGGTTTGTACTTTGCTAATCGTTTTACATGAAAGAAAGATTAGGAACTATAAAGTGAAGTTGAACTTGCTTACAATCTTACTCACTCACATAATTCTGTGAGTGAGCCTTAGAGAAGAGCGCCAACTAGAATCAACTCAGACAAAAATCTTAATATTCGTTTTTTTTGCATTGAGCAGTAGTTTTCTACCTCCATGTTAGAACATAACGTGATCCTCATGTCAGAACAAAACGTGAAAACCAGTGTTCATTAATTCAGCAATGAAAGTAAAAAGAGAACAGAGACTAGATAAGGTGTGAATTAAAACAAAATGATTATCAACCAAAACAAGTAGCTTCTAAACGGGCAACTATCTAACTTCACACATGACCAGTAACATAAATACAACAAAATATTATTCCAATTAATTCACCAAGTACTTTTCATTACTTTTTTGAACTTTTCAGAAGAAATAAATTTTTACTTTTCAGAAGAAATAAATTCTGTTTGTCGGTTCAAATATTGTTTACCATTAGAAAAGAAGTTGAGTTCTTCTGCACTCCAATGTTCTAATCGACCACACCTCTCATTAGGACAAGAGGCTATTTGCACATCATTCGCTCCGCCAAGCTGCTTATAAATCAGCGGAAGTTCATAAACTGACTTGATCACTGTTTTGGTTTTGTGTGGATCGAAAGTATATGGCAAACGGATCCGGGGTGTAATGTGTGGTCTGTCTATACCTGATATGATTGATTCTACTTAAAATAACAGAACTAATATGAATATATACCTTAATATAAATAAATGTTAAGTTACAAAATATAAACTAAAGTTTGATTGGAATGAAAAAATAACGCCCAGTGAACAATAGTTTTCTCTACCCATTTCTGAGTTACTGTAATCGAGTTGGTTCATTACTGCTCGGCTCTTTGTATTAAGCTGCACTAGCAAGAATAATTTGTGAGAAAACATTCTAGGTCAAACTTTCCCGCTAGTAGGCCAGAGTTGTCAAAAAACATAGTGCGGTACATACCAAAATAACAGAAAAATGCAATAAACATTTAATATTAAGTGATCTATCTTTCATGATTTTACTGATTTTTGGGTTCTCGAGATTGCTGCTCACGTCTGGTCAGCTTCCTTTTTCCTTAAAATATAATGTGAATTACGATCGAGAAGAAACTGATATACACAACATATAAACAAACTTAATAGAATAGATCATAACGTTTATTCGCAATTGAACACGTGTATTTAGTAAACACGTGTATGTGACACTTCCTATTTACGAGAAAAAGGAAACATAGAGAAAACCTTTAGTTAACAATGTGAATGGAAGGTGTTAAACTACGTGACCAAGTTTTTATCTTGCAAGTGCAGTAGAAAACAAAACTAAATACTGAAATCGACCAATTCGGTTATTTTGCTAACCTCAACCACTGATGATTAATGTAGGTCGCTGCAATTCAAGTGAATTTCAAAGTTATTACACCCAAATTACATAACAAAGTTCACTTTTTGGCCCAAAAAGATATCATAGCATACCTTTCTTGCAGCCAGAATATGGCAAAAGTGAAGGCAGCACAGAGTGCACAACACACAAGTTCAAGAAGTACGAAAAGTACAAAACAGGCTCTACTCATCAGGACGTCTTTCCCCTAAACAGTTAGATAGTGCAACTGTCTGGTATTCTCCAAATATGTCTCAAAGGCAAATGTTTTGTTAAAAAGAGTGAATTATCCCACCCAGTTTACTAGAACATAACATGAGGCGAAAAAAGGATTAGTTTTCTTGGTGTTGTATAAGGCAAATTACGCAATAAATTGTCTATCTCGAAACAGCCCACCTGATTTTTGAAGAAAAAACAGCCAGTTTCTTGTTGCTCATCAATTTCTGAATCGGTTCGAATACTTCTCAGAGGAGCTATTGAAGATGAGGCGGTTACTGTAAAACTCGAGGTGAACTATGGTTTTTTGATCAAAAATCGTTCGGGCTCAATTGCATTGATTCAGAGTCTAGTCAGCACCGTAAAAGTTACAGCCAAATCGTAACAACTTTTTGTCATTCATAGCAGGTTATTTATAGATGGGGTGAACCGAACACGAGATTTACTGAGGTAAAGATAGTGTTCACGTAAAATGTGCAGAGAAAAGATTGCACACTTGAAATTGGATTTTTTCTTCTCCGAATTTTGAGATGTTCCTGTCGTTTCTGTAGGAACTACAACATATCACAACACTTGAAACAGAAAATGAAGTGATTTTCTGTCTGCTCATCGAAATAAATGCTTTATTTAGTTTTTCAATCTTTTTCATAGCTCTCATTTCCGTAAATTTACAGAATTATCGTTGTAGCTCAAAACACGCTATAATTTGGGAACGTTGACCAAATATCAGAAAGAATGAGATATTTAGATTTATGTTTGAATATAATAACCTACGTTCTTCCTCATTGTTAACCACAGCACAACCAGAAGTTGGCGGAGCAAGCATTTGAGTAGTCGAGTAGAACTTCTGGAAAACCAATATACTAGAAGTAAATTGAATAGTCACATAAAATTAGCATTCTAATGAGGAATCGTGAACTTTTTCGTTGCACGTTTCTGAGTTCTGCTGTGTTTAAAATGTTTCAGTGACTGTGTAATTGACTAACAGTATAGAAAAATAACAACGCGTTTGAAGGTTAACTGTTGTTTCTAGTTACACATACTTTTTTTCTGAGACACACACTAGTTACACAGTACAACAGTCATTCATGTGCGAAAGTTCAGGTCAGAGTGAAAAAACAGAGATTTTTCTATTTGTAATACTAGTTGATTTCAAAGCTTAGTTATTCAATTTGTGGAAACAAATAACCTACTAGGAATATCACGAGAAACTAGAATAACCTACATTTCAAACAGATCAACCCCGCAGTTCATGAAACGACTAAAAATGAAAGCGTTCATTGAATGCTCAACCAGAAATGATAAAGAGAAAAACAGGTGAAAACTTGAAAACCTATTTGTGGGAATAAAATGAAAGACTTTTCAAAGGCCGCGATTAGAATGGTTTAAAATCAAAAGGCAAAAAGGTTTACTCCAAACACATCTCAAAAAAACTCAAAGCTCGAAAGGAAATGGGTTTCTACTAATTCTAGTTGAATAACCAACTTGGAATGTTTTCTCATGTTCAGTTGAAAACAAATGATAGATCTCATCAGGTTAAGATATAGTCTCACTTTTCCGCTCACAACTATATAGTATGAGATACTCCGGAAAAATGTTCGGGTTTATTTTCAAAGTTTGCCAGTTGTGTTATTCTTCGAATATTACGACTCCTAACCAGTATGTGGACAAAAGACTGATTTTCATTTTTAAGAAAACCGTTTGAACATGCACTGTAAAAACTCACTAATAGGTAACACACAGTTTGGCGTATACAAAACATTGCACCGAAATATTCAAGGCAAGCCAATATATCTGGAGCAAAACAGGGAGAAAAAACGTAGAACAATATGTTTTAATCATCACAATTTCTGTACAAGCGAAAGTTACATTCAAAAAATACGATAATTGACTGATCGTTTCATTACAAGGTAATTTTACAACCATCAAAGCGTTTGTGACATGATGTACCAATATTAAGCGAATTGATAGTATTGTGAACCAAAAACCAAAAAAAGACATTTACATCAGAATACGTAGGCTAAAACATCCCAGCAGTTTCATCTCAACCTGCGCTTCTCTTCTCGCGCACTATTTCACAAAAAAAGTATATCGACTGGATGTGAAAGCAGTGAAATAGCGTGTATTTAAGGATACACAGGCTGGGAACAAGAAGCCGTTATGTATGGGCAGTGAAATAGCGTATATTTGTGGAGACGCAGGCTGGGAACGAGAGAACATGATTGTCGAGAATACGGCTTCAGAACCCGACTGGGTAGTTGAAATCGCGGCTTCTATCGTCGACAGCTGATCGGAGAGGCGATCGATTTCCATGTTTTCTGTGCACCGCCATGGCGATTCGGTCGTTGGAGGCAAAATCGTTCGGCGGTACCGGACTGCATTTCACGTTGAACTCCTTTCTCATCTGATCGAAAAGTTTCTGGAATGGAAGATATTGTAGAAAAAATGTAAATTGTGAGAGTTGTAGTTGGGTCCCGATTTACAAATCTCGACAGGGAATCGATTGAACGAAACTACGAATGCAGCAGAACATACACTGTCTTGACTTGCTGCGGAAAAAGGGAACCTTTTTTCTAATTATAATTTCTGTACAAGCTTGCCGTGAACCAAACGAGATTTTCAAATTTTACTGCCTATGTGTACTTATTACGTCAGTTTCGGAGTGGTGAAAATAGTATCGAACTGTTCATCTGCGTAATGACGAAAACTTATCATTATAATGTAATGTATTCTGTGAAAACATTGTGTACAAATAGTTACGTGAATTGTTATTGACTGTCTTTGTTTGTAAGGTATAATATGTAAAAATGTAAATATGTATGTGTTAATTGTAAACCAACCTTTGCTGCCGCACTGCGATAACCTTCGCAGTAGTACTTTCCATCTCGCACATCATAATAGGCACCGGGCGCTCGAACTGAGACAAACAAACATAGTTCAAAGTTAGTTCCCAATTAATATTATAGAAACATTGACAATGAATGCGAAAATGTTCAAGAGAGTATGTTCAATTTCGATCAGAAAAGAGCTGATTCATATTCAATACGTTCACCAAAGATGAAGTTGTAATTGTACCTTACATACACAAAATGAGATGAGAGAAGACCAAGTTCTACATACTACTTAATTTACCCAAAAACTCGGCTTTTCAAGCAATTCGACGAAATATTGTGTCAAAGTAGTCTGACCGACCTGCTTTTGCCGGCGACTCGCCGAACAGTAGAATCCTGAGTGTCGTCACCGTGACAGCCTCCACAGTTCGAACCGAGCCGGACGCCGATACCGCCAACACTGGCTACAAAATGTATTTGTAGTAACGAAATAATTGAAGAACAATACCTAGATCAGACTAATTATAACAAGATACAGTTGGAGAATCGGTTTGCGTGTAGTTTGTAGTTATATATGTAGTATGTAGTTTATCCTCATATTGGTTGCTCGGCTTGCCCGTGAAGCAAACAGGATCTCCGAGTTTTACTGCGTATGTGTACTTATTACGTCAGTTTCGGAGTAGTGAAAATAGTTTCGGCCTTGTAAGTTGATTGCAGAAAGGGAGCAGTTCAGCCTACACACGAGAGAATACACTTGTTTCGAGTTACTGTAACACGCTGACAAGTTCAAAACAGTTCCGGATATGTGAAAAGGTTCAATTGTTGTTGATCTAATTGTTGGATAATGAATTATCATCATTATTAGAAGCACCACACACGTTATAATGATAATGGAAAAGTGCAATGACTAAGAATTTTGGACTACAGTTCAAAAGACTTCATCAGAATATTCATTGAACCTAGCGATAGAATGAATTGTACGAATACTAAAAACACAGCGAAAAAACTCATGAACTTTTCTAAAGGAACACTGTCCAACCGACCTTTTCATCGACATAGGTGGATGCGGAACTACTTCCCTTCTGCAATCGACCACTTTGAGACCCGCTAGTAATGGCGAGACTCGCACCCGAAGTGTATCTACTACTCGTTTTTGGACCACACTTGAACCGAGTGTACTTCTTTCTCTTTTCATCGTGCATATCTGACGAGTCGAACCTTTAAGAAGGATAATTGTTATTTGGCTCGAGACAAAGGAGGCAAAGCGATACAGTTAGATGGTTGAAGAGATTCAGATATAAAGTATCTCCGTACGTATATTTCTAAATCTATGTTCTTTCCTCATCTCATTATATGATTTTCTCTCCTTTTCTACTCTCTTTCACTCTCTATCTCACTCTCTTTTTCTCTCTCTCTCTCTCTCTCTTTCTTTCTCCATTCCCCTCCCATCTATCTGCTCTCCCTCTCTCTTCCGTCTTTCTCTTCCTCTAAACCTTATATACACTGTTTCACCCACAAAGACGGTAGTCCGATGTTGATAATATTGAGGAACGCGGAGTCTGTGTAAATCCAATTGATAATAGTCGCCACACGATCCGGCTTTTCCTGCAAACCAACTTATTTATTTTATTGTGAATGTAAAATAACAAGATTTTGTTGAACGGTCTCGTTTGCTGAAAGTTCCCATTTTATGCAAAAGCGAAAACTTGTATTTTGTCGCTAATGTTTTTGAAAACTTGTAATTCCGTATCAAAGTCGAATTTGTGAAACTACTTTAAAAGAGGGCAGAATTGAGAGCTAGTTTAGGTACTGCGGGGTAACTAAACAGAGGGTCGCACGCGCCAAAACAGACTATACCTGTTGTTGAGGGTTGTTGAACGAAAGATATATATCAATTTTAGAAAAATTCTTCTTTCTCTCATCTTTCTTATATGTTTCTTTTTTAGACTTCTTGTCTCACGAATCGTAAAAAATCATGATGTCATAATTAGTTACGCTTGTTCGTACAAGTACAGTATATTCGTCAGAATAACTCCGTTTTTCTAGTTTTTTCTCACAATTCAACGAGACCAGCAAAATAGCCTCGACGACGTACCCGGGTCAACCGACATCTGACCACAGCATGGATGGCCCTCTCACTCTTTCCTCCCACCAAACGAACGGCTCTCTCGTCCCCGGCCGGACCAAACCAGATAGTAGAATTCATCATTACCTAAACGGAGAATGGCCAAATAATTTGTGGTAGTTCGATCCTAATATACTCCAAATCTTTGAAATTTTGGGCCAACCGTGACCGGTTTTGGTAACCGAAGCCGTTTTCGGTAATTCATTTTGAGGTCTACCTGACTAATTTGATGCCTACAAAGGTGTAGGAAGGTAACCTGAACCGAAATCGGGTCACCGTCAAAACTGACTAATCGGTTACTTTTTGGGTAACCGGGAAAAGGGTGATCAAACTAGGTTACAATCAGAAAAAACCCAAATATTGACGACAAAGGACTGAGATCAAACTTTAGACACAGTAGAAACTTGTCCAAATTTGTATTTTCACACGGAGATACACATTCCGCAAAATTGAATTCTAATTTTTGCATCAAACTATCAGAAACAATCGATGTTTTGAAAAACGTGAAAACAGATAAACATAGTTTGCTCACGTTGAACTTGTCATCTTCTATTGAGAGGTAGTAGCACAACTTCTGTGCTCGGAGCAGTGCTGAATAGAAAGCAACCTCGGACAGTTGATGTTTGAGGTTCAGTTCTGGAATGAATATTCTCAAAACACTAAAATAAAAATAGTTAGTTCTAAACAGATTTCATAATATAGTTTCTAACTTAGTTTCCTTTAAGCACGAATTGAGTGTTGATTCACGATTGAAAAGAGTTGGGGAGAAAGAAAACTATGCGACCAAGAGGGAGTCAAAGAGGGGGAAAGCAAGAGAGAGCAACTAGTTATAACTCACTGTAGACAAAAATGACTATACATCTGGATACCGAAGACATGGTGCCGTACCGCCCCGCAACCACCCCCAAAGAGTACGGACTGAGTCGAGGGTTCATCGGCAACATGACAACCGTGTTTATCTTGGTGTATGCTGGAAAAATTCGATAAAAAGTGACATGGAAACGACTTACTATTTAGCTGAATATTATCACACCTTACTAAAAAATACCCTATTCAAAATTGCATGTTTTCTCCTAAAAGTGAACATGCGCGACATGGTTTAGTTCAGTATCAGTTTCAGGCTATGAATGAACAAAGAACTAGATAATTTTCAAGTTTTTCGATCGGAAATTGAAAAAGTGAGCATTTTTGTGAAGGTCAAATGTTTTCAACTCGAGTCAAACAATTAGAAAAACATCGTACCACTTCTCTTCGGATCTGCATTGTAAAACGAATCTATCAAATCCTGAGTCTTCCGTCTCCCCAAGTCTATTGCATCGTTGGCGCTGACGGTACTCAAGTTTCTGTAACAATAAATTGTGGGCTATTCATACCCGTAATATTTAAAATTATAGTCCGTTGCATTCCTACTGAGACTTCTACAGTAAGATTACAAAACTTCAAGCATGTTCAAGTGACGTGAATTTTATCAAAATTATAAACAAATTTTGCATAAGAATCTTATCACCCATGACAAAAAGTGTTTGTACTATCTTTGCTAAAATTGAAGTTTTCATTAGAAAACAAAGATTGGGAAATTCTAAAGTGTACTGTAGGAGTCTCAGTATCAAAGATGGCGACTATAACAGTTCTGTTCAGTTCTCATCAATGCAAGACCTCATAAACTTTTTACTCTTGTACCTTTTCACGAAAAATCTTTCTCTATTTGTGCACATTTCCATAACAATATGAGAGTTCTTGAGCCCTTCGTTTAAACACACCAACCTGAAGCCCATGGATTTTTTCCATTCTCTGGTGAAAGGAAAAGTTTTCGCGTTCTTGAGTGCTGTTTCGAGCAGATTTGATACACCAAACCTCCGTTTTCGCAAAGGGGGCGGTGGGGCTGGCAAGAATAGTTGGTTGTAACACAAAAATGATTATATGACTTTTTGTATGGGGGCGAACAATTCCTGGCCACCACGGAAAGTTCACGAAATTAGACCGAAGATCAGCGAACTCAAAGTACAAAGACAGTGAAACAGAGAAAACTCATCATAAAGACTTTCTTGCAATATAACCCTATGCAGCCCATTTCACCCGTTTTCTCATTTATCCTAGTTAATCATATTGTACACTGTATCGATATGAACTGTGCGGGTCCGTAGATGATCTATTACCAAGTCTATTACCAGCTATCACCAGCTCTTACCACATATTACCAGTTCCGCCACTGAACGAGAGAGCTAAACTCATTTTTAGTTTCAACCACTACATTCTTAAAATACCGGAAATGCTGGCTGAATTTGATTGATATTCAATCCTTTTCCCTCTCGTCTCAACTCACGATAATTTTGGAATCCGTATAGTTGAGGAACGGGGTCTTCTGCTTTGTCCCCCCAATCATATCCACCGTAGAAGATTCGGAAAAACTTTTGGTAGAACACCCTAAAATCAAAAATGATAGGTAACGCGGCAAGGGTTCACGTACAGAAGTTTCGAAAACGTTTCCCAAACAGTGGTACTCTCGATGCATTGAACGTCTGTATCCAACTCCCGATTAATGTAAACATTCTATTAATAATATATGAGATTAGTTCGCCAGAAGTCTACATTTTTCTGAGGCCGTATACATGCAGCATCACGAGTTCACTGGCCGAATTGAGATGTTTCATGCATAAGGTCTCTGACCAAAAAAACTCGCTAGCAGTTTCAGTTACTCAATATAGTCTTCCGTGGTTATAGTACCATTCATTCCTACTGAGACTTTGGCAGCATGCCAACGAAGTTTCCAGGTTGATTTTCACCATGAAAAAGTGTTTCAAAAAACTCAAAAAGTCGCTGAATCGTAATTCGCACTTATTACAACATCTAAGTGAAAACAGTTTGCACAAAATGTGTGTCTCACAGAAAATATCTCCCTTCGAAATTTAATGGAAACTCTGCCCAGGTCTCAATGAGGACGAAACAAACTATATCTATGACAGGTCATCCTACTGATGAGGGCCCCCTCTATACATAAACTGTAATTGCCCGAAAGGCTAGTTGCCTGAGGTGTGTAAAACACAAAACCAGGACTTTTCTATGTGCGAGCAAGGTGTATACCCTCTCCACTTTTTATATATCATCGATCCTGTGTGACACTTCAATTGCTATACTGGAAGTAAATTGAATAGCCACGTGAAGTTAGCATTCCAATGAGGCACGTTTCTGACTTCTGCTGTGTTAACATGCATCACGCGACCATGTAATTGAATAACAGTATAGCTAGATTTGATTCCAAATCTTGCCGCTTTTTACAGCAACAATTGTAAACTGACGAGTAGTGATATCCAATGTTCATGATGTATTGCGAGTAGATATCTGAATCTGCAATCGACTTCTTTGATTCGAACCAACTTCCGTAAACACTCAGATATGATCTATAAGAAGTAGCGAACATAGAATTGTCACATATCAAATTTGTAACTTTGACGTGTCAATTTGTGTTAAGACTACTGAGAAAACTAGGAAAAACCGATAGATTGATCAATATATCAGTTACTTTACATTTACTCTCTTCTACAGTTACTCAGATGTACAGTTACTCTCTTAATTATGTTCCGGAGATTCAGAGATTTAAAAAAACATAGGATGTGAAAAAGCTGGAAAAAGTTTCAGTCAACAACTATTCTCAGAACTAAGGAGCGTGCAATGATAAAGTGCACGATTCGTCATTAGAATGCTAAATTCACGTGACTGTTCAATTTACTTATAGTTTATAGTATCCACCATTCACGGAGAACTCGCCAGCGTACTAATGTCTGTTTATGTTATCTTAGATTTGTTTGAAGATGTATTTTTTTTGGTTAGAACGCAGACAGGATATGCCACTCTGCGTCTCTGTGATCTACACCCTCTCTCGTCGAGGTAGCTACAAAAGTGTCTGACCAACTGGCTGCGAATTGACTGAGAACAAACAAGATCTCACTGACCTCAACCAGCAGTGAATATTCGTTGGATTACCGGGAAAACACGCCAAATTTAACTGATTCGATTGAGCACTTTCTCGCTGAAAATGATAACACTTTGTTTCACCTGCTAAATTCCACACGCTTCCTAACAATCCGTAACCAACCGATCGACAACTAACCAACTACCATCACAAACCGGTTAGAACTAGCGGGCCATAATATGTTCCGGTATTCTCAACTGCTCGGAAACCTAATGAAACACATATTTTGTCTGGTTCTGTTGAGTCTTTAGTTTGCTCACAGGCCTTTTCGGGAGTTTTACTTTCACACTTTCTCGATCAGGGTAGGGGTCCGTGTTTGTAGTTTGATCCGTTTTGTCGTTTTCGTCTTGTGTTTTGCACCCAGATCAAAGATCAAACTACAACTCAGATATACGCACCATATACTCATCATTTTGATGGAAGAACCAGATAGTTGAAATGGCAGAGTCGCTAGAGACAGAATGGGGTTCCGTGATGGAAAGACACATGATTCCGTGGAGCATAACGTCACGGGGGTCTACATTCTGGAGCAGGATCAATCTGAAACTCGTACTATGAGTAATATCGCTCTTGTTCCGTTTCTCCCTCTTTTTACTCTTCTTTTTGTATTTCTCTCTCTCGTCGCTGTTGCTTCTTCTTGTCCTCTACCTCTCCTCTGTTTTTTCTGCATTCTCTCCTTTCATCTAGCTTCTCTCTCTCTTTATTTCTCTCTTCTTTTTTTCTTTTCTTCCTCTCTCTTTCCACACGGAACAGACTTCATATAAATGGAGCATTCCAGATTGTCAGACAATAACACCGCCTGACGACGCAACACATCTGCCGCATATCTATGCGGTTTTTCCAGCTGAAAAAGTAAACTTCTCGCTTCTATAAATGAGTTCGTTAAAACATATTTTACAGTACCAGTTCAGCATGAGTTCAAGTTTGACCCGTTTTGATTGTAAATTCTCATGCAACTATCCAGAGCTAAGTCTCACAAAAAAATTGATTAGAAACCTTCGAATTGTCGAATGTCAAGACATTACCGGATTACGTATTCTAGAAGATCCACCTTCATCCCATCCTGCGTCTCTCGCTCTGCCTCACTATTTCTCGTCATTCACATCCCGACGGGTTGTAAGAACAGAGAAATAGCGTATGTTTGAGGAGACGCAGAAGGATGAGATGAAGGTAAAAGGTTGATGATGTCTCTTTTTCTGTATGAACTTTCAGGCATCTTTCAGACTTTCCACCGTCGATAGAACTGTTAAAGGAAAATTTAATGAGAATGCTATTTTGTGTGGAACAAAAGGTCATATCAAAACAAGGAGGTGTACTGTAAGAGGTTATTGATTGGTGAACGAGAGTATGAAACTACCTCGTCACCGGGAAAAGGGGCCATTTCCAATTTCACAGTGACGATCAGCAATACAAGCAGCACACAGATGCAGAAACACAGCAGAAGTAATCGGTAGCTGTAATAACCACGAAACACAAATTTGATGGAAGTGAGCAAATTATACAGGAACCGTCGAAAAGTTATGGTCGTGTTCGTTCAACTTTGTAATAAGCGAACTTTGGCGACCAGCATGTCTGCGCATCCTCGATCTACCCACTATTTCGTCGGTGGGCAGATAATCAACGGCAAATCGCTCTGCTCAGAACGATTACCAGCAATCTTCTGCGATTGGTCAGCTACAAAAGCGGAAGAGCACGCAGATGAATGGGACCACAGACAGTCTAAGACACACTCTCTCTCTCTCTCTCTGATCTGCGCACTCTATCGCCGCTGCAAAAGTGGCTGGCTAATTGGCTGGAAATAAACCGAGTTCATCGCGCAATCGAATGATTCTCTGTCTTGGTAGAAGAAATGAAGACTGTAACCTACCGGTCATTTCTCTTAGACTGAGGGTTGTCGAACTCGGATGTTCCTTCCCGGAGATCGAAAATTTGCTTGTGAGTGTCACTCAACGATTCTGGGAAAAAACATGAGTTACGATAAAATATAATCTCAGCTTTTGTAGTATGTTGTTGGTTTTGCTCGCTGAACCGAAGGTGTAATTGATGGGCGACGTTAAACAAAATAATTTGGTTTGTTTACTTTGACCAGCCTATGAAGATGTTCCACAGCAAAACATCCGCAACTGTTCAAACTCTGTGATTCACAAATTTGGGTCGAAACACCAAGACATCAGCGGTTTCTGATCATTTTAGTCGTCACGAAACATGGATTCGTTTCACTAAGTCTGTGTTACATAAATCTGTGTTTTTGTACAACAGGACAGATTTATGTAACACAGACTTGGTGAAACGAAAACCACAATGAAACGTGGTTCGACACACGAATACAGCTACTTTAGTCATCACGGAACAAAACATATTTCACACAATCCGTTTTACATGTAGTCGCGGTCATTTTCACTGAAACTTGACAGCGAGCCAATAAATATTCCAAACGATTTAACCACTTTGGAGTTTTCTATTAAACTGCAAATTGCCGTTGGAGGTTGTTCAGTTTCGTAAGAACAAGGCAATGAAAAAGTCGTCAGAAAACTTAGATCTGGTCTGAGAAATAGCCATCCAAAGATTGTGGCACGATGCCAATCGGTCTCAGTGGGAATGAAACGAACTATAACAGTATTCTACTTTGAATATACGATAATTTCTAAGAATAACTCACTTCTGTCGTTGTCGCCACGTTTCTTGTAACCGCCGGATGAGTCGCCTAAAAGACAACACAAAAATAAACTTGAAAAGTTTGCATTAGGGGTTTTTTACACGCATTAGGGGTATAAAATGCTCTTTGAAAAGAACAAAACTTAAAATTCGATGCAAGAAATGTCGCATCAGAACAGTGAAGTTTATTTCGAAGATTCGAAGTTACTCTATTTCTCTGCTCCCACTTCCCGTAGGAATACACATTTCGCGTGAAAGAAAGATTACATTATTTGTTAAATTTTATTTCATTATTTTGTTGTCGAGATATTCAAGACGTTTTCAAACTATTCTCACTACTCACCACCACTTGGGGTAGACACGGCAGATTTAGCTGGATGGAGTACAGGAGCTCCTTTCAACCTTGCTGATTGAACTGTAAAACTTAAATTGAAACACAAATTGACGATTCTAGTTTGACGTGTTCAAATGCCTCAAAAGAGAGCAATAATAAATGTTAGTTCAGGTATCTCAGGGTACCTTAAGATCGTATCGCATCAAATCCAACTTGAATATGTTGACCTTGTGCTAAGTGGAGGAATTAATCTAAACTGAGTTCAACGGTTCATCTCGGGCCGCCGTTCTAACACTTAAGTTCAAATCAACAATTAGTTACAATAGTCAATAGTCCAACTACAATTTTGGAACAAACAACGGATACATTTGAGCTATATTGACAAATTAAACTTTGCTTGATCCAAACGCTGTGTTGCAGCCGAGGGTTGATGACAACTGAAATCTACCTTTGCGATCAGACTTGGTTCCTGTTTTGATACTGATGATTTTGCGAGCTTTCAACAGTGGCTTGCATTCGGCTGAAATGCATATCTTGAGAACAAAAAGAATACAATATATTATACAACATTTGTTGGTGTAAAAAATGTACTATACACACTGCGAATGGATTCAAAACTGCTAATGTGAATTTATTATCAAAATATACATAGTCAATCAGCAGTGAATATAAAAATAGGTATTTAAATACACAATTTGGGGTTTTGGATTTTGTCTAGTCTATCCCATGAAACGTGACGTGACGTGAAAGAATAAATATGATCCCATACTTTTGTTAATGGCGCTGTCAAATGGATGCGTTAGGTCCCACACAAATGTTAACTGTTGTTTTTATTCTTGCCTTTTTTTGCACGCTACAATCTTATTATAACTTGTCTAGTAATTTTAACTCTCCAGTTTTTCACAAAATTCACCCACAAGTGTCAGAACCTGCCAAATCGGTCCTAGTAGTTCATCCGGCTAAATGTGTTTACTATGGTTGTCTTGATGCCCAACTAACTACGACATTTTAACAACAGGGGAATACTTCGAAATATTTTCTAGCGCGATTCATCAGAATATTTTACTATTTGCTAGTAATATCATATTTTACTCACACTTCTCATTGCTTCCAGCTTCCTCTTTTTGTGTAGAAGGTACAGTTCCACTCACGCGGGGGCTTTCTGGAGAAGTTTTATTCCACACAATCTATAGTAGTCATTCTCACGGAGAGTTCCGCGGCGTGCCAAGGAATAAATGGTTTTAACTCGAAACTCTAAAACGAAATTTCGCAAAACTGGAAGACTGGATATCTCGAGAACTCGAAAACTCTCCTGACTCGTAAACTCGATAAGTCGACATTTGGCCACTGTTGAAACATGGCAATGGTGAATATAAACGTACTTGTTTCCGCGGGAATAGCCAAGAATAAATAAGTTAGATTAGTTTCGTTCAAAAAATAAATAACCTCTCTACATATACAACTAACCCTTCTCTCTGTGCAGAAGTTTGTCTTTCTCTGTGGAAGGTGTGGGTGTTACACTCGCTTCTCGTTCGGTTGTTACTTCATCTGGAATGATTTGAGATTAACGTAGAGATCAGAAATCAAATATCAAAATCAAGATCAAACGGTTTCAGAGGTGGTTGATTCTTGTTTATTGAGCTCGCGCTTCCAAATGAAATACCATATTGCTATATCTCACTGCCTCTGTAGTTTGGTCTAGTTGTTTTGATTCTCGTAGTTTTCGACACGTTTCGGGATCAAACTACGTCGAACAATTGTTCACTACCCATTATTAATGTATCCAACCCGATTATTGGTAGAGAATCTCGTTAAATTCACTTTCGACTTTTCTCAGAAGCTTGTCTTTTTCAGTGGAATTCGATTGCGTGCGACTACCCAAATGCTCTTCCAAGTTATCGGAATCAAAGTTAAAACCAAATACTCTTAAAAAGTTATTAAATACTCTATCACTCAAACAATGATAGTTTTTTGAACAAAAAAAACGTTAACCAACCAGCTCCTAAGACCATTTGTTGAGAAATTGCCTAGAAAAGGAATTGTGGAAACTCATCGGTTTACGTGAATAGTTTGTCTTTCTTGGAAAAAGAGCTCAGCCTTACCTGATAAGTGTTGCACATGATAGCTTTTTCAACTAAATTTTATTTTCCCTTGTCTTTTTCATTTCAATAGTGTTTCACTCAACCTTATTCAGAATGGCACGTATACAAGAACATTCAACAAGTTTCAGCATTGAACATGAGTGTGTTATCACAACTCACTCATCGATATTTCACTCAAAGCAACAAAAAACATTTTTACGCGTGGGCGTAATGTTCTTGTTGTGTATTATACCATTTCCATGTACCCAGTCCAGAAAATGTTTGAGAAGATGGAAAAGAAGTTCAATTTGTAGTGTCTCCCGGTACATGAGAAGGACTTCATGGCCAACGACGAGTTGCGATGGCAGCCCAAATGAGACACAGATGATTACATTCGTTCCGCGGTGGATGGACGAGCACTAGACTTCAACTATCCAGTCGGATATTGAAGGCATTTCTCACATTTCGAGAGAATATGTTACTTAATACAAACAACTTCCGTGCATTAAATTTGTATTAAACGAAAATTGACAATATGTATTGACTTGTCTATGTGAATTGGGAAGAAGTTACATGAAACACCACTGAGAACTGTGATTCGACACTTCGTTGCAAATAGTGCTGTTGCACTCTCACTTTTTCACACCTTCCACGTGCTTCTTGAGTGTGTACCCAAAACTTCTGAGGAAATGTTGAAGAACAACGTATATTTGGAACATTCGTCGTTGTGCGGTCTCGTTTTCTCAATTTCGCTCATACTTTTGCAATGTTTTGTACATTTTAGTGTGTCCGGTATTCTTTCCGTTAAAAATTGAACCCGGCCATATTTTACTTGGAACGCGTGGTAATAAATGGTAACGGGCTGTAACCCAACTCGAATTCGCTATCGTTTCTTCGAGATACGTGACTTTTCTACTTTTTGCCAGAAGGTATGAATCACACGTTAACAACGCAAAACGTCAAAAACGTTCGTCGGAGCCAAACCTCATTTTCCGGTTCATTTTTATTGTGAACACCTTCGGCGACGGTGAGTTGGGTTGTCGTCTCGTGTATCCTCCTGTCTCCTCCTCCTGGTCTCAGGTGAAGTTGATGTCAATAAGTAAATAAGTTGCAAATGCTGGTCCTGTTCTCGAAAAGCCCTTTAAGCAGTTTCGCGCAGTCTCATTCCGATTTCCCTACAATAATAGAGAATCAATGCAAATCGTAAAAGTACGTTGAGTATATGAGTCAGGAAAAACCTACCTATTTAGACTACAGAATACAGAAAAAATATACTAACCGGAACTTGATGAGTTTCGAGTATAAATTAATAGAACCACATCGAAAGTTCTCAAATATGTTTTTTTTTCAGAAAATGGCTGAATACGAAGAGTTAGGTGCGTTTGGAAACAATGGACAGCCACCGCCGCCGCCGCCCCCACCACCGCCCGTCACAGTACGACCGCGAACTACTCTCCCGAAAACTATGAACTTTGTGCGACCACTCGGGTATGGTTTTTGTTTGTCTGTTTACAAAACCCATATAAATATCCGCACAATTATATACAGGGTATAACATTATCTCACAGGAGTTCAACAATTCTGATTGCTCAGAATCTGAGTTGGAATAAGTTGAAAACTGAGAGCTAAGACGTGTTCATTCCTATATTTGATGAAGTGATTAAGAGATTCACCAACAATTCTCAAAAACATCAAATAGCAAAAGTCTTGTGGTAACTCTGGTCGGCTGTCTTTGTAGTTTGTTTCAGACATAAATCAGATTATCAAACTACAGATCACAATCTCATTTATAGTTTGTGCCTATTCGAAAGTTCGTAGTTATCCATTTCAGTGCGGACGACAGCGTCTGTCTGGACAGTTTGGTGACGGGGAGAGAGTCGCAGAACCCTAGCGGTGAGTGGTTTTAAACCGATGCATGTGATGAATGCGCGCATTTTTTTCCTGTTTGCCCGACAAAGACAGCAAAAGTTCCTGTCGCCTTTGTGATGTGGAACGAGTTGGTTAAATTCGTCAGCACAAAAGAGTGTGTGTTCATGATCGAAGGATGTGTCAATCCGCATACGAAACATATTTGGACATGATGTTATAATGTTTATAGTTTGCTGCTTTCTCCTGGTTTGGAACCATGATTTAGGCTTAAACTGTTCTTAGATAAATTTTGTTTTCAGTCAGCGACAAGTGTTCCGACAGAAACAACAAGAGTGAAAAACCAATTGAGAAACCAGGAACAGGAAAAAAGCAACAGAAACCGGTGAACAGAAAGTCTAAGGTGAACAGTTCACTTTCATTCTGCATCATCATGTGTCTTCTCGGTTTATGTTATTTGTGTTTCATTTATTGGGAAAATTGTACAATTGCCTCTCCCCCTCACCTTTGGTCCCCCCCCCCTCTTAGTACTATCACCCCCTCCCAATACGATTCCCTATAGAGAGGGGGGTTATTGTAAATTGTAATTGGGGGGTAGTTGTACAATGTCGACGTTTCTCCCCCCACAACACAAAATGGGGGGAAATACTACAACCCCGAACCTGTTTAACAATCGCCTCCCACTCAATCCAAACCTGCAGTAAAGAAAGACGTTGTACAATACGGGTGGGATTCTAACCTATTTTGGCTCAAGGGGGGGGGGGAGCAATTGTACATTCTACGCCACAACTGTTTCTGAATGACTGCTCTGTTTGAGGGTTGCACTGGCTGGCATGTCGTGATCGGGGTCGCTCTAGCCCTTCTAATAGTATCAGGATCACTATTTGTGTTTGTTGTTCTGCACCAATTGGGAGTGTTGGCTGTAGTACCAGCTTTCCAATAAAAAACAATATTACAGGCAAGTTTGTCTCTTATTCACAAGTGCACTTATATTTTCCTGCAAATTCAGCTTTCATTATATTTCATATTGACTATTAGGTTCTTTATGCTTTATTTAAGCAAATTCATCATTACTTTTCGCAGTGAAACCACTCATGTTTGGCATCAAGTAAACGAAATTACGCTATTTAGATAATTTGAAAACTTTAAAGATGATCGATGAAAGGACTCTGAAAAAATAGATCATATTAGATTGTGAAAAATATCCTTGAAACTAACTTAAATCTCTTGTTTACATTTTTGATTTCTCTCTTATCGTCAAACTTGTTTCAACTTGGAAAATTTCAGATGCACTATTATTTCGTCTCAACATTCTCACGACGAAGTTTTTGGGTAAACATTCTCACGACAAGACTATCAAACATAGACGAATACCAATAAACGATGCTAATTATCACGTTTTGTATCACTGTTTTTCTATAATCACAAGGGTGGTTTCATGCGGTTCACGATAATGCCCACGTTTTACCACGTTTCGTTCCCCAACGATTATTGTTTGTTATTTTGGGTGAGATAATAAAAAACAGATCGATTAAATAGTTTTAGCTATCACGTGTTCACTATGAGATTATGAAGCGGCTGACGACTCGTTAGTACTAAGAAAAGGTTCCTAATACTGAAGTTATCAAAATTTTAAGTTGCTCGTAATGGCGGAAAAAAGAATGTACGTTCCACATACATAACGCACACGCATAACTTTGAAATGCTGAACTGTTTAAGAATCATGTACAACATTGAAAAATCTTGTTTGTTCCTTCTTCTGTAATCAGGATAGAAAAACTCCAGTGCGTAAACTTACGTAACATTTATCGAAGGAGTTTTTGTATTCCATCCTTTTTCGACCATGTTGAAGTTTACATCATGAAACAGTTCTCGAAAAAACCGAATCTGTACTGTAGAAGTCACAGTGAAAATGTTACCGGTGTTCAGACCTTAACATACTGTGTAACGATTTTCCTCGTTTAGTAGGTTTCAAAGCGTAAAAAAGAATCTGCTGTAGATTGAACTAATATGTTCTGTTTCGTTTTTTCAAAAAAAAAACTGCTCTGAGCAATGTGTTTCACTTGTTGACAAACAAGTGTATTGGATAATTTTCGGATGGAAGCAATTTATTCCGTTTCAGCTTTCTCACGACAAGGCTATCAAACATAGACAAATACCAATAAACAATACCAATTATTACATTCCGTTTCATTTTATCTCGACTGTTGATTCAGATATACACTTGTAAGAACACTTTTCCTTACGTTAACTTTTACGTGTACGTTGATTTTGAACAACGTTACGACATGTAATGGGACGAGTGAAACTTGAAATTTGAATGTTTGTACACGTTTTACTAGATTCCGTTCGAAATTTTTTCAAACGCTTTTATTAATTAGCCTCATAAACGTAGCATGCTGGTCTTGAACGTTGACCGAGCAGAGTGGATGTAGACACATCTTTGGTGATAGCAGAAATATCACTGCTTTTTTTGAGACAGCTATCAGAACCTGTTTGTAAAAGTTTAAAGAAATTGAATATGAAACTGTTTTGAATTGAAGCCGGTTCGTGCGGGAGCACGCTCCAAATTAACACGATAAATCTTTTTTTGTATTTTTTACCGTGTATCTGGTTCGATTCTGGAGCTTCATGAGCGTAGCGAAAAGCCAACAAATTAACCGTTACTCTATGTATTGTGTATGTTATTTGGAGTTGGATGCTTATGCGTGATGCGTAATTCGTGAATCCAAGCTAACCATTACAGGCCGTCTAATTATAGGCAGAGTGACACAGTTAGTTTTTATCTCGAAACACCCCGTTACTCACGAATGTGGACCAAAAAACAGCGGGATCAAACTAGAAAAAGGAGTAGGACAACTTCGTATACTTGCGTTGAAAAGAGCAAACGCTATATTGAGCTAATGACATGCAAGGGTGTATCAAGTGTTCAAATTGAAAACGTGCAGTGATAGGAGCATACATATTGATGTATACTTTTGTTGTACGTTGATAGTTCAGTCACTTATAACTTTCCATAGCCACCTCCGCTTCAACTTTTCCTAGACAACTGAAAGCTCGAATTTATTCTGTTTTGTTCTTCTCTGTGTTGTGCATGATCACTTTTTTTTTGTTACACGTGAATAGTGGTTTTGTACACAAACTACTGATTATGTGTTTGGTTGATAAATTAGAAAAAGAATTCCAATGCAACATGATGATTGTATTTAAGAATGCGTGTCAGTTTCATATATGTTTTTGTAACTGCCCAACTCGTCCTCATTTTGCTGGGATTACGGTTTACCAGGTAAACAAATGGATCTAGAAGTTACTCAAATCCAAAAAGTTCGAGGAACTGTTATAGTCTTTTTCATTCCTACTGAGACTCCTACAGTAGGATTTCGAAACTAACAAACTGTTTTTCCCCCTCACTTTAGATCGGAAAGGTTGAGGATTTAGGCACCTCATTCTCGTTCTCAGGTACAGTAATTGATCGAGAGAATTTTTGATAAACTAAATTTTCAGCTTCACAACAGCCTTCGGCAAGTTTGTAAGATTACTGTAGGAGTCTCATTAGGAACGGTCGGACCTGTAATCTCGACCGCAGGCCAAAACAAACTATGCCTGCTATTTCACAAAAAATGAAGAAGTTTGTCGTTATGACTTCTTAATACTTATATTGAAACAAGTACTATATTTTCTACGTACGCTGAATTATCTCCCCAGTTTCAGTTCAATCCCCGCTTTGCGCACTATTTTGTATCGCTTGTATCCCAGCGGGAAGTGTAAGGAGAGCGAACGCGTATTTTTTCATGTATTTTAAATGCTTGAGAGAGACAGGTTAGGATTAGTATATACCCTATAGGCACGCAATTAAAACAACGTACCCTATACAGAAGTAGGTCAAAAGGGAACGCGCAGTTATCAGAACAAAACGTAGTGATACACTGTGTGAGGATAATGTGAACTTTATGAGAATTTTGAGAAAGTTCATATTGGGCCTAAAGCAAAAAGCGTTAAATCAGCTCGCACTGAGTGGACACTAAGCGGCTAATTACGAGAATTTGGTCAATAAAAAGATGTACTCAAAATCGTTCAGACCCTGATTGAAGAGAGTTTGTAGTGTGGGACATTATTATTATTATTATTATTATTATTATTATTGATAGGTAGAAATGTACGTGAATACAATCTCCGCTTGTAAACGTTCAGAGAATAAAGTTGATGGTGTCTACCACTCGGTCTTTGTAGTTTGATTCTGTTTATCAAGTTCGTAGTGTGACCTCGCGACCCTTGTATGTGGTGCATACAACACACAACCCTTAGGTATGTAAACATCCTATAACATTATTTATTTTATTATAACTATAACCTATGCGCAATAAATTAATTATTATCATTAGTGTTAGAGAAGCGAGGGAGAGAGACGCAAACTGGTATGAATAGAGTTACGCATATACAGTAGGGTTAGTAATCGAAGTTAAAATACTGAGTTTTTGAGTTTGGGCAAAAACTGAGTTTTTGAGTTTGTTTGAGTCAAGTCGAGTTCCGAGTTCAACAATCCTAGTATACAATACACAGAAAGATAACTATCCTTCTCCTGTTTTCAGAGTGGCTGAAACCGGCGACTTCGTTGTTTACAACCCGCTCAAATCAAAGAGAGACCGATCAAGCGACCAGGCATTCAAAATAACATCCTATTCGGTTGTTCACGAACCGGTTACCTCGACGGACCCTTCGGTCCCGAGAAAGTCGGTGGAGGCGAGAGACCAATGTTTGGACGGTTGGCTCGAAGGTCAGTTCTTTTCTAGTGCAATTTTCTCAGTTTTCATTAGTAAATAGAAATAAGGCAGGAATTGCACATTCATTCGGTTTTACAGGTGTAAATTGTCAATATATATGATTCGCTCTATCCACAGTCAGTCTGTGTATGTGTTTTATAGCGCGATGTTTGTAGTTCAATCCAACTAATCCGTGAATAAAGGGCTGTTTTGAGATCAAAATACTAAAAATATTGGGTCAGATTCTATATCTTAGGTACGCGTCGTAATTGCGGTGCGGGAAATGTCATTTTCGAGTTGCTGATTTTCGTTGCGCTCGCGAAAGCGACAAGCAGGTAACCGAATGGTCCGTTTTCGTTGGGAATGGTTAATACATTGAACGAACCTCCACTGAAACGTTATCAAATTATTCCGAAATACGGTCGAGTTAATTTAGTTACAAAAATTCAATATTTCTAATTTGTTTATATATTGAACAGACAGTAGAAAAGACTGTTAATTCAAATTACAGCTCAATCATAAAAATCCTTTTTTTCGCCTCGCTCGAGATATGAAAACGTCAGAAACAAAAAACTAGATGAAAGGAACGGAATGCAGTGATATTTTAATGAGCACAGAATAATATCACTTAGTTAAATTGCCTTGTTGAAAAAGTTTTCTAGAAAACCGGTAATTTCCGAAGGAAGCGTGTTTAAAAAAGCCAGTAAAGTGATGAAACTATTCCCGAACCTTGAAGCGTATTTGAACAAAAACAGGAGAACGGTTAGTTGGATTCAATTTGAGTTTGTTTCAACCCCCCCCCCCCCCCAACAGAAACAAACAAACGTGTTCGATGTTGTAGCATGTTGTTTCTCAGACAACCCCCTGTCATTTAGCAAACAACTTTTGTAGCGGCCTCGCGAAGAGAGTGTGCCGGTCGAAGAAAGCAGACAGTATAGCCTGATCTATCGCTTTTACAGCTTGCCAATCGCACAAAATTGATGCCAATGTTTCTGAGGTGTTGAACAATGGTTCATGTGGTTCAAGTTTTAGATGATAAAATTCTCGTTGTAGTATTATGTGGACACAGAACACAACATTCGATTTAGAGAAGACTGGAGTGCAACATGGTTTCTCGTAAAGCTGATGTATCCTACTTTTGATTGGACGCGTTGCGTGTTACTTAATACTTATACTAGATACTTAATACTAGAATACTTAAAGATAGGACGTAATTAGAAACTTTTTGAAATTTTCCGCTATGTGTCATAGAAACGTTGCAGTTGAGTATGTGTCATAGAAACGTTGCAGTGAAACGAACAAAACCTCTGCTCAAGTTGTGTTCCGGTCTCCCTTAACTACAAACACATTGGATAAAGCAACCCACACCCTATCTAGACTCGAAAACAACTAAATCGGTACCCGAAATTCGACCTTTTTCTCGTAAGGTTCACAATGCCCAATTTGGAAGTCCCCTTTCTTACTTTCCGGCTGAATGTGGGCCGATAGCGAAAACTATCAGACCAAACAAAAAATGTTGCACCTATGATGATTCGCTTCTGAAGTCAATATCAACGTCATCAGTGAATAATGTACGGCTGAGACTCGGCTTCACCCAGGTTAGTTCGGCATTTCACCCGGATATAGTTGATATTTTTCGCATTAAGACAGCAGAGGGTTCAATTGATTGAGCTTTGCGAGGCGAGCGGTCGTTGATCACTTGCGAGATTACTTGTCGATAACAAATCGAAATCGTTGTATAAAGGCAGATTTGAACTAGTCGGAGGTGGGCGGTAGGAAATTCACTATACTCTAGGTTAATTGTACATTCACGTAAAAAGTGTCAAACACATCAGAAATTAGAAATGTGGAATGGAAACATGCACAATTCTACATCAGAATGCTAACTCTACGTGACTGTTCAATTGACTTCTGGTGAAACGGTTGTTCACGACGTACATGCACGGCTGCCTTGTTTCGTATCAACGTACCTTTTTCACCAGTTTCGCTCTCATTTAGAGTTACCGGTACCTGGACAATTTTGCCAAACATGAAATTGAAGATCTTTTGATTGCAAGAGAAGATGTCGGGACTTTCGCGGACACACAACTGTTTCCGGTCGTAGAACAGCGGAACACCAAGAAAAAGTACGTTTCCCAGCGGTTTTCTCAGTTTTTTGAGTCTGATTATATAAAAGTTGCTCAGTTGACAGGTGCGCACGATGCATATGATCTGACTAGGTTCGAACTCGATACACGCCACAATTGAAAATAACGGGACCAATCTACAGAAAGAGCGGGTTAGGGCAGCTTACTTCGTATAGGTCTGCTAAGAGAAGAGCGAATCCTATATCTCATTCTGTCTGCACGTTCATAGTTTGCTCTCGGTGCATTTCGAGAAAAAAATTAACAAAAATCGTGCAGTGTTTGCCAAAGTTGTCGATAAATTTGTGTAAGTCGGACATATTATCATGAATGAGTGGTCAAATTTAATTATACACGATTTCGTTTTTATACTGCAGTTCCAGTGAGTTTTATGCAGAACGTGAATATTTTCTATTAATCAAGATCAACGATCGAACTACATAATAACTTCGTCAAATAACTTCGTTGAATATACTGCGTGTTTCAGTGTCTGTGTTCACATTCGAAGAGGCGACTTCGTGAATAACAGAATCAGTCTTCCGTCGGATTCAGAATTCACAATCACTGCGCTACGACGTCTTCTGACAGGTAATCAGAGGAAATCCAAGAACATCGCTGCCCTTTCATACCAAATTGCACGCCCTCTAGAAATATGCTATTTCTCTGCTCTAGAACTCCGCCGGTTAGTCAGAGTCGCGTGACAGTGCGAGAGACGCAGAACGGGATGAAGATGTTGGGTTGTTCTAAATCAAACTACAAACACAGAGGAATGAAGCGACATACACCGTAATGGGTTGCCATTGAAAGAGCAAATTCTATTCTAAAATACGACCTGGCTGCGCCGTCTCAGGAACGGAAAACCAATACCAGATCCGGCGCAGCCAGAGACCTTCGCTTCTCAGGAAGGTTTGGATTGCATTTTTCCTGGCTTTCTTCCGTATCCTGAGATTTCAAAGTCAGTCTGTACGATGTATGTTGCTCTGTACGGCTGGTTTGTAGTTTGATACCGTTGCATTCTGGAAAATACAACTCAGTATTAGCCAGCAACTATAGGTTTCTCTGTTATCAAGGTGAATACGAGAATGCTGACGTGTACGTGATGAGCAACGATGAGAAATGGTCTTCCGAGCAGTTGAGAAATTTCTCGAACATTTTCTTCGCCAAATCGAGCAAGTCCACCCCGGTCAATGTCGAATGGGAGTTCAGCAGACGATACTGCGATAGGGTACTTCTCACAGGTAATTATCCGAATTGGATGGGTAATTTCAGATTTGTTGGTTATTTGTTGGTTATCTCGGTTTAGCAATTACAAAGTAAACATAAAACGAGTTTAGCAACATACTTTCCAATTAGTGCTCACACCACCGTTCTAAGAATTCATAGTTCCACGTAAAACTATAAAAGAATGGAATCGGTCAGAGACAAGCATAGTTTTCTTCGCTTCTCGTCTGATTGTCTAATTGAAATTAATAGATCGGAGCGTCTCTTTTATTCGAAATGATCCTTTTTAGCGTCGGTTTCCACGTACGGCTGGTGGATTGCGTACCTCTCGCGAGGCCAAGAAGTCTTCTACAATGCCGAGTTTTCGACCCCGGGCGGGATAGAAAAACAAGTTACTCCTGAAGATTTTTGGCTTCCCAGTTGGACTCCCATTGATTTGAAAATATTCCAACGAGACTCTGAACTTCTGAACAAGCTTTTTGTAAATAACACGTTTTTCCCGAGTAACATGAAAAGATCCTCAGTTTCTCGTGGTTTCTCGAAAAATAGTCCACTTTTCTTCAGTTGGTTCAATTAAAGTTCATAGGAGAAATCAGGCAATTTATTTAGTGATTCAATCGATTAATTCCATTCACGCGCCTTTGCTAACACCCGCTCAAGCTTCTTGCCAAACCGTTTTCACTTGATTATCCTGGGTCCACGACTAAATCAGATGCATTGACATATTGTTTATTGGTTTAATTAAGGTCTCTGGTTAAACCGGTAGCTCAAAAACATGTTAAAAGAGTCTTCCGATTTCTATGGTACAACATCGAAAGTTCGTAAGTTCATGAACTGTCCATGAGCTTTTCATGAGATAGATGAAGTAAACTTCTTATGGGTTTGAAGAATTGCTTCAGCGTTTGCAGTGCAGTTCTCACTAAATACTTTCTCTGAAATGCGTATCTTCAATCAAGTACATTCAATCACACTAGTTTTTGTGCGGTTTCTCCAAACTAGCCTATCCTTAGTTCTGAATCAATCTAGAGTTATTTATAACGTAGTTTGGTTCGGCTCTTCTGTGTCATTGTTGCACATTGCAGAACGTCAGTTTTCCATCTAGGTATTGTTGTGTTAATGTTTTACCTGTGTTTGTTTGTAATGAATTGTGTGCCTGGCGTATTGTACAATTGAATATGGGAAAAAGTTGACAACTTATAATGGAGTGAAATGTGTTCCGTAGGGAAAAGAGAAATTCAATGTAGCAGCGAGCGGCCGAATTATGGACAATCAAACAATTGTACACCAGCCTACTGGTCAAATATTGTCGAATTGTTCAAATCGTATAATAAACGTTTATTTACATCACAACCTTTGATACAACATATTCTTGGGACAGAATGGGTGTTCAGGGGAAAGTCTTGGCCTGGAGGGTTCTGGGGCTGCCTACTCTGAGGGTGACGCGTTGCGTGTCGCGAGCGGTCGGCTCATCCTCAGAGAAAGAGAAGGCGGGAGAAGATTCGGTGGAGATATCCTGCCAGAAACAGGCCTTCATGTTCTCGAAACGGTCATAACAGGCAAGGTAGGTCAAATCGAGTTGGGTCACGTTTCCTGGACGCTGGTCACAGAAGGTCATGCACTGGAATCGAACAAAATCAATGCTTTATTACTGATTTACTGTTATGACATCATTGTGAGAAAAATCTGGTATGGATGCTCAAATTTATTTCGTTTTTTAGGGGGCTTAAAGAATGATCCATCAGAAAAAGAATAACACATCATAATTCAGTGCTACCGTACCTTTGCCCCTGCGAGGGTGGTCTGGACTCCGTTTCTGGCGCAGCATCCTGTGTGGTCTTTGCCCTGGGCGGCACAGAACTGGATATCGGCAGCAGCTTGCATTGGGCAGGAGTCTTGTTTGAAGTACATGGCCTAAAATGTGTTCAAACTAAGTTATATTTCTTTGAACAAACACAGTATTTGATGTTTTCGCAAGAAAAGTGTGAATAGACAGGTTCTCTGTGCTGTGCTGATTTGCTCTACCTGTCTTTTCTTTCTGCATTTCTCTATCTCTCTCTCTCTCTCTCTCTCTCTCTCTCTCTCTCTCTCTCTCTCTCTCTCTCTCTCTCTCTCTCTCAAAGGAGTGTTCTATTTAGAACTGGTTCCATCTCGTAGTGACTGTTTTACACTGTTATGACCCGGAGCGTATCCTTCTCACGCAAGAAAATGAAACAGGATTGTGACAATGGCGGAATAAAACCGTAGAACACTACGAAAGTAATTGAGAACGATAAGGGGAAACACCAGAAAAGTTCACTCTAGGTTTTCTCTGTTTCGTGACTTTTTCTCGTGACTAAAACGTATGCTTTCCGCAAAAATGCGGAGTTTTTTCGAGTTGCTCCACAATGCAATTCACCTGTAGTGCTGCCTTGGTGTAGGTTCTGAAAGAGCACTTGTTCAGGCAGGAATCGGGCAGATTGCGGTCATGACAGCATTGCATGAACTTCTCATCCGGGGAACTAGCGGTCTTGGTCTAGAAAAACCAGTTGAAATGTGACACTTTTGATAACTTTTCCTTGATAATAGTGTTTTCTTTCTCAAATCAATTTGAATGTAAAAATTGAAAACAACCGAAACTAACTCATGATGTCCACCATGAGTGCTGTGTTTTATTGTAGCTTAGAAGGACTGCATGGTTGACAGACAATTCTTTAAAAAACTGTGTTTTTATTATTTTGTAGACTTTGCAAATACTCACTGCTGATCCAACGGAAAGTGTCTTGGAAGAACGAGCTCTGGCCTTCATGCGATAACATCCGTATTGACCGCAGCCGTAGCCGCCACCGCAACCTGAAATTGAATGAGTTGACGAATTTCAAGTGATCCATGAGGTTCTCCAAATCTTTTTTTTTTCACGAAAGTGGAGTGCTTCAATGTTCAGAAGACCGAGTCGCACTCGGAAACCTATCTAACTGGTGGAGAGTTTATTAATCATTATTCCAATAGTTTGAATTTCAATTTGCTCACCTCCATGACATACTGGTGGTGGTGGTGGTGGCATTCCACATCCGCCGCCGCAGACACCGGAGGAGAAGCAGGCAAAAGACACCTCGATAGAGACTGCCAACAGAAGACACGACAGAAGGACGGAATTCATCGCTGAAAAAGTGAATGGAGTGCAAGAAAGGAGAGAGAGAGAGAGAGAGAGAGAGAGAGAGAGAGAGAGAGAAGAGAGAGAGTGAGAGAGGAGAGAGGAAATGAAAGAGAGAGAAACAGAGAGGAGGGGAGGGATGAGTTCATCCCTGGAAAGCTAGATGAGAAAGATAAGTAGGATTGTATACAAACAAGTTGATGATTAGTGATTACAGAATCATTTGATGAATAGAGCAACGGCATTGAAGACGTTGTAGAATTATAACAAAAACTCAGTGCTTTGTCTGCGATGTGTAATAGGAATGGATATTTGGTAGCATTTAACTATTCCTCATTTTGTAGTAATAAATTAGAATGAAACTCGGTTGAGAACTGATTGAAAACAGTTTTTAGAGAAGAGTAGACCACCGTATTCCCCGGAGGGAGCTGAGCAGCTGAACTGTATACTTTCTGCCAGCCGGCGGCGCCTCTTTTATACCCCGAGGCGGGTTTTGTGTCGCAGAGGCCGCGCTGACTCATTTTAAGAAAAAACGAGCGAGGTACTGTAACATTTGTCACGTTACAATGCAATACGTCATTGGGGCTTCTTGTCCAAGCATTCGCTTTCAAGGGCAAGTGATGAGTCAACTCATTGGCTTTTTTGGTTGAAGAAATCTTGGTGGCTCAATAGTCTATCCACGCACTTGCAACTTTGTACGGTACGCTGTCGAAAAGCTGAGTCTTTTCTGACAGATATAATTTTCAGGCAGGCGTTTTAGATTCGGGTAAAGTCACTGTAGCACTGCTAGTTTTGGTCGAAGAAAAACGGTATGCTACTGTAATGTATTTCGATGTGTGTTCTTTGTTCTATAACGTTGAACCAGGAAATAAACTTAGTCAATTTGAGTATCTGATGTGAATAGTGAAACTAACAGCAGCTGTGATAAACGTTTACTCTCACAAATAGCCGTCATTATAATTCTAATTCAATGTTTCACAGTGTCTGCAGTTTAATATTGGTCAACCGTGTTTGCGAACAAAATGCTTTACTCAATCCGTTTGACGTGGAAATCTTTGTACGTGACAATTGACGTAAAGTATACGCTTGAAACAAAGTTATTTTTTGTTCATCATCCTCAAGGTTGGTCTGCATTCTTCTAGAGTCTTTCCGGAAAAAGTTGATATCCATTTAAATTCAGATATTTTGTTAGTTTATGTCCGTAAAAACGATTCAGTCTGTGAAAAAGACTTCAATAGATTCTACAAAAAATTTTGTCCTATTTAATTTGAAGTTATAGTAGAGATTTTCGTGTTTCAGAGATGACGATATCGGCTCGACGAACTCCAACCTTTCCGAAACATTCCGACGATCAGAGCACCCAGACAGCAACTACTGGGTAAATGCCTACAAACTAATCCTTTTTATTTATTTTAGACCTGGTAATGCTCAAAATTGGTGGCTCTATGAGAGATTAATCACTTTTTTCTAAAAAATCACAGTTTGTGCTCAAAACAAGTTTCTCAAGGAAAAACTGAGTAAGCGGTGTATGTTGTTCTTAGTTTAATCCGGCAATGTTACAGTAATAATCACAAATACGTTTCTTGTGCAGATCAAACTACAATTTCTACATTGATTCATTGAAAAGTGGGGGCCCAACGACTGTGAGATTTGTCTTCTGCTGTGCGCCCTTTAGACAACTACTCTCAAATGGAGCAGCTACTGCTAAAAAAACCGAAAAATACTCATGTATAACTGTTAATTACAAACATACAAAAGTCGTAAAATATTTTCTCAAACCTGTAAACTAGAATCTACAAGTCACAGCTGCGAAATAGAGAACAACTGTTGAATAATATGCCGAACGTTATAGCACCTAGAATTGAAGTAATGATCAAAAACACCAACCATTGTGCACAAAACCAGGAACTCTATAATTAACTACATTGAGTTAACATCTGTGATTTGTAGATTCTAGTTTACAGGTTTGAGAAAATATTTTACGACTTTTGTATGTTTGTAATTAACAGTTATACATGAGTATTTTTCGGTTTTTGTAGCAGTAGCTGCTCCATTTGAGAGTAGTTGTCTAAGGGGCGCACAGCAGAAGACAAATCTCACAGTCGTTGGGCCCCCACTTTTTAATGAATTTTTCTCTTTTTGTATACATGCCTTAGGTATGTGGTTTGATCTGTACGGTGCAGATAAAATTGTTTTCTTAATGAACCACTTGCCACGTATTACTATCATTTGAGAAAAATATGACGTCAACATTGCAGTTCTGAGAACTTACTTTCTGCCCTCTGCCCTTCAGAATCCCAGAATACGTCATGTTTGAATGAAGTATGAAGTTTCATCGTAAATTAACCATTTCTAAGAAACTTTCAGCATTCGAAAACATATTTCACGTCAATTTTTTGAAAGTTGACGTCATCTGGCCTTCTGATTTCCAGAATAAGTCATATTTAGATAAAGTTTTGTCGTTAATATACCATTTTTAAGATATTTTCAGCATTTGAAAATATATGTGACGTCAACTTTGCACTTTTCAAAATCGACTCCATCTGGTCTCCAGAATCCCAGAATACATCACTCTCAGATTGAGTTTCACCGTTAATTGACCCTTTCTAAGATATTACCATCGTTTAAAAATATATGTGACGTCAACTTTGCACTTTTCAAAATCGACGTCATCTGGTCTCCAGAATCCCAGAATAAATCACTCTCAGATTGAGTTTCACCGTTAATTGACCCTTTCTAAGATATTACCATCGTTTAAAAATATATGTGACGTCAACTTTGCACTTTTCAAAAATGACGTCATCTGGTCTCCAGAATCTCAGAATACGTCACTTTCAGATTGAGTTTCTGCGTTAATTGACCCTTTCTAAGATATTACCATCATTTGAAAATATATGTGACGTCAACTTTGCACTTTTCAAAAATGACGTCATCCGGTCTCCAGAATCCTGAAGGACGTCAGGAAAAGAATACTTCATACTCAAATAAAAGTCACGATGGCATCATATTTCAATTTTCGAGCAAATCGGTAATTGTTACTCTAAGTTACAATACAGTTTGAGTTGTCGACCGGACAGAGAGAGTGAGAGAGCGTGCTAAATGGAGAGACGCAGACACTTTCCGAAAAATGTCTATAACTTTGATTAAAACAGTTTTTTCCTAATTTTTTTTTTGCTCCGCGAGTGTTTGAGTAGGTATCACATGTCTTCCACAATTTTCAACGAAATCGGTTGAGTAGAAACACTTAAACTGGGTTTACTTTTCTTGTCACAACCCACCCACCCACCCACCCACCCACCCACACACGACGGAAGTTGGCGCTCTTGATGAAGCGCATGAGGTCATAACTTGGCTCAAACTTAACCGATTTCGCTGAAATTTGAAACACGGTTAGGGAATTAGCTATAAAAAACATGTACATCAATAAAAACTTTGTTTTGCAATTTTGAGCCTTTTTGATGAGAAACTAAAAAAACGTAAGCGCGCATTAGCCGGACCAAAGACAAATCTCGCACAGCGCTTCGCGCTGCGCGCGATTCTTTGTATTCTTCGGTTGCACAGACATCTTCACTCAGTAAAATAAACCGAACCAGTGATTAGAGTTTCGCACCATTTTCAATCGAATTGTAAATCATCAAAACTGACACTATTGTATGTAAATATGTGCTCCCTCTTAGAGCAACACCGAAATCGTCTTACGGCAGGATCGAAACAATTTTGAGTGGCACCTTTCACTGAACCCATATTTCAATGATAACATGCAAAAGTCATAATGACAACAAACAGTTTTGTTTCAAATAAATATAACACTAATATCTTGAGAAACATGTTTATTCAGGTCACAAGAGGACCTGCGAGTAGAAGGCATTCATCATGACGGGGAACGGAAACCTCTGATAGAAAGTAATGTTCATTTCCACATATTGTTAAACTTAATGAAAAAGTTATTTACCAGACTTTATCCATAAGCTAGTACCAATTCAGTTCAAATCGAAACACCAAATATACATTTGAGAAGTACGAATTCAACCGAAAATGATGAAAAGGCAGGATAAGAGACCACTTTCTAGTTTCGAGAGTGTTCAGAGTGAGGATGCGCAGGAAAATCTATCTGATCCCAGTTCAAGGTCATGTTCTCTATAGTGAGTGCCAAATTTATAAGTTTTTGTCTCTCGCTGGAATTGAACCTGCGAGCAAAAGATTCGTAGCAAGGCGCTAAGCACTGGGCTATTAGAGCACATAAGCAGCAAGCTTTGAAATAGAAGACATCTGTGCATACACAGCGGAAAGTGAGATATACAGTACTCTCTCGCCTTTCCGTTGGTAACGACTATAAGAAGTCAGAAGAAATGTATTCAAAGGTCTTTGAACTTTCTGATTGTGATTTTTTCAATTTACAGTTCGTGTTCCCGAGCCGCAGCCTACTCACGGCATTCGATTTGAGGTAAGTTTTGTCAACCAAAATAACAAAGTCAAAGGAGAACAGAATGGAAAGCTAGTTCAGGTACCCCGGGGTACCTAATGTTGCGAGCGCCAGAACAGACTAAAGCATATGAACCGTATGCAAATTAGGTTTGTTAGTTTGAGTTGAGATAGGTATATATCAGTTCCTCTTGAGCAGCTCTTTCATATAAACTCTCCTTTATGTCCTCCTTTAATGGTTTTTCAATACATTAATTGCCAACTTGTAGTTTACCAACTGTACGAATTGGAATTCCGATAAATACGAAGAATTTAACAATAACAACTCACATTCTGTAGTTTTACTTGAAACAGTATGTGTACCAAAAGTTCATTCTGCGTGCTCATTCTAAAGTTAGCGCCATACTGATACAGGACTCTTTTCCTCCTCCCTCCTGTGAGAGAAGTGAAAAAGATAGCTCTCCTGGAAAAAAGATTATTGGCTCATTTATGTTCTCAGAATTCAAACAATTCTCGGTTTTCAGGATAAGCGTGTCCTGGTGAACGGAACCCTCTGTCGCCTGTGGCTGTTTCTGACCATTCTGACTGGCCTGACTGCACTCAGTCTACTCGGACCTCTGATTGTACTGACAATCACGGGAATGAATAAATAGGTGGGCATACTCCATTTCACCAATCTATGTCCTACTACAGTAATCCGTCAAATATTCATTGGGCTTTTTCTAATTAATAACTCATCTGGTTTTAAACTTCATATTACTATAGAGGGTTATAGGTGGATGGAACAAACTATAGAAGCATTGAAACAAATCAGTGAATATGAAGATATGAAAAACAATATTTTACAAAGAAACAACCCGATATACTTGTGAATGAGTTTCATATGAGTGAGTTCATACGACGCAATAAAAAGATGATTTCACAACCTGGCCAATATTTTTTCTGTTTATTTGAGAGAATATCATCAATTCTACATACTTATGTAATTATTTCAGAATTCGGTGTCGATATTATGGTTTCGTCAGTAATCCAAGTTACAGTTAGTACAAGACACTAAAATTAACTTTAATGAAGATCGAGTTTGTTAAAATAAATAATTGCGCATTGGTTTTTGTCTAGTTCTTATAGCGTTGCGTGTTCTTCAGAAATCGTGTACGAGCCTTCGCATCAATTGGCGTTATAATCATCGGGAATGCTGTATACACAGCAGAAATCTCTAGTGTTGAGTAAAACCAGTCGGATTCAAGTAGAGAAACAGTACAATACAGCGAATGAAGGGATTATTTTTCTATTTGTTTATTTGATGCACTACGAGGTGCGCTAAACGAGAAAGAAAAAACTAAACACAGAATTACTTGGATACAATTGATCAAAGAAAAAGAACATAGTAAAATACAGAAG
This sequence comes from Litoditis marina, assembly GCA_964036275.1. NCBI lineage: Eukaryota > Metazoa > Nematoda > Chromadorea > Rhabditida > Rhabditidae > Litoditis > Litoditis marina. The sequence continues at coordinate 27,656,018 of OZ038434.1, forward strand.
CAAAATCGAACAATAGTCAGGAAAGTACACGTGTAGAATTATGAAAAATACGTCTACAAAGTCCGCTAACTACACAGATTTGGTGTATGGAGTGATGAATTCAAAAATCAGTGTTTCGCCAAAAATCAGTGAATTCAATACACTATGTCGTTTCATTATCTCGGAAACTTTGACGACAATTTTCTGCGATTAGAAGGTACAGAAGCGAGATAGCACACAGATCAATGAGGCCACAGACAGACTGAGACAGAACTCACGCACCAGATAGAATAGGTTTCCGAACTATCGCCACCAAAGCACATTCTCGTCTGTGCTTAACTGTTCCGCTTGTGGCTCCGAAAATGGGTGTTTTCAAAAAGGTGTTCGTTCAACTAGTCACTTCTTATATTGGATACATTAAGTTTTTCTCCATGTTGTATAGAACAGAATAGAATATATTCAGTCGCGATTCAACACGTGACTTTGCACATTGTGGGATGTGGCCGTCCGATTGGAGAAATGAAAGAAGGAAATTTAGATGATGAAAGAAGTAAAACATTATTTATTTCGAAACCCGGCATACACCATGTGTTTCATACCGTTGTGTGAAGTTTGATCCACTATTTCTAGTAGATTTCATTTTTCGGGAATCCAGTAGAAATTCCCGGGAAACGGCGTTTCTCAAAACCAATGACAACGATTATTCGGTCACTCTCTGTAAATGTTGCCGCCACCCAAATCACAAGTCAATGTAACACACACAGAAAACAAGTGAAACAAAATTATTTATTGAAAGTGTTCATGACTTATTGAATACAAAGAAGTTGTTTTGATTGAGTAATCTGAAGATCCGTGGGTCTTCAGAATTCTGTGGATTCAGAATCCTGTAGGATAGTTGAAGTCTAGTGCTCGTCCATCCACAGCAGAACGAATGTAATCATTTTGTCTGTGTCCCATTTGGGCTGCCATCGCAACTCGGTCGTTGGCCATGAACTCTTTTTCAGGTACCGGCAGACACTCCAGGTGAAACTCCTTTTCCATCTTCTCGAACATTTTCTGAATAAGAGTCATATAAATGACGGGAAAACTTTTAGTTTTGTTAGTATTATCCTATACGCTAGGGTGAAAACTGGGTGCGCGTAGATACTGTGTAGCGTTGTCTGATCAAATGCTGCGCAGAGCTCTGCTGGAATATCGAAGTAATGTTCACTGTTGTTTCGATCAGATAAAAAATACGCTATTAGAACAAATGTTGTTGAGGTTGTTGATCAGAAGGATCTCAACAATTCTACCAGTTTTCTGCCCTGTGCTGTCTTCGCCGGATCATTTTCGAAGTATAGGCGAACGTCCAACTCATGGTTTTCACTAATTATTTTAAAAATTACCTATTTCCACTGAAGTTCACATTCTTATTAGCTTCCAACAACACCAGAACAAACCTTGGTTTCCTCACTTCTTCCCTTGTCACAGTAGAATTTTCCATCTCTGACGTCATAGTAGGCCCCAGGAGCGTTCACTGAAATCTTGCTGGTGTTTTTTCCAATCGAGAAATTTTGAACAAACTTCTCAATTTTGATACAATTTCAGATAATTTGTCCCAAACTGTCACTTGTTCGAAGCCATTTTGAAGGTTGAAACACAGCTGTATGGTAAGGTAGGCTCTTCGTGAACTGAGCCCAGTGCCGAAACAATAGTGAGTCGTCTCACGTTCAATTTCATCATTTCTCACGTGAAAGTCAAAACTAACCTGCTTGTGCTGGTGATTCTCCGAACAACAGAATTCTAAGGGCAGTTATGGCGACGGCTTCTACGTTGCGGATGGAGCCGGAGGCGGAAACGGCTATCCACGGCTGGAATGACAACTGGATTATTTTCTCTTTCTCTTTTTTTCCTTTTCTCTCTCAGTTTCTCTATTTCTTTATTTCCTCTCGTTCTGCGGGTATTTCGCTTAGTCTTTCTGATCTATTCAGAATGAAAAAAATTAGAGAATTGCAGTAGTTGTCTATTCAAGCAACCTATGTGTGGAAAACTTTTATAGTGTAGAAAACTAGTGAATCAAGTATATACTGAAATGTAAAATTGTTAACATTTTAAACCTTTATCGTGTATAATTTCGCGCCCTCCATACTTCCTGTTACGAACTTTCTGTTCTCCGAGTTTTTCGTTATTACCAAACTCGCTGCAGACGTGAACCGTTTTCTGCTTCTATAACCGCCACATTCAAATCTTGGGTACGGTGTTTTGGGTGTTCTTTGAGTTGTCAACGAGCCAAAACTGAAAAAAAGGTGTCGTATAAAAAAATCAGGCTGTGTAATGAGAAATGGTACTCTAGTTAACCACTGAATACACATAAAAATTGAACAAAACACTGTGTTTTGTTCAAAGAAAAAAATTGGAATTAGCGCAAATCCAATGTTTCAGTGAACATGCTATTCAAAAATCAGGGCACTGAGAAAGGAACATGAGAAGCTCAATTATTGTTCTAACTTTTACTTATGAAAAATTCACAGAAATTACTAGTTGAGTAGAAACATTTGAACAAATCAATACAGAATATGAAACATTTGAGATCACTGAGGAAGGAAACCCTTCTTTCGTTCCGACGCCAGTCCAGTAGCAACTCACTTTGCAGCGGTCTAAACGAGAGAGGGCGCAGATCAGAGAGAAGTAGACTGTTTATGGTCTCATGTGAAACTGTACTTTCTTGCTTTGCAGTTGGCTGTCTATGGAAAATTAGTTCAAATTGCCAATGTTTCGGAGTGACAAACTCACATATCTGGGAGTGCGACGTTGATGATATTCAGGAAGGAGTATCCCTTCTCTACCCAATTGATTATTGTGGCCGTACGAGATGGAGACTTCTGAAAATGAACTCGATTTCTATCAGTCTCTTATTTTTCTCTCTTTTTTCTATCACTTCTGTGTTTATATCGGATACTTCCGCGAATGACTTCATTACTGTATTTATGTATTCTCGTTCTCTCCTATTTTTTACTCTTCTGTTTTTCTACTGAATAGCTATCAAAGTGACTAGTACTAGACGACACCATCTAAGTTGTAGTTTGTGTAGTTTGAGGCGTTCCATATAAGACGCTCCAATCTAAATGGTTTCCATTTTAGATAGTTTTTTGGAAAACCTCAAAATATTGTGCATCACCAGACTTGTCCGATATTTTTTCTGAAATTTCTAATTCTTCTAATTCTTGTGTCGCTGTCATTTGGAGCGCAGATAAAACTACCAAATATTTGGAGATTCGAAATCCTCTGCCACAATTGTTTTCCTTTCAAAACATTATAGCACACGCACGTTTTCGCAGTTCAAAACAGTGTGACGAATAGGGGCACAATAATTGTAAGTGTGAAAAATTGTGCCTCAAAAAATGAAAGTGTGAAAAATTGTGACACAATTTTTGAGAGATTTGTGAGAACAGCAATTTTTTGTGACACACTTTTTTTTCAATTTTCTGAATCGGGACACAGCGATTCGATCGTTTGGTTTTTAGTTTGAACTTTAAATAAATGGAGACTACCTGATGTCCAATCCAATATAATTTAAAAAAAGTGATAATTCTTCGATGGTTAAAAGTCTCATCCTAAAAATTTCATGAAATAACTACGATTTCCTGATTTCCGAAACCATTCAGATTGGAGCGTCTTATATGTAAATAACGTCGCATTAGAAGAACATTCATAGGAATCGAACCACAACCCGGTCCCATTTCAGTTTTGATCAACCTTTCTATAAAAACCCTTAGTGAATTTCTCATCATTGTTATAATGACGAATTTTTACAACGATTCCGTACCAATAACCGAAATTTGTATAGTAACGAAATATACAACAAACCGACCATCAGCATTGTGCAGTTCATTGAGTCACGGAATTCTTTATCCAGTTCACCCTGCACGTATGATACTGTATTCTCAAACTCTGTCCAGAATGCCTCATCAGTCAGGGGCTGAAAACACGAAACATACCTTCATTTACCACAATAAATACATTTTCAGTTTGAACAGAAAAAGTTTTTGAGTAATAGCTTGTAGAAGTTCGTTTCAACTAGGAATCACAAGGGTGGGGGGCAATTGTTAAAGATTGCCAGGCAGGTTACTGTCGCCCCCCCCCCCAATTTACGTTAGTGGGGGGTGATTGTACAATGCCGACATTTAACTTTAGCCCCCCACCCTACATTTACCTTTTACCCCCACCATTTTCTGCTGAAACTATCACGGGGGCTGTTTGTAGTTTAATGCCGTCGATTTTCACCAAGAAACGATGATTCGGTCCATCCCTATAGCCCTATAGGTGCACTTCGAATTACCATTAACCACACAATATTAATATAATAATTATGTATTTACAGAATATAATTTACATGTGAGTCGGCTGGAGTGTCCAATTCGATGTCGTAGTAGGCCAGTTTCTGTGCTCGTAGGACAGCCGCATAGAAGGCGGGTTCAGTCAGGGTCTTTCTCCTGTTGACCTCTGAAAATCGATAATTTACGAAAATAAATAATTTTTAGAAATACAAAAAAGAGACCAGAAAGAGACTAGGAGCCGGGATGCTCTAACACACGTTGTAGCTCGAGTTGTGGGGTCTAACGTACACACGACATAGAGAGACATATATAGATAGAGAGAGAGAGAGATAGATAGAGAGAGAGAGGGAAAGAAAGAGAGAAAGAGAGAGATAGAAAGAATGAGAGAGATAGCATGAGAACACGCCAGAGAAAAGAACAAGAGAAAAGGAAAAAAAAACTAACCGTGAACCAAGACAAGAACGTGTTTCGCGACGAAGCCCAGTGTAGTATCGTCGGCGACCACCGCAATAGAAAAGTTGGCAACCTTGGCGTCGAAGTGCAGCGGGGACACGCCATTGTTTGGCAGAAGCTCTGACAAGAAAATAAAGTTTATTATGCATTTATTATCGAATAATCTTACAAAGTAGAACTACTTGTAACTACATTATGTACAGAGAATATCGAAAATCTATCGAAAAACGTATCTCAAGCGATTGTGTGTCCAAAGCACGATCTAAAACCCAATTACAAGGGAAGCGTGAAGCTCTCGATCGAGTGGTTTCACGAACATTGACAGGGAGAAAGAGAAAAAGTGAAAAATTTCGAGATAGAGAGAGAGAAAGATAGAGAGAAAAAGAGCTATCACAAAACTCTTTGCTTACCAGATTGCTTCTTGTCGGTCACGAAAAAGTGTTCCATGAACGATGCGGCCACGTCTTTCGTGACTCGTATGACATCATTCTTTCTCAGTTCCGAATCATCTCTAGAAAAATGATTTTTACCCGGAGACATAATCAGTTAACAAACATTAAATGATGTAAGGTTTGCTATGAGTAAAACGTGAGACGGCCGCGACAATGACGTTTCCGTTTCATATTCGACTCAGTCGGCCGGGGCCGAGTCAGTGAATTCTCAGAGTTCTGGTGAAGAGACAGAAACTGAAACTGTAACCCGATAGAGAACGTTTGACGCGAATAAAACAAATGAAACCAACAAAACAAATTTAGTAGTTGGAAATTTGTCTAGATAATCGATTCTGTCAGTCATAACTGAGAAGTGATTTGCTCAAACTACAAATACAGCGAAACAGAAAGTGTTGTTCCGTTTTCGCTTTCTCTAATGCTATTCTTTGATTCTGATAACGAACCTATATCCAAACATGTCCATCCAGCTCTGGGAGAAGAAATTGGGGTTCTTGATGAAGTTCAGGAATTTCTTCATAAGGTTCGAAACACGGAACGAACGAAGAACGTTCGGCGTTTTTTCGGCTGGAAATTTTGACAAATAAACCCAATGATAACGTTCTTTTTTCTGTCCGAGAACAGAGTGTACATTTTACAACGCAAAATGACCGTTTGTTATCAGAAAGAAAATCACTTTCACATGTTTTATGGATGGGGAGCAGGGACACGTCTATAGGCAGCGCAAAAGACTGAGAAGAAATCACAAATTATCACAATGGATAGTTTATATAAACAAACTGTGGTTAAGAAAACGTTGTCCATTCATACAGTTTTCAATAGGAGACAGCCGCTCAATGTGTTTGAGCTCTTCTAACCTGATCGGCTTCGGTGGTATCCTTTGGTGTATTCTATGAAATAAGGTACCGACGGGCCATGGTCACCGGCTCCAAAGAAAACGGTGAAATATCTTTGGTAGAATGTTCTAAATTTAAAAAAAAATGTGTTTTTCTCTTATACAAAAATAGTAAATATGATTGATTGATTGAACATCCGCGTACATGCTACCCATCCTGCGTTTCTAGCAAGTTCACTCGAGAACCATGTCCTTCCCGAACCAAACCGCGAACCGGTCACTGGAGAACCGAACCGAACTGAAGGAACCGACCGAACCGGCATTTCAACCAGACCGGTTCTCCAGTGCAAAGTTTGAACCGCACCGACATTGATCATGATTTAAACAAACAAGTCGTATACAAGGTAAAATGAGTGGATCCCTACATTCTACTTTGTATACTATCTCGTTCAGTCGGTTCGGTTCGGTTCTCCAGCGACCGGTTTGCGGTTTGGTTTGGGAAAGACCCGGTCCTCCAGCGAATTGGCTTCCCTAACTATGTCGCGTGACTCGCATCATGTCGGGTTGTACGAGCAGAGAAACAGTGTATGCTTGACGGAGGCTGCCATGAAATATCCGGAGTTCTGGCGTAAACGAATTACTTTTGCTCAATACAAAACTGAATGGTTTCAAAAGCGCGCAAAGCGAATGTCTAAATTGGAATTGAAGGTAGTATATTTTTGCACAATATTGGTCCTTTGGACCAGTATGTTTGGAAAACTACTGGGATTATTTTCTTCATGGCGAAACGGGTTTTTAATGTCTGATGTGTGAAACAAATTGTCTATATCGGATTTGACTGACTTGAAGAAGTTCTGTCCGTGCATGACGTATTGGGAATGTATTTCCGAGTCATAGATCCAGTGTTTCTTGTGACGATAGACTCCTTGTACATACAAGTAAGATCTGAAACAGAACATGACTTTCGCGCGATAATTTATGGAAACCACTGCAAATTACTCGTGAATTCTATCGATTTCAAGAACATTGTGTTTTTCAACATTTGTTCGCAGTGTTTTCGGTGGAAATTCGTGACAAATGGCGTGTTTCGACCTCAAACGGAACTGTTTGTGACTTTATAGAGTGACACGACTTGGTTAATATATATTCATTCTGTATAGGAATTTACATACAACTTATGGTTAGAGGATGGTAATTACCTAACATGTCCCAAAGACCTAATGAGAAAGATAGAGAGGTGGTAGCAACCGCTTTCGAGTGGTTGCATGTCTCTTCTGCCGTTTGCCCGAGGTCACACTCTGACTGGTTAGAGACTCTTTTATCTCTGGGCTATCTTGCTCTCGGGGTCAAATCTGCGTCTCTTGTATCTACGCAGTCTTTATTCGACCTCTCGTTGTCTGTGCTCTCTCTTGTTAGTGACCGTAGCTAGGCGGCTAATACAATGTGTGACTATCTTATTTGAGGAACCAATACTTATTTGAAGTATACGTATTGGGACGTCGCAGCGGACATGATACCACTATCAAAACCACGGTTGGTGCTATTGAAACCTACCCAAGTTCGCAGCCTTTCTCTCTACGGAGCCCACATTTTTTGATATTCAGGGTACGCGAGAGATCATTTTCAGTCTGGAAAAACTCTACTTTTAGATCAATTCCAGTACTTATCTCTTCTTAAAAACAAAGGGAATGCATTCACTTCACTATATTTGTAGTTTGATATTTGTAGTTGTGTAGTCACGTCATTCATTCGAGACTTACGCTAGGCTCACAGATCGAACTACACGTTGAAATCGGTCACATTATGCACATATTTCATAAAAAAACACTGAAATTTTCTGTGAACGACCTAATTATAATCTCTTAATATCATTTGTGAATTGATTTATCGATTATCAAATTACAACTAGAGGTATTCTTCATTAAAGGTATTAGTAGGGAGGACTTTCCATTGTAAGTTTAACTTATATATCTAATTCATGAAAAAGTGGGGGCCCAACGACTGTGAGATTTGTCTTCTGCTGTGCGCCCCTTAGACAACTACTCTCAAATGGAGCAGCTACTGCTACAAAAACCGAAAAATACTCATGTATAACTGTTAATTACAAACATACAAAAGTCGTAAAATATTTTCTCAAACCTGTAAACTAGAATCTACAAGTCACAGCTGCGAAATAGAGAACAACTGTTGAATAATATGCCGAACGTTATAGCACCTAGAATTGAAGTAATGATCAAAACACCAACCATTGTGCACAAAACCAGGAACTCTATAATTAACTACATTGAGTTAACATCTGTGATTTGTAGATTCTAGTTTACAGGTTTGAGAAAATATTTTACGACTTTTGTATGTTTGTAATTAACAGTTATACATGAGTATTTTTCGGTTTTTGTAGCAGTAGCTGCTCCATTTGAGAGTAGTTGTCTAAGGGGCGCACAGCAGAAGACAAATCTCACAGTCGTTGGGCCCCCACTTTTTCATGAATTTTTCTCTTTTTGTATACATGCCGTAGGTATGTGGTTTGATCTGTACGGTGCAGATAAAATTGTTTTCTTAATGAACCACTTGCCACGTATTACTATCATTTGAGAAAAATATGACGTCAACATTGCAGTTCTGAGAACTTACTTTCTGCCCTCTGCCCTTCAGAATCCCAGAATACGTCATGTTTGAATGAAGTATGAAGTTTCATCGTAAATTAACCATTTCTAAGAAACTTTCAGCATTCGAAAACATATTTCACGTCAATTTTTTGAAAGTTGACGTCATCTGGCCTTCTGATTTCCAGAATAAGTCATATTTAGATAAAGTTTTGTCGTTAATATACCATTTTTAAGATATTTTCAGCATTTGAAAATATATGTGACGTCAACTTTGCACTTTTCAAAATCGACTCCATCTGGTCTCCAGAATCCCAGAATACATCACTCTCAGATTGAGTTTCACCGTTAATTGACCCTTTCTAAGATATTACCATCGTTTAAAAATATATGTGACGTCAACTTTGCACTTTTCAAAATCGACGTCATCTGGTCTCCAGAATCCCAGAATAAATCACTCTCAGATTGAGTTTCACCGTTAATTGACCCTTTCTAAGATATTACCATCGTTTAAAAATATATGTGACGTCAACTTTGCACTTTTCAAAAATGACGTCATCTGGTCTCCAGAATCTCAGAATACGTCACTTTCAGATTGAGTTTCTCCGTTAATTGACCCTTTCTAAGATATTACCATCATTTGAAAATATATGTGACGTCAACTTTGCACTTTTCAATAATGACGTCATCCGGTCTCCAGAATCCTGAAGGACGTCAGGAAAAGAATACTTCATACTCAAATAAAAGTCACGATGGCATCATACTTCAATTTTCGAGCAAATCGGTAATTGTTACTCTAAGTTACAATACAGTTTGAGTTGTCGACCGGACAGAGTGAGAGAGCGTGCTAAATGGAGAGACGCAGACACTTTCAGAAAAATGTCTATAACTTTGACTAAACCAATTTTTTCTTAATTTTTTTTTGCTCCGCGAGTGTTTGAGTAGGTATCACATGTCTTCCACAATTTTCAACGAAATCGGTTGAGTAGAAACACTTAAACTGGGTTTACTTTTCTTGTCACAACCCACCCACACACCCACCCACCCACACACGACGGAAGTTGGCGCTCTTGATGAAGCGCATGAGGTCATAACTTGGCTCAAACTTAACCGATTTTGCTCAAATTTGAAACACGGTTAGGGAATTAGCTATAGAAAACAAGTACATCAATAAAAACGTTGTTTTGCAAATTTCAGCCTTTTTGAGCCGAAACTAAAAAAACGGAAGCGCGCATTAGCCGGACCAAAGACAAATCTCGCACAGCGCTTCGCGCTGCGCGCGATAAGTGATCGGAAACATGTATTTCTCATAATAAGCAGAAGTTCAAGGCAAACCTATCCGTGCAAGCGAAGTTTCGATTGAACAGCGTTTGCCTGCGTTTCGGTTTTGGTTATTATGTGGACCAATCTCGTGTCAACCGTCCATTAAAATGCAAATGAAAATTGGATTGCAGTTTAAAGGACTGAACCGTTGCGATTGGACCACATAATCGTCCTTCTTTAACATACAAAGACCAAAAACTGTCTGCTTAATTTAACGAAAAACATATATTTACTGCCGTTTTATGAGAAATTGAGAAATGCCTAATAAAGTACCATGGACTCCTTTCCTTGTCTGTAGAACCACAGAGTTGAAACGGCCGAGTCTGGGGCGGCGGTGTGGGGTTCCGTGATGGAGAGACACATCATTCCGTGCAACATAACGTGACGAGGATCTACATTTTGCATGAAAAGGAATCTGGAAATAAAACCAACTAGAAGTCAATTGAATAGACAGACACATGTGAAATTGGCATTTTAATGAGGCGTCGTGCCCTTTGTAATTGCACGTTCATAGATTCTGCTGTGTTTAACATGTTTCACGTAATTGTGCAATTGACTAACAGTAAATCTCTAATTGAACAAAGCTGTAGTTTTCAAAATTGGGTCACAAGCGGTATTTAATGCAAATCCTGCTCTATGGTTTTTCATGGATTGGAAACAGTCACTAGAAGTTGGTAGGCGCCCCACGTAGCCATTATACTAACTGATATCGAAACGACATGAAAACATGAAAAACGGATAGTTCAGACCAGACATTAAGGATTTTGAGGTTGAAAACATACACTTTCATGAATATACGATGGCCATTACACAGATCTTTGGTTTCGGAAATATGCCTACTATATTAACCCCATGTTTACGTTACTTGTACATTGTCACTACAACTGTACGATACGAGACCGGCGAGCGTGTGTGCGAAAAAAAAGAAGTCAAAATCTGTTCACTGGGATATGTTTGCATATGGCATCTGATGAATTGCTCACTTCATATAAATGGAGCACTCCAAGTTGTCAGACATGACCACAACACGCCTTCGACGAACGTCTCTCGCATGCGGAACTGGCCTTACTAGCTGAAAGAAGATGCTACATTAGAGAATACACGTAACACTCTGTGCAACCTAATGCCACCAGCAAATTGAGAAAATTACAGATTTTTGTTGCTCGTAATGGGGGGTTTTCGAAAGAAGTCAGACTTGAAAAAGTGTTACACAATGTGGTTTGAACTTACAAATAAACTGCTACGTTCACGATTCGAACAAAACCTGAATGTTCGTCAGACGCATGAACAAACACAGTAGCAGAATTCTTGTTAAAATGCTGGGTTTCTTTGATCTACACACTCTATTATCATTTTATCTACAGACTTCATCATTCTTTGATCTTCACACTCCACTACACGTTCGCCTCGCCGCGCTCAACCTACCCAGCTCTTTGTTGAACAATTAAGACTAACCTCATCAGCCGGAAATTGTTTGCTGTACATGTAGATTGTGATGCCGATTAGGACAATGAGAAGTGTGGTCAAAGCAACGAGTAGTAGCACACTGAGTCTGGAACGGTCGTTTTTAACAACAGTTGAAGTTTGGATATGGACTGAAACGTGGTGAAACATGTATATGTAATGGTGTACCATCTGGAAACCTTCTTCCGAAACAATTGTGCTCAAAAGTTTCTGCGTAATCTAGTTTCAGAATCTCTCCCTGCTTACCGTTAAAAACACCGTATGAATTTTAACTAGGGCTCCACAATGCATTGGTATAGCTTTGCTCTAATCATTCAGCAAACCACACTGATAACCTTCGAATACACTTTCTGACTTCAGTCAAGTTTTTGAGAAAGTCTCATTTGGTGTTAAGTTTTACCTGTACTCTTTGACGTTCTTTGGGCTGTTGTAATCGATAATTTCTTGTTTCAGCTCTACAACACGTTTTCGAGGATATTCGTTGCTGTTAGATTCTGGACAACAAAAAAAAACTCGTATTAAAATCATCAAAAATTTTCTCAAAATCGATAACTGAAGCTCTGTAACAGTTTAATACTGTATAGCTAGTACTCGCAAGTTACACTCATCTACCTAGGCACGTTTTAGAGTTCCAAAACTTCTTGTCAAGATTATTTCTTCAAAACAACCACCATGCGTTTCACAGAAGCGAAGGCCGCCGGCAAACTTTTTCTCTCACAAAATGTCCTTTCGTATTAACAGGAAAAATACGAAAACTCACGCAGTGAGAAAGGAAAAAAAACGCGTTCACACAAACGTTCACACAAAGTACAAAACAAGTTAGGTTATTTTATTTCGAACAAAATATAATTGTGTCACTAGGACTTTTGGATGGTGGTATGATTAGGTTAATGTGCTCAGTAAGAGATGTACTCAAAACCGTTTTCTCATACCGAAATTCTCCGCTAGAAGACGGTCAGTAAGTCTTTTCGTCCTGTTTTCATTTTCTCAGAGGGGTTCAACTGATGATGACCCAACCCTCTGAGAAAACCCAAAACCGTCTTGAATCAGGGTCGAAACGGTTTTGAGTACATCTCTTACTGAGCACATTAACCTAATCATTACAAAACAAGTATTCGCAGACTAGAAAACCCACTTTTGTATGGTTCGTCCAACTTCGTAGGACTGACTGGAAAAGAGCATGGTCATAACTCACAATATAAACAGATTTTTCATCGAATTTTCGAAGTGAATAACTGGTAAACACTGCAAAGTACACGAATTTAACTTTAAAATGAAATTTATCATGTGGATTTGGGAAAACACAACACTTACAGTTCCGTGAATGATACTCAGGAGACTTGAGATGAGGGACTTTTGGTGGTTGCTGAGGCACCGGTGGTTTTCCGGTTGCCACACCTAAAAAATACAACTTTCTAACTATTTCGGCACATTCGAGTTTGCGTTGGCTTTTGAGATATATACAGCGAATAAGATTCTAGTAACAAGTTCGTGACACATTTTGTTAAGTGTTCGGGACTAAATCACTATTTTTGAAAACTGAATTGTTTTTTTCTAAACGATGGTAGGTTGAGCTATTGAACAGCTATCCTACGTTCATTCCAAATGGAAACAACTTAACAACTTTTTTTGCGAAACTCAAAAGAAATTTACAGTGATTGAATGATAATACCTTAGTTTGAATCACTTTGAAATACACAATCTGAACATACTAGGTAAATCCATCGTCATGATACGAATCAATCCAATCTTAGCTAAAAAAAACGAACCAACTGAGATGGACATCCTCGACAAATGAATGGAAAACCGTGAGAAAAAACGCACTTTTCATCATACTTACTGAGAATTTGGCAGCGTGCCTATAAATTTCTCGGCTGATTTTCACCATGGAATTATCCAAAAACGTGTAAATTTTGTTAGCGGTTTTTCACATTCATTCGAACATGTAAATAGAAAATAAAATTTCTGGAAATTTCAGGTTTTCTCAAAGAAATGGTTGTTCCAAAATCTTTGCATTTATTAAAAATATAGCATCAATGTTGTTTCCGCGTGGAACGAACTCCTCTTCTTCAGTTTATTAGGTGCCTAAATTGTTCATATTTAACCTTATCAATATAAACAATAAGTGCAAAATTCATAAAGATCAGTTTTGGATGAAAAGTGTACAAGAAACATAAAAAAGTCCAATGAACGGATAACTTGAGAAAAGGGCTAATCTTGAATTCCTATTGCACTACTGTCGCCTCAAAGGTATTGGCCAACGCAAGTCGGCTCCAGACATAGGGTCAATACATAAACTGTACAATTAAAGGTTTATACCCAACTCTCCAATATATAAATATTAACAATAAATGATAAATATTTCAATCATCTCGTATACGGAACCACAATTCGCAGAAGCTCCTTCGAAAATGAGGTGAAGAACGGTAGTTCGATCTGAAACAAGTTCATTCTTGATTTTCAACTCAAACTGGGCTGTAAACTGAACTTTGTCAGCAAGAAAGCAAACTGAAAGCAAATGCAGTAGTGCCACGCGTTTTCGAATAGTTTCAGCTTAAACATATTTGATGACAACATTTTGAACTTTGTAAAAATCTCGAAGCGTTATCATTTCAAAACAAGCTCACGTAGTTGGTTTTGTGTTTTTTTTCCGGAAATAACTACAATGTATGCTAGTTATTGGATCTTCGGTACCACCATTCAGTTTTGGTTGAGAAAAACTCACCACCGAGTTGGTTATCGACCCAATTAAAGCCTCCAACTGTTGACGCATTGATGAAATTGCCTGAATTCAGTACATTCAATTAACAAAAATAAGTGTACTTTAATAGTACTATTGACGAAGTATGAAGTTACATATATTTGTCGTTTTCACAACATCAATAACGTTAGTATTTTGAGCACGTTCGTGAAATAAAAAAACAGTTTTTTTATTCAAAGCTGTACTTTCGGTTTTATTTCTGTCTGTATGTCAGAGCCAAAACACAACTGAGATTCGGTTATTTCTATGCTACTTAGGTATGTTATCTTCTCACTACACTTGCATGTGAATTGTCGAATGTTTCTGTTTAGCATTAACTCACAGAGAAGTATGTAGTTTGTAGTGTGATCGCCTTGACATCGCTGTAGCAGGATGCCAACATGTCGTTGACGAATATTCTCCCGTTGCTCGTGAGCGGAGAATAGATTCCCTGTCTCCGCGTGGGGTAGATCTCAGCCAGACGTTGTTGGCGGAATCTTCCCTACAAAACAGTTTTTAGTTTAGTAGTAAAATGTTATTCCCCTGTAAATAAGTTTATGAAAGCTTGATTTCGTTCGACAACAAATCTATATTAAGTTATAAGTTGTGTAACAAAACATGATGCAGCTGATTTTTTCATACTGGTAAGCCTCGAAAGTGTGGGTGTCGATTATTAGACCAAAATAAAATGTAGGGTGAATTGAAAAATATATCGTTTCCATGAGAGTCCTATCGTTGCTTTACCTTGTATAATTGACGGAATTCACCTTGAACGTGTTTTCTAAAAGAAAAATTATGAAATAAGTGGAATTTTATTCTCTTATTAATTCTGCAGTGTTTTATTCCTCTCATATTTCTTTGAACTACGGCAAATGCGGAATAACGCTCAGAAAAAGATAAGCCATATGGGGTTCGGAAGCGTGATACCCTCACATTGGGAAAAACACCGTGTTTCGTTTCTCTTTCTGACCTGACCGTGGTTCAAAACTTTGTGTTTTTGCTCTCAAGGTTTATTTTGTGTTTCGTTGTTCGATTACCTTGTAAAGTAGGAACATACAGTCTCCTTTTTCCAACTCCTCTGCAAACACGGCTTCACTATTCACGGGAAGAGTATCAACATAATCGTCATACCAATCTGAAATCAATTTAATTTTAGTAGAACTTCCACAGAAGGTGTCATATAAGTTTGTAGTTTAGTTGATTTCATGCACAAATTGAGCGTAGTCAGTTCAAGTTTTCATTACTTTGGTACCAATAGTACATGTCATTGCCGAGGACTCACTATAGTCCGTTCCACCAATCAGTGTCCTTCTACAGTAATCCGTCAGATATTCAGAAAGGTTTTTCTAATGAATGGTTCATTATGTTGGTTTCAAACGTTCAGCGTTTGATAGACTTTGATTTTGATCGATAGCGTTTGATAGCAGAAGATACTACGAAACTTGAAAAGAACCCAGAAACGCAAATATACCAAACTTTGACCTGGAAATTTGATCAGATTACTGTAGAGGGTTATAAGTGGGTGGAACAGACTATACATCTTCTGCGTATTTCTGATCTATCCAGTCTCACCTGCTGTAAAATCATTAACCGCCGTTGCAGCATCAACTGTGTTTGTTGTTGGTAATGTGAACAACTATATAAAACCACAACTTACCATCACACTTGTTTCTGAATATCAAATGTCTGGCAGTCAGTCGAAGCGCTTTTCCGTACTCCGTAATAATGGTGGTAAAGACTTCGTACGCATCCGGTTCGCGATGCATCCAAAGGGTGACCGGCGCGAAATAGGTCTGGAGAGAGGGGTATTTTAAATTTTTGAAATAAGCAACAGAAAATGAACAAAAACATTCAAACCATAGTTACGGTCATTTTTATTGAGACTTTGGCAGTGTGCCATTGAAATTTCCGAGCAGTTTTTTCACCATAGAGAGTTGTTAAAACATCCGAAAATTTCTGTACGCGGTTCCTAAGACCTGATACAACCTATACAGAAATACCTTCCAAGAAACATATGTTTCCTATGACAAACGTTGAAGTGAATTTGTACTGGTATCTTGCCGAAGTCTCCAGCGTTTGATTGTCGAAAAGCGACGGCATCAAACTACAAACACAGAGCGCAATATACACCGTATAGTCATCACTGTGAAAAAGCAAATCCCTATACTAAACTTACGTCCGTGGTATTGGCGGTGAGCACGTAGTCTCCCACTTGCAACTCGTCCATTCTCTTTTTGCCCTGAGGCGTTGTGAGCCAGGTGTCCGTGGAAAAACAGGCCCCGCCTCCTCCTGAAGGTTTGAGATGTATTAACAAACTTTTGGTCAACAAATGTTTTTTTCTATCTTTCACTAGACTGCAGTCTATATCATCACACATAAATTTCAATGAAACAGTTTCAAGCTATTTATACTGTCAATGTGCGCTTGTGAGTCTGTTCAAGTTCCATTCAGCGGACTGAATTACTGTGCATGATTCGCTAATCGGTTTTCTCGGATTGTGGAAAGATGTCCCGTACCTCCCCCGCCTGCTCCTGTACCAGTGCTGCCTCCTCCGGCCGGTACGAAAGGTGGAGCCTGAATTGTTTAGTTCAAATTCACCAATCAAAAACTATCACTAGTTGGTCAGCGAAAGGTTTGTACAATCAATACTAAGGTCGTTTATCTTTGAAGTCGGTTTTGTCAACTTGCAACGTGTATGGTCTGATTATTCGGAACAAAAAAAGGCAAGTATTGTGAAGCATATGTTCTTTACGTTCCGTTTCTGTACTTGAAAGATGAATGAACGTTTATCGAACTTTTTTGGTCCGATACTCACAAAATTGGTACGGCCTGCGGTGGGCTAACTGTAGAGGCGCGAACTGCGACGAATGACTCATAGACATACTTACGTTCATAGTGCTCAAATATGTTAACTAAAGAACATCACAAAACGTTTCACTGTAAAGCGCGTTCAGAGCAGTTTCACTGTTTGATTCAACTCACAAAATTGGGTACCGCCTGCGGTGGCGCAAATTGTGGAGGCGCGAACTGCGGTGGAGGTGGAGGTGGCGGTTGCGGTGGGGCAAATTGTGGTGGAGGTGGCGGTTGTGGTGGTGCAAATTGCGGTGGAGGTGGCGGCGGAGGTTGAGGTGGTGGGAACGGTTGAGGTGCTCCCAGAAATTCAGCAGGCACCGGCGGGGGCGGTGGAGCGGCCTAAAAAATCACAAACTCTACTTTTGTTCCAATAGAACTAAATTTGTTTGTTCTCTTGAACCTTACCGGTATAAGTGTTTTCTGAATATATCTCCAGTTCGAATACATGTTTTTCAAAGCAAGTGAATGCCAATATTAACAATATTGATGTTGGAATGTTTCATATTTTTCATTCAACTGAATTATTCTAGGAAAAGCATTCCAAAGAGTTGTTAAAACTAGAATCAACCAAGTTCTATAAGGAAAAATTCAACAAAACTGGAATTTACTCTTTATCGATAACCGACTTACTTGAACGGGTGGAACGATCACTGGTTCGGCAAATTCACCCGGGAGTGGAGGCTGAAAAGTACTCATTATTTGACAGAAATATTTTAGTATCATCACGTACAGAGAAAGCAACATGTATTATTCATTATAGTTTTCTCGTTTCATAGTAATAAAACACTTCAAAAAGGAAAAGAAAACCCAACCTGTGAAAAACAGTACTCTTTGCCGATATGTAAAGCTCTCTTTTTTCACGTTACCCCTGTCAAGTATAGTTTGTTTCACCCACTTATGACCTTCTACAGTAATCTGGTCAGGCTTTCAAGTCAACGTTCACTATGTTGGCGTTTTTGGATTTTCTCTAGATTTTGGTAGAGCCTTCTGAACGTTTACTACTACAAACCATGGGAGTTTAAAGCCGGATTGGTGAACTATTCATTAGAAAAATCCTCCTGAATATTTCACGGTTTACTGTAGAAAAACATCGATTGGTGGAACAGACTATAAGTATGTTACCTGTGAACTGGATTGAAACGTGAGCGCGTGATACCCTCCAGCTGCCAGTTTACACGTGCGGTTGTTGTATCTGTTCGTGCTCCACGCAAAATCAGAGCGCGAGACGATTGTCTCGAATCTGGTGTTGTAGTCGCCTTGTACGGAACGAGCCAGCCGCTGGGAAGGTCAAAGATCACTATACCAATAAAGAGGTCAAAAATAGTTTCATTACTGGAAAGGCCGGAAGTTATCATACTGAATGCAGGTTTGATAAAAACGCACGAGACCTGGTTCTCAAATTACTCGTTGCTACACTGTTTATACTGTAACTGTCATATATTTCCTGAATAAAAGAAGAACATTGAGAGAAATCTCATGTCAGATGGGAACACTAATTTTATAGATGTGAGTTACTGTTTGTTTATTTTTTCTCAATTTTTCAACTACTTTTTGTTGACAAACCCTCGCAATAGATTCCGTGTCGTATTTGTTGAAACCTCCGCCTCCTCTCAAATCATCAACTTGTCGACCGATTTCGTACTTCAGTCGACCGTCGCAACAGGTTTGACCTAAAAAAAATGTCGATCAAGTTTCTAATCAATAGAGATTAGGACCTAACAAAACTATTCCTGAGTCACGAATTAGATTAAGGGTTCGCGTACTAGAAACCTGTAATATTTCCCTTTCGAATGTTGCACGGTTAGAGTTGTTTTGTAAGAGCAGATACATCACTTTGTCTTTTCACGTGATCGAAGAGAAAAATAAATAGGGATGAAATATGTTCATGTTGTAAAGTTCAAAAAAATGATACATTGAAGTGAAGAGGACTATACCTCCGTCCAGATAATTTAGCCCCTCGGGACAGTTGGTTGGGTCTGCTTCACCGTTGTCCGCATAATAGTCGGTGTGAAGAGGGTACTGAAAAGAGAAGGAATAGTCCCTTTCATACACACTGAGACCTGTTGGCAGCGTGCCAAGATTTTCGGATGACCGCTTCCCAGAGCAACAATAGGTATTCTAGAATCTTTTCGAAGTTCCGTGTTCTTATGAAACAGAACAACCCCTAACAGCAGTTTTTGAAAAGCTCCAAAGTGATGGAACATTTATTGACATGCTGCCTAATCTCAGAGGAATTGACCGAAACTATATAGTCCCGGTCATTCACACTGAGATTTGGCAGCGAGCCAGTAAATATTCTAAGCGTTTTTTAGCCACTCGGTTGTTTTCCAATGAGCTAAACTGCTGTTAGAGGTTTATTTCTGTTCCATGAGAACAAGTCAATGGAAAAAGTCTTTAGAAAACTCATAATTGGTATAAGAAATAACTATCCAAAAATCTTGGCACGATTGAGTGTCGCGATCGAATAAAAAGCACTGTGAATCTCCGAAATAGAACGTGTTATTGCATTTCCCTATACTTTGGTTGTTTACAGTACATTAAACGGAAAATATGTTGATTCGTTGTAGTAAACATATTGGAACGAAACTAAATCGATAATTTTCAATGTTACAATGCGTTCTATGCATTGTTTCCAACAAAATAAATGGATAAAGGAAAATGATGAAAAACTGACCGCCACCGGTGTTTCGTATGCGAGTACATAGTACTTGTCCACTTTATACTTGCAGTGGTTGTATGTTTCTCTGCACGTGGAACGTGCAAAATCAGAGGTGGACACGAATGTTTCCAAACTGTGGCCCAGAACATCTTCGCCAGCGTCACGCAGAACCTTTAAAATATCATTTCTATCTAACTTTGACTTTCCAGTTGACACTTTCATCAGATAAAATGTTCATGTTCGGGTATAGTTCATTTCACCTACTTATAACCCTCTACAGTAACCTGCTCAAAATTTCAGGTCAAAATTTAGTATGTTGGCTTTCACAGATTTTCTCGAAATTTCGGTAGTGTATTCTGCATCTTTACCACCACAAATTCTGTAAGTTTTGAAACTAAATAATGATAAGTTCGTTATAAAACGCCTTCCGAATAATTGACGGGTTACTGTAGAAGGACATTGATTGGTGAAACAGAGTATAATTGTTCTACGACATTATGTAATTTTCCTCGTTGTCAAGTTGTGAGGTCCTTGAAGGCTTATTGGGATACAGAAGGATAATTTTTCAATTTCAAATATTTGAGTGCATTTCAGTTTAAAGGGAAATGGTCTCTTTGAGAAGTGATAAAAATATGAAGTTGTCTAAGAACTGGCTGTACAAGTAAGCGCGTAAAATCAAAGAACGTGACGGATGAGTGGTCTGTCGTATAAACTCTACTTGAGGAGTAGGACACATTGCTTCCGTTAATTTCTCATGAAATGATAGCTTCCTGGTTGTTTGCATAGAGCATAGTATCTCCGAACTGAATATGCCATATTCAAATGCAATTGTTCAACTAGACAAAGTATATACTGTAGATCGATTGCACAGTCACGTGAAGCATGTTAAACACAGCAGCCGTCAGAAACGCACAGTTACGAAGTGCACGATTCCTCACTAGAATGCGCAGTTTACGTGATCATTCAATCTACTTCTAGTAAGTCAAACCTGTGATATCTTCCGTTTGTCGTATGGATTGAAATTGGCTTGGCTTCTTAGGTTGTTATAGGCAGCGTTCATGCTTTGGAACAGTTCCAGATTACAGCAGTTAGAACCTGAACCGATACATGTTCTGAAGGCTTTAATACTCACATTGTGACCTTTTTCTTATTGAACCAACTGAAAAACGGAGTAGACTCTAACATCTCTAAAAATTTTCCGATCTCTCAGAAGGACACAAGAAGACCATACTGAAAAACGAGCGTTCATGTGGTGTGAAAAAAAAAACGTATTGAATTGAATACCATAGGAATTGAACTATTCTCAGTGTAGTCTAATCCCGCTGCACAGATCAAACTACAAAAACGGCAAAATAGGGGAAACGTAGACCGATGATTTCTAAATTTACCTAGTTTAGCTTCGCTACAAAAAGAGCCGAGCGGGAAACCAGATCGATACGAATCAGATGGTTCTAGTGCCAAATCGGAGAAGAAGGTTCTGAAACATGTTAATGTTCACACCAAACAACTTTTATTCTTGTAGAAAATGAAAAAAAAAACCCGGTGCATTCCAATCCAATTCTAACCATAAACGTGGATTCACCGTTCAACTTACCATCAAAATCACGTGAAGATTGCAGTGACACATTGTTGATATCAAGTCTCAGTATATCTCAGATAAAATATTAGAAACCAGTGAATTGTGGTGAACTTCAGACTCACCTTTGATTGGGTAAACTCGTGTCGATTGAGCCCAGCGGTTCGTTCAGCGAAATGGAAGAGAAATAGTTTTCCAGCTGGGTATAGGAGGGATCGTACTGCAAATATTCACAGTGTCTCAAAAACAATTTCCAAATATAGGAAAATCTTTATTCGCTGATTATACTACACTACAACTGTTCTGGATGTTTTTTATATTAGTTTCTATAAACGAGGCCATTCAACCGGTTCAACCGATTTTGCCTTTGGATGCGTACTGTGACAGAGCACAGTTTGAAATTGTTATTTTCTATTCCAAATTTCTGTCTAGACTACACTTGTCCTGATAGTGTTGAACGTTACACCATAGGTGAACAACTGTCTCACCTGTCCCTGTATAGGTGTCTCGTAAGCCAACAATGTCAGTCCATTCTCTTCATATTTGCAGAATTTCGAACCAAAGGCGTGAGAAGCCAACGCAAAATCGGATTGGGAGACGATAACTTCGAATACTTGCTCGAATCTCTGCTGCACACGTTTTTTGATCAACTGGAATATTTGTATGTAATTTTGGTAGTGTCACGGTTTCCATAGTATCGAGTGATACTTAACTCTTTCCCTTATGCACATTTGCTTGACACGTGGAACGATTTATACTGTTTCACACAGCCATGTTTTACACAACAGAACTCTGAACCTGCAATGACAAAGTGCACTATGACTCATTAGCATTCTAACTTTACCTGACTATTCAATTGACTTGTAGTATGCCATGTTTTTTACCATGTAGAGCCTATCACATAAAGATGAGAAACATATTTTGACACCATGTATATATATATATATATATATATATATATATATATATGCATATCTACTTGAGAACGTTATGATCCTGTTACTAACACACCTCAGCCACGACTCCGACTACCCTTGGACCGAACTCGGGACTGGTTGACAGTTCAGTAACGGCGTCGTGCATCGTTTCGTACAGTTTCAGGTTGCAGCACTTGTTGCCTAAATTTATAAGTGCAAAACGAAGAAAAGTAGCTTTTTTGATACAACTTTTGTTCATAGTAATCTGATGTTTCGTACAGCGTTTTCCTGAGTTTTTTGTTTCATTTCGGACAAGGACAAACATTTTGAAAAGTGAGCGCTTGAAAGATGCCCGATGATAAAATGGTGCGCACCTCATGAGCTATGGAAACCAATGAAGACCATAATACAATTAATGAATTGAACTACGGATATAAAATTAAAATACCAACCTGCTCTTCTGTTCGCATCACAGTGTGTACCAGAGGGAAATCGATCCCTTGACACATCTGAAAGAAAGTTAATCAATAAAATAGTGAATTCAATATCTGATGGAGTCATTAACCTAATTAAATAATGTTATCAAATTAAAAGCATGAACAATCGTACGAAGTAATCTGGTAGGTTGAAGTTTTTCAAAACGAGCAATTGACAGCAAACTTAATGCTTCAAGAAACTACGATTTTTTAAACCCTTTCACAATGCAAACACATTTGGGAGATTTTTCTATACCAGCACTTTGTCACGAGCCGTTCACGTTTCATTCATGTGTCATGAATTTCCTCACCTCTATTGCCCAATTTGACGGATGCCACCACATTCTCTTCGATGCTATCGTGTGGCCCTAGAAAGAGCGTCAATGAAACGTAGCATTGTGGCGCAGTCGGCATGCGGCTCGCCTTTCAACAAGACGCTCGAGGGTTCGAACCCCAGCTAGGACAATGAAGATACTCTAGAGTCTCAGATCACCCATGATCGACAAACAACGCTCTTGTACGAGTCAGCATTTTACCAATATAGTATTTTTTTTCAGCTCTTTTCGATACTCATACCTAAATTTGAAACTTTCTGTAATACAGCTTGGCTCTCAGAGGTATATGGTTTATTTGCTAGTGAGTAAACAATAACTTTGAAATTTTTGAAGTGTTGAATAATTTTACCTGTGTTGTTCAAAGTCCCAAAATTGTCTCTGCTGTTACCTTCGTTTTCTGAAACATACAACAAACTGTTTGTTGAACGGAAAAGTTGATAGTCTTTATCATTTCTATCTCATACCAAGTCCATACTGATATTTCATCTTTCCAAATGAATAAAAAGATTTTTAATTCTTGTGAATAAAAAATGAGAAAATGATTGTAACATTGAATGGAAATAAGAGAGCTCGAAAAAAAGAGTAGTTCACCTGCTGTGTCACCGGTTACGTCTGGAAGAATTTGCTGTAAATCCTCTGGTAACCCGATATCAGTGAACGGAGCACTACCTGTAATATAGTTCGTTTCATTCCCACTGAGACCCATTGGCATCGTGCCAGGATTTTCGGATCACTATCACTCGGAGCAGATATGAGTATTCCAGAGACTACTTTTATTTCGTGTTGCTATGCAATTGGACCACGGCTAACTCAGATTTGCAGGTTTTCGAAAAACTCCAAGGTGGTGAGAAACAGCTTGGAAAATTCATTGGCACGCTGCCAAGTCTCAGTAGGAATGACTGGAACTATACAAGTCGTAGTATCTTATCTTCAGAGTTCAAAATTGCAATATATCAAGATTCATTCATTCACGTCATATTGTTGCAATATGGTGTTCCTTCATCACTTTCCACAGATTCTTATCTCTGCACATTTTCAATATATCTTCGCCTCATAAATTGGGTTGTAGCCCACTCATATCCTTTCCAGGTAAAATTTGAAGTTCTTCTACAGATTTTGGACATTCAAAGCTATAAATGAATTTCAAGTCGCCATGTGAGAGCTCTTCCTAGCAAATACAGCTAAACAATTTGACACACTGTAGTTCATGGCAAAAACAGTTCTTTATTTCTCGCAAATTTTTTTTGCAAGTTTTTTTCGAAAGTTAGCGGCTGTTCAGATTTCTGACGACGCGTAAACTAAAATTGTTTTTTTTGGAAAACTCATGTCTCCAAGAAGTAGTCGTCTCGGGACGCCGCTAATGATTCGAAAACTCTTGGTACGCTTCCAATGAGACTCAGAACGGTTGGCGCCAATTTTCTTCGACTAGCAAACAACAAAAGTGAGAAAGTACAGATCAATGAAACCGCAGACATCTGCGTCTCTACGACCTACACACTCTCTCAATCGATGACTCAACAAAAGTGGCTTGCTTATGGGCAGTGAAGAATGTAACGACTTATACCACTTCTAGCTGGTATATATTTGTCCTGACTGAGTCGAACCCCTTGCGCATGAGGTCTCCGGAAGGAAACGCCTGGGAACGGACCGCGTGGTCTTGGAACCGGACCGGGGCGAGCTGGAAACGAGCCGAAAAATGTTAGAGATAGGATAGAATACGAAATACAGATTTTTCTCTAAGAAAGCTCAACATTTTGTTATTCAGAGGAGAAAAAATAACGTTATAGATAGAATAGAACAGAATTGATTAATTCGTACGTCAACACGTGTGTTTTCACTTTGTTAGATTTGACACTCTAATAGAAGAAATGTATGGAAGAATAAGATGACGGAAAGAGGTTTCATAGAATATTAGTCCTGTTACATAAAAGCCTAACAGGTTATGCTCTCATAGCGTTAAGATGAAAAACCTCTTTCACTCAGAAGTTTCAACATTTTGTTATTAAGCACGAAAAAACATGTTATAGATAGGATAGAAGTAGAGTGGTTGATTAAATTACCATTCGACATGTTCGATTCCAAAATTCGTTGAGAGCTGTTGCACTTATAAAAAAAGAGTAAGTGGTAGGTATTATTTGATAAAAGTATGACTTTGTTAGTACAGTTGTTGTTTTTTACCAAACTTTTGCTTCTGACCATGAATAAGTTTCACCTTGACGTCTCTGTTTTTGGGAGAGTTCAAATATAATTTTCACCTCGATGTCCTATTGTGGGTATATGAATATTGGGTAATGCTCGAAAGTGAGGCCCTCTTTGACCTCCCAGTGGTTCTTGAGCATCCAATGTAGAGAAGAACTCTTCGGCACGCGTGTCCGATATGTTGTACTGAATAGAACAGAGGATGAAAATTGAAAAAGGTCCAGTGACAAATCAGTGAATAAAAAGCGAATAAAATCTTATCTAACTAATGGAAGAATACACCGAAATATCAACGGACTTCGGGAAATTTAACCCAATGAACAGCGAATTCAGATCACGTCCAACATGATTAACATATTGATAGAATGGCATAGAATACAGTATTAATTGCACTATAAATGAACGTCATGAGTTGTTCATCTTCACAAAAATGTTGTGGATTACTTCATTCACGAACAGTCAGTCAAATTTTCTTGCAATATATCGACTTAGAGAGCGCAAACCTTTTTGGGGGTCGCGTATGCCGCTAGATAGTAGTCTCCCAGATGAAGTTTACACGTCACCGTGCCATTGTAGTAGGTGTTGACGGCAAAATTGGATTTGCTCATGAAAACTTCGATCGAAATACCGAAGAAACGTTGAGCTATATCTTGAATGCGCTGAAAATGAGAAGAATGTATCATTCCGATCAGAGCTCAAAGAACATGATAAATGAGAAAACAACTATACTAGAAGTAAATCGAATATGAATAGTCACGTAGAGTTGGCATTGTAATGAGGAATTGTGCACTTTGTTATTGCTCGTTCCTGAGTTCTACTGTGTTTGACATGTTTCACGTGACTGTGCAATTGACTAACAGTATACTATCAGATTTATGTTGTGATCCGATTCATTGCGGGAGTCATATGGTGGAGGCATTCGGCAAACCGCAAACCATCGTTGTTTGTTTGTGTTTGTAGTTTGATATCGGTGCGTTGCTAGGCACAATTTATAAGAACTGCTGTTCCGAAAGCAATCTACAGTTTCGAAAGCAATCTACAATATACTACAACAATGAAATGAGCATAGTTACGGTAATCATCAAAGGTAAGCGACGTAATCAGCCGTGAGCGCAAGGCACGAGGTTCGGTTTCTGTCAGACCACCTTTGGTGATCACAATGAACGAATAAACTGAGCAAATTACCTTGACCACATCGCCCAACTTCGGCTTGTTTCGTATCAGCCTCGAGCCAGTCTCGATAAAGTTCTTCAAACGATCATTACAACACTCGGGCTCTTGGAACTTGTATGAACCGCCTGCAAAGAAAAGTGAAACGCCAATGTAATTCTAGCGTTGGATCGAAGGTTAACTCATCTAGATTGCACTAATTTGGTAACCTAACCGGTTATCGGTTAGGTTACAAAAAACCAATCAGAAACATAATTGAACTTCATTCACGCAGAGCACAACACTGTCTGACCCTCACAACATCACGTGAAACGAACAAATCATAGAAAAACTGAACAGAAACAAATTTCTTCGTGTGAGCGTTGGTGGTCATAAAATAATACCCTACGCAGCTTATTGCTTTTGTCGGTAAACAATTCACTAAAGAGACGAGTAACTATTTTGATGACCAGCTTTCTTGTGGGACCGTCTTAGACCCGTTGGATTCGAAACAATATTCTAAAAAAAAATTTGAAAGCAACAACTCACCCGTCTTACTTCGTTTACCGCAGAAACCTGGCTGTCGTTGGTGTCTGGCATTCTTGATTCCAACTCTGTGAAAAATGCGCCTTCGTCGTTCTGTCATATCAGGAACTGTAAAATCAATTTGTAATCCATACCCTTTTCTAGCGTTGAATCGGAGGTTAACTCATCTATGACATGACCGTTGGGCAAAAGTCATAATGGAAGGTGTCCCGTTAATGCACCGAGACCAACCGGGAAACCAAAACAAAGATGGAGAGATGAACTCGAAAAAGCTGTTGGAAAGAAATGGATGAGAACTGCCAGAGAAGTGCGAACTACTTGGAGAGAGCGAATTGTGTTACGGCGAATTGTGCTGGTTCTGATTTCGGTATAAATTATTGAATTGTATTGTATTGTACCACTTTAACATGAAGAAGTAATTTGGGAAATTGCTGAAAACAAGATTATTCGACAATAGCAATTACTGACCGCCTATATTTCGGAGGATTTCCATTATTGTTCTTTGTTGTTTTATCACTGTGTATATTACGAGTTCGGTTTGTTTCCATTAAGCATTAGTAAACTCAATAAAATGTTTCGCGCCAAAAACGAAACCAGTACAACTAGCAAGCCTGTAGCGTTGAAAAGCAAAAAATGGCTTCGCCTTCCTTGTGTGAAGTTTCGGCGTGATAAGTTTTTCAAGTTAGGAACAATCACAAACCTGTGCTGTGTTCACTAATAGAGTCCAATACGGGCATTTTCAGAATATCAGTTCGGTACGAAACCCTTCTTGAATTAGTTCCTGTAATGTTAATATTTGTGATTGTACAAAATTTTCCAACATTCTATGCAAGATACACTTCAACATGGTTACTGCTTTCATTAAACGTTTCGACGTTTGGATCATCGGAACCAACACATATTTAACATTTTTCCAAGGTCCAACGACCGGACGGACAGATTATAATTTGAATGATGTTTTGTTTGTGTACAGCAAAAGTTACTAAAAATACTATGTCACATGAATTGGTTATGGAGGAGAGTGCAAGGCGTCACAACAATCACGTAACCATATTTTTCTGTGTAAATCTCTAGAAATCGAATTTCACAAACGCAAATCATTCTCACCGTTTGTACTGGGGTACCTCCTACATTTTCCAGCGTCACAGTCTATTCGCAGCGAAGTACTTGTATTTATGAGTAATAAAATAGGTGAAATTATTAGAATCGACCTCATTCACAATTTATTATTTGAGTTGTAGTGCATGGAAATAAACCTGAAACTGTGATCAAGAGAGAATGCATATAGAAGTTTTTTTTCATGAAAGACAAATTCGAAATGACACTCAAAAGCAACGGCAGAATGAGAATAAAACTACTTAAAAATAAAGTAAAAAAAAAAACAGATGAGAGACCACTATGAAGTTGCACTGCAATGATTAAACGGAAAACTGTAAAAAAAATGTTCAATGAAGGTTGATAAGTTTATTCTCTAAAAATATGTTTCGTGAAAAAATAAAACGGACGAAAGATATACGGAAATTGTGTTTCACTCAACATTCAATTTCGAAGTTTCACATGAAAAGTAAAATACATCAGCTTTTCTGAGATAACACGCCAGTTAACACGGGTTTGGATTCCAATAAGTATACCAGACCTAGACTTCGATTTCTAGTCTGATTTTAGAAACACAGCAGAAAATTTCCAACCGAGTCTCGAACAAAAACAGAAAATTGCATAACCTGGTAACGCGATACGTTAGTTAAAGTTCTTCAGAACTATCCCAGTTCTGAAGAACTATTCAAGTTCTGAAATTTTGAAAGCAGTATACTGTCCAAATCTTGACATACCAGTCTGTTACATTCCAAGTACTTTCGTTGTTTTCAGATGTCATAGTGACTGATTATTAAATGCTGCAGTTGTGTCTATGCCGAAAAAAAACCTTCTAATATCTTTCATAATTTTTATAACTTTTCATGTAAGGAGAGAATAGACAAAAGTGGTGCGGAAGTTATCTCGGTCGCATCCTGGGGCGATCGATTTTTCGGATCGACCAGGATTAGAAGAGTTCTCTCTCTTGAAATTGTCGAAGGCTTAGACAACAAGTAATATTTCCATATAGCTGTCCTAGTTGAAACATGTTTCGTATTACAAATATATTTAAAGTAATAGTAGGCTGAAGAAGAGTCATAGTTCACGAGAAAAAAAACTGGGAAGAATGTCACGTGCAAAGAGGATACTGAAATGGAAAATTGTCAATTTTGTCGAATAGTTGACGAATTACATTTACCGGAATGAACGTTAAACCATTAAAACATCAAATCACAAGAAACGTGACAAGAATTTAGAAAAAAAACATTGGAAGTTACAAAAAGGCTGAATATTTCTTCACGTTCTATATTCCTGGTCAGTTATGATATGTTCGAATTGTGTTTGAACAAGACGAATGAAAATGCGCCTTGTTAATTAGTTTGACCAGCGGTGCTCTCAAAAATCCAGTTTCTTTCCGAGATGCGAGATGCGCGGTTCACCTTTCATAAGTCAAGTCAGACACTTCAAATTTTTAGTTTAAATTAGTTATTCATGTTTCTCAGTGGTAAACGTGTAAACTAGAAGTAAATTGGATAGTCACGTGAAGTCAACACTTTGTCATCACACGTTTCTGAGTTATGCTGTGTTTAACATGTTTCACGTGACTGTGCAATGAACTGACAATATAGTGTAGGTTTTGAGTCCGTAGTGAAACAACTGGAGTGGACGATTACATTTTGAAAAGGTCAAATTAGTGTTTGCATTAAAACAATTCAAATGAAAATGCGCCTCGTTCAACGGTTTGACCGGCACTGACTTTCCGAAATCCAGTTTCTTTGCGAGATTTGAACCCGCGACGCACCTTTCATGTCACATTAGCGATGGACGTTGTCGTGACATTAACATATACAAAAAGTGAGATCCAGCGTGAGATAGGATGATCGAGATGTCTTCTTCGAGAACAAACTAACTGAAGAAGACGAATGGACGCTAACCCCACTTTTGTATAGGAGGGACCAGATCTTCGCTGTAGTTTGAGCCGAGTACACGGTATCATACTTATTACTTATGAAAAACAGAGGAATCAAACTACAAACACAGCGGGACAGTTAACACAGTTAAGGAATCCGTCCCGCTTTAATTTTGACTTTTAAGTTAACAAACTGACCCTATGGCAAATGAAAAACCATTATCAAAAATATATACTTTTATATCCCTATCTTGCTTCGTTTTCTCAGATAAGCGGCTTACGTAATGACACCGATAGGGGAGTTGCGTACGGTGTATGCTCAAAATAGCCTATAGAAGTGCGAAAATGATTTCAAAACACTCAATCACATACGAATACACAATTAGGGACTGGAAAATGAAAATATATCGGGATGTAAATAAACCAAGTCAAGTTGCGTCACAGTGAAAATGTTCATGTCCCCTTCTTTATTGCTTGATGTTATGCAAATTTTACAAATTTTCAATCAGAAAGTTTTTTTGTGGTCTATGGGAAGACATTACGAATCTTTTTTGAGCTTTTTAAATTTTTCGTGAAACTCAAATTGTAGCGGAACGGTTTCTTTAAAGTTTACGTCTCAAACAGCAAACCCGACATCATTAGGAACTATGATTTGTACCGATCCAATGGTGAGATCAGAAATTCAAGAGAAGTTTTTTTTACTCTCAACCGTGCATACAGTGAAAAAAGAGCTGAAAGATGGAAGAGAAGCGTTGACATGTGCTAGAATGCAACTTCACATTAAAGAGGATAATATGAATTAGAAGTAACCTACGTGAAGAATAGGTTAGTACAGGGAAAGGCGTGTCTACATGAAAAAAGTGTGATAAAACTTGAGTTTTTGAGAAACAAGAGCCAGGGTGTGATCTTCGAATGTTATCCAATACTTCTATGCTGGACGGGAAAAGGAGCCCGAATCTCAGGGTTGAAATCGCGATATTCAATTGGTACATCGCCAAAAACTCACAAACCTGAGACATATATTTCACTTTATGTAGATTTTGAGACATTCTTTTCTGACGTGCGTGACCTACTCTCGCTTCTTATGTTTCTGTTTCTTGGTACTCTTCTGGTACGATTTGTTTGCATTTGCAGATTTGTAAACATCCATTTTACAATCATCTGCGTTTGCGATTCTCATCAACTACAGTATTTCTTGAACTTCGACCAGCATTCAGAATGTCAACACATAACATCGTTTCAATCTCTTTAAAAAAACACGTTTTCTCACGTCCTTTCCAACAATGGCTCGTAAACAGTGTTCTCTATGCGTAACATCACGTATCATTACACATGATCTCACCATCTCTCGTCCCCCAACTCGCTTCCCGTGACCCATCGACCTTGTGTCTATTGTGGTTCCCCTCTGAGAACGGGGAACCGGTTGTTTGTTGCCGGCGGCAATTTGCTACCAACAGCGCATTTGAATGTGGCTTAGCCCACGATTGAAGGCTTTTCTTGCCATACACACCTGCACCCGAAACGGGTCTTTGGTGAAGCATGACGCATACTTGGGCCGATTTGCCGCTGACTTATCTTCAGGCTCTTAGTGCTATTTTGACAGATACGATTCGAAGAGTGTGACCGTCTCGCGTGAGAGTACAAAGGAGTGGATTATTAGTGTATCCGGGTTGAAGTTGCAACAAATGCTCTTTGTCCGATACGTGTTGAGAAAATACTGAAGTCACCAAACTTCTGAATGTTTTGAACGCCGCGAGAATACGATTTTCGACCAATGAGGAACGGAATCGATCTGCGAACACAGCGGGATAGGATAACATACACCGTATAGGCTTGTGTTTCAAAAACCCATACGATAGTTATTTTGCTTTTTGTGGACCACGAACACGTGGTGCATATTTGACACGTGCATTTTCCGATAGGACACGTGTGTGATTCAGCATCGGGAGAAAACTGTCCTCAAAACACGTCGAGAAGATATTTCGCAGACGCGTGAAACGTGTATATCATTTCAAAATGTATAAACGTGCAATTTGACCTCAATTCCTGTATAGTTCCTGTCATTATTACTTTTGGCAACATACCTCGCAAAACCTCTTGGCTTGGTTTCACCACATGAGATCTCATAAGAGCTATCTTGAGAGAACCTGCTAGATAGTTCTCAAAATCTCTATTCACACTATGAATAAGGTTACCTATGTGATCCAGAAGGTTCTTTGGTGAATTTTCTCAATATTAACTAATCTCACCAGATAATTGGAGATCAAACACAGTAGATCTGGTAATTGTGGGCACCTTAGCGAAACTCGTTTTCTTTTTGTTGCACTTTTTCGATGTGTTACGTTTAACTATTTGTCCGAAACCTGAACACTTGGTTTCGAGTGAAACACTGAAAACGACCGCGGAGACCTTGAAACGAGATCGAAAACTCGTATATCGGAAATGCTGCTGGCACTATGTAAACAATGGAACACTGGTGAAAGTTTCACTACTACAACCGAGTGTATATTGGTACAAAACTTGTTTCTGGAACAATAACTACTGGAAACGCAGGCAAAAACGGTCACGTGAAGAATTTTAGACTAGAAAATGTGTCACGGCAGAATTGGACAAATATGTAAACTGATAGTACAACTGGTGGTTTGAATGTTGAATGAGATTTTCAATATCATTTTGTTTGAAGTGGCAATGTTTCACGTTTACGTGACTGCACTTACCAGTTGAATAACTGTAAAACGATAGTTGGTTTGAAAGTCTATCTTCCATGAAAACAAGTTCATCGATGACAAAAGTTCAAATGAACAACCGAATTCCTATCACAATATAACACAAACTATATTTTTCTTAAGTATCACTGGGTGTTGTGTGAAGGTGTTGGGCCCTTGCACGTTCCCAAATTTTAAACTCCCAAAAATGAGCTGCAACGTTTTAGTGTTGAAATGTGGCGTAATTTTACCTTTAAGTGACCAAAAACTCACGTGTTCACGTGAAAAACGTGAGACTCGAACCTTGTCATGTATTTATTACAGCTCATTAGAGTGCCACAATAACCAAAGTGAAAAAAGACGTTTAATCGCAAATGAACATTATATTCTCTTCTACTTCCAGAAAATATTCTCAACCAGCCAGTTACTACTAGTACAAGAAAATGTGTCAAGAACATTACGCCTCGGCAAAGTATCGGCTGAAAAAGTTACTAGTCTAGTTTACGGAACCTCGGAGTATCTGTGAAGCTGCAAAGCAAGAAAAAATGTCAGAAAAACTAACTATGCGAGGCATATCTAAATAAGAAATAGTGAAAACATTCAACATATTACAATATGTTCATTATTTTTTTACTGAATTTTGTTCACCTGCAGTATGCGGCAAGTTCATGACAGAGATCAGTTGAACCCATGGTGTATTACCGTCAGAGTACGTATGCTAGAAGATCCGGGCACGTTTATTCCATCCTGCGTCTTCTCAAACACACGCTATTTCTGCTCTTACATCCCGCCGGAACGTGAGCGAGACGAAATAGTGAGGCAAAGCTAGAGACACAGGATAGGATGAAGGTGTCGGGATCTTCTAGCATACGTACTCAGGTGACTTTTGTCGGATAGCGATTGGTTAATATATACAGTATGTGCAAGCCCAGCAAAAAATCCCACTAAACATCGCTCACCTGCCATAACATTATTATAACCTAGTTCACATCAAAACAGAGAATTACAGTATCGTAACACTTTCGTTTGACAAAGGCTATATTAAAGAACGACGATTATGTGGTCCAATCCGAACGCTTCAGTTTTTTAAGCTGCAATACATTTTTCAATTGCAGTTTGAAAGACCGTTAACACGGGATTGGTCCACATAATCGTCCTATTTTAACGTGACTTCTTGCACTATGAAAACTCAGCTGACTCATCAGCTGTCCTTGAAAGCGAATGCTTAGACAAGAAGCTCTGACGTATTGCATTGTAAGGTGGCGAATGTTACAGTACCTCGCTGGTTTTTCCTTGAAATGAGTCAGCGCGGCCTCTGCGACACAAAACCCGCCTCGGGGTATAAATAGGCGCACCGGCTGGCAGAAAGTATACAGTTCAGCTGCTCAGCTCCCTCCGGGGGTACGGTAGTACTCCTCTAGAATTGCTGGGTTCACTCAATTCCCCCAATGAAGAACCTACACTTCAATTTACTTATCTCTATCATGCTTTTACAGCTCTTTAATAGAATCTTAGTAATATAGTTGGGTTATCAACTCTAGATAAGCTATGTTTGTGATAATGTCTTCTTTTCTGACTAAAATAATATGTTGAATCAAAAAAGCTTCTAATAACTCTTTTATACTCCATTTCTATATTTTTCAATAGTTTTTATAACACTTCTCATTATATGTATCTTCCCAGCATTGAGTTCTCTATTATGATCTCTCTCTCTCTCTCTCTCTCTCTCTCTCTCTCTCTCTCTCTCTCTCTCTCTCTCTCTCTCTCTCTCTCTCTCTCTCTCTCCCTCTCCCCCTCTCTCTCTCTCTCTCTCTCTCTCTCTCTCTTTCATTTCAATTTTTTCCCAGCAATGAACTCTCTCCTTCTCTCGTGTCTCTTGCTGGCAGTCTCTCTCGAGGTGTCTTTCGCCTGCTTCGCCTCCGGTGTCTGCGGCGGCGGGTGTGGAATGCCACCACCACCACCACCAGTATGTCATGGAGGTAAGTACTGCTGAACTAGACGAATAACCAGACTTAGCATAACTAATGTTATTGCTAGCCATACCACATCGATGATTAGTTTTAGCATGGTGAAGATTATACACTGTAGCAACCAAAGGCTTGAAACTGTTGTCACAGAAGAGGCTTGATTGCCCTTCCGTTCAAAATACGTGCCACTATTTTTCATGCAAGGTTTCATCTGAATTCAGGAAAACCAACCATAGAATCTAAGAACATTATGCGCTTACTGATTGAATTTTAGGTTGCGGTGGCGGCTACGGCTGCGGTCAGTACGGATGTTATCGCATGAAGGCCAGAGCTCGTTCTTCCAAGACACTTTCCGTTGGATCAGCGGTAAAATTTGCAAAATATACAAAATAGTAAAAACACCAATTTGTTAGGTTGGATTTTTGTCCATGAATTTCCTCTAAGTAACATGAAAACCAAACCAACGTTAGAGTTGCGAAGAGTTTCAAAAAATGACAGATTGTCTTTTAGATGGTTATTTTCGACTATTAGTTCGTTATGGGGCCGAGTTCGGTGTTCGGTTCTTTAACTCTCATTTTACATTTGGGCTTTGATATTGCATACTTCTTTTTCAGACCAAGACCGCCAGTACCCCGGATGAGAAGTTCATGCAGTGCTGTCACGACCGCAATCTGCCCGATTCCTGCCTGAACAAGTGCTCTTTCAGAACCTACACCAAGGCAGCTCTCCAGGTTAGAAATTGTTTGAATTAAGGTGTCACTTTCACAAATAAGAACAATTTACATTGAACAACTTAGTGAAACACTTCTACAGAACAAAACATGTGATTACTGAACATTACTCTGTAGTTTGGCAAAAACACAAAATAAAACATTAACGATGTCAACAGGATTGTTTGTGGAAGATTAGTTTTCTACCATTGCCATTGTCCCAATCCAGTTCTATTGTCTTGCATTGAATAGATACGCTTAGGGTCATAGGCAGTGTAAACAGTCACTATGAAACCCGTTCTGAACAAAAACGTTCTACAAACTGCGACACATATTCTTGTGTATGAACTGCGTGATGAAGTTTATATTCGGATAGGTTCCAAAATAGCGGGAAAATGAGAATGAAAGTACGGAAAAACACAGATAATCTCGGTAGATGAAGATAGTGCTCTCGTATCCATTTCACGTATTCACGTAAAACGAACATATTCTTTTCTGAATGAATAATTCACCACGGTTCGTTATATTTCAGGCCATGTACTTCAAACAAGACTCTTGCCCAATGCAAGCTGCTGCCGATATCCAGTTCTGTGCCGCCCAGGGCAAAGACCACACAGGATGCTGCGCCAGAAACGGAGTTCAGACCACCCTCGCCGGAGCAAAGGTACGGTAGCACTAAATTATATTGTGTTCTACTATTAGTTCATGACACATTTGGTATCATGACAGTCATGTGAACATCCTTTTGAACACACTGAAAATATCAGAAAAAGCTCGCTATTTGCTTTGGAGCACTTTCTACTGAAAAAAAGGTTGAGTTTTCCCTTACAATTACAACAATTCATAATTTATAGCATACAGCAACCTTCCTATAGTGATGTCATACCAGTAGTACAATAAATAGGGTGGACAAGCAGTTAGTTAGAATTCAGAAGATTCTCAACACTCGAACAGTATTGGACCAGACATTCAAGCCTTTCCCAAATTCTACATATTTACCTCTGTTCTCTTCCAGTGCATGACTTTCTGTGACCAGCGTCCCGGAAACGTGACCCAACTCGATTTGACCTACCTGGCCTGTTATGACCGTTTCGAGAACATGAAGGCCTGTTTCTGGCAGGACATTTCCACCGAATCTTCTCCCGCCTTCTCTTTCTCTGAGGATGAGCCGACCGCTCGCGACACGCAACGCGTCAACCTCAGGGTGGGCAGCCCCAGAACCTTCCAGGCTAAGACTTTTCCCTGAACACCATTCTTTCCCGAGAATATGTTGTATCAAAGGTTGTGATGTAAATAAACGTTTATTATACGATTTTAACGTTATTCAAAATAAAGTTCTGCGATTAGCAAGCTGTAAATTGAAAACACGGATGTCTAATAGCTCGTGTACAGTCTGAAGCTATCTGCGTCTCTCTGATCTACACAGATTTCCGCCAGCAAAACCTGGTCAAGACACAAACACGGTACTTCTTCTGAATCTTCAACTCTGAAGTCGAAAACCGAGTTGTTTACCAAGGTTCGTCCTATCAAATTGGTCACTAAGATAAGGTCAGCTATTTTAGAAAGATGTTTACACGTGTCTTTCCACACAATTATCTTTTATGCTGTTCTGTAGTCTTTCCGAGATCAAAGTACGATATTTGTATCGTACCCTTCCGAGATCAAACTACAGTAATTCACTGCAACCTGACTGTGAATACGACTCTAGAACTGTCGCCTTCTCACACTGCAACAAACGTTAATGGGCAGAACTGAGTTAAGTGAGCAGTACAAAAACACAATATTCGTGCTAGATCTCAAA
Source organism: Litoditis marina (assembly GCA_964036275.1). Taxonomy (NCBI): domain Eukaryota; kingdom Metazoa; phylum Nematoda; class Chromadorea; order Rhabditida; family Rhabditidae; genus Litoditis; species Litoditis marina. Next base: position 27,693,053 of record OZ038434.1, read on the forward strand.
CCACCCTATTGTGCACCTGATAATCAGCTGATATCGCGACTGAGGTAAATAGTTCATGGAATGAAACAGATTACAAAATGTCACGTACAAAAACAACAATGTTTGCAAGGATATACGAGTCAAACAACTGTACAACTTACCGATATAAAATGAGTACTTCTATTTGATTAGCAACACAAACAAAACAACTTGGACAGCAAAGTAACAACATAATCAACAAAAAGCTTCACACGACAGAGATATGTTGTGAAAATTAGGTCAACTATATACAAATCTAACCATATTTCTGCAAAACTTCACAAGAAAAATATTACTCGTAGATGTACAATAAGTAAACTGAAACTACTAATGTACGGGTTGAACGGTACGACATTTGAGCACAAAACTGTATAAAACTATTCTCGTTTCAAGTTCTATTTTGCTGGTTCATAGGAATTACTTTTGCTTTCTGTTGGCTTTTTCGGAATAGCGTTCGTCTTATCGATCTACTCGTGAGCAGCAAGACCCAGGGAGAGCTGAGGGAAAGAATATCGACCATGAAACATTTGTATCGGACTATGAATACGATCAAATCGATTGGTGGCGAGTCGAATTCCTGCTTGACAGCAATATATGTAGACACCTGGAAAGATTCGAGTAATAAGGTTTGGGTTTTGCGAGAAACTAAGCGTGACTTACTGAGAGATATCACATTTCGGAGTTGAAAACACGCGCATGTAACCACTGTCTAAAAATGGTGCAATCCCGAAGTTTTTGCATGGACATTTTGCAAGAGATTTCAACTTTTGGGAAAATAGAACAATTGTTACTCTCACCAAAGCGAGTATGCACGGTGTACGTTGCAATATGATAAGATTATCTAAATTTTTCATGGTCGAAGAACGTTAGACGTTTATCGTGATGCAACTAAACCTGAGCAATTGTTACTATTTAGACACTGTACCTGAAACGCAGTCTGAAGCACATGGAGCAGTAGATTCACAGCGCCAACGACCCAAAGCGAAAATTCTAGACCAGCCGCTCGCCTCGAAGAATTGAATCGTAATTGAACGATGGAACTAGATAGAAACAGAATACCGAACAATGATGTGATGACTGAGGCATATAGTGTGTGTACAGTGAGCAGGAACTGAAACACAGATACTTCCATCGAGATTACCAGGATTCTGCGAAACTACTGCGAAACATTTCAGCTTATTCATAGGTTTTGTCAACCCGTTGTAAACACCGTATTATCGATTGTGTAAGGGGCGGAGTTTGGCGACTAAAATAGGGTTCATGCTTTTAAAACGTAGTTTCGACAACTTTTTGTTTCTTCAAAAAAATGACTACGGTTCAACTAAGCTCATAGCCGTTCTGCGTATCATTGATCCACACACTCTCTCAACCGCCGGCAATTAATCAACGACCGCTCGCCCCGCATCGCTCAATCAATTGAAGCCTTTGCTGTCTTTATGGAAAAAAATGGCGACTATAGCTACGACACCATGATGGGTATCAGGTATAAACAAATTAAACGATCAGTCTTCACCACGAACACACCACACGAGCCGCGTAATCGTAATTGGTTATCAATTATACTGAAACAACACCAAATGTTTTTTTTTCACAACCGGATTGTGTTTGGGGATACTCAGATGACAGATCGACAGCATGTTTCATACACAACAGAATCGAGTTGAAAAATTGCACTTACTCCACTATAGGGTTTGGTGAAGTCAAGCGAGGCACCTAAGGGCCCGCCCCAACTCCGGAAATACGCCTGAGATGGTAAAATGTACCAGGAAGAACCGATTGAAGCCAAGAACAGAACACTCCAACCGAGCGGTAAACACCACTTCCACATCTGACAACAGATTTTTTATGAAGTAGTTGTTCATCTTCATGAAGTACTTGTTGACATTCGTGGGGTAAAAATCTTGGCGAATCAGTTTACGCTTGTAGTGAAGTCTGTGGAATGATAGAATACCCCCAGGTCAGGCACGTGCAGAAGTAAAGTTTGTGTTCCTTTTTTATGATCTTTTGTTTTCCCGATCGACTGACGAAACTGAGTTTTCCTTCACAGTAATGAATTTTCTGATGCGGACTAATGAAATTTTCCGCAGCGAACAACTTCTTATATTGGAGCTCCATAATTCACTTCTGCCTTACTGAACGGAGTACGAGAATTTCGGTGTAGTGGCTTTGAAGTATTTTTGGAGCCTTCTATCCGAAATGTTGAGCAAACTATTATCTCAAAACGTGAAGAATTTGCACTAAAACTATAGATTGGTTTTAGTGTGAGATAGAAAAATGTCGATGTGAGGAAACAAACACTAACCGAAGCATAAGAGTTTGGGAAAAACAGATAGGTCCATCTGTTGAAACTGATCAGAAGTGTCGAATAAAGTTGCCATATTCTTGAAAAGCCAAGAAAAAAGTAGGGAATCGTCAAATGAGGCCCGATAGGCAAATACACCACACACGCGCGGCACACTGTGGAGATGGGGAATCTCACGAATATCCAGTCCATCAACACTGTCAGCAAATTCTGAATTGAACGTTATTTTCTGTAATTGCGACGTGAAGCAACCGTTGTCATATTAATCTAAAAACTGATCTTTGAAGTTTTTCTGCTTACCTTGAAACCATGTTTGCACGTCTTGAAATGCATAATTGACTAGTCCACATTCGTTCTACATTAACTAAGTGAGCTGAATGCACTCACCACATATCCATCCAAAACATAGTGTTTGTAGAAAAAACTCCTCTGTATTAAACACTTTTTTATATGAGAAATTATCTAGGTAAACGGAGGGAAAACCTGCAACTTTTATGTCCACCTTAGTTATATTCCAGTGTGATCAAACGTTCAATGAATACAACGGAAACTACGCTCAATTTCGCAGTATCAAAACATGGATTCATGGATTTTTCCAATTTTTTCTCAGTTTAACTCAGAGTCACTTCATGGGGCGGTCACATCAGTTCCTCACTAGGTTGTGCCACTGAGAATGTGTAAAACAGGGCTGTGAACGGGCACCTTTTTTCAAATTTAAAATATAAATCCTTGTACAAAACAACTCAATCCAGCTTTGAGCGGAACTTACCATACGCAGCAGAAAACACGCAGATATAAAAAATGGAGTTCTCCCAAAATGGAGGCTCTTCCAGTAGGTCGGTATCGAAATGTGCCACTCCGAAGTGGAATGTGCGATTATTAGATAATACAGGATAATGACGACCGTTTTTCTCAAACTGAGAAAATGTCAACCAGACCCAGTCAAAAGGCATCTGAATGTCGGTAATACAGTGATTCCTGAACCTCATTGAATACGATGGAATACAACAAACATGATATTTGTACACAGGAGTGAATTACGCAAATGAGGCGTGTGATAAGGTATAATTATGGATGGGACTGAGACCTAATCAGAAATGTAGTAGAGCAATAATGTAAAATTTAAAAAAAAATTGACACATTCAGCAAGATAAACTATCCACATATGTTCATAAACGCTGATAATTGGATCAATTTTTCTAATTGAACGAGATTCATTGCGATTCCGCTAGAATATGCGGCAAGTTCATAACGGCAAGTTCATTAGTTAAACCCATTTTGTTTTACCGTCCGTTCATTTTGGTCTAATTGGAAACGGTTAATATATAGGTATAGTATAAGCAAACACAGCGAAATATACCAGTCAAGAACGCTGGCCTGTTTTTGATAGTAGTAACCTAGTTTACATCAAAACAGATGATTACAGTTTCATACCGCTTTTCGTTTGACAAAGACAATCACCGTGACTTCTTGCACTATGAGAACTCAGCTGACTCATCACTTGCCCTTGAAAGCCAATGCTTGAACAAGAAGCCCCAATGACGTATTGCATTGTAACGTGACAAGTGTTACATTACCTCGTTCGTTTTTTTTCGAATGAGTCAGCGCGGCCTCTGCGAGTCCCGGTCATAAGCGCAAATCCAAATTGCGCAAAGCACCGAGCAAAGCACAAAGCACCAAATTGCGCAAAGCACAAGCGCAAAGCACAGTTAGAAGTCAGCTGAAAGAATGAGAAAGTTTTCTCGAAATGGGTTTTTATACCCCACGTGAAACGGTGAGTACACGTTTTTAGACAGGTGGAAAACGTACCTGTCTACCAAGAAAACAGGTTTGCCCATGAGTCTAACAAGAAAGCATTAGTGAGCTTACGAACTTGAAAAAAATAAGAAAAGAGAAAAGAAAACGTTTGCGGTTAGAAGAGTTTTCAAACTTCTCTGTGCTCTCATTTCTTTCACTTGCACATAAATTGTAGATTAGAAATCTTCTAAACAACCTTCTTAATTTGTTTTATACATTTGTAATTTAAAATGCAGTTTTGTAACTTGTTACAGTAAGCAAATAACTGAGAACAACTGTCTCTCAATTTTTGCTTAACAAGTCGAAGATGAAGAATAGTGCTACTCAAACAAAAGTGTTAACGGGTTTTCACCTGTTTTTCTCTTTATCATTTCTGGTTGAGCATTCAATGAACGCTTTCATTTTTAGTCGTTTCATGAACTGCGGGGTTGATCCGTTTGAAATGTAGGTTATTCTAGTTTCTCGTGATATTCCTAGTAGGTTATTTGTTTCCACAAATTGAATAACTAAGTTCTGAAATCAACTAGTATTACAAATAGAAAAATCTCTGTTTTTCACTCTGACCTGAACTTTCGCACATGAATGACTGTTGTACTGTGTAACTAGTGTGTGTCTCAGAAAAAAAGTATGTGTAACTAGGAACAACTGTTAACCTTCAAACGCGTTGTTATTTTTCCATACTGTTCGTCAATTACACAGTCACTGAAACATTTCAAACACAGCAGAACTCAGAAACGTGCAACGAAAAAGTTCACGATTCCTCATTAGAATGCTAATTTGATGTGAGTATTCAATTTACTTCTAGTATATTGGTTTTCCAGAAGTTCTACTCGACTACTCAAATGCTTGCTTCGTCAACTTCTGGTTGTGATGTGGTTAACAATGAGGAAGAACGTAGGTTATTATATTCAAACATAAATCTAAATATCTCATTCTTCCTGATATTTGGTCAACGTTCCCAAACTATAGCGTGTTTTGAGCTACAACGATAATTCTGTAAATTTACGGAAATGAGAGCTATAAAAAAGATTGAAAAACTTAATAAAGCATTTATTTCGATGATCAGACGGAAAATCACATCATTTTCTGTTTCAAGTGTTGTGATATGTTGTAGTTCCTACAGAAACGACAGGAACATCTCAAAATTCGGAGAAGAAAAAATCCAATTTCAAGTTTGCAATCTTTTTTCTGCACATTTTACGTGAACACTATCTTCACCTCAGTAAATCTCGTGTTCGGTTCACCCCACCTATACTTGCTATGAATGACAAAAAGTTGGTAAGATTCGGCTGTAACTTTTACGGTGCTGACTAGATTCTAAATCAATGCAATTGAGCCCGTACGATTTTTGATCAAAAAACCATAGTTCACCATAAAACCATAAAACCATAGAGTTTTACAGTAACCGCCTCATCTTCAATAGCTCCTCTGAGAAGTATTCGAACCGATTCAGAAATTGATGAGCTACAAGAAACTGGATGTTTTTTCTTCAAAAATCAGGTGGGCTGTTTCGAGATAGACAATTTATTGCGTAATTTGCCTTATACAACACCAAGAAAACTGAGACATTCATCATTTTTCGCCTCATGTTATGTTCTAGTAAACTGGGTGGGATAATTCACTCTTTTCAACAAAACATTTGCCTTTGAGACATATTTGGAGAATACCAGACAGTTACACTATCTAACTGTTCAGGGAAAAGACGTCCTGATGAGTAGAACCTGTTTTGTACTTTTCGTACTTCTTGAACTTGTGTGTTGTGCACTGGGTGCTGCCTTCACTTTTGCCATATTTTGGCTGCAAGAAAGGTATGCTATAATATCTTTTTGGGCCAAAAAACAAACTTTGTTATGTAATTTGGGTGTAATAACTTTGAAATTCACGTGAATTGCAGCGACCTACATTAATCATTCATCAGTGGTTGAGGTTAGCAGAAATGACCGAATTGGTCGATTTCAAAGTTTAGTTTTGTTTTCTACTGCACTTGCAAGATAAAAACTTGGTCACGTAGTTTAACACCTTCCATTCACATTGTTAACTAAATGTTTTCTCTATGTTTCCTTTTTCTCGTAAATAGGAAGTGTCACATACACGTGTTTACTAAAGACACGTGTTCAATTGCGAATAAACGTTATGATCTATTCTATTAAGTTTGTTTATATGTTGTTTATATCAGTTTCTTCTCGATCGTAATTCACATTATATTTTAAGGAAAAAGGAAGCTGACCAGACGTGAGCAGAAATCTCGAGAACCCAAAAATCAGTAAAATCATGAAAGATAGATCACTTAATATTAAATGTTTATTGCATTTTTCTGTATTTTTAGTATGTACCGCACTATGTTGTTTGACAACTCTGGCCTACTAGCGGGAAAGTTTGACCTAGAATGTTTTCTCACAAATGATTCTTGCTAGTGCAGCTTATTACAAAGAGCCGAGCAGTAATGAACCAACTCGATTACAGTAACTCAGAAATGGGTAGAGAAAACTATTGTTCACTGGGCGTTATTTTTCATTCCAATCAGTCTTTAGTTTATATTTTGTAACTTAACATTAATTTATAGTAAGGTATATATTCATTTTAGTTTGTTTGATTCAAGTCGAATCTATCATATCAGGTATGTGGAGACCAAACATTACACCCTGGATTCGTTTGCCGTTTACTTCCGATCCACCCAAAACCAAAACCCGTAAATCTTCGAAAAAAGGGCAGATTGCATCGAAAATGCTAAACTATCAGCGCTATATAAGCGGACTCGCAATGAGAAAATTATCATATTCTCAGCTTGTCTTACCATTCTCACAATTTTGCAGAAGTATTCAGATTTTCAGTTTGACAACTCCTAAGAAAACGAAACGTGTCAGTTACTCGAAAAGTACTAACATAAATCTGGATATCACTGTACAAAAAGCTCATTCAACACTTTATCGTTGGCTAAAGTGAACTGACTAATTAAGGACACGATGATATAGAAAAGCAGAGTTGCATTTACCTTTGGCACTTCGAAATTGCATGCTGTTTCCTACAAAAATTGATTCTTCTACGTTCAGCGCTCAACGTATAATGTAGTTTTTGGACCGTATCTTATAAACATATATGTTAGTGAAAACACAGCACATGATATTGAATAAAGTTTACAGAAAATGAGAATCAGCGTTCTGTTCTTCTTCTTTGCCCTCGTCGCTGTGTCCAACGCATGCCTAGATGGACTCCTTGGTGGTGGTTCGATGGGAGGCGGCGGCTGTGGATGGTGCGTTTTCTCTCTATATTTCTCTTTCTGTCATCTTTCCCTGTGGTATTTTTCTTCTTCTCCTATTCCCCCCCCCCTTTCCGTTTTGCTTCTTTTCTATGTTATGGGAGGTGGCACGTATGATGGAAGGTGGTAGGATTAGAAATCTAGGTACTAGAAAACATCGAATATAGTCGCCATTTTCCCCATAAAGACGGCAGAGGGTTCAATTGATTGAGCTATGCGGGGCGAGCGGTCGTTGATTGGTTTGACAAATCCTATAGACTATGTTACATAGCGTATCATACGACTATTATTTTCTCTAAAACGCGGAGAGTTCGCTATATTTGAAATAATAATCAGTGTGCACATATACAATCATTGTGTTTCTTGTAATACCAATCCGTAGAAAAAAGAGTGTTATTTTATAATTCTGTTAGTGATTGGTATGATAACAACTGAATAAAACATTTTCAGTGGTGCTCCTCCCGCTCCTCCAGCCTGCGGAGGTGGTGGTGGTGGTTGTGGTGGCGGTAGCAGCGGTGGCTGTGGAGGTGGATCTTCTGGTGGTGGTGGATGTGGCGGCGGATGTTAAAACGCCAGAGATTCACAAACAATATGTCTGTACATTTGGAAAACATCTCATTTTCATAAATGTTTCTTACCTTTCTGTTGTTCTCCCATTGTTATGGTGTTGCGTAGAATACACCGGACGCGAGTATCTCACAAGAATTTATATGAACTGAGTGAAATTCGTTAAGATGGCTGAAATCCAACAGAGCATGAAGATCGATTAGACCGTAGACAATCGTAATCAGTATGTGTTTCTCAGATTTTCACACTCTCCTGTTGACAATGGGCCAGACCGAATAAAAATAAAGTTGGCTGCTATGACAGAACCTGGGGTAGTTGGTCGTTTTAATTCAGGTACCTAGGCGTATGAATTCCGGGAGTTAGACGTGCGTATACTAAGTCCCGGAATCCATACGCCTAAGTACCTGAATTAAAACGGCTATGTCCCGGATTTTCTAAAATGTTCAAACTGACACAACTGATCCACCAATCGAAATACTCCGTTTATGGCATGGTACTGGCAAGTTCGAGGGGTCCCCAGTGAATTAAAACTTTTCATAAGTGAAATTTTCAAAAAAATTTCCGGAATTTTGTATAACCCCGGAATTGAACCTATGACCCTCATCTTACTACCGCGCGCACTACCACTAAGCTACCCAGCTGATGGTATTCGATGCTCGCGAACATGCTTCATAGCTGGAGGGCAACTGGCATGCCACGTCTGGTTTGCATATATCTTTCTGCTTTAACTATGCTGGACCTTCAACTCCAATAGTTTGGTCATTAAACCAGTGTTTTAATATAGTTAGTAAACAAATGAGGCAGAGTCAATTATTCTGCTGAAGAGAGCTGTTGAATCTCTCTCTCTCTCTCTCTCTCTCTCTCTCTCTCTCTCTCTCTCTCTCTTTCTCTCGGACTATTTCTTTCTCTCTCTCTTTCTCGTTCTCTCTTTCCCTCTCTCTCTCTCTCGCTTTCTCTCGGACTCTCTCTCTTTCTCTCTTTCTCTCTTCCTCCTCGTCTCTCATGCAGAATTTTCAACGTTTTCAAACGAGAAGCAGTTTCTTTCATTTTCGAGTTTAGAAGAAGAAATATTTTCTTGAATGAAAAGCCTGATTTTGTTTTTTAGAAGAAACATTGTTTTCCATATATTCCTGATCATGAAACAAGTTGAACTGTCTGATATGAGATGGAGATGAAACCAAAATACAGTTCGATAAATTGGGGTATTTGGAAATTGGTATTGTCTTCTCTGCTTTTTCTAGTACAATCTCTAGAAGTTTTAGATCAATGAATTGAGTCATTCATTGTGAAAGACATCGATAAATTGAATCATTTATGGTGCAACCCTGAAAAAATGTGACAGCCTGAATATTTGACGAATTACTGTAGAAGGTTATTGACTGGTGAAACAGAGTATACACACCGCTGCGCATGTGAAGCAACCATTGGAAAATAATTGTACAGGATATACACGTTTGATTGTGCTACCATACCTGATCTTCGATGATTTCAGCCAAACAAAGCCGCACAGGGTGGGTTGATGAAGTAACAGTATATCAATTTTAGTGGACTTCTGGCATAGTTTTGTTTGACAAAAAATCGTATTGGTACACTAGGTTGTATCCAAATACCTGCAAGGCAAAGAGTCACTATGTGTTGGTTGGTCCCTTTCGTTCTATATCATTTTCAAACCGCCTGCCAAAGAGTTTTTGTCGCGATCATTATAAACATCACAAAGACACACCGCGGGTGATTTTCTGTTACAGATAACTTCAAGACACATTCAGGAACAAGATAAGCATTAATAGAGCTCTCGTCCGTATGAAAAAAAAATCACAAAGCGAATCCCGGATAGATTTGCATCCCAACTTTTCTTCTTCGTGTTCATCACAACAGATTTTTCATAACATTTGCATACATTTTTGTTTTGATTTTTTATCAGCGTAGAATGTCAAAGGAACAGAAAACACGTGTGAAGATATTTGTATTTGGTACTATAATTGCTTTTGTACTTATTATAAACTTTTGGCGTGGATTATCAGTATTCGACAACAAAACCACGTCAGTTCAGCTTTCTACAAGACAAACGGTTGTTGAAGAACAAAGACAAACTCTCGAATAATGATTAATTACATAATGTCGCCTTCAAATTACGTGGTTTTGAGGTGTCTGTACCTCAAACACTAAAGAACGTTTAGTTTTTTCTCTGTTGCAAAAGCTTTTTGGACTTCTTACAACATCCATCCCACAATAGCCACATATCGACCAGCGTTCGTGCGCAGATGTTATACATATTAAGAGTCTGCCTCGTTGTATAACAGTATCTTACTCGATTCTGTGAACCGATAAGTAGGTAACTTCAATGAAACACAGCTTTCATAACAATGAACGCGAACGTAGGTTGTATTGGGACTGTATTTTTCTAGGGAATTTTTCTCACTTCACGACAACTTAACGATTTTTATGTCCGCTGCCGCACATCGTCTTCCGAAGAACGGCAGTGTTTTCTGTTGGGTTATGACCAGCCCCAAGTACCACTCAAACAGAGTGAGTTTCGTAAAAACAACCGGTGAATTATTATTTAAAATAACGTGAGTTTGAAATAAGCAGTTGATGGATTATCAAAACAAGATAGGCAAAATCTCACATCCAGACTGACTCACTATCGCACAAGATTGGCGATATTTCACTAGCTTCTTGATTGAAAATTATTACCCAATGACGTTTATTTCTCAATTTTCACCTTTTACGCATGATTTGATCAGTTCAAAACAGTTGGTTTTCGAGTTTCAAGTAGGGCTCAACATAAGTTTTTTTCCGAATCCAGTCGAGTTTCGAGTCTGGAAATCGTTTTTGATTACAGGTTTTGGCCGTTAATGAAACCTGGCTGCCCCGTTGTGATCATGGAGAGTTTTTCTCGACCGAACCAATAGGAGACGAGTCAATACCGTATTCTACTGTATTCACTAACATGGACGATAGTTGTGAAAAACTCTTCCTGAAAACAAGAAGAGCATTTTATCTCATCTATAATATGTATGAACTAGGGTTCGACTGGTATTTCAAGGTTAGTTAATAAAAAGGAGTTTCCTTTTCTTCAAAATGGGGAATTCTCGAAGTTTCTTCACGGTTTAGTGGAACCCCTAAGTTATAGGGTTCCACTAAACCGTGAAGAAACTCTCAGAACTCGCTGCGCAAAAAAATGACAACTAATGAGTTTCGACTTACTTGACGAGCAAATAACCAAACATATTGTCTGTGTTCTGTATTTGTTGCGTGCCTTATGAGAAGTAATACAACGGCGATCGATTACCTAAGGGGACCGTTTCTCTATAACTCTGAAAAACCCCTGCAACTTAAAATACCGGACTCGCCAATTTTGTAACTTAAAATACCGGGCTCGCTCGATTTGTAACTAAAAATACCGGAGTCAGCCAGACGCCTTGGCGCACGCAGTATGCGCCAGCAGAAAAGATGGACGCAAATATCGACACCGTTGCGAATTTCAACGAAATATTTCAAAGTGTTCAGATTTTTCTTTGTTTAAATTTGTTTTGTATCTGTATATAGTTCATGTAAATGATTAAAAATTTGTTTTGAACAGCCTAGAAGGTAGTTTCGTTGACCCCAATGTTCTAAAGTCTTGAATTCGGGTTTTTATTTTTGAAACGTGTTTTCGTCCGAAAATTTTCTATTCAAGAGCGTTATGTTAACTTTATGTTCACTTTTATCAAACGTTTCCAGTTTTTCTAATATTCGCTGGATGAATTATATTCCTTGGAAATATTCCTCTTGCTTATGTGTGGTGCCTGGCTGAGGAAAGTTTAAATTTGCAGAAAATCTATTCCGACATATTTGAAGGTGAGTTAAACTATTTACCCTATCAAAAAAATAGTTCACACCCAGTTTAAAGTTCGTTTTGACATTCTGAAAAAAGTTGTTTCATGTTTTTTTTCTGAATATACTTATGGGTTGGTTTTGGGAGCAAAGTAATGAGGCTTACCAGTTAAGTTGTTCACTTCATTTAAAGAGGACTCTAGCTCATAGTTCACAGATTAGTATTATGGCTCAAACAAGTTCGACATGGTAAATTAATAAACAGTTCAGTTTGACCCCATCACTGTTTAGGACCATACCAGTTTTTAATTAAGAGCCGATATGACTTAAACTTGAATAATTTACAATGTGGAGCTCTTTTCTTGATCAAAAATACATTCGCGTAACTGTTTTAAGCTCTTTCCTCTTTTCAGCTGTACTTTTTTTGAAAACGGACTCCCTTTTCGCCTTTATCGAGAGATTTTTGTATTTTTAATGCATAAATTTGCTTCAAATTCAGTGGAAGAACGGGTTTAGTTTTCTAATAATGAGCACACCTCGCGCGTTTTCATGTTATACAAAATGTTTTTCAGTCCGGAATATTCTGCTTATATTCTGTTTACTACGATGTGTATATTGTGAGTGGTTGGAGGTTGGACATCGACGTTTTTGATTCAAGAAGTTCAGGTTCAGGTATGTTACTAGAACTTTGAATTATGTTGTTACTGTTCACGAACATTCGGTTTGAAGTTACTTTCTTCCGGTGAATTTCTTTGCGCACCCAATTAGCCCGAACCAGGTGGTTCGTCTTCGTCCCAGCCCGAACCCGGACTGTTTTCTTTTCACTTCCTTTGTCCTTCTTGAAAGCATTAAGTGACGAAAAACACTTGTATATTAACTTGCTATTGTTGAGCTCTGGCACAACCCTCATTAAATTCTCCAAAATTAAAGGAAAAAGCAGAAAAACGGGCTCCGTTTTCGGTCTACTTCCAAGTATGTCTCTGTTTTCGATTGAAAAACATCGATTTGTCCATTAAATTCGACAACCAGATGTCTTTCAAAGATTATTTCTTCGAATTTGGCAGTCGAACTCACTTGTGTGAGCCATTAGAAATGAAAGAAGAAATTTACGTGAAAATAGTCACTGAGACCTTTTCTATAAAAATGTTTTGGATTGCAGATTTGGTTTTTACAAATTACTACAATGAAATTTTCTTCGAAATGATCGATTTTGATTGAAAACGTTATGAATTTCATTTAGATTGGCTATAACCTTCGAATCGTAGACTTGTGGTACATGATGCAATTATACTTACATATTGGTTCGAGTCAGAAGAACTGAAACTGATTCAGGTTTGTTCTCTTTCCTTTAGTTTTCTTGATTTGAAGGAAGTAGAAATCAAGTGGTTGTTGCGAATAGCCTACAGTATAACTGTCCGAATATGTCTGCATCTGATAACTTGGATTTCATTGGCAAATTTCTTCCCGAACCGACTCTTTCCGAACCAAAACGGAATCGATTCTTCCCGAACCAGTTCGTTCGGTATAGAACAGAACCGTTTGCGTATTGAAACCGAACCAACGCTACACAGTCGACCAATTTCAGCATTAATTACATGAATTGGTTCGGTTCCAACTTTGTTGGCCCAAAATTGGTTCGCTTCTAGAACGAACCAACGGGTTCGCGAAGAATCGGTTTGGTTTTGGTTTGGGAAGAGTCGGTTCGGGAAGGAATTCATCGATTTCATTACGAGTTATGGGCAAACCCTGTAGTAAACACGTAGTAAACATCAGTAAGTCGTGCCCGCTTGCCAAAAGTAACTCTTTCAATGATTGAATGGTTCACATACAACATACATGTAACAGTGATTTTCTGTGCAAAATGGGCGAATTTTCATGACATTAGCGGAAAGCCAGCCCGTTTTTGGAATTTTTTTGCTGGCTTTGCGTACAACTTTTAACTAATGTAAAACTGATGACTGCACGCTCTTGTAGTTACAAATACGCAAAATCACATTGCACTTTCCAGATAATTGCCAGATCTCGCTTGAAACTATCACCTCTAAAGGCTTTGTACGATAGTGAAATTATTCATCAAAAAAGAAAAACTTGGGATTTTTCAAGCTAAAAATTTTTAGCTTCAGAACAAAGTTAAAGTGATTACGAAACTTTATGTACATTCTTCTTTTTCAAGGACATAAAAGCAGTCTCGACAACATTTCGCGGTATGGTATTGATGTCATCCATCATGTGTTCTACTAATTTCTGTGTTTTTTCATAAATTGATCGCCTTTGCTATGGATCATAATCCATTAGATTCAAGATCTAGAATGATCTCGATTTAAGAGATAATATTCTCTTCAATAACTGTCTTCATCTTAAACTACTGTCATATAACAAAAACCAAGTTCTCAACCGTCTCTACGGGTATTTTTTCTACAGTTCTTATCGAATTTTAACGGGTATTAAAGTTAGCCGCATTTATTGTTCTCGTTTGCTAACCGTGTTCTAGGTCTTTTCTTTCTCTTTTGTGAATTTGTGCTTGAAGATTTTTGATTTTTATCCGGTGTATAGTATTAGTTTTGCGGTTTTTATGATGTGTTTTTTTATAATATTACATTGAATAAATATTTATTCCTAAAATGTGTTGTTTTATATTCTGAAACAAGTTTAGAGAGGATTATTTTCGGTTTTGGTTTGCCCGGGTATTTTTTTTACTTGCCAACGACCCCGGTATTTTAAGTTACAGCAGGCACCCGGCGCGCGCCAGCCTGTACAGCTTAAAATACCGAAGAAGATGCAGGCTTAAATACTGGTGTCGAATTAGCCTGCATCTTTCCCGGTATTTTAAGTTGCAAGCGTTTTCACAGAATTTGGAACGATTGAAAAAACGAAAACGCAAGATACCAATAGATGGGAGAAAATGTCGATAACTAACCCTTCTACGAGCCCAACTATAGAATATAGAGTTTCATGTATCGCCCGGCTTTTGGCCGAATAGTGAAGTCGATTTTAGTACACACAATATTGGAAAGTTTGCACCAGATTTGATTGTGTTTTTTTGTTTAAGCAAACATTCTTAACTTGAATCACCCAACTAGAAAGAGGCGGTATATTTGAAGTGGTGTATTATGAATTATTTGAAGGCTGACGACGACACCTACGTGATCTGGGAAAATCTGGAAGCATACCTAAGAACTCTCGACCCACAGAAACCATACTTTCTCGGACATACATTCAAATCCCATCTGGTAATTTGTGAGACTGTTCGTAGACACCTGTTCTCTGTCCCAATATGGAGGTGTACTTTGCATCGCACATCTAATAATATGCGTTCAAATCGAAAAGTCGACTAGAGCTCGTAGAACAAAGTTTGTTAAAAATATTTGGCTGAAAAAAGTCTCATGTTGAAAGTTTTGTGTTGATGCAAAAATAAAAAACAAACTGCAAAGATGGTCTTTTAGAAAAAGACAGAAAATTAGAAGAGTTCAGGAAATGATGTGGTGTAAATTATAAATCATTGCTGTTGTGGCCAATTAGTTCCCGAATTGAAAACTCTAACCGATTGTTCCGAGTGTTTCGGTAACAAACCAGTTCCGTACTCGAACCTACACAGAACCGAAGCAAAGTCGCGTTCTCGACTTATTTTTGGCACTGATCCCTTTCGTTGGTTTCGTCTAATCATTTCCGATACGTTTTGGTCCTGAAATAAACCACGCAGTTTGGGTTAACACTGGTTCGGGAAAAACCGGTTTGGGAAAAGTCCACCTTGAATGGAGTTTTTTTTCTTTGTATTGAAGTTTTCTCTCAGAAAGATGGTTTCCAATCAGGCGGGGCCGGCTATATTCTATCCAAAGCTGCGCTGAAACTATTCGTGGAGAAGGCATATTTTGATCAGAACACTTGTTCTTTCGACGTCTTTGAAGATGTAGCCATCAGCAGGTAGCATAGCCCGACGCATCTTATTCGGGATTTTTGAAATTTTTTGAAATAAAACGTAGAAAACATTGAATTTGCCCATGACACAGCGAGTAAATAAACGTACTTATCAGGTGCCTTGCTAACATCGGAATTTTGCCAACGGACACTCGTAATTCAAATGGTCAACATAGATTCAATCCGACCAACTCAACGACGTTGTTCAACCTCAAACAGGACGACGTCAGAAATTACAAATGGCCATGGAGAAGGGTGGGTAACATGTTCATTTGAAGCCAAACCGTCCTATTATTTTTGTTTGGTGTATTAATGAATGGATTGGAACGAACGATCCGAGGGGCAAAAGCACACATTGTCACGTAGTTGCTGAACACTTTCTCCAATTTGTGAACGTTCAAACACAGTTAAATTGGTAATATTGAAATGTGCCATGGCGCGCGAATTTGTGTTCTACGTGATTTGTAGCCAGCGAATATTTCAGCAATACGAAGTGTTTGCTCCTGAGATGATAACACTACATCATGTGACTCCGGAGAAGATGAGAGACTATGACATCATGAGATATCGGACTAAGATCGACTATAGAGGAAACTAACTGTTTTTATTTATACCTAAGAGAATTGTTTGTTTATTGAGATCTAGAAAAGCTCAGTTGTTCGCGAATATATAATTATTGTACGGTTATTGCTGTTTTTTAACAAAGAGTTGTTGCTGACGAATAATCCTTGTCAAGTTATAAAACAACAAAATCAGTAGTAATGTTGAAAACAAGTGTCAGGAGAGAGCTATTCAGTGCCGAAAAAAAAATTATTTGAAAGAATAAATAGAGAAAGACAACTTCCGTGTTCTCTTGCTCGAGTTTGGCAATACAGAACGTTTTGAAAAAAGGTTTCCGATTTTCCCGTAACATCAACGTTTTTTTCGTAAGATCATTGTCTGGTCATTGTCACTTTTCAAAAACAGAGCAAATAGTTTATTGTCGTTACATCCGTGCATGGTAGATTTCTCATCTCTCTATCAAATTGACAGCCTAACCGATGGTTGACCTAGAAGCAACGTTTTGCCACATTTGAATTCGCTCAGTCCAGTAATTCCTGAAGATTTTGGAATAGTTCCATGCTTGTCTAGACATTCTCATTTCAGCTTCTTGCAACATAGATGTGGTGAGCTGAAATACTCTTCATGAGGCATTCGAAATAATCGGTATAATGGTGCGAGCAGTAGAAGAATTTATAGTACAATACTGCTACAAGTGCTGTCCAATGACAAAATAAGCCACCTCCCAAAATTAGTTAGCGAAACAAAACCTCCTAATTGGCCCTAAGGTCCCATTAATGTAGTGGACACATTGTCCAAACGTGGCCAAACTGGATTTCAAATTACTGTTTTTATAGTTTTTCAGATTTTTGGCAATACTTTCATTTGTTCAATTCTACAATTAACCAAGTGACCAACTCTTTCTTAGTGACCTCTTTCCCAGGTTGGCTTAGAAAATAACAACATGTTTGTTACTAAAAAAACCGGTTAGATTTTCCCGTATATTCCGGATCAATGAGGAAGAAACGTGTACATTAAAAAATGAATCCACAAGTAGCACTCTCTCGCCGTCGTACAGTTTGTCGATCGGACTTCGTTCGACTATGGGAATGGCACCCATGAGAATGGACTCCCAACTGTAAATATAGTTGAAACACAGCCAATAAAAATACGGAGCATAAAACAAGAGACTTGTAGATAAATGTGCAATGAGTCAAACTGCTGAATACCAATGTGCTTTGCTGCTCCTGACCAGTATTCGACTTATGTTCATCTGTGTTTCAGAAACTACCTATTAACCTGGTTAATAGTTCAGTAACTAGTTTCGAGCATATTTACCAGACTTTCATGAAGAAAATCGGTTTGTCAGATTTAAAGCACTTGCACATCGTAGTCATACTATAAAGATTTGAAGCATAGTTGGATTACCCACACATACACCATTTCACTCACGTGCGATGACAATCGTATCCGTGCCCTCTTGGAGATAGCACGAACTTAGTTTTCGAAATCGATTGGAGATAATCATACCAAGAAGTGCGTGAGGTTCTGAATGCATTACCATCAGGCACAGGAAGGCGGAATGGAACAAAACCAATATCACAAAAATACGTTATAGGCTCTTGTTATAGATGAGGTATAGTTCGCACATTCGCCAATTGGACTTGGGCAGCTTGCCAATGAAATTTCAAGAGAGTGTTTGAACATGTTGAATAACTTCAAAACAATGGAAGTTCATGTAAAGCGTTCTTCCCCTTAGTTATAATTCGTATTCAGAAATACTTCCTGTTGTATCCTTAGATCACTAGGATGAACACTAATAACATTACAGATATCAACACAGAAGTTATACCTGTAGAACAGAGGAGACGGGAGAGAGAGAACCGGTTTATTACCAGGCGAGACGATACAATGCTCAAACAGGCAACAATATGGCACAGTCACTTCTCACGTGAACGCGCACTATGCTAATGAACTATAGTTCGTTTCAACCATCGATTCGTAAAAAGTGGGGGACCAGAAAGTGTGTGAGTTCTGTTCGGTTTCACCGTTTTCTGCAAAATGTGAACAATACGATGTTGTGAATGAGTGTGCAACAAAAAAAGAACAATACATTTGTTTGCACTACGGTTCACAAAAAACAGAATATACAAAGTATAACTTGAACGTAAAAGTGCATAGTGGTTTCCCCTAAGAACGTTGTGAACCGTTGTGCAAACAAATGTATTGTTCTTTTTTTGTTGCACACTCATTCACAACATCGTATTGTTCACTTTTTGCAGAAAACGGTGAAACCGAACAGAACTCACACACTTCCTGTCCCCCACTTTTTACGAATTGTTCTTTTTTTGCTAGTTGTACTAGTACAACCAGTCCTAGAGTTGACTAGAAAAACGATTTTTGAATAGTGGTAACTATCAAACATCCTGATATCCTGGACGTTCCAAGTTTTCAAACGATGTGATCCTGGGTTTTCAAAATAATTTTAGCGCCAACTAATCTCTTAAATTGGCGTGATAGGCGGAACTTGTTGAAAAACATCTTTTTTTCCGCTTCGTTAATTGAAATCTGAGTATTGTGAGAAATATGCGTCATTACAGTACAAAGAAAATCTTTTCTCAATTGGCGCGAACGGGCGCGCCAATTGAGATATGGAATATGTTACTCTAAATGGTAACAAATAACTTGGAATGAATGGCCTCGACCAATTAGCATAATTTCCGACTGTTTTTTGGTTCAGAAACCCTATTTTCAATTTTGGCGCCAATTGGCGAATAAAGTACCGTTTTGGCGCAGAATGTCGAAGAAATGTTGGTATCCAAGCCGTATTCGTTAACTATGTTCATAGTTCGGACATCTGTTGAACATTTCGCTCGTTACCCTACTTGCCTGGCGTTGTTCTATTTTGGCGCCACTGGGCGCCAGCGTTTGGCGACAAATACAAACCATGACACCAAATTTCCAGAGAAGGCTGGGATTCACTAATCTAACCTCTGTGCAAAATTTCGGAGCATTTCATCCATGGGAACACATATTTTCCAGCTTCTGGCGCCTATTGGCGCCCGCGCCAAGCGCCAAACAAAACGTGACATCACCAAACTTTCGGGGCCGCGCTAACTTTGGGGTTTACACATGTGTGCCAAATTTCAGCCGAATCCGTCCAGTAGTTAAAAAAATAATTTTCTATGCGGACATTGGACGAGCGACGAGCGACGAGCGACGAGGGACAACGGAAATTTTCGTAACGACACGACAGCATAACTTTTTTCAACTTTGACCGATTTCCCTAATTTTTTCACACAACATTTATTTGATAGATATCTAGCTCTCTCTCTTTAATTTCAAAAAAATGTTTCATTTGAAGACTTTTGTGGTTTGGAAGCCAAAAATGGGTGCGCAATGGCCAAACCAAACACAACTCACACGCAGCGCTTCGCGCTGCGCGCGATAGCAGCCAGTTACAGTAGGTTCGAGTGGGCGGAGTCAATTGTGTTGGAAAGTTTCCAACAGCGATGAGACTAATCAAAATTGTGCACCAGCTGGGTATTGAACTCAGCTGTGATGGTTGGTGCGGCGCCCACAAGCAACCGGCAATCTGAACATGGTGGCCTGAACTAAAAACAGTGATACCCAACCATCTTTTCTGGCCGTTTTTCAATGCTCATTTTATCGCACAAAAAGTTATTTTTATTACTCCCCCATTATGTGGAAATCTTTTGAAAACAGAAAAGTTGCAAAAATCCTAAAATAACCAGTTTTCGAATTTTTATTTGTAATGAAAAGACTGACAAGCTGCCAGATCAATTGCCTGCAATGTAGGGTGCGCTCGGCCAGCATGGCTGACTACTATCGATGGGTGAAACGAACTATAACATGTTAAAACAGGTATAGACCAGATGTCTACTACTCAACACCTCCCTTTTTAGTAACTAAACTACGGGAGACACAAAACTGAATGAAACGAGAAATCGGCTGTAGACAGCTTCAGCAACAGAACACAGCTGTAGACAGCTTCAGCAACTTGACTGGAGACGGAACCACGTAGATGACGATGCACGACTTCTCCGATTGACATCAGGGACACAAGACTGAGTACATTCATGACTCATAACCACTTTCGTAGCTATCACGCATATTCGACAGTTCATCGTCAGACGGCACCCTCTTCTCCTCCTTCAAATTTTGCATCAAAACATGAGCGAATCTAGAAGTTTCAGGGTTGAACAACGACTGTTCCTGCCGTATTCCATTCTGAACACATTCGCTACGGAATCGTTCTGTCATGAACTGCGTACTGAGACTAGTAACAATTGTCTTCGGCGTTTTTCCAACCAACTTGAACATTTCAGACAATGTAGAAGCTGTTGTTCTTGGTGTGCAGTCTTTCATCTCTGCCACATCAGTCCACTTAGTCTCAGAATCTTCGAGAACTAAGTACGATAGACCTTTCACGGGATCAATGACGTCCACATAGACTCTATCATTCCATTTTCTTTGCGAAGATGACATTTCGCTGTCACTGATCGATGAACTTCCGTTCTTGTTGAGTTCTTCCTTGGCCTCAACCTTTGCCACAACACTCTTCACCTTCTCTCTCACTTGAGGTTTCAACGAGCTGTTGGTACATTCACTCGATCGATCTTTGATCTCACTTTGACCAGTCATCATCTTCAGGTAATACTTCATGTTCTAATTCTGAGTCAACCAATCAAGGCCAACCAGACTACTTGAATGAGAAACATAGGCACAACCAGTACCGTATTCACCTTTCATCTTGAAATCGCAGTTGAGTACACCGAGCACTTGCATAGGCTTCTCATTGGCATTGACTACTCCAACTCCAGATTTCACGAGCTCTGGCTTACCAAGCCTCTTCCAGTCGTGTACATTCAACAATGTCATGTCCGAGCCAGTATCGAGTTGAAAATCGACTTTCACACCTTCGATGACTACCGGCAGGTAACGTCTCACTGCGTTCACCTTCACGTTTCTCTCTGAGAACTCTACAACCACCGAGTTGTTCACACAAGCTCTTTCAGATGAGTGAGCGGAGTACTTGACTACTTTTTTTTACAAAACTCTTGCTTGTGACCGCTCTTTCTGCACTTGCCACAGGTCCACTTCTTGGCCTTGCAATGGTTAGATAAGTGACCATTTTCACCGCAGTTCCAACACAGTCTACCACCATGTTCAACTGAACGATCTTCTTCATGAGATGTCACTCCATATACATGAGTTGTATCGGACTCAATCATCTTAGCATCACGCTTCAGACTGATCCACTTGTCACACTCACTGTACAAGTCTTGAAGCTTGAATTTCCGTTCGGCCTGGTCTTCTTTGTCCAAGTACACAAAAAGCATACGACGCAAGTCAATATCTTTGACTGACTTCAATCCACACACCCATAGTCATGCCTTCAGACCATCACTATCCAATTCATGAATTTTTGCCTTTTCACACTCTTCGTTCACACGTCCAGTGTACTCTCGGAAATCTTCATAGACTAGCTTCTCAAGCTTCAGGCGCTGATATCTTGTGGTGTACAATGATCTTTTCACGTCAAACAGCTCCTTCAGACGCTGTACGGTATCATCGAACCCGACTTCAGATGGATGCAGTGGCAGAATCTGTCTCTTGTACTGTTCGAACGCACTGTCACAGAGTTTCCCCATCAACAGCCTAACTCTTGACTTTTTGTCCAACTCGGCACCATCAACTGTGAACACCTCTCCGTACCTGTCATACCAACGAGGGAGGGAAGGTCAGATCACTCTCTGCATCGAAGAAAAATGTACTCAATCTTGTGTTCAACTCAGCCATGAGCCTAGCACTACCATTCACTGGACTGAATGATACATCTGCATCTTTATCAACACCTTTTCCAGATATCAGTTGTATCAGTTGCTTCATCTGATCTTGCTGCTGCTTCATTTGCTCTTGATGTCTCTCATCTTGCTTTTGCATCATCTCAATCAATAATTTTACCTCAGCCATCTTACTGGTGAATATTGAGCACTTGACTACAAAAACAATTGGACTGTTTCTGAATATGGGTTACCACTGACTGTAACTTATTCCAAATAGAGCAATGAACTGGCTGCAAACGCGTTCTCTCCTCTCTTTTCAGTAAATGATTACTGAATTATTTCTTGTGTACCAAACACAATGGTCACACAAAGTCACTATGGACTCTCGAGACACTAGACTGTATTTCAAGAGTTGTCTAGCAAAGATTTGACAAAAGGACGTTTCATAGCATCAGATAGATCAATAAGACGTGAAAAGGGTACATCTTCTTTGATAGATATTTTGAGTGGGCGTGGAGATTTATCTTGACGAAGTTTCCCCAAACGGTGAAGTATATTGATGGACAAAGGAGAGATAGAAATCAAATTGAAGATAGAATTCACCTTTTCAGTCGTATTTGAGTCCTCTGGGAGACCGTAGATTGTAAGGCAACGGCGATCGTGGAAGCGCTGTATCTCCGATTGAACAATAGTGGGAATAGAATGAACGATGGTGTCGAGTTTCTTGTTGAGTGTTTTTATTTCACTCAAAATGGTGGAAAAATGGGTTCGAAGTGGTACCATTTTTGGACGAGGGGTTGGCATATCAATCAATCGCGAGGGGTCACCTCACACGACCGAGACAAGGGGTGGACTGATGAGACAAGGGGTGGACTGATGAGACAAGGGGTGGACTGATGAGACAAGGGGTGGACTGATGAGACAAGGGGTGGACTGATGAGACAAGGGGTGGACTGATGAGACAAGGGGTGGACTGATGAGACAAGGGGTGGACTGATGTGACAAGGGGTGGACTGATGAGACAAAGGGTGGACTGATGAGACAAAGGGTGGACTGATGAGACAAGGGGTGGACTGATGAGACAAGGGGTGGACTGATGAGACAAGGGGTGGACTGATGTGACAAGGGGTGGACTGATGAGACAAAGGGTGGACTGATGAGACAAAGGGTGGACTGATGAGACAAGGGGTGGACTGATGAGACAAGGGGTGGACTGATGAGACAAGATTCGGGGTGGACTGATGAGACAAGGGGTGGACTGATGAGACAAGGGGTGGACTGATGAGACAAGGGGTGGACTGATGTGACAAGGGGTGGACTGATGAGACAAAGGGTGGACTGATGAGACAAAGGGTGGACTGATGAGACAAGGGGTGGACTGATGAGACAAGGGGTGGACTGATGAGACAAGGGGTGGACTGATGTGACAAGGGGTGGACTGATGAGACAAAGGGTGGACTGATGAGACAAAGGGTGGACTGATGAGACAAGGGGTGGACTGATGAGACAAGGGGTGGACTGATGAGACAAGATTCGGGGTGGACTGATGAGACAAGGGGTGGACTGATGAGACAGATTCGTCATTGTCTACTTTCCATGTTCGCAAGTTCGAAACTCCGGAGCAGCGAAGGGCCGGATTCCTCGCCAGACAGGCCAAACGAGATGCCACCGCAGCTGTTCCGACCACACTACAAACTACGCCAGCCCCCGCAGAAACAAAAGAAAGCGTCGCCAAAACAACTTCGCCTGTAAAGGTACCCACAGAAGAATCTAGTGATGATGAATCCCTTGCTAGTGAAGATATTGTCGAATTTGATGATTTTCATGATAAAATGGTGAAACGTCTTCGCCAAATCTGGGACAACGGTGGCTATGTTCCAGACCTATATGCTTTATTCCGTAAACTGCATTATAAGGACCAAAAGTTTGTATCTGATCGTTACTTCGAATTGTATAATTTCCGCCTTCACCAATAATTTACTGTTTTGGCTATATTTTTGGCTAATATTCAACAGATTTGTCACAATTGTCCCGTAGTTTGTGTTTGTATATTGCTCTTCGTGCGACTGATATTGATTTGGCCCCAATGCAAGTTTGCTAATCAGACATTAACCTATGTATGCATTTCTCTTCATGTATGTTTTTTTCTTATTTAGAGCGTCCCTTTCTATAATTCGCCTGCTTGGTATGTATGTCTGAAACCTAAATCGTGCACTTTTAGTCGAAAAAGAGAGAAGCAAATGAAGCAAATGCACTTTTCGTTGAAAACTGAGAAAAGCCGTGAGCGAACGTGAGCTGGATGCATTTAATTTCTCATTGGCAGTATAGTGTGGGAAGGGTGGATCATATTTTTTTGTGAAAACGCTTGCAACTTAAAATACCGGGGAAAATGCAGGCTAATTCGACACCAGTATTTAAGCCTGCATCTTCTCCGGTATTTTAAGCTGTACAGGCTGGCGCGCGCTGGGTGCCTGCCATGCCAAGTAACTTAAAATACCGGGGTCGTTTGCAATTAAAATTTCCGCATTACCGGGTTCCCCGAACCAAAAACCTTTCTTCCCGAACTTTTCCAGAACAGAAACCAACAAATTTCAGTTCTAATATCTTCATTAATTGTGACAAAATGAACAATAACGAAGAGAACACATAGATAAACTAAAAATCCGAGAGAAATCAAAACAACTCCAATAAGTTGATATAAAAGGAATAGTATAAAACTTAAAAGACCTAGAACACGGTTAGTGAATGATAACAAAAACACATGAGTAAAACAGTTTTTAAAACACAGAGAACCCATGGATATACAAACGTTTGTACAAAAAACATCATTTGTTCGTCCATAATGAAGCAACGGTTGAGATCATTGTTATAGTTATAAGAAGTCTCTCGAAAAGAAAGTACTTCAAATCAAAAATTGAGTGACTAATGACATAAGCAATCTGTTGATAATGAAAAAACAAAGTGTTGATAATGGAAAAAAACAAAGAGAAAGACTAGAAAACATGATAAACCTGTGATCAACGTAGCAGAATGATATTGCGATGGCTCTTCTTATTGTGCTTCTCACGGCCACCCTGAAGAAACGTGTATCAATTATATATCATATACCAGAACCAACCCGAACGTATGATGTTCATGTCAATATGGGGCTTGTTGATTAGGAATTTGTCAATATCTCGTATCTCACCACCAATATGATGAAATTCGGTAAAACTTCTCTCTGTCACAGCGAATCACACATTACATGTAGTGTAAACATTCTCGAGATATTCTGAGCAATCAAGTAACATGTAACACTCGTGTGTTTACAGAAAAGCGAAAATGCGAAAAATATACCCCGATATTGAAACAATATCTAGATATTGAAAAGTAACTGTGAACTGATGTGAACGAACACAAGCATTTTGAGCAGTTTCCAGATTATGGAAACACTTCGTTTACTTTTATGTTCATCCCTTCTAGTCAAGAGAAACGAGAGAGAAAAAATGAGAAAAGAGGAACAAACCTTCTCAATATATTATCCGGACTCGAACCAAGCAAAATCGTCTCGAAAAAAGTAAATCTAATCCAACGAGACTACCACGAAGTCTACGATTTGACGGCAATAACGAATCTACCTAAAATTCATTACGTTTTAACTCGCCCTAGACAACTTTAAGACCTGCCTATTTTGATGAACGAATGAAGAGATATGTGCTCACTTTTTTTCCGCAGGACAATTCCTTCTATTTCGCTCCTATTCTATCAAAAACCGAGACAAATTTGAAACTTGGCGAAAACGCGAAAACCGAGCCTCTTTTATAAGTTTCCTACTTATTCTGTGGTGCTGGCGTGCTGCCGTGCTGGTGAACAGTTCGCCTGAGTGCGACAATATCAGATTTATAATGCAAAACAAAGGGAGAAACGAACTTCAAACCAAGAACCTAACTGTCGTAAAAACTCAAAAGTTGATGTTTAGTAATCTAATAACATACCTGAGCTCCTGAATCAGAAACATCGATCAACCCAAGTATTTTCCAAAACCAGTTCACCATTAGAGTAGAAGGAATAGGAGCGGAATACCAAAAACTGAAAAAAGCATTTGAATACTGTGAAGGCTGGTGAGGTATGCATATTCTTGCAAAAAGAGACCCGTTTCTCAACCTAAACACTAAATTATGTCGAGCTTCATGGTTGCCGGTTTGAATAGTTCTGGTATTCGGAGCAACCTGGAAGGAATCCGCAGTGCTCCAAGCAATCTGGTATCACTTATGTTCAGTGTTCACAGAAAAGTAGAGTTACTGGCCTACTCACTTTTAATTCAAATTTTAATCGCATAATTTTAATCCGAACGGGTCCTTTTAGAATAGTAACACCTTACTGGTATGTGCTTTCTGCTTTCAGTGAGGCGCAACGCCGTGACAGTGCTTTTGAGAAAGACAGAAAGAATGCGGAGCTGTGTAAACTAATTGTTTTAATAACAGCCAGATTGAAGGCATAACACTAACAACCTAGCAACGTACCTGAACTCCGGGATCACAGTTCAGAACAATCCCGATCTTGAAAGCAGGTATTCTGAACTGATAAATCGACCCACTTGCGAAAGGGCGATCATAGTAAAAGAAATACCAACATACAGTCGAGCACTTAGAACTGGAACTGAAAAAAACACATTTCAACTGATTAGTAAATATTGACCATGATTGACTGAATTCCGACTGTCTCAAAATAGACCGCTTTTGCATGATACGTAGGCAAAACTTTCCGATATGGGCGAAAGAAAGCCCGCTTCTCAAAATTTTTCTGTTACTTGGGCATTAATATTAATGTTATGAACATTGAACTCTCAAACGATCAAGTTTTCTCAGATAGGACAAGAATGTTCGTTTTGAAGTCCCTTGGTTATGAAGCATAGCTGAAATAAACAGGGCAAGTACGTCTGAGAAAGGAAAGGGGCCAATAGAATGATGATCTGATGGCTATCGCATATTTCACCATCAACGGACATCTCTGGTGAGAAAAAAAACAGAGAAACAGCTGAGAAGCTGACTTTATATATGTCGGGTGATTTGGTCTAAGATGGTCCAACTCCCCCCGTTGTAAGAGATTATTGAGAATTGAGAAAATGCTCAACTTTATAACGCTGCGTCATTCAAAACACTATGAAATTGTCTTTGTGAAACCTCTTGCTCGTCAAACCTAACTTAGAAACTAAAAATGACATGAGCATGTCGTGTTACTCCCACGCAAACGGCAATCGAAATATGTGCCTAGCTACACACGAACCAACTCTCATCAGAAAGAGAATGTCAATATTAAATTGAGTGTGAATATGACTGTTGTATAATGAGACCGACTGACTGACTCACCTTCAAACGTCTTGAAACAGGATCCACGAATTTTGTTGACATAATTTTATATTCATGCGCTAGACAGAAGCAATACGAAACTTTGAGCATATTTCATCCAGTGAATAGTGGAATAACTGAGAAAGTTGCCTAAAAGTAAATAAAATGACAACAATTACCAGGCAAAACGACGTTTCAGAAGAGAAAGCCCAAATTCGAGATTTCGCAACGTTAGGCAATGATTACCAACCTTATATGCTCTTGAAAAGAGTTTTTAAATTATTTACACCAATAAATTGATGATAAAAACAAATGTAAACAAAAAAAATTGCGGCACTGAAAAATATTTCGTTGAGAAATAAGCAGCGGTATCCACAATTGCGCCCATCAATCTGCTGGCGCATACTTCGTGCGCCAAGCCGTCTGGACTGACCCCGGTATTTTTAGTTGCAAATCGAGCGAGCCCGGTATTTTAAGTTACAAAATTGGCGAGTCCGGTATTTTAAGTTTTCAGAGAAAACCCTAGCGTACAGTAGATATAACCTTTGCCTCTATGTTAAGAGAAACTCCCGCGCCCTAAGTTAAGGGGAACTTCCGCACCCTATTTCAGCGAAACGCGCTCTATGTTAAGGGAAACTCCCGCGCCCTATAGTAAAGGAAACTCCCGCGCCCTATTTCAGCGAAACGCGCTCTATGTTAAGGGAAACTCCCGCGCCATAAGTTAAGGGGCAAGAGTTAGGGGAACTCCCGCGCCCTATAATAGAAAGAACTTTTGCGCTCTATGTTAAGGGAAACTCCCGCGCTCTACGTTAAGGGAAACTCCCGAGCCCGAAGTTCGGGGGAACTTCCGCGCCCTATGGTAAAGGTAAAGGAAACTCCCGCGCCCTATTTAGGCGAGACGCGCTCTATGTTAGGGAGAAGTTTTGCGCTCTATGGTAAGGAAGAAATTCCGCACTCTATGTTAGGGAGAAGTTTCGCGTTCTATGTGAGGGAGAAGTTTCGCGTCCTATGGTAAGGAAGAAATTCCGCCCTCTATGGTAGGGAGAAGTTTCGCGCTCTATGTTAGGGAGAATTTTCGCGCTCTTAAGGAGAAGTTTCGCGCTATATGTTGGGGAGAAGTTTCGCGCTCTATAATAAGGAGAGGTTTCGCGCCCTATGTTAGGGAAAAGTTTCGCGTTCTATGTTAGGGAGAAGTTTCGCGCTCTATGGTAAGGAAGAAATTCCGCGTTCTATGTTAGGGAGAAGTTTCGCGCTCTTAAGGAGAAGTTTCGCGCTATATGTTAGGGAGAAGTTTCGCGCTCTATGGTAAGGAGGAAATTCCGCGCTCTATGTTAGGGAGACGTTTCGCGCTCTATGTTAGGAAGAAATTTCACGCTCTATGGTAAGAAGAGATTTCGCGCTCTATGCTAGGGAGAAGTTTCGCGTTCTATGTTAGGGAGAAGTTTCGCGTTCTATGTTAGGGAGAAGTTTCGCGCTCTATGGTAAGGAAGAAATTCCGCGCTCTACGTTAGGGAGAGGTTTCGCGTTCTATGGTAAGGAAGAAATTCCGCGCTTTATGTTAGGGAGAAGTTTCGCGCTCTATGGTAAGAAGAGGTTCCGCGCCCTATGTTAGGGAGAAGTTTCGCGCTCTATGGTAAGGAAGAAATTCCGCGCTCTATGTTAGGGAGAAGTTTCGCGCTCTTAAGGAGAAGTTTCGCGCTCTATGTTAGAGAGAGGTCTTGCGCTCTATGTAAGGGAAAAGTCTCGCGCTAATGTTAAAGAGACGACACTGTTAAGGAGAGATTTCGCGGTTCATTTTCAGAACAGGACCAGGAAGCTCTCGCCAGCCCGGAATAAAAACAAGGGAGGCGGAGGCGGCTTTAGCCGCCGGCGACCTTCCTTGTATTAAATAAATAAATAAATAAAGACTGTCCAACAACGTCTTGCTAGGACTTGACAATGGACTCCCTTACTAGAGCTTTTTTTCTATCCTGATCGCCAATTATGTTGTATCCTTAGATCACT
Organism: Litoditis marina; assembly: GCA_964036275.1. NCBI lineage: Eukaryota > Metazoa > Nematoda > Chromadorea > Rhabditida > Rhabditidae > Litoditis > Litoditis marina. The sequence continues at coordinate 27,722,405 of OZ038434.1, forward strand.
AGGATGAACACTAATAACACTACAGATATCAACACAGAAGTTATACCTGTAGAACAGAGGAGACAGGAGAGAGAGAACCGGTTAATTACCAGGCGAGACGATACAATGCTCAAACAGGCAACAATATGGCACACGTCACTTCTCACGTGAACGCGCACTATGCTAATGAACTAACATGTTAAAACAGGTATAGACCAGATGTCTACTACTCAACACAATGGTCACGTGAGGTTCTGAACGCAATACCATCAGGCACAGGAAGGCGGAATGGAACAAAACCAATATCACAAACATACTTTATAAGCTCTTGTTATAGATGAGGTATAGTTCGCACATTCGCCAACTGGACTTGGGCAGCTTGCCAATGAAATTTCAAGAGAGTGTTTGAACCTGTTGAATAACTTCAAAACAATGGAAATTCAATCATGTAAAGGGTTCTTCCCCTTAGTTATAATTCGTATTCAGAAATACTTTCTGTAAAATATATGTTTTCTCTAAATAACAGTCTTCCAAAATTTTTGGCACGCTGCCAACGAGTCCAGTGGGGAAATGTGAGCACTATAGCAATTACTGTTGCATTCATTTTTCTGTTTTTCCACAAAGAGTAGTCGGATGCTCTGGAGTTCACATGATGAATAAGAGCATATTCATGGTTATAGAAAGAAAAACTGATAGCTTTTTGTCCTTGCGACCATCATAGATACTTCGCTCACTCATTAACTTCGATTTATTTGAACACCGCGAAAGCCATTATCAATCCATCTCTATCAGCAAACTCACTCGCACACGGTGGGCAGGGTGTTGCTGCTTGAACAGAAATAATCTTTCATATATTTGCGTTTTTTGTCGGTTGGACTGAGAAAACTCACATATATATGTGGACTGCGATCCGAAAAAGTTTTGCTGAAAAATATATTCCTGACTTTCCAAACTTCAACACACGCATCGTAATTAGGTGACCTTTTGCAATTAGACTTTCAAGTGTCTGCGTTTGAGTCGCAAGTCGAAAAAAGTGAACGGTTCGTTTTCAGAAAATTTAGGGATTAACAATCAGAATTCAGAACGTTGTCATAAAAAAGAACATGATTGATAAGTTTAGTTCAACAAGTGAACTGTTACTTAGGATTTGATTCTACAAACTATCATTGTCCCATGTTCTCGTTTCAAGGTCCCGATCTCCGATTTCAATGTCCCAATGTCCCATTCCGATGTATGCTTTTCCAAATGCGGCATTTTCAATGTCTCCTTTCGATTTTTTCTGTTTTTCTTCCCTGACTTATATTTCATTCGTTCATCGTTTTCTATCCTCCAGTGTTATAATCGTATTCTGCATGTTTCTATTCAAAAATATCATTTTCTCTTGCACTTTTCACATTCAGTGTCGAATTTATTTCGGCGAAACCGATCGTGAAAATTTTTTGAACATTGCAGTTTTCTAAACTCACGAGTTGTATTGTTGATTCTGCTGAAGTATACGCTGATTTCCGTACTTATAATTGGAGTTGGCGATGCCTATTGGAATTGGTTCGAGTTTCGGATGAACGATGTCACAGTTTTGGGCAAACCAGCGTATCAACAATCGATCTCTAGTAATGAAAACTGTTCATAAATGAATTAATTTATCCTGAAACCTCCTCGTTGTTTTCATATCCATGAAGTGACACTATATAGTCGTGAACCACGGATAACCGGGTGATAAGACGGTGTTATAAGTTGACCGGGTGTTAGCAGGGGCGCGCAGATGGCATCAATCAATTCCGATTTTCGGAAATTCTGCCAATGCATTGTGCTTTCAATTTTAAATGTGTATGTAGTGTTGGTTCATTCTTTGTGAAGGGGTTATGTTATTCGTGACCTTCAATTTCGAAACCACTGCAAAAAAAATTGAGCCTGAAATATAGAAAAGGGAGGTAGTTTGTGACGTAAATAAAAAAATGCCTCAAGAATGCAAACATAAGCATTCCAGAGACATTCACGTGTTCTTTGAACCTAGACAACCTGAAATATTCATTGGCACGCTGCCAAGTCTCAATAGGAATGCCTGGAACTATACCTTATTCAATCCATCTGGAGTCCCAAGAAACAGTTGGCGTGGTAGTCTAATGCTACACCGAGGAAATAGAATGTACGCCAGAAACGTCTTTGCTGGCGCAACTTTTTCAAAAATAGATATTGTTCAAAGTAAGATTTCGAAGATTCTATCATACTCACCGGAGACACTCGCTGTAATTACCGGGAGCCGAAAAGTCATGATCGTGAGTAATCAAAATATACGGCCTTTGGTTTCTTCGTTGGAACAGTGGTAGCGAATACAAAAGATGAGTTTGAAGGAAAATTATGGCGCCGGGAGGAACGACCAGCGACTAAAATTTGTAAACTAACATAGTACATTTCAAGTAGAACGTGGTCGGAAATCACTCAGATAAGTAACATTCTATACCTGCGCGAACTTCTGAGCGTCTTTTGAACTTCGGACAACATGAGTAGCTATTGATCGAAAAAAATCGCCAGAAACGAACGGTCCTGGTTGATCATCAATCAACTTCTGAAAACGTGAAAGCTGTCTCGTCGCTAATCAATCGTCACCAGATGAACACAATAGAGCTGTTTTGTTTTCACCGATCTACTTTTTAGTTTGGGTTCTTCAATTTTTTCTATGTTTGAAAAAAATTTCGTCCTGAGCTAGTTCATAACTGAGCCTCTCTCTTATATGAGTTTCGATCATATCTGAGGTATTGACCGTTCATTCGTTGTGAATGTTCAAAACTGTTGAAAATTATATTCTACATCAGGACAGAACAGAGTAAATTGTCACTCTACTTTATATTTTCTTCTTCTGTGATTCTGCAATCTTTGTTGGAGAGTCACACATCTAACAATGTGAAACGCGCGTTGAATGGCGAATGAACTATTGTTCGAAGTTTCGAATAAATACATTGAAATATAGGTAGTAAGTTCTAAGAGCTCGAGAAATGATAGTTCACATCAACGAAGTGTGGTTTCGGTAATGGAGACTCATGTTATGTTGAACAACTAATAACTGTTGGAAACACGTACCACCGTGAGTAAAACTCGAAGAAGTAAATAAAACAGGACAAAACTATATACAATATGATTGATGAACGTCAATTTCAATCTAAGATTACTCATCTGGAATTGCATTAGAATAAGCCCAGTACATGCTATTACTGTGGCGCAGTTGTTGAATCCCCGTGGTGATTATATTACACTCCGATTTTTTAGAATAAGATTTTAAAGTTAACGTGAGAAAACTAATATTTCAAAGTAATTTCCAGTCCCCAGTTTTGAAGATAGACTGGCTCAATGCGAACGATATTGATTAAACCGCATGTTGCTGGTATTTATTAATAGCATTGGACTCGCATTTGGGTCAATAGATGACTATCATATCGGCTACAAAAAATCGCACTCGGATCAAAGTAAATTTTCTCTTTGAAGTATGTTCTAGTTTTCGTCCCATTGTTTGCCGTAATTTTTTTATTGACACAAAACAAAACTTACGTGGAATAATGAAGTTCCACCGGATATAAAGAGGAGCAAAATCTGAAGCCTTTAGCGCAAAGCCATGCCACGCACAACTCGCACGTATCAGAAATGTACTCTACACAGAGAGTTACGTATACACTGGGCAGGTAGATTGGTTATTATCCACATTGACACCGGGCAATGGTGAGGAACTAGTATATTAAGGACTTCTTCAAGTTACACGATTATCGTTGTTGAGTATTCAGAGATAGTAATAGCACTAATCGGGTGATACTTCCGTACCACTTTATTGGTATTTCAAATAATTGTGTACATTGCTATATTCATTAACTTTCCTAGGGCATTGGCAGAATACATTTAAAATAGAACATAATGACTAATTTAGGCATTCGCGAATGTTCTATTCTAACTAACCTTGTATTGTAGTGCGCAGAGTTGTAACTTTGTGAGTTTTCAAAGAGAAATTATAAACATCTGCATGAATTCCATGTTCATTGTTCAATCAAAGACGTCTTAGCTAAGTTTGGCGCTGCATCGTATCTAATAGGGGTTTGTAGGCACAAATCTAATAGGTGGCTGGACTTAAATATGTATTGAGTCAGCGATGCTTCTTTTCACTGGTTCACTGGATTATAAAATATCCAAACTCAATAATTATAGTACAACTTCATGGCTCACTTGTTTATTGGTCGACTCTGGTCTGAAGAAAATTTCGGTTCAAGGTCAAGGTGTCATTTTTTTCATTGAGCGAAATCAAAATAACGTACTTCTGATGATTCGTTTCGCAAAGACCATTTTAATTACAAGGTCCTTGTAAATCCAAGTTCATATACCCGACTTATGTGTTAATAGTGTGCTCCAATACAACGCCATTGCCGAAAACTATTAACTTGTGTTATGTGTAGTGGTTATGTGTAGTACACTCCGTTGACTGTAGTCAATTTTCCCAAGTGTTGCGTTCGCATTGAAGTTACCGAAGTGGAATTAAAATATTATAGCCATTGGTTTTTGAATCGTGTTTCAAAGGTTTAAGTCTGAATTCTTTCTATGATAGTAAAAATGATTTCATGTAGTACAAAAGATTTATATTCTCTCTGCTAGTTGCTCTATGGAAACATAATTTCAAGTACTTCAAATGTATTTATTGAAAAATGACTCCACAACAAAATGCCTGTTGAAGTAGCGAAAACACGGTTCGGTGAAGATTGTTCGAAGTTTGGGCTCAGACTGCTAGAAACCAGCACGGAATTGAACAGAGAAGACGAAAAAGTTTTGGGTAGTTTTCATGTCAACCATAATCTAACACAGATTCATCACTTGATTATTAATAATAGAATTAATAATGTATGCATGAACTTGTACATAAAATATGTTCCGTAGCTGTTCTGTTTACTGCGGGTGGTTTTTTGCCGATTTATAATGTTTGAGAGTATTTTATCCCACTTCTCTGCTTTCCTCATAATCTGAGGTCTAAAAATATACCACTTTTTTTCAAAACTGTGGTTCAGACTATTGCAATGAACAACTCTAAAATAAACTAATTGACCGTTCTAGGTGCCCAGCGCTATATGGTAAACCATAGACGCATTTAATAATCATTCATCTTCTAACTATTGTATATTTGGTTCTGAGCTGAGTTCCTTTCTTGAGCAAATTGTGTTCAAACTCACGTTGTCAACTATAAAAATTTCCTAACCGAAACCATATCTTTGTATTATCGCTATGAGTAAATGAGAACAACACATTTCCATCTGCAAAGTTTTGAAATCGATCCCGATTGAGATCATATGAATTTTGTATGTTAACCAGATCCACGTTACCAATGGAGACAAGAAAACCGGTTATGAGGGCGTCGTCTATCTGAAAACAGTACATTTATTCAAGAACATATGGAAACGCCGGAAAATCAAACTATTCAAACCTTAAAGGAGACCGGAGAGCAACATGGTTTCTCGTAAAGCTAAGATGCTGTATCCTTCTTTTGATTTGACGCGTTGCGTGGTGCGCGCATTGACATATGAATGTCACGTGGACTGATCGAACTAATATACGAGTTATTTGTGCTTTCTGATCTCAATACAGTTAAAAACAACCCGAAACAAAAACTCTGCTCAAGTTGTGTCCCGTTTAACAATACTGTTCAAAAGCGTTCAAACGCGGAAAGAAGTGTCGCACATCAAAGATCATTCGGTTTTGGTCATCACAAGTGAATGAAAAGTTAAACAATATGACAATACGGATAGTTATAACATCAAATCTAGTGAAACGTTTCTGCACATTGCTCACCCAAAGCCACCGCGCGTTGGTGGCTGCTTTGACAATGTTTTCGATTGCAGGCTGAGTTATGATGTAACTCATTCCCATGCAGTACGATGGCCATGTGTCTTCTGGAACTGTTCTTCGCGAAACAGCCCTGGAATTACGTTATTTTTTTCTGGGAGTGAGATGAAAATACCCGATTCGTAATTACTCACACCTTCATTGTCTTACCCAACTAACAAATAGTGTCTGCTTTTTGGTACTGCATTGTTAGTTATAGTTCAAACTTTGGAGCTCTTCACGTTTCGGAAGGCAGCGAATGATAGATGATGCTTTTCAGAAAGCGTTACTGTCTAATTAAGATTTCTCAGTCGACAATCTGATCCTAGAGCAAATGAAAAACAATTATCAAAGTTATAGATTTATGAGCCTATATCTCTTTTATATTAGGTTATTTTATTTGAACAAAATATAATTGTGTCACTAGGACTTATGGATGGTAGTATGATTAGGTTAATGTGCTCAGTAAGAGATGTACTCTGAACCGTTTCGACCCTGATCTCTTTTGTTTGTTTGTTTTTCAGAAAAACAAATTTTATTTATTTTGTCGTCTACTACAATAACAATTGAAGACTGCAACAAGAGAAACAAGCTGAAAGTTAAGAAATCAAGTCAGGCTGGGTCACAGAGAAAATGTCGATGTTTTTGTGTCTGTTGCTTCAGCTAACTTTCCATCGGTAAGTTATTCCATGGTCGATTAGAAAACAATCAAGGAACTTTTTTGAATCTTTCGTCTCTGACTTTTGTGACTTTCATTCTCTCGGGAAACTAGATTTATCATCAGAATTGGCAATGACAAAACTTTGCAAAACTTATGTGAAGAACGGAACGATTGAAAACAATTATTACCAAGTTGTGTTCAATTTAAAGTGTTTGAGCTTTTGCTAGTGGGGATGTGGTTGTGACGTTGTCAGAAAAATGTTTGCTGTATTATCTTTATTTAAAAAAAAACAGAAAGGGATATATTCTCAGAATTTGTAAACCAAACATACGTACGACATTACTTACTTACCACTTCCCAGTTCGCGACACCTCTGGTGTTGTGAGAACATTACACCATATTTTTGGCTCATCAGTTAGACTGCCAGAAGAAAAACGAGAATTGCTCGGAGAATTGTTGAATTCTCCTCCACCTTTTTTCAGGCCTATCAGGAAGTCATGTATTTTTCGTACATTCCAGGCCACGTCGACATCTAATTTGAGAACAAATGGAACGTGTGAACAATTTCTTTCAATGTAGCGAAGATGAGATAAATGCTGGAAAAATAACCTTAATTTTGACTCCAAATTTAGTTCAGTCTAAAACTGTCATTGCTTGCATTTCCATACTCTCCTTTCAATTACACTTTTCGAACGCTCAATAGTAGTAAGCCGTTTTCCGTTTGTAACCGTTTACGGTGGTAACCGTTTTTGGAGAGCAATTACGTTTGCGTTAGCCTATTTACCATCTAGTCCGGAAAACCTCTAAAATTATCACTTTTTTCTCACAAAATTGAGTTCATCGAAGAATGACCAACCGAAAACTTGCCTTGTGGGTGAGGTTCTTATAGGTATCCATAAAATCTCCTTGAAGAACATCATGATTTTGATTGACCTCGTGTTTGAATTCTGTTCCTCGTGTACTGCTCTTTGTAATCCCGACAGCAAAAATAATTTCGAAGTTATACTGTAATTGAGCTTTTATCTTATCCCCCGCCTCCGAAGAATCAACAAAAATGGGCGTATTAATGAGCGTATTTAAAATGCTCGAAGCCACGCTTAATATACTAAAAGTAGGTGGAAAAATTGCATTTAACAAAAAAAACCATCAGCGAGTGTAAAAGGGGGAGGGGGAATTTAACTTTCAAGAATGAACTGAACGAAAACATGCCGAACTGGTGAATGATATGGACGTATTAAAATCGCGTGTGTGAATTGGACATTTCGAATTATTGAACTCCTTCTTCACTTTCCATAATGTTCAATTTCAGAGATATCAGATTAAAGGATGTAGTTGCAATGGTGATAGGGGGCGGCAATTTCTTCAACTCACGATATCTCCCTCCAGTCCGAGCTATTTCAACTAGTATTTACAACCTTGATGCATCCTAGATACACGAACATTTCATAATCTTCAACTTGAAGATAGAGGTACTGTGCGTTCGCGCTCAAGGAGATAGTTACTAAAAGCTTGAGTCAATTCGACGGAACGAAGTTACAGTACTCCAGGCTAGGGCTACCTTTCGTCTCAAACGTCCATATGTGTTTCGTATTTCCTCTCTTTTCCCGAAGTTGTCTGTATGTACGTGGTAAACCACAAGGAATAATAGGTGGTCACAAATATGTTTTCTGGGCCAAACGATTAGAGAACGAGGAGCCAACGACTGGAAGAACACATTACTGCTGGAAACATGAAACGCTAGAATTCATTCTACATCGGTTAATTCACACGAGGTTTTCATCGTCTGGAGACATTTCAGAGTAACCAAATGCACGTCAAAGAATATGAGGAGTACCAGGTATGATCCAATCATGTGATTCAAAACTATTTTAATTATTTTTTTTCAAATGAGGGTCAGTCAATTCCGAAAACGTACATGTGTGATGCTGTTTTCCATTTGTTTGAAGTGCTTTTGCAGTGCCTGGTTTGTCGTTTCTTTTATTTCGTCAACTCAAAAAAATTAAAATGGCAGATTTCGCTAACGGCGTGACACAAAAACTACAATCAGAAGGCAGCGCGCACAGTCAAGATTTATTGACTACTAGCCTGAAATTATCATCTCTAATGTGTTTGTGGATCGTTTTTCCCAGCTCCGCCTTATAATTTTAGATTTAATACTGCACCCTTCACCTATGTAGGACGCGGTTCTCCATTAAACGAACCAACCAAAAGGTACACAATTACCTGTTCTGGTTCGTCTTCAATTAAGTATTCCAAACCTTTCTTGATGACGGTTTTCTGAATAATTTATATTGTTAAAACTCAGAATTGTGAGCGAACTCCATGAACCAACGCTGAATCGCTCACTTGGGGTTCAGTGCAGCTGAACAAGTCTATCGTGCATTTTCGAAAAGTTGACCTCGTATGAGAAAAAACACTGAATAACAGTTAGGCGAGGTTGCTTTTGACATGTCAACGACGAACGCAGTTTGCATAGTTTCGCAATGTAGTATAATGGTTCTATACGAGGTATTACACACCGTTAACATCAGCAAACTGATGATCCCAAATATTCGGAAAATGACAGTTTTTCGGTTCATGTTGGTGATAACAAACAGAATAGCTGAAATAATACCAGAAAACAGTCAAATTTTTGTTCGGAAATGATGCAGCCGAGTAGCCGAATTGGGACCAATAAAAAGAGCTGAAATTGTCTATTTTTGATAAACACCATCCATTCATGATGATTGATAAATCATGAGGAAAAGTAAGAATTTAATCAAAAATCTGAAATGATCAGGAAAAACTTTGAACGATTTGCTTGTATCAGCGAGCCAATTGCGTTAGCATGCTTTCACACTTTAGAAGTTAACATACTCGTTGTCATGAAGTACTGGTGATCATCGAGAAAAACTACTACACAGCTTAGTGCTTTACGAATCACTACAATCTACTATGAGGTTAAGATTTACCGGAGAGTTTTCTAGCCCACTTGCAGTGGGTTCAAATCCAAGTTGGAGCGAATTTTTTTATGACGTATCACTATTTTCTGGAAATCCTTCATTGGGTCTGTACTTTTCTACTTGGTAAGGTTGTTTAGCTTTCAGAGTTCCAAGTACAAATATCAACTATAAAGAATCAACTGTGAAAATTACGTTGGTGTCATTCAAGCATTTAAATGAAACACTGCAATCGGAAAGTAAGAAATCTGAAATACTATATAGTGAAATAGTAAAAATATCGTTCCGTTTCGTTTTCAAACTGACCGCTGCATGTTTTTGTCTTTATTACCGAACTTTAGCGAAACGCAAAGAATTGGAAGACGCCATTGTAATGAGTGAATATAAGAACAGCGGCACAAAAAGGCTCCTTTCAGACAATCCTAACGCCCTTCAGAAAAAGGTGCAAGACTAGTTTTACCGCAGTAACTTTGATACTTGATCAAGTTTGGAACAATATTTTTCTCAATTATTTTTGCACCAGCGAAAAAGCATCCAACTCTGAACACAATCATAGCGAAAAAATAAAACAAAAACTGTGTTATAATGTCTTTTTTTGGACGTGTTGACGTATCATGAAGGCTGGCAAATTCGGCTTAAAATGTTTGTATGTGATATTCGTTTTATATTTGGCTATTTCAAAATGGTAAAATGGTATTTAAACTGAAATGATAATAATATTTTTCTGTTGAACTTTTTGCTTTCATGTGTATATACCATTGTGAACAAGCAAGGTAACGGTTCATCTTTGTGGAACTTCGCAGTTTTAATCCTTCTTGATTATTTTAACTGTATTATCTCATACTGAAATTAAAACGAATTAAAACGAAAAATTGAAGTACTACCAAATCAAAAATAATAATATTTAGATAAGTGAGCCCATTTGGTGACTAGGAACTTTCTGACCTGAAAGAGCAGTACTAAATTTACGTTTTTCCTCAGAGAAATGTTAATGTATTCTTTGAACTCTACGAAGTCGTTCATGTATAAACACAGTTATAAACAATGTGTAATAAAAGTCTGGTCTCTCCCCTTTTGAGAAGCCACCGAAGAGATAGAAAGTATTCAATTCATTACATATGAACACAGGCCAAATCTAAACAAGGTTAGTTTGAGTCTCCCAATGCACTATAAACACGAAACATTTTCAACTCTGCACGAACGAAAACGTTCGTTTTTGGTGATTCAAAATAATAAATACATGATATTGGATTTTTCATAGTGGAGTTCGGAGCGGCGGGTAAAGCGTACGCCCACTAAATGTTTTTTAACCCTCTGAATTGGTCACTTTTACCTTTTCTCAGCGAAAATCCCACATGCTCCTATAATTGTGAGCAGAAAATCAGAACGTCAAGCACGAATGAGAACAATTTGCACAAAATGAGAAAAGACGAGACTAGAACAAAAATATAAAGATACAAATAAATAAATACAAATAATATAAACACATGATTATTATAAGTCATGTTAGCAATGTTTCTCCATGACACATTTCACAAAGTTCGGACATCTGTATTGTGTAGCATATAATATTCGACCATATTCTGAGAATTGGTTTGATAAGGCTCATTTCACCAGATGTGCGATTGTACTGAATATATCCGACACCGCCACCTTCTATCTGCAAACAAAGGTTTTGGAGAACTATTATCTTTTGTTGTTCATTCTAGTTATGATGAGAGCACAAGTGTATTTTGAAGGGGAGCTGACTCAGACAGAACCTGGGGTGGTTAGAGTGGGACATCAGGGGCGTGGCTTATTGGCTCAACCATGGATTGAAGAATAAATGCCACGCGCCAGTTTTTGAGTTTTCAATGCGGAAAAACTGCGGTTTTGAGTTTATGAAATTGAATGTTGATGAAAAAATAAAAATTAGTGATAATATTCGATGCATACATTTTTTAATGCATACATTTTCTAATCTTGTATTAAAAGATAAAGAAGTTTCGTTTTTGGAATATGGGACTTCCGGGGTTCGTTACCGCAAGACTTTGTATCAGATTTTTCACGGCTAAATCCCATGAGATCTGTCAAAATCATCCAGTAACTGATTTTGCACTAAATCTAGGAACATACAGTGCGTGTAATCAATATTCATCGACTACCAACATCTATATGGGCCAAAAATTAATGAAATCATTATAAGAGAACAATGCTAGGTTTTTCAAAGATGTGGGTGTATATTAGTTTTTCACAGCGTAGTATTTCATTTACAGATAAGAATCAGCAATTTAACACACTATGAAAACAGTCGAAATATAACCAACCACTTCTCCCTTAATGTCTCGCACGCTTTCAAAGTTGAAGCCCAACTCCAAAAGTTCCATTTCCGCCATTGCGTTTCTAGTGCGAGAGAGTTTCCAACTATAAGTATTGTTTCAATGACACATTTTACATCGTTTGATGTTGTGTTTTTAATGCATTAATATAATTTGAGAATCATTGTTTATTACCATCTCTATAGGTACTATCAGTAGTTGTCCCAACGCAAAAACAAACTCAAGTCAGGTAGGGACCACTCTTGGTCACATGTGTGGAGGTTGATGTGCGCCAAATTTCAATTAACTTCCAACTTCATTCAATTCACGTTTTTTTTCGCTTTTTCCTAGCCAATCGTTCTTGTCTTGAGTGTTCAATGATTAACTTAAACAATAATGATAATATTCTTCGTTATAAAACTGATCGTATTAGGCATGCAATCTATAGCCAGCTGTATCAAAAGCACATATGCCCCGCTCAGACATTAAGCTAGTCTTGCTTGTTGCGACCTCGACGAAAGGGTGGGCAGATTAAAGTGACGCAGATGTCTGCGACCTTATTAACCCGCACGATCTTTTGTAGCTGGGCGATTCCAGAAATTTGACGCCAATCCTTCTGAACCATGGGTCATGCGCTAAATGGCGCCATGCCGCCTGCTGCTAAGGGGTTCTTCTCTCTGAGCCTAATTTTCGATTCCAATTTAGCTCTTATGTGTTTTCCTACCGTGTTGCTCCGCCTAAATGAATATACTGTAATAGAGGACTATTTTGTGAAGCAACATATGGTAAAACACAATACCTGCTCAGCTCATTCACACCGTGTGCCACCATACTGGCAGATGAATACACACGAGCAGAGGAATATGATAACTCATCCATTTCAATTTTATGCAGACAGGGAGTTTTGTAGAGCTCCCTCTCAATTAATGCAAATGCTTCTTCGTATTCCAAAGTATCACTGAAAAGTTGAAAATAACATATTTGTGGGATAGGCATTTAATTGAGTACTCTATCTGCAAATCAAAATCTGAAAAAATTCAGTACTCTGCACACAGTACCACGATCCATGAAAAATGTTCCCATGCACACCAATGCATTCTTGTCCATCTATATATTCCCAGCCATAATAAACAGACAGAAATTGAGTGGATTGGAGTTCATTTCAATAACGCTCATAATATGATATAATATATATGTGAATATACATTCCTGTTGGGAATACTGGCCACGAGCGACTGGGAGACGCTGGCCAGTATTCCTAACAGAAATGCATATTCACAGTCGATTCGTCGTCAGCTGGTTCTACGGTTGTTACTGGCATGTCACTGGATCTGTCTTAGAACATACAATTGTCCACCATGAGGAGTCAAATGTACCACTACTGCACAAGAAGACGTTTTGATGTTAATGTGATATGAATATGTAAATATATATAAACACTAAACTATATATTGAATACGTGTACATCGTTTTCGTATGCGTGTGTGTCAATTCAGAGTAAGACATAATCTGCCTGTCGGTATGGAACTGTTACCACAACAGTTTTCCAAGCATCAGCTGAGATAAAACTTTTGATATCCGAATTTTCCGCGTGCCTATCTCCTCACATAGGTGAATACAGGATAAACTCCGGGGGAACCCGGGGATGAAGATAGGAACACAGGTCCGTAATATAAGACTACTACTTCACCCACTCCTTTACACGCAGTCAAGGTGCAGTGGTGAGAGTTCTCCTTCGATACCAAATGCTCGAGCATTCGAATCCCAGATTGGTGCCAAACAGGTCGGTATGAGGAAGAAAAGTTTTCAGAAGAAATTCTCGCAATTTTACCACGGATATTTTCGGGATCTCACGATTTACCTACGTATTTCAAATCCGTGGGGCATCTGGAAAATATCCGTGGTGGAAAAATCTTCCTGTGATACAGATTCATTGGCTTGACCTAGACAGATTTTGAATGGTAAAATAGGGCGTTTTGCGTTTTGAAGACATACTTGCTGAATTGTTCCGTTCGATCCAGATTTTGATCCATACACAGACAAAACTGGGGAGGAATACCGACATCCACACATGTGATACTCTGATCAACCTTCTGTCGAAGCAGAGAACTTCCTCGAATTTGCTCGAAACTAGTGGTATCAATATCTCCGGAATCTGTGTGTTCGAAGATTGTAGTTTTGGACAAATTAGAACTTTTTGGACAAATCTTAATTTAATTTTTCCGTCAAAGTTTTTCAGTAGTACCTGTGATATCCTTTACTTCATCAGTGTATGGCATTTCTAGTGTAGCCAAATCCATCAAAGTTTCATGCAGATCCAAATTGGTCACTAGTCTGTAAGTAATTTTGAGTACACCGTGTGAACTGGATCGTGCGCAGCGCGAAGCGCTGCGCAGATAAGTTTTTGATCACAGGTATTGCGGGCTTCGAAAAAGGATCGATTGGACTTTTCTTCGTCATTTTCGAGCCGTTTTTGATCTGAAAGAAGAGAGAGGTAGAGGGGGGAAACTTCTGTGGTTGTGAATTTCAACTTAATCCATTGTGTTTTGGCTAAGTTGTGAAAAATCTTGTTATGCCAGAATGGCCTTGTGCATGTTGTTCCGTGTTGAAAATCCGTGTTGATGTCCGGTTCGATTTGGGCGCCATTTTGCGCGGTAATTGTACTTTTCAATATTTTCTTGTGCGTTTTTGTCATAGACATCAAAACCTTTTTCTTTTGTAGTAGTTGAGAAACTTTGAGTCTTTTAACTTTTTAAGGATCTATAATGCTGTTTAAGACACAATATTTGTCGAAAAAACGAGCAGAATGTCTATTGAGTGCGATTTATTTCTAATTAATTTATGCTGCAACGTATATCGGATTTCCGCAAATCATACAAACTGAAATACAACTTTTCACGCCAAATTCGATGGTGTTAAGAGTTCTTCTCCATTTTCACGTTCAATATGTTATGCAGCGTGTTTGGTTTCAATCTCAGGCCGTATTGGATTGTAACTCTGATACAGTACTCTAATACAGTGTAACACAGGATTGTAACTCTAATAACTCTAATTTGCCTATGTGCTGTTGTAAGGTTTTTTAAAGAAGTTTGTTTCCAGGCGTAATCCTACTCTGAACATGTTCGCTTTATAGTGACCCGCCAATTGTTATCGAGCGAGGTGGTTTGGTAGTTATCAGCTGTTTTAGAAGCGGTAAACTTTTTCCAGAAATGAAGAAAACGAGATCAATTAGTATGAAAAACGAATGTGAAAGAGAGACCGATTAGTTTTCTCAGTAAAGTGTATGAGAAATAGAAAAAGAGTTCAATACATTCAAATGGAGATGAACATCTAATCTCGCATTCTTCGAAGTATTACGGGTGATTTCACGAACGAACCTCAATTGAGAATAGTATAAAACCAACTAAAGTTTTGATTGCAACAGCAGGAATGTCAACAAACCCCGGAGTGAGAGACTGATATTGATGTAATTGTAAATAGCAACATCAATACCGTACAGCTATAAATTTTAAAGAACATACCTGCACAATGTGCGCGCTGCACACCACCAAAGTTAGGACAAGACTTATCGAGAATGCGAGATCAGCTTTTCATTTCCAATCAAATTTATTGAACGCCTTTTCTATTTCTCATACACTTCACTGAGAAAACTAATCGGTCTCTCTTTCACATTCGTTTTTTATAATAATCTACTTTTGGTGGTTTGTTTACTTCTGATTCATTTATCATGCACACAATTGATATTTGACGGTTAAAGAGAAAATTCTCGCAATAAGTCAGAATTGTGCAAAATTCAATGAAAGCATGTTCCATGAAAAAATAAAGAGATTTGCACAATATTTGAATTTTGAAAAACTATTTAAATGAACACCTATTATATGTTCCTGACGACTTACAACAACACTGAATGTGCAATAAGATATCGATTCAATCACCTCTTCGAATTGGTTTGGAGAGTCAGGTATTGCTCTCGGTACTGTTTTCTCAATGATGGGGGTAATCGTATGGCAAAATAAGGATTCCTCTCTTCAACAAAGTCGTTAACACCATCAAGAGTATGTCTGTAAGTTGTGTGAAAATGAACCAATGACAACTATGAAACGTGATAATATTTCCGCTTTTGGCTTCTGCGAATTTCTTCATTATTTCTCTCTCACGCTTACTCAGGAATTCTTCTATTAGGTTTAACGGTTTCCCAAACGGTCATAATAAACGTGCAAGCGTTGACAACAAAACTAACCTGTCTCCTTCGTCGCTCATAATCACTAGAATGGTTCGATCAAACACACCATTTGCTTTCAATTGTTCTAGAGAATTCCTGAAAATGACGCGTATCTAATCTAGCCACAAAAAAGGAAGTCTAACTTTGGATATCAGCAGATTCATTTTTAAATTTTCTATGCATAGAGATGTCAGACGCTTCAAAAATGTTAGTAAAGGTAGAGTGTGCTCTGAAAATTAAGTTTCATAGATAACGTTTTGATCACAACATTGTAAGCTTTTGATAGGGGTGTGACACACGTATTTTCAAAGTGCGCTCCTTCTCCAATTACTGTTTTTTTTTTCGAAACAGAACCGAACCAATCATTACCAACCATATAAGACGACGAATTTCAAACTTTTCACAAAATTCGGCTTTTTCACCGATTTACAACACTTTCTGTGAAACAAATATAGAGGCTACAATTTAAGAGGAAAACCCGATTCGAGGCATTTCTTCAGATTTTCTATAAGGACAGCGTGTTTGGTAGTCATAGAGAATAGCAATTAAAATTATCAATAAGAGACACTCATATGGAAAATTCGTAATGAAAATTTCCATTTGAAATTATCCATTATGAATAATTTCAATTGAAATATTTCATAACCCGAATAATTATTCACAAATGTAGTTTCACCTTTAACTATGATTAATTTCAATACGGAATATTCATAGTTTTTATTAGCGAAGTATGTGAACAAAATTGAAAATTTCAATGGTTCGAAAAATGAATATTTCATATTGAAATTCTCTATAAATTTCCAGATTTGGCCCGATTGCGTGAAATCTGCCAATATTGTTAAAATGGGGTACAATTTCACAGAAAATCGTGTAAAACATGAGAAACCCGATTTTTCTATTCACATCACAGAAAAAGCTGTAAATCTGTGAAAAAGCCAGATTTTGTGAAAAGTTTGAAATTGGTCTTCTTATATGACTTGTTTCACGGTCAAACCAAACAAAAACTATTTTTTGCCGAACCAAGGTTTGAGCGATATCTGTTTGATTTTGGTTTGATGAAAGTTTGGCCATGAATTAGTGTCTAATGTTACTCTGAAACTCAGTTCACAAAAGTAGCGCCCAAATCTGGATGGCCGCACATTGAAAGTTTTATCAAAAGAGTTTTTGGTCTTTTCAAGATCATATTTTTATCTATATCTCAAATTATTCACCCTTTCTCACACAAAACAGAAGAAGGGATCAACTTCTTTTGCCATTGATTGTGTGCAAACTTGAAATAAAGGAACTGCGTTTTACAAACCTCAACATTTCGTCTGAACCGGCGACTCTGCTTCTATTTCTTTGTATGGAATTCGAGAGGTAGTTGAATGAAATATGACACTTTTGTTTCATACTCAGTTCAAAATCCCGCCAATTGTCGATGAAATCTGGCGCAATTACCTTGAAGAAAATTTAACGAGTGTACAGAACCTTCTCGAACAATATCGCGCGCAGCGCGGAGCGCTGCGCAGATTAGTTTTTGATCACAACATTGCAGACTTTCAAAAGTGGTTTTATGTCATTTTCTCAAAAACTTCTGAACGGATTTTCGAGATTTTGATAGAGAGAGATAGAGGAGGAAAGGCTCTATCATTGAGCTATTTGGTATTTGATGTGCGACGAGTGATCTACAGTTATTCTAAAAATCGTCTCGCAAAAATGGCTTCCGACAGCGGCCGCGCGGCGGCCCCAAAACCGACGAATTTAACCGATTCGTCTGAAATTTGGAATATAGTTAGAAACAGCAGAGTTATGTGTGAATCTGAAACATCTTGGACCAATCGGTGAACATTGAGCCATTTTATGGCCCTGGGAACATTTCTTTTAGCTGCTTTGACAATTACTTCTAGATGTGTGCGCAGTGAGCTGTTGTTTCGGTTTTTGGTAGTCTAAATAGATTAAAATATATTGGAAAAGCAATTGTGTTAATCTTTAGAGATCCTGACTCCATAAAAAGGTTAATCGAACAAAAACAAAAACGATGTCCGTGATAGGATTTGAACCCTCGGCCTACTGGGCTGTAGTGCGCTGCTTCCCCGACCGGACCAAGTGGGCACTGAGATAGAAAAAAACATACGGCGCCACACGTGCGTTCCCGAACTCGAGGATTGATTATGGTTTGTTAGAGTACGCATACTAATCGAACTTGTAAAGCAGTTCATGCTTTACAAATCAACATAGTTTTACCTGTTGAGTTGAATAAACTCTCAAAAAAGCAATAATTGATCAGATGTCTTCATTTCATATCTATCAATTCATTATTTCCTTCAAAAACAGAAAAAGAGATCAATTTGTAAAAACGAATGTGAAGTGAGAAACGATTAGCTTTTGAGATTGAACTGCATGAAATGTAGAAAAGGAGGTCAATAACTCAAGAGGGAAACGAAAAATCTAATCTCGCAATTTTCATGATCATCCTGACAAACTTAATCAGAAAATGAGTGCTCGACATTTGAGAACATTCCGCTAACACTAAAAACGTATCTGAAACAAAAATTAGCTATACTGTCAATCAATCGCACAGTCACGTGAAACATGTTAAACACGGCAGAACTCAGAAACGTGAAGAGAAAGACAAAGTGCACCATTCCTCCTCAAAATGCTAACAGCTAACTTCACGTGAATATTCAATTCACTAGTATACTCTGTTCTGTTAACAGTTTCGAATCAGTGGTGAGAAATTATCATATTCGGACGTTTTAAATAATGTTTGTTTGCTGCAAGTTCTTTCTCAGTAGAAAACCAAAATGTTTTTGACCCATGAAAATTGCGAGATTAGATTTTTTATTTCCCTCTTGAGTTATTGACTTCCTTTTCTACATTCCATGCAGTTCAATCTGCTAATCGTTTCTCACTTTACATTAGTTTTTTATACAAATTTCGTTACGGATTCCGACTGTCACCATAATCACTGAAACTTAATTAGACTGTTGATTTTATGTTTTCAGTTTTTCATTGTATTAAACGCGTTGTGCAAACCTCAACATTCCATTTTTACATTGAATCAAACCAGTAGCAGATCAAAACGCATGGAACGCACTGTTTTTGCTTCGACTGTTTTTGCTCAGTTTCATTTCGAAGAATTTTCACTCCAGAAAAAAATAACCTATGCGAGACGTGATTATTGATTGAGAGCACAACTAGTTTTCACCTTTCCATCAATCAGACACTGCCCGTCTTCAAAAGGTGTCCGTAGATTTCGATAGTTGTATTGCATATACGGACTCAGGTCAATATCAGAATGAATTTGATCATTAAAAAGACCTTTTTCATTCATGTGTGTGTCGTCCTGCATCATGACAACACAGTTCTGGTCTGAAAGTGTTTCCACTACAGAATATTCTCATCAACCTGATATAACAACATTTGATATTTGAAAATCATCAAGAGTTTCAATTAACATCAATTTTCGAAGAGTAGATTTCGCTTGTGGCGTTGTTGGTGAAGCGCTGTCTACCGATCGAAAGGTTGTTTAGGTCTTTTTCGACATAATTACGATGACAAATGATTCTGGAATAATGAAGCCAAACCAAAATTGGTTTGAATAGTTCGGCAAAATGCAAAAAAACTACTTCGTGAGATCACTAACCTCGCATACTATCGAACAATGTTGAATTATTGTTTCTCCCCAGCAGAACAAGACGCGTGTTTTCCGCTGCACCGTTTGTAATCTGCAACATAGTCCAACAAACACTGGCCAATTCTATATGTAACCGGGTTTTTTGGTAACCTAACCGGTTTTCAATAACCCTTTTTTCAGGTTACCTCACAGGTAACCGGTAGGTAACCTGAAACTGAATTTAGGTTACCGTACATAGTAACGGTAAAAACACATTTTTCGTTAGAAAAACAGGTAACCGGATTTTCCTTTCGAGTTACCTGCCGGTTACCTGTAAGGTAACCTGAAAAAAGGGTTACCAAAAACCGGTTAGGTTGCCAGAAAAAAACCGGTTACATAGAGAATTCACCTCAATCACTCTATAGAAATTTTGTATAGAACACGCTTTTGATGTGATATTTTGAATTTACAGCCTAAGAAGTACTGCTCTGAACAAGTGTCACTGTTTTTCAGTTCATCAATCACAGTTTTTGGAACAGATGTTTATAAATACGTACTCTTCTGTATCATTGTTATTCGATTCATCATTCAGTTTTCACAATAGATATTGTGGAGAAGTTAGCTCAAACAGTAACTTGCGAGTCAAAGAAATGTCGAGAGCAAGCATTCCGCTGCCGCATGGGGTACGTTTATGAATCTCTAAGGTAATTCCATTAATCAAACACCTCACAGCACTGACCTTATTGTACATCTGCATGGTGATAAAACCATTAGCATCCATGAATTCTGCAGACGTTGGTA
Organism: Litoditis marina; assembly: GCA_964036275.1. Lineage (NCBI taxonomy): Eukaryota > Metazoa > Nematoda > Chromadorea > Rhabditida > Rhabditidae > Litoditis > Litoditis marina. The sequence continues at coordinate 27,742,749 of OZ038434.1, forward strand.
GAGTTTGCTTCCATTGTGAAGATGAGAAGGAAGACAATGTTAGAATCGATATGGACGGTCGCCGTTCCGACTTTAAAGAATATTTATTATCAGTCGAAAGATTATCATGAACTTCTTGTGTACAGCTGATAATGAAAAAAACATCGCTAAATGTATAATATAAGTCATTTTTTACAACAAGAATGTTTATATCACCTTGAACTGAATATTAAATAATAATTGAAGAACACATAACCTTATCAATACGTTGCTATCTATTAACCAAGTTTAAATCATCATGTACTGTCGAGTCTTCATTTCTTTTCTGTTCATTTGAATGAAGGTCTGCCTAAGTATTCAATTTTTGGAGCTAAAAAACTAGGAAAAATTATTTTACTAAATAGTACGAAATTTTTGTTTTTGCAAGAAATTGAGTCTTCAAATATACCTCTTGATTTGCTTGAGTTTTAATTTTCTCCATTTGAGCGGCTGCCAAGTTTACAAATGATCGTTCATAATCCGGACGATCTTTTGAGGTGTTACGCTCATAACACCTGACTGTGAACTGGAGGTGTTCAATGTAAACAGACTCACTGGTGTTTAGCTGAAAATATTTGTAGGACTCATTGTAAATGTCTATATGTGTACTGAATTTCGTCCAACTAGAGAAACGAGAAATCAATGAAACACTGAAGTAGACTATAGTCGCCATTTTCCTCATAAAGAACGCAGATGGCTCGATTGATTGAGAGATGCAGCTCAGACAATTCCCAGCCAATTGGCCAGCCACATCTTTATTGGCTGAGCGAGAGAGTGTGCAGGTCAGAGAGACCCAGATGTCTGCGGCCTCATTGACCTGCACACTCTCTCACTTTTGTAGCTGGCCAATCGAAGAAAATTGGCGCCAATCGTTCTGAGAGGGCGAGCGGTCGTTGATTATTTGCCAGCGGTTGAGAGAGCGTGTAGATCAATGATACGTAGACTGGCTGGCCTTCCGCCAAACCCCGCCCCTTACAAAATCGATGGTACGGTGTCCACAACGGTTTGACAAATCCTATACCATGTATAGAAATGTTCACTCAATTTATTCTGACTAATAAAGGTAAAAAGGTATGCATGTCGTTGTAGATGGTTGTAAATGCTACGAGTCTTTTTGAAAAAAACTAACCCATTTCGGAGTGCCCACTGTACCATTTTGTGTGATTTCCGAATAAGAGCAACTGTAACTGTACGATTAGACTGCTCTCTGATAGTATCTGCTCATATTGTCTTAAGTTATTTTCGTCAACCATTCTTGAGCTGTTTTTGGGTTCGCCTCTTTTTCAAATAGCCAAATCGACACAGTTACCGGTAATGTTCAACAAGATTCAGTATTAATGCATGGTTTGAGTGGCGGGCAAAATGAAATGCACTAAGACTTCAATCAGAAGAAAATAGAACATTATTAGAAAGTTGATAATTCAAATGTTGTGTTTGGGTTCACTTATAGCAACTATCCTAAGCTCTGACCTAAAAATATGTGAACCAACGGATTGTTGTTATTAGTCTAACAGCAAAAACTTAACAATTACAGTGCTGCTCAATATTTTGAAACACAGCTTCTAAATGGTATGCGTGCGAAGCCAATCTCACCTTTCTGGTAATGTCCCCGTGCGCCTGTGCTTTAAATGAACCTGCAGAAAGCCGTGTTGGTCCAACGTTGAAACAAAACGTGCATTTTTCTCACAATAATACGGACTGTAATAAACGTCGTTGTATATTTTTCCTCTAATTTGTGCACAGGTGCAACAGTTCCTATCGATTTTACGTAGTGACTGCAAGAATTGATTGGAATTCTCGCAAAGTATGCAACAACAAACAACATGTATTTTGCTGTATTTCCTGAATTGTTTTATTTGTCTTTCTCCAAACATTTAGTTCGAAAAAGTGGGTCTAAGCCGCCATACATGACACACCAGCAATACACAAGTTATGGCATGTTCGTAGAGTCACGGAAAGAATTCGTCCAAACTCACAGAGGTCTCTCTGTTCCCTCGACATTTTGATGTAGAAGAGGCCACTTACATTCATTGCCCAAAATCTCTCCGACAACTGCAAAGTTCACTCGCCGCGAAAAGCCGAAAAAATGGACAGAGGACTTTCAAGGATGCAAAGAGCTCTAGCGTATGAGTATTTCTCGCGCACTATTTTTAAGAGAAAGTTCGCGCTCAACAATAGCGAAAATATACGCCCTGTGTTGAAAAAGAAGTATCGAGCTCTATGATAGAAATAATTCTCGCGCATCATATAAGACGGTTCCAACTAAATTTTTTTCAAAATTCAAAGTAATTCACGGAATTCTGTTAATCTGTGAACGGAAACTTTTCGGAAACTTTTCCTTGCGCCTTGCGATCGAAATGACACAATTTTAGTTTTCTTGTCAACGCGATGTTGGCATTTGACAATGAGATTCAGATTCTTTTGGCAAATGCTAAGTGAACGGAGTTCTTTTGTCACTTGTCACCCAAAGGGATCATCTTTACCATTTGCCATTTGCACTGATTCATTTCGACACGTGCCAAACCGTTGAGAGGACTCGAACCCTTGGCCGCTGGGCCAAAAGCAAGAGCACTACCACTACACTAAGGGAGCACCTGTATTTGAAAGGAAAGGACCGCGCTATATATGACCCCGCCGCAATTGTTCAGATTAACGTTGTCACACATGAGTGTATTAAAAAAGGATGAGTTTATTAAAAAACAAATTTCATAAAAATAGAACGTGAATTTAAAGGTTCACAGCAAAAAAAAACATTTCAGCTAGTTAAAAGCCAGTAGCAACTTTTCGCCCAACATCGCAGGTTTAAGTGTTTACGATGTTCATGTTTCCGCTTCTCCTTTTTTATTTCAAAAATTCGCACCCATAATTCGTCATTCATTCTCATCCCGTTATGAATATGCCCGCCCCGGTGTGTGTGTACGAACTGTTCGCGCTCTAGAACGTAGCCCGCTTAGTGTAGTGGTAAGCGTCTCGCTTTTGGTGTGGCGGGGTCAGGTTCGATTCCCGCATGAGGCAAAACCCTCTTGACACGTGTCAAGAAAGAGGATAGCTCCTGGCAATTGCCAGGTGTTGAGCAGTGATATTATCACTTGCCAAGTGTTGAGCAGTGATAGTATCACTTGGCAGACTTCAATATCTATGTTGGCGCTTGTCATTTGGGTTTGATCTAATATCTCCCAGATACATCAGCAACTTTGACAAGATAGTGGTTTACTTGTCACACCCACTCCGTTGACAACATTTTGGTAAAAAACGGAAATTTTGAAAAAGTTTAGTTGGACCCGTCTTATATGGAAAAAATAGGACTAATCGTCTTTTTTCCTGAATCTAGTTGTGATAAAAATTACATCACACCTACACAGTGCAGAAATAGAATTCGCTCATGGTGAGCTGGCTCATGGAAAAGCAATGTCTTTTTTAGTTTCATATCATGTATTCGAATTGTTTTGAAATTAAGACTGTGGATGTGCACTTTTGAGTGAAAGGGCAATTATAGTCGTCGCTGAAAAGCGGGCGGGTACTGTATATCTCAATTTCCGAAGTGTACGCACGAAGGTCTTCGATTCCAAAGATTGCCAGTTATGTTCTCTAACAGCGCAGTGGTTCGCTACGAAACTCTGCTACGAAACTTTTTGCTCGCAAGTTCGATTTCGGCAAGAGACACAAATTTATAAATTTGGCACCCACTATAGCTCACCTTTGTCGGGCAATCTATACCGTTCAATTAGTGTTTCTTTAGTTTCTGGATTGAATAAAAATTCTTCCGAGTTGGAAGAAATATAGTAGGAGAAGAGAAGTATTAATACGACAATAAATAGGATCTGAAATTTGTTAGCGGTTTACTGATAATGTTCGGATTTTCGTTTTAAGAAAATTGCAGTGTTAATTACAGCAACCTCAGTGAATCAGCAGCTTCTATGTTCCGTCATACACAGTGTAACTTAATGTTTCCAATAATTGGCTTTTCAATCGTTTTCAATAATTAATGATTTTTCGACAACCCACCGTTACATCGACTTGATTGCACATCTTTCAGTTGGAAAATGTGTTCTGAACCTGTAATTTATACATGACAATTTTGCTATATTTATACGGCAGGGAGGAGGGCGAGAATGTTTCATGAGAAGTCACCAATTGAATTGTCCATACTTTATTGAGTTGATAAAGTTTCTTTTATTTGTACAGAAAACTGCTTCCAACTCGTAGTAATACAAAATTAGTCTCAGAACTCAATCACTGTCGAAGTTCAACTCACTATAATTGCTTCAAATTCAGTGCACATTCAAAAATATATACGATTGTTGCTCCTGATCGTCATATTCCTCATGAATCAATTCGGAAGATTAATGTGTCAAATGTGAACTGTTTTTACTTTATATTCAAGCCACTTCAAAGTTTTCTGTGATAATTTGCAAAGCGGAGTTAATGAATGCTCTTCTTTTTCATTGCGATCAAAGACAGGACTCCGTGCCTTGAATCCGTTCTACGATTTCACCTCGTTATTGTTTGATGGCATTTATTTTCTTATCTTTTTCAATTTGTCTACTAGTATATTCGTTGGTGAGTTATAATAACACAATAACACAGTTGGGATTATTTGTGCAATTCAGATTTTTGGGAAAAATAAGAAACAAATACAGAAAATGTTTTGGCTTTCTTGAATGGGTTTTCGACCTCGACTGGGACACAGAAAATAAATAGATCATATAATATAAAAATTGGTCGCTAGAGTGTTAGAATATCCAAGTAGTTTTCGGAGTGAGTTACAAATGTCAGGAAAATAGTCAAGGAACATAAGTCTGTAACGGTGCGAATGAATCGAATATATCGTGAGTATTGACTATTTAGCTGATATTAAGGGAAATCTATTGCTCTTGTACAACACATAAACTGGTTGAAATGTTGGATATTAGGTTGAAAAGCGTCGTTTGAACAAAAATAAGTAGAAGACATTCGTTTAGGTTGATCGTTTCTCTTATAGTTCATTAAGAGGGATATCCAGCAAGTCGTTTTATATTCGAGTAGGGAATAAGTTAACTGACAGATTACAACTTCAACAACGATAGTAGGTTTGTTAAGAATAAATAAATGTGAACCACGCAAAGTATGGAATGTTCTGAATCACCAATATTCCTGCTGACGAACAGGTTTAAACCAACTATGGTGACGTATAGGCAATTTTTCCGAAAGTTTAGTGAATGAAGTTCAATTTGTGCTGGCTGTTATTATGAGTATTGTATTCTGCAGATTGAATATTCCTTATATAGATGTCGCCTCCGCGCAGGATAAAGCGTTCAAGTTTTTAGATATATTAATTATGTGTGGTCATTTCAATTATCGGATATGCTAGAGATTGCGGTTTCTTTTCATCCTCATTGAAAGTCCTCGGTTCATTTTTTCGGCTTTTTTGCGTCTTTCAGAGTTCAATTAATCACAGTTTCGGCAGTCTTTTCGCTCAAAACACCTTTGTTCGGATAATGATGAATAGATCCGAGGGGCAGAAGGTCAAGAACAGTTCTTTAGACCATTTAATTGGGTTCTCTATCGTTTCATAGTTGATTTTCACGATATGTACTTTTTTTGCAATATTCGTGGCGAAGATATATTCCGGGATTGCCGAAACAAAGATATCTGGAGGGCAATCAAGGAACAACATTTCGCGACAATTTGAAAAGATCTAGCAAATTTGGAAAATCTTGAAAAAAAGTGCTCTAGTATGAGCAACGTTCATTGAAGAGAAGCATTTCGTCACAAATATGGGGTTTATTAGGCCGTTGAAAATACGAGAGAAAGAAACTTGGACCTCATAGTGTTTCGTAAACCAAGTTATTTTCAGCCCTTATCTGAATCTGCGACATTCTTTGTTTGAATTATTTTCTCGTCCAAACAAAGTCATCGTCTCTGTGCGGAGCTGCCAGCTGAACTGTGAAATTGGTCGATCAGTTTTTTTACTAAACTGTATGAAAAATAAATAAAAAAACATTTAAACTCCAATAAATGCAAATAAAAATAAAATTCGAACCTGATTTGTATATCCACGTGAAAAATGTTTTCGCGTTGAGTTGTTGGCATTCCTGTTAATCCAACCAAACACTCAGTTGGTTCTTAACTACTACTGGTTTGTAAAGTCACCCGTGAAACTCTGAAAGTTCGAGATTAGGTTTCTATCTTCACGCGAACTCATAGAACAGATCTTATATCTCTCATACAGTGTAGTGAAAACAATCAGTCTCATTTTCACACTCGTTTATTATGCTATGATTCGGGAACATCAATTCAATTCGACTCAATTCCAGCCCAACTCATTCTTGAAAAATCATTTATCTCGATTCTAGATGTGTTCACTCTGAAACAGTTCACAAAACCGTTTTCGGTTGCACGCAAAAAAACACAGTTGAAAACGGTATAAAAAACCGAAAACTGGCAATTGACATCAAGTGAAAACAACAGCAGTTCAATTATTAAGATGATTATACATTGTCCATTTCATTTCAAATTCAATCCATCACTTTAACTATCTTACGTATTCAGTTAAATTCGGAGTAGTATGAGAATTGATATTAACGGTTTTCAATCAGTGACGATCAAAGGATAGCGCTATCGAGCCAACTAATCGTTAGAAACATAAGAAACGTTCATAATTACAGATCCGGTCCAAGGTCTCAGTCCGTAGGCTACACATACACCAATGCGTGGATCAAGGAAATCGTGAGTTTGTAAACTGATTGAAAACCGATGGATGTATTTTGTCGGTCTGTTGTGTCGGTTAAATGTGTGAGTGTTCTAACACGCGGCGATTTATTTGCTATGTATAACAAAACTAGTTGTCTAATTTCAAGCAATGAAGTCGTCGGACTTGGGTATTGCTATTTCATTCAGAGAAATAACATTTGTGTCGGAAATGGTCTCAGGATCAAAGGTAACGTAGTTCGAGCATTGTATTTTGATTGAAAACGTGTCATTACCTTCTTCATGTGTGAAAACTTTTAGATGTATTCATCAATGCGCTCCTTCAAGATCCCTGATTCTATGCTTCATTTTGTATGTTTTTCTGATCGGTTGGAATTCGCAAGTTTCTTGCCCAGTAAGTGTCATTTTGCTACTCAATTTCTGAGAAGGATTCAAACCTATCGGTTGAGTATATTCTAACGTCTGTTCAATTTAAGGCTATTTATTTGAAAAACAACAAAAACGGGGACCTCGCCGCTTTCATTACTTCCACGGTAAACCTTGAGCTAAAACCCAATATAATGTTTTCATGGTAACAGCGTGATTAGTTTTGTGCATGTTCAACTGATTATGAGGGCTACAATTTAACACTTACAGTTTGTGTCTCCATCTTCTTTGAAAATGGAAGTGTTGAAAAGTGGAAAACCAATATCGGATGACCTCAGTTTATTTTTGAGGAATATGAAGCATCGTACCAATCAAGATGATGTGTCAGATTTCAAGGTGCAACTTCTCCAATTAAGCTATGATTTTATTCACATTGGAATGTCAGCTAATCGTTTATTTTGGGGTGTGAAACTGTCACATGGAAAAAAAGCAACACTTTATGTACTTAAACTTGTACAGTTCAAATACTTCAGTCCGAGAATGTTGTGTTCGTAATATATGCCACATCAAACACGTATGAATCATCTCGAAATGCTATTAGGAACATAAGAAAAATATTTCCTAATAAAATTTTATATTACGACTTGGGAGTGAATGCAGCCCAGGTTCGTTTTTTTACGCAAATGAACTAGTTTCTATTATCTAACCTGTATGAAAATGTAAAAAATGTAGTCCAACTAGATATCACGGTGTTCGAGCAATAAAAAAGACGTAAAGCCAGGACTGTACCGCAATCAACCTTGATCATTTAATTGTCTGAGATTGTCACCTTTTTAGTCACTGCATTCTTTGCGGTATGTAAATGATCACTAATTAGGCAATTTATTATCCTTCAACGTTCTCATATGAAGAGTTGTACGAAATAAACATCACGTACGACGATTACCTGAAAAAGACACGAACCTTGCGCGCAGCGCGAGATGCTGCGTGTCAGTTTTGTTCAGTTTGCCCATTGCGCGCCCATTTTCACCTTCCAAACAACAGAAGTTTTGAACTCGGCATTGAAACCTAAATAAAAGTAAAAAATGTGGGAGAGTGATGAAATACGTGTTGTGTGAAAATTTTAGACAAATCGGTCAAGTTTGAAAAAGTTGCGTGTCCGTGTCGTTAATATCCGTTGACCCCCTCGTTCGGTGTCTCGATAGGTCTGACAAAGCTACTTGACCGAATTGGGTAAAACATGGCACATGTGTTTGCATTCCAAAAGTTACCTCGACGCCGGAAGTTTGGTGTTGTCATGTTTCGTCTGCGAAGAGGAGTGGGTTCGAACTATTAACCAGAACATGGGGTTGGGGGTGACGATTGGCGCCAAACGTGGGCGCCTATTGGCGCTGAAAAAGAGAAAAAAAACATAATTTTTCACAGAGGTCAGATATACCAGCATAGATAGAAACACAATGTTTTTTTTTTTCGATTTTTTTCCTTTCCGCCCAGTTCTTCGGCGTCAAATGTTCTTTCCTCACAATTGACGCCGAAAACTATAAAATCGAGGTTCTCAACCAATAAATCATTGGAAAATTCTCGATTATATCACAATGAATGCATTTCAAACATTTCCCAAAATATAGTGTCACGTCTGACAACAAGCGGTCTCCCATTGACGCCAAATGAACGAAAGCTTACAATGTACGGTACTGAATGATATTTTTCACAGAGCTCAGAATAATTGTAAAAAAAGCAAAATCAAAGCGGGTTTTGCTAGTTTTGCCAAACCACTCATATAACGAGAGAACGGAATGAAATTAACCCATTTCCAGTCGTAAAAGTACAACTATCAAAAAGAGAACAATTAGTAAAAGTCCACGGGGACCAGAAAGTGTGTGAGTACGGTTCAGTTCCACCGATTTAAGCAGAACGTGAACAATACGATGTTATGAATGAATGTGCAACAAAAATAGAACACTTCATTCGTTTGCACAACGATTTACAGAAAAATAACTAAGACGGATGTTATTTTAGCATAAAGTAAATAATCGTTTCACTTGCGTAGTACGTCGGAAAAATTTTTGCAAACAACTGTATTGTTCTATGTTTGTTGCACACTCATTCACAAACTCGTATTGTTGACTTTCCGCTGAAAACGGTGAAACCGCACAGAATTCACAAGTTCCTTGTCTTTTTACTAACATTGTTTATGTTTTGTAATGGTTCTCCAATTTCTCTCAGGTCACAATGCTGACTCAAAATATAAGAATTCCCTTTAAACCGCTCTAACATGACAAATCGAAACATTGCAAGCGGAGGAAATGTATCTAAAATGAAAGGAAATAGAACTGGTTTAAATTGAAACAAGGTGATTGAAAAAAATTAGTGAAACGTTTGGCACATGCAACATCAGCAATCGGATGATCATGGTTTCGGGTTACCAACTGTAGCAAATCCTAGTTAGTATGGCACTTATTAATTTGCACAATGCGCTGTGTTCTTATTGGTAATTCGGAAAACAATCTTCTCTTTTCAAAGGCACTTTTAAGTTTCTCCAAAAGTAGTTGAAACGCTTCTCCTAGGAAAAAAAAGTGTGTCTCAAAAACAGAGTGGTCCTCGTTCAAAATGTGAATTTAATATGTATAATCCAGTGGTTTTTAGGGACCCAGAACATCTTGCTTTTAGTGGTACACAATTCAAAAAATTTACAAAACAGTGAAACCTAAAACTCGACCACTTTCCTCGACCACACAGATAATTCTTCACTCAATACTCTGAAACGTTGTGTCAAGGGCTGATGGGGACTAGTTGTTTGATCTGAGATCAACATACGATTTATTTTCCAGCTGAATGGAGTCGTTGAATTTCACAACTTAGAATATACAAAGCTGGAGTTCGATTCTCATCCACCGCACGTGCAGGATCTCTCAAATGAAAGTTTCAAAGCAGTAATTCTTTCAGTTAGTGATCTCAATGTTTCAAAATAAGAACACTCCCCTTTTGGACGGGACTGTTTTTCACTTATCTACAGTTAATCCAGTTTTGTTGACCGGATCTAGCTTTCCATGAAAAGACACAAAGTATTTAGAAAGAGAGATTGAGCCCAACGCAGTATTTGACCATGGGACGCTTTATTGTCGCCTAAGACTGTTTTGTTTTTAGCAAGTCAGTGAGCGCGCACTGGAAGCAGATAAGATTTGTTGCTCCAACAATTCAGATTTTTGACAGGAAGTATATAATCGTTTCGACGCATTTTGGCTGATAGATCCCGTTGTTCGTTTCCATAGCAAAACTGGAGCCGAGAAAGTCTATGCTGACGTCAGAAACAAACATCTAGAATCATTTCTGCTGAAGTACGATGGACCACAAATATATTCAACTGGTATTAATTCAAACTTACAAAAAAATTTCTAAGAGTAGAATAGTCGATGCTCTCCATACTGTTTGTTGACGTATACCTGTTAAAACTACATTTGAAATCACCGTCTCGATTCACATAAGTAATCATTGAAGGGACCGTGCTTCTTTAAGTTGGTGATTCGAGTTAAGAATTAATACTTGGGAAAAAAATGAACAATATAATCGAATTCAGGGAAAACTTCTCAATTTAGCTCTTTTGCTCCATAGTCAACTGTGCGAACGCACCGATACGTACGCATTTTCATGAAGACGCGCAAAACGTATCGTAATGTCAGTCCCTGTAAGAATTTAGTTGTGTGAAAGATGTTTTAGCTGTTATTCCCGATTGTTGTTTTGATTAAGATTGAGGTTGTGTACACTAAAACGTAATTTACCATTCGGCCAGGAGCTCTGCAATACAGTAACAGTTGGCTCATAAAACGAGAACAGTTGGCTCATAAAACGCTTGTTTCTCGACCGATTTCCATTTTTCTTCCTAGTGGAATAGTGAGGGGCTACCAGTTAATAATGAAAACAGAATTCAGAGTTGTTATGTTTTTCAATCCGTCCAAATTATAGAGAAATGGTCCCTGTAACACAGGTAATTCTGAACAATTTTCTGACAGTACCACTCGAGCTGTTGAATTTTATTGTTCAGCGAATCGCAGACTGCAATTGGGAACAATGAACGAATCGTGGAGTGATCTCTTTGACAACAAAGTTATTTTTGTTTCAAAATCAACGCTTTCCGAAGAAGCTGTCAGATGGTCAGTGTTTCTAGTATACTTTGTATCTTTTTCATCTCGCATATTCTCTCTCATATCCCATTTCTTTCCGGTCTCCTCTCTCTGTAACTATTATACTTGCAGGAATTATTACTGTGCAGTGACGTGTGAGTGTTACATTCCAACAGGAGCTTCTGTTGTTAATTCTTCAATACAAAGAAAGAAAAACATCACAACCTGTGAAAAGTGAGTGATTCCGATAAACATAGAACACTGGACGTTTCGAATCGTACAGATGTTTGCTCAGGTTTTTTTTTTTTTTTTTTTTTAGTATATACGAAATCTTCGTTTTGAAAATATAGATTCCGATCTTTTCAGGGCAGGGTCAATACGATGTACTTTGCTCTATACCGCTTTGTTTGTAGTTTGACCCCGTTATGTTCCGGTCGCTCTCCGTGACTTATGACATGTTTCGAGTTCAACCTACAACGTTACTCTAATCATTTCGTACATTTAAGCAATAGCATTTTACTAGCATTTTACTAGCATTTTACTAAGGCCCACAACTTCCTCACTGTGAAAAGGGTGAAAGTACGGAAAAGTGCGTCCCAATGCATTTTAGTCGGACTTATTCTAAATCGAACAACTAACGAATGTCGTTCATTTCCAGCTACGACTCTGCTACTCTGAGCTATATGGTTTTATCACTCATTGAGAAAGAGCAAGAATCTCCAATTTTGTCGAATTTAATGAATGTTCTCAGCACGCATACCTAACTGTTGGTTGAGTCTGGCTGGCTAGATATTGTGTGGTTTTTTTTCTCTGTGTGAAAACTTGTAATACTGAGCAGGAACAATAACAACCCGGTTTACCTGTAGGAACGCTCAACAATTCTTGTTGTTATGTCATTCTCAATTTTTTTCATCATGAATGGTGTGTTATATAACTGGTACTTCGTAACTATTGATATATTACGAATTTATTTTTGTCTTCTCGAATTATATTAATATCTTTCTTCATTTGAAGTTTACAATCATTACAATAACATGTGTTAATTTTGCTGAATGAATGCTGACCACCACGTCCAAAAACAAATGCATTAGTATCAAGCACGAGTGTAAACAAATTATGAATGATGAAACATGTACCAGAAATATGAACAAGGTCCAAGAAACTAATATTTTAAAAGCTTTTTTTTCCTTAAAGAACAACGGAAAGTGAGCTAGATCGTTGTGAGTTTCAAACAGAAGTTTCATTTTCGGTAACGAAAAATTTATATACATAGGGAACGGACAGTATTTATGTGCCGAGACTCAAGATGACTAAATCTTTGTATGAAGTGAACTAAACGGTTGGCAAAGGCGAACATATAATTATATAACTGCGTACTTCATTCTATCTGTTCGGATACGATTGTACTCCGAGGACCATGTTTCGGTGTTCTGAATACAGTACAAAACTGAAAAAATTTGAAAAACAAACAAGTTTTTCGGAAACAGTTCAGCAGAACTGCTAAGTTTGAATCTTATATCCCATAGCTGTTCTCGTATAGTACTGCATTAGCTGTTCTCGTATAGTACTGCTGACTTTGTACAGTTTATTTTTCCGCTGTTCACCATTTTTCATTTCTGTCGACTGTGGTAATTCAAAGACCTTTGTTTATGTTCCGTTGTTACACTTCTGTGTAATAAATATTATTACTATTACTATAAATGGGAATTTGGCTTCGAGTACGACTTGGAATGAAATTTGTATCTTATACACTTCGCAAGACGACAGTAAAGCCAACCGAATTAGTCTTACAAAGAGGATGATAGATTTTTTGTCCCGTGGTCTCATCATCAACGAAGGAATACTATACATACACATGCGTGCAAGATCACTGGTTAAAAGACGAATATAGGCTCTCGTGTCTCGAACATGTACTCCATCAAACAAATCTCTACTTTAACCACGTATATTTGAGGAAAAGTGAAAACAAAACTGAAACATTTCGTTTCTCATGTTGTTCCTCGTGTGTAGAATCAAACTAACGATCATAAAACAAAGCCTGTACCGAACTGATGTTATTTTTGTGAACTTGATATCTGTGAAAAATAGCGAGGAGTTAGCGAAGACATAGGTATAAATATGCAACGCCAGGTACGAGCTACCTCTCCGCTGAGTAGCTAAACCTTCACGGCCAAGTACCCGAAGCAATGGCATAGTTGTGCAGTTCATAATTACTTATTATCTAGTTGTTTTCGTGATGTTCCGTTATCGTTTCTGGTCTCATGTACGATTTTCATATAAAATACTGATGAACTTATTATTATTATTATTATTCGAGTTTGCGCAAATGTTTTGCTTCTAGTTGGGAATCCAATTTTGGTTCGTCATACCTGAATAGAGCGAAAATCCGATCCGCCGTTCAGACATGTGAATGAGAGTGAAAATCAAACTGTACCCGTTAAGTATGAGTTTTTGTTTGGAAAACTTATTTTTTCACACGCTGCGCAGACTAGTTTTTGATCACAATATTGCGGACTTTCAAAAGTGGTTTTATGCCATTTTCTCAAAAAAATTTGAGGTTTTGATAGAGAGAGATAGGCGAGGAAAAGCGCTATCATTAAGCTATTTGATATTTAATGTGCAAGGCAAATTTCTTCCCGAACCGACTCTTCCCGAACCAAAACCGAACAGATTCTTCCCGAACCAGTTGGTTCGGTAAGGAACCGAACCGTTTGCGTACTCAAACCGACATGAAACTGGACCAAACCCTGATAAACGGGGCACTCAACCAATTTCAGCATTATTGACATGAATTGGTCCGGTTCCAACTTTGTTGGCCTAATTTTGGTTCGGTTCTAGAACGAACCAACTGGTTCGGAAAGAATCGGTTCGAAAAGGAATTCACCAATGTGCGATTAGTGATCTACAGTTATTCTAAAAATCGTCCCGCGAAAATAGCTCCTGACAGCGGCCGCGTGGCGCGGCGGCAGCAAAACCGACGAATTTGACCGATTCGTCTGAAATCTGGAATATAAAAACAAAAAAAAACATTAGACTTATGTTTAAATCCGAAATCTTGGACCAATCGATCAACATTAAGTCATTGTATCGCCTTGGAAACATTGCTCTCAGCTGCTGTGACAATTACTTCTAGATGTGTGGAGTGTGCGCAGTGAGCTGCTGTTTCGCTTTTTGATAGCTTGAATAGAATAAGATGAATTGGAAAAGCAATCGTATTAATCTGTAGATATCGTAACTCCATAAAAAGGTTAATCGAACAAAAACAAAAATGATGTCCGTGAAGGGATTCGAACCCTCGGCCTGCTGTAGCTTTTGAGATTGAACTGCATGGAATATAAAAATGGCGGACAATGACTCAAGAGAGAAACAAAAAAATCTAATCTCGCAATTCTCGTGATCATCCTGACACATTGATTCAAAAACAAGTGCTAAACCTTTGAGAACATTCCGCTTACACTAAAAATTTATCTAAAACAAAAATCAGCTATAATAGCCATTTTCCCCAACAAGACAGCAGAGGGTTCGATTGATTGAGAGATGCAGGGCGAGCGGTCGCTTACAGCCTGCCAGCAGACGAGAGAGTGTGTAGATCGAAGATATGCAGATGAGCTGGTCGCTCGCCGAACCCGGCCCTCTACCGATTTGACCGTACGCTGTCCACAACGGTTTGACGAAATCTATATACTGTGAGTCAATCGCACAGTCACGTGAAACATGTTAAACACAACAGAACTCGGAAACGACAAAGTGCACGATTCCTCATTAGAATGCTAACTTTATGTGAATATTCAATAAACTTCTATGTACTCTGTTCTGTTATCAGTTTCGAATCAGTGGTGAGAAATTGTCATATTAGGACGTTTCATCTAATGTTTATTTGCTACAAGTTTTTTTTTTTCACTAGAAAACCAATATGGTTTTGACCCATGAAATTTGCGAATTTTTTTTCATTTCTCTCTTGAGTTATTGTCCTCCTTTTCTATATTCCATGCAGGTCAATCTCAAAAGCTAAACGTCTCTCACTTTACATCGTTTTATTTTATACAAATTTGCATGAGACGTTTGATTCAGGTAAAATGGGCGATATGTAGAAAAGAAGAATACAGATAGTTGTCTAGAAGATATGTATATACCATTTTAGTCAGATCTATATTTGATGGAGTATAATCTTGTTCGGCACCCATTCGCGCTGAGGTTCATTCTTTACAGCCAACTTTGGACAATGGTGATTATCGAACATGCGGATCGGTCAAAATTTCTGAATCTTGAACTGACCACGGTCGCAGTGCAGTTTTTTGGCGCCAATTGTCGTGTAACCTGGAAATTGGCAATTTTGGATAATTTGGCGGGACCTGGCGTTATAATTGGTAAGAAACAGCTCTGAGGTTTTCAATGGGTAATAAGTGACTTACATTCGTGCCGCACAACTGAAGATAAAATCGATTTGAAATTAATAATAATGTTTCTATGTGTCCCTTTTTATGAGATTCATGAACCGTAGGTCGTTCATTCGGTGACTTCTAATGAACCTCAGATGCGGCATGCTTTCAAGAACGTCGGCGAAACGAAAAGCTTTGAAAAACTACAATGTCTGCGAAAAAAACAGAACTTAAACAAGTTTTGTTCCGAGTTCTCAATAAACTCACCAAACACATTGGAAACCCCCAATATTTCTTGTACATGATCGATATAATGCGTGTGTTGTGAGCTTTTTCTCACCGTTGAAAAATGGTTCAATATTTGAAAAGCACTTATGCTACAGTATCACCGAAATCCCTGTTATTCTTAATTTTCACGGATCAAGAGGAGAAACCGAATGAAAAAATTCAACTCACGTATTTTCTGATTCTCCACTGTTACTCTATGTATTTTTAATGGTTGTAATCTTACAACTACTCCTGCCGCCCAACCTATTCGTACAATGGATTTTGTAAACTGTTTATTATGTGAGAATACTGAGGAAGCATCCACGTAGTTTTTCAAACATAGAAGCAAACTCAACTGATAAATTCGGAACAAAAATAGTTTAACACTTTCAACTTTAAATTGCTTAAACTTTGAACAAACTGGCGTCATCGAACTCCATTCAAGAACTTATTGGCGCACACGATAATTCAGGAGAAATTATGTTAGGTTCATGATTGCCTTGCCATTAACTCACTCAATGATAACTCATAAATTGGCGAACGCATCGGACTACATTTGAGAACTCGGAATTAGGACATTCGATACGCAGAAGGGTATAATACTGTTGATGACTCATTATTATCCACTAGTATGAAAGGCTAGTGCAGTAGTATAAAGCGCTTATCTGGAGTGTATGTTTTTTTTGTAACAATTTTCCCGCACTTCCAGCCAAGAAGCCCAAGATCAAAGTGAGGCAAGCTGCGTGAGTAAACATGAGCTGGATGGACTTCATTTTCAATCATTTCAATCAATTCAATTCAATTCAGTTGGTAATGGGATGAGAGGGGTGGATCATTTTTCTCGCACAGACCGATTCAGAAGATTAAGACGTTGAGAAGTCAAACCTGAACAGAACCTTCACGCTATACTAAGAATAACTAATGCACTCTTATATTAAAAAGGACTCTAGCGCTCTAAGTTATGGGGATTTCGCGCTTCACGTTGAGGAGAGCTGCCGCGCTCTATTTAGGCAGGACTCTAGCTATCTATGGCTTCGTTCATGCCTTTTGCAGTTGCAGCTAGATTCAGCGTAAATCTTGTCGAAAACACGCGTATTGATTTTTACGCCAATGCAGACTGCAACTGCAAAAATACGCTGCAGTTGTGTTGGTAATACTTTTTTAAGCCAGCTGCAGCGTTTTTTACGCTGAAATGAGCGTAATTTACGCTGACTGCAGCGTAAATTGCAGTATTGACATGACCATACTGCACTGCAATGTAGTTACCCTTTTCATGAACTTTTTTATCGTTATCGATCTTTTTCACTATTTTAGGCGTGCCATAATTAGAATCCGATATGTAGTAGCAGTTGACTAGGAGTTTATTAGTCTAAAAATAAAATAAAAACCTGTTGGCACCGGGCGCTGGCGCCAAATTCAATAAAATATCAGTTGTCGTCAATGAAATTGTGGTGAATTCTATATGTAACCGGGTTTTTTGGTAACCGTTTTTCCGGTTGCTTTGATATTTAACCGGTCGGAAACCGAAAATAAAAAACCGGTTACCTGTTTTTCCAACGCAAAATGTGGTTTTCACCGTTTGTTCGTACGGTAACCGGATTTTAGTTTCAGGTTACCTACCGGTTACTTGCGAGGTAACTTGAAAAAAGGGTTACCAAAAACCGGTTAGGTTACCTAAAAAAAGGTTAGGTTACCTAAAAACTGCCAATTGCACCGCACCTGTCATGTGATAAACGTTGATGCAGTAAGCAGAACAACTCAAATCGAAACCTTTCTGAAATACAAATGGATAACTGCCATCTCGCTTGGCTGCAATGTAGGTGCTCTCAAGCTGACATCACTGCTGCCTTCCATTGATGGTTGGAACAAAAATACATACAACTGAACCACCATGGAAATGGCGTAAGGGACCAACAAGTTAAATCTAATTTGGAGGTAGTGAAACCTCTTCATCCTCACCCATTAAAGTTATTAACTGTTACTTATTCGGAGCAGTTAACTAACACTCAATGCATATTCATTGAGACCCATGTTCGAAGTTTTGGTAGTTTCTCTATTTTCATAATTTTGACTCAATTCCATGAGAAACGAGTAATTGCAAAGCTCTCGGAAAACGATGAGATACCATAACCTTAACGAAACTGATTGTATTCGGAAAATTGTGAAACAACCTTGATTTTGTGATTGTCAGAAGTCTCCCGTTCTTAGTTCAAACAAACATATTTGAGTGGTCTATTATATAAAATATAAAAGAGGTAAGTTACTGCAATGATCAGTTCTTCCGTACTGTCAGTTTCAGATAATAAATCAGAAATGTCCTCCAAATCATCGGCATGGTCCTTTATGACGGTAGTTATTCTGTCTTTGTGCGGCGTTTGGCATTGGATCGTTTTCTCAAACGGCTTAGAACAAGATTCGAGAAGTTGGTAACTACTTTTTTTAATTTGGTTTTTATTCATGATCCCTTTGTATAGCGAATCCCCCTTACCATTCGAATTTACCTTCACGAAATACGTCGCGATCTCAACAACCAAGTACCAACCAGCCACTATGGTTAGACATGCGCTCTCTTTACATAATTTTGATTCAAAACAAACTATGGTTTTACAGTTTTCGCAGAAACTGCGCAGATGAACAATTTGAGTGGATATGTGACGGTTCCTTTCTTAGAGGGTAGGCTTGCTAATCAGGTGAGTGAAGTGTGAACATATTATGATTGAGAAAGGGTTGAGCCTTCTCACGCACGCGTATCATGCCCTCTTAAATAGTGAAGAAAAATTACTATTTCGTAACAGCGGCGTGAACGACGACTACGTTTCCTTGTGAAAAAATGTCAATCTGTTCCGGCGTATTACGCCAAATTGAGTTTGACGTGTTTTTAATGATTTATTGTTTGTAAGCTTCGAAAACGCCAATGTTTTCAAGAATGCAACTTAAAAACTTATTTTAATTAGTTATTCAATAATAGTCTCTATCGGAAATCACATTTTAGTTCCAGAATATATGATACTTTTGACATAATGAATCGAACAGAATTCTAAATTGTTTAAGATCGTGGGAAAATGAACATATAGAAATTAACTACGCTTTAAACGTTAACGCAATCCCGGACCCGCGTTTACATGTATTTCGGCGTATTAGGCGGGGATCACCCAGATAATTATGGGATCGCTTCTTCTTGCATCAATTACTCATCAACGTAATTGATACACTCAGATTTTTGTCTCCCATGTTTCATATCTCTTCTATTCCGTTTATTCGAATCCCCAGTTCATGTTGATTTATTCGAAAATGTGCTGTATCAGAGGTTAGTCAGGGCGGTTCGATACGTACACATTTACAAGTGGCACACAAACAGAACGAAAACTTGATACAAAGCTTGAGTGAAAACAAAATAACAATCATCGCGAACATTTTTGAATGTTAGTACTTTATGTTGGTTCATTCTGACAATGTTCCACGTGAGGTAATGTTACCTTTTTAATAACCTCTCTTAACACTGATTTGCAGTTATTTTTCCTGGTGAATGGATATTGCATAGCGAAGCAGTTACAAAGAGAATTTTTCATCACGCAGAATTGGGAAAAACTTCCAGCTGCGCTAGATGCACAACTGCAACAAGTGCATGCGATCTTCCCGGAATTTTCTCGTATTTACACGTCAAAGGTCAGAAATATATGCACTACGGGTTCGTTAAGGGTTTTTAACTATGATTTTAACACTCAAGCTCTGACATTCTAGAACTTCAAATTTTTCAACACCGAACTAGAAAATACATTCATAGAAACATTTCAAACCTATGTTTAATATGACTATTCAAACTATAAGCAGCGAAGTTGTTGATTTGTGTCATTGAAATGATACACGAAAGGACATGATATTTCATTCGGAGTGACGACGTTTCGGCGGCTTCGTTGTATTCAAAGCCATATCCACACGGAATGATTGGAGAATTATCTAGGCAACTGAGTATAAGTGTTGACCGGTAGCAATTCACGAAAACGTCGCTACTCTGAATGAAAGGTAATACTAACTCGTGTTCGCTTCTGGAACAAAATCAAAAGTAGATTCAACAACAGGCGGAGGTTAATTAACGACAAGGAATGACGATACAAAAATTTTAAAATTTTCTCTAGTTTATTTATTTTTTTTAGTTATTATTTCATGGATTCGGAACAGGATGTCGAGAAGAACATAATTCTACAGTTTCCAGGTTCCCTATAAGCTCAAACAAATAGGAAGAAACCCACTGAGCACGAGTGATTTCATTGATCCTTTGGAGTTCGTAGTTCGCTTTATCAAAATGTTATTTCCAAACTATCAATGGGACAGTGAATGTTCTTAATTTCTTATAAGTAAATTAAAATCACTCATCAGCCGTGGGATTTTTTCGAACTGCTCAAAGCTGTATCGGTAATATCGGTAATCGGGTCTTGTCTACCATATATAGAGACTATCTTCACTATTGTGTACAAATTATGCGTAAATAGAAACTCCGCCCACCCATACTATTTCGAACCCGTATGTTGTAATACTTTTGTCTGATGCATACATCAGACATCCAACAGATTTCCAAAGAGACGAACGTTTCATAACTTGAACATGTCTTATTAACTGCTGTTCAGCTACATCAACGAGCGTGCTCGCTTTGTGCAGTTGAACACACACTACGGACAAAACTACAACTACTTTCGTGATTGTGACTCAGATGTTCGCAAACTCTTCGCATTTTCTACGACAGTAAAGGAGAATGGAGACAATATCATGAAAACAAGAATGTTGTGAGTCATTCACTAATTCAATGTGTGCGAGGAAGTTTGTGTAAGCAGAACCAATCAGAAGGGTATCTGCTCTCGCAGTCACACCCCATTCTAGGGTTTTAGTTGAAACACGGCGCAAAAGCCAACACTGGGCGGAGCCACCCAACGCTACCGTACTAGCCCCCAATGTTACGCCTGTACTGTTTCTCGCAGTTCAGGAGAAGCAGAACTCGAGGAATCGTGTGCGCTCATATCAGACGTACCGATTTCGCTCAACACAAGGCCGAGTCAACGTTCGCTGTTACTGTCGCTCTACTGAAACATGTGCTGACCGAAAAAGTCTGTATTGGTAATCTTTGACACTTAGAACAGTTCTTTATCGGCATTTTACGCCCACCGTTGAGCTTCAACGCCGCTGCTCAAAACCCAGTTGTTTATGGAGAACTAGTCAAGAGACGGTTTTCAAATAAGCCAAAATAGCCAAAATACCTCTTATGCTCAGTTATGTTTATTCGTGAGATAATTTAGAGAGAAGCTCATAGATAACTTGCGTTCTGCAAAGTTAGTGCCGACTAGGTTGGTAGTTTTCTCTGAAGAATCTATTTTCTAGCAATCTATTTGAGCTCTGCATAGATATAAAATACTGAGGGCATAATTTATTCATTACCTTCCTACTCTTGCGCGTTTTTGGTCACTAAAGACGTCATGTTGCTTCCTCGAAATGCTCAACGTAAAATGTTAAGTTGAACTCAACCTACTTGATCAATATAACAACTATGAGATACATTTTGTTAAGGTAGAAACAAATTAAAAACCTTATTATAATTCTACTTCATTCGCACTCCTGTTTAAGAATTCCCAAACAGTGGCTTTATTTGGTGATGATCGGAAATTCATGCATGATGTTGTAGATTATCTTCACAACAATTCGGTGTTAGAGAAGGTTCGTTCATTAGTGTTATCAGATTTATATATTGTTTAACTACTATCTAAGATAGCCCATGACGCTAATCTCCAACTTGTCTCTCTATTTTAGTTTTTACCCGGACGAAAAAACATTAACAGTTGGCACACACTTCTCTTATTTGTGAACAAAATTTCCCTTCTCATTTCAATTCATCTTCCAACACATTTATTGAGCAAAGTGTCCACAATTTCAGTTGGTAATAGTATGGTCTTTGTTAAAGGAGATAGAAAATCAACCTGAGGAAAGGTTGGGTTACGATTTAAGGTTGTATCGTTAGTTCAGAGTCAGGCAACAGAAATTATGAAAACATTTTTGAAAGTTAAACACGTGGGTGTGAATATCGCAATCGCCGCGCGACACGAGGCGCGTCTTATCAAAAATAGGGTGGATTGATTTGCAGTTGTTTATAATTTATAATTTATGTCACACACAAGCCCTCAAGACCATAATCACGGAAGAGTATATATTTGTATTACAATTAATAGAAACACTGAGTAAAATACCCATAGAGTGAATTCCACTACCGATATCCGCAGGTAGCCGGGTAATGAACGCGTTACACGAGAACGCCGTTACAAAGTAGCAACAAGTTATTTGTAAAGTATGGGTTGTGTTCTAATCGTGATAAATTGAATTTGGGCTGAGTTTGGTAGTAAGTCCATTCGTTAGTCGTACACATGTCACAGAAACGATATTCAGATTACGTAACTCATAATTTCACCTTTTTTCATTCATATCTCTTTACTCACATGATTTTATTCTATCCAAGGTGTTGAAACGCTATCGCAAATTATACAGTCTTGACGTGTCAAAGACAAGGTTTACTTACGCTGGTATATAATTTTCCGTGTTTTTGCTCTGTGATTACAATCAGTCATTGTGCATTGTGTTGCAGAACACATCGTTCATCAGTAGTTTTTCGGAGGGAACTGATTTCTACATAGGCTCCCAAATTTGTGATTCCTTTATAATAACTGCCCCGGCATCAACATTCGGTTTTTGGATGGGTTTTTTGACAAAGAATCAAAAAAACGTGTACTATTACCAACCAAGGAACACCACCATTCTTGGTAAAAATATACACAAAACTATCTTTCCGTGAGTTCCTTACAGTATGCTTTGTATGGTGTCTCATGACTGAGCAATATTAACATGTTTTAATCGCACTCACAATTTCTCTATGGTTTCGGTATGTCTTTTGTGTGAAATTCTTTGCCTGAAAGCAACTAGGAGGTTTTAGGGACATTGACCACAGTGATTGTGTACAGAACAGGCAAGCCAGCCAGTACTCTGCTTTTGCATGAGTGGCCCTGTCAAAAACTTTTTATGTTATTATGTTACCAACGATCGAGATTGTTACTTATGCGTGATAGACTTGAGTATGTTGTTGATTAATATTATCGATGCAGAATACAACCGAACCCGGGCAGGTGCTAATTATACAGAAAATGAAAAGATTCGAAATTTCATCTATTCCAGGCCGTCGTGGATCGCTTTACGAGTCACAATGAAACCGATTGTTTCAACTCTATCTTTATCCAATGTATAGCTCTTTTGTTCATTTAATAGCTGATGTACTCTGAAAATAAATTTTATCATTTCGAGCGACACATTGGCGTGTTCATAACTGTTCGCTATAGTTTTTTAATAAAACAATTACAAAAAAATGTGTTTTTGTGAATGGGGTTTACTTCAATGAGAATGAAAATGACGAATGAATATAGTAGAAATGATAATCAAATCAGTATTGTACACTTTGAGAAACAATGGTGGACAAGGCAGACACCAGCTTGGTTCACACCTTCGTAGTCGTGTCCTGAACTGGAAATACACCAAAGGTTGAAAAAGACAGAGTGTGATATATCAAATTCCTGCTGGATCTTACGCGGAATAGCGCAGTAAGTATGAAATTCGTCGGTTAGTCGTTTCGTTGATTATCGATCATCCGACCTCTGTTCTGATTCATGTTCGTTTTAACTATTTCGTACTCTGTAGTCTGATCAACGCTCCCCAGTAGGTGGTACATTTAACATACATTCCTTTGGGATTAGTTTCAATGGAATCTTGTGAGAACATGAATAACTAGTTTTATTCTTTTTTGTTCTATATTCTATGCGCAATAAACTTTATATCATTATTATTATTATGAGTTGCAAAAATGAGTTAGAGAAATATACAGTTGTGTAGCAAGAAGCGCTGATTACAACTATCAACGAAATAGAGTAGAATCAGTTCGTATACACAGCTCAATGTGAAGAATAGAATGATCTGAAAATGTTTGTATGTTCTATGAATAAAATAGTGATAAATGAAAATGACTCTAAATAACGGTCTAAAGAGGGTACGAGAGTGAACTGCAAAAGTACACCCTCGTTTATCAAATACAAATTTATATTCTCTGATATACATGTAAAATGCAAAATAATTAATGTTTGTATATAGACAGGATAGACTGGCTTTGACATTCGCTATTCCCACTGCGACTCCGGTTATGTGCCAAATTATTCACCACACCGAAAATGTTTTCAAGAAATTAGAAAATAGTTTGTTTCTTACAACACTTAGGCGAAAAGATTATAATCTATGAAAAACATTTCTTGGTACCCTACCGAAAGTGCGGGGGTAGTTTTTGATTAATGAATATAATTGAGCACTGTGCATAACCAATTATTTTCATCCGTCAAAAAACAATCAGACCTGTGTTTTCCAAATCCTATACTGGCACAATGAATTCCCTTTTTGTTCAAACTGGCCATCAGAATCTCACATGGCTCTGTTCGTCAATCAAGTTCAACCGTTAGTAGACAACTCTGCGGCTACGACGATTTTTCGTGTTTGACGTCAAGCTTGGATCTCTGTTGACGTCTGGCCTCCATAATCTTCAATAAAAAAGAATATCTTAGTACCATAGTCACGTTGTCATGTTTCAAGAATCGTTCACTATTCAGATTAGTTGTAGCGCAGTGTGAATTAGCTGCGTTTCAGAAAAGACAAAACAGCACGCTAGATCAAGAAATGAAGAGACGATATTTCAAAAAGTTCTACACACGAAGTTGGTGCTTTAGATGGAGAGCTTGACTAAAAGCTAACTAGTTCCGTTTAATTTTCAAATCTAGCTCGGAAAAGTGCTATGAAATGTTCACATACTAGGAAATCTCTTTTGATTTTTCCGCATTTCCGCATTAGCGTGATCGAAGATAGTCCGATATGTCAGTAACCATCAATGGAAGATGAAAGTTATGAAACACCTATGATGATTTTTTAGACGAACAACTAAATTTATCTACAGGATTTTCTCGATCAAGTTTATCGGCGCTACAAAAAGTGCGCATCTTTACGTGTATAATAAGACCCAAAGAGAGCCGCTCGATAGAATATTCAAGTCTCACTTTGATTCAACCGCTCTTTCCTGATACCGGTTTCTGTGTGTTCATGTTGGTGTTGCAATCAAAAGCAGAGTCGTTCTTCGTGTTTTCTGGAACGGTGAGTCAATGCTGCGACTCCAAGCTATTTGTAACAAAATGATCTTAAATAGATCATAAAGCTCGCCAGTCACGAATAATTCCACAGCCAGGTTAAGCTCCAGTAATAATGATATCTGTTTCGTTGTACAGCGCGAGTGATTGTCCATTTAGTGGCATTTCTTGCCCCATGGGTGTAGTTCCTGATCACTAACTACTTTATTTTCCTATTAACCTAGAAACACTCTTTCTTAGCTCACGGAGCTAATTAGACACATGCAAACCTTTGTTTTCGTGGCCTACCTCAGGTAAAAGTCACATTTATGTTGTTGGAAAACAACTTCATGCAGTTCCTGACTTGTTCAAGCACTTTCAGGTGAACACAATGATACTGGGAATGCTGTTGTTTATGGTCGTCCTGTTGTTGTCCTCCGAACCTCGGCGCATCCACTACTACCAAGAGGTTGAGAACATTCATACATCTCAATCCACAACTAAGTATTGTTCTGGATTGGACAGAAATGTTATTCAGTTTTGTCTTTTGATTTATTAAGACATGAGTACCGGTGCGCAAAGTTAAACCACCACGCACAGCAGAAAAAAATATATTTAATTTGAGTACTTCAAAAAAAACTATAAATTCGCAAAGACATTTCCCTAACTATGCGTAATAGTGAATCGAATATAATTTGAAAAATGTGTTTTACTCAAGATGAATTGATATGTGAGTTGCTATATCCCGCCTACTCTGTGAATAGAAGTACATTCTTATTCGAGACGTCTCTATATGGCGATCCTGTTTGGGTTATTAGGGCGAGTCCCTGATAAATTTTGAACAAACGAACCAACAAGCATTGATTTTTGTCAAGATTATTCCAAAAAAAAACACAGTCAGTCGTCTCCATGTTTCGCTGTTGATGACCCTCGTTATGTTGTAGTATATTATTGGCACGAACCTCGTTACGTTGTAGTATATTATTGGAACACTTTTGTTTCACCAAATACGAGGTGAGATAGATGTTTGTTTCAGTGGCGACGTTTCGGCGAAATCGCCGTTCACTGAGTCTTAAAAAGGTATTAATAAGAAAACCACGATAAACTTAACACGGCGAATCCGCCGAAACGTTGCCACTAATATAAACATCTATCAAGAAAAAATATCAATAATAAACAGTCAATAGTTTGTTTTTCATCAGTGAATAACTAGTCTTTTTCTAGGCGAGTGCGTTTCAGATGAAACTGCAATTGGCATTGTGTAGAAAGTTTTCGTAAATCAATCTGTCCTCAACATACTTTTGCAGATGACATTTTTTTCACATATGAATGGACACCGGATAAGCAAGGGCAATCAGTTTCCCACCAAATTTTATCCCTATATTACTGAACTTGTTTCTTTAGATAATAATTATAATGAAACTTTCTCGGTGAGTCGTTAAAAATCAGACTAACTTCTAGTCTGAGGGCACAATGGACCCAATCTCGAAATTCTAAAGTTTGCAAAAAAGTTGAATCACTTTTTTCTCCATGAACCAATCTAGTCAAAAACACTTTAGTGTGTGAGTTTCAAGAATAAAACAATTCGTTGAAAAAAGGTTTTTTCTAGTGAAATTATAGTAATCCGTAAGAAGGAGGCTAGTCATACCGTTGTGACATCAAGACTAGAAGTTTCATTTTCAGATTCTCTTTTTACCTGTATTATTTTCTGCACTTTGAGTGAAGGTCATCGTTTCGTTTTGTTTTTCAGGAAGAACATGTAGTTTTTGTCACGTATGCTTCTCAAAACCACTTCCTCGAGTCGAAAAAAGCTATTTTTGAAATGAGAGAAGTGTATCCAAATAAAATAATATATTATGATATTGGTCTGAAAATTGAACAGGTACAGTTTGAGAGCTAGACATTTTGGAAATTTCAGAATAGAAAAATCTATCTCCACAACCCATAACGCGATAACCCCAGGGATTACTAGGGATTATATCATCATCCATAATGTTCAGAAATGTTTTTTTAAATAACTGAGTGAAGATAAATTAATGAAAAGCTACTCAAAAGTTAGCAAGCTATACTAGAGCGCGTCAAATGATATTGATTGATGCCATCTGTGCGCCCCTGCTAACACCCGGTCAACTAATAACACCGTCTTTTCACACGATTATCCGTCGTCCACGACTATTAATATTCGTGTAAATCATACTCAAACTATCGAAAGTACTCCCATGGAACTACGATTGGTATTTTAGTTTTTTGGTTTGTTTCTCAATCTTTTCATTTCTTAGGTATTTTTCTACACTAACACGAGCACATGAAATGATACTGATGCACTGTGTATATCAGCATAAGAAGCTGAAAAATCTGCGTACTAGAATACGAAACACGGACAATTACGGAACACTTTCCTGACAGTTTCCGTTGACTGTTAAAATGATCTAGACAACAGTTTTGTTTTTATTCTTACTGCATGGTCCTCTAATAGATCCAGATGCTGTTGCATTTTTCAATTCATTTGTTTCCAGGTAAACGAGATAGCACGTGTTTGTAATTTGGAGTACAGAAAATTTGACTTCGACAAGTATCCAATACACGTGAGAAATTTGTTGAACTACAGTTTCAAACCACTGATACTGACGGTGAGTCTAAAACTGTTCACATACTGGAAACATCTTATTTTCACCCTTCCCCTTGCTTTTTGTTTTTTGTGACAAATTTGTGATGGTGTGGAGTGAATGATTTTAGGAGGAAAAAACTTGAATGAAATGGGTGATTGTTAAAGATTTTTTTTGCTGGTGAATGGACGGATATAAAATTCCTTCAATATATTCCCACGAACAAAACTGTTTTCAAATTTAAGTAGTATTCCTGAATAGATAGTATGAATCAATAGTAAATTTAGACTTGTTTCAGCTGCTTACCTCCAGTATTTTTTACTTCGTATCAGAACAAACCAGAGCAGAAAATTGAGTGAATTTTATCAAATTCAGGAAGTGTATCTTCGCTTCAGTGCTTTTTGGATATTTGACTCATCAATGCGTTTTACAAGTAAACGTTTGATCAAACAGTTCTACAATACAGTACAATACGGAGGACCAGATTCATTTTTCATGAAGCATCCGGCGAGACACAGCATCTTATCCACTACTCATAGAGGTAATATCTCACAACATCCCACCCGCACACACTTAGTTGATTTTTCTTCATCTATTTTTTGTTTAGCACCCATTTACTTACTTACATATACTTGGGTGTAGACAGCCCATGGGAAATAATCCTTTCTCTCCAACTTTCCCCTTGACTCTGAGCTTGCTATATACCTTTGACGTTATATGTTTTACAGGAATGTACACATACCTTCCCATTACATTCAACCAGTTGATTGCCCCAATGTTTGAAACATACATGTTTGTTGTTCGCTCAGAATTCTCGATGGAGGCAGTGAAGTGGTGAACTACTTTTTCAATTCAGAGTTCAATTCAAACTGAAAAACTCTTCATACATGAACTCTACTGATCACGTGTTTTTTCTTCAATAAAACACCAAGCTATTTTGGTTGTTTCAGTTCATTAATCTATCATTGCTCAGGAACATGTTGTGCGCGTTAACAGAAAGATGTATCGCTCCAATTGGGTCGGTGAAGCAATGCAACATGTTTTGGATTCGTTACACCGACTATGCAAACTGCCACAGGTTTGACGTTGTTAGTTAAGAGTCATCTTCAACATACGCACATACGCTACTTCTCTGCACTTGATTCTCAAAACTATATCGGTTAAGCGGACCAGTACGTTAGCTACGAAGAATGGAAGGGAAGTGTCGGATAATTTCAGTCAGTGTACGCACTCAACTGTCTAGTTGAGCTAACAAAAAACATTTGGATTTCTAAAGATGAGCGATGAATTTGCAAAATGCTATGTCATTTTTTTTACAAGGGTCGATAAAAATATTTGCAAAACCTATTAACATCCGGTGGAAAAGTTTCAAATTTGATTTTCAAGAATTTTATGGAAATAATCTCCTCAACCTTGAAAACTGGACTTGAATCGACTGTCATTTCAACATTGATCGAGCGTTTGTACTTAAATTCAGTCGAACGAAACATAACAAGTCTACCGTGAATTTCGCATCACGTTAAGATGATGTTTTGCGATCTAGGTATGATCAGAGTGCAATCAACATTATACTGACTTCTTTGCTGGAAAGAGAGAAAAAACGACATCCGACTGTTGACTTCCAAGATTTTCTGACCAGTGATCGAGAAGGTACATACGATGGACCGTTGCAGCAATGTTGATTTGTCTTGTTGTATTATCACGTGACGCTAAAAAAATTATTCGCGAACTTTGAGAACACTTTTCTACTTGAATGTTGTCTTAATTTTTCTCCAAATACAGTCTTTGTTTTTTGAAGCTATTTTGTCGACGAAATACTAGTTAGAGGGGGGCAGAAAGGAAAGTTAATATGATAGGGCTGCTCAAGAGGAAATGATATCTTTTTTCTCATTTTATCAAACTAACAAACCTAATTTGCATAGTCTGTTTTGGTGCAAGCAAAGTTATGTTTATGTACCCCGAGGAAGCTGAACTAGCTTTCCATTCTGCCCTCTTTTAATAGTCCAAACTTGAAAGACAGTCGGAGTACATCAGAAACGTTTCAAAAACTTTTTCAAACGTTTCGCCGAGTCTGTTTGTTTGAAAATTTGTTGAGCTATGTGTTGAAAACCAAATTATCTAGAAATACGAAAATTGAGAACCACCTTTGACTGTCGTAATATCTACGTGAAAAATGAGTACTTCTTCCACCATTCAGAGCTGATACCTTGAAGAACGAACAACGTTAAGAATGATTTTATCGTCAACATTTTCTGCCCGTGGCGATAATGAGAAATTGAACTCAGAAAATAATCGCCATTGTTAATATCGAAGGCAAACACCTCTAGGTCTAGTTTACACATTCTGAGAGCTAATTCTCCGTGTTTCAACTACTTGCATATATTTGTATAAAAAACGATGTAAAGTGAGAAATGATTAGCTTTTGAGATTGAACTGCATGGAATATAGAAAAGGAGGACAATAACTCAAGAGGGGAATACAAAATTCAATCTCGCAATTTTCATGGGTCAAAAACGTTTGGTTTCTACTGAAAAAAGAACTTGCAGCTAACAAATATTAGATGAAACGTCATGAAATGACAATTTCTCATCACTGATTCATAACTGTTCACAGAGAAGAGTACAATAGAAGTTTGTTGAATATTCACCCACCATTAAAGTTAGCATTCTAATGAGGAAGTGTGCACTTTGTCGTTTCACGTTTTCGAGTTCTGAGATAGGAAATAATGCGCATCTAATAATTTATTATTGAAGGTTCTTTCAACGTAACAATCAATACTTAAATGATTTGCAGAACATTAACTGCGTTACCAGTTCGGTTAGTAAGCCTTTTCTCACAAACCATAATCAATCCTTGATTTCGGGCAACGCACGCGTGGCGCCGTTCATTTCTTTTACTCCGAGACAATTTGGCTCAGTCGGCAGAGCAGCGCACTACGGCCCAGTAGGCCGAGGATTCGAATCCCTTCACGGACATCATCTTTGTTTTTGTTCGATTAAACTTTTTATGGAGTCAGGATCTCTACAGATTAACACAATTGCTTCTCCAATTTACTTCAATCTATTCAAACTACCAAAAACCGAAAAAACAGCTCACTGCGCACACATCTAGAAGTAATTGTCAAAGCAACATGTTTCCAGGGCCATAAAATGGCTCAATGTTCACCGATTGGTCCAAGATTCCACATTTACACATAACTTAGCTGTTTCTAACTATATTCCAAGTGTCAGACGAGTCGGTGGAATTCGTCGGTTTTGCGGCCGGCTGTCGGGTGCCATTTTCGCGAGACGATTTTTGGAATAACTGTAGATCACTAGTCGCACATTAAATATCAAATAGCTGAATGATAGAGCCTTTCCTCCTCTATCTCTCTCTATCAAAATCTCAAAAATCCGTTCAGGAGTTTTTGAGAAAATGGCACAAAACCACTTTTAAAAGTCCGCAATGTTGTGATCAAAAACTAATCTGTGCAGCGCTCCGCGCTGCGCGCGATTGTAGAAGGATTGCAGACGTATACAATAATCAACGCAACCAATGTCAGACCATTTTCGGGATTGCATACAAAGGTAATGAATGTATCAAAAACAGTCATCGTTCTCGGTAGAATTGTCACTGGTCTGAGAATGTTCGTATCATTTTTATAATCGAGAACACAAGTAAAAACTTCATCATAGTACAAATATAAGTTGAGGTGCGGTTCGGTTAGTGATCTATAGTCATACCGAAAAAGTTTTCCTAAAAATGTCTCTACGCCGAAAACGGCGAGTTCAACAGACTTCTTTGAAATTTTGAAAATAGGTTAGTAAGACATATTAATTCACTAATTCGTATAAAAACGGGTGTGAAAAAAAGATTAGTTTTGGATGAAACGTGTACAAGAAATATGAAAGAAGTCCAATAAAATAATTTGAGGAAAAGGCTAATCTCGCTCGATTTTAAATTTCAGAAAAAAATGAATACCCAGTGTTTTGTTACAGAAATAAAACTTCTGACTGCTACTCACAATGATCTAGCTTACACTCGGTTTTTTTCAAGAAAAGCGAGATTAGCCTTTTCCTCAAAATATTTTATTGGACTTCTTTCACATTTCTTGTACACGTTTCATCCAAAACTAATCTTTACTTTTTTTACACCCGTTTTTCATACTAATTGAACTCTTTTTCTATGGTTACGAAGTAACGGTCATTTTTGATAAAAATGATATTTTTAAAAAATAAGCTAAACAAAGAATATTATGAGGTTCTATTGGAGTTTCCGCTGACATGACTATTGAAGTCCGCTGACATCACTGTGTGCAGTGCAAGTGGAAACAGGATGGAAATTCTTGGCAAGCTGAAATGCGATTTTGAGATTGGTGGATTGACTGGAAGTGGCCATGCCTACATTTCAGCCGGAGCAAGCCTGTTTGGTCTTGATTGGATTCAAAAGAACGAATCAATGAATCATCACCTGGGAATGATGATTGTGAGCAAGGTGGATAAATCGGATAGCTCACTCGTAGAAGAATTGAAAACGCGAGGCAACAGGAGGCCTTCATGGAACTCAAAGCTGTTTTGAGTAGCGACATGAATCTGACCCATTCTGATCCGCAACAAGAGATAGTGGTGGTTGCAGATGCTTGTGAATACGGCATAGGTGCAGTAATCTCGCACACATTCAAGGATGGTTCCGAGAAACCGATCTGTCATGCAGCTAGATCACTGACAGCAGCAGAGAATAACTATTCTCAGATTGAGAAGTAAGGATTGGGACTGATTTTTGCTGTGAAAAAATTTCACAAGTACGTGTTTGGTAGACAGTTCAGACTTCTAACGGATCACAAGCTTTTACTAGCCATTTTCGGTAGTAAGAAAGGAGTTCCTGTCCATTCAGCGAACAGATTGATGCGTTGGGCAACAATCTTGCTTGGATACGATTTTGTGATTGAATACATCAATACAAATGATTTCGGTCAAGCCGACGGGCTGTCTCGCATGATTCAGAAATATCCAATGACGGAAGAAGATACCGTGGTTGCATCTGTAGAGCGTGATGTACAAGCGATGAACAGTGATCACATACGGAAACTGCCGGTGACATCAGAAGATGTACGAGTCAGTACGCTACGCGACCCTGTCTTGAGGAAAGTCGTCAAAGCCGTCAAACAGAACACGTGGCCAGAAACCACTCCGACCGAACTTCAGCAGTACAAGCTCCGGAAAATTACGTGACTATTACGTACGAAAAGTAATTATGTTGTAACCTCCGTACTCACAAAGTCACAACGATAGGTATTTAAGACAACACGTTAGCCTTTTGGTATAGCACAACAAACCATCAATTAACTAGGTTTATTAATGATATAAAAAAGACGACAAAAGTGACGTCAAAAGTTCTTCTCTTTATCAAAAATCAACAGTAGAACAACGGTCGTTCTTAAACTAGTACACACAAGTTTTTGTCCCACAATCCGCTGTCGATCGACCTCGACATATTGTATAATGTTGGTAATGCCTATATAACCGAACACAAGAAAAACAGAACAGCTTTCTTCAAGAAACCACCTTGTGAAAAACATGCAATTTTTTTAAATGTACAACTTTTCACTGTGAATCGATTTTTTCTCACAGAGTGAAAAATCAGAGATTTGATGCATATTAGACGCTCCAATCTAAATGGTTTTGGAAATCAGACAACTAATTTATGGAATTTATGGCATGAGACTTTCAACCACCAAAGAATTATCACTTTATAATAATTATTTTCGATTGGGCATCGAGTACTTTCCGTTTATTTGAAGTTTCAACTAAAAACAAAAAGGTCCAATCGTTGAGGTAACTGAGAAAAATTGCGTCAAAAAAAGTTATAGTTTTTACGAATCTCTCAAAATGTATCACATTTTTTCACATTTCCCATATCAAAAAATATCGGACATCTCTGCACAATATTTTAAAGTTTCCCAATAAATTATCCTAAATCAAAGATCTAGATTGGAGCGTCTTATATCAATTTGGAGATTGACTCGAAGATTGAAAATGATACTTTTGTGGCTTTTTTTTCTATGATTGCAAACTGGTGTCAATATATTTGAATTATTGAAATATTTTGACCCATTTCTGCAATGATGCAATTCGTTCGTCAAGGAGTATATTAATAACCGAAAATGTTCAGTAATTTGGTAGTGAAATACTGTGAATCAGCGAGCTCCCCACTATAGTGACTATTGAGAAAATTGTAAATTGTATAGTCTCATGACTTTTTGTTCATAATTCCCTCTTCTGACAAGTGGAACTTTTCTCCGTTTTTTAAAGGAATTCATGTTCACTGGTATTTTTATATCAGAAGTTTGAAATCCGCGCTGTTCCACGTTTCATTTTTTTCACGTGACCTTTTCTCACATGAATCAACTAGAATGTGACGAGGTTTTTTGTGGACCGAGGATACACTCAAAGAAACGTAATATCTATGAAGCAGCCGTGGACAATTAAACGTTGTAGATAGTATCTTTTCTTTTCGGGCTGTCTTGTTCTTGTTGTAGGAGCGGTGTTATACTTTGAAGTGAGATAAGTGTGCTACTACAAATAGAAATTCTCTAGGTTTCTTTGGCCATCGATCTCACATAGCTCCAGCTATATTGATGGTGCTGGTTCCAGTTTGTTGCACCGAATTGTGTAATAACTTGCGCTCTGGAATCAGTAACATAAGACAAAATTGTTTCACTCCCAATATGTGAAACCACATCAAGATCAATGTGGTATTGAGCAGCAAAAAACAGTGTTTCAGTGGCCATAAGCTAGCTACAGTAAGTAGAGTTTATGTAGTATTTAAATTATTTTGATTCTGAAACGAGCTTGTTGGTGTTTCCAACCGATTTTTTTTGCTTTTTTCAGAGCCTGCATAACCTTCAAAAACGAACAGAGTTAAGAATGAACTTGCCGTCAACATTTTCTGTTCTATTGTCCTTTCTTCTCTCAATGATCATTAGTGAGTGTCATGAATATTGCGAACAAATCAGAGTAATACGTCAAACGAGGAGATATACATGTTGGTAATGTAGACAAAATAAAAAAGATCCCACTGGGCAAATGTAAACCATTAGATTTTTATACTCAACAGAATTTTGAACTCAGATTACAAATGAATTTTGTGAAAACCCGACAGAGTGAAAACAGGGCAATCTTCATTCACCTTTTCCCTCCAGTTTTCTCTTCGTTCAAAACTACAAACGATCTTATAAAAATTGAATGGGGTCTCAATGCTTCGAGTGGAGGAGTGCTGGTCTCTCCTCGAGTAGTCAACTATTACGAAGCACAGGTATGTTTTTACTGTCAATGCATTACCAACATACAAGACTTGAAATGTTTTTAAGAAAATATCTGTGTTCTAAATCATATTTGAACTATTTATTATTTTGAAATGTCATATAATGTTGAAATTTTATTTTTCCAAAATAAGATGATGTAAGGCAGCGTTTGCTGAAGTTATTGTAGAGTGAAGAACGAAAGTGTTTCATAATAATTACGTCACTACAAAAACAGGTACAATCACCGTTCAATCGTACTACACTGCAAATTGCATCCATCTATAACTACAAGCGCTTAACAGGGATACCATTCTTCCATCTATTTTTTCCTTCTTTTATCCAACAATTGGAGTGCCACATTTCAAAATGTGGAAAGTCACATGTTGAATAAATCTATTCTATTCTATTAATTGTGGGGTTCAATTGTCTATGATGAAATGATGATGAATAATGATTAAATTTGGAATAAAAATGTCGAGTTTTCGTTGGAAAAGTTCGCATATAAAAAAAATATCATTCGTGCAAACTAGTGCCCAAGATGAATCAAAATACTCAAATGAGTGCTTAAACAGACAATAGTGTGAAATGAGGGAAAAACGAAGACATATTCACTCACGAATAAATTATTCAAAGTGCAGATATGTACTGCACAGTATTATGTTTGAAAAAAATGTCGGACCACTCACTTCACATTTTTTCAATGTTTCGCAAAGACTTGCTATTGAACTTTCATGTCATTCAAGCATTCGGATTAAGAATGTGATCTAAACTAATACGAACACTGTGACCAGATTTGCAGGCGCCTACACGACGTACTGCGTTGAAGAAAATTTTAATGGAGAAGGAAAAAACTTACTTGACAATGTATAACACTTTTGTACCAGAAGTGGTTTGTTCCGAGATGCTACGAATTGGAACAACGGGTGATGGCGGAAAGTGGACCTGCATACCCCAAAGGTTTTTCAGAGTCGGAAATGTCGCATTTGATTGATAATTTAGTTGCTGTCCGCGTTAACCTTGTATAGTTTGGAGTTCGAAATGATCTTTCAAAAAACTGTTTTTCAGTTTGAAGAACGACTGTGCTATTGTATCACTCGGTTTGAACGACGCAATAAGTTTCGATGAAAATATTCAAACACTGCTTGGCAACAAGTGTCGGATTTTTGGAGTTGACAAGGTAATAGTGCCCATATGGAGGATAGTTCGGTCAGACAACCAGAATTAACGACCATGGCTGTTAATATAACATATTTGGAACTCACCATCACGATGAATTTGAGAGCAGAAGAGAACTCGAATGGACCTCTTTTTTTCATTAACGCGATCACCTCGTTTATTTTTGCAATCTCGGTCATTCGCCTGTCTGTAGAAAGTATCGTCTATAGACAACAATCACGTTGCGGCCAATTTGCTTGAACTTTTGCAGAGGTCACTATGGCCAACAATTAAATTTTGAAGCGCAATGTTAATTTGGATAGAATTTATGTGTTTGTCAGTGAAAACTGAACGTGACCCAAACTGCTCACGACATGGTTCAAGTGCTGTTCACAGATGGAACCTTCATCCACAGTGCTGAGAAAGTTTCAAAGAATGAATGGACAAGTCATTGTGGCTACGATTGGAGAACAACGAAATGAGACTACCATTGGAACAATACCTGGTTTAGAAAATATAGTATCCGTTGAAATACTAAAAGTTGATATTGAAGGTCAGTATGGGCATAAACAAACTAATAACTGGTTTTTCTCTTTTGTATCCACGTGTTCCGTTCTTCTGTTTATATTTACAAGTCAACTTAGATCGTTTTTCCAAAAATCTGCCTTCAGATACTGTGCCTACGCATCGGCACGTACGTGAGTTTCATGAAGACGCGAACAAAATTACGAAACGTCCCCACCACTTATCATACAATTTTATCACCTGAAAAATGACATCGGTAAAATAATTTGAATAAATTTGAATAATACTATTCATTCCGAATTCGGTTCTGGTTAACATTTAGGTTTGTGTGTTCAGAAACAGAATCTGCCATTCGACCAATAGCTTTGCTATACTGTAATCGTGATAATAGTTGGACAGTTGGGTTCATGAAATATTTAGTTCCCGAACGAGGGTGACCCAGACATTTTGGGCTATCAGCATTTTTGGGCCGGTGAGCGCCCCAACAGTAGATGCACACCCAGTTAACCCTAATAAAGTGATGAAAGATTAAACAGAAGAAAAAAAATAGATTTAAAAGAAATAAAAACTTCAGAAAAGGAATATTAGGATGATGCATGAGGTGAGACTTCAAGCGCAGCGCAGAGCGCTGCGTTAAATTTTGTTCATAGGTATGAAGACATTCCAATACAATTTATTGCATTTTTCTCCATAGTTTTCGACCATTCTCATGTATTTTTACATGAGTTACTGAAAAAACTCACGTCTACAAAACATTGAGTTCACGTAACAAATCATAATAGTTGAGAGGAGTTCGAAGGACAAACGTCTTTCAATAATGGTTTCCGTGCGGGGCGGCGGCGACAAAAGTGTCTGCTTTCTTAAATCTGGGCACAGTTTT
This sequence comes from Litoditis marina, assembly GCA_964036275.1. Lineage (NCBI taxonomy): Eukaryota > Metazoa > Nematoda > Chromadorea > Rhabditida > Rhabditidae > Litoditis > Litoditis marina. Next base: position 27,780,220 of record OZ038434.1, read on the forward strand.
GCTCGAATTCAATTTATTCGAAAAGTTCTTGGCGAAAAAAAGCAAAAAAAGGTAAAGTATATGTATTTCTCAGATATGTCTGAAATCTGAATGTTGAGTGTGCTAGGGCCTGACATCGTCTCGCAAAAACTGCTGAATAGACCGGTTTTGCGAAAATTAAAATGAAAGAAGAGTTGACGAGTACAGCTTGGTTCTTACTCCTATTCAAAAGTCTGAATAGCGAATTGGAAATTTGCATTGGACATATGTACGCGATCCTGCCCTGGAGCAGAAACATTTGCTGTAACTTGAATAAGGTTCCTATTACGTCATTCGTTCTAAACCACCGCCGTTGAAAACTCCAATAGTTTGAACATTTCTTGTTTTGATCATTGTTCAACAATTGTTCTTTCGTAACTATAGAAAAATAGTTCAAAAGATTACTCTTGAATAAAAAATGTACAAGAAATTTAAAAGAAGTTCAATGAACATATTTTGAGCGCGAGGCTATTCTCGCTTCCCTTGAAAACAACGGAGACTACGCTTGATGATTGTGAGGTGCAATCAGAGGTTTTCTTTGCGTTAAAAAAACTTGGTATCCTTTCTTTGTGATATTTTAAACCGAGCGAGATTAGCCTTTTCCTCATTATTGTACTTCTTCTCAATTTCTTGTACACGTCCTATCCAGAACTAATCTTTATATTCTCCACACCGTTTTTAAAACTAATAACTATAACAGCTGGTAAGATATTACCATTTTTACAACTGTCCTTTGATGTATAATACTAAAATTCCTGAATGGGAACCCCGGCACATGTTCAGAACAATTTACTTTACAGGAGCAGAGTTTTATGCTCTTCTGCCATTCCTCACCCAGTTCCAAGTTGCCCAGGTGAGCACAACAATTCAAAGACGGAATATGAGAAGTGAATTGGAAAATCGGAACAAGTTTTCATTACACTTTCACATTCATTGCAAAGGTTGCGCGCAGCGCTGCGCAGATTAGTTTTGAACACAAGAATGTGCGACTTCGACAACGATGTGTTAGAGAACTGGCTTTAAGTTAGCTGGAAAAGACTTGAGGTTATTTAACGAATTGGTTCGTTCACCAAAATAAGGTCCCGACTGGGAAATCGGCCCCAACCGAAATCCCGTTCAGGGATTGTTCTCAGAGAAACGATTTTATTTATTTTATGATTTCACTGTTTCATTGAGCTCATATTACAGAAAACTTGTAGGCCAGTGATCCGAAATCATGAACCACATGGAGAAAAAAGGGGGCATGTTCTCTTGCTACCTCAGGTTCACAGTGTCAACACACGAGTAACAATGTTCTTCCTTAATTTTATTTCGCAATCGAAAAAATACAGTGATTGTATTGCACGACATTTGTTGAAACTGGGAAAAATTGCTTATAAGTTGCTATCGGAGTTTAATTGACGATGTAGGCTAATTGTATCCAAAAAACAAGAGTGAAAGATACAAAAATTGTAATGAAAAACTAATGTGTGCAGTTTTGGGCGGCGCTCTATGTAATATAGTTTGGCCCAGTTCAATTACTCAGGTAGCAGTTCAATAGAAGTAGTCTTTTCTTTTTTTCTGTGAAAAAGATTGAGAAAATTACGTAAACGTTAATATAAAAGAGAACTACTGCAGAATGTCCGATCATTTGGTTAGAATTCTGTTTGCAACTGACTCTTATCTACCTGAAAGCCCAACATACAAACAAGCTCAAAACGTACACACCCAATGCGAACTTCGGAACAGCAAGAGACAAAATATCACGGAGAACATTAATCGAAAACTTTAAAAAAAACCGGGATTCAATCAAAAGTGGAAGTTGGCGTTTTATCATCTCGTTAAAACACAAAAACATGTCACGCTCAAACAAATTTCTTCGAAACTCCCTTTTTCTTGAAACTCTTACATACGTTTTCCAATTCAGATTTTGATCGAAATTCATACCGACCGTCAGGCCTATAAAATGGTGGAGCTATTAAGCGAGCTTGCTAAAGTTGGATACTGGATGGTCAATTATGAGATCAACGGGGAGCACCATCATGGTTCAGAGTTCACTCTCCTTCACCAAACGGCGTTTCCCGAATATTCAGCTACTCCACTTGCCAGATACATGTTATTTTAGTCTCTGAATGAGGCGATTCGGTATTATTTCGTTCCAATGACGGCGTTATCTCTGTTTTTTTGTGGAACGGCCCTTTCCTAGGTCTTAGTAGCCTTTTTACAACGTCATTTCACTCTGAGAACCTATTTTCGCAAGATGTTGATGTTTCTTATCAAAATATGTTTCGCGAAATTTTTTTTGAGGAAATGAAATGATATCTACTAGCAGTGGGCGATTTGAAAAAGTTTCATGCAGGGGCAGTTTTACATTTAAATATTGAAACACTTGTCGAAGATTTTCAATGAAACTTTTTTTTTTCATTTCCATGGTAAGATTACAGTAACCCAAATCTTATTGGCTTCAATTCCGTTCCGTTATCATGAGGAGGTTTTGTATGTAAGAGAGGAAACTTCTGACTTCAAACAAACCCTACTTTACTTTTTTTTTCATTTCTCAAAGAAGAGGGTACGCTCCCTATACGTAATGCTACGCAAGCGGATTTTTTTGGTAGTTTGCTAGAAGCGCACATTCATTTGCCGTACACATGAATGGCACAAAATGATTTAAAAAATGATCTTTCATTAGCTGAACTTGGTCATGGATGAAACTTTGCCCTTTTGTTGAAATATTAAATAATCGCAAAATGGTTGATGGGATGTCCTGAACCATTAGACGAACGCTTCAGAACTTCAGCAAATTTTTTTGAGCCACTTTGAAACTTGTAAATTTTCAAAAACTGATTTTGTTGAAAAAAAAACAGACCATTACTGATGTGCTTTTCTATGGAACAATTGGAACCAATAAGTTCTTTTCACATCATGAATGCACTGCGAGCTCCAGAAGAAAAAATTACACCTGATAACACCTAACACCTATCAGTTAAGTAAAGCGTGTGATAGAAAAAGATGGGTGAAAAAGTGAAACAGATTACGGTACGAGCACGAGGAAGATCACAGCATGTTGGGCAATAAATATATCAAAACTTAAAACGTACAAGAAATGCCCTACAATACTATAATGCGCATAGTTGCAACCTAGCAACTGAAATGGAAATCTCTTCTTGTTGGTTTCAAGTATTCTGAGCTATATCACACGTATACAAACCGTTTATGCGATGAAATATTTTTGTATTGGATCACTAGAATTTGAGGCGTTTCGGCCTATCTAACCAGTCACAATTACACTATTGAAACTAAAATGTCCGAAACTTCTGCTGTCAGTATTATAGAACTCAATGAAAAAAATGGAAAAGTTGATCTGTCACCTAGATTGTTCATCATGCTTTTCGACAAGGCTATTTGAGAAGTACACTGGTCAACAACAGTGATTCGCTCCAACGGTTATCCATACTGTACACAAAACGCGTTCTGTGCACGACAATGGTTTGCATGAAACGCCGTAATAACGCCCACGAAGCGCACGCGCGTGGCGGTTTTGCGCGAGTTGCGTTCGAATATAACACATTTGTCTGGATATGGCTTGAAAATGATCTTTGTACTTGTCCAAACACAAGCACATGTCTAGTGAAATAGTTTTAACCTTAACCTCTTTAATGTATTCATTCGAAGCTTGATTTTCAACAATTACATTTTGACTGTACCGTGGAAAAGGAAGTGATTCATGTACAAAACCCTTACTTTATGTGATGTAACTTAAGCATGGAATGCTGTTCATTTAACTTTTTTCTCAATGACGCTTGCAAGCCGCGATTCTGATAGGCGTAAGCATGTTGAGATGAACGCGGATTCGAGGTTCAAGATTCATTCGATCACATTCAATTTTTGCAAACGGTGCTTGATAGCTTCCCTTATTTCAATGCCACTGCACGCTCTTAGTTTTTTTTTGCCACGGGTAGGGGCCGGGCGGACCTCAGCGGTAATATAACCTCGCACGCGGTAATATAACCTCGCACTGCTTCAACCAACTCCTCTGGAAGTGGATCTGTCATTAGACCGGTTACGATAGTACGGACACCATTCAGACACGACCAGGGACCATCGGTATTGGGATTGGGACATGAGAGCAACTTTATCGTATATTTTGTTCGACAGCTACAGTAATCACATATGTCAATTGAGTGAATGCGCGAAAAACGGCATTTAGGAGATTTTGTATATTTTTTTCAGCATGCTCTATTTTCCTTTGCACGGCCGAAATTCCCCTTCGACAATGCTTGCGATGGAATGCCCTGAATAAATGCCCGAAGGATTGGGGCATGGCAAATATTTGCCTTGAATCTCACGGGAATTGATGGAATCTTCAGTGTATTGTAGCAGAAAAACAAAATACAACTTTTTCACAATAACCATAATAACACAAATGTGGACTAACTGGTCAGCAACGACTAAACAACAACAATGAGTCTACTTCCCGGTGGATCATACACATGGACAAATATCCGTCACATAGAATTTGTTCAACTATGTGGGGGGGGGGGTATAAATCGGGTATAAAGCGTAATTAGAAAAAAATATAGCAACCGTGAGTCTTCATACAAGCGTTGTCAAACTAATTTCTTCAGTCGATTTGAGTTATACACATCAGGTTGTGAATTATATAACAATGGTGCGGTTACTTTCGTTCATTCTAGGTCAACATAAATCTGGTACAAAAATGCATCAAACACTAAGATGTTGATCGAAGTCATTCACAAATTTAACCGCTCAGCAACTCTGCTCAACAGACCAAATCTGGAGTTTTCCACTTTATCGAATATTCTTGCCAGCTCTTCTTCAATGAGATCCACCGTTGTAATTAAATTTGCATCATAGCTCCATGTGTCATTTCTGAAAAGACGATTATTAATTTCGCTGAGTTCGTGAAAATTCAAAAAAACTAAAGCATAAAGTACTCACAATGGGTTGCATTTTGATAGATTGATGGTACCAGCGAGTGGATTATACCAAGAACTGCGCGATGTTTCTTGTATTCTGCAGTAGTTATGTACGATTATAAACGAGATACCATGTTATTCGTAAGAACAAAAAATACAAGAGGAAGTTATGAACTTAGAATGAGATTTCTTCTTTAATCGTTAGTTCGTTTAAATTGTTTAAACTTTAATTGTTAACTTCTTTAATCGTTAGTTTGTTCATCATCATCTGAACCTGTGCATAACAAATGACAGCTGCTAGAGGTATTATTGCTGGGGCTGCTCTATTCCACAAGAATAGTTTCTTTCTCACTTTCTGAACTTCTAAACTAACAAATCAATGCTTGTAAAAACAAAAAAATGTCTCAGCCCTTCGAACGGCGTTTAATATCTTTATTGATATTCAATTATGGGTAGTTTGAATTGTGTGTTTTGAAGATTGAGCACCCACGTAAGAGGAAGTTGATCGTAATTGTATGTGGTGAGTTGGTTGAGTTTCCAGCCGTGCATCATGAAATCTCTTTGTGGAGTCCATTTACTGTTTGTCAACCAGTTATCGCGCGCCCATCCTGTTCCCTTCAATCATTTGATTAACGTTAGAGACGAAATAGTACTAGTTCCTTTCTAAACTTAACGTCACTTGATTTATAATGTGAGTTATCAGAAAGGTTTTTGTACTGTTTTACAATAATCAGATCATAGCGCACATATCACTATAAACTTTTTGAAGGAATTCCCCATATTCTGATTCTGCATAAATGGGAAAGAGAACATTATATCTTATCGTGTTACATAAGAACTGAACTCATGGTAACAAAAATGTGTGTGGTAATACAATATAAAATGATAGCATTGACCATTTAACTTCTCTATTTCAATTGTTTTCATAGGCTAGATCTTTTGCTATATTGCAGTACATAGTTGAGATTAGTTGAGAGGTGTGAAACATCGTGCACTGCGCGAACCGCTGTGCAGATTAGTTTTTGCTCACTTATGCAGACGACCAGAACAGTTGATTGCCATTTTCTTCAGAATTTGTCGATCATTTTTCGCGAAACTTGCCCAAAAGAATGAAACGTTTATTATGTTGCTCTATGTAGCTCTGTTTCATTCTAATTACAGTTTCTTTGCAACTATAGAAAAATAGTTCAAATATCAAAAACGAGTGTTAAGAAAGTAAAAAATACTTTTGGAGAAAACGTGTACAAGAAATACGAAAGGAGGATAAACAGATCTTTCGAGAACCATGCAATTTTTTCTTGAATGAAATATTCACAAAAAAAAGTACTGATTTTATGTTACCGGTGGTAAAACCTTGAACGAGAAACAAATGTCTACCCCATTTTTCGTTATGTTTCTTATGAAAAAGCAAGATCGGCCTTTTTCTCGAAAGATCCGTTTATTGACCTCCCTTCGTACACTTTTTCTCCAAAACTATCATTTACTTCCTTAACACTGGTTTTTATAACAATAATAATGTTTTCCATCGACGATTCGAGTTTTAATTTGCAATTGTGATGCCGTATACACTACGTACGTCGCATTCTTGACAATAATGTTCAAAGTACATATACATACACTGGAATATTCCGGCACCTTCATTCGAACCTGCGTCTCTCGTTCTACTTCACTACTTCGCGCCACTCATATCCCAGCGGGATGTAAGAGCAGAGAAGTAGTGTATGTTTTAGGAGACGCAGGATGGGATACAGGTGCCGGGATCCTCTAGCATACGTATCCGGAGGGGGGTATGCATTTGTTATTTGTGTTGTTACGGCAACTGGGCCAAAGTAGCACCTGAACTCCAGAATAGAAAATAATCGCTTCCTGCAACAGAGTAAGCTTTGGGAACATTTAGTTTAGAACTTTCATTCAAAATGAAAGAGATGCCAACTATTTTTTTAAACCAGAAGCAAATTACAGACCAAAATGAGATCGTCTGACCTGAATTATTATGTACATCACTCAACTTTTGATTGTTTCGGAAACTTTTTGTATTTCTCGCACCTTTTTCAATATCCGTACTTTCCCGAAACGTTCTGTGATTTCCATATACGTACGTATACATGCCTCGAAAGCGAATAAGTCGTCGTAATCTATGGAGATGGCGTAAAGTTTGAAGCAATTTGTGTATTGCTCTTTTCCCTCAGGAAATAGAACTAATGGTAAAAAGGCCTGTAAAAAACATATAACACAGAATTGTCCACTTGAGATTCAACAAAAGTATGACACTGTTTGTGTTCAGTGTACGATATTCAGTACAAGAGTGGAAATCTGAAACAATACAAAAAATGAACGAAGACGAAGACAACGTCTGTAGTTGCCAATTATTATATTACTGATCTCAATGCAAAAAGTGTTCATACATGTAATGCTCCGTTGTCAGTGCCATGAACTTTCTGGAAAAGGTTGTACTCGAAGTCAGCCCAACCTAGAAAATGTTTAGAACAAGTTTCTAAACATCAATGCAGCATATTACACGCGTTATTGATAGAGTATTAGTATAAAAAACGAGTGTAAAGAAAGTGAAGATTAGTTTTGGATAATTATGTACAAGAAATATAAAAGAGGTCCAATGAAAATATTTTGAGGAAAACTCTAACCTCGCTCGGTTTAGAGTTTCAAAAAAAGGATACCGAGTTTTTGGTTGTCGGAAGAAAACTTCTGACTGCGACTCACAATAATCTAGTTTTCAAGAGAAGCGAGATTAGCATTTTCCTCAAAATATTTTTATTGGACTTCTTTTATATTTCTTGTACATAATTATCCAAAACTAATCTTCACTTTCTTTACACTCGTTTTTTATACTAATTGAACTCTTTTTCTATGGTTACGAAGTAACGGTCATTTTTGATAAAAAAATGATATTTTTGAACAATAAGCTAAACGAGGAATGTTATGTTTTTCTATTGGAGTTTTAGACCGTGCCGTAATGCAGAACGTTTGGTGTAGTTGTAACCTCGTTCAAGTGATAGCAAATTTTCCACTCTAGACTCCAGGCAGGAATCGAACCTTCGTTCGCCGTGCGTGAATAGAGCATTTATCCAATCCGCCAATCAGACATGTGAAAAGGAGTGAAAACCAAGCTGTACCCGCCTGTCATGAGTTCTTCATTGGAAAACGTTTTCCTACTACACGTTAAACTCGTCTTTCATTTTTATTTTGACGAAACCGGTCTATCCATAATTTTTTGCGAGACCATTTTCGGCTCTCTCACACGTTATATTCAAATTTCAGACATACCTGGAAAATACGTATATCTCAACTTTTTTAGAGCTTCTCAATAATGTAAAAATTTTGGGAATAAGTTAATTTTGTGCAAAACTATGCCGAGATTTGAGGAGGCGGACACTTTTGTCGCCGCCGCCGCCGCCGCCGCCCCGCACGGAAGCCATTTTTGCGAGACGTTGGGCCCTCTAACTCCTCTCAATAAATAACTACTTGGAAAGTGAACTTGGTATCTTGTAGACGTGTTGCCCTTCAGTGATTCATGCAAAAATCTAAGAAAATGGTCGACGTACTTTGAAGAAAATTGTAATAATCTGTTTTGTAATGTCTGCAGACCTTTGAACAAAAACTAATCTGCGCAGCGCTCCGCGCTGCGCACGATAGTTCGTCAGGCATCCTCTCAAATAAATTCATCAAATACTACTTTGTTTATAATACTTAATAGTCTGCAGAACGGGATGCCTGAATCGCTAAAATTTTCTTTCTTACAACGTTTTTGTTTTCACTTCAGTTACGTACTCTGCAATTTTTTTTGTTTCCGTTCAACCTCTCTTGATCATTTTGTTAAGTTTTGAGAAATTTAGTTTCTCGAACAGGATATTCAGATGGAAGTTTAGTTTGGCTTAGTTTAGGAAGTGCTGTGTTTGGACAAACAACTGTCTATTCGCACCTTCCAGAAACGTTTTACTCCATTGTGTATTTTTCACCAAGTAGGCACCAGCCATCACTTCGAAGTTGTAAAATCGATCATAGAAGGTGATGTCAAAACGGTCATCGATAAATTCCTCGATTTTGCTGAAGAGCGAAACGTATTTTGATATTGTGTATGATGAATAAGAACAGCGTTCTCTGGCACGGTGAGTTTAAACGACATAGATGATACAATCAACAAAGAGTTTACGTTCACAAGGTAGCATGCAGGCTCTGTAGAAAACCACTGTAGTTCAGTTGTAGTTTGAAGTCTATTCACGCCACTGTTTTACGAATTCCAAGAGAATGCAACTAAAAACACCGTTGAGGCGACATACGCCGTATACGCTTATTTCGAGCAAACGGTGAATCTTAAACAATGAACTCAACTGAAAATGAACGATGGTGATCTTACAAAAAACAGTAATAACCAGAGAGTAGGTTCCGTGCGAGCCTAGGGCAGGTTTGTGATTTTCAAAAGTGAACAAACCGTCTAGGGTTCACGACTCCAATATCGGCATCAAGAAAGAGAGTGTAGTCGGTTCGATAGAGGAGCTGAGCAGCTACACAATGACGTCGGAAAAACTTCTAAATAACTGGCATTATTCTTTAATGAACTGACCCTTTTGTTTACAAATGTCAAATTGCTCAAGCTTTTCATTTCGATTACACGACTTTACGATGGGTCTTGTACTATTGAACAGCATTATGTTCACATTGTTAATTACAACCGCAAATTATTATTTAGTACTAAGTACTGCATGCATTCATGAATGACCCTGTTAGTGGGGATATTTCGAAGTTTCCACCATCAATTTTTGTTTGATCTTAACTATGTGTATGCTCCTACGTTATTTCATGATTTTGTCCAAGTATCCCTCTAATCTTTATGTCTACAACTACTCAGGTGAAGAGTCAAGGGAGTAAAAGGCACTAGAAGGGGGGTTTCGGGTATACGAGTGGGTGGGGGCCTCAAAGGCTCTAAAAGGCCCGCGATTCTACAGTCAACTGCGCCCGCCCGCGAATAATGTGCTCGGCGGCTAAAACCCGATTAGTCCTTCAACTCGTGAAAATTTACCAATTTTATAAGTTTTTTCTTATTATAATTTGTTTTATATACTAATTTTTCGGTATATTTTAGTTCGTAGTCCTCCGATCGATGTTTCACGTATATGCATCTCATATTTCTGTGAAACGCTTGAGTTAAATTGTAGTTTTCCTTGTCAAAATCCTATTTATGCCTAAAACTGCCGTCCGTTTTCTTTCCACGGATTAAATTCTTTGGAACTTCCTTCTATCCTCTTTACTTTTAGGTCACCCAATGATCTTGTATCCCCCTCCTCTCTGATCCGATGGGCGTTTTTCTATCGAGGTGAGGAAATGTTCATACAAAATGTCATGTGTTTTTGAACGAAGAGATGAAACTTCTTCGCAAATCAGCACTCAATTTAAAAGTGGAGAGTGATTGAGCTTGAAAAAGATATCATGGCTTCATTCCCCTTCTCATCAGGTTCTGAGTTTTCTAAAACTTGAATCCTGACATTGATTTCAGCTGGCAGACCTTGCGTTTGATGTGTTAACGATTTTTCGATGTGTCAACTTTATAGACAGGTGCGCGTTTATTGACAGTCACACATCAAAAAAACATTGAGCTCGCGCTCATTTGCTCTATATTATATCTGCTCAGATCTTGGTTAGTTTAAGAGAATTTCTATTGGCAACATTTTTTAGTGTTTGTTTGTTTTCAGGCTTGTTTTGGCCTCGCTGTCTTCTCGTCGCTGGAAAGAAGAACATATTAATCGTCGAAACGGTCAGTTATAGTTAAAGTTTACTATTTCTCAACTTGCCGATCTCGCAAAACCTCGTTCTTGGTTAAAGTTGTTCATTTTGAGGCAGAACATGTTCGGTTTATCATTCGGAAAGAATGGAATTTGTTGATGTACATGTGCTGCATGTCAAGAGTCCCAAGTTATAAATGGTTAAGGTTGGCAAAAACGGCGAATTCTTTATTTAACTCGGTATTTTGTTGACCCTAACAGTTAACCATTAACCGGGTTACTTGTTGAACTATTTTTTAACTACTTGTTAACGCCGAACTTCCTCCAAAAAACATTGTAAAAGAGGGTTACAACGGTGTTAACAAAAGGGTTAACCAAGTAACCCGGTTAAGGTTTACTGATAGGGTTAACGAAATACCGGGTTCCTTGTGGAATTGGCTGAAAAAAAACCCATGAATTGTTGTATTCTTAAACTGGCTGAATAGCTTCAACAATTGAAGAATGGGACCACTTTTTGCCCCACCTAGGAGAAATGAGCCGTTTTGACTAGTTTTGTACGAAATACGGATTCCTACCCCATTCAATAATGAATTGCGTCAAAAATCGAAAAAGAAGCAAGACGATCATATGTGAGAAGTTTTGTTCTGATATTCATAGAATTAACAGTAAACTGAAATCAAAGTTGAAATTTACTTTAACTATATGTTTGGATATCTCTATCGTAATACTGGAGGCACAACTGGTGCCAAGTCTTCCACAAAACAACTAATGTTCCTGATGTCTGGTTTTACAGGACTTGAACCACGGCAAATTTGATGAGCAATTCGTTGACGTGGGCCTTACCAGAACCACTCCTCCGGACGATCTGGATCTATTTCCACACTAGGAAGTGGTTAGTAGCAACATATTTTCATTTTGGCCCAAATAGTTTGGCGAAAGTTCAGTTATTTGATTTAATGTCCATACATGTTATGCGAAACTTTAACTTTTAGATTATACCAAATACCAAGCAGATACCAACTTACAGGGGGGGCAGAAAGGAAAGCTAGTTTAGGTACCCCGGGGTACCTTAATATAACGTTGCACGCGCCAAAACAGGCAAACACGTGTCAACCGTATGTGAATTATAGTTTGTTCCACCCACTTATAACCTTCTACAGTAATCTGTTAACACTTCCAGGTCAAAGTGTGGTATATTAGCGTATTCAGAAGTCCTCAAAATTTTGATAGTGTTATCTGCATGTTTACTACTACTAACTCTGAGAATTTGAAACCAAACTGATGATTTTTTCATTAGAAAACACCCCCTTGAATAATTGGCGGATTACTGTAGGAGTACATCGATTGGTGAAACAGACTATAGGTTCGTTAGTTCGAATTGAAAGTTATACCTATCGGTTTCTCTTAATAAGCTCTCACACCATTTACCATTACTCAGACAACTTTTCTTTTTAGTTGAGTGGAATCATACATCTCATGAAAAGTTTCCGACTATATAGTAAAAAATCATACTTTCAGATTCGAGACACAAGAACTATAGTCCCCGGAGAAAACGACACTCCAACTACAATTTTTCGAGATCATTTGTGTTATTTGTCATTATGGACTAATAAAGTGAATTGTACATTATATTGTGATTTTGTGAATTATCAAGCATTACGTTCATGCATTCGCACCAATAGCAAAAAGCGTTTTTTATTATTATGGATAAACTAAAAAATTCCCGAAACCCGACTTTTGGGCCCTTTCGGGAGATTTCGGGAGATTAAAGGTTCCTTTTAGGCCCGCGATTTTGGCCCCTAAATCCCCCTTCTAGGGCCATTTCTTCCCTTCACTTTTCACCTATGTATGATTCAAACATGTATTCATTTATCGATCTATTGTTATCGATATGTATGAACTTGAGTTATTATTAAAATTCATAATCGAGATACTGATAGAGCAGGTGTAACGATTTCATATTCTCATGAAAACTCGAAGTGATTCCGACACTGGGATTTTTTTCACCACAGTTATTTTCCGAATTCCGCACGGATTCACTCTGGAAATTTACATGGCAATATAATGAATGTACCGTGTAAACTCTGGGGGAGGGGGGGGGGGTTGGAAATTCCCTAGGAAATCCAGAAAATGTCATGATACTATCACGTGAAGATGAGAGGCAAATTCGCGGAGAATCCGAAAAAAAATTAAATAAGTGTTAAACTAAATGTTTTATGTTTTGAGTAAACCTTGTATTATTATTTACGTAATTATGTTTTGAAAACTCATCTTGCACGATTCTAGCTGATTTGCACCATCTGAGATTCGAACCCTCGAGCAATCGGTTTTGGATCCGCACTTTTACCACTGCGCCATGACCGCGTGTGAACAATCGAGCCGAGTAATTCTGTATATTTGGAAACTGCGCTCTTATCTTCACCCCGTTTTTCCCCTGGATTCACCACGGATTTACCCCGGATGCGCGTGGGCTTACCACGAAGTCACTACAACCACAGATCTATCGGAGAGACCAGATTCCTAAAGATTTTCGGAAGTTCGAAAATCGAACTTCAGCGCAATTCAAAATGAATTCCATCTTCCCTGTTTTCCTAAACTCATCAAAAAAGCAGACTTGTTTCATTTAATGTCAGTTTTTTCGATGGAACAAGTAGCTTGCTGTCTCAATGTGACCGCTGCTCCGACCTTCACATACTATTCTGAACAATTCACCGCAACTACGAAACACACAGTTGTAAATCATGCTGTTGTCTTTACTGGTTGGTAGACGAGAGCTCTCTTCGTTCCCCTGTTTCTACCATCTCTACACTACGTATCCAATTCAGATATCCAACATGGCGAACATGGAGGCGAAGACGCGATAAGAAACTCGGGCCACTCGCGGCAGGGAATCGCTGGTCCGTATTCTCAACAGAATGCATGTTGCACGCAAGCAGTCCTCCTCCTGCTTCCTTCAAAAAGTTTCTCGCATGTCACTGGATCAATGCCATTATAGCATTCGATTATCCACCATGATGTCTTCAGTAAAGGAGGGACCAAGATCAACTCAGAAGAAACTGCTACTACTAAGTACTGTGTCATGTATGATGATCACCTCCTCGTAACGAAGCGACGTGAAAGCATAAATATGAAAATATGAAAATACGAAAAGAGGTCCAATATGAGCAAAACTCACATCTCTATGTGGACATTGCGCGGAAAAGCTGCTGTCATTCACCAAAAGAAATGTGTAGTTCTGTATTTGTGTGTAACACTTGAGCGAATCTAGAAACAAACATACAAACATACACGAAGTTTAGTAAGAAATTCAGAAAAGTAGATTTACATACCTATGGCGTGTTTATAGTAGTCCACATTGCTACTTTTTTCAACCACTACCACAATTTGGATGGATGGGGAAGAGCTTGAATCTATGTCTGCACCAGTTGTCTTTGAATGAATATTTGTGTCAACATATCGCAACTGAAATTGGCAAGTGTTAATGGCCATGTTTCGAACAGAGCAAGTGTTTTCACCGTTTGCACTGTTTATTGTTATAAACTTAACTTGTTATTGTTATAATATGTGCGATTTTCGACAATTGGTGCACAAAATCTTCGTAGAATGAGTTGTTCAGAAATTTCCTGAAAAACACACGGTCTCAGAATGTTTCAGGGTTCTTATTGTAACCCAACCACTGTTCATATCCAACCAACTATTCATTTCTCTGCACAGAAGGACAGCCGAGAGCAAATCATTAGTGCGATAAATCACGCAAATTTTGGGTGGTATGAAAAGTGGGGGCCAACGACTGTGAGATTTGTCTTCTGCTGTGCCCCCCGTAGACAACTACTCTCAAATTGAACAGCTACTGCTACACAAACCGAAAAATACTAATATACTTTAGTATAACTATGTTCATTACAAACATACAAAAGTCGTAAAATATTTTTTCAAACCTGTAAACTAGAATATACAAATCACAGATGTGCACTCAACGTAGTCCGTTATAGAGTTTCTGGTTTTGTACTTGTACACATTGGTTTGCAGTTTTGTTGATTACTCCAACTCTAGGCATATTATTCAACAGTTGTTCTCTTTTTTGCAGCGGTTGTTTGTAGATTCTAGTTCACAGGTTTGAAAAAATATTTTACGACTTTTGAATGTTTGTAATGAACATAGTTATACTAAAGTATATTAGTTTTTCTCGGTTTTTGTAGCAGTAGCTATTCAATTTGAGAGTAGTTGTCTACAAGGCGCACAGCAGAAGACAAATCTCACAGTCGTTGGCCCCCACTTTTTTATGAATTTTTCTCTTTTTGTATACATGCCGTAGGTATGGTTTCATCTGTACGGTGGATAAAATTGTTATCTTGATTGACCACTTGTCAAGTATTACCATCATTCGAGAAAAAATATAACGTCAACATTGCACTTGTGAGAGCTTACCGGAATACGTCATGTTTGAATGAATTTTCATCGTGAATTGACAAATTCAACGAAATTTTCAGCATTTGAAAATATATTTCACGTCAATTCTAAACTTTTGAAAGTTGACGTCATCTGCCTTTCATAATCTCAGAATGTTTGAATGAAGTTTCATCGTGAATCCACCATTTGCACAGCTGAGAGCCAAGGCAACATTGAGAAATTTGTAACCTCCGTTTTTGTCGGATAAAACCAGGAGTACACCATCATCAAAATAATCACTACTACAAAGACACGCAAACGAACAGTTTTGGCGAGAATGATTCCGCACTGGTTCATAGTATAAATTATTCTGAAACTGCATTATTAGCAGAATAGTCACCTGCATTTACACACATCAAAACCAAAATGAAAGTATAAAAACCTGGGTCAGTGGGGATGACAAGTAAATTCTTGAAATATTGCCCGAAACGAAAGTTCAACAAATGATAGATTATAACGTTAGATAATACAATTTGAAAACATTATCAAAAATTGGTTTGTGCTTTCCCGATGTTATTGAATGCTTCGTTAGCAATGTAAGAACCAGTTAGTCATAATCTGCCAACCCTATGAAATTGAGACATATAAGACGCTCCAATCTGAATGGTTTCGGAAATCAGGAAATCCTAGTGATTTCATGAAGTTTTTAGGATGAGACTTTTAACCATCGAAGAGTTATCACTTTTTTAAATTAATTTTGATTGGACATCGGGTAGTCCCCATTGATTTGAAGTTCAAACTAAAAACCAAACAATCGAATCGCTGTGTCCCGATTCAGGAAATTGAAAAAAGTGTGTCACGAAAAATTGCAGTTTTCACAAATCTCTCAAAAAATTGTGTCACAATTTTTCACACTTCAATTTTTTGGGCACAGTTTTTTACACTTAAATTTTTTGGACTCAATTTTTCACACCTACAATTATTGTGTTTCAATTTTTCACTTTTCCAAATATTGTACGTGTTCCAGCGAGAGAGGTTATTACTTAACCACTCGTGTCGTGCGATACTAATGTTTCCTTCCATACCCCCCTGACTGCGCCGTATCTAGTATTGGCGATTAGAGCAATGAGAGGCAGAGAAACGAGCGCGCATCGAGAGCATCGCCCTATTAGAGAAAGAGACGCAGAGAAAGAAAAGCCGAGACAGATCCGCAGGATTTGAAACCATAACAAGATACGTATCATTAAGAGCTGTGTCGAAGAGTATCACAGCACTTACGCGCGAGAGACATACGAAGTGCAAAGTACCTCTCTTTAGAGAAACAAATGTGTCACAATTTTTCACACTTCCATTTTTTGGGGACAATTTTTTGGGCACAATTTTTCACACTACAATTTTTTGGGCACATTTTTTCACACTGTTTTCAACTGCGAAAATTCGTATTATAATGTTCTGAAAGGAAAATAATTGTGGCAGAGTATTTCGAAACATACAAATATTCGGTAGTTTTATCTGCGCTCCAAATGAGAGCGACACAAGAATTAGAAGAATTGGACTTTTCAGAAAAAAATATCGGACAAGTCTGATGATGCACAATATTTTGAGGTTTTCCAAGAAATTATCTAAAATGGAAACCATTAAGATTAGAGCGTCTTATATGATTCAAATAAATATCCTAATAAAACAGTATATAAACAAAAACGTAGAAAAAGGTCAATTAATATAACAGTATATTATGAAACAAACAAAAACAAAATTGTGAAACAATTCAAACAAGAACTGTTGTTTTTTCATACGAAAAAGACCGTTAGTAGTGGATATGCCTCAAATATACCACCCCCTGCGTCGCGGTCGGCAGCCGCGCGCGTCGCGGTCGGCAGCTGGCGGCGCCTGGAGGCAGCCTGGGGGACAGCCCGCCGCTGGGGCGGCAACTACAAAGACCACAAAGACTACAAATCTGAAACTACAAAGTTCAGACTACAAATTTTTTAAAATATTAAAATTATTCAAATGTACTAAATGTTTCAAATATTCAAATATGTTTCATATGTTTCAAATATGTTTCATATGTTTCAAATATGTTTCATATGTTTCAAATATGTTTCATATGTTTCAAATATGTTTCAAATATGTGTATTTCGCAACACCTACCGTAATATCCCAAATTTTCAAATACTTGCCGCCAGATGCCACTTTCATAGAACAATGGGAGAAGCTTAAGAGAACAATAGAGGTCACCAAAAACGCCACTAGGCCCAAAATACCAACACTTTAACAAAGTTTGTTTAGCGTCTGGCGTCTAGTCAAAAATGCTCTCTCACTACTCTAGTGCCTAAGGCCACAATTTTTTCAATCGATAACTCAGAAAGCTTACTATAGCGGCCGATGCCGCCCAAGTTTATCGCGTGTCACGCGAGGGTGGCAAGAAGAACAATAGCTGGCGGTATGGATCAAAGGCACCGCAACAGACGCCCATGTTTGTACAGAAGCTAATACACTTCCGTCCGCATATCGGGCTACGAACCGAAATCAAACTTTGAAAGTTATAGTGAACAATCTGATTCTCGAATGCGTCGAAAAGTGATTATTCAAAGGTTCCTGGCCAATATTGTTGCGACAGCTATCAGCACAACGCAAGTTCAGTACAGTTCGCTCGAGTGACCAGAAAACCAAAGTTACCGACATGACAAGAGGTTGAGAACGACTTCTGCGTTTCAGGAAGAATCACCTCACGACGCTGCTTATTGACTCCATTCCTACAGTTTTTTAAACCATTGTGTTCACTTTCGAAGCGGTATTTTGCGCGAGTTCAGAATATTTAGCGAGAACCGTTCCTCATCTCAAGTTCTGGCCGAGATTAATAGTTTATCTAAATTTCGCGTCGCTTACCGATACAAATTGGTTCGAAAGTATCGTTTTCGAACTGCCATGCCGTGGCATCTCAAAGAAACGGGCGATGTTCATCATGCCGTTCCCATTAATGAGCGTTGGTACAGTGAGAACGACAAGTCATAAACATGAAATCACGAGCGGCATCGCGTGACAATGGTAAAAAAAAGTTCATAAAATTATTTTCTGACAATAATTCAACAAACACCCAACAAAAACCAACAACAGACACGGTGGTTTCATTCCTTTTCAGCGACTCTGTTCATCACCCAAGGCACAATCTCCAATCAAATTGTTCATGTCGTGTAAATTATTTTCAGATTCCACGTCGGTAACATGTTGTGGCCCATCACTTGAACTGCTCTGATATTAACTGTTACGTTAGACGTCTCCATAACCTAAGGGTTTTCGCAGTGAATTTCAGACCTTTCGATGGATAATTGATGCTACACAATGTTTTAGAGAACATATCGACATCAGTGTAATCCGATCAAAAACTTCACAAAAATGCCAGAGTATTATGATGCTAGATCTAGACGCGTAGCCACGTAAAGTGATTAAACCGTGTTGATTTTGAGAAATCCGATGAATGTGTGTTAATTTTAAAGAATTTAGAAAAAAAACACCAAGAATCGAATATTAACAATTAGTTCATTATCATAAACGCCACAATTTCACATACAAACGTTTTGGTCCGTTTCCTCGTTGGGTTCTAGGCCGTGTTGGCTCCGTATTGTTCCAAGTTTTGTCTTTCTCCTCTATGTCGTTTGTGTGTTCCCTGGCAATTCCAATTGGTTCTGTTCTCTCAGAATCATGATCCATCAATTGTTCGTCTCCTGAGGCACCAAAATCGCTCTTTGTGTCTTCTCCGCGAAAAAGCTTATTCTCCACACGAACTTGTTCTTCATAACTGCCTGCCGTAGGCTTGTATTGAGGCTGAGTCAAATATTTGGGAGTATAGTTTATGGATTCTTTATAATTTTTGAGCCGAGCCATCAAATCCTCATGTATAGCGGCTTTCTCGTTGTCTCCGAGATTATTGCTAGTTACAATTTCTTTGATTTTGTTTTCCAGAGACATGATGTTCAGAGTCTCCTCGCTAGGGTGGGTTTCAGAACCTTGCTCTCCTGCGCTGTGATAAAGAATTTGTCGTTCTCCAACAAATTGTATACAATCTCAACAAGTATGCCAATCTCCTCAACGGTTGCTGTCTCCAGGATAACCTTGTTTTGCGAGCACTCTTGTAAAAAGGCGGCGTGTTTGCGAATACGACTGCTCATAACACGTGCACAATAGCAAATGAGAAGATAAACGTACACTTCTAAGCAAGTTAGTGTCACATTGAGTTCACATTCGGGAGCATCGGCCAGCATTCCGGCAACATTTGGTGCACTTTGGGCACACATTTGATAGGTTTGACTAACATTCCGATGTCTTTAGGCTCACATTGGGTGCAGATTGTTAGGGCCGGCTAACATTTTTGCGCAATTGGGTGGGATTTGAGTAACATTCCAATAGCTTTGGCTGCATACTGACTGCACAATTGACACCATTCACCAACATTTTAACAAGATTGCTTACACATTCTGTATGGTAAAAAAACATTTTGACAACTTTCTCAAACAATTATCCAAATTTCCAAAACTTCTGCGCAACATTCTCAAACATTTACCAAACATTCGGCAACAATTACCCAACTTTCCAAAACTCTTGCGCAACATTCTCAAACATTTTCCCAGTTTTTCCGTGGTCGGTGAAGTGATGTTGTACACACATGCACACATATCCACAACAATATGCGTACATTAGATGCACATTTGGCAGCATTTCTCAACATTTTAACAACGTCGAGAGCACGTTTGTGCTCATACCCAAGCAGTTACCCAGTCTTCGCCGGGTATCGGGTACCATGCCGCCACCTATATTTACAACATTTGCTGCACATTTGTGACAACATAGGGGACATTGGACGCTCACTTGGCGGCATTATCCTGTATATTGACAGCATCAAGATCACAATTGTGCTCATAGCGAAGCAATTACCCGGTCTTTGCCTGGTATCTGGTGATAAGTTTCCACTGTTTCAGCCAAATCCACAGCTTTTGATGCACATCATGAACACATTTTCTGCACATGTGTACCTATTTCCAAGCGTTTTTATTGAGTCGCGCTACCTATATTTCTGCATTTCTATCTTTTTCACTACATGTATGTGAACTCCGATCCATCTAGTTGTCTTCCACATTCTGGACGTACTTCATATAATTTTTAATGGTATTTTGACAACATTGAAACCTAATCTGCTTCAGCAACACCACCGAGATCTCGCATATCAGAACAATTACCCGGTCTTAGCCGGGTATTAGGGCTTTTCTTTTGCTCCTGTTTACAACAAAGGTGCACAATTGGAGCACATTTGTGCTCATTTATCCAACTATTTCACCATTTTCCACAACATGTGATGTACTTTTATTTCTAGGTATTACAGGTCTCCCTCAACCCTTTCTCACGACAACACTGAAATCATACTTCAGAGATATATCCATACACTGACACACCTTCGGAGAGGCCAACATCTTGACATCATCCAGAGCAAGACGGTACTCATATAGAAGCATTTACACGGGTCTCCGTCAGGGATGGGATGAAATGCCGCGCGTGTTGCTGTCCTGCACGTCCCGCTAGCCTGGGGATCTTCATTTTGAATGCTTTCGATGTACATGTTTCCTAATAAAGGATTCTGACTTGGCCCAGCTAAAGTATTACTTAGACCAAATTGAATACACATTTTGCTGTGTTTGAGCGTTAACCCACGCTCGGCATGACATCATGTCATATTTTCCAATTATTGTACCACTTTTTACAGCCTTTGCTGCACATCTGTGCGCACTCCACATTGTTTTAAACGGAACACTCAGATTGTGTTTACCTCAGTTCATTGCTACAAGTCAATGTGCAGGTTCGCATAAGTACGGACTTCAGGAGCAAACCATACCAACAACCTACGTTTCCAACAAATATACCTCAAACTTGGGTAATTGAACCATCATCACCAGAAAACTATGCGTTCGAATCTAAATCACAGATTTAAGACACTAGCTGAGCTTATGTTCATTGAGCGACATATCAATGGCCAGACTAAATTCTTAACAACGAAACGTTCACTCGAGGGCACTTGGCGTGACCTCTCCGTTCCCGAATGGTTTGGTGGTGGAAGTGGGGGAAGCGTGATGGATTTTGATTTAACTTTTTATGTTTTTTTTTGTT
This sequence comes from Litoditis marina, assembly GCA_964036275.1. Lineage (NCBI taxonomy): Eukaryota > Metazoa > Nematoda > Chromadorea > Rhabditida > Rhabditidae > Litoditis > Litoditis marina. The sequence continues at coordinate 27,801,434 of OZ038434.1, forward strand.
TGTCTTAATTATGTTTCATGGCTAGCGCCGATCTTGGTTTTTTGAACAATTTCATCCTTGAATTATATCTTGAAAAGGAAAATATATTTTGAAACAAGAAAAAACTCATGAAAAAAAATACATGACTGCAAAGTTTCGTAAAAGATAAATCAGCATTTAGAAGGCAGATGCAATGAAAATTCTGTCGTGAAGAGGAGTGGGGCATAGCCTTGAGCTCTGCGAAAGTTGGAAAATAACACAATCCAACGTGAAACCACAAAGGTTTTCGGAGACCTAAATTACTCAGAATAGGCAAAGTTTTGTGGAAAACTAACTCAGCATGGCTAGCATGAACGTAATTAAGACAAACAAAAAAAACATAAAAGGTTAAATCAAAATCCATCACGCTTCCCCCACTTCCACCACCAAACCATTCGGGAACGGAGAGGTCACGCCAAGTGCCCTCGAGTGAACGTTTCGTTGTTAAGAATTTAGTCTGGCCATTGATATGTCGCTCAATGAACATAAGCTCAGCTAGTGTCTTAAATCTGTGATTTAGATTCGAACGCATAGTTTTCTGGTGATGATGGTTCAATTACCCAAGTTTGAGGTATATTTGTTGGAAACGTAGGTTGTTGGTATGGTTTGCTCCTGAAGTCCGTACTTATGCGAACCGGCACATTGACTTGTAGCAATGAACTGAGGTAAACACAATCTGAGTGTTCCGTTTAAAACAATGTGGAGTGCGCACAGATGTGCAGCAAAAGCTGTAAAAAGTGGTACAATAATTGGAAAATATGACATGATGTCATGCCGAGCGTGGGTTAACGCTCAAACACAGCCAAATGTGTATTCAATTTGGTCTAAGTAATACTTTAGCTGGGCCAAGTCAGAATCCTTTATTAGGAAACATGTACATCGAAAGCATTCAAAATGAAGATCCCCAGGCTAGCGGGACGTGCAGGACAAGCGCAAATGCGAGGTACGTATTTGAGAAAGTTGGATAAATGTTTGAGAAAGTTGAGAAAACAAGCACAAATGTGCCTTGAATGTGCGCCGCATGACGTGAGTAGAGGTAAAATTACGCGGCATTTCCTCCCATCCCTGACGGAGACCCGTGTAAATGCTTCTATATGAGTACCGTCTTGCTCTGGATGATGTCAAGATGTTGGCCTCTCCGAAGGTGTGTCAGTGTATGGATATATCTCTGAAGTATGATTTCAGTGTTGTCGTGAGAAAGGGTTGAGGGAGACCTGTAATACCTAGAAATAAAAGTACATCACATGTTGTGGAAAATGGTGAAATAGTTGGATAAATGAGCACAAATGTGCTCCAATTGTGCACCTTTGTTGTGAACAGGAGCAAAAGAGAAGCCCTAATACCCGGCTAAGACCGGGTAATTGTTCTGATAAGCGAGATCTCGGTGGTGCTGCTGAAGCAGATTCGGTTTCAATGTTGTCAAAATACCATTAAAAATTATATGAAGTACGTCCAGAATGTGTAAGACAACTAGATGGATCGGAGTTCACATACATGTAGTGAAAAAGATAGAAATGCAGAAATATAGGTAGCGCGACTCAATAAAAACGCTTGGAAATAGGTACACATGTGCAGAAAATGTGTTCATGATGTGCATCAAAAGCTGTGGATTTGGCTGAAACAGTGGAAACTTATCACCAGATACCAGGCAAAGACCGGGTAATTGCTTCGCTATGAGCACAATTGTGATCTTGATGCTGTCAATATACAGGATAATGCCGCCAAGTGAGCGTCCAATGTCCCCTATGTTGTCACAAATGTGCAGCAAATGTTGTAAATATAGGTGGCGGCATGGTACCCGATACCCGGCGAAGACTGGGTAACTGCTTGGGTATGAGCACAAACGTGCTCTCGACGTTGTTAAAATGTTGAGAAATGCTGCCATATGTGCATCTAATGTACGCATATTGTTGTGGATATGTGTGCATGTGTGTACAACATCACTTCACCGACCACGGAAAAACTGGGAAAATGTTTGAGAATGTTGCGCAAGAATTTTGGAAAGTTGGGTAATTGTTGCCGAATGTTTGGTAAATGTTTGAGAATGTTGCGCAGAAGTTTTCGAAATTTGGATAATTGTTTGAGAAAGTTGTCAAAATGTTTTTTACCATACAGAATGTGTAAGCAATCTTGTTAAAATGTTGGTGAATGGTGTCAATTGTGCAGTCAGTATGCAGCCAAAGCTATTGGAATGTTACTCAAATCCCACCCAATTGCGCAAAAATGTTAGCCGGCCCTAACAATCTGCACCCAATGTGAGCCTAAAGACATCGGAATGTTAGTCAAACCTATCAAATGTGTGCCCAAAGTGCACCCAATGTTGCCGGAATGCTGGCCGATGCTCCCGAATGTGAGCTCAATGTGACACTAACTTGCTTAGAAGTGTACGTTTATCTTCTCATTTGCTATTGTGCACGTGTTATGAGCAGTCGTATTCGCAAACACGCCGCCTTTTTACAAGAGTGCTCGCAAAACAAGGCTATCCTGGAGACAGCAACCGTTAAGGAGATTGGCATACTTGTTGAGATTGTATACAATTTGTTGGAGAACGACAAATTCTTTATCACAGCGCAGGAGAGCAAGGTTCTGAAACCCACCCTAGCATTACTCTATTCGCTTTCAAAGGAACGTACCCCGAGCCAGGGAACTTCTGGGTAGACTTGATATCACCCAACTTTGTGCAATAGTAACACCCGCCTTATCCATTGCTGGATTATGACGTCAAACCCAAAATTCAAGTTGGTGCCTATTGATGAGGAGACTCTGAACATCATGTCTCTGGAAAACAAAATCAAAGAAATTGTAACTAGCAATAATCTCGGAGACAACGAGAAAGCCGCTATACATGAGGATTTGATGGCTCGGCTCAAAAATTATAAAGAATCCATAAACTATACTCCCAAATATTTGACTCAGCCTCAATACAAGCCTACGGCAGGCAGTTATGAAGAACAAGTTCGTGTGGAGAATAAGCTTTTTCGCGGAGAAGACACAAAGAGCGATTTTGGTGCCTCAGGAGACGAACAATTGATGGATCATGATTCTGAGAGAACAGAACCAATTGGAATTGCCAGGGAACACACAAACGACATAGAGGAGAAAGACAAAACTTGGAACAATACGGAGCCAACACGGCCTAGAACCCAACGAGGAAACGGACCAAAACGTTTGTATGTGAAATTGTGGCGTTTATGATAATGAACTAATTGTTAATATTCGATTCTTGGTGTTTTTTTTCTAAATTCTTTAAAATTAACACACATTCATCGGATTTCTCAAAATCAACACGGTTTAATCACTTTACGTGGCTACGCGTCTAGATCTAGCATCATAATACTCTGGCATTTTTGTGAAGTTTTTGATCGGATTACACTGATGTCGATATGTTCTCTAAAACATTGTGTAGCATCAATTATCCATCGAAAGGTCTGAAATTCACTGCGAAAACCCTCAGGTTATGGAGACGTCTAACGTAACAGTTAATATCAGAGCAGTTCAAGTGATGGGCCACAACATGTTACCGACGTGGAATCTGAAAATAATTTACACGACATGAACAATTTGATTGGAGATTGTGCCTTGGGTGATGAACAGAGTCGCTGAAAAGGAATGAAACCACCGTGTCTGTTGTTGGTTTTTGTTGGGTGTTTGTTGAATTATTGTCAGAAAATAATTTTATGAACTTTTTTTTACCATTGTCACGCGATGCCGCTCGTGATTTCATGTTTATGACTTGTCGTTCTCACTGTACCAACGCTCATTAATGGGAACGGCATGGTGAACATCGCCCGTTTCTTTGAGATGCCACGGCATGGCAGTTCGAAAACGATACTTTCGAACCAATTTGTATCGGTAAGCGACGCGAAATTTAGATAAACTATTAATCTCGGCCAGAACTTGAGATGAGGAACGGTTCTCGCTAAATATTCTGAACTCGCGCAAAATACCGCTTCGAAAGTGAACACAATGGTTTAAAAAACTGTAGGAATGGAGTCAATAAGCAGCGTCGTGAGGTTTTCTTCCTGAAACGCAAAAGTCGTTCTCAACCTCTTGTCATGTCGGTAACTTTGGTTTTCTGGTCACTCGAGCGAACTGTACTGAACTTGCGTTGTGCTGATAGCTGTCGCAACAATATTGGCCAGGAACCTTTGAATAATCACTTTTCGACGCATTCGAGAATCAGATTGTTCACTATAACTTTCAAAGTTTGATTTCGGTTCGTAGCCCGATATGCGGACGGAAGTGTATTAGCTTCTGTACAAACATGGGCGTCTGTTGCGGTGCCTTTGATCCATACCGCCAGCTATTGTTCTTCTTGCCACCCTCGCGTGACACGCGATAAACTTGGGCGGCATCGGCCGCTATAGTAAGCTTTCTGAGTTATCGATTGAAAAAATTGTGGCCTTAGGCACTAGAGTAGTGAGAGAGCATTTTTGACTAGACGCCAGACGCTAAACAAACTTTGTTAAAGTGTTGGTATTTTGGGCCTAGTGGCGTTTTTGGTGACCTCTATTGTTCTCTTAAGCTTCTCCCATTGTTCTATGAAAGTGGCATCTGGCGGCAAGTATTTGAAAATTTGGGATATTACGGTAGGTGTTGCGAAATACACATATTTGAAACATATTTGAAACATATGAAACATATTTGAAACATATGAAACATATTTGAAACATATGAAACATATTTGAAACATATGAAACATATTTGAATATTTGAAACATTTAGTACATTTGAATAATTTTAATATTTAAAAAAATTTGTAGTCTGAACTTTGTAGTTTCAGATTTGTAGTCTTTGTGGTCTTTGTAGTTGCCGCCCCAGCGGCGGGCTGTCCCCCAGGCTGCCTCCAGGCGCCGCCAGCTGCCGACCGCGACGCGCGCGGCTGCCGACCGCGACGCAGGGGGTGGTATATTTGAGGCATATCCACTACTACCGTTGAGTAAGAACTAAGACTTTTTATTAGAAATAAATGCTTGCACTGTTTCAAAAACATTGAAGCTGGGAACAAGTTTATTTTTTACTAGGAAATCAAGAAGAAATTCACATTCAGAAAAGGAACGTGTTTGATAGTTCATTAACGAGTAACACAGATCACACTTCACAAATCTTGGGACAATTTGAAAATTTTATTCATCAATGGAGGAAGATTATTATAAGATGTGCAAAACAACGACACTGTTAGCATGAATTTGTGAGTTGTTCACAAAGATGAAACTGCGGCTAGAACTAAACGGAGGTAAGATATCATCTGTTCGCGTCTTTTCATATAAGTTTTTCATGAGTTTTTCCAAGAAAGCAGATTTTACTTCTGAATACTCCGCAACATTTCAAAGGAGCGGTATCTTTGTCATCTGGATCACACAGTTCTCAGGTACTGGGCCATGTTAACTGAATAGTGGCACCTTCGTGAAGTTAATTTGTAAGCTAACAAAAAATGGAATAAGCTGAATTTAGCCTAATTATTGCGCCGTGTTTTCACATGTTTCTCAGTCGCTTTATTTTCAATGAGATTGTCAAGCGAGCGAGAGAGAGAGTTGTTGTTGGCGTTGAAGTTTCAGTTGTACAAACGTGAGAACGACGTTATTCGGAGCCAAGTAGTAATTTTCAAGCAGGTAACCTATTTATGTATAGAGTAGGCGCCGGTGGCAGAAGACGCCACCTCCTCCCTTGTTTATAATTTAGGCTGACCAGAGCTTCTAGGAGTATTTGTTTAAATTTCACTCTATTTGCCGAACTCACGTCTCTCAACATAGGGCGCAACAGTTCATACAACATAGAGCGCCAAACTACATTAACACAGAGCGCGACATTTAGCCCTAACAACGCGTTATAAATCCCTAACAACATCGATAAGCAAAATAAGATCAACAGTTATTTCCGAAACGGAAACCAGCAAAAACAAGTTGCGCTCACGCGCCTTGGCCCAGAACCAACTATTAAGTGCAACAGTTCTTGATCAAAAGGGCAAATGCATCATTTTAACCACACACTTTTCCTCCAAACAAACAAACACACCAAAGTTCGCGCAAGTTTCTTTCTTTTTTGACAGTTTGAAGCCGAATGTCATTATGGAGCCCGGTTCCGGTGTGAATCCGGGCTCGTATCTTCTAAACAACACCTATTATTCATGGCGTTACGGAATGTGTATTTGGGAACTGAATGACGTGAAAGTGAAAGGCGAACATCTGAGGTTTTTATAAGACTGTCCAATATGGCGTTTTAGATCACTTTATAATCGTAGTGTTTTGGTCAATTTAAACATTCAATTTTTTCTGCGTTTCGTCCAGGTTCACAACAAAACTTTTTAACACACTCCATCCGCATCACACAGTGCATATCAGTTATACCTGTGCCTATCTATCTCTGTTTATATCTCGGCGAACCACTGCGTGTGCCTGGTTTTAGACTGCACAAAGGAACCGAGTTGCCTGTATCCTTTGGTGCGCAGCGCAAAGCGCTGCGCAGATTAGTTTTTGTTCAACACTATGCGGACGTTTTGGAAAGTGTATTGCTATTTTTCCATCATTTGTGTATCAATTTCCGAGAGATTTGCACAGAACAATGAAAAAGCAAATAACTCCAAGAGGTGCAAAACTGAGTTCAAAGTGACCTGTTTGACGGGCGATGCGGGCGATGGAAAAGTAAACGTCTCGCAAAAATGACTTGGGGCGGCGGCGGCGGCTACAAAAAATGTTTGCATTTCTTTCTTGGCACAGTTTCGCTCTCAAGAAAAATCTATGAACACGGTTAACACTGTTGTAAAGCTAAGAAAAAGTTTGGATATACGGTTTTTCCAGTAATAGTCGGAAATTTCATTTTAAGGATGATAGGACCTTAAAAGGTCTCGGAAAAACCGCTATATAGACCGGATTGGTGGGAATAGAAATAAAATAAAAGAATCACGTGGAACTGATTAGAAAATACTCAGTTCAGCACTCGGTTGCGCCTAGTTCCCTCAGTCTAGTTCCCAGTTTTTTCACATGTTTGCACGCATAGTGGTAAACTTTTACAATAATCCAATAAATAAGTTCTTAAGTATTCTCTAGTTTAACCTACAATTTTGATAACAATTTCTCCCTAACTATGAAAAAAGAAGCTCAATTAATAGAAAAACGAATGGTAAAAAGTAAAATTTAGCTGTGGGTACTTCATGTTTAAGAAATACGGAAGAAGTTCAATAAACTCTTGAGCAAAAGGCTAATCTCGCTTGATGAAACGTCCGAATACAAATAGCAAAAATCAAAGTCAGTTTTCGCAAAATTCGAGAAAAAATGCGAGCTTGATTTTCCTCAGGAGTTTGGGACTTTTATATTTCCTGTACATGTAGTACCCAAAACGAATCTTCACTTTCACGGTTCGTTTTATTATACTAATTATTGTATATTGTCTTCGAAAATTTAGAGAAAAAATCATCAATGTTGAGTCAGTTTTGATGTTCAGGAAAAATCTTTGTACACCTAATTTCATCGGTTCTACACCATTTTGTTGTTCAAAGTAGGACGATGATGTGGACCGATTACGTGTCAACGGTCCTTTAAACTGCAATTGAAAAATGTATTACAGTTTGAAGAACTTAAGCGTTCCGATTAGACCACATAATCGTCTCTCTTCAAGCTGTAAACTTGTACAAAACAAAAATATTCAGCCCATTGAAACAAACGGTACAAACAACAGAGAAAAAGTTTCATTACAAATTCAAACGTTCAGATAACAGTCGCAAACTTCGATATTTGGATCTTTCTGCTTTTTCTGAGATATGGTCCAGTTGCATTCTTAAAGCATCGGCGGTTGCTATCAAGTTTTGATCATACGACCATGTGGAATTTCTTAAAATGGCAGAGTGACGTATGTAGAGCATTGGCAAGCATTTTCCGATACTGGTCATTTACAACAACGTCCGGTTTCAAGTTGTCATGTGAAAATATTTGAGCTAAATAATCCGACGCGAATTACCTATGGTTTCATGATAACTAAAAAAGGTGAATACGAGCAACTAACCAAAAATACATGCTTGTATATGTTACCATCAATCCGTAAGAAAGAAAGAACTCAAAGTAAAATTTCTATGTTTATAGAAACAAGATAAGAAAAGAGCTAAGAGAAATGGAGTAAATGTCAATGCAAAAAAGAACTCACGGAACAGTTGAAAACGCAAAAATCTTACTTTGGGCTGCACTTCTCCAAGTGGATTGGGCCTATTAGTGGGTTGAACCAACATCTACGATTATCGAGGTCGATTCTGTCATTCGTGTAAAATATACTGTTCTAGTCTTGTAGTTCCGTTGTTTTTAACTTTTTAGAATGTGAAGTATTAGAGTTTCTTTCGACACAAACTCCAAAATTTGCTTTTTTTTTCCAAAAAAGAAAATTTCCCAAGAATTGAGGAACACGGTTCACCTGAGAGGCAGTTGCTTTTCTGAGTACGTGGTAAGTTCATTCTGTTTCCATGCATGAATCATGAAGTCTCGTTCTGGATTCCACATGCTGTTGGCCAACCAGTTGTCGCGCACCCATGAAGTGCCCTAAAAGATGCTGCTTCCAATCTGTGTTTTCCGTCGTTAACAGAAATCCGAACAATGTGTTGGCCACTTCGTGTTTACTCTGAGATAATCTTGCCAAGTACTGGCACGGTCACGCCCCTTTTTGTTAAGCCCCGCCCCCTTGCCGACTCACCATTTATTGACTCACGTATAAAATGATACGCACCCAAATGTTTATGCGTACATTCTTGAGAAATACGTTTGATACAACATTAGTTTCAAAATTTAATTTGGAGGATTATTTTCAAACAATAGTGCAAAGAGTTACTGCGGAACAATAGAAACGAAACTGAATCCATATGTAAATTTCACCAGATTATCACAAAACTATCGATAACCGATCGATTGATGGAACGGTTATTGTCACTTCGGTATCCGTTCTCTATATTTTTAGTGGTGATCTATTTTCTGGGATTACATTTGCCGTTTGCATCGCGTAATTATCGTGATTGCACTCAGCAAGATCTTCTCCCAGTAGACGTTAATAGAAGCTGATTCACCTTCTGCAATAGTTGTATCCTGCCAAACTGGGTAGAAACACCCAGTACTGAACGTATGCATGCTTCAAATGCAGAGACGTCCTCAGGATTTTTTGAGATGAAGTAGAGCTCGAAACATATCGAGTATGATTCAGTTTGATGAGGGAATATAACAAGCGCCAGATACGCCTGAGCAAATATATTTTATTACAGATCTATAAAAACTGTGCGTACCTCTCAGCAATGTTGGAAACCACTTTCAAGTCTCAAAACACCTGTGGGCTGAGCAAGTCCGTTTGTACTGACACGCAGCAAACGGAAAAAAACAATACCTATAGTACCAAGCAATGAACACAGAAACATGAACATCTGTGCTGTAACGTCAACAACAAACACAAGGACTAAGCCTTTTATGAGCCAAACTATCCTAATAGCCGAGTCGTGATGTCAGAATGGGAATAAATAACTGAGAAACGTGTAACACATGTCAATTGTTACGTGATTCTATTCATGATACGTTTTGCTGCCGTTTTGCGAACAATTTGTGTGCGTACGTGCCTGCGCGTTCGCAACGTAGCTGAAGGCCCATTTTCGAGAAAACGAGCTAAATCGTGAACCTTTGCAGGGAAAGGTCGCCGCCCATGGCATGCCTGAATTTTGCCCACGGCATGCCTGCCCGACCATGGCGGGCAATGCCTAGTCAATGCCTGGACAAAATCTGGGCATGCCATGGGCATTTTATCGGGCGGGTCCAAATCAGTTCTCGGGACCCTTAATAGATTTTTCAATTGAAATCTCACATAATCATTATTCAACTCGATCACATTTATTTTGTTCACCAAGTTCGAAAATTAAAATTGAAAAAAAAACTTTATTAGATTATAATAACATTTATTTTGAAAAATGGAATCAATAGGATAATGCAAATACCACAAACAAAAATTCAACAGAAACATTACACATACAAAAATTACATTACAGAGGGAAAAGAGATAGAGAGAGAGGGCGGGGGGAGGACAGGGCTAAAATCCTTACGTAAAAAACACATGGCACAAACTCATATTGTCAATTTATATTAAAAGAAGCCGAAATGTTCTGGCGTTGTGAAAGAATAACCTCGAAACTTTAATGTTTTTCGTGAATTAATACCGTAAAAGGACGAGCTGAGTTTGTTATGACCAATGAGCATACACCAGTGAAGTTGTCTGAGTAGACAAACAATTCAAAAAATTGCGTACTTTTCCGCCAATATCGGGAAAATTGCCTATTTTGATGCAAAACCATTAATGGTTACGTGTAAACAGAATGCTTTTTGTCGTATGGTCGAATCCACTGGTGTATGGCTATAACATAAGAAATATGAATCACACCAACGCAAATCTGATCCTTTAGTCGTATTGTGAATTGTAGTACGAATCTGCCCATTCGTCGTACCGCCAGTCGTCCTATGCGTTCTCGGATCCAGACGAAAAGCACATACATCTGTAAATTGCAATTAAAAAAATCCTAAGAATACTCCCTATCAATTATACTGATATGTGGTACTTTTATCTTTCACAGAAAGAGACACGCAGCACGCACACCAACACAATTAACCTCAAGTCGCAAACAACAGCGGATCTTGGTTGTGTACCCATACCCCAGTAAGGTTAGACTAAGCGACAAAAAGTAATCCGTTTTCAGATGTAAACACGTGCAAATTTAGGATTTCTCATAAAAAGTAGACCGATTTTCATCTTTTCGGCTAAAAAAGTAGTCCGTTTTTCGATTTTTGTGACTATTCGGACAACCTTGCTGGTGTATGTGTGTACCAGTTGCGGAATTGCGGTATTTTGCTTAACTGAGCGCCGAACTTTGCTGAATGACAAAAAGCGTACCACCCACCACTTACAGACTTTCTTCACTTTGTATGAAAGTATGAAAAATAAGAATAAATAAGCAACAGATAAATAGTTCCACTTTCTGTCTAATCTACTCCTTCTAGCCCTCCACAACCACACGATTTTCTCCTACAATTCCTTATGCCAATGTCTCATGTATGTGCCACACGCTGCGCTGATTGGACCACGTCAGTCTAGTAAAGATATAAAGAAGGCGATTTGGCCAGAGCAGATAGTTCTCAAAACTCAAACTGAAAGGTTCGTTTAATTTTTCTCCTTCGCTCCCTCTACCTTCGATTCAAACTTATGTCACAAGCTTAAGTGATGAACTCAGTCAACTACATGTACAACAATAGAGCCATGTTAAAAGGATCTTGAAAAAACCTCAAACGGACAAGTTGACAAGTGATAAGATTACTCCTACATTATGAAAGAGATTACTCATTTGAAATATTTAATCTATATCTAATGCCATTTCTGGTGTCAGGTTGGATTCATGTTTGGTTACAAGACCCCAAAAATGGTAATCATTAGAATCATATTATATCAAAAACATATCGGAAATCTGGATTCTACCCTAAAACTTTTGCCTTAAACTGCAACGAGCCAGTAACCTGAAGTGCAACGAACTACTCTAGGAGCCATGGCTTACCCAAGACTAAGCCTTTTTATTAGGTAAACTAAAGTAAATGTGGCTCAGGCTTGGGTAAGCTGTTCAGGCTCGCTCGCCTGTAATTGCCTTTTATGATGGGCGTCTCGCTAAGTGCGAATATAAAGCTGATCTACCCCAAAACGGCGACATTCAACTGTTTTCCCTAAGGTTACAGGTACAGCTGATTTTGTATGAAATTCGTTAGTTAACAGCTCGCGACTCCTACTTTTCACCAGGATTTGTTCGCGAATCCCCTTTAATGAGGGGCCTTGGCGGTGTATGACAACCGAGTTACACAGAAAATTAAGTTCCTCGATAAGCTAGCTGGTGCACCACCTGAGCAAATAAATAAGTAGTAGCGCTGACAATGGAAACTTGAGAGAGCGTGAAAATTAAATTAAAGAATCCTACCTCCTACGAAATGCATCGACCAGTCGTGCCGGACTTGACTGCCGTCGTCAGCGAGCTACGCAATGGTGGTATAACGATGGCGACTGAAAATTAACCGTTTACGTTTACATGTTTACACATGAACTAGCAAAAGTGAAAACCTATACAATAAAGTTAAATATTAATTTTGGAGATTCTGGACATAAGAACACTAGCTAGTTATTATTGTTAGGTGTTTGAATTGAATTCAAGTCACAATTATTACGTAACTACATTTTGAGAGGGGGGGGGGCAGCCGGGCAACCTCCGAGTGAAAACTTACCAGAAAAGTTCCAAGGATAATGTACAAACAAATCATGTGTGCGTTTAAGCAATACACCAAGAAGAAGGGCTGCCGGCTGCCCTTTTAGCTATTGTCAGATCGTTGGATCTCAATTTCAAACTTCATGAACGAATTTTGAGAACGAATAACAATAAGCTGTGAATTAGAGTGGGGAGCATTATAAGTATTCCTATGATTTAGGTTCAAATTGAGAAATCGACCACTGAATCCGATCCGAAAACATCATTCGGGGACGTCCCATTAATATTGCCATTAGCAAAAATGAAGCCTGATCACTGGAAGTGGCCTCAACACCATTAACACCAACTGGCTAAACTAGATTGCTTGAAAAAAGTCAGAGGAAATCAACCCTACCTAGCATGAGTCCATTGAACGATTCTGTCGAGCATCGTTCTCATCGCCCATACGGTACAAACCGAACAAATGCAGGGACGTTTCGACCTGAAAATATGAAATTTACAGAATGCCAGGGAGAAAGATTCAGAAACAATAGCAAATGGCAAGTGGAAACGAAACGGCAGTAGTGTGATATTCCGATAGCCTCGTGTAGTCAACGGAAACCGAGCAAAAGCAAGCAAACTGATAGGAAATAAGATAGAAAAAAGCTGAACAACTATTGCGAGCATTTTTTCTGTTTCCGCTTCCTTTTTGGTATTTCGTATTTCTAATCTTGGTTCACCCCGTTATTGGCAAGTATTAATGTATAGCCCTTCACCATAACTCCATAACTAAAAACACATGTAAAATGGGAGATTCAGCGCTGTAAATACGAATAGATGGTCCGAAATCTGATGACCAGAGACAGAGACCAGCGTTTAGGAAAGAGGTCACTATACACTTTTAATCTAAACTAGCTAGACTTGTAGATAAAAGCTTCGAAGAACGACATTGCGAGGAGAATTCAACATTACATACAAGATTACGAGATATGAGATCTGCACCAATATTATCCCTTTCTGTTTGAAAGAAGGGACATATCAGTCATTTAACTACCCTACAGACTTATGAGAGTCATGTTAACAGAATAGAAGTTTGAGAAACGATGCATTTTGTGAGCTGTTACTAACTAATTTTGTAAACTCCAATTTGGAAAAAAAAATCGGAACAAATATTAATATTTGCTCCGAAAAGAAAAAAATCGGAGCAAATATAATATTTGCTAATTGAAAAGATACGTGTTATCGATTATTCCTGCCTCTTCCCATCCAAATAACGACATTATGATACCCGAGCTACACAAAACAACAATGTTTAGAAATGAAGAAAATAAAAATATAAACAAAAAATTAAGTGAGAAAATATATGACGCCGCTTTTCCAACGCGGTCGCCTAACAACGCAAATTGCCCCTGTAAACATCGTGCAGTGCGTTTGAGCGCGTAAAACGGCGCGTTTGAAAGATTTTGCCCATGGCATGCCTGACTTATACCGGCATGCCATGGGCGGCCAGGTCTCCGAGTGACTGAAATTAGTTGTTGAGTTCGTTGTTGTTCCGGTGCATACGTTCATATCTCAACTCATCAACACCAAATCGAATAGGGACCGGCCCCTTTAAACTAGACGGTGAACAACCAAGAATAGTCCCTACTATTACTTGTATATATTGCATTCGATGGTTCTTGATTTTATAAAAAATCGAGTATCTCGACTTTCGCCTTTCGGGCCACTCAAAGAAACCGTTCCGCTGTAATTTGAGTTTCATGAAAAATTTAGAAAGCTCAAAAAACTTTTTTAATGTCTTTCCATGGACCATGAAAAAACTTTCTGATTGAAAATTTGCATAACATTAAGAAGAGGACATGAACATTTTCACTGTGACGCAACTTGACTTGGTTCATTTACAGCCAGATTTATTTTCATATTGTAGTACTTAAATGGGTATTCGTATGTGATAGAGTATTTCAAGAGCATTTTTGTACTCCTATAGGCTTTTTTGAGCATACCCCGTACGCAACCCCCCTATCGGTGTCATTACGTAAGCCGCTTTTCTGAGAAAACGAAGCAGGATAGGGTTATAAAAGTATATATTCTTGATAATGTTTTTTTCATTTGCTATAGGGTCACATTGTTAGTTCAGAAGTCAAAATTGAAGCGGGACGGATTCTTTAAGTAATTTTGCATATTTTAATTTTCGATTTTGCGTATTTCAAATAAAATGAATATTTCAAGTTTCTACTTTCGGACTATTTAAAAAAATTCGAATAATTCGAGTTTCGACTTTGCAAATTTCCAATAAAAATTTGAATACTTCGAGTTTCAAATTTTCGGTTATCGATTTTGACACGAAATCCAGAAATCGAAAGGCGGTTTAAACTTTGACCTATATATGGAAACCCTGGTCTTTTACAAGTCCGTCTTCCGATTATCTCTACTATTTTTGAATTTCACTTTAACAACCTTATTACAAAAAAGTGGAGCCAAAACTCACATGTATAGCTTCGTTGTCGCTAGCGTGGTAGCTGTGAGGAACTCGCGACTCAAACTCAGCCCAACCTGTGAAGAAGTACTGGCATCAATATATTCCAACATTTTCCCAGATATTACTGTATAGAACTCGCTACTTATAATTCACTGTTTGGTACACTACTCGCTTATTGCGAAACAAGGGAGGGCGCCGGCGGCTAAAGCCGCCTCCTCCTCCCTTGTTTGAGCCTAGGCTGGCGGGAGCTTCCTGGCCTTCTTTTTTGAACACAGGACATGGAAGTTCTCCCTATCATAGAGCGCGAAACCTCTCCTTAACATAGCGCGCGGGAGTTTTCTTAACATAGAGCACGGAAGTTCCCCTTAACACAAAGCGCGAAATTTCTCCCTAATATAGAGCGCGGGAGTTCTCCCTAACATAGCGCGCAAAAGTTTTTCTTAACATGGGGCGCGGGAATTCTCCCTAACATAGAGCGCGGAAGTTCTTCCTAACATAGAGCGCGGAAGTTCTCCCTAACATACAGCGCGGAAGTTCTCCCTAACATAGAGCGCGAAACTATTCCCTAGCACAGAGCGCAAAATTCCTCCCTAACATAGAGCGCGGAAGTTCTTCCTGACATAGAGCGCGGAAGTTCTCCCTAACATAGAGCGCGGAAGTTCTCCCTAACATAGAGCGCGGAACTATTCCCTAGCACATAGCGCAAAATTCCTCCCTAACATAGAGCGCGGTAGTTCTTCCGACATAGAGCACGGGAGTTCTCCTTAACATAGAGCGCAGTAGGTAGCTCTCCTTAACATAGAGCGCGGTAGTTCTCCCTAACATAGAGCGCGGTAGTTCTTCCTATCATAGAGCGCGGGAGTTCTCCTTAACATAGAGCGCGGGAGTTCTTCTTAACATAGAGCGCGGTAGTTCTCCCTAACATAGAGCGCGGTAGTTCTTCATAACATAGAGCGCGGGAGTTCTCTTTAACATAAAGCGCGGGAGTTCTCCTTTACATATAGCGCGGTAGTTCTCCCTAACATAGAGCGCGGTAGTTCTTCCTACATAGAGCGCGGTAGTTCTCCTTAAAGGGACCGTACCTCTATAATCTGCAATGTAAGTAATTTTTGAGAAATAAAAAAAGTCATTAATTCTGTTTTGAGATGAAAGTTCATACCTTACGTACAGAAAGTTCAAAAAAGCACATTATAACGGAGCAAAATAGAAGCCAACAGGATTTGGGTTACTGTAATGCAGCAATCTTTAATCTATCACTGATTTGTAGTTTTCATGATATTTAGAAATCTTTTGTCACAGATTTCATATTGGTAATTTTGACCACGTTTTGAATATGGTTTCGTAATTTTATGGACATTTTGAAAATTTTGTACGTAGGTGAACTCGGCGGTGTATGTACGTGCGCGTGGTCGCGCTGCATTTTCGAGAACACGGAGCAAGACAGGAAGTTGACACCTATATGAAAGCTTTTGGTTTTTCAATGTGAACAGTATCGACTAATCAGCTTAAACCTCCAAATTAAAGAGGAACGGTCCCTTTAACATAGAGCGCAGTAGTTCTCCCTAACATAGAGCGCGGTAGTTCTCCCTAACATAGAGCGCGGTAGTTATTCTTAACATAGAGCGCGGGTTTTCTCATCACCAATTTCAGTTTCCGGCAGCAGCCGGTTTCAGAAAATCTGAAATGAAAACAGAAAAGCACGTACTGTTCACGTTTTTTTTTCTTCAAAAACCAACTACAAAGTGCATCATTTTCCGACTTCTCGACCAAAAGGACAATTTGCCTCATACACACACACACACCAAGCAACGGTTTTATATTAGTAGATACGTGAATAAGCGCCGCATTTATCATCCTAAACGGTTTACGAAAAAACTTCCGGTTGCGACAGCGATCAATAGCGCGATCCAAACTTTCAGCGTACTTCTGGAAAATGTGAAACTTAGTTTCTCTCTTCTATGAAATATCTTCAAGCATCTTTTTGCCACTCTGATATAATCTAGAACCGTTTTATTTGTCAACAAACTGCTCTTTCGTATAATGGCCAAACGACGAGAAATGTTGTGCTCGGTATTGCAGTTCTCGATTCTGCAGTATGTTTCCTCTTGTGAACGAAGTAAAGAAATGCTGAGAGAATCGAACTAAGTAGAACAATTTGCTGCGACCGATATTGGGTGCAAGCTGCAGGGAGGCGTATGTGTTTTGTTTCTTTTAGAAGAAATGTAAGCTTCAAGAGAAATGTAAGATAGAAGATTATAATTTCTAATATTTTTCGTCGGAAAATTGAGAAAACCAGGTCATAATGTATGAATGACCAATGTAAAAAAAACAAGTCGATTAACTTTCAAGGCTGAATGAAGAATATAGTGGAAATTGATATTTCGAGAGGGAAACTAAAGTTTTGGTCTCGCAGCCTCCCTGACTGTCAATGGTTGGATCTCAATTCTCTGTTTGAGACAATCCTAACATTTTCCAGATACAAACATTACTTTTCATTGAAAAACCAATTATTCATAAATCATGCGATATAGTATTTTATACCAATGCAAGTTGTTTCAATTAGCACTCGAAAGCTAAACGAATCTTATTTCAAACTCGTATTTCTTTCAAAAAAGTGTGCGCGATCCGCCACCAAACGCCAAGTCGGCGAGGGCCCTCCACATTTCCATTGTGTTGCTAATAAGCCAATCAAGTACATTTCAAGTTCCCCTAGAAAGCCCGTTATTCAAAATATTTCTAATCATCACAAAAGTTTGAAACCTGAAATATACCGATCTCTGAGTACATTGAGCATCTAACACTTGTTCAATTTGAAGTAGTATCTGCTGAGACGTGAAACAGTACTGTTTGAAAAACGATTTTTTTCAAAGTCTATCAGTAATCAAAATGGATTTTTGCCTACACAATATTCATCTCCAAGATATCTCAACGGTTCATCTTGGAAATGGCTCAGAGCCATAACCGAGATGATATTGCCAGAACAACGTGATATAAGAAGGGATCCCTTCTCGAAGCCCGCGTAGCTTTCTCTCCAGTCAAAATCGCCACAAAATTGTGGTCTTTTCACAATCTCTCGGAACAATTGAATGATAACTTCGAACCTATGAGAAAGTTTTTACTCCATTCTGTGTTTTTTACCAAATATGAACCCGCAGCCACCTCACAGTTGAAAAATCGATCGTAGAATATTATATCAAATCTGTCGTCAATGAACTCTTCAATTCGGCTGGAAAATAAATGACCATAACAACTTGAATGTGCAATGATCATTGGAGAAACAAAACTAAATGTAACGATACTATTAATAATAATCTAAAAAAATCATTATGGTAAATTCACCGTTTAGGATTCACCACTCCAATGTCAGCATCAATGAACAAAGTGTAATCTGCTCTGTTCAGAATTTGTGCAGCAACGCAGTGACGACGAAAAAATTTCTATAACACCATCCGTTTAAAATCTATTTGTAGATAAGTATCATGCTGAGAACCTGGATTCGGCTCAAAGGTAGAAAATCATCCAGCATGATTCATATAAAAACTCGAATAGTTTTGAATCAATAATACAAACAAAACTTCAATTAACCACATTTTTATATGAGATCTTACAAGCGTGCTACATTTTTCGAAATAGTTTTTGCTATTTCCGATATAGTTGTCGCCAACGACAAGGCAGGAGGGTACTGTATATCTTACTTTCTGATGTGTACGTATACGTGTTTTCGATTCCAAAGCCTATGTGGATATGTGCTCTTGTGGCGCAGTGGTTAGGAACTTTTGCTCACAAGTTCGATTCCGGCGAGAGACAGAAATTTATAAATTTGACACCCACTGTAAAACCCGATGGACCGCGGTGATGATAGAGCGTGCGTAATTGAAAACGCGCATCCAAAAGAAAACGTGATCGTTAAAAACTTGCTTGTATTAAATATAATGAAAAATGGGAGATTGTTCGTTTTGTTCTTCTGTACCCTCACGAACTTTTGAAAACTATGTTGATTCTCTAAGTAGGGGAGATCATATTCCTTCGAAGCACAATTATATGAACCAATCCCAATGCTTCACTCCTTTAAACTGCAATGCACTCTTCAATTGCAGCTCAAACGACCGATGCGGGATTGGTCCACATAATCGTCTTGCGGTTGATGAATGAACCTCAAAATATTAACTCTGCACAATGAACAGAGCGCGCAACAGAACAGATGATAAATGCCTTCAAACTGACATCAGATTGTGTACAAACATCGCGGAAATGCTCATCAACGAGTGAGATGAAACTGTAATTCTGAATTCTCGAATAGCATTTCACTGTATCTGAAAAAAATGGAATGACGGAGAGAAATATTAGCTCATTCATTCTGGTTAACTCAAGGTTTTTGCCTTTTTTTCGGTTAGCCTTCATTTTTACAATAATGGAGATGGAGTAATGTAAAAGTAGACAAACAAGTGTTTGATTTCGTCTTTTCGTTTTCTGTAGCTTTGGATTCCGCGAGTAAAAGAACATTTTCCACTCTGTATTACGATAATCATCATGTTTTCAAAAAGCAAACAAATACGTTCTGGTTGTCGCTCTCTCCTATCTGTATGTGCTCAGATGTGCAGGTGTGCGCTCAAATTCAAAATTGTATACACTACCGTAACCTCTGTTTATGTTCACAAACACGACTACCACCTAAAAACTGCTACAACCACAAAGAAACGAGAAACGTTGACTCGATCGAAGGATACTTAGGTTGGATGCGCAAGTCCAGATTGCGCAATTACGCGGGGTTATGAAAAAAAAACAGATGGACAGACTGCGCAATGCTATCGAACAACTTTCCAAACACCGCGCTGAAGCGAAATGGGGTGTTGCCCGCATATTGCGGGCATGGTGACGAGTGACATACGTATTTGCAAATAACACACCATCGCGCCATATTGCGTACGAATTTTGCCTTATTCTCTCTCTAATATATTTCATATATTTGTGGTTTTCCTATTGTTTTATGTATTATATTGTTCTGCTTAACCTATTCTGAAACTGTTATAGGAAGGATTATGATTAGATTATTGAAATTGGGTAATTCTAGAGTATGTGGTCGGTAACCCCTTGCATTAAATGCAAAAAACGTATAAAATACATTAAATGAGTCACAACGTGAAATATTAGGGCTTAGGATTAGTATAATACGTTGGTAAGTCAAATGAGAACCTGAAGCTATTAAGATCATGAAAACCCCGTACATTGTTTGATTAGTTACCCCCTGAAAGAAAACCGTAAACCATGCCCCTCCCATTTTGGTAAAAATGGTTGTTTGGAGTTAAATTGTAGTTGTTTCTACTGAGGTTATCAGTTTGTTAAGAGTCTCCATTCATTAAGGTATTATCAAAGATTCAAGACTTTCCGACTAGTCAGAATGTGTTTTCTAGGTTGTTAGGTTAGAGCGGCGATTAATTTATACATTACGTTATTAGAACGTATACACTACGCTCATATATATTGCATATTGCATATTTATTCAACATATTGACTTTAGTATGTAATTTAAGTTAAATATATGAATCAGCAATTAGATTGAATGAGTCAATTGGCAATTTGAAATTCAGCTAGTTTTAAACCTGGTCGGACGGAAAGGTCCAGTTTTCGGGCCGCGGTTCGTTATATCATCGATTTATTTTCAATGGGGTCGAGTGTTTGATTGGGATTGCTTTAAATAATAAATGTTTGACAATTAACTAGATATGCCGTTCTCAGTTCTGATGTAATTTTTATTTTGTGATGTAGCTTATAGTATTTTTGTTGTGATATCCTCGCTCGACCTACGGTCTCGCTCGTCTACACAACTTACTTTTTCGCTCCCTTACGAAAAATGAGATACTTACCTTCATTCCTTGAATCCTAAGTAATCCACTTCGAATGTCCTAAAGAACCCCAACCAAATACTTTTTAACCCCAACCTAATACTTTAGAAAACCCCTCCCCGCAAAAATTGTTGAAGATGTTATTTTAAGATATATTATAGATACCGTGTGCTATGCTTTGGAGATTACGCGCGCCGCGTTTACGCTACACCAGCAGTGGTGCAAAAATTGTCCATAGTTCGAACTGTCTGATGAACATCGGACGACGGAGTTGCAACCTATAGTCGGACCAACAGTTAAACATTAATTTGACTTTCGTCAAGAATCGTTTTAATACTCAGTTCAGTGCAGAATATATACCCTTCGTATATAGTATCTTGAGTAAATATCTTCTTGTCCGCCCTCGGCGCTCACTATAGCGTGACTGTGTTCCAATTTGGCCTGTATTTTCACGTAACGGATAACGGAATAACAGGAACTTCATTTTTTTGAAACTTTAGAAAACCTATATTGCCTAGGGCATAGAGTACTAAGTACCGAAAGCGATAGACATGACTGACTATACTGATCACTCATGGTGTACTTACGTCCTTATGCTTGAAAATTACCTGACGTCGAAACATTCACGAAATTTCACTACAACCTTTTGTTGAATTGTACCAATTGTGGCCTATATTTGCATAATGCAACAAACATACATGTTCCGACCCGAACATATTGTGACCACTTCACGTGAGCCTAGTTTTCAGGTATCTAATTGATACGAACTTATATTGTGAACCTATGTTCGTGAGATCGTGTGTCCGAATCAGCCCGAAGCCAAATCCATTTTTCCTAATAAGGCTTTCACCACTAACTATTGCCAAAACCAAAAAAATGTGGTCATGATCGTTAAGGCAGGGGTAAAACCTATGTTTCTCTTGCTGTCACAAGAAAGTGTGGATCTGGGCTCATGTTGGTCAAACCTTCACCTTCACGCATATGAGCAATTCACAACTATCTTCTTTAATAATCCAGACTCGCCAAACTACTATTACTATTACCTGTGTTCACATATATCACATCTCTAAGGTTTTACTGTTCTTCGTGTAAGAACAAGAATTGGATTGAAATACGTTGGATTCCACATTTTCCATGAACAAAAGCGAAACCACTCGGGTTTGAGAAATTCGGCTATCAAAAACGCAAATAAATTACTCGATTTTGTTCCATAATATGGTTAAAAAGCCTCAAACCAAGAGGATTCGTTTAGTCTTTCAGTTATTGTTTCAGCTTGCATGCTTAAATTCTGCCTGAGGAAACTCTAGATTTCTAGGAACGTGGGTGAGGGTCAATATCGAATAGTGTAAAAAGTAATGCATCCATAATATAAGTGATCATTCTGTATCCACAGTTGTATACCATTGGGTGATTGACCGAACTTAAATACAGCTGACTAAGAGTATTCGTAAAATCGAAAACTGATCAAAATTTTTCAGAAACGCATAAAAACACTTTCTTACGAGGAAACATTTATATGCAATACACACCTGCCTGTGTGAAACATCATCTTTGAACGTGTATGACTGGCAGTCGTATCAAACTGTCTCTAGTGAAGTGAATTCTATAATATCTCATATACTCTCAGAACGCACTGAAATTGTCCTGGATAATTTACCGGATTATTTGAGCCTGAAACATGTTATCTTGTTTCAAGACGGGTCGGTGAATAACTAGTTGAACTATGATATTCCTCAAGTTCTCGCATAATCTAATCTGCTGCAAGAAGCCAGTCTGAATGTTATAACCGATGACGAAATCAACGATATATCTACCGTAAATTTGTGAACGTGTGGATACGCAAATAAGGCTTTTACGAGTCGGACTTTAAACTTAGTCCGCACACTTTGACCGCTTCATTATCGTTCGAAGCCATTAATCAATACCCTTTCTGATTAGCTAAGTACTGTAAACCTCGATTTCCTTTCTTTCATTGGTTATTGTCCGAGGCAAAACATGAAACATACTGTGATCTATACCTCATACAGGGAGGGTGGGTGGGAACTACGCTTATCTTTCCGAAAAACTAACATTGCAACCGAATTAGGACTAGAACACTAGAAAAACAACTAGAAAACGACCAAATCTACCAGAAACAAAAAGGTAAACCGCTTTCCCATAACACCGGGAACCTCAAAACTAACTAAAACTAAGCAATTTAACTCACATAACCAAAGCAAAGAAGCACCGGGAATGACCTTTCATGACCAGCCTACGCCACGCCCCCTTTTTCCCGCTCTAAGTTACCGTATCTCATTCTTTTCGTGATTGCAAAAAATACAATTGTGATATCCTCGCTCGACCTACGGTCTCGCTCGTCTACACAACTTACTTTTTCGCTCCCTTACGAAAAATGAGATACTTACCTTCATTCCTTGAATCCTAAGTAATCCACTTCGAATGTCCTAAAGAACCCCAACCAAATACTTTTGAAACCCCACCCAAATACTTTTAAACCCCAACCTAATACTTTAGAAAACCTCTCCCCGCAAAAATTTTTGAAGATGTTATTTTAAGATATATGGGAAATAGTCAGCCCGTAGGAGGGAAGGAAAGTGTGGTGAAAAACACGAACTTGAGATCATGTAATTACGTCGAAGAACCACAAGGTGGCTGTCAATAAGAGGAGTCAGTTCGCGACTTTAAAAAGTTATCTAGGAAAGAACTATTCATTTCATGAAGAATTATTCGTGGGATACTACGATTCTGATGGCGTATTGCCTCGGAACATGAAATCTCTATACTTGATAATGATTGGACAGCTGTGCCATAGAGCGAACACATTTCCGAAATTCTTGTCATCCAGCGACTGAATGAACCCATGTACCGGTGAAACACCTAGTAAACTTCTGATGACACGCGCTTCGCTCATTACACGCGAAACCAAATAAGTCACAACCTTCAGCTAAAATCAGTAATATCGAATTTAGTTCTGATTGAACATATACGATGAAAAGCGTTCCTGAACGAACCAAAAGCATGTAATAAACATCATACATGTCGATTCTTAAGTGCATGTGTATTTCTTCACATTACTAATCGATCTTTTCCTGAAATGAAGACCAAAAAACAGCTGTGTGAAGCTCAGGGGTAGTGTGATTAGATCTTATTAGTATTTCGGTAAGACAAAGACAGGTTGAATGCCCTTACAGATTTGCTCATTCTGCAGTTACACCGGACCGAAACTAATTCTTAACGGAAAAAACGATTAACGGTTTATGATCTTGATATCTGAAAACCACTTCAATTTGAGTGACCTAGTGATCAACAATAGTGATGCTACGATAACACAGACTCCCGAAAAAAATGCGGGTCAAATTTAGTCCGTATGTTGGACATTTCTATGTTTATTATCCTTGGTCAATACCAAAAGTCATGTACTCATAACATACCGTTTAAGGTCATAATCACTCCGTTACTACGAAGAAAATTCAGTGCTGCCTTTCGTCACGCACACAAAAAGATATCTGACGTTCTTGTAGAAACACAAACACCCTCTAATACCTGATTCTATTTCGAAAAACTTTTTCTAGATACTCTCGTATACACAACTATTTTGGTAATTGACCAAGACGCGGTCGGTTGGTTCAGGCTCGGTCGGCACATGTCCAACTGGCGGTCGGTGATAAGAGTGTGGGTAGACATGTGTATAGCTGGCGGTCGGTAATGAACCAGTATAGGTAAACGTCTAACTGCGGTATTTCTTACCGACCGCCAGCCATGCACAGGCCGACCCACACTTTCATCACCGACCGCCACCGACCGCCAGTTGGACATGTGCCGACCGAGCCTGAACCAACCGACCGCGTCTTGGTCAATTACCACTATTTTGTCCAATGCCAATGACTCGAATTCCCTCGAATGACAACTTCGTTGTACGTACTGAAACTGACTGTAGAAAATATATTACTTTTCTGTCGCTGCTCAAAAAGTAGGCTACGGCCCAAATACCTCAAACGAAGGTCAGATAATTGGGATACTTAGCATCATGAACCCATTCTGGGTCCAGCTCCAGTTCCATGAGCATTTTGTGAGACTGACTAGTCTTAACTATGAGAAATTCTAGCAATGGAGCCCTTGCTATTCTCGATCACGAAAGTCTTAATGGAATGCGAATTTTTTAGGACTTCCTCCTTTTCGTCATGCAATACAGCTAAATGTAAAGAATAACCTGAACTATGTGATTTATCCTCACTCCTTTCATTAAAACCCATAAATTTATTCTCAAAGGATAATATGGTATATCCAATGACCTTGTCACTCAATACATGAGGCGCATGATGCCGCAAATGCCTCTGGGCATGCGCACCGACCCTAATTGGCAGGCGATCCGATTGATCGACTGATTGCGAAATAGAAGCAGCTTGGACCAAAGAGCCACCATGAAACGACTCACTAGCATATTACTGGTAGTAACAAAAACGGACCAGAAAGTGGTAGAAAATTCATCGCCAACCGAGCGATGAATCTAGCAATCTCAACGGCACATACAACTACAGCTCAATATTTTTACTTCACTACTGGAACACCTCTCACCAAGAGACACAACTCCACTCTAACTGACTGAAAAAGTAAGCAGTCAAAAAAGTAAATGCATGACGATATTAATCGCGAACGAGAAACTTTTACCAATTAAGCGAAATACTAGAATTATAAACTACTTAACTAACTTATCAACTTTTAGTTGAGAAACTGTTAAACTAACTGCAAACAAAATTATCGCCAACTGAGCTGAACTCGAAAATGTCACCAACTGAGCGAAAACTACAAGTTGTCAACTGAGCTGAACTCAAATTTGTCACCAACTGAGTGAAACTTAAATGTTGCCAACTGAGCTAATTTAACATTACCGGCAACCGAGCAAAACTTGAACTGGTCGTTAACCGAGCTAAACTTAAATTGTCGCCAACTGAGCGAAACTTAAAATTGTCGTCAAGTGAACAAAACTTGAAATCGTCGCCAAATGAACGAAAATTAAATTTTTTTAAAAAGCCAAATGAAGAAAACCTGAAATTGTCGCCAACTGAGCGGAATTCAAAACCAACGCCAACTGAGGCGAAATTGTCGCCAACTGAGCGAAACTTGAAATTGTCGCCAACTGAGCGAAACTTGAAAATGTTGCCAAGTGAACAAAACTTGGAATCGTCGCCAACTGAGCGAAAATTAAAATTTTTTAATGCCAACCGAACAAAATTTGAAATTGTCGTCAACTGAGCGAAATTCAAAACCAACGCCAACTGAGGCGAAATTGTCGCCAACTGAGCGAAACTTGAAATTGTCGCCAACTGAGCGAAACTTGAAAATGTTGCCAAGTGAACAAAACTTGGAATCGTCGCCAACTGAGCGAAAATTAAAATTTTTTAATGCCAACCGAACAAAATTTGAAATTGTCGTCAACTGAGCGAAATTCAAAACCAACGCCAACTGAGGCGAAATTGTCGCCAACTGAGCGAAACTTGAAATTGTCGCCAACTGAGCGAAACTTGAAAATGTTGCCAAGTGAACAAAACTTGGAATCGTCGCCAACTGAGCAAAACTAAAAACCATCGCCAACAGAGCGAAAACAATTGTGGTACAGAACTGCGACTTTTACTGACTGCACGAAGGATTATCGGCCTACTGACCTAATGAAGAAGCTTCAGCAGCTAAAAACGGCTGAACTCAGCCTAATATTCTAATAAAATTATAAAGAGCTAAACTAATTTCAGATATCCACCGCGTGGAACAAATAAATCGACAACTGGGCGGTAAACTCTTGCTTACGTAGCGAAATTCTTATCACTACGAAGGAAATGCTTCGAATGAGTTAATATAAACAGTAAAAATACCTATAAGCTAAGAAAGTAACTTGAAGAGAACGCTTATCTTTCCGAAAAACTAACATTGCAACCGAACTAGGACTAGAACACTAGCAAAACAACTAGAAAACGACCAAATCTACCAGAAACAAAAAGGTAAACCGCTTTCCCATAACACCGGGAACCTCAAAACTAACTAAAACTAAGCAATTTAACTCACATAACCAAAGCAAAGAAGCACCGGGAATGACCTTTCATGACCAGCCTACGCCACGCCCCCTTTTTCCGCTCTAATTCACCGTATCTCATTCTTTTCGTGATCGCGAAAAATACAATATAAACCTGGGGGTGTGTTCTTTACTTCTTTTTTGAACTTTTTTTCACGACGCAGGGACATACCTACTCGAAACGCAGACTTTCTGTTACTAGAATGCAAACAATTGTGTGAAAACGGTGTTCTCTTAATTATTTCAATAAATTGAATGTTGTCGTTCATTTGCATATTTTCTCATTTAAGTGCATGTGTTGTTTGGCTTGTTAAATATTCAATTCATTGTTTTCCATTCCAGAAATGCTGGTCGGATGAGTGTTCCAAGCAAAGATCTAAACGCAATGGATGGTCCACAAAATTTAGAGTGAGTTAAATTGCCTTTAAGTGTATCTGGAGGTTTTCTTTTTGTCTATTCTTCACTTCAGACGCATATAAACTCATTGGTGTGTTTTCATAATTTTGTGGTTCCATTTCACCGCCAAGAAGCACGGTTCAAATCGAAATTTATAAGAATGTTGAAATAACCAATTTTGCTTTGGTGAAATAACCAATTTTGCTTTGGTCTACGACGTTCACTTCGTTCAGTTTTCTCAATTCCCACACCGATTCTACCTTTGCAGATGGTACCACGGGGGAAGCTATCGAAGCGTGAGTTCAACCTTTTTTGTTTTCACTATTTTTGACATTGTGTTGCGTTCACTGCTTGTATTATACGATTTGTGTATTTCATGAAGGCTTCGCGAATTTAGCGTACACAACCAAACAATTCTATGTTTTGAATAGTTTTAAACTAGCTCCCCCAGCCATTTGCGAACAATTAAGTTATATTCTGAGATAGAAATTGAAATGTCGCACTGAAAGTATAATAATGTTCAGTCGATAATAATGTTCAGTCAACCCGACAGGTAACAGCTTAATATTAAACGTTCAATGACATTTACTTTACATTAATTTATATGTTTGCCCTGTTTCTATATTTCCAAGTCACCATTTATCGATTTAGTATGAGATGATGCAAAATTATTCTATTTAGCGTATTCTAATGCAAGTTTTCCGCAAATATGGAGTGAATCAGCTTGATTTGCACCAAAATTTGAGTTTCACATGTGTTCATGTTGAATGTTATGTTATGTTGAATGTTATGTTCATGTTATGCTTGTGGGATTTAGTTCGGTACTTTTCTGTAGACGTGTTTTGCTATGCTAACTTTATACTGTTCATTCCCATTGTTTCAATCTTATTTTTCAGGTTACTTTACGATTCATTGTTTTTATATTCTTTTATTATCGATGCTGGAAGGACGGCGCTCGGCGCGAATTGTCAGCTGAAAGTGAGTTGTTTACTTACTCCATTTTAACATGTTTCGCTTACTAGCAATTCTAGCAAACTATAATACTTTGGTTCATAATGTATTATTTGAACCTTAATGCTACCTTTCTAATATTCATGCTGCTTCTCAACCTTTCTAATATTCTAAAACATAGACGCTCTTTTCGTCATATTTCCAGAATGTTGTTTGGTACTTTGTACTGTATTCGCTGAGTATGCCTTTCTTTTATCACATTTCTGTTCCAGATCGCCTGCTTTATTAATATACACTATTTTTTCAATTGTTATTATTTGCCGTCGCCGTACATATTCTGGAATCAAACAAGATGGGTAGGTGGGTTATTTACTATTTGTTTTGTTTAATTCCAATATGCAAGTCTTTCTTTCAATTAAATGATCATTATGTGTTTGTCCTTTCATTTTTACTTGTTAGATTCAATAGTACTGTGCAATACTATAAAGAATAATGTAGTAAAAAGAATATTGCAGTAAATATTGTGTAGTAAAGTCGAAATACTTCTCGAAAAAGAGATGTTTTTCGCATTCGTTCAATACAGAATTAGCTCATTCATCTAACTATGACTCAAGCCTACAACTACAGTTGTAGTGTTGCTTATTACATTACCTATTATTCTCTTTTTTGTTACCTATTTTCTTTACAGACAGATCGTGAAGACGTCAGTAGTGTTTTTGTCTTCGATGTATGCAGATGCTACTTTCTTCGAGAACTGTAGTAGGTACTGTTACCCATTCTGTTAATGATTTTATGTTATAGTTTTCAACATTAAACTCACGAACTCAGAACTCACGTGCACTACGTGAATGTACTATGTACTTATTAGACATTAACAACGTTCCTCACAGCCTCTCCCATTAAGTTTGTCCGGATAATCCGAAAAAATTCAAAAAAGGAACCTTTTTGAAAACGTTTTCGCCGAAAACCAACATTTTTGTCTATGTCTGTTGCAAAACCATTCATTTTCACCGTGTTCATTCTGGAAACGGTATAATTTTCGTAGAACATTACTGTTGGTCACAAATGCGTGGTTTTTTCGATTCAAACACGTGAAGTGTGATGAATTTGCGTAGAAAATATCACAGTTTTTCTTCAGATGCACAGGTGACGTTCTCTGTAATCTACCTGTCGGGGATGTCATCGACCACAGACCTGTCGTAGCCTACAAGGCATAGCATCATCCAGCAATACTATTAAATACAAGTGAGTGTCGATCTCGATATATTTTGAGCAATATTCATCTGCTATTTCGAAATTTTTCTCGAATAGGCAGAAAAGTCTAAAAACGGACCCCCTCATCGCCAGGTACAGTGAAAGTTGCCCAAATTTTTACTGATTCGTAACTTTGTACGTTTTCAATTTTTTCCAATTAGTTTCCAACTTCTCGATTCTTTCGATTGGATTGTTCCAGATGGTCGCAGACAACGGCAAAATTTTCAACAAACCTCGTCGAAGTCCTCATCATTAGCCATAGGTTTCTTTTTTGATTTTTTGTTTCAGTTTTTAACAGTAAGAAATTCAGCAATGGACATTCACCTAATTGACCAAAAATAACCTAATTTCCTAATAGCCTTTCGATATTCAAAGCCGCTAGCTCTTTTATTTGTAATTTCCTTGAAACGGTTCGCGTGAATGTAGGATGTGTAGGATGCATTTACCATCACTGTTGTTTTTTTTTCCACATTCCTCACGTTTATTCTAGTCCTATTTGCTTATTTTGTTTTGTAAAAACTTATTAGGGTTATTAGGGTTAAAAGTTTCGTTAGTATAATAGTGCCCTTCTAGGAATATCTTGTTTTTAGGCGAACTCTGTGAATTGTATTTGTATTGTACAAGTTACCGTCTGTATTAAATGTAAAAAGCACAATCGTTTGTTGTTGTAAGGTCACAAAATGAACAATTGATTTGTGCTTCAAAAAGTATAGAGTATAAAAGTACGTGTTTTTGAAAGAATAACGTTCAGCCTGTACACAGTAACGAAACTTGATTACTTTTTGAAAAAACCAATATGTAAGTTCATGCCAAAAGTATCAATATACGCTGTATTTTTGAATGTACTTAAACTGAACCCAAGTTTTCCGGAAACTTAAAAATAAACCTACACTTTTGCTTTTGAAATGATTAAATATAAACCTGTGATTCTGAAACCATGAAACTCGAAAATATATAAACTTGACATGTGTTTTTAAAGAATGTTCAAGAACATACAAACGCTTTTTCAACCTTTGAGCGTGATACTGGAAGTTGCAAACTAGTGAAAACCGATCCTGTGAAATATTGGTGTGCATGTGAAACTTTAATAAACCGGCACATGTGTTTAATCAACCTTCGAAATAAACGTTTCACTCAACGAAAATAAAGTTTCAACCCCTCTAGTAAACTTCAAGGTTGTACACGTTAAAGATCCTTTGTACTAAAAAAGTGAACATGTGTATTTCAATTCTACGGCATTCGGCATAACTTGTGTGTGTTAAGTTCGACAAGAATGTTTGCGTTTGAAATTACTGAATCCGAACCTGTGCTGTTAAAACCTTAAAACCAAATTTGAAAAACATATTAAACTGAACATGTGTTTTCAAACTCTTTGAAATAAACTACTGCGTTCAATAGTATTGAAACTGAGCATTTCACTTAGCTAAAACTTAATCCGTGTTACTGGAAATTTCAACTTAGTGAAAACCCTATACAAAGACCTGTGAAATGCAAAAGTGCCGATCCTCAGACCCGCGGTAGTGTATTGCGCACAGCCTTCCCATTGGGGGGTCAACCGCGGTCGTGTTGCTTAGACTTTTTTGCGTCCTCTCATGTTACCCCTGTGAGTAAATATTTTTGGCAACCTGCCTATATGGCTTCTTTCATAACCGCTGGTGCTTTGCGCAATCTGGACCTGCGCTAATGACCTAGACTCGATCGAAGAACAATTCAAACAAATTTATATCCCGCTATATTCAGGAATTTATCATTTGTGATATAGTTCGCATATTTCCCAACTGGACTTGAGCACTTTGCCAATGAAATGTCAGTTTTTAAACCTGTTGAAATACTTTAAAACAATAGAAATTCATGTGAAGGGTTCTTCCCCTTATTTATAATTTGTATTCAGAAATACTTTTTGTAAAATATATGTTTTCTCTAAATAACAGTCTTCCAAAGTTTTTGGCACGCTGTAAACGAGTCCAGTTGGGAAATGTGAGCACTATAACCTATGACAAGACGACTTGGTAAACGCTTGGTTTTCAGACAGGAAATACTTGCGAGATAACAACTCCGTTGTGAAAAATAAGACTATGCTCTTGGCAAACTCAGCAGTTAGGTGAATGTCTTACCAATCGAGTTAGCGTAGTTCTCAATGTCAGCTTCGCTCTCCAGGACAATCAAGATTTGAATAGAAACAGTGGAGAGATGATTCAATGTTTTATTTGAACCAACTTTCTTCTCTTCGACACGAGCGAATTTCAGCTGAAAATATTATGTCACACCTATTTGGAATGAATGTGATGTTCATATACTGATGTTGATGTATTCTTATTGTTTATGATAAATCCCAGTTGTTGTGCTCTTTGGGAAGAAATGTGCAGAACTTTTTCTTGGAGTTGAGCCACAAGTTCATAGTTTATATTTTATTATCAGCCGCGAAGGAAATAGTTCGCATGGTCTGGGGGGGGGGGGGCACCCCCAGCTCAACATATGGGCGGCTGATTTGATTGAATTTAAGTAAAACTTCTGTTGATTGTTCATCTCGAGCTCTTCTCTGGTTAATATTATCTTAGTTCATCCAACAACTATTTCCCAACGAAAAGGTCAAATTTACTGCTAAACTCACTTTTTCAAAAGTATCGTACCTCTGTAAGGTGTTGAGATATTCTACAATTTTCTTAGTCTGAAAATGAATTGGGAAATTACAATTAGTCCACAGTTTTCAGTTCAGTTCATTTCCATTCTATTCAAAAAATTATTTTCTATAGCGTTCGAGAGATGAACTGCTTTTTTCAAAATGTCTTTGTATCACCGACACATAACACATCAGTGTTTGGTTGTTTTTGAGAACACTTGCCATTATGAAAACCCGTTGCAAGAGAGACAGTGGTAATATCGTGAATCAAGTCTTGTAGATTTGTTATCTTGATTCAGTTTTTTTTCACTTCATAACTGGATCAATCTATTTCTCCTCTCACTAAAACTTACAAATTTTTCTGAATTAAGCCACGGGGACCAAAGCTTTCTTGAAAAAAAGCTTACTAGTCTTTTGTTTCTAACCTGATCAGCTTCCATATTTCTCATAAAACACAAATATACTGAACACACAACAATTAATAAATAACAAATAAATCGATCTGTAATCCGAGTACCCATGTTGGAACCTGCAGATAGCCGAACATAACAGTTTTGTCAAGAAAAAAATACAAGTCAACCGGTGTGATGTCACGATCCAAGGGGGTAGCACCAATAAGTGTTAAACGTGTTACGTTGGCGTAATTCTCTCTGCAGGTGGTGACGTTTTCACGCACTGGTATATTCCGGCGGTTGCGTGCAGCCAAGGCCCTCTCTAAACCCACTTGCGCGGGCCGGCGAAGTGCTCGGCTCACTGGCAATAAAAAGACCATTTCCCTCAAATTTTGACCTTCAAGCCAGCAGTTCCATCTAATAGAGTTTTAAAACCTGATTACGAACATATAACTTTTTCATATTCATTTTGCTCTGTGTTCTCATAAAATCGATATACGTAATGTACACCCAGAACGAGTTACGTACGAAAAGTCAAGAGAATGCTGATAGAATTACTAAAATGTTCTAATTACGTCCTAAAGCCTATAAGGATACAGTAAAAGAGAAAAAAAAGTCGAATTCATTGAAAAAAATAACCAAGCTGGATAGCGTCACATTGAAAATGTTCAGGTATGTATTCAATGGCATTAGGCAATTCAGCACCTTTATCGGAATTGAATACAGTACATCCACTTTCAACAATAGGACGAACATGAGTCTCATATAAAGTTTCACAAGGACATCTTGTTTTTTAACTTTCAACGATTTAAATAAATTGAAAGTTCTTCTCTTCGCAAGTCAGCGCATTCTATTACAATGGTCAGCAAAGTTCAGTGATTCATTAATAATAAATCCTAAATCACGCATAGTACTACCTTTCTCAACATCAGAGCGAGAAAAAACGTAGTTTCTTTTCTCAATTTATAAGATTGTTGATGAATATTAAAACACAAAATAATACATTTTTTAGATTCGAAAATTTCAGATTATACGGAAATGGTCTCTATAAAACCGATGAATAACGCTCATTGTGAAATCGCAGGTGAACATTTAGAACGGATGCTTCTCAAAGCGGAGCGTGGCGTGGCGTCGTATTGCTATTTGCAAAAAATAAAACTCGTATTGCAAACAGTACTGTTTCACGTCTCAGCAAGCGCAACGCCGGTGAACTCACGCATCACCGCGACGATTGGGGCCGCTTCACCCAGATAAAACCTTTGGTCGTGTTGTCCCTCTCCATTGTGCATACTGCGGAGCTCTTGCTATTGATAATTTTTGCAGAAGCGCCACAGAGGAGACCGCGCGGGCGCTACAGCAAAAAGGGATTAGTCTAATGACTGCGAAGTGGGTTGAAGCGCAGATACGGGCCATGGCGAGCGGGCGTCAGAGATGAATCAGTACTTGCTCGCTAAGCTCCGCCCAATGAAGATTATAGATATGTAGGTTTCATGAGACTTTACATATTGCAAATAGATTTTCAATAATTTTTATACTGCGATACAAAGTTCATTTACAGAGAAATATACAAAACTTACACACGTATAAGATTATAAACTAAAAAAACATTCAAAATGTATGACAAATATTAAGCACAAGGGTGGGTTAAATACGCAAACGCAATGAACGTACAGGAGAGCGTTCAACAAGCAAAACATTTGCAGAGAAAAAGAATCGAAACATCTGCAAATGAAACATAGTTCATGGAGAACTATCGTATTTATAGTCACTATGAACCGGCAAAATCATTGCATACATTTCAATCAAGTATTTCTCATATACAACGCAGCTATTAAATATCAGCGAACTAAAAACTGTACTTTTGTCAAGTTTCAACCAAAATAGTTTTGTCTTCAGCCGAAAATGCAAGCACTGTTTGCAATAGAAAAAAACATTGAACTTTCACCAATGAATGATCAGTTTAACTGTGAAAATTAACTATAATATAGAAAATTAACTATAATATACTATATTATAGTTCATAAGTATTCATTTTAAATTTGGATGTTAATCATCACAAATGTCATCATTGTTAACAAGGAAGGTACCCCGGGCTACGCCCGGGTCCCTTCCTTGATGAGTCTAGGTCGGTGGCTGCATCGAGAAGTTTTTTTTCAATTTTTATTTTGTCTTTAATTTGAAAAGTCTTCGAGCTCGGGAGTCCTCTTTAATATAGAGCGCGAGAGTTTTCCTTAACATATATCGTGGTAGTATTCCTTAACCTAAAGCGAGGTAGTTTTCCTTAACATAGAGCGCGGTAGTTATCCTTAACATAGAGCGAGGTAGTTCTCCTTAACATAGAGCGCGGAAGCTCTCCTTAACATAGAGCGCGGTAGTTTTCCTTAACATAGAGCGCGGTAGTTTTCCTTAACATTGACAGTGAAAGTTCTCCTTAGCAAATAACGCGAGAGTTCTTCTTAAAGTAAAGCGTAGAAGTTCTCCATAACATATAACGCGGGAGTTCTCCTTAGCATATAACGCGGGAGTTCTCCTTAACGTAGAGCACGGGAGCTATCCTTAAAGAAACCGTTCCTCTCTAATTTGAGTTTCACGAAAAGTTTAAAAAGCTCAAAAAAGTTTCTTAATGTTTTCCCATTGACCATGAAAAAACTTTCTGATTGAACATTTGTAAAATTTGCATAACGTCAGGCAATAAAGAATGGGGCATGAACATTTTCTTTGTCACTGTTGATTTGAAAAGTCTTCGAGCTCGGGAGTCCTCTTTAATATAGAGCGCGAGAGTTTTCCTTAACATATATCGTGGTAGTATTCCTTAACCTAAAGCGAGGTAGTTCTCCTTAACATAGAGCGCGGGAGTTCTCCTTAGCATAGAGCGTGTTCTCATCACAATGTTAGTTTCCTTAACATATAGCGCGGTAGTCCAATTCTAGCAGCAGCCGGTTTCATGAAAACCTAAAATGAAAGCAGAAAATCACGTACTTTTTCACGCATTTCCACCAAAAACTCAACTACAAAGTGCACAATTTTTCTCCGTTTATCGACTGAAAGGACGATTTGCTTCGTCAAGACAGACAGACCAAGCAACGCTATTATAGGAGTAGATATTGAGTTCTAATCTATCACACTAGACTGCATTGAATCAGCATCATTGTTGCTAACAAACTTACTATGGATTCTATTCAGATCGTACGAAATTCTCTGGTAATGTTGACGCTAGACAAGTACAAATAGAACAAAGTGATGTCAGCACGCTATAATAGCCACATCAAGGTGCTCTCAAGTATTCTAATCAAAGTATATTGTAGAGATCCAGAAATATCACACCACTTTTGTACTCTTTCCAAAAATGTTGCTTCAGCGGATCATTCCTTCTATTTGAAACTGTGAAAACCTTATGTTTGGCCACACCTAGACTATGCTTGCCAAGTCAGAACTCAATATCTGAAGAATGACATTAAGGTAGTATTGTAGGTAGATCACACCCCTTTGATACATGTAAGAAGTCTTCTCTGCTTAGAGACGAAACTCTTGAACCAATATACTGAGGTAAATTAAGATACTCTGCTTTAATTAATTTGAATTGATGTAGAAAAGAGAGTGTCTACGAGTGGCTGGATAGGACGTATAGTCCACTCCAACAAAAACTTCGTACCTTCTATTTGCAATCTTTATCTTTCTCTCTCTCTTTTCTCTCTCTCCTCTCTCTCACTTCCTCATTCTAAACTCTGAAGCAAATTCTTCCAGTAGGTTAAATCCCCTCCAGCTCTATTTTCTAAATATTATGTATTTTATTATAACAGGAGTTAAGTTAATTGTATTTATGCAACAATGGAGAGCACGTTTAAGCTTCGAGTCGGGTTCACTATGATTGTACTCTTCCTCACAAAAGTTGCAATGTCTTAGTTCAAGTATTTTTGTTATGGAGCGGCATTTGATCTAGAGTATGACGTATACCTCATAAATGCTAACTCATTCTGATTCAACGTGCCCGATTCTGTCCTGCAGCTCAGGAAGGGGACAGTGATAAACCACATAAAACAAATTCCATAAAAAATTTCATAATGACTCGCAGTGTTTATTTAGATAAGCAAAATTGGGTTTTTCATGCGAAAATTCTGGAAAAAGTCTTTCATTCAAATATCGATCGATGTTCATCAATATGTGTCCCGTTCACTAATCGAAGGGGAGTCCAACTATTAGGCCAGAAGTCGTTTGGTTTTAGCGAAACTTCTATTCCTCCTGGTTTCGAAAATTCCACATTGAAGTAGACTTCTTGTCCTCTTGATAAATAAGCAATCCACCAGCCATATGTCGACACAGAAGCTGGAAACATGTCTGTCAGTTGCCATAAAAAGTTACAAAAGTTCGGTACGCCATGTTCTTAAAGAAACCGTTCCGCTATAATCTGAGCTTCACGAAAAATTCAAAAAGCTAAACAAAGTTCATCAATGTCTTTCCATAGACCATGAGAAAACTTTCTGATTGAAAATTTGTAAAGTTTGCATAACATCAAGCAATAAAAAAGAGGACATGAACATTTTCACTGTGACGCAACTTGACTTAGTTCATTTACGTCCAGATTTATTCTCATTTTGTAGTCTCTAATGGTGTTTTCGTAAATGATAGAAAGTTTTAAAAATGTGTTCGTACTTCTATAGGCTATTTTGAGCATACCCCGTACGCAACCCCCCCCCCCATCGGTGTCATTACTTAAGCCGCTTTTCTGAGAAAACGAAGCAAGATAGAGATATAAAAGTGTACATTCATGAAAAAGTGGGGGCCCAACGACTGTGAGATTTGTCTTCTGCTGTGCGCCCCTTAGACAGCTACTCTCAAATGGAGCAGCTACTGCTACAAAAACCGAAAAATACTAATATACTCAAGTATAACTGTTCATTACAAACATACAAAAGTCGTAAAATATTTTCTCAAACCTTTAAACTAGAATCTACAAGTCACAGCTGCGAAAGAGAGACCAACTGTGGAATAACATGACAAACGTTATAGCACATAGAATTGAAGTATTGACAAAAAATTCCAACCATTGTGCACAAAACCAGAAACTCCATAATTGACTAGGTTGAGTTAACATCTGTGATTTGTAGATTCTAGTTTACAGGTTTGAGAAAATATTTTACGACTTTTGTATGTTTGTAATGAACAGTTATACTTGAGTATATTAGTATTTTTCGGTTTTTGTAGCAGTAGCTGCTCCATTTGAGAGTAGCTGTCTAAGGGGCGCACAGCAGAAGACAAACCTCACAGTCGTTGGGCCCCCACTTTTTCATGAATTTTTCTCTTTTTGTATACATGCCGTAGGTATGTAAAGAAGTGGTTTGATCTGTACGGTGCAGAAAAAAATTGTTTTCTTAATGAACCACTTGTCAAGTATTACCACCATTCGAAAAAAAATTACGGCAACATTGCAGTTCTAAAAACTTACTTTATCTGCTCTTCAGAATCCCAGAATACGTCATGTTTGAATGAAGTTTCATCGTGAATTGACCATTTTTAAGAAGTTTTCAGCATTCAAAACATATTTCACGTCAATTTTTTTCAAGTTGACGTCATCTGGGATCTGGCCTCC
Organism: Litoditis marina; assembly: GCA_964036275.1. Taxonomy (NCBI): domain Eukaryota; kingdom Metazoa; phylum Nematoda; class Chromadorea; order Rhabditida; family Rhabditidae; genus Litoditis; species Litoditis marina. Next base: position 27,839,261 of record OZ038434.1, read on the forward strand.
TGAATTCCAGAATGAGTCATATTTAGATAAAGTTTCATCGTTAATATACCATTTTGGAGATATTTTCACATTTGAAAATATATGTGACGTCAACTTTGCACTTTTCTAAAATGACGTCATCTGGTCTCCAGAATCCCAGAATACGTCACTGTAAGATTGAGTTTCACCGTTAATTGACCCTTTCTAAGATATTACCATCATTTGAAAATATATGTGACGTCAACTTTGCACTTTTCAAAAATGACGTCATCCGGCTTTTAGAATCCCAGAATACGTCATGTTTAGATAAAGTTTCACCGTTAATACCCCACTTGCCAACTATTGTCATCATTTGGAGAAATATTTGACGTCAACTTTGCACTTTTCCAGTATTACGTCCTCTGGCTTTCAGAATCCCAGAATACGACACCTTTCGATGGAGCTCCATCGTTAATAACCCACTTGCCAACTATTGTCATCATTTGGAGAAATATTTGACGTCAACTTTGCACTTTTCCAGTATTACGTCCTCTGGCCTCCAGAATCTCAGATAACGACATGTTTAGATGATTTTCTATCGATATTAAACCACTTGCCCACTATTACTATCATTTGAAGAATAATTTGACGTCAACTTTGTACTTTTCAAATTTGACGGCAACTGGCCTTCAGATTCCCGGAATACGACACCTTTCTATGGAAATCCATCGTTAATAACCCACTTGCCAACTATTATCATCATTTGGAGAAATATTCGACGTCAACTTTGCACTTTTCAAAGATGACGTCATCGGGTCTCCAGAATCCTGAATGACGTCACCGATAGAATACTTTTCACTTAAATTAAAGTCACGATGGTATCGCGCGCAGCGCGAAGCGCTGTGCGAGATTTGTCTTTGGTCCGGCTAATGCGCGCTTCCGTTTTTTTAAGTTTCTCCTCAAAAAGGCTGAAATTCGCAAAACAAAGTTTTTATTGATGTACTTGTTTTCTAAAGCTAATTCCCTAACCGTGTTTCAAATTTGAACGAAATCGGTCAAGTTTGAGCCAAGTTATGACCTCATGCGCTTCATCAAGAGCGCCAACTTCCGTCGTATGTGGGTTGTGACAAGAAAAGTAAACCCAGTTCAAGAGTTTCTACTCAACCGAATTTGTTGAAAATTGTGGAAGACATGTGATACCTACTCACACACTCGCGGAGCAAAAAAAATTCAAGAAAAAATTGTTTTACCCAAAGTTATAGACATTTTTCGGAACGTGTCTGCGTCTCTCCATTTAGCACGCTCTCTCACTCTCTCTGTCCGGTCGACAACTCAAACTGTATTGTAACTTAGAGTAACATTTACCGATTTGCTCGAAAATTGAAATATGATGCCATCGTGACTTTTATTTGAGTATGAAGTATTCTATTCCTGACGTCCTTCAGGATTCTGGAGACCGGATGACGTCATTTTTGAAAAGTGCAAAGTTGACGTCACATATATTTTTAAACGATGGTAATATCTTAGAAAGGGTCAATTAACGGTGAAACTCAATCTGAGAGTGATGTATTCTGGGATTCTGGAGACCAGATGACGTCGATTTTGAAAAGTGCAAAGTTGACGTCACATATATTTTTAAACGATGGTAATATCTTAGAAAGGGTCAATTAACGGTGAAACTCAATCTGAGAGTGATGTATTCTGGGATTCTGGAGACCAGATGACGTCGATTTTGAAAAGTGCAAAGTTGACGTCACATATATTTTTAAACGATGGTAATATCTTAGAAAGGGTCAATTAACGGTGAAACTTAATCTGAGAGTGATGTATTCTGGGATTCTGGAGACCAGATGACGTCGATTTTGAAAAGTGCAAAGTTGACGTCACATATATTTTTAAACGATGGTAATATCTTAGAAATGGTCAATTAACGGTGAAATTCAATCTGCGAGTGATGTATTCTGGGATTCTGGAGACCAGATGACGTCGATTTTGAAAAGTGCAAAGTTGACGTCACATATATTTTTAAACGATGGTAATATCTTAGAAAGGGTCAATTAACGGTGAAACTCAATCTGAGAGTGATGTATTCTGGGATTCTGGAGACCAGATGACGTCGATTTTGAAAAGTGCAAAGTTGACGTCACATAAATTTTTAAACGATGGTAATATTTTAGAAAGGGTCAATTAACGGTGAAACTCAATCTGAGAGTGATTTATTCTGGGATTCTGGAGACCAGATGACGTCGATTTTCAAAAGTGCAAAGTTGACGTCACATATATTTTTAAACGATGGTAATATCTTAGAAAGGGTCAATTAACGGTGAAACTGAATCTGAGAGTGATGTATTCTGGGATTCTGGAGACCAGATGACGTCGATTTTGAAAAGTGCAAAGTTGACGTCACATATATTTTTAAACGATGGTAATATCTTAGAAAGGGTCAATTAACGGTGAAACTCAATCTGAGAGTGATGTATTCTGGGATTCTGGAGACCAGATGACGTCGATTTTGAAAAGTGCAAAGTTGACGTCACATATATTTTTAAACGATGGTAATATCTTAGAAAGGGTCAATTAACGCTGAAACTCAATCTGAGAGTGATTTATTCTGGGATTCTGGAGACCAGATGACGTCGATTTTCAAAAGTGCAAAGTTGACGTCACATATATTTTTAAACGATGGTAATATCTTAGAAAGGGTCAATTAACGGTGAAACTCAATCTGAGAGTGATGTATTCTGGGATTCTGGAGACCAGATGACGTCGATTTTGAAAAGTGCAAAGTTGACGTCACATAAATTTTTAAACGATGGTAATATTTTAGAAAGGGTCAATTAACGGTGAAACTCAATCTGAGAGTGATTTATTCTGGGATTCTGGAGACCAGATGACGTCGATTTTCAAAAGTGCAAAGTTGACGTCACATATATTTTTAAACGATGGTAATATCTTAGAAAGGGTCAATTAACGGTGAAACTGAATCTGAGAGTGATGTATTCTGGGATTCTGGAGACCAGATGACGTCGATTTTGAAAAGTGCAAAGTTGACGTCACATATATTTTTAAACGATGGTAATATCTTAGAAAGGGTCAATTAACGGTGAAACTCAATCTGAGAGTGATGTATTCTGGGATTCTGGAGACCAGATGACGTCGATTTTGAAAAGTGCAAAGTTGCCGTCACATATATTTTTAAACGATGGTAATATCTTAGAAAGGGTCAATTAACGCTGAAACTCAATCTGAGAGTGATTTATTCTGGGATTCTGGAGACCAGATGACGTCGATTTTCAAAAGTGCAAAGTTGACGTCACATATATTTTTAAACGATGGTAATATCTTAGAAAGGGTCAATTAACGGTGAAACTGAATCTGAGAGTGATGTATTCTGGGATTCTGGAGACCAGATGACGTCGATTTTGAAAAGTGCAAAGTTGACGTCACATATATTTTTAAACGATGGTAATATCTTAGAAAGGGTCGATTAACGGTGAAACTCAATCTGAGAGTGATGTATTCTGGGATTCTGGAGACCAGATGACGTCGATTTTGAAAAGTGCAAAGTTGACGTCACATATATTTTTAAACGATGGTAATATCTTAGAAAGGGTCAATTAACGGTGAAACTCAATCTGAGAGTGATTTATTCTGGAATTCTGGAGACCAGATGACGTCGATTTTCAAAAGTGCAAAGTTGACGTCACATATATTTTTAAACGATGGTAATATCTTAGAAAGGGTCAATTAACGGTGAATCTAATAATACCAAAAGCAGGTAAAATTAAAATGTAAACTTCAGGGTGACCAAAAAATCAAAATAAATGTTGATAAATTAATGGATTACCACCAGTTCTAGGATCAAAAAAAGAAGTATTTAAATTACGATCAGTTAATAATATAGTAATAGCACCAGCAAGCCAAAACTGATAAAAACATTAAAAAAAGTAATAATAAAACAAAGAAACTTTCAATTTTTAAAATTTCACTTCTGAGAGTGATGTATTCTGGGATTCTGGAGACCAGATGACGTCGATTTTGAAAAGTGCAAAGTTGACGTCACATATATTTTTAAACGATGGTAATATCTTAGAAAGGGTCAATTAACGGTGAAACTCAATCTGAGAGTGATGTATTCTGGGATTCTGGAGACCAGATGACGTCGATTTTGAAAAGTGCAAAGTTGACGTCACATATATTTTTAAACGATGGTAATATCTTAGAAAGGGTCAATTAACGGTGAAACTCAATCTGAGAGTGATTTATTCTGGAATTCTGGAGACCAGATGACGTCGATTTTCAAAAGTGCAAAGTTGACGTCACATATATTTTTAAACGATGGTAATATCTTAGAAAGGGTCAATTAACGGTGAAACTGAATCTGAGAGTGATGTATTCTGGGATTCTGGAGACCAGATGACGTCGATTTTGAAAAGTGCAAAGTTGACGTCACATATATTTTCAAAAGATGGTAATATATTAGAAAGGGTCAATTAACGGTGAAACTCAATCTGAGAGTGATTTATTCTGGGATTCTGAAGACTAGATGACGTCGATTTTGAAAAGTGCAAAGTTGACGTCACATATATTTTTAGAAGATGGTAATATCTTAGAAAGGGTCAATTAACGGTGAAACTCAATCTGAGAGTGATGTATTCTGGGATTCTGGAGACCAGATGAAGTCGATTTTGAAAAGTGCAAAGTTGACGTCACATATATTTTCAAATGCTGAAAATATCTTAAAAATGGTATATTAACGACAAAACTTTATGTAAATATGCATTATTCTGGAAATCAGAAGGCCAGATGACGTCAACTCTCAAAAAATTGACGTGAAATATGTTTTTTTTTTTCGAATGCTGAAAGTTTCTTATAAATGGTCAATTTACGATGAAACTTCATTCCAACATGACGTATTCTGGGATTCTGAAGGGCAGAGGGCAGGAAGTAAGTTTTTAGAACTGCAATGTTGACGTCATATTTTTCTCAAATGATAGTAATACTCGGCAAGTGGTTCATTAAGAAAACAATTTTATCTGCACCGTACAGATCAAACCACTTCTCTACATACCTACGGCATGTAAACAAAAAGAGAAAAATTCATGAAAAAGTGGGGGCCCAACGACTGTGAGATTTGTCTTCTGCTGTGCGCCCCTTAGACAACTACTCTCAAATGGAGCAGCTACTGCTACAAAAACCGAAAAATACTCATGTATAACTGTTAATTACAAACATACAAAAGTCGTAAAATATTTTTTCAAACCTGTAAACTAGAATCTGTAAATAACCGAAAAATACTAATATACTCAAGTATAGCTGTTCATTACAAACCTACAAAAGTCGTAAAATATTTTCTCAAACCTGTAAACTAGAATCTACAAATCACAGATGTTAACTCAACGTAGTCAATTATAGAGTTCCTGGTTTTGTGCACAATGGTTGGTGTTTTTGATCATTACTTCAATTCTAGGTGCTATAACGTTCGGCATATTATTCAACAGTTGTTCTCTCTTTCGCAGCTGTGACTTGTTGATTCTAGTTCACAGGTTTGAGAAAATATTTTACGACTTTTGTATGTTTGTAATGAACAGTTATACTTGAGTATATTAGTATTTTTCGGTTATTTACAGATTCTAGTTTACAGGTTTGAAAAAATATTTTACGACTTTTGTATGTTTGTAATTAACAGTTATACATGAGTATTTTTCGGTTTTTGTAGCAGTAGCTGCTCCATTTGAGAGTAGTTGTCTAAGGGGCGCACAGCAGAAGACAAATCTCACAGTCGTTGGGCCCCCACTTTTTCATGAATCATATTTAAATTTTCATCGAAATCGGTCAGTGTTACCCTAAGTTACAAGACAGTTTGCATAACCGACCTGACAGAGAGAGCGAGAGAGCGTGCTAAATGAAGAGACGCAGAGACATTAATTCAAAAGGCTGTAATTTGGTGAGAAATGATTTTTTTCAAAAAAAAATTGCGTGGCTGGGCATTGAGTAGGAATCCTATCATGACTCCAAAACTCAGCAAAATCGGTTTAGTTACGGTCTAGATAGTATTGTGTAAACGCCCGGAAGGAAGGAAACACGACGGAAGTTGGCGCTCTGGATGAAGCGAAAACGTCATAACTTGGCTCAAACTCAATCATTTTTGTTCAAATTTGGAACACAACTTGCAAATACGCTGTAGAACCTTTCCAGAATATTAAAAGTTTTGTTTTGCGAATTTGAGCTTTTTTATGAGAAAACTAAAAAACGGAGCGCGCATTAGCCGCACCAAAGACAAATCTCGCACAGCGCTTCGCGCTGCGCGCGATTTTTGATAATGGTTTTTCATTTACCAAAGGTTGGATTGTTAACTCATAAGTCAAAATTAGAGCGGGACGGATTCTCTAATAGAGGGCAGAAACGAAAGCTAGTTCAGGTATCCCGGGGTACCTTAATATAACGTTGCGCGCGCCAAAACAGGCGCACACGTGTCAACCGTATGCAAATTAGGCTCATTAGTCTGAATTAAAAGTTATAAATATCGGTTTCTCCTGTCAAGCTCTCTCATATCAACCTTCCTTCATCTTCCCCTTCATTCGGGGCCGAGTGGTCGACTGGTTGTGTGCGCGCTAGCACTCAAAACACCATGGTTCGATCCCACTCGGCGCGGTATCTTCATGGCGGACCGCATGAGCTGGTAATAACGCTCACCCATGCCTAGTTTCTCTTCTACGGACCCCACCCCTCTACGGATACTACATTGTGATCACTGTCTTGGTTGTATTTGTATGTATAAAGTAACACACGGCTGAAATAGTTGCCGTAAAAGATTATTATTATTATTATTATTTGGCACATCATTTTCCACTGTTGAGTGCATAAGAACACAGTCAACATTATGTTGTCCATGAAAATGAAACGAACACAATATTCATGAAAAAGTGGGGGCCCAACGATTGTGAGATTTGTCTTCTGCTGTGCGCCCTTTAGACAGCTACTCTCAAATGGAGCAGGTACTGCTACAAAACCGAAAAATAATAATATACTCAAGTATAACTGTTCATCACAAACATACAAAAGTCGTAAAATATTTTTTCAAACCTGTAAACTAGAATCTACAAATCACAGCTGCGAAAGAGAGAACAACTGTTGAATAATATGACAAGCGTAGCACTTAGAGTTGAAGTAACGACAAAAAACTGCAAACCTTTGTCTGCAACATCAGAAAATTTACAATTGACTACTTTGAGTTAACATCTGTGATTTGTAGATTCTAGTTTACAGGTTTGAAAAAAACATTTTACGTATTTTGTATGTTTGTGATGAACAGTTACACTTGAGTATATTATTATTTTTCGGTTTTTGTAGCAGTACCTGCTCCATTTGAGAGTAGCTGTCTAAAGGGCGCACAGCAGAAGACAAATCTCACAGTCGTTGGGCCCCCACTTTTTCATGAATTTTTCTCTTTTTGTATACATGCCGTAGGTATGTAGTTTGATCTGTACGGTGCAGATAAAATTGTTTTCTCAATGAACCACTTGTCAAGAATTACCATCATTCGAAAAAATATGACGTCAACATTGCAGTTCTAACTTCGTCTGCCCTTCCGAATCCCAGAATACGTCATATTTAGACAAAGTTTCATCGTTAATATACCATTTTTAAGATATTTTCAGCATTTGAAAATATATTTCACGTCAATTTTTTTAAAAGTTGACGTCATCTGGCCTTCTAAATTCCAGAATACGTCATATTTAGACAAAGTTTCATCGTTAATATACCATTTTCAAGATATTTTCACCATTTGAAAATATATCTAACGTCAACTTTGCACTTTTCAAAAATGACGTCATCTGGTCTCCAAAATCCCAGAATACGTCACTCTTAGATTGAGTTTCTCCGTTAATTGAGCTTTTCTAAGATATTATCATCATTTGAAAATATATGTGACGTCAACTTTGCACTTTTCAAAAATGACGTCATCCGGTCTCCAGAATCCTGAAGGACGTCAGGTATAGAATACTTCATACTCAAATAAAAGTCACGATGGCATCATATTTCAATTTTCGAGCAAATCGGTAATTGTTACTCTAAGTTACAATACAGTTTGAGTTGTCGACCGGACAGAGAGAGTGAGAGAGCGTGCTAAATGGAGAGACGCAGACACTTTTCGAAAAATGTCTATAACTTTGATTAAAACAATTTTTTTTGCAATATTTTCTTGGTCCGCCAGGGTTTGAGTAGGTATCACATGTCTTCCACAATTCTCAACAGAATAGATTCAGTAGAAACCCTTAAACTGGGAATTTTCCCTTATCACGATTACACATTCCGAAAACGTCTATAACTTTGACTAAAATATTTTTTTCCTAATTTTTTTTTGGTCCGCCAAGGTTTGAGTAGGTATCACATGTCTTCCACAATTTTCAACGAAATCGATTCAGTAGAAACCCTTAAACTGGGAATTTTCCCATGTCACAACCCACCGGAGGCGCGCATTAGCCGGACCAGACAAATCTCGCACAGCGCTTCGCGCTGCGCGCGATAGTTAGGGCTGTTGAACTAAAAGGATTATATAGACTAACACTGAGATTTAGTACCTGTCAGAAGAACTCTATCACAGAATTGTTTACTGAATTCCCACTCAGCATTGGATGGTGAAGACTTGGTTGAGTTTGTAACAAAAACGTTGGGAAAGTTACTGAACTGTTCGGATGACCATGTTGCGTTATCGCTCATCACGTAAATATCAGCATTTTCATAAACACCTGAAACGATTCTGATTGAAATGGCACGAATGTCAACAATCCCTCATCGCGAAAATAACTCGAAACGGAAAATTCGAAAAATCAACATGGACAACATACATTTATAAATCTTAACCGAGCCATTAAACCCCATTGCATGTATACGCTGCACAGCATCAAACTTCGTACCTGACTTTTCGAGATTGCGAAATTAAGTTTTTCTCTGCATTAATATCGAACTCCTTTTCAAAGCTCCTTATTTAGAATTTCTAAGGTTTCTAACACAGACCGCCTATATGTCTGCTTGTTAATAAATTAAAGGTTGAGACACCTTCACTTCTAGATTGTTATCACAAAGCAGGACGGTTATGTGAAGCAATCCCGTGTCATCGATCCTTTAAACTGCAATTGAGAAATGTATTGCAGTTCAAAGGACTGAAGCGTTGGGATTGGACCACAAGTTCGTCTTTCTTTCATGCGATAACCTCCTCAGAACTTCAGAACTTAGTCAAACGTTAACCGCTGAGGAGCTCGAATTCCCGTAAAACTAAAGTCAAGCCCGAAATCGCTTAGAGAAACACCTGTATGACAAACTAAGCTCAACGATGCACACTGTTAAAACCAGCGCAAACGCAAGCCTATCGTTTTTTTGCTGCGCACGATTGCAGTATGTAGGTTTTCAATATTTACTTCATGTTGAGGTTCTCTGACTTAGAGATTCTCACGATGAAAAACGGCGGGTTTTCAGCTCTCTACAACGTGCTAGAGTTCAAATGTATCATCAACCGTACCTTTCAGTATATGCTGTAACGCCAATTTAGAAAATTCTGGGTTGGATGGTTGACTGGAACCTGTGCTTATAAAATCTCCCCTCCGACAGTGAACACAAACACTGAAATGAAAGAAAATCGTATAATCCATGATATTCACTATTACATAATGGTTTTAAACATTTCATGCGAACGCAACCGTTTTGATGGTATTCGGAGGAGATAAAATGAGCACAACATAATGTCGTATCACATAATCATGAACTTGAATCACGTCAGTCAGCAACATTGTCTACAAAACGCTGTTGACGGCCTTGAAATTACGTAAACCAGATAAAACCCTTTGAAGGCTGAGACAATGGGCGAATAATTATGATATTACTGAAACTCAAAACAAAAATTATAATTTTGAATCAATAAAAAATGTTACGTTAAAAACGGTTTCAGTAACTATAAGTGCTGGAATGAATTAAACATACTCCGGAAGTTTGTTTGTAGTTTTATTATGTCACTGCCATATACCTCTATTTCGGTCTAAGCTGGCACAAACGTCATGAAGTCGCGCATAAATTGTGTGCAAAATGTCAGCGAAAGTATTTATAACTTCGATCCAGTAACGATTTGTAGAGCGTTTTAAGATATGTACTTCAACTTCAGTTTCGATCGGGCTTGAGCATGTGTGAGCTGAAACAGATTCACCATTCGGCCCGAAGCTTATCGATACAGGTCGTCAGAGATTCAACTCACTTTTTCTTCTTCCCGCGGCGTTTCACTGACGGAAACAGTTTGTATTTAGCGAAGTCTTGAACTTCTTTTTTTCCACTAACAAATTTCATCACATCGTCTCTTGGAAGAACGTCTAGGTACTTCCAGCCCTAAACCTTTCCAGTTCAAACAATCGGATAATAAACCTTCGAAAAAAAGTTTTTTTCCGTAACAGAAAATTTATTTGTGATTTTTGAAAAATGGGAGGAAGGGAAAGATAGAAACACAAATAAAAGAGAAACAGAGCGAGTCACTAGAACAGAGTTGAGAGGGAGATGAGGCAGATTACCTGAGTATAAAAGGTTTTTATTCGGACTGTGTCATCTGAGGAATTCAAAAGGGCTCCAAGAAGGTTGTGGTCATAGGCGCAACACTTTGTATGTGAGACTACTACTTCTCGGAAACAGAGACACCTCGCCTGGAAACTTTGTTTGCTCCCATGAAAAAAAACTTGAAATGAGAAAAATATAAGATGAGAGAACCTACATTCGTCTTGTATTCCTCCATATATTTTTCGATAGCGGGAAACATTGATAATATTTCATTTGCTCTCTCCATGGTAGCGAGATGAGATATAATAGGTTTTCTGAAACGGAATTAGACTTAGATTGATAAGAGAAATGTTTTCGTGAAACTCAGATTATAGCGGATTTTCTTTCCGCATACTGGTCAAAAATTACCTTGTTGAATGTATTTTCAGATACCTTATTGACATGTATTTTCGAACAGGAGCTTCTTAATACACTGCATTTAGAACATTTTCAAAATTAACCAAACTGTTCTATATATTCCCAGTAAAAGGTGCAAAACGTGGATACGCTCGATCAAGAAAGACGCTTGCCGACGGTCAATCACTACAGTCTTCAATTTTGGCCAGGTAGCTCAACTATACACCGAACAGAGAATGAACTAATGATTCTTCTGTTCCCTCGCGTCTGAAAGGCGAACAAACTCATGCATTGCAACTTTTGACGTTATGAAAAGTGTCAACACCTCAAGACATAACGTACCTTTCTGTTTGACGAGCAAGAGCAATGAAGGCCAGTACTTCAAACACGACATTTCCCATTCCTGCTCCATGACTTGTTCCTAGTAGCTAACTATACAAGGTTTTGTGCAACAAAATGAAATAAATGTGTTGCTTAGGCACACAAAATGATTGAGTACGATATACTAGAGTGTATAAATTCGTGTTATTATAAGTGAACTTGACACTGGAAGACATTTCTCTGAAAACAAGACGTTTTTTTAAACAGAGGTTTTATGGAAGAAAAAGTCTTTCAAATCATAGACAGCCCTGTAACGATCAGTGTAGTTATTTAGACCGAGTCTCCAGAGCAGAGCTGAAACGTACTGTAGAAGGACGAAATACATACCCCAAAATATTCCGTCTAAGCACCTATCATACGTTTTTCCCGATGTTGTCACATCCCAGTCACAGGTATTATCTCTCAATCTGAAACTACAGAAACTGAAAGATGTGTTTCAAACGTTTGGGTGAACTGAAAAACGTGGGGTTTAGTGCCCTGGTGTTGGCTTCAATTTGGAAAACATTCGGTTATCCAATGTGAAAACCATGTATATTACCAATAAAACTATTGATTGGTATCAAATATGAAAAAAATCAGAATTCATTTGTTAGTCTGGAACACGCAGACAAAACTGTTATGCAGAAAAGTTGGGTTCAGAAATAATTACCTCGTTAACATCTTTCGAAGCAAAAGGGAAACTTGAATAGCAATCAAGCCCCAAACCGCACGTTGTCGAGTGAATATCCGCATTCCAGACAAAACACGCAATTGTACATTTTTACTTATGTAACGTCATGTAATGATATTATGCTCATCAGGACTTCACTCAGTTTGACTGACAAATTTTGTACAAAGATGGAGAGTGTGTAGATAAAAGATAATCAGATGCGCTGGACCTTTACCAGATCTTCTCCCTCACAAAACTGACACAACCGTGATTATAACGATTTAATGTTCATCTCTTGGCTGGGTATGAACACTTGTGCATAATGCTGTGATGTTTTGATTGTGTGACGTTGAGAAAATAAGTATTAAGAAACAATTCGATTACTTTGAAATAAATTCACAGAAAATCAACACATGTAAAGAAGGAACAACGTGCATTTTATTAAACAACAGCTTCTTAACCTTTTCATATGTCATGTCGTTCGGAAAATCTACATCGCACAATTACGCTTTCAGAACGTGTTGAACAGTTTCAGCGGAACATTTATTTTGAGTACAGAATATATATAAACAACATCAGATATTTTGGTCATACAGGTGAAATTTTAACAACAAATTGTTGTTGCAACAAAATGTACATTTCTTTTCTCGGGAAATTCAATATGATGAAAACTGAAATATATATTTGCAAGTTACTAGAGTGTCTGTCAGAAAATGTGAGAATGGTCAACATCATAGTTTGCCTCTAGACGGGGTTCACTCGAGTTCATTCTAATATGTCGGTGGTGTAGGAAACATTGTGTGAACGGCAGTTTTTTTGCATAATGAATAACAGAGGAATGTTCCTCTTGCAAGTTTAATGGGTCACCGCGCTACGGCGGTCTCTATGAAGCTGTGTTCTTGCATTGGTTCTTCGTCAACGTTCAAATGGAGTCAAAGTTTGCGTCGCAACCCTTTGTTGGAGTTTGGCGTGCAGAAAAAAGATGTGAGAATACACGTTGTTAGGGACCGCATTATCTTCATGCGAGCCACTAAACACTGCAAGTAGCTGAAATATTCAGCACTACATTGTGATTATCTGTATGAAATATAAGCGTAAGAACGAAGAAGATGAGCCTTCAAAAATACATCCAACGGTTATTTTTGCAGACTGATCACCGAAATATATACATGTCAGTAAAAAGTTTTTATTTTACATTTATTACAGATTTTCCTAGCTTCAAATTTCTCTAAAAATTTTTTTAAAGGCATGTCTCTCGTATGAACAATGACCGTTGGGTGAAAGTAATATAGGAATGATATCTCATCGATGCACCGAAACCAACAGAAAGGCTAAATGTTACAAACAGAAGTTTGTGTAAATATTAAAATCGATGATAGAATAGAAATAATTAGTGGAAAGCCACTAAATGTTATGCACGAAAACGCTTTTGATTAGACTTTATTAATATAAAATAATATATGCGCGAGTTACAGACATTAAAATAGAGAAAAACAAGCTACACTCTACTCTACATTACAAGAAACATAATGAACAGCCGAGATTCCCGAATTATGATGCAAACTTTAAAGGACTGTGCACTACAAAAGGCGGGCGCGGCGGGACCCATAATGCAATATAAATAAACTAAGCCGACAAGGTGCAATAAATATTATACACGTAATATTATTAATATAATATTACAACTTCCCCGGGGGGCCCGAATGCCTGGTCCCACAGGCATAAGAAATATAGGATTCAACAAACGGAAGAGATAGTAATGAACCATGGGAAAACATGAAACAAGGTATATGCCCGAAGGCACCACGATAACTATATGCCCGGAGGCATTAAAGAAACGCTATAACAAGGTAGCTATATGCCTGACGGCACCACGATATCTATATGAACACATGGAAAACTATATGCTAGAAAGCATCACGGTAACTATATAAACGCATGAAAAACTATATGCTAGAAAGCATCACGGTAACTATATGCCAGGGCACCACGGTAACTGTATGTCCAAAGGCATCACGGTAGCAATATGCGCGGAGGCATCACGGAAATATCAAGAACTCCAAACATCTTCGACGACTTCTGTGCATTGTTCTCGCATGTCTACCAAAGATCATGCCTCAGAGATTGTTCACTCCATCCTGAATCAGTTCACTCCTTTTGGTCTCCGACTCAAAGAACAATCAGTATGAAACTGTTGCCTTTGTCTGGCATCACCTGCCCTTCCCAGCTTCTCTCGATCCTCTAGATCCGAAGCTTCTTCTGATCCGTGCTCCCATTGGCCACTAGTAAAATGCAAAAATTCTTTCAGTTTGGAAGATCCATCCATCACTCCATCAGAATAATTTCCATGTTCCGTGCTTTCCTTCGACAATCTGGACCGATTTTCCTTCTTCCGATTGAATCGCTCAATGAACCATTCAAAGTCTATCGAGACTTCCACTCTCTTCCCTTCCTTGATAATGCCTCGTCTGGCAATATCCCTTGATGTTCCTTGTCGTGCAAACTTGATCAACTTCTTCTCGCTTCGCTCGACCATGTACATACTCATCATTTCTGTCTGCAACTCATCCTTCTTTTCCTGTCTCTGTTCACTCATCATTGCGTCACTGTTATCCGAACCAGTACACATTCAATAGAAAATTGAAATTCGCGCAGCAATTTCCCCCTGACCACCCGTTGATAACGACCAATTGAAAATTTGGGCAGCACTTCCCCTGAGGAAAAGGCTTCACCAGCAATTCAACTGGGTGCTACACAGCGGGGGTCGGTGACAATACGTCGGGTAGAGCCTCTACCTAGTATTTCACAAAATAGAAATTGTAGTCCGGAGGTAGTGTTCAAGGTACTCCCCAAGAACACTACGATGGCGATGCAGCAGATTTAGCGTCCAAGGTACTCCCCAAGGACACTAAACTGTTGATGTTGGCGATGCAGCAGATTTATTGCCCAAGGTACTCCCCAAGGACAAGAAACTGGAGATGTTGACGACGATGGCGCAGAAGTAGCGTCCAAGGTACTCCCCAAGAACACTACAACTGATGACGATGTTCGGCCCTGGTGCTCCCCGAGACACAGCTGACTTCGACGATCCCTCTTCTTTTTTCTTCTTCGATAGTGTGGAACAGACGTAGCAGAACACAGTAAAAATTAGGATAGCACAATTATAATAAATTAATAGGCCTTTTATCAAAAATAATTTTCGCGCACTAACTAACTATCAATCGAGCGGTTCGGCCCCCATGTTACAAACAGAAGTTTGTGTAAATAATAAAATCGATGATAGAATAGAAATAATTAGTGGAAAGCCACTAAATGTTATGCACAAAAACGCTTTCGATTAGACTTTATTAATATAAAATAATATATGCGCAAGTTACAGACATTAAAATAGAGAAAAACAAGCTACACTCTACTCTACATTACAAGAAACACAAAGAACAGCCGAAATTCCCGAATTATGATGCAAACTTTAAAGGACTGTGCACTACAAAAGGCGGGCGCGGCGGGACCCATAATGCAATATAAATAAACTTAGCCGACAAGGTGCAATAAATATTATACACGTAATATTATTAATATAATATTACAACTTAAAACAACGATGGAGATATGAATGCGAAGAAGCTGTTATGAGAAATTGGATGAGAACTGCCAGGGAAGAGAACACGACTTGGACAAAGAACATGTTACGGCGGTAGTGGTTCTGTTTCCGTAGGAAATTGTTGTATTGTATAGTATGGTTCAGAGAGAGCCTCGAAGTTCTATATGCGAGCTGCCAGAGTTCACTTGGAAAATGCAAAAAAAAATACAAATTCCGGAAAATATTGAAAAGCAACATATTCTTCTTGTTTTCCAGTTCTATTATTATTCAAACTACGCAAATGGTTAACGTTTATTGTAGTCGTTCTCTTCTGTACATCATTACTTATCTACCGTGGAAACTGGTGATCTGTATTTGATCTTGTTGTGTGACTTTGAAATCAAATATGATTTATGCTAGTTTGTTGGTAATATATTCCGTATCTTGTTGTGACAATTACCGTCCGATTTTAATCGTTCTTTAGTTCCCTCTCGTTGTGGTTGAATCACTCTTGATGTTCTCTTCACCCACTTTCCTACGAAATCAAGTATTGCACTGAATGCTAAACATACACCTAGTCAACTAACCAGAAGCTCGCAAAGGCTCCAATGAACTCTTAAAAGCATCTCCCTAGCTCTCACAAGTTTTCAGGGGACTGCTATAGCGGCTGATTTTAAGATACTTTTTCTCCATATCACGATAATAATCTGAAAGGAACACTTTTAATAAGCGTGCATAACGTACTAATCTTGTCTCAGTTTGGCTTTCATCTACATACGCATCATACCGTCTATCTTTTTCCAATCGAGTTTTAATGCACGGTACCGCTTGAAGAAAAATAATATATAAGTGTTTCATAATCAATCTTTTGTGTAGTCTATTGTTAGAAGTCGATTACTGTCGTTTCATTTCATTTGTTCACTTGATTTAAGCACTAATTCCTAAAACTCTCATCTTGAAAAACGCGAAATGAGGGAAGTCGTGCAATAACATTTTAATTGGACGTGAAAACTCAAAGTATTGAACCAAATGTGCTCGTATGAACAAGCTGATTGTTTCTATATACTAATCGCGCGAAGCGCTGCGCATTCTATTAACACTAAGTGTGCGATCAGTGATATGCAGTTATTTGAGAATCGTTTCGCCAAAATGGCTTCCGACAGCGGCCGTGTGGCGCGGTGTGACGCGACGTCTGGTGTGACGCGAAAATATCTCTCGACAGCGGCCGCACGGCGGCCGCTGTCGAGAGATATTTTTCGAGTGTTTCCGTTGTAGTAATTTGCAATAATAATAATATTTTACGGCAACTATTTCAGCCGTGTATTGCTTTATTGAGAGAATGACATAATCACACACAAATCTTGTATCAACCGTAGAAGGACTGTCCGTAGAGGGGTGGAGATAGGCATGGGTGAGCTTTGTAACCAGCTCATGCGGTCCGCCATATAGATACCGCGGCGAGCGGGGATCGAACCCAGGTCTATGGAGCGACAGCCGAACGCTAACCACTTGACCACTCGGCCCCCAAAGCCTTATCATAAACGTTTGATCTTTTTCATAGTTTCAATAAAATTCAAAATTTCAGTTGAGAATCATGTCGCCTTTTTCTTTTGATACAAATAAATAGGAGAGCGTTTGTGTTGATTACATGTTCGACGGTTCAATGAAATGAAACGAAGACAAAGTCAGAAAAGAGCAACACGGAAAAAGCATAAAATTTTGAATCGTATAACATAAACATTATATTAGCAATCTGAATTTTATTCCTACCATTCATACTGATCCTATGCGCAAATATCAAATTCGACTCTCTAACAGTTTTAATCATTAGTTAACAAGATTAAAAACGTGAACTTAAAGTTAACATCCACACAACATTGCTTTGTACTGCCCGCTACGAATTTCCATTTCATTGTTGACAAAACATTACAGCACAAGGGATTGAATGCGATATTTTGATTGGAAAATTGGAAAATAGACCGTCAATCTTGATTGTTGACAACATTATAGTTTTTTAATCGTTATTTTATCGCAACACATTGAGCATTCATTCCATATCCCTGTTATTCTTCATTATTCATTCAAACACATTGAGCATTCATTCTATATATATCCCATTCCATAAAAAAACCATATTCCATACTAATGCAGAGTACTTCTCTGAAACTTGTTATGGAAACCGTCTTCAACTCTTACTTTCATCCAGTGTCATCAACAGTTGCAGTTTTCATTCTCGGTTTTAGCTGATGCTTCGGTTTGTGTTGAATAACTTACAAATATTGGGTTTTATTGTTGAAACCAAACAATGGATGATAAGATTTTCTTTTCGAAGTGCCTATTAATATAGTATTATTAAACATCCCAATATATTACTGAAATACAGGACAGTATATTAATCTTAAATGTCTTGAAATTACTCAGTTGATGCACAAAAACGCTTACTGTCTCATTTGTTTCTATGTGTTGTCTGATATTTGTTGTCTGATACAGCTGAAATTCGAAGAATAATATTCCTAGACTACGAAATATTGAATTATTCATCAATGACAACCGTGATTCCGCTGAGGTAGTTATATTTTGCAATCTGTCCTTCCACTCGTGAACGGATGCGTGCATTATATTGCACTTAGTAGTTTAGGGTTTGCGGAACTGTTATGACGCAACGTTCTCACAACTTGAAGTATCGAACTTCAGTGTGTGAGAGATGTAAGAGTTAGGCGAAAGACTAGTACGATGACTATCTAACCCATTTATACTCTCCCTGCGCCTACTTTCTGCTAATTGTTGACACTATACTCTTTATATTGACGCTCTGATAACATCCATACGATCGGCTCTTCATCTCTCTAAATATTTGAACATTGTGGATAAAGTTTCATCTTTGGTTTTTCGATTATATAAAGTCGCCAGCGCTTTGAAAACACGTATATTCAGTCGAATTATACTAATTCGAAACGTCAAAGTTCATTTCATTCGCTAGTTAACCTCGATCCCCTGAGTTTATTGCCAACAAACAGATATAAACAGAAACTGATTTCTGTTTTGACCGCATCAGAAGACAACGAAAATTGTCTTTCGTGTCTTTCATCTCTCAAAACACACTGCAGAACCAAGTTAAAGAACTATGTCTGGTATAAATGTTCAGAAAGCGAGTCAATGAATAACACATCTGAAGACCAACACTAATAAACAAGAAAGGAAAACAAAAACTAACGGAAACAGAAGATCAGTGCATCGGTATTCGCTCGTCGCAAACGCTGGTAGAATGATCACTCCTTTCCACATCGCAAACATCATGTTGCACGCCAAACGTAGAAACATTTTGTGAATGAGTTTTGTTTAGGCTTAAAAAGAATGAAGTGATGTCCCTGTCTGTCATTCTTTCTATCATAACGTTCTTCGTTAATATCAACTCGAATGTTTCGAAGAAGATTGAACGAACGAGATTGTCTTTAAAATTGATGAAACACCGCAGGCATGGAAGCAGGTGGACTGACGAAAAGGTACAAACAACAATCGAACCAAGAACTGCAAATAGGCTTTGAAAAAATAGTTTCAACCCATCTGGTTGCTCGATTTCCTTCCTTATCGATTTACAAAACAGATTTTCTCCTTTCCATTGAATACATAGTCAGAGGTAAATTGACTGAATTCTTACAACAGTAATTTAGTTTAATACAAACTTTTTGCTCATTGGAAGAAGGACTCCAACAAGAATCGTACTTGATGAAAAAGAAGAATTAATCATAACAACATGAACATGAAGAGAGCTTGGGATAAATACCATTTTGTTAATGGTTGTACAATCTTGAAGTGTTGCCATTTTCCAGCTGGCGCTATCTGCTTACGACGATTTCAATGTTGAAATCCTCGGAATGGAATTTGATCCAGACTTACTGCCAATGCTGTACAAATACGGCCTCACAGCGAAAAACAAGACCAAGGAAACTATTTTTAAGGTAGTAACTGGTTCGTAAAGAGTTTCTAATGTTAAGTGTCAAGTCATCCAATATCACGTTATTCTGTGACAGTCAAAGCAAATCGTTGATTGTCCGACTCCGATCTCTCTATAGTTCTACGTTCCATTCGCTTTGTAGTTTGCATATAATACAATTTTTTTGAGATGCTAAAATCCAATGTTGTTGTTGGTGGAATTCAGGTCGTATTGTCTAATTTTTGATATGAAATACTGGCAGTAGAAGCCGAGATGTTTCAAGAAAATTGCAAATAATACCCTGATTCTGCCGCGACCTGCGCGGCAGTAGGGAGATGTTTGACAGGCTACTGTAACGAGTTACCTCTAAATGAACATGAACTTTAACCCGAGTGAACATACGTATAGGAACTGATACACAAGGGTGTACACATTATGAAGGCGTTAACTTTTCTCCTTTTTGCGAGTTTGAAGAGTACTTTCAGGAAAAAGATGTAGTTTTCGTCACATATGCCTCATCAAATCACTATTTGGAATCCCGGGCTGAACTATTGCACTTGAGAAAATTGTTACCTAATAAGATTGTCTATTATGATTTGGGACTGAAAGATGATGAGGTGAATTTATGATTTTCAGTAATGAGGATTGTCACGTGCTGATAGGGCGGACCAGAAAGGTTTGCCGGCCGCGTGGAATACAATCGAAAATGGGACAAGTTTGAATACAGCATGAAATATTTTCTAGCTTTTTTATAATATTTCAGTTTTGCAGGTCAACGAAGTAAAGAATTTTTGCAACCTAGAATACAGAAAGTTCAATTTTTCACTCTACCCGAAGCATGGAATTTGGAGAGTTATGCTTTCAAAGCAATAATTGAAGCCGTAAGTGAACCGGGTAATTAACCAAAACTGTTGCACAAACTGGGAACTTAACTCAGCTGCGATTGGTGGCGCGGCGCCCACATGCAGCCGGCCATCTATAGTGAGTGCCAATTTATAAATTTCTGTCGCTCACTGGAATCAAACCTGCGAGAAAAAGATTCGAAGCAGGGCCCTAATCGCTGCGCCACTGCGCAACCATTTAGTTGGCAAGCTTTGGAATCGAAGACATGTGTGCGTACACAACGTAAATAGAGACATACAATACTCTCTCGCATTTCCGTTAGCGACGACTATAAACATGATGGCCAAAACTGAAAACAGTGATATCCAATCATCTTTTCTGCTTTTCACAGCCAGTTTTATCGCACACACATTTGTTCAAACTACTCCCCGACTGTGTGATAACCTTTTGAACACAAAATATGTGCAAAAAACTCAAAACAACAATTTTTTGATATTTATTTGTTATGAGAAGACTTTCAAGGTGCGCTCGGCCAGCATGGCTGACTACTATCGATGGGTGAAACGAAATATGCGAATTGAGTGGCATAGTTGGTGAGAAACGTAGTTTTTGCAGGAAGTATTTTCGGAGTTCACGGTTTTTTGGATGTTTGATGCTTCTGTTCGTCTGATCAACACAAAGTTGTTATCGGAATTCTACAGTCAAATAAATGAAGGGGGGGTTGAACAAATTCGTTCTTCATCTTGGTGCTTCGCATAGCATCCATGCTACTACACACCAAGGTACCTTCCTTTTACACATCACAGATTTTGCACAACGCCTATTTGAAAGACCGAGAGTGATGAGCATATGGTTTTGAGGAAAAAATCACGATTATAAAATACTTTTTAATTTCGATTCGAACAAATAATAATACCTGCATTGCGGTGGTCCCGGCCGTTCCTGATTTACCTCAAATTCGGAGATCGATAACGTGGAATTAGGGGGTATTTCAGACATAATTGAAATTCACTGAATAACTGAATTTATATGTATAATTTATTATAACACAAACCTTTCAGGGATGTTTGATTTCCTTCCTCTATCGGAAAGCAATCGCAAACTGGAGATGTTAGAAGCAACGACTTGTTTTATTGCAAACTCTGATTTTGCAAGAGAAGTTGTTAAATGGTAAACTTAGACCCTAATTGTGTAATAGAGAGGGGTAGTTGGAAAGCCGTTCGGACAAAATTAATTTCAAAATTAGTTTGATTATCATCATTCTTCGAGTAAAAACATGAACGAAAAAGGAAACAATGTGTTTGAACTAGTTAGGCGGATTATTTAACATTTCATTTTCTCCCGAAAATAAGTTATCAACTTATATAAAAAAAACCTTGTGTAGAATGAGAGACGATTAGCTTTTGAGGCTGAACTGGGTGGAACTTAAAAAAGGAGTCAAATATTCAAGAGCGAATTGAAAAAATCTATTTTCGAAATCTCGATCATTTATTACGCGAGTGTAAACGTGAAATAAGGAGAAACTGGAGGCATGAATATGGAGAATAAAGTCATAGAGTAGACAATATTCACAGTGCGCGTACAGTAACCAGGATGCATACATTTCCATGGGTTTGAAACATTTTGGTTCTTTAATGGAAAACAACTGACAGCAAACAAATACTAGGTGAAGTTGCAACCAAATATGACAAATTCTGAAACAATGAAGAGAATTGATTAGTTTATCTTAGTTCAAACTACAGTGTGAATACAACTTCGCACGTCTCAGTCGAAACTTTTAGGAGAACGAAGTGTTAAACTTTTATTTGATTATATTGCTAGTTTGAGCGGACTATTTTCCAAGATTCAGCACTTATGATTTTTACTGAACTAGTTCATTGGCATGATTATGAAAATTGCTTCAGATAGGATTTTGTTTATGTCCCTCGTCAAGAATTAACCTTTCTTTCGATATAATGTAGTCAACTTTTATTTGAACTGCAAGCTCGTCTTTCATTGTACTCATTATACACTCGTTTTCTCACACAAATTGACCTTCCTTTCTATTATTCCGAATGAGTAAAAAACAATTCAGGAAATTATGAAATTGGAACAGAGTCATTGCACATCGAACATTAATGAAAACTCGACAAATGAAACTTTGGCGATGTTCAAGACTGATGGGGTTCGATTCCGTACCCTGGTAACTTTTTGCTCTGGTTTGATAAACATCTAGCCAAGATTTATTCACATTTTAACATAATTGTTCTTCGTGATCAAAGTGATTTATACCACTCCAAATCAAAACCACCACACATTTCAAACGACGACAAACAGTCGTCTGAGAACAATGTCTAAAAGCCACAAAATGACTCACAGTGGAGCGATCGGTCCAAAAATGTAGACTTGCAAATAATTCAGCGTTTTCTAACTACTTATACAATGAAATTTGTCGGTTTGAACCCGCCATCGGAAGCTATTTCCACGAGCCAATTTTCAAAAAACTCATCCTAGATCACTAACCACATAGTTCATGTCAATTCGTGGAACCATAAAAATTCTTATTCTATCTCTTTATTCAAACCTTAGAAGTCGATTGAGGAGTTTTTCTTAGGAAAATGACATAAAACACTTTTGTCCGAAGTGTTGTGATCAAAAACTAATCTGCGCACGATTAACTGTGACTCCCGTGTTATTTTCGGTATTTTTTTTTCGTCAGTACTCTTTCTTTTTCAAAAGTTTTCAAAAATCACATTCAGATCACAGAGAACAGTTCGCCTTATATGGAATGGGAGTAGACAATTTCAAATGAGAGAAATACACTATTATTTTCACAGTGGTTTGGGAAAGAAAGTTTCAAAATGATAGAACTCAAAAAGAATAAACCAACACTACCCAAAAAAAAATTGAAATTGAAATTTGAATTTAAATTTGCATTGGCACAATTTCCAAAAATTGATATTGATTGATGCCATCTGCGCGCCCCTGCTAACTAACACCCGGCCAACTCATTACACCGTTTTTTTTCACCCGATTATCCGTGGTCCATGACAAGGACCATTAGTGTTTTTAACGGAACAGTGTCTACACTCAAAACACACTCCGAAACACATATAGGTAAACAAAATAGTAGAGATAGTTCGTCATCGTAACAGGTCTACCGTGGTCTTTCACAGGCACGACAATAATCGCCTCCCTTCAAAGGGAAGACCCACAAGTTTACCATACCAATTAACATTTCCTTGTAGCCATTCTATAACTTCTTTTTTGATTTCGAATTTGAATTATGTGGTCAACGGAATACCCGGTTGAATAGAAAATATGACACTTTTTGCAGGGTCAGACTTGCACTGCACAGAAAAAAACAGCCCGAAAAGCATACAATGCCTCATTTTATAAAAGCTAACTTTGACTTTTTAGTCAACAATTTGATCACTCAAACTAGCCTATAAAAGTGCACAAATGTTTCTACAAGCCGTAATCTCTCAGACTGCGTAATCGCAACGAAATGTTCTGTAGGATTTACTGTAGTTTTTCGTGAAACGCGTTATCAGCAACTAACATGGTTTCATTTGCTCTTTTTCCAATTCAATTGGAGACGGGTCACACCTCAATTTTGTAAAATGGGCAGTACTGACCTTATTGAAAGTGCACGTAGTTTCAGGAACTTGCTTTGCGCAATGACCGAACAATGTATAGCCCCTAATGGACATTATCTTTACTGTTCTTTTACAGACGACATGTTCAATGACTATGCGAATTGTCACAGGTGAGGAAATATTTGTGTTTCTCTCTTTGATATGTTTTGTAATTATTACTGAGGCAAAAGTTTTGTTTGACGATGTGTCGGTATCGGCAGTTCATAAGTTTTCAGTCTCAACGAACACACCAATACGCGCACAACATGAGTTTGAGTAGTGCAATCGAACGCCGTTTGTGCAACTTCAAAGTTCCAACAAAAAAGTTCATATTGTCGGTATTTGTAGGTTATAGAGAATGATACGATTGGCTTGTTAGACTCAACTGAATGCATACAAAACATGTCACTCACTCAATAAGAACAGGAAGAATGTACTTGCACATTTCTCCAAGAATATTCGTTTTCTACTAACAGCGATTTGTGTAAAAACAGCTGTTAACAATTCGTCTCCAAAGAGTATGTTCATGTCAGAGTGAGATCATGTCTTGCTTTCGCTCTAAGTTATTAATTTCATTTATTGATTTTCATTCAGCGTAGTCTCAGGAGCTGATCGTCTCACATTTCGCAATTGTTTTCTTATGACAAATGATCTATTTTCCTGTATGTCGAAATGAAATATATTATAAATCACAATCGACTAACTACTTGTTCAAACGACTGAATTCGATAATCGAGCGGAGCGTAATGAATCGCTGCGCATGGCTGTCTTTGGTTGGGCTAATGCGCGCTCAACTTTTTTGAACTTTTGAAAAATGAGTCGAGTTTCAGGTATGATCAGAGCGCAATCAATATCATATTGCTGACACTGCAGCAGAAATTCAAAGACGGACTCTATCGGAGGCCGTCCGAACAAGAATATTTCCTCGAATCGAAACGAGGGGATGAATACACTGGTTCCTTTGATTCTGTCTGTGACAAAAAATAACTTATGATTCTCTGTATCTGTCTGACTTGCTTGAATGACTAGCTTCAAAACATTTATCAAATGTTGTGTGACACACTGAGTTTTCACTGACATCATATTTCACGCAGTACTTGACTTAAAGTATGTTCATGTCGGCGTGTTACTTTTCTGGTAGTGCTACGACGTTGTTACATATTGCAGCCAGTCGTTGGTTTACCATAGAGTATTTTAAAAATGTACAAGTTGCAACCACCTTCACTCAACAGCCTACTAAGTTAGACTACAGACCTCCGTATTCATTCTGAGTCGAAGTCATAATGCATAGTATTAATGATATAGGGAGCTTGCGTAAAAACTCTCTGTATGACACTCATAGTTTTACCTTTGTTGGGTTTTCGCTAAGTTGTACATGCGATGTTGTACAGTGTTAGTCGATTGAGTCGAGCCAGGTTCAACTCGTGCGAGTCGTTTTCATAGTTCGAGTTTTTAGTTCATTCAAAATGACTTGCTCGTGTGCACGCAACGCGACAGAGCAATTGAACATGGGTGAAACCGTACCAAAACTCACAGTTTGAAACCCTATTTTTTCATTCGGAAATATAGAAAAGGAGGTCAATTTGTATAAACTATCATCTTTTTGTAAAGTGAGAGACGATTAGCTTTTGAGATTGAAATGCATGGAATTTAAGGAGTACAGTAACTCAAGAGGGGAATGAAAAATCTAATCTCGCGATTGTCATGATCATCCAAACACATTGATTCAGAAAAATTGGTAAGTGCTCAACCTTTGAAAACATTCCGCTCACACTAAAAATTTATCTCCAACAAAAGTCAACTACTCTGTTCTCTCGAGAGGTCTGATTGAGAGGTGAGAAAATGTTATATTTGGACGTTTCATCTAATGTTTGTTTGCAGTTCTTTTTCAGTAGAAAACGAAAAGGTTTTTGACCCGTGAAAATAGCGAGATTAGATGATTCATTTCCTACTTGAGTTATTGTTTTCCTGTTCTGTGTTCAATAAACTTCAATGTCGAAAGCTAATCATCTCTTACTTCAAATTTGTTTTTATACAAATAGTTTTACTTTTTGGCAAAATATAAAAAGCCTATTGATAACACCACCCCTAACGACTTTTTGCTGTTTGTGATTAAGGTGACGAAATCAAACTTAGAAGCGAAACAATATTACTGTAAGGTTGGTCGGGCGTTGTCACCTTTATAACTCGAGATCGATCGGTAGTGAATTTCAAGCAATCTCGGAAAACTTTCTACCTTTGTTCGACCTTCAAATTTGTTTATATTGACTGTGATGATTTCCCGAAAATATAATGTACTTGAAGTTGGCAATAGACATGCTAGTGCTAGAGATTAGCACAAAGCACATAAAATGTCTTCTTTTCCTGCTTTTCCCATTTTACAGTTCTCTGCGGAATTCTGTTGCATCGTAGGAACAGCCTAATTATCTCACTCAACAAATCAACTGATATACTTTATCAAACAACAAAACAATTAGACTAGTAATTTATTAAGAAAACTAGACTTCGATACAAGCAAATTAATTGTCTTACAATACGTTAAAATGTCTAGTATTCTTTGAAGTTATCGTAGTACTTCTCACATTTAGCAATCTGCCGAAAACGTTTTGAGAAATAGTGTTTAAACCTAGAGAACTTTTTTACTAAAATTTTGTTTACCAACTATTTGGAAAACGCGAGTGAGTTTGGGAAAAATATTACATGTGCTGACGTAAAACTGAGTGGTCAAACGATGGAATTATTCGGTAACACGGTCCCACGATAGAACATACCAACATACCAAGTTTCAATCTAACGCAAGATCATCGTAGGTAAACATGTTGTAGATGACTGATTAATTGTTAATCAGTCATCTACAAAATTGTTCGAATTTAATTGTTCGAACGGAATATTTACTGCATACATGGAAAATATACAAAACTGTGAATTTAATCAAGAAGTAGAAAGTGATTTGTGTGAGCCACTACAAAATGGTGTATTTAGCAACATAAAAAAGATTACAAATTAATCGTTGCACGTGCTAACCCCACAACCTACAACAAAAACATGCGCCAATAGTTTCTAAATCACAAGGTTTCTTTGAAATTAGAAGCCCAGAAACAAATACGGTTGTTGGAGAGAGTGGGCTGCAACTGGTTCGAATGTAAAGTTCTAGTGCGGAGACTAGAACGCAATTAGCGAGAGTGGGCCGCAATTGGAACGCAATTAAAAAGGCTAATTTCGTTTTACATGCAGTACATCCGTTGGTAATCTTCTGTTGCTACTTTGTAATCAATCACAACTGGTTGGCAGGGTATTTTTTCTCTTCTACACGTCATCACTTCGAACGATTCCTCTAGTATTTTCTGGGAATTTTGACTCAAACGACTAACCTTGTACACATCAGCCTGTAAAAACATAAAAACTGTAGAACTATGAGTGTCACCGTTTTCCGTGCAAGGTATTCACTATGTACTAATCATTCACTATGTACTATCTCTTTAATTTAGAATGAATCCAGTTGTCTGTAGTCTAACTAGGTAGGCTGGTGAGGAAGACGGTCGCAACTTGAAAACCTTTGAAACACTAACTATAATAAACGACTCCATACTGCATTTACATCACCGATTATGTTCAACTCGTCTGCTCAATTCAGACTAGATTTAGTATGTGACAACGTCGTAATCACTACCACACCATTTTAGTCAAGAATTACTGCGTGGAATACAATGATGATGATAAAAGTTCAGTTGCATACACCAGATCGATGATTGCCATAAAACTATTATTTCAAACATGTTGAACAGATTTATATTTTATCACAAACAGCTTTGAAAGAACCAGAGTATTTATCCCCTCGTTTTAATTCAAGGAAATATTCTTGTTTGGACAGTTTATGATAGGGTTTATCTTTGAATTACCGCTGCAGTGCCAACAATATGATATTGATTGAACTTTGATCATACCTGAAACTGATTCTTGGATATCGAAAAAATGTCAATGTGCATCAACCAAACCGAAGACAGTCACAAACAGCGATGTATCGCGCTGAGCTCGCTTAATTTGTTTTAGTTATTCGAACAGGTTGTTAGTCTATTGTTTATAAGTTTTCATAATTTATTTCATGCGAACATATAATTTATAACTTATTTTTATTTCGGCATCGGCGATCAATTTTCATGAGAAAAGACACGTGAAATGTGAGACGATTAGTATCGCGAAGGCGACTTATACAGTCTTGCCCGCGGTTTACAATCAACTGTGCACCTTGCAAATATTGGACTGGCAAGCCCCGCCCCCTGGCGCGGCAGACCGCTCAGTCCGCTCTGCATGATGTAACCTGTACGGTTGCTTGAGGAAAGGAGAATTCAGTAGATATCAGGAAATCACAATGACAGTACACACAACTTATAATTCATATGATTCAGACGCGCAAGACACTAGTAATATTATTTGACTATTGTAACTTTATTATTATTATTCTTAATTGTAATTAATACTGTTTTATAATATTGTCTAGTATATTTACCTATTGTCTAACGCCGCCTAAATGAAGCATGAGTTATACAGGATGTACTGTTTATATATTATTTAACAAAGCTAATGTGTTCGTATGACTATCTTTCTATAGTGCGCAGACAGGCGTAAGCCGCACTGGTTAAATTATAGAACCTTTCATTATTTCTTTCTAAAACAGTACCGCGTGGCAGTTACATGAATTGAATAATAGGCGTTTACCACTGACGCCGAAACATGGTGCATCGGCCGGAGTAATTAACCGACCGCCACTATTTTATTCTTTTTTTTTGTTTCGATTCAGTTTAAGTTAGACTCGTGAAACAGACTTCAGTAAACCACATTCAGTAATTCAGTGAGCTAGTGGACGTGCTAGTTAAGAGCATAGAAACTAGTTGTTGGCTAAGTAAAAACCCTGATTTCAGTTTGGAGATTTCAAGTCGCTTCTACTGATCTCATTGACGAATACCAAAACGCCAGGGTAGGACACCTGGGTAAAAACGCGCTACGCGTAGCAATTTAACCTTTTTCTATTCTACGATAAAGTCAGAATTCAGCTTTTTCTGTGGTAAGAAAAATTATGATTTTGTACTTTGCGATCTGATCAATCGTTCGATTAGGATAGTCTTAGGGTCGGCCCAGCAACGGGAGTCCAGCCATCGATCGAACGATGCGGTTGCAACGCATAAACGGGAAATTTCGAAATGGACATGCGTGCACACTAGAAAATTATGCGTAACAGAGTGTGGTAATCAGGCAGCCACACGAATAAATAAACATGTCTGAGCCGGGAAACATCAGTAGATAACTTTCTATCTGTTGATACCAAGTCTCGTTGGTTTCCGGAACGCTTAAGCCAGCTATTCACTGTATGAAATATGTAAAAAGTCGGTGAAAACCGCAAACTAGAGAATGATATGTCATTCGAACTCAGAAGATTCAAATAAATAGGTGATCCAGATTCTGCACTATTTTTTCCGCCTCACAACTACATCACGAGGAGCTATTATCATATTTGTATTCTGTATTTCATTTACTAAGCAGACGTACATTTCATATTCACCTAAAATTTTCGTCACATCATGTATACTTGACACTACTCATTCACATTTTTTTATCAACTAATTCTTGATTCTCGTTCACCTCATTGTGGGTATAGTACATGCAACAACAACAGTCTGTATGCATAGAAAGACGCGAAATCAGATCATTTCGAATCACTACGTGCCCGATGGCACGCCGATGTTGCGCAGACTTTCGAAAGTGCATAATTGATTGATCTGACGGCGCCGTCTGGCCGCTCCAAGCTTGCATGGCGACGCACGCACGTTGCTTAACTGTTATCGATTAGTTCTGATTATGGTACTACTGATTCAGCTCTCCCAATTTGAGAAATATCCTTTCGACAAGTTGATTTTGTGTAGATCCAATTAATTGAGCTTCTGAGAATGGTATTATAAAATTTCAGTACCAAAACGGAATGTTCTCACTTCTTTGATATCATCATCAACTGTTCTAAATGAATTGTCGCAGAAACTATAAGGAAAAAAGCTTGTGAGGTTGTGATTGGTTTAAGGAATCAATTGAAGAAAAGCTTGAGCGTGAACATTTTCTGCCTGAGAAAAATCGTAGCCGCGATGAAACTTTGGGTGTACGTTTAATGCACTCTTTCTTACCCTAAAATTATGGGAAAACACCGAATTGAAGCCCGAAAACTACTAAAAATCAAACTAAACTTCTAGACTAAAATTCGACTACAACTGAACGTGAACAACAAGAAACTATGGAACGTACTGTTGCACACTTCCATGACCAACATGAGAGGGTGTTCATGAACAGCAACCCCGAGGATCTTGACAACGTGCTTGTGGTTGTATTTTCTCATCAGACGCGCCTCTTTCATAAACTTCAAACGGGCGTCGCGAGTTGCCTAAAAGTGGACAATTATTCAACATTATTAGCAGTCATATTCAACAACTAACTACGAGTCGTTTAATAAGTTGTGCTAAATCTAACAGCAGGCGAATTGAAGTTTGTGATTGATCAAATTGTGATCAAAATGAAGAGATTGAACTACTCAACGCCTAAAATGTTCAGAACGCTTTACTTTGAGAGCGTAATATTAGGAAGTCTAGAGAGCACAAAGTTGAGTAAACCAACAAACTGATAGTCAACCTCAGACGGCGTTAATCAATTGAACAAAATGAAAAAAAAACGCTTTGACATCATATGAATCATTCTAACTAGGGTTTAAAAAAATTGAACTCGAAAAATTCGTAACTCGAAAAACGAAAAATGTCAACTCGATTAACAACCCTAATTCTAACCGAATAGTTTTTGCTAGACTAATG
This sequence comes from Litoditis marina, assembly GCA_964036275.1. Taxonomy (NCBI): domain Eukaryota; kingdom Metazoa; phylum Nematoda; class Chromadorea; order Rhabditida; family Rhabditidae; genus Litoditis; species Litoditis marina. The sequence continues at coordinate 27,870,003 of OZ038434.1, forward strand.
ATGGGGAAGAACAAGTACGTCATTCCTCATTGTTTTCACTGCCACCTCCTGTTTTGATTTGCTAGCAGAGTACTCGGCCAGAAATACCTAAAACAAAAACAATTTTTCAAAACTTAGAGGCACGGTACCGCTATAAAAGGGATTTCAAAAAATATTTGTTTTCTAATGAAATTCGAAATTTCAGTCGATGTCCAGTTCTGTGCGCCCGTGCAGACGTAATTGAGTGATAATTCGCAGATAAAGTTTGTATTTCTATACGGTTACTGGAAAAGGTACTGTAGCGGGTTATTTTTCGGTAATACGCAAGATGACGTGAGGCCGCGGCTGGACTACAGTAACCATAAATGTTGCCACCAATTTTTTTGTCGGTTTCTGTCCAACTTTTAAAATATTATTTCTTGTTTGTAGTTATGTAATTTTCGTAGTTTTTCTTATTGATATATGATGTTTGTCGTATTGTGAATAATTTACGGTTGTGCTTTTGTCTGTATAATCGTTCCTAAGAAGTTTCATTGGTAGCTTAGTTGATTTCGAAAATAAATCGTATTTTTTTTCAGATGAGCGATGTTGGCTCCTCTAAAAAAAGAAAAGTTCGTGGAAAAACAGTTCCGTTCGACATACCTGATTTTGACTGCGAGAGAGCAAATCGTTGGCTACAAAGCAGAAACTACAAGGATGAATATATAAAGAAACTCGCGGATCCCAGGTTGGTTTTTAAATTCCACTCGATTTCCTGTTGTTTTCGGTTTTTTCTTTGTTTTGATTATGATTGAATAGAAGTGAACCGTCCTGCATAGATTTTTCTAGCAAAAATTGTTTTTGTACACGTTAATAAAAATTGTTGCTATTACGTTATATATACGTCCGGAACCGTTCTGTCATTGATGTTAATCATGAATACCCTTTTCTGGTTAGAAATGAAGGTATTTTGCGTACTAAATTGATAAAATGTGAATGAGGAATTTAAAGCGAGTCGGTATAGTCTGCAAATTTTTGCAAAAATCTTTAATGAAATCTCTGTTTTTTTTTATGTGAAATTTATCTGTGAAACAAGAACTGGCAAATAATATATTACTCGACATAATCAATGCTACGTTGTTGGGTGGCCGTACTTTGAATGAGCTCACTTTAAATACTTAGCCTTTTCTTTTTTTACGTTTTATGTTTTGTTTGGTCGTATCTTTTGAAACTTCAACGGTGGGGGGTCAAACTTCAACGAGTGGGGGGCTGAACTTCAATAACGGAAATGTTTACTTTCTACCCCCCACCCTCAAACTTTTGTAATGCAGGTGATAAATTGAATTATCACCCCCGGTGGGGGGGGTCAAACTACAATTTCCCAAACGCAATACAAATTCAGAAAGGTGGGGGGGGGGGGTGAAAAGTCATGTTCCCATAATTTCGTATGGCGGCAAACCTTGGCTGGGTTGATGTAAACTTATTTTGAACACGTCTCATCTCGTTTTGTATTTCTGGCGTTTTTGCAGGAGCTTTCGGTTGGTTTTTGTTTCCAGGCCAATTCGTAGAATACGATAATCAGAACTGTATTCGAACTGATTGAGAAATTGGCAATCCTTGATTTTGAGGGACCTTTTGGTCAGACAGTAGTCGATAAGTCGAAAGTGTTGACCATTAGGGTGACGCCAAGACCACTTACGACTTTCTTGCTTCTTGAGGTGAGAGTTCCAGATGTATAGACCGTTCATCAAACAGAAGTCCACCAAGGCTTGTCCACGCTCATTTCTTGTACTGGTTCCGTTCAATCCAAGACAAGATTCGTCAACTGCAGCCAACTCTGCAATTAAAATGACCCAATCACGACGGTTGCTATTTTTTCTCGTTCTGCTTTTTTCATATTCTTTTCAAGGGTGTTTAAAAATTGATCACAATCATTATCACTTGAAGACGATGTTGGAGCGTAGCAGGAGAACATTGGGAATGTTCTTGAGCTTGAGACGACATCAATTGAGCAAAGCCGATCGGAGTGGCACAGGAAATTGGAAGTTTGTTTGAGTATGGAGTTTTTTTATTATGAATCCGACACCACGATGAGAGTCGACTCCAAAGTACTGAAGGGATGAATCAGACTTTGGCAAAGCAATAGTACTGGAACCTTTTCTCCGAACTTCAGACACAGCAATGACATGGAATTTGATTTTGAAGAGCCCTTCGTCCAATTCTTCTAACTTTCGAATGGAAACAGCACCTTGTAGGTTTAGGGCATATAGAAGCATCGTTATAAATAACATGAACCTGAGGTTATGGCGATACGATCCGCGCCAGCCACGACGAGTTGGAAAGGAGCTGACCAAATTCTTGATTCGACGAGAGAGAAGACGAGAGCAACCGCTCGCGACGCGAAGAAAGTAGAAAGTCCTATACAGAGCACTATACAAACACAAACTACGAAAAAATTGTTACAGATCCGTTGAGAATAGAATAGTGACTACCTATAACACACACATTTGTGAATATGTGTTTTTCATACAAATTTGGGGTAATAATAAGAAACTGAAATGAGACCGATTCTTTCGCTATCCAAGTTTCAAACCGTTACGTTGTCCTACGCAGCCGCAACCGTTTTTTAAAAGTATCAATTACAAAGACAGTTATGTGATATGCATAATGATTGAGCCTGGATTTTGTAGAGAACTGTAGGAAGTGACCAAAATTTTGTTTCCGTTTGATCTCAATGCTCGCTTTTTAAGTTTTCAAGTTCCAAACGGAATGCGAAGAGATCAAACTACAAATATAACGTGATAGCGCGACAAATACGAACCTGCCAATAAATCAAATTTTGTTTTCAATTCACAAGCATTTTCAAATATGGAATTCACTATAAAACGAGACGGTCCCTTCCAAGACAAATGTTTCTCGTTTTCTTTTTTGGATCTTATCTGAAAGTGTCTTTGATCTTTTTTCAATGCTGCGATAGAAGTATTCTCGGTTAATCTGAATCGAACATCATGCCGACTTTTGCTTTCAATGCGAATCGGTAAAAGAACGCTTTTGAGGAAAACATTATCTGCGGTTACATGAAAGCGCTATTGAAGTAATGAAATATATGTATTAATTAGTTGTCAAGTGCGCCGCACTATTTCGTGCCCACTTTTTGAGACGGTTTTTCAGCAAATAAGAAATTCTTTGGTTCTCAACACCTATGAAAAACAGGATTCCTATATGACCAGACATCAAAGTAGGAGGTATTCGAAAAAGAACTTCTTCTGAAACTCGAACTTATTTGCGTGTTTGTACGAAAGAGAAAAACGCTTCGTTTGTCTCTCAGCTCTCAGTTATGTTCTGTTTTTATTTTTGTTGGTGATAGAACTCAATCTTGTTATTTTCAGCGCTCAAAGCGAATGTCAGAAGAGCAGAAAACACATAAGAAAATATGTTTGATCGGGTTTATAATAGTAATTGTACTTATTATAAATTTTTGGCGTGGACTGATCGTATTCAGAGATAATAAAAAGTTAGTTGTGTTCATTCTCAAGGCATGTTTTTCATTTTTCAAGGTTATATTCATTGTGACAAGGTACAAGGTACAAAGTTAAAGTGTACAAAACTGCAATTTATTTTTTGCGTCCTACTTTGATATTGGTGTCACCACTGACCATCTTGTTCTCAATCATTAGAACACCTCGATCTCTGGAAAACCGTTGCAACTCAAAATACCGGACTCGCCAATTTTGCAACTTAAAATACCGGGGTCAGCCAGATGTTGCCTGTACTGTTTGAAATTCATGAGGAGATGTAGGCTAATTCGGCACCACTATTTAAGCCTGCATATTCTCTGGTATTTTAAGCTGCCAGCGTGTTCACAGGCCTACACAGTCTATAAATGGTGACAAAAATAGATGCTGAGATCATGTGGGAGAATGCTACGTTGGTATAATTCGATGATTGAATGGTTGTGTCCAATCTAAACTTGCCATTCCGGGAAATATTTGCACACTACGACAACTCCACGATTTTCATGTCCGCTGCTGCCGAACGTCTTCCAAAAAACGGCAGTGTTTTCTGTTGGGTGATGACTAGCCCCAAGTACTATTCAAGCAGAGTAAGTTGCATCTAGTAAAAAACAGTGTTTTCATTCCAAAACAACGAGAAAAAAGTCCCATCCGGATCGATCTATTGTTGCAGAGTATTTATGTGGCTTGTTCTCGAGCTTTATCGATTGAACACCGCTGCCCAATGGAGCATTTACCTCGTATGCAGTATGTTTGTTTAGGCATGAACATTGTCTAATCAGTTTGAAACTGTTGGTTCTCAAGTCCCAAGTCGTACTCGAAAACTGTTTTTTTGAATCGTATCGTTCCAAGGTTTTGGCCGTTCATGAAACATGGCTGCCCCGTTGTGATCATGGGGAGTTTTTCTCAACCGAACCAATAGGAGAAGAGACGATACCGTATTCTACCGTGTTTACAAACATGGACGATGGCTATGAGCGACTGTTTCTGAAAACCAAAATAGCATTCTTCCATGTGTATCATACGTACAAGTTGGGTTTCGACTGGTATTTCAAAGTGAGTCAACAATCAACATGTTTACTCTAATTCTACCTCAAATGGTCAATTTTACAAATAACCGGGTTTTTTTTATGAGCCAACTGACGGTGGAGTAGTAAGGTAATCGGGATTCCCACTCACTTCACCTTGTATACGATGCGGTTCGGTCGGTTCGGTTCGGTTCTCCAGTGACCGGTTCGCGGTTCGGTTCGAAAAGGACCCGGTTCTCCAGTGAATTGGCCGGAATGAGACGCTTTAGGCTGTCTTCAGACTTTTTGTGCGATACAAGATACACGATACATGCGCGCTTTAATCATGTGTATCGATTGCATTTTTGTAGCGGCGGCAGATACATGCGTCACGCGATGTATCTATCGTGTTCATATTTTTTTCTACAGTATCTCGGCGTCAGATACATCATTTTGAATCCACTATACACTTTTTTTGAAGATTGCGGCCGGCATTCTACACTTCACTCATATTGTGGATACATCTAGGTTTTTTGATTATAAAAGTGATTTTTTGTGAAATTTTTTCAATTGTTAGAACGTTCCCCCACACAAAACAGATTGGTATCCGCAAAAAAAATTCATTTTCGCGCGCGACGCGCGCACGCGACGCGTCAAAATGAGAAAATATGCAGATTTGGGTCAAATTTGTGAACTGTGATTATCGATCATGAAGATTGCGAATGTGGATATCAATTTTATATCACGCACGCGACGCGTGCACGCGCCGCGACAAAAATTTAAAAACCCGTAGAATTCGATAAAACTTGGGAACCTGAGGAAATTGATCATTCTGAAGTCAGATCTGAGCTTGGTAAGAACTTGGGATCGAGCGCGCGCGCAGCACGCGGCGCGACAAAAAATTTCAACTTTTGTGCAAGAAGATAAATTTTTGGGATTGGGAGTGGTTGGCCACGCGGATAAGAAGGTATTACGAGTTTCAGATATATATTCATAACCAGCATGATCGAATACCGCACCCATCCCAATTTCATATGAATCGACTCATTTTGATATTTCTGCCGCGTCGCGTGCACGCGCTTCGCGTGAGTGAAATTGAGTATATGGCATGGGGATCGATAACAATGATCATCAGCGTTTTAGTTTTTCACGATGTCCAAAGTTTATCGAAATTCATTCATTCAATTATAAGAAAAACTTGGAGATTGAAATTACTATACAAAACCAAGTTGCTTGTATAAACAAGCTAAATTATCAGTTAATATCGGGCTACTTCAATGGTTTATAAAGGAAAAAAGTCCAAAGGAAAGAGAAATGAAAAGAGGGAGAGTGAGAGATAATTTTATTTGCACTGTGCAAATTCCTAGATTGCCTATTACAAACATTAGTTACCTTGACATTTCGCGCAATTACCGATCCATATGTCAAACAGGATGCCCTCATCAGTAGATGACCTGTTATAGTTAACCTAGTGAGATTATTTAAAGAAATTTATTTAGAAGATGGTTACAAGAGTCCATTTACGCAAGAGATAATGATGACCAGTAAGTCAGCTGAGTGCAAGAGGGGGGTCAGAGAATAGACAGACAATTATTGATTGAACTGTGCGCCGGATCAAAAGTTCACGTCACTGTATCTAGAATTCTAGTAAATAATTGCAAATCAATTGCGTACTTACTTGTGATAAATGGTTTATCAGCAATTACTTTATAGAAGCGTCTAAGAATCAAAATTTTAGGCCAGCCATTTTCAAAATAAAAACCAGCAAGTGGTTTTGCTCTTACTAAGAAATCCTCATAATCTGAACAAGCACGTGTTATTCGTATGATTTCACCAGTTATTGTATTCAAACCAATTCTACTATCGATATTCGAAAAGTAGTTCGGATATCTTATAACATCAAACTTAAAGAGATCAGTTTTATTAAATAAAGATACTTTAATCTGGGGAATTGTCAGAGTAATATCCAAATCTAGAAATTCGCAACTTGTTTCCAAATCTGCTGTTGCTTCTAAACTCAATGAAGAGTCATAGATTTGAGGTAAATCTGCTTTGAAATTATCGGATACATCGGAAATATGTAAAAGATCATCGATATATCGATATGTATAATTGTACTTTCGTGCGAAATGTTGACCTCGTGTTTCTAAAACTGATTTAATAAATTTGTACTCCATGTAGCTGAGAGTTAGGTCGGCTATTTGTGGTGAGCAGCTGGCACCTTGTGGAATACCACATCTTTGTCTATAAACTGTGTTGCCGTATACAGCAACACTATTTTCTAGAAGAGACTCAAGCCAATAGCAAACTTCTTGAAAAGTGAAAAATGAACCAGTACCATTATTAGATACGCTGTAACAACAATGGTTACCTTGTACACGTATATAGTTTTGATTTTTGAAACAAACACCTAGGAGCTGGAACATATTCAGCTTAATCACGCTATGTGGTAAATTAGTAAATAAACTAGCGAAATCAGCAGAATAAATACGTGTACTATTACTGGTACGAAAGAGAGACACGTCATCCACCACCCGTGAACTGTTGTTTACAGCCCAGTAGTGACGAACCCCGGTTCTCTCGTGTATAACATTGCAATAGTTAATAAAATGTTTCTGTACATGCGCTAAGATTACTTGCAGATTGGTGCAAAGAGGTTTCAACGGACTAGTTTTAGCACCAGTAATGAAACGAAACTTCATGATAGTTTTATGCATTTTAGGTATACCATACATCTTAGGAATTGAAGGGTCTTGTACTTTTTTGAAGTTCAAGCCTTCAATAAACTTAGAATGTTTAATGATTACATCATCAACAGTATGGTTGGAAACTTCATAAGTGGAAAATTGCGAAACACTGCTTCTTTCAATTTCTGCATTCATCATACGTACGTATAACTTTTTACAAGTGAATGCATAGTTAGTCGCTGCTTTATCGACACAAGTTATAATAAAGTTTTCTTGTAACTTTGTGATATCATTCAAATCACGAGTATTCAAATTATAAGAATTGTCCAAACTAGAATCAAGAGTGTGCAATCGGTTAGATACTGTATTACAAACATTTTGCATTAGAATATCTTGAAAGTTATCAAGAACTTGTTTGTTAGGTTTATAGCATTTACGAACTGTTCCAATAACGGACTGAACCGCTTTTTGACAAGCTTGAATAATCGATGCTGAGTCTGGTGGCTCTTGACATCTGAATTTCGTACCACATGATAGCAAATTACGTAAATGCGAATTTTTGATGAAAGTTAGATCACCGGTGCAGATGTGACCGTGATTTGGATCAATATAAGCAGAAAACTTATCACAGATACATTTATAACTGTCGGAAATCAGATAATCAATATGATTGTGATCTAATCTTTTGAGGAACGTGTTATAATTGAACACCTTAAGTGATAATGGTGGATTGTACGTAAAGATTACCCGAATTTTGGGATTAGACATTCCACTGATTTCAGAAAGATAGTTGTGAACAACACCTTTATTGAATAGGCTAGGTAAATGAAGTTGTTCCATACTTTTAGACATGAAAGGAATAGTCACACTAGCAATAATAGTATCTTGAGACTTGGTTCGTTTCGTTTTCCAGTAATGATTGCTGATACAAGCATAAAGTTTGTACCTGAATTCGAATTTTTTGGAAAGAAATTCACCTGCGAAAGCATACTGAAGGAGCAAATCTTTCTCATATTTAGAGAGAGTTCTTGAAAACAGATAAAGTTCTCTACCTTGCATGGTCTGAACACTATTCAATAACTGATGAATATCTCTTTGAGGAGATCTAGAAGTTTTAGATCGACGCTTCTTTCCATGACTTTTACGATGTGTTGGAAAAGGCATGACAAAAAAAGGATGGTCAGGTTTAATAAGTGGATTAGGAGTGTTGGAGATGTTTCCAAAACCTTTAATTTGATCATTGAAACCAAAAGGATAACTTGATGAAAGGATTTTGATCCACATAATCTCTTTATCATGTAAATGTATCTTAGTTTGTTTATCAAAAGCACCCTCAACTGAATCGAGAATGTCAATCAATATATTGTTAGGGTTGTGACCACTTTCGAAGAAGTGGCTGGAAAGATAGGTGTTTATGGATTTCTTAGTGAAAGAATACAAATGTTGACTAATACGACCTCTGAGTTTCTGTTTGGTTTCGCCCACGTATTGGTATTTACACGTGTTACACGTTATACAATAAATTACATTTTTAGTCTCACAGTTGGCTTGGTTCGGTTTATTTGTGACAATGAAATTCTGAGTGGTGGTACATAGTACCCTGGAACTGAAGTTTATAATTTTACAAATACGGCAATTACCCCTATGACACCTACTACCTTTTTGATGTGAGGAATGGGAGGGTGTGATTAAGTAGTTACTATCGCATTTTTCAACGGAACTATACCAAGTAGATTTAAATGCGTTACTGTTTGTGTTCGGGGTAGTAGTAGGCTCTGACTCCATGAGGACGCTGGCCTAGACATCCTCAATTGTGTGAGTTGTTATGAGAAACGTTTTTGTTTCTCCGGTACGGGCACCGATCAGTGTCAGAGAGCACTACTAGTAGACAACTACACGTGGAACGGGGCTGCCCGCCTACATAACACGATCTCTCGCAGTAATGAAAAGTTCAACGTGGAATTCCATGAGTAACATTACTAGGTAACTACTAAGGAAACATGTAGTAGGGAGATGAAGGATATTAAATTAATGTTAAGTAAATCCACTGGACAGTAGTTTAGAATATTGACACTTAAACTATAATAAGCAGGGTTGATAAAAACATATATTGCAATTATATGTCCTACAATGTAGATTATGGAAACGGGAGAAATTCGAAGATGAGCTAGGAAATTATAGTATTAAGATACACTCCAGTAAATTAAGAACATATTATAAAGTGTAATGTGTTAAGGGATCCAGGTTTAAGTTAGAATTACTCAAATAGAAATCTGTTGATATGCTATTTCTTACGTAATACTGTTTGTTTAGAGAAACTTGGGGCAAAAAGAGGGGGGGGGGTAAGCAAAGCGTATATTAAGGTAGTAGGTGTATTCATTTATAACCGATAATCGAACCACTGAGACCATGTTTGAATATAAATGTGATATGCGTTAGAGTTTGTATGCGATCTTAGTCCCATTAGTCGAGACACCGAGGTGTACTCCCAAACTGTCACACAATCGAACGGTGATATTAAAATGTATAAGTGAAATAGGAAGAACCTTAGTAATAAAGTAGTACCATAGATGCATAGGAACTTAGTCCTATTAGACGAGTGAACATAGAAGAACTCCCGCAACTCATAAGAGATGCGTATAGGCTCTTAGGCCTATTAGTCGAGATCAAACTAAATTTACTCCCATCAAATACTACGTGAGAAATTACAGTAGAGAACAAAACACTTAGTACTGAGTAGTTTGTAATTTTAGAATTGATGTGAGCTCTAAGAGACCAAGACAAAAGCAGGTGTGTTGTCAAGAACTTACAAAAACCTATAAATAACACACTAGGTTAAATTTAATTACTAAATACGATATGTGTTACAGTTTGTATGCGATCTTAGTCCCTCGAGACACCGAGGTGTACTCCCAAACTGTCACACAATCGAACGGTGATATTAAAATGTATAAGTGAAATAGGAAGAACCTTAGTAATAAAGTAGTACCATAGATGCATAGGAACTTAGTCCTATTAGACGAGTAAACATAGAAGAACTCCCGCAACTCATAAGAGATGCGTATAGGCTCTTAGGCCTATTAGTCGAGATCAAACTACATTTACTCCCATCAAATACTACGTGAGAAATTACAGTAGAGAACAAAACTGTTTTGTTCTCTACTGTAATTTCTCACGTAGTATTTGATGGGAGAACAAAACACTTCATTTTCACATTTTGTCGCGGCGCGTCGCGTGCGATGAGATAGACGTCAATTTGAAGAATACCTATAAATATCTATGGAATGAAGAATTTAAAATTGTTAAAAGTTACTTTTGAATTTGAAACTAACAAAATCGAAAAAATGTATCCTGGAACGTTCATACTTTTCTGATACGTTGGCCCCAAGATACGGATACAAAATGAGACGATACAAATAATTCGAAAATGAATCGTGTATCTGAATCTTGTATCGCACAAAAAGTCTGAAGACAGCCTTATGTTGTTTGCAGGCTGACGACGATACTTACGTGATATGGGAAAATTTGCAAGCTTATCTGAAGACGCTTGATCCAGAAAAACCGTATTTCCTCGGACACACTTACAAATCCCATCTGGTAATAAAATTTTGTTGAAGGTTATCTTCATACAAATGACATATTAGCAAGTCATTCGGCTGATAGCATGGAACCCGTTAGTGCATTTAGTATCGCACATCATCGAAAACTAACTGTGAGACACTGTTTTCGAACGGAAAACTCGGAGAAGTGAATTGTAAGCTATGAAAGTCTTCTTGGATAAAACGTGAGCTAGTTCGACTGTGTTCTAATTTTCCTACATGAATGAGCTCCTAGTGTTTTCCGACTCATTCTGAGACACCGGGTATAGCTCAGTGTAATCAATATTGTAGGCTCACTAAGATTTTTAAGATGTTTATAATTATCAACACGTAATTTGTGCAGGTCGCATAAGTCTAAAATGAAGCCAAAGAAACACAGTATTTGTTATATTTTCCCAAAATACGATCACTTCAGAAAGATGGATTCCAATCGGGTGGTGCCGGGTATATTCTGTCCAGAGCCGCACTGAAATTGTTTGTGGACAAGTAGGACAAGTCATATTCTTACCAGATATCTTGTCCTTTCGATACTTTTGAAGATGTGGCATTGAGCAGGTACACAATTACTGGTCGTAATTACTGAAAAATCTGAGTAAATAATTTACCAGCATTGGTATTTTGCCAACAGACACTCGTAATTCAAACGGCCAACATAGATTCAATCCAACAAACTCAACGACATTGTACAACCTCAAAGAGGACGATGTCAGAAACTATAAATGGCCATGGAAAAGGGTGAGTAACATGCTAGACTTGGGCACATTATTTGTCTGACCAGGTTTTCTGATAATCTAACTTTTCGGTAACTTTGTTCAAATTGCCTGAGTAAGTAACTTAAAAGTAACCGAAAATCAAATTATGTTACACTGTTACCGTTGAAACTCACGATGAAAATCAAGTGTTTGCATTTGATTGAAATATCAGTTTCCCATCCCAGGTTCACAACTGTTGACCTACTTCGATAATCTGAGAAAGTTATATCACAAACCCACAAAATTATAATACGGCTAGAAATTTCGATTCAAAAATGTACTCGCGTAATTGTGTTTCACTACACCATATATGTGGTTCTTAAGTAACCGAATTTTGCAGCAGTACGAAGTGTTTGCTCCTGAGATGATAACTCTACATCATGTGACTCCGGAAAGGATGAGAGACTACGACATTATACGATATCGGACCAAAATCGGATACGAGGGAAACTAACTTCATTTGCATTGTTGATGAAAACTATCACGTATTTTTCACTGGCAAAGGTTTATTTTTTACGAATGAACAGTTTTTTCACGGTCGTTTGTTTCTTGAAGTGAATGCATGGTTCACTTGAATTTTAGTCACTGTGAAAATATGATGAACTGAAAAGTCGTTTGATTTCGTTTGCAAAAAATTATGTTCGATGGTTGTAGTTGCCTCAACCTTGTAAATCTCTGAAAAGAACTCAAGGGTCGGAATCTCACTCTAAGAGTCAACTCGAAAGTGTTGAACTCGACCAATCGCCATCATTAACAACGCATGAATGTTTGGAATCGAAAGATGTGATTAGTCTGTCAGTTACACGAAAAAAACACGTAGAGTTTAAATTTTTATTTGACATTCGGACAGTCGAGCTATCTAATGATCGACCTAAAAGCAAGATTCTGCCACATTCCAATTCGTTCGGTCCAGTAACTTCTAAAAACTTTGGAATATTTCATTTCACGTCCAACTAGGTTCTTCTCTGCGTCTTGCAACGTAGACGTGGTGAGCTGAAATGATCTTTATAAAATATTCTAAGAACGCAATACTTCAAACACACTGGATAAATATCGGTAAAGGAATCGATAACCAAACTAAAAACCATCAGCACTGTACAATAACTAGATGCTCATGTCCAAGTTTTATGAACTTTGATATAAAAATATGGTTTTTAAAGTGGTATAAACTTTGACGTTCGCGAAACATAGTCGGAAAATAACATACATTTATCAAAGAATCCACCAGAAGAACTCTTTCGCCATCATAAACTTGATCGATTGGACTGCGTTCCACTATAGGAATGGCACCCATAAGGATGGACTCCCAGCTGTGAATTTATTGTAAATATAGTTAAACAGAATACAACATGTATATTTCATGAAATTCTATCGTAAACTTCTACAGGATGGTTTAAATGTTTAGTTCAATTACTATAATTGTCGCAACTTTTGCGGAGTTTCTGTAACATTTCTGTAACAAAGTTCAATAGATGCACTAAAAAGGAATTCCGGAAACTTGTATGTTTCCATGCTTGATCACAACTGAGTTTAATACAATAATATTGACCTTAATTAGTTATAAACAAATTGACTTTTAAGAATCTACAGCTTCAAGGCTTGTTGAATTTTTATACCCGAAGGATTACAAAACATTACCAAATCGCTTGAATCCTCAGGATCAGCGATTAACTCACGTGCGATGACAGTCGTATCCGTGCCCTTTTGGAGAGAGAACGAACTTTGTTCTCGAAATTGATTGCAAGTAATCATACCACGAAGTACGCGAAGTTCTGAATAGGTGATAATTCTCACGTGTGCGTGAAGTGACGCCACCACAGTGATGTATTATCACTTTTACAAACAAATTTGCTGCAGTTTGCATGGAGAACGGCGAAATTCGAAAATAAACTTGACAGTATGTTGCTTGCTCTTTGCTTACTTGTAAACTGAACTTACTCGCATAAGACAGGCAGAGTGCTCCTCTTTGAACAGAAATACTCTTTGATATGTTTCCGCTTCTGGTCGGTTGGGCTGAGAAAACTCACATAAATCCGTGGACTGCGATCACAAAATGTGACTCTAAAAACAATATTGTGAAAAATTGGACACACCAGCAATCATGGAACTTGTATTTGATCGTGTGCAAAAAGACGATGGAGAACTCACATAGCAGCAATGGAAAGGGTAGATCTTTTAGCGGCAATTTCCGGATGAAATATAGCAATACTCAATTATAAATTTCAATTGAGAACACTCACAGATTAGATTGTGTCTGCTGAAGAATACGCTGGTTTCCGTATTTATAATTCGAGTTTGCGATTCCGATTGGAATCGGTTCGAGTTTTGGGTGTACGACGTCACTGTTTTGAGCGAACCAGCGAATCAACCATCGATCTCTATTAACGAAAACCATTCACAAACAAATTAGATAAATCCTGTTTGTCCTTCTCGTATCCATGACATGAAACTACCGCCAAGTTTTGTTGGGGTTCCAACAAAAATTTTACGTTTCCAATGTTGGGACTCTTAATAGATGCTTTATTGACAGCGGAACAAGGAAATTTTTATGTTTTCGATTAATATGACCCCAACGAAACGAGGGTGCGCTTAAAACGGTCCCGCTGCTATTGTTTTGCAAAAATGAATATAATTTGAAGTATCGAGTTTTCAAAGTGTAAAATATACTTACCGAAGACACTCACTGTAATTACCGGGAGCCGAAAGGTCATGGTCGTGAGTAATCAAAATATACGGTTGTTCATTTCTGCGTTGGAACAGTGGTAGCGCATATAGAAGATGAGTTTGAAGAAATATTATGGCGCCGGGAGGAATGACCAGCGACTGAAAAACTGTAGTTTTCAATTTGAATGTTGCGAAATTCACTGAAAATAGTAAAAATTCGATACCTGTGCGAACTTCTGAGCATCTTTGGGACTTCGCACAACATGAGTGGAGATTGATCGAAAAAAATCGCCTGAAACGAACGGTCCCGGCTGATCATCGATCAACTTCTGTAAAGATCGAACATGGGTGATCGCTATTTGATCATCAGCAGATCTCACCTCAAAAGAAAGTTTTTGCGACGCCAAATTTGAAAGAAGTTGTCCTTACGGCGAGCTCTCTGTATAGTATTAGCTGTATTACCTGAATTCATAACATCAGATGAAATGATCATTACAGTCGTTCTAGACTGTGCTATCAAAAATATTATAGAGTTGAATTTCGGACCTATCTTTTGCTATTCTCGAACTCTAATATCACGATCAGTTGAAGTGCTTCATTTATCAATGTGAAAGTCGCGTGGTGAACCGCGAATAGAGAGACAGTAGCTCACAAGATCGGTGTGTTTTCTACTCGTAGAAAACACTAGCAGATACTGAAATCACCCACCACTGTGAGTAAAACTCGAAGGAGTACATAAAACAGTACAGAACTGTAGACAATGTGATTGATGAACGTTAATTTCAATTTAACATTACTCATCTGAAACTAAATTGGTACGAGCTCAGATTGTAAAAATCAAGTGACATGTTCAACTCATATTCATATTTGGGTCAATAGATGACAGCCATGTGAAAGCGCGAACGAATCAAGGAAGATATTCTCTTTGATGTATGTTTTGAGTAGATTGCCTTCAAAGGTGGATTTGACTGCTCATTATCAACATTGACCTGGTTTCAGAATCGAAAATCGCAGAACTTTTGCAAACAACATTATCCGTTCACTCGCTTCCGTTCTGCTTTTCGAGTGTAAAGAGCTGCAGAAGGACAACTAGCATACCCAGCAACATTGTTTTGGAAATATGTTTCATAACAACCACTCCCTAGCGCACGGAACTGTTTTCCGCGTTTGTTTCCCTGAGTAAAATTGAGCGATTTTTGTGATTTGTGTACAGCGAAAGTTTAGCATATCACAAATGAAATTTCTAGTTCAATACAGTTCTTATCGAAAACTTCATAATTGTGTGCAGACCCCTCTTCGATGAGTAATGATATAATTATAGAACATTCACTTTATATTCACTCAAAAAATTCGTATGTTTTATTGATTAAAAAAACAAAATAAAAGATGGTGAAAATACATCAACATTGTTGCAATGGTCCATCGTATGTGCCATCTCGATCACTAGTCAGAAAATCTTGGAAATCAATCGTTGAGGGCTGTATATTGTCCTTCTCCAGTAATGAAGTCAGAATTATGTTGATCGCACTTTGATCGTACCTCAAGAAACAGACTGTCACCGAATCTGACCACAGTTGTGATGTTTTTGAACTCATGAGAACGAGGTCACGTTTTGAACTGAGAACATTGAATAAATCCAAATGGTTCATGTGAATCAGAGAAGTATAAGACCTGTCGAGTGTCTTTTCTAAGCTACACTTTGACGAATGGTTTCTCGGAGATGCGAGCTCAATCTCAACCTACTTCGCCCTTCTACCGTCATCTTGAAACCAACCTGTGACAGTTCGCATAGTCAGTGTAACGAATCCAGAACATGTTGCATTGCTTCACCGACCCAATCGGAGCGATACATCTTTCGGTCAAAGCACAGAGCATGTTCCTGTGCAAAAATACAGTAATGTATTGAAACTAGTAGAACGATTCAAGATTCTAATGGAGGGAAACAACCAAAACCAGAAAAATTGATTGAGTTTGATTATTTATTTGTGTATTTGTAGCTCAAGAAAAACTATACAATGTAACTTTTACCACTTCACTGCCTCCATTGAAAACCTCGAGCGAATCACAAAGGTGTATGTTTCATACATCGGCGCCAACAATTGATTCAAAGTTATGGGAAGATACGCGAACATTCCTGCAAGAAAACTAGCGCTAAAAAATATTTTGCGATTTCTTCGAGTTATCTTAAGAATCGGAAAACATTTCGGAGTTTTTTGTTGATTACGCTGACAATGTACATCGATATTTTGCAAGTTTCCTCAAATAAAGAACAAATACAAAACAATGTGGTGCACTGGTGAGATTTTGTAAAATAGTACCTCTATGAGTGGTGGATAAAATGCTGTGTCTTGCTGGATGCTTCATCAGAAATGTTTCTTCACCTCCATTAGGTAATTTATCGTAAAACTGTTGAAGTAAACGCGTGTATGTTTCATACATCGGCGCCAACAATTGATTCAAAGTTATGGGAAGATACGCGAACATTCCTGCAAGAAAACTAGCGCTAAAAAATATTTTGCGATTTCTTCGAGTTATCTTAAGAATCGGAAAACATTTCGGAGTTTTTTGTTGATTACGCTGACAATGTACATCGATATTTTGCAAGTTTCCTCAAATAAAGAACAAATACAAAACAATGTGGTGCACTGGTGAGATTTTGTAAAATAGTACCTCTATGAGTGGTGGATAAAATGCTGTGTCTTGCTGGATGCTTCATCAGAAATGTTTCTTCACCTCCATTAGGTAATGTATCGTAAAACTGTTGAAGTAAACGCTTGTTTGTGAATCGCATCGAAGCGTCAAATATCCAAAAAGCATTAAAACGACGATATACTTCCTGAATTTTACACATGATCAATAAACGTCCAAACGACGATACTTTTCTTGAATTTCATTTTGAACGTATCCCAAAAACACCAAAACGACGATACACCTGAGTTTAATTCTCAAACAATGTCCAAGTCACACAATTCTCTAAAATTCCCTGTGATACAGATTCAGCGAAACATGCTGGAGTTATGTATAACGAGTCTACGTTCATTTTTACAGGGCTTTTACAATGACTGGAGGCTACGTGGCGAGATATTTTCTTGATGAGTAACATTTTGTTGTCTCTCTATTTTGTGCAGGTAATATTGGAGTGGTTATTTTATTGTACAATCAACAACTCTAATGTGAATGAGATGGAGCAGATCACATCTGATGTAATGATTCAAACTCACCGCCAGTATCAAAGGTTTGAAACTGTAGTTCAACAAATCTCTCACATGTAAAGGATACTTCTCGAAATCAAATTTTCTGTACTCCAAGTTACATACACGAGCTATCTCGTTTATCTGAACTCGAAGAAATGTATTGAAAGAAGAATACCATTCTGATTTCTTCAAGGTCGATGCCCACATAAGGGACCATTTTTCGTAGGCGTAGGTTCTTGCTTAGAGTTCTTGCTCAAAACATGGTAGACTAATAGCTGCTCGAGAGCTGGTCGGCGACTTTTACTACAACGATACTGACAGTTTACTAGTAATAGTTCATTGACTTAGCATGCCGATAAATAGTTATAACCTAGTTAACTAGTTACTATAAATTACTGCCAAATTATTTTGAAACTATCGATGATAATGTTTTCTATTAGTAGTGTACTAAATAAACGTTAACAAAAATATTTACTGTTCTCTTAGAACTACATGTTTGAAATGTTAATACAGAAACCAATGAACTTTGGCTTCACATCGTACCTGGTCATCTCTCAGGCCAATGTCATAATAGATAATTCTATTTGGATACATTTCTCTTAGTTTGAAGATTGCCTTTTTTGATTCGAGAAAGTGGTTCTTAGAAGCATACGTCACGAAAACCACGTCTCCTTCCTAGAAACCGGAACAGATTGAAATAATGGTGCAGAACATTGTGTGGAACTCGTTGCATTATGATATACAGTAGATGCTTGAAGTAAGCGTTCCGAAAACCCTCCGAAAAACAGAAACATTCGGTGTTCCGATAGATTTTCAACAAACTCACAAATAATGAACATTCTCACTGTGAACAAATCAGGCCTGGTTGGTTAATTTTTGTGTTACCAAAACCGAATTACTTAGAAAAAAAGGGAGGAGAAACTGTGATGTGCGTCATGGTTTTCTTATTGCAAATTCGAAATGATTAAATTAAGAAAAATAGTCGATCCGAACTTCTTTACTGAATTCTAGAACAATTTAATTATTTTTCAACGACTCACGGAAAAAGTTTTATAATTTCTCTCCGCTACAGAAATCAGTTCAGTAACATGAGAATGAAATCTATAAGGAAACGTATTGCCCTTACTTATCCGGTGTCCATTGAAATGCGAGAAAAAGGTCATCTGCAAACTAATCATTTTGGATAGTTGACTTCAATTAAAAATCTTTGTGTTGAACAAGTTCAGTCTGCCACACAACCATGACATAAGGAATTCCAACTGACATGCGCTTGGACGAATTTAGTTTACAATCCGTCACAAAACTATTGACTGTCTAAGGACGTATGCTCTCGGTTGCATGTGTAAATCGCCGACTTTTCGGTCGACTTGCTGAAACAGAAAACATCAGGTCTTGATTCCCAACTCTCCGCGGATATTTTCACGTTAGAGAACGCGCGGTACAACACCAATTATTGTCTAATCACCAAATCGCAATGGAATTCAGATTTCTACCTCAGAAAATCGAGTACGTATGCTAGAAGATCCCGGCACCTTCATCCCATCCTGCGTTTCCTCAAACATACGCTATTTCTTTGCTGTCACATTCCGCCAGGATGTAATAGTCAAGAAATAGTGAGGCAGAACGAGAGACGCAAGATGGGATGAAGATGCCGGGATCTTGTAGTATACGTACTCTGTATCGGGCATTTCATGACTACCATCACTGATACAAACTCCAAGAGAAAGAAAAACCATATCTGTCTCTCGAGTGTGCTAAAAACTAGCCCATTAGAAACTCACACATAAATCTCTTGAATAATCGCACCTTGAAAGTGTTTCAAATTAAGATTTTCAGATAATGATTTTCATGAAGTAAGCAGTATGTTCAATGACAACGCTTTCTTCGTTATCAATATGAACAATCTAGTCGAACTTAGTTGCAAAACGTTGATGCCTACAATTTGCTCTTACCTCTTCGTATTGGTTGATGTGCCGAGGTTCGGAGAACGAATATAAGACTGTCACAAACAGAAAAACTCCAAACATGATATGAACTCCCTTATGAACAATGCCTCGAACAAGCTAGGAAGTAAGTTATTGCACATATCGTTAAGAATAGTGACTGATGGGTTTGGTGTGAAACTAACAATGATACAACAACCTTTTCAGCTAAAATTTAAATGAGTTTTTACAGGTAAGTGTATTACTACGACGAACAATATTCGATATTCGACTAGATTGTAATTGTTTGGAACTATTATTACAATCAGCCAGAACTCGCAGCACTTCTCCGTCTCTCGAAAACATAATAAGCATCTCTGCTTCACCATGCAACACCCAATTCAACACGCACAAACCGGATTCCATAAGAGCGGTTCAATCAAAGGAAGAACTTTTTAAATTCTTTAAGGCGCATCTCTTCAAATGCGTCAATATACTTGAACGACGAACTCCTGCGAACTAATTGAGTTGTTGTTCTGTATAACAAGTATAGGATTTTCAAAGAAGTAGTTGCCATTTTTAGTAGTGAGTAATGTCACTAATTTTCCTGTAAGCGTTAGCAATGGCCCCTCTCGATTGATTATTAAGTTGCGTTATTGAAACAAGTTAGTATGTCATATTAACCTGTCGGCTAGTAACTCGCCAAATACGCAAAGACTGTGAGTACCAAATTAGTATCCAGATAGTAATCTTATAGCAGTTTAGGTAATGGTCACCAATCCACTATCAAATGGGTACTGAACTACTAGCTGGAGTTTGAGAAAAAAAATAACAAATTGCTACAAAGCTACTACTGAGTTGCTAGCAGGTTTTGATGGAACTGCAACCGTACCGCTACCAGATTTATAGTGATGTGAAAATAGATAAAAACTACAAAGGATCGAAATCCAGCTCGGCATCATCTTCCAACTGACACAGAAATAGTTTAAAAATGAAGAAGTCGTGAAAAGATTACTTCTTCCTTTGGTTCTTGTGACCAAATCATCCCGTCTGAACATGATCACTGTTATTTTTCGTGCTTGAAAAGATGAGCAGTCTTCTATTGATGACATCATTCTTATGGATGTTATATGTTCTTTCGATTATTTCTATGGATATAATGTAACGCTTACAGTATTTGCCAATCAGCTCAAAGACTTTCTCGTTCTCTTGAAAATGTACATTCTCATTGGAAATATTGCCCTGAGATTTCTTTAGGAATTGATGATTAAAAATGATTTAATGAACCGTGTAAATTAACTTTCATGAACACGGGAACAGTTCGGGTAGAAATTTATGGAGTAGTAGGTAAACTTGGCTAGATCACTCGCTAACAACCCGTAAGAACACTGGTTCAGAACAGGATACATGGAAAAAGGGGTGTTTTTGAAGTTTGTCCACTATATGAAAAACGCTAATTGGGCAACAGATTGGTAAATTGTGTAATGGGCTGAAGGATCACGCAGCAAGGCTCAACAAAAGTCCAAATATGAAGCAGTTGATTAACCACAGTCTTCATTTCCACAAAGATTGAAAACGTGTTGCATACGTGTCATAACCTCAGACAAGCACAGGAAAGACTAGTGAAACTCAATAACAACAATTCTCGAACCCCAAAACCGTTTCAACCCTGACTGAGCACATTAACCTAATCATACCACCATCCAAAAGTCCTAGTGACACACTTATATTTTGCTCAAATGAAATAACCTAATATAAATTCTCAAACCCTTTTCTTTAAAATGCTATATCCCATACCCGAGTGTGACTGCTGATTTTGTACCGAACAAGTACACAACTCGTTGTATCGTATTTTCTCAACCACTTCTTGTAAAAAAGTATGTATGAATACTTGTTTTCTTAAACTTTCCAGCGTTTTTCTGGGTACTAGATAAGATGCCTTTGCGTCATGATTCCCGGCGCGACCTTCGTCAGTTTATGGTAATTAGTGAATTGTGCCTCGATAAGAATCTGAACACCGGGAATCCAACAGAACGTTGCCACGTTCCATAACTCATCATATCACCGTTTATTTAACTCAACCAACGGGTTCACATTTGGAAATAATATTAAAAAGATCGGGGTTAACTTGATGGTAATACTAATTCTTGCGAACCTAGGAATACACGTGTTCAAATAACCATCACCAACCCGGATTTCCATTATAAATAAGGGGCGCATCCAAACAGAAATTGGTTCAAAATCACTAGTTTATTAATGGACAAATGAAACTAAATGTGTACAGTGCCCACAACAACCGCAACTATCAACAAAACACAGTGTATAACGGGGAACTGGAAGAAAGAAATAGTCAAATTTTTATTCAGTTCTTTAGCCATTACCATTACCACTGCGATTTCAATACCGTGCCATTGAGTATTCTCAAGTGTTGTTTAGTTTAAATATTGTAACACGAGTGCAGAGATATCTACACAAATTTCATGTGATCGACCAGCCACATACTACAAATACCTGTGACATGTATAATGATCAACGCCTCGTAACGAAGAGAAGCGACGTGAATGAATAAAAATGCAAAAATAAACAAATAAGCAAGAGATCACGGAGGTCCATTAGATAAACTGCAATTGAAAAATGTATTGCAATTCAAAGGACTGAAGCGTTGCGATTGGACCACATAATCTCCTTCTTTAAATAAAGAATTCGCCAGCGGTTCATGGCTATACAGTATACAGTAATAACACATTACCGGTGGGTGACTTCACGCCAGGGTTAAAGCTGAAATGAATTTTTCTGTTCACCTCTACAAAGGATTAAAATACGGGCAGGCTGTTTTTAATTTAAAAGAACTTCTGAACTTTGAACAGCCAGTTCGCATCCACCAACAAAGTAGTTCAAATAGTCGTAACAATTGGGTCCTTTTCCGTTTTAAAAGTGGGTTCTTTTTTCCGCCAAATTCGGGAGAAATGGTCTAGTTCTGATGTGTAATATATATATGAATACTTTATTCCAGTGAAAAAGTGAGAGGTAACAAAAAAGAAAACAGCAAAATATGAAGTCACAACAAGAGGAAAACACAAAATGGAGAAACAGAACAGAATCGAAACTATATCTTCACATTAAACATAAACAAAACAATATATTATATTATGGACTAGGTGCCATCATATAATATTAACACTGGCTCGGCGCTCATCTCTCCACCAGGCCTGGAAATAGACATACGCTCATAATCGGAACATACAGGGAACCAGAGGAGTTCAACTCAAGATTTGGTAGAAAGGGGGGGGGGGCGATGACACGCAAACTCGTTCGGATATCTAAATAGTTTTGATAGTGCGTTTTGCAGTTGATTGATTTGGGGTGAGTTTGGCGTGAAAAATGTCTCATCATGAGTATGAAGACAAAAAAGCGCAAAGATTTTACTTACATCATAAGTCCAAAAAATATTGAATTCGGTAACTAAAGATTTCGATGCGGTGCTGCCAGAATCCCCGGAAATATCCTGAAAAGTAGTATAACCGTTTTATATCTGGAAAGGTCCATTGGGATCAGTCCAGTTTAAGAGACGGTACAATAGTAGACAAGTCTACTTTTTCCAGACGAGCGTGGAAAGCAGATAGAGTTCCTGCTTCCACTACATGACTTGGAAGTAAATTCCAAATAGCTGGCATTCTGTTCGCAAACGAACCAAAAACTTGCCTTTTACTAGCAAAATTTCGCGAGATTTGAAATGAATGAGGTCTTTTTGACCTGCTTATCGTAAATAGCTGTAGTGAAGGATTTTTTTCAAAACCATGGATGATTCGATAACAAAGGGAGAGATCAAATACCAAACGTCTATACGCAAGTGATTTAAGTTGAAAACTTACCAAACGACCCGCATAAGATAAAGTGAGAGTATTGCTAACACATTTTCTGAACGCAATACGAGTGAAACGTCGTTGCACGTTTTCAACACTGGTTGTATCCATCACAGTGCTGGGGGACCACACAGGAGACGCATATTCGAGAATTGGACGAACATACGTTATAAAAGCTTTTCTGTAGCTGGAAATTTTACGCAGCTGAAAAGCTCTCAAAATACAATTTGCAACCCTGTTTGCCTTCTTTACAATTTCAGAAATATGAGATCTGAAAGAGAGATCGTTGCACACCGTAACACCGAGATCACGAACCGAATTGTTGTTTGGAATAACTACTTTATTCAATGTGTATTGACAAATGCTGAGATTTAGACTCGTTAATATTCATAAGCCATTTAGTAGCCCAAATCGAGATACATTCGAGATCACTTTCAAGTATATTGCTGTCAAAATCACAATTTAGTTCTCTGAAGATTTTGAGATCATCAGCGAAAAGAAAACAAGGACTAGCTAGACGCCAAGAAATATCATTAACATAAATAAGAAACAGCAATGGGCCAATGACCGAACCCTGTGGTACACCCGACGTACATGGCTTTGGTAATGACAAACAATCATTCACCCGTACCTTGAATGACCTGTTTGACAGATAACTGGCAATCCATTTGCACAAAACATCATTTACACCATATTTTTGCAATTTGTACAAAAGGAGCTGATGGGAAACAGAATCAAAAGCTTTTTGAAAGTCAACATAGATACAATCTACTGGTTTGTTATTTTGCAGGGAATTTCGCCAGGACGATATACAGGACATGAGATTGCTCAGAGTGGAGCGACCCGGTAGAAAACCAAATTGATTCTGGTCAAGCAAGGAGTTTGACGTAAAAAAATTAAGAAGTCGTTTACTCAGAAAAATTTCACATATTTTGCAAAACGAGGAGGTCAAACTAATCGGTCTATAGTTTTTCGGATCAATACGCGGGGGTTTTTTGAGTAGAGGGATAACTATGGCTTCATTCCACTGTTTTGGAACACTGCCAGAAATAAGCGACCGTTGATAGAAAAAGGTGAGATGGGGTAGGAGCGTATCCGAAACTCTTTTGATGAAATACGAGGGAATGCCTTCCGGGGTGAGTGACTGTTTATCACTTAGTTGTTTGATAGCTGAAAAACTCAGTAATAATAATGTCTCCCTCATGTATTTCGTATTTGAAATTTATAAAAAGAGCTTTTTCGCTCTACTACCAGAGAGATACGAGGTTTTACGCTGTAGGCTATATAAATACCAGCAATCATTAATTCCTGGGCTCATACCATTGGTAAGCCCGTTCTTTTTTTGATACTTTCTGTTGCCTCGTTCATAGAATCACAGACATAGTAGAAAGAAACAAATGAAGCCAGAGAGTTACATTGACCTTGCAGTAGATTCATGCAAAATCTTGATGATGCCATGCGATGTTATGCGCACCCGCTTCGGTACCATGGTCCATCACATACGCCTCTATTCGAACACGAGTTTTTATAATCATACACTACTTGAGTTTTTCAAATCAAACTATCTAAATTGTCATCCCTACATTACGTCCTTTTACAGGTCCTCAACCACTCATGTCCAGCAGCCAGTACCAGCTCAGAACCAGCATCCACAACAGGCGTGAGAGTATATACCATTCTTTTTGAAAATTTCGAACTGTGTTCCTGAATCTCACTTTTCTGGTTTTGTTTTTATCTGAAGTATATCAGTTTAGCTGGCTCACATTTTTTTTCGATATTCAGTTCTTTTACCCCAATACAGTAGTTTGAAAGGGCCAGAATAGGATTCAAAAATTAGTATCCTTTTCACCAAAAAAAAATTGAAAAGATGGCCACTTTGCTTTGATATTTTGATGTAAAGTCATAATGTCTCACGTATTTGGAACCAAAAACAAGTTTCCTTTTGTAGCATAGTTCACTGGTGTGTGCCAGTTTTTTAACGTTACTCGAGAGATATATAAATCTCTGTAATCACTAGTTTCAGAGTCCGTACTCTCTACTGCGATCCAGCTCTTCAAACAACGTTATTGACAAGGTGTGTTACTCATTCTTCAATAACTTTCTCATTTGGTTTGTACTAAAAGTTGTAAAAAAAATCTCCAAGTGGGGCCTTTTTCCGCCAAATTCGGGAGAAATGGTCTAATTCTGATGTGTAATCATAATGTCTCCCTCACGTTACACGTTTCTTCCGTTCTATACCTCACTTCTCCGAGCGATACAAACGTGGAACATTGAATTGCGTGCTTCTAAAATGAAATATCGCCCGTCCCATCTAGTTTTGAATTCCTAAGGTGAGAAACAAGATATGCAAAAAGCCGAATACTGAATTGTATAGAATTTACTAGACGATCTTCTTTTCGAACTATCTTACTTGAACTATCTTACTTTCGAATGCTATATTTCGTTACAGTAATCCGACATTTTCCGCACTGAGCGGCAACGCTGGCAACGCTTTACACGGATATCAGGACAGTCTGTGGAGCGTGACATCACTGATACAGTGCTTTGAATATGTTATTTGTTGTTGTGTCTAATGTTTCCATTGTTGTTATGTTTGTCATTTTATAGTGTTACTGTGAATTTTGTTCTCTCGTTTTTGTTGGTTTTGACTGAAAGAAATAAAAGTTCTGATAATCAAAAACTTGAGCTTGTTCCATGGTCTCCATACTTTCGTAAAAAACAGGTGAATTCTCCATTTTGGTGTTGTTAAAGGGACGTTTATTACCCTCTTATTGGCAGAGCTGGTTTCCTATTGACCGTTCGCGCGCTATTTGCGCGCTGGATGCACTGTAGTCGCACGAAGCGAGGTCTACGAAATTAGTTCGCAACTGCTGGTGCATGCCCCCCGCAACTATCGTGCGCGCACTCAGCGAAATCCTTTCTCAGCTCCCGCCTTTCAGCCATCGAAAACCTGAAAATTTCTACGTTTTTTTTACTTTTGCTCTCAAAACGATTTCCCTAGACTTTGACGTACGTTTTCTCTGTACTCTAAGAACAAAAACTCGAAATACCTGTCTAGACTTTGGGTAACGGGACGTGCTTTGGTTGTTTTCCTGTCTGTTAGTGCGTCTCAGCTCTCGGCTACTCACTTTCATTTTTGTCTTGAGTGACTTCTCAAGTGGTGTGTCTGTTACCTTATTGCGTAATTACCTCTTATGCTATCTGTCCTGTGGTCATCTGGCGTACCATCTATGCGCGGACTCATTCGATTTTGAATGGTCACCAAACAAGAGCTGTTTAGGCAACTCTTTGATATATCGCGCCCATTCGTTATTGACTTCACGATGAACGAATCTTTGCCGTACTGGTGTAGGTTTCATATTTACGCACTGTGTGGAATAAAACTTTCTGTGATTGGCCAACAGGCCCCTAACTGCGCGCGCATCTTCCCAAAGGCATCACTACGACTTTCTTCTCTCTTTCAGAGGAATTTCACTCATGTCTGTCTCTGATAATCAGACTACTCAACGGCCCACACTTCTCTCCATCGCTGAACGTATTTCCAACGAGATACTACTACCTAAAAGCAGGACCATTCTTTCGCTAGCAGACATATCTGCTCCATTTCCAATTTTGTGGCCGTGCCTAGGGCCTTCTCAACTTCTGTGAATGGTCTACAGACCTACGTAGGATTTTTTCCAATGTTTCGATTTTTTTTACCGGTGTACAAAATGAATCTAAAAACTTATCATTTAAATGTGCTTGAACGAACCAAATGACTCTTTATGCTGTCGCTGTTTTCGCGGGTTACTGTAATAAATAGAAAAAAGTCGATTTGTGGCCTGGCCTGACACACAAAGCAAGTGTTGCGAACATACAGATGTGAAACTGTTTGAACATGAGAACTGGTGAATGATCTATCTCTGAAAAAACATGTATCGAGTCGTTTGGTGTCATTCTACAGACAACAACTTGGGTACTCTGCTATTTAGCAAACACATGCTCGCTTCTCCTGACCGTGATTTATTTTATTGCAAATGTTTCATGAGTAGTGTCTGGTATTGCTTTTGGTAATGCTCTACAGAGCTACCTAGACAAGCAACATCATAAAAGTAACCGGGGGAATACAAAAAAGAAAAGGTGATACATGAAAGGAATTACAAGGCCTAACCAGAGGGAATTACAGTGGATCGCACTGCGCTGCTACCAGAATGGGTTCGAAATGTCTGAGACACTTCGGAATTGAAATAGCAAACGAAATGTTGCCAACGTTTCGGGAAATGTAGTTTCGTGTGAGTAAAAACATAACACAGTTGAAATGAATGAGTTTACTGTAAAAGTCGGTGAAATAACGGAAATCAATCGAAAAGGTCAACGGAATAGGAGAAGGGAGTGGGTACTGTAGGACGGGACCGTGCACTGTCCCCCCTTTCCTTGTTGTTGTCTCGTTTTCCTCTTATAGGTTCGCTTATCTGGAAATATATCGTTCACGTAATCGAATAACAGATGTGATAAAACGTCATGTAGAAATGCATGATGCATGACTAAAGGGGAAAGTTATGGGAAGTTATGGTAAAGTGAGGGTCATTTCTATAAGTGTCTGTGTGTGGGTATATCTAGAACAGTTGCCAGATGAGGTCGAGTCGAACCACTAGGGTTGTTAATCAATTCCAAAAATCAAGTCAATTCCAATTCCAATTCTTTTTCGTTTCTCGAAAACCACTCAATTCCAATTCCAATTCTTTTGCAATTCTCAGAACCACTCAATTCCAATTCCAATTCTTTTGGATTTTCAAAAACTGCTCAATTCCAATTCCAATTCTTATCAATTCCTCGAAATCTCAGACTTTCAATTCCAATTCCATCGGAATTGATTGGAATTGATTAGAATTGACTGTGTTCCAACTTCATGTCAGTTTTTTTTCTTCGAAAAACGAAGATAAACAATGTTCACTTTGATTCCATTGAACAAGAGACATAAGGAACAATGGTAATTTAGTAATGAACAAGGAAAAGCAGCATGGAATTGTAAATAAATTCTGAATGAATTCTGGGAGAAACTCAAGTCAATTCAAATTCCAATTCCAGTTGTTTTGATATACAAAAGAATTGGAATTGCAATTCCAGAAATTTTTTGACATACAAAAGAATTGGAATTGCAATTCCAACTATTTTCGACATACAGAAGAATTGGAATTGCAATTCCAATTCTTTTCGACAGACCAAAAGAATTGGAATTGCAATTCTTTTGGATGATTATCTCAATTCTATCAATTCCAATTCCAATTCCAATTTTAACAACCCTACGAACCACCCAATATCGGCGGCCACGTGATGAATATTTTGACTATGCAAAGAAAAATATATCTAGAGGGCAGTCAAGATTCACCAGTTCGTAACTATGCACTGTTTGTGAGCAATTGACGGCACCACACGTGCGATGCCGTCAATTGATCACAAACGGTGCTCATTTGGCCGATTGGTGAAAAAAGCGCAACAACTAGCCGGGTTTAGGATCAGGGGTCAAACCGACATTGTCAAGGCGTACAAGAGCAATGTTGTCATGAACCCGAAACGGTTTCATGTTGACCGACCGGTTCAAAATTTTGGATTTGGAGTTAATTCTGCTGTTACTGACTCTATCCCGACAAATTGGATGAATTTGTCGGCTTCACCGCCGCGCAACGCGTCCGCTGTGGGAATAAATTTTCGCGAAACGATTTTTACCACAACTGTAGACCACCAATTGCACACTAAATATCAATTTGCACAACAATAGAGTCTTTTCTCTTTAATCTCTCTCAATCCAAATCTCGAAGTCGATTCAGGAGTTTTTAAGGAAATGGCATAAAAGGACTTTTGAAAACGAATGTTGTGCTCGAGAACTAACGCAACGCTATGGCAATTTTCACGTCTTCGTTCCGATTTTTCAAAGGCAGAGTTTCTTCACTTTTGTCACGAAAGACTTTGTTTTCATAAAACTTCGGTTTACTAGCGTGATAGTTCCTATAAAAACACTTGAGAAGCTAGAGTAAAGTTCCAGAGACTCATTTTCTGAACTTCCAAAAGTTGAAAGGCAAATGTATTTATTATTTTTGGATCAAGGATATTTCGAGCGAAAAGGAAGCCGAAACTGTGATTGATTGAACATTGATTGCACTTTCAAGGACGTAAAAAAAAGCCGACAAATCTGATAGAGGACTTTCGCTGAGGATGAAGGAAAACCGCAATCTCTAGTATGACCGATAATTAAAATGACCACACATAATTAATACTAATAAAAACTTGAACGATTTATCTTGCGCGGAAGCGACATCTATATAAAGAATATCGAATCTAGAGAATCTAATCTCTATGATCACTGCTGGAAAATTTTGAACTTTATCACTCCTTCGTTGGTGTAACATCACGCATAGTTATTATATGCAACTTTTCATACTCCAGAACTGCTTCGTTTCCATTAATCTATATCAAACCTAACAAACATATATTTTGTTCAAGAGAAAAAGACATGTTCTATAGATCTAATCAATAAAAAGTACGATCAACAATCAACCTCAACAGTTGCCATTCCGTACGTTGTAGGGAGTGAGCTTGCTTCAAATAAATACTGTCCTCAATGCAGTTAACTCCACTTCTCAAATTGAAATCTGACATTTATACCTCTTCAAGATACAATCAGGTTTTAACACAAAAATATATTAGTGAAAAATGAAACGAATTGGTAATTTATTGGATTATTTCAAATAGTTACGAACTGATGAATCTTGACTGCCCTCTAGATATATTTTTTCTTTGCATAATCGAAATAGTCATCACGTGGCGGCCGATATTGGGTGGTTCGACTCGACCTCATCTGGCAACAGTTCTAGATACACCCACACACAGACACTTATCATACAAACCATGCAGTTCAGGTGTTTTAACGGAAGGACACGAACCGTTGAAACAAACTCCTATATGTATTTCTTCTCCTCCATCGATAGTCTGCATTGCCCAAAATATTGGAATACTAAAAATTTGTGTTTTAATATACATTCAACGAATATATCAACTTAATAGTAAAACGAATTCAGTTATTGGTCGGCTCGGATGTAAAAAAACGTGATTCGATTGTGCGCAGAGTGTAGAAAGTTCAGAACAGTTCAATTTGTGTTAGAATTTCGATAGAAGCAAGTTGAAGGTGTATAAATTAACATTCATTGTATATAAATTTTGATTTATTACAATGAGAATGTGAAAAACTGAGGAGGCATTGAAAGCGGTTTCATTTATAATAATTAATTCATTTATTCATTTATTCATTGGTGGGAACTGAAGTAGCTTTGTCGACTCAAACAACACTTCGAACCAGTTTGGGACTTCTCACTAAAATTGTTCTCATTATCAAAAAAAGCAGCCTCGTCATTGACAGGACAAGTAGACATGTGTAACATATGTTGATATCTGTAGTTTCAGAAAATATCTCTCACTGTAAGATGTTCAACGAAGTCAATGGAACGGTGGGTTGTTCAATATTTTATAAACAGAAATACATAATAAATTAGTTACATAACACAGGTTAATGGCATAAACACGGCAGTTCTCTTATCAATACTAAGAAGATAAACGTCACAACTTTCAGATATCAATCATTGTCTTATTCATACTGTCTTTCTCCTACTATATTTCTTCCAATTCACAAGAGTTTTCATTCGATGGGGAGACTGAAGAAACGATAATTGAACGTTATAGACTGCCCGATAAAGGTGAACCAATAGTCAAGGCTGAGCCTATCTAGAGTCTTAAGTTACTCTCAGTTCTTTATGTAATATTTAGGAAAGCTTTATTGTATTTGATACATAATTGTAAACTTCACTTCGAAGATCTCAATAAACGTTATATCTCCTATAAAACTCTGCCGTCGTTACTTTTGTGGTACTGCTTGCCGCCTCGTCGTTGTGACAAAGTGTCTTCCAATGAGCACACAATTGCTTATTACTATTATTCAATTAGTGGGTGAATTATATTTGTATGCAGTAACCCTTAACAAACACAATGTTAACACCACTCCATGATTTCACTCCTGCTTTCAATGGAGGCTATATTTTCTACAACTCTGTTTCATCATACTGTAGGGTGTAGGAGTACGTAAGTATGGTGTGGTTTTGATAGTTTTCGAATTCAAATACACCGCTTTTCAAAAATACATTGGATTTCAACATACTCGCAATTATTGGAACTAGCTGTCCTCTTCCAGATAGTGATAATCGATTTCATGTGAAGACATATATGACAAATTCCTCGTTTCGTATGCACCAAAGATTAGGCAATGAATGTTTCAGTTGTCGGAGAGATTTTGGGAAATCAATGTAAATGGCCTCTTCTACATAAAAATGAAAAAATGACTGAGAGACCTCTGTGAGTTTCAAAAAACATTCAAAAAACATTCATCACGATGATAAAAACATATCTTTCGAGCTCATAGAAGCACTGTGGTCACTCTTGATAGCCATTTAGCGACAAAAGCTTCCACGAAACAAAGTGTTAGGTGATTCATAATCAGTTCGCGTCCTTATCACATAATATCGAAACAACTATTCTGCTTGTACACTAATCCAAAAAACATCATAACGACACTCATTGCAGTCCATATTATTGCGAGAAACGTACGAATTTTATTTCAACGTTGGATGAACATGGCTTTCTGCAGGTTTATTCACAGCACAGACGTACGAAAAAATTACCGGGGATGTGAGTTCACTTCTGTTTCAGTGGACTCGATCCATTTTTAAGAGTTATATTTTTTCCAGAACAGTCGAGCTCTGAGTTTAAACTAAAAAAACTCTATTGTTGGTGTCTAACCCAAATTCACCTCAATGGTTTACAAAGTTGGCTGCTGGCATATAGCGTCATGAATTACTCTATTCGTACAGTTACAGTTGCTCTTATTCGGAGATCACACATAATGGTTCCGTGGGCGCTTCTGTCTGGGTGAGTTTTTTCCAAAGGTTTCCAACCGTAACAGTCATCGGGAATGGAACGCTACTTTTCCCTCTATATAGTTGGAATTTATGTAGATGGAACAAGTTCATAGATATTATTTCACTTGAGTGTTACATTAGTTACTCCATTCTCTAGATTGACATATATCAGTACATAAATTCGTTAAACATGTACTCGTTCATGTACATTCATATGTAAATGAACAAAAACATCTAAAAATCATTTCCACAACGTTTTTTTTCAAATATTTCTTTCACTTTTCACGCTTTCCACGCGTAATAAATATAAGGAAATTACTATTTCAGCTGAAGACCAGTCAGCCAGTATACATTGAACACCTTCAGTTTACAATCAGATGTTATGAGGGAAATAACGTGAAAAATCGTCCCGATTATGAACGTTCATTCATAAACTGGGCGGCCGCACCAGTGAAGAAAGTCAAGAATATAGCAAATAAAGAGGTACAGTTGTGGCTTCGTAAATCGTATGACCAAGATCTATTACAAATGACTATAGGTATCGTGATACGAAGAATACTGGACCAGTGAAATACAATTGAACAATTTTTGTTCTGACTAACAGGTTTCATAACACATAGAGTTGACCCCAACTACCAAATTTGTTTTTCTCCGGATAAAAATTATGAATAGTTATCGATAACAAATATCCTCATACGAACGAAGTTTGAGTGAACCAGCCAATTCGTGCTGTAACAACATCTGTTTTATATTTTTTTTCTCCGAAAAACAGTGTTATGTGGTGATCCAAATGGGGCGATAACTCCATACATTCTGGTATTTATTTTGCGACTGTCCGTTCTTGCAATTTGTCACCCGTAAAGAGCCAAGCGAGCTGAAGGCTCTAAATAAAATCGAACTATCGGCTCGTTGATGAGCGATTGTTGTAACTATACGTTAATGAAATGATTTAAAGATGGAACAACGACCGTCGATATCAATTCTAACAGTATCCGATCTTTCCTCTGCACAATGGAAACAAACCCTACCAACGTCCGCGGAGTTCATGAAATCTAACGATTTTATTACCATGCATATGTACAACAAGGTCAGTTCCCTGTGCAGTCTCATCATGAACATACCGTCTAGATTACAAGAGCGCACAAAGTCCGACAACCGAAAAAATGGGTCAACTATTGCAACTAATTCTTTGAGTTGTATTTTTTACATTATTCGCTTCAAAAACAGATGAATGCAGTGCCACTTGCTTGTAGCGATAATTACTTCTCAAATAACTTTTAAATTGGACTGAAGAAAATAGGACACGAGAAAGATCATTACATGTTACTGATCAAGTTCAGAAGCTGATGAAAACGTTATAAATGCGAATAGAGGACATATCAGGTAGTCACATTATGATAAAGTTATAGTGAAGTTGAATGCACCACTGTCGTGGCGATAAATTAGAATAGCGCTCTGTATTTGTCTAGCTTTGCCTCATTCGGTGCGCGATTTGACCTGTCTAATTTATGAACTGTGTTGCAGATTACAAGTGGAGCAGCCGAGAACACGCGTCTTGTTTTGTTTGGGAAAACAAATAACTCTATATTGTTCGATACTATGAGAGGTAAATGATAGCACTGAACTTGTTTGATTCATTCTCTAAACTGGCCCGAACCAAGCTAGTTTTGCTTCAATCACTTTTTACTAGAATAGTGTTTAGCATCGCGAAAAGGAGATAAACTTGGATGGTAGTTCGATGGACAACACTTCGTCAGCACGGTCTTGAGAGATATGTATACCGCAATGGTAACTGATAACAAAAATCCTCATTGTTTTTGAGAGGATCAAAGAAAATGTTATTGTGTTCGTTGAGAACAATTTTTGATCGATTTTGATAGACATTGCAGAGCAGAACTGTGTTGTTATGATGCAGGACGACACACATATGAATAAGGAAGGTCGTTTCAATGGTCAAATATATTCTGATATTGACATCAGTCCGTATGTGCAGTACAATTATCAAAATCTCAGGACTCCCTTCGAAGACGGGCAGTGTTTAACTGATGGAAAGGTGAGGACTGGTTATATCTCGAATCAGTGGTGCGTCTCTCAGAGGGCGGTGTCACAAAAATAAACGACGGCACAAAAAAAATAAACGTCAAAATGAATATATATGAAAGAGTCTTGAAATCGACCAATTAATGAAATCAGTCCAAAAGCTCTCTTCGACGAATATTTGGGATTTGGCATGTTTTCAGAATGAATTTTTTAATTTGACATGTGTCAATCCCGGAATATTTATAATTTCAGCACAAGTACGCCCATTTTATTCCAGAGTTCGTTATGAAATATGTTTTCGGAATGTTATATTTCAAAAAAAAAGTCTGGAATGTGTCAACTTGTAAAATGTTCGGCTCGTTTGAAACATACACAGATTTTCGAAATTTCTGCTTATATGATGTAAAATAAGAACATTACGAAAACGAACATCGAACAAATTGTACGTTTCAATTACTTTTTGACAGTTGGAATCCGTTATTAAAATCTATTTGACAAGATTTTTTTTTCAAGGTAATTGCGTCCGATTTTATTGATAATTGGCGAAATTTGGAATTGAGTATGAAACAAAAGTGTCATATTTCATTCAACTATCTTTCGGACTCGATACAGAGAAATAGTAGCAGATTGGCTGGTTCAGACAAAATGTTGAGGTTTGTACAAAGCAGTTTATTTTTTGTACAAAGCAGTTTTAACAGAAAAAGTAGTTTTCCGTCTGAAGTGAAAACAATGGTTCAAGAAACTGTGAAATATTGTATCGAAAATTCTTCAAAAAATATTTTCCCCTCATGTACAGTTCACAAATGATATTCAAACCAGAACAATTATAAACTGTGCCATCAGGAATACTTTCGATTCTGAATTACGACTTCTTTGTTGCATTACGACCAGATTCGGAAGCTGATATTGCTAAGTGACTTTGCGAAGAACAAATTGATTCGGGATGTAATAGCCTTACAGGTTATTACATCCCGAATCGATTTGTTCTCAAACCTAAATCAAACCGATTTGCTTGGAAACCAAATTTGAATCCAGTTGGTCCTTGAATGCCGGTTCCAACTGAGAGGTTAGGTTCTCTCCGGTTCTCTAGTGAATCGACCACGTGCAAAAATCAACACTAGCATTGACAATTCAAGTCACACGCATGTTGAAACATCATATGTTGACAGGCAAACGTAGTGACCAACTATTATGTGTGTCTAGATATATACAAGTCTTTTCAGAAATTCTCTGGAACAGTTAAAAGCGAATGACGTGTTTGATAACACTATCCTAATATTAATGAGCGACGAAGGAAACAGGTCAGTTGTATTCAGAGCTTTGTGGTGACGAAACGAAAATTCTGGTGTGGAATTCGAGATTTGGGAAAAAAATACCGTCGCCAATTAGTTTAATTTCAAATATTTTTATCAACACTTGTATCAACTTACAGACATACAAGCGATTTTGTTGACGGATTTGTTGAAGAGAGGAATCCATATGTTGCCATACGATTACCACCCACATTTAAGAAGCAGTACCGGCAACAGTATCGGGCTCTGAAAACTAATTCGAAGAGGTGATTTATATAATCTATAAGTCTACTTAAATGGAAATTTTTTAATCATCAAGAACGTAAGGTAACAATTCTCGGCAGCTTTCCGAGCGTTCCGCAATTTCACCGACAACAGTTTGAAATTCGAAAACTTCTTGGATTGACACCATAAGTTCGTTTTTCTTTAATTATACGATAGACAATAACTAAAACGCTAAATTAAGTACTGACTCAGTCATTCAGTATCAAGAGTTAAAGGGAACTTACTTCTATAATGTGCAATGTAACAAATTTTTGAAGAATGAAAAAAAAATTATTCTGTTTTGAGATTAAAGTTTCAACAGAAAGTTTTGAAAACCACATTACTAGAAAGATAGCAGCCAGCAGGATTTGGGATACTGTAATACCACAATCCTTTATCTCTCACTGCTTTGTATTTTTTGTGATATTTACAAATCCTCCTTCACAGCTTTCACGTAGATAGTTTTCGCAATGTTTTGAATATGGCTTTCTATTTTTTATGGTTTTATGAACAACTCGAACCACTAATTTAAAGAGGAACGGTCCCTTTAAGGCGAATTTGCCTTAACGATGTATTAGAGATACAAGTTACAATGTCATTTACAGACTGGTGACTAACTTGGACTTGCATGAAACGTTGCTGGATTTGGCTACGTTAGAAATGCCGTATAACGAAGATGTAAAGGAAATCGCAGGTACAAGGACAACTTGACATTGGCCTTTTATCGTCCTATCTTTCAAAAAACTATAAAAATTTGATGTAAAAACCTACAATCTTTGATTATACAGATCCCGAAAAGATCGACCCCATTAGTTTCGAGCAAACTCGGGGAAGTTCTTTGCTCCGACAGGAATTCGATCGAAGAATGACGTGTGCGGATGTCGGTGTTCCTCCCCAGTTCTGTCTATGTATGGAGCTAAACCTGGACCGAATGGAACAATTTAGCAAGTATGTTTTCAAAACTCATAACGCCCACCTCTGATTTACAATGGTTCTATCTTCTTATGATAAATGTTGTCATCGAAGCTGACAAGCCTGGTTTTCAATTTTAAATGACTATATAAGACGCTCCAATCTAAATGGTTTCGGAAATCAGGAAATCCTAGTGATTTCATGAAATTTTTAGGATGAGACTTTTAACCATCAAAGAGTTATCACTTTTTTAAAATTATTTCTGATTGGACATCGGGTAGTCCCCATTTATTTGAAGTTTAAACTAAAAACCAAACGATCGAATCGCTGTGTCCCGATTCAGGAAATTGAAAAAAAGTGTGTCACAAAAAATTGCAGTTTTCACAAATCTCTCAAAAAATTGTGTCACAATTTTTCACACTTCAATTTTTTGGGCACAGCTTTTTACACTTCAATTTTTTGGGCCCAATTTTTCACACTACAATTTTTTGGGCACATTTTTTCACTTTTCCAAATATTGTACATGTTCCAGCAAGAGAGGTCATTACTGAACCACTCGCGCAATACTAATGTTTCCTTCCATACCCCCCTGACTGCGCCGTATCTAGTATTGGCGATTAGAGCAATGAGACGCAGAGAAACGAGCGCGCATTGAGGGCATCGCCCAATTAGAGAAGAGACGCAGAGAAAGAACAGGCGAGACAGATCCGCAGGATTTGAAACCATAACAAGATACGGATCATTGAGAGCTGTGTCAAAGAGTATCACAACATTATCGCGCGAGAGACATACGAAGTGCAAAGTACTTCTCTTTAGAGAAACAAATGTGTCACAATTTTTCACACTTCCATTTTTTTGGCACAATTTTTCACACTTCAATTTTTTGGGCCCAATTTTTCACACTACAATTTTTTGGGCACATTTTTTCACACTGTTTTCAACTGCGAAAACGTGTGTTATAATGTTCTGAAAGGAAAATAATTGTGGCAGAGGATTTTGAAACATACAAATATTCGGTAGTTTTATCTGCGCTCCAAATGAGGGCGACACAAGAATTAGAAGAATTGGACATTTCAGAAAAAATATCGGACAAGTCTGATGATGCACAATATTTTGAGGTTTTCCAAGAAATTATCTAAAATGGAAACCATTTAGATTGGAGCGTCTTAATGAAGACAATATGACGGTTTATCTCAGGTAATGTTATGGAGAAGGTTTGAGTCCCATTTCTATGATGGAACAAAAAGCCAATGGCGTTCTTTCAGTCATTATTCCGATTCATGTGTGTAGTAAAACATGAACACATCTACCCTTAGACTTCTTCTACAAACCATTAACAATTTTACAATAGTAAATTTCTTTTTGTACCGTTTTCTTCCACCAACATCACGTCCTAGAAAAAATATTCTGAACCAATGTTCAACAGTTCAGATTTGCAGATAAACAACTTAATAAAAAGCAATTCCAAACCATAGATGCTCTGCTACTTTTCACCTTTCCAGCGATACGTTGGAATACGAAGAGGCATTTTCACTGATTGAGAATGAAATTTACAAAACTCCATGTGTACATAAAATTGAAATGGATGAGGAAGCATATGCATCTGCTCACGTGTATTCGTCTGCCAGTATGGTAACACACGGAGTAAATGATCTGAAAAGGTAATTATTTCTTTTACTAGCATGGGAGACTAGCACGTGCATCTGTGAAACGTGTATTTGGTTTTCGATCTGGAGACGGGTAGTGTTATTTCGCTAATGCATACATTCGTTGCGATCACAGTGAGCTGAAGAAGAGAGAAAATTTACGGGATTATCTCGCTAGTTTTAATCAACAAATTTCGCACCCATTTCGAGCGAGATCATGGTTTTCGAAACAATGCAGCATGGCAGATTGAGATAACTATTGATGAAGCAACATGCAAAACTCAAATACAGTATGCGTCGTTCGATGGTTATTCTAACCTGTTAAAAAAACCATTCTTGTCAGTCGTACACACAACCCCACTTGCAGTTGGAAACTCTCTCGCATCAGAAATGTTGTGCAGGATGTGGAACTTTTGGAGTTGGGATTTCATTTTGAGAGCGTACGAGATATTAAAGGGGAAGTGGTCAGTTATAAATAGTTTCTTTGTGTTCTTCTGTTGTGTTTTCAATCAAGAACAGACTTGTTTTTTATTAATCATACTTAAAGTAGACAACAATAAAAAAACATTTTGCAGATAGAAGGTGGCGGTGTCGGTTATCTTCAGTACAATCGCACATCAGGTGAAATGAGCCTCATTAAACCTCTTCTGAGAGTATGGTCGAACATAATATGCTACACAAATTGGATGTCCGAACTGTGTGATATGTGCCATGGAGAAACCCTGCTGACATAGCTTCTCTTAATCATGTATCGATTTTTCGATCTGAGATTTTTATTATTATCGTACAGAATTGTATTTTTTGTGTTCAACATTCTAGATTACTGCTCATGATCATGTTTGATTTGTGAAACTGCGAAATCGAAATAGACAACTGCAAGTTTGAACCAAAATGAGTCGTTTATCTATAATAAGACGACTGCAACTAAACTTCAAAATTTTCGTTTCCCACATTGTTGTCAGCGGAGTGGGTGTGACAAGTTAGCCATTATCCTGTCAAAGTTGCTGATGTATCCGGGAATTATACCTCCGTTTCACTACGGCATAAACTGAATTTCGAACAATTTAGTTGTGAAAGGCTTCATTGGTGTGAAAGGCTTCATTCAACAACAGTGTGCAACAACATACAATCAATGACAATTCGATGATCCCAAACTTTACAATAACATATACACATATACAACAACAAAAACAATCATAAACACACAATGATCAATGTTGGCATAAACAATAATATGAAGTGAGTGAAAGAGAGATTGAAAAAGAGAGAGAGAGAGAGAGTGATGTGGGAGAATCTGAAAACTAAGAGAAATCTATCCAGTATGTCGGGAAATATCTTAGTAAACCTCGAAACCGATCATCGAACCTGACGTTGACTCAATAACTTTCAAACCAGGCAAGCAAATTATGCCTGATACAATACAAAGTTAATCGGTACGAAATAGCCTTTTCATTGCGTGGTAATAACTTATTAACTTGGAGCTGAGACTAGTGCTCTATGATAGGAAAGTACAGTCCACGTATGGGCGACCCTCGTTGAATATGACTTGATACTTGAAGTAAACGTTCATTTCCTTGGTTCACGATGATTCCATCCGTCCCCCTCCTTCTTTTCTTTCTCGACTCCTTTTTGAATTACCACTCATTTTGAAGTTCGAGCTGAAATAACTTGATGAAATTCACGTCTTTCACTCCAAATAAAATCACAAATCACATCCAATACATAATATGAACAAAGCATAAAAATAACACACTGAAAATGACGAAGTTTTGGACGCGTCCATATTTATTTTTGAACGGCCAAATTTCGCGCCATTGCCAATGGGTCACGATTAGCATTGGGTCACATTTCCTCACAAATTCCTCAAAATTTCTAAAATCATTCAAAAAAGTGTGTACAAACTCGCATAAACGTTACATTCACAATCACTCCGTAATCCTTATAGCCGATGCACCATTTCGCAACTCGGATCACCTTTTTGCATCGTATAACAAGTGTTAACTGTGGTTCAGTGGTAATATTGGTGATCCCGAGTGGAAGTTATGATATAAACATATTTTACAACACGACCCTTGTTTTGAATGCGAGTTTAATACACATTTCTTCGTTTTATAGACAACAGAACGCCTTTTGATGTTCCTTTCATATAACAATCAACAACGAAACAGACACAGTGGGGGAGATCAGTCATTTAACAGGTATTAGAATTGAGATCACGTTTAGGTAGATATGACATGCTTGAAATCTATCAACAACTATCTAAACCTAGTGAAGCGATGACAAAACTAGACGTTGAAGAACTAAGAAGCGAATCTCAACAATACTACAATTAGTCAATGGAGAAACAAATCAAGTTATTAATACCGGGGGGGGGGGGGGGGGGAGAATCAATTGTCTTTTACTCACTAGCTTATCCATTCATCCTTCACAATCACTCACATAATATGGAAACCTAGAGGAAAACCGTAAAATTCACATGATGTTAAAAAGTAGGAAAAACGGTACAAATCCTCAGGACTTTAGGATAAGTCTCAAACTGGCAACACAAAAGTGGCGCCAACTACTTACAGAGGAGCTTGGCGCATTTTCGGATTGGCTCCAAACGCGTGCGCCCAGCTCACAAGGAAAAACTACAAAGTTAACCTTTTAGTTTTTCTCACGTCACAATTTTATCACGAATCGCGTGTTCCCACGCGACAATAGTCACCAATTTTCAAATTTCATTCTGATTGTTCTAATCAATAAGTGATTGTACTAGTACAACTAGCAAAAAGAGAACAATCAGTAAAAAGTGGGGGACCAGGAAGTGTGTGAGTTCTGTTCGGTTTCACCGTTTTCAGCAAAAAGTGAGCAATACGAGGTAGGAAGTGTGCAACAAAAATAGAACAATACATTGGTTTGCACAACGGTTCAAAAAAACATTTATTACAAGAATTATTATTTTAGCGTGAGTGTATGGGGGGGGGGGGGATGAGTCTCTACCTCATCGCGGTCC
Source organism: Litoditis marina (assembly GCA_964036275.1). Taxonomy (NCBI): domain Eukaryota; kingdom Metazoa; phylum Nematoda; class Chromadorea; order Rhabditida; family Rhabditidae; genus Litoditis; species Litoditis marina. Next base: position 27,911,252 of record OZ038434.1, read on the forward strand.
CACCCTGGTAACGGACCTAGGGTATAAATCACCGGTGACGATGGGTTGCTTCGCCACTCTCTCTGATCCAGCAACCCTTTGCTCCGGCTAAAGAGACTCACGTCATCCTGGGGGTGGCTCCCCTAGGTTAGGTGTGCCGCTTAGCTCGCGGGTCACCAAAGACACAAACATGCTAAAAACGACTCTAAATCCGTGCCTCAGTATCCTGCAGGGCGCGCGGAACCTATACGGCTGCGTGGGAACTCTTCCGCTAACCCAGAGGCGATCCAATCTCAGGATATCAGGCAGTCACGATCCCTTACGAATACAACAACTACAACAACACCAACAGCAATACCAACATCAGCAACTACAATACCTACAACAACAGCAACAACATCAACTAAAACCCCTCGAAACCACCCTCCATCGACAAAATCTCAATAATATCCTTTAACCCCCGCTCTTTATGCTCGGATTCACAACTCAGTCATCTCATGTCCGAATTCGCAAGGGTCCGCTACGACGTCATAGGTCTCTCCGAAACAAAGAGACGGGATTCACTGGTCACAGAATGGGAGAACGGCGATCACATCTTCATTGGATCTCGCTTCCCAAGTTCCACATCAGCGGGCGTTGGCTTCGTCGTCTCGAAATCGATATCCTCTAGAATAACCAATGTCGTTCACCTCTCCCCACGAGTTGCTAAGCTCCGCCTCAAGGCAAGGGGTACCTCCATCTCGATAATCCAAGTGCCCCCACCGCTGACTCGGATCGAGAGGATCACGAACTCTTCTATGATGATGTCCAGACGGCCTTACGAGGTGACACCAGTCTTAATCGTGTTTTGATGGGTGACTTCAACGCCACTATTGGATCCAGACTCGACGCCTCTGAAGTCTATACCGGCCACCACTCCTGCGACACCCGAAACCGGAGCGGCGAACAGCTGGCCTCATTTCTCGACGTCAATCGACTGTTCCATGTCAACTCCCAATTCTACATAAGGGATGACCTCCGCTGGACCCATAGATCCCCAGAAGAAAACCACAAGAGAGAGATCGACCACATCATGACCAACTTCAAGGGTTTCTTCATAGACCTCGAAACCCTTCGAGAACTCAGAGACTTCAGCGACCACAGATCTATCAGAGGAACACTCATCATGAGCAACAGTCTGATCCGTAGAGCCAAGGTTCCCAAACCTCCTCGTAGGACGTTCATCACCAACGCCGATACCTTGGCCGCCGACCCACGTCTGTCGGACCTTATCCCCGCTTACATCGGCGATTTCTCCTCCGAATACTCCGAGTTCACCACAAAACTCCAGGCCATACTCGCCGACCACAGACGACCGGCAGCAACCCACGCGACCACTCGAATCGGCACCAATACAAAGGAACTCATTAACCAGAGACGGCAGATGAAATCGGACCCTACTCGCGATCCTGTCCTCTTCGCAGCCCTGTCCAAGAATTGCAGGAGAGGTATCAAGGCAGATCACGAGGATTACACCACGTTCAGACTCCTCGCAGCGGCTTAACGTCGCCAAAGTCTCAAAACAACCACCCGGAAACTGCAACAACACCACCTGCTGATCCCCTGTATCAAAGATGCCTCTGGAACCAGACTCACCGCTCGACACCAGATCGAGGCCGAGTTTACCCGTTTCTACCCGTCTTTGTACAAATCTTTACATCCAACGGCGTTCTTCCAACCGAGACCGACCACTCCTCACGATCAGGTTCCCCTCATCCTACCGAGCGAAGTCAGATCTGCCATCCACTCATCGCCCTCTGGGAAGTCGCCCGGTCTCGACAAGATCTCGATAGACGAACTAAAAGGAGCCGGCCACGAACTTCATGTAGCACTAGCTGAACGGTTTTCGGCCTATCTCTCCTCCGGATCGATACCCTCCGACTGGAAATCCTCCGCGATGACCATAATCTACAAAAAGGGCGACAAAGAGTCGATTGGGAACTACAGGCCTATCATCAACCTCCCGACTCTCTACAAGATATTCTCGAAGGTCCTTCTCGGACGCATACGTAGGACCCTGGACTCCAACCAGCCCCTTGAGCAAGCCGGCTTTCGCCCAGGCTTCAACACCTCCGACAACATCCAGACCACGACAACCACGACAGTAATCGAAGCCGGCAGAGAGCACAATATGCCACTTGTACTCACCTTCGTCGATTATCAAAAGGCATTCGACACGGTGGAGGTACCATCCATCCTCGAGGCCCTAGAGTCGCAGGGAGTTCACCCTCAATATCTGAAGATAATCACGGAATGCCTAACCAACACTTCAACAACAACCTGTTCGACCGGAAACTCGTTATTCCCATCGAACGTGGAGATCGCCAGGGAGACCCCATGTCCCCTTCACTATTCAATGTCGTCCTCGAACACGCGATGCGACCATTGAACTGGACTAGAGATGATACAACCACACCGCCAACCCTAGGTCGTAGTATAGACATCGACGGCAGACGACTCCACCATCTACGCTTCGCAGATGACTTGGTCATCTTCTGCAACTCCCTCGAGGAAGCCCAAGAGTTGAAGTCACTGAATGAACTGAACACACGAGACCGAGAAGTGGGACTTGAAATGAACCTGTCGAAGACCAATTACATGACAGCCAACATCGAAACCAGGCCCAATCACCACATCAAGATCGGGACAAAGACAATCCAAGAAGTCGACCACTACATATATAGTCTATTTAGTTCCGAACTGGACTCCGTTTACTGTATGAAAATGGGGGCGGAGCTTATGACTTGGCAACCATTCAAACATTCTGGACCATGATTCTCTGTTTTCAAAATAACAGCAGCTAGGGGGATCGAACCAACACATATGGAGAGCCACGTCGGAACCAGCGCCTTAGACCACTCGGCCATTTGGACTCGTTAGAGGAGCGCTGGGGAACGGCCCATATACGGCGATCACGAAAATTTCATTGTGTGCAAAAAATTTCCGAATTTCTTAATGAAAACTCAAGTGAACTTGTCATTAAAGAATATAATTTCTCATACAATCTCTTTAGAAGGGGAAAAGATATCATAACTAAGGAATAAATGTATGCGTTGGTTAAACTTTTATTTGGCTGTTGGAAAGATTATTGATTGTGGCCTGATCTGGCAAAATGCCCAGCCGGCGCCCTGCACACGCAACGCGATAGGTGCCAGGGATGCAACATTTTGGCTGGATACGAGTCCAGTTGGGAACTAAACAGACTATACCTCGTTAGATCCCTGAACATGCAAAACGAGATGCACCATGAACTGCACAGGAGACGGAGCGCAGGCTGGGCCACCATCTCGAACATCATGCCGGTCATATCGTCATCCACTGACCGCAATCTGAAGACCATCCTTTTCAACACCCATGTTCTCCCTGCCATAACATACGCTTCCAAAACATGGACGCTAACCGCCGCCTCAGAACGCCACCTCAAAGTCACCCAAGCCGCTCTCGAAAGAAAACTGGTCGGGATCTCACTCCGCGAGCAACGAGATCGCCTTCTCCACAACTCCGATATCCGCGTCTTATCTGGAGCAAAGGACGCAGTCACATATGCCGACCACGCCAAGCACAGATGGGCAGGCCATGTCATGAGACGCACGGACAACCGATGGTGTAGAGCAACAATGGAGTGGTACCCAAGAACTCACCCCGCCCCCGCGGTCGCCCTCCTATCCGTTGGTCTGACTCCTTGGCCCACAGAAACAACAAACACGCCATAATTTTCAACAGAATTTCCAGAACAGTCACAAAGAAATTCACATATTGGTCAACGATCGCCCAAGACAGAGAGACATGGAAGAAGAGTTGGGTCCCGCAGAAGAGCAATCGCCCTCTGAGGAACGGGACAACTAAGTAACTAAGTAAGTAAGTATGAGTGGTTTAATGTACGTACGTTGTGAACCGTTGTGAAAACCAATGTATTGTTCTTATTTTGCTGAAAACCGTGAAACCGAACAGAACTCACACACTTCCTGGTCCCCCACTTTTTACTAATTTCATTCTAATTTTCACAAAACCGGTCTATTTAGCAATTTGTCTGAGACCCTTTTCAGGCCCTATCATCCTTAAAATTAAATTTCCAACGATTACCCATGAGAAGTCTTGTCAACTCTCCCCACCCGCACCTACCCTTTCCTTAGACAGGCACGAGATCCACACATATCCTGGGTAACTTGTTTTTTCCTGTATTATATTTGAGATCAGCAACTTCTATACTCATAGGTGTTTAACATTGTCTGTTGACGAGTTATTATTATTATTAATATTAACTAATTAAGTTGAAGCGTAGAGTGAGATAACTGGTTAACCCTCGAACTACACATTAAATATTTTGTACATGTACAGTTATCTATGACCGCTCATCTTCTCATTCTAGTGTCGCATTTTTCATTCTCACATTCATATAGTCCCAACCAAACCAGTATACACTTAATGTATAAAAAACATGACCAAACTTTACGTTTAACTGGTTTTCATATTCTAAACGCTCCGTTCGAGTTCATGATGTCTTTTTGTGTTATATGTGATCGTATTGTTTACTTGGGTTTTTATTGATTCGCAGTATCTATTTTTGTTAAATAACGATCAATCAAAACAAAAAGATGTTTCTTACAATTGTTCATAGCTATTTACGCTTCTGCGATCGTTATGAGACTCTAATCTTTTGAGTTTTTCTGAAAGGCGTTTGGATAATTTGAAAAAGATCTTTTAGCACCGCGTACCTTATCTTCATTCAATGCCGAAGCGCAACATTCTTATAATTAATTACTAGAGCCGAGTATGAAGAACAAACCATCCAGCGGCCAAGTCAAAGGGTTGATGGATGAGCAAACCAAACGGCTATAATTGCGCTATTTGATGGTGATATATTTATGAAGGTGAACATCAGCGTTTCGTCATACAACAGTCTGCTTTATTTAGCACACTTGGGCATTTTCGCTGAATTAATAGTGCTTCGCTTTGAAATTTGCCCAAAATTTTCTGAAAATTTTACATGGAGAAAATAGAGTGAATTAACTAAACGTGAATTCTATCACTGTTCACATGTCTAGGTTGAAAGTTTGGATCATGTAAGATGACCGTTTAAAACTTATCTCGCTAATTCGGGTGATTCAAATTGTTTCAGAGAGTTTTGCATTAACTATTGATCAACATATGATGGATCGAGCATGAGAGTCTCCACAGATGCGATTTCAGCTCTTTGCATGAACTCAACTTTCTTAACAGGCTTCTCTGATTCAAGAACCTTAACTGTTTTATGTTTTTCAGCCATTTTCTTAGTGGCGATCGAAAACATAATGAACCGAAAAACAGTAGTTCTACGATTATTTGTAGTCATCAGTCTGTTGATGTTGACGGTGTGTTAATCTTTGTCTATCCTTACTGAACGCAATATCAAAACAAATACGTCAAAAAGGCAGTTTATGCCTGTTGCTGACCGGCACTTGTATCTAGTTAGTTTCAACTAAGACGAGGACAGAAGTCATCCCTGCTGGTTCGAGCACGCCTACATTGTAGTTGATTAATCTAGCAGATATTCAAACGTATATCACACAATCGGTGAACATTTTGAGCAATTTGTTATGTCCAGAAAAGCTGGTTGGATATCACTGTTTTTAAACATGTCAACCGTTTCCAGAGAAACGGCTGCTTGTCGGCCCCGTGCCAACTATTGCAGCTCAGTTACTTTTGCTACAATTTGAATAGGGTTTTTGGCTGCGAAAAAGTTTCCAACGCAATTGACTAGGACTTACTTTATTTCTCAAAATCGATGATTGGGATACGCACATATTGCACACTTGTTGTACTGTAACTCACACCAAAACACCGATGGTTTGTTAACTGTTAATTTCAGCAATTGAGATATTTCAGAAAACCGTTATAGAGAAAGGTTTGGAATACACTATTGAAGATGAACCAGATCAGGTGAATTTTCATATTTCGGATGTTGAATCTAAGATTCTAATAACATTAGAGAAAACCTTCCTTCAGCCTAGTACTTTCTCTTCGACTTCGTTTGATAATTCAGAATTTTCCATATATGATGAAAAGGTCGTGTACTATCACCGTTGTTATCTTATTTCCTCCGTATTTCATAATGTAAAGCGTAATTTCAGTCGTTGGCTCCTCGGTCTTTACTGGTTTGGCCTAGGGAAGATATTTGTGACAACCTCTTGTTTCTTGTTGTCTATCATGTACACACCGACGATTCCGGCAAAAGAAAAGAAATACGAAACACTTATGGACGTTTGAGAAAAGAGGTGGCTCATTCTGAAATGCGTATCTGACTTGATTGTGGAGACGAAGCAAGAAAAAGACATAATAAAATGAAGTCTTGCTGACGGGTTTTAATTTTCCATAGAATGAGCTTCTTAACTCAATTTTCAGACTGGAAAAGCGTTTTATTTGAGCATTATAGTTTTTTAAAATGACTTTTCGGGTTCACGCAGACGTTGGGAAAGTTGTAAATGGCTGATTACGTAGTTCGTGTTTTCACCTCATGTTATCTAAGAACTTCAATGAGCTTTCATTATATACCTTCCTGGAAATGGTTTTCGTAATCTCGCCTTTTTGTTTTTTTTATGAATCTGTGCAATCTTTCACGTTGTGGGTGATATACATCGTCCAGTGTGCTTAGTCACAATATATAAATTATACGGATAGTTTTCTCTGGTTGAGGTAATTTTTTCACCTCCTCCTAGTATAAAGAACATGGACTTGGCAGTGAAAATCAGCACACTATTTTTATATCTGTAAAAAGTTGAGGTAACAACTTACTTACAGTATAACTTTGAAATTGTCTTCGCTGTTGGGATTTCTGAGAATGATACCCGAAATGCATATTTTGAACACGAGGTCAATCAGAATCGAGATGTTCTTCAAGGAGATTTCATTGATACCTACAAAAACCTCACTCACAAGGCAAGTGTTTCTCTGATGAATTTTATTGTATCTTACTATAATATAGATATTATCTTTCATACCTTAATGTATAGAAACATATGACCCTTTTCCCACCAGTTTTGTTATTCAAATTTGTTATTAGGTTAACGCAAGGCTCTCGGGGTTTTTAAAGAGACAGTATCTATAAATGTGCAAAGCATGTGGATTTTGAAAAATGTGAAAATATCATTCATTCTGTTTCAATGAAATCAGAAAGCGCATGAATAATGGAGAACAAACGAAGATAACAAGATTTGGGTTACTAAAAATCCTGAATCTCTTATTGCTTTGTTGTTTTCACAATGATTATAAATATTCTGTCACAGCTGGAATTGTTTTACGAAAAGATGCAAAAAGAGAGATTGTCACTTGGATGAATGCGTGTGGTTTTTTGAGGTTAAGAAAGTCTAATAGTTAGTTCAAACTTCCAAATTTAAGATAAACGGTTTTTTAAATTGCAAAATGCACTCAATCAGCAAACAAATTTAACCGATATATGCTTCATTCAGTTTGTAAACATAGTTGAAGGTAGAAAATGAGAAAAACAATCGAAATTTTTTACTATATTCACTTTTTTCAGCATTTATCTCATCTCCGCTATATTGAAAAAAATTGCTCACATGTCCCTTTCATGCACAAATTAGACGTTGACGTTGCCTGGAATGTACGAAAAGTACACAATTTTCTGATGGGTCTCAAAAACAGTGGCGAAGCATCGAACAGTTCGTCGAGCAATGCTCGATTTTCCCCTGGCTGTTTGAATGATCAGCCAAAAATATGGTGTAATGTCATCTCAACTCCAGCGGTTTCGCGAACTGGAAAGTGGTGGGTGCATGAATTAGTTGGTAAAAATTGTGAGCCAGTTGTCATGGAACGGTATTTTACTGGCATCGACAAACTACAACTCAATCGACAAGAGCTCATAAATTCAAAATTGAGCACAACTTGTTAATAGTTGTTCATAGTTATCGTGTTTCTCACTCCAGTTAACAAAGACTCATCAATACGCTATTTTGACAGAGAAAACTCATTAGATTTGTATAAAAACGATGTGAAGTGAGAGACGATTAGCTTTTGAGATTGAACTGCATGGAATTTGGAAAAGGAGCACAATAACTCAAGAGAAAAATGAGAAATCTAAACTCGCACTTTTCATGGGTCAAAAACATTTTGGTTTTCTACTAAAAAGAACTTGCTGCAAACAAACATTCGATCTGAATATGAAACGTTCAAATATCACAATTTCTCAACTCTCAATTAGAACTCTCAAGGGAACAGAGTTGCCGACTTATGTTGGAGATACATTTTCGGAATGTTTAAAAGTTGAGCACTTTCGAATTTTTCTAAATCAGTGTTGAATAACTGTCCTTCTTTTCTATATACCATGCAGTTCTTTTTTTTTTTACAAATTGTCGTCATTTTCTATATTTCCGAAAGAAAGAAATGAGAAATAAGGACATTGGAACCAAGTCATTGTTTATTGGACGTTTTTGGACGTGGGTGTAACATACCGTAAACTGCGTTACAATTTTGGTTAGTAAGTTTTGTCTTGAAAACCAAAATTAATTCCTTGGTTGCGAGCGGCGCACGCATGGCGCCCTCTATAGCTTTACGAACAGTGCCTGTTTGTTTAAGTCAGTAAGAAGCGCACTACCACCTGGAAGGGAAGTGTTCGATTCCCCCACAGTTTTCGGTCTTTGTTTTTGGTAACATTTTATGAACCCAGATTAACACAATTGCTCTTCTAATATCTGAATTAGACGTGCAAGCTATCAAAAACCAACACAACAAAACACTGCACACACACACACACACACACACACACACACACACACACACACATACACACACACACACACACACACACACACACACACACACACACACACACACACACACACACACACACACACACACACACACACACACACACACACACACACACACACACACACACACACACACACACACACACACACACACACACACACACACACACACACACACACACACACACACACACACACACACACACACACACACACACACACACACACACACACACACACACACACACACACACACACACACACACACACACACACACACACACACACACACACACACACACACACACACACACACACACACACACACACACACACACACACACACACACCGACGACAAGTAGTTGCCAAAGCGGCTGGGGGCAATGTTTCCAGGGCTATAAAATGACTCAATGTTGACCGATTGGTTCAAAATTTCACATTTGCCAACAACTCTGCTAACTACATTTTAGACAAATCGATGGCATTCGTCGGGTTTGCGGCCGCCGTCGGTCCGGTAACCGTTTTCTCGAGATGCTTCTCAGAATAACTGTAGATCACTATTAAATATCGATTAGCTCAATTATAGATCCTTTCCTCCTCTTTCTCTCTCTATCAAAATACCAAAAATCCGTTCAGATTTTACCTAACTGTTAAAATTGCCGTTTGACGCCGTGATAATGCATGATAAATTTAATCAGCGAACGCGCGATACGGCGCGGCATTAGCCTCATGCAATTAGAATAAAATGTGCGGAATCACGCGTTTTTTCGCCTGTGAAAGTCATTGATGAAAATTAATAGTTCTCTATCTGAACGCGTCATCTCGAGGTAAAATCTATATGATTGAGGAAGTATCGGAAAATTAGCTCATGGACTCATCCATGAAAACCCCAGATAAATCCTCATTGTTCCCAAAATAATAATCCGAAGCATGTTCTAGCTCATCTTGTGTTTTCACACTGAAAGGTCTTCAAAAATCAAAATTTTCCCTGAAAACGCCGATCCAGAAGGCAAAACACTATTCATAAGTTGAGCCTGAGCATGAGAGTTGAAATAAATACGTTTCAGTTTTTATGCTTGCATATAACTCTCAGAAAAGGGTGAATTTGCTAAAAACCGCGTTCTTCATCAAAAGTCGTGAACGTCGTAATATAACCGAAATAGAATCGTACTACCGAAATGGCAAACTGTCAGTGTTTGAGTAAATGGTTTGAACCAAACCTCAAAACGCATATCGTAGTGACATCTGGAAAAACCGCGACACTGGCAAATCGAACTGTTGAACATCCGGCTGAGTAGGAATGAACTATTCAGTAGAAGTTCGGTGTGTGGACAGCCTGTTTCAACATTCTGGTGCGGTTTCCCAATGAAAGGCAAACTCGTCTAGGTTAATTTAGCATCTAGTAAACATATATTTCTCGCTTCAGGGCTGTTTCGAGAAGAGCAGTTCCAGAAGATACGTGGCCATCGTACTGCATGGGAATGAGTTACATTACAAATCAACCTGGAATTGAACGAATTCTCGAGAAAGCTAACAACGCGCACTGGTTTTGGGTGAGCAATGTGTACAAAATTGTAACTATATGGAACATTGTTCAAAAACACAAGCAAGCGTATTACTCACTGCTTGACAAAAAAAGCTCGCAAAACAACTACTCTGAAGCCTGAAAGCTAGTAGTTACGGTAGCTCTGAAAAATAATCTAGTAGTTTTCCAAGGTCTTACGGTATTCACGCAACTCTATGGATATATTCCCACGCTTGCGGCATTCGAGTAACCTGTACTAGATACGACACACTGGCGTTTATATGGGAGCTGTATTCAAAAAACGACAATTCATCAAATCGCGATTGCCTAACAACAATAGTTGTACAAAATGGCAATGAATGTATAACAAATTCAGAAGAACTTAGTTAAAGTACTTCATTTCTGGTGAAAGCTTAATTTATTAAGTTTCTAACATTCAATATGAAATTTAAGAATAGCCGTCGCCCGCGTCAATACTTCAGCTACCGTAACCCGAAACGCTAGTAGATTCCCTAGTTGGTATCAACATTGGGTTTTTTCCTCGCGTATCTACTAGCGTTCAGGCTTCAGAGTATGAGAATTATGAAATCAGTGGACCGTTGAAAACACGTGGTTCGTGCACGAGAAATTGCGGTTGTTTTTTCAAAGTGTTGATTGGAAAACAAAAAGCACTCTCAATTTGCGGTATAGTTTCTGTGTTTATCTGTTTTTTTTAAAACTCTTTTATCTGAGTTGATCGACGTGTTTGCAGATTGTTTCAATATGGACATTTCGTTTTTACGTTTTACACGTACTATGTGCCAAGTCAAAAACCAACCAATCCCTCAATTAATCGCGAGCTGTGCCTGAATTGTTTTTGGTTTCGGCCAATGCAAGCTTGCAAAAGGTTCAAATATGCAGAACAAAACGTTTCATGGTTTATGAATTTACTGCATAATATTTCAAAGCTGTATTTAAATTTGAGCAAAATTGGTTGAGTTTGAGCTAAGTTATGACTGCATGTCTTATTTTTGCAAGTTATTGTATTTGTTATATTTTTCTCTGCGTCTCTTCATTTAGCACGGTCTCTCGTATTCTCTCTCGAGTCGGTTATGCACTGTCTTGTAACTCAGGGTCACACTCACCGTTTTTGATGAAAGTTTAAATATGATACCATCGTAACTTTAATTTGGAAATAAATTATTCGTTTCGTGATGTGAGGTAATTTAGGATTCTGAAGACTAGATGACGCCATATTGGAAAAGTGCAACAATGGTGTGATTTGCACGTGCCAATTGAGGACGACAGAACTTCTAGGACACTGCAACAAGAATAGAAAAATATTTTGCTAACCAGTTCATGGTAAATCACGAGTCACCGCTTTTCTGTTCAGATAAGTTACGGAACTGGAAAACAATAAGCGAGATTATTGTTGTCGACACAATTATTTAAATGTGACTTGTCATCTACCGTGGGCTAGTTAGCAACATATTTTTTTTCTTTTTATTGCATCATCACTTTAAAACAATCACTCTCTATATTTTTCCTTTTGTTGCAGTGTCCTAGAAGTTCTGCCGTCCTTGAGTAGCTCGTGCAATTCACACCAATGTTGGCCCCTACTTTTTGATGAATCGAGTATTATGTTACTTACATCAATGAACAATCAAATAAATATGAGCTCTATGACTATCATCTGCATTGGAGCGCTGCCTCACTGTAGAACTTTTCGTGTCTGGCGGGCTTCAATGATTAACTGATGGGATTGACGAGATACCCGTCTTTTGTGTGAAATTGGCCTGATAAATCAATCTGATAATCGGTCAGAGAGTGCCGTAAGATTTTTTTTTCAAGATTTCAAGATTTATTTAGTTCACTTCATATCGTTTCGAGATGGTGTTCCTTGACTGCCCTCCAGATGTTTTTATCTCTGCACACTCGAAAAATTTCTTCGCCACGGATATTGGGTGGCCGTACTCGGCCTCTCCTCACAGTTCGGTTATAACTGCGGACTGCTTCGACAAGATCATCACGCCATCGGACCAACGGACGACCTCGCACCCGTTTTCGATTGAACGGGCGCCATTCAGACACTGCGAGAGACCAACGTTCAGGGGACATATGGGCCAGTCTGTAAGCAAAATTGTATTTAAGACTGGCAGCTTCTTCAGCTACATCCTTTAATCGAGTAATTCCGCGGATCACGGTACTCGAAAGGCGATCTTGGAGATGTACATTGAGCATGGCTCGTTCCATTTTACGTTGCACGACACGGAGTTGGTTCATTGGCGATTTCGACACGGCCCAGGACTCACAACCATAGAGAAGGCGCGGCAAGATGACCGAGTTGAAGAGTTTCCGTTTCATTCTCATCGGAAACGATTTCGCTTTCAGGATACTTCGGTATGTGTTGAAGCCGGCCCATCCAGAGGAAATTCTTCTTCTTATTTCTTTCGACCAATCACCATCGATGGATATAGTGACACCAAGATATTTGACATCGGACTTTGGATGAAGTTCAGAACCGCGGAATTTGAGAGAAGTATTGTCGTTCTGATTGTTCAAGTACTCGGACTTGTTCGGATTTATCTTCAGTCCAACTTCACTGCATGCATCTGAGAATTCGGCCATCATTCTTCTGAGTGTTCTCTTGTTTGGAGCGAACAACAAGCAGTCGTCGGCAAACATGATGTGAGTGAGACGTCGACCATTCACTCGCAATCCCGTAGAAGACCAATCAACTTTTCGTAGAGCCAGATCCAGGACCAGTGTAAAGAGACGGGGAGAAATCACATCTCCTTGACGAACTCCTCGTTTGATATCGACCTCTATCTTCTTTCCATTGACTTCAATTGTACTGATAGCGGAAGTGTAGATGTTTTGAAGGACCTTGACAAGTTGAGGATGAGCACCGATTTTTTCAAGCGACGTCCAGATGGAGCAGTGCTCAACGCTGTCGAAAGCTTTGGCTAAATCGACCGCACAGAGAAACAGTGGAAGTCGGTATTCTCGAGATTTCTGGATCACTTGACGAACGATGTGGATGTTGTCGACGGTACCATACTGTTTACGGAAACCCATTTGTTCTTCGGACAGTTGCTCTTCCATGAGCGGCTCCAGTCTGTTCAAGATGCAACGAGAAAGCATCTTGTACATTGTGTTCAAAAGGGTGATAGGTCTGTAATTGGATATGTCCGCCACATCTCCCTTTTTGAAGATGAGGATCGTCTTGGACATCATCATCTCAGCGGGGAGAGCTCCATTCGACAGGATCTCGTTGAAGAGTTTGGTGATGTCTCCTGCCATGACTGTATTTGACCATCTCATTGCTTCTGGAGGAATGTTGTCGATGCCTGGAGACGTCCCTGTAGACGTTTGACGAATCGCCTGGAGTATTTCACTTTCGAGGAAATGGGGAACTGGTTCAGCAGCATTCACCTCTGGGACATCTGTTGATTTTGTGGTGGAGTACAGCTTGTCGTAAAACTTCTTGACAATTCCAACGATGGCTACGGAGTCGTTTTTCAGGTTGCCATTTACGTCTCTCAAATGCACAAGTTTGTTTCTGCTGCCTTTTCCATCGTTCATAACCGTTCTGAGACTGGTTCCTTGGTCTAGTGCGTGTTTGAGACGAGCTTCTTGTCTCCGACGGATATCTTCTTTACGACTGAATCTGGCTGCTTTACTGGCTAGGGTGTATTGAATACGGCCAACGGGAGTCTTGTCGGACTGCAAAGAACGTCTGCGGCACATCAGGTCCAATGTTCTTTGAGATATGAAGGGCTCTGACGCTACGAGAGACGTGGCAACTTGGTAGGCTGTTCGTAGACGACGACTGATATGTTCATAAAGACCATCTGAGTTGAGTGAATTCACATCTGTACCATCGACCATAGATATCCCATAATCGAACAGGGCCCGATTCACAGAACGGATCTTCTTCGGCTGAGTTTGCTTTCTTTTTGTTCTTCCCAAACGCACAGTGGCACGAATGAATCGATGGTCAGTATCATATGCGAATTGGTTCACCACGTCCACGTTCATCACAGAAATTGTTGGTCGAGACAGAAAGTAGTCGATTTGATTAAACGTTAATCCATTTGGCGAACGCCACGTCCAGATCCGGCTGTGTCGCTTTTCAAAAAACGAATTCCATGATCGGTAGTTATTGGATTCAAGCCAATCAAGAAGAGTTTGTCCTCGGTTGTTTCTTATGTTCGGACCATATCTTCCTATCGCGTTTTCTTGATCCTCCCGTTTGCCCAATTTTGCATTCATATCTCCCGCAACAAATGGGATGATGTTCCGGGCACAATTAGTTATTACACTATTGAGATCACACAGAAAAGCATCATATTCAACATCTGAGGCGGCTGTTGTTGGAGCATAACATGAGATAAAACGTAAAATATGGGTAGAACAATCGACATCGAGGTAAGATAAACGAGAGTTGACCGGGTGCGGGTAGTATCCTATGACTTTTGATGTGAGGCTGCGGTGAACGAGAAAGCCTGTACCGTGGATACTATTATTCGAGTAACAGTATAGAACTTCACCGGTTGGCTGTGTTTCCACCACAGTATCCTTTCTCTTGACTTCTTGTAGTGCGAGTATGTCCCATCGAATCTTCTCCAGTTCACTGAGCATGATTTGCATTTTGGCCACTTGTCCCAGTCCGCGACAGTTGAGTGAGCAGAGACTGAGGTAGTCTGGTAGGGGATTTAAAGCCATAAAGCCATGGTTCCCAACTCCAGCTTGGCTCGTGAGACTCAAATCAATTCGTCGGGAGGGGAATGCGAACAGACCGCACGCCACGACAAAAGAAATGAGAATAGCAGTAAGTCCCAACTTAAACGAATCCCAGCGTTGTTCAGTCGAATCTTGCTTTGATGTATTTCTAATATCGCGTCCTATCTCGCCTTTTTGTCAATATATGTGATTCCCACAGTGCATCTTTTCTTAAACAGGTGTACTGTTTTCAGATTGACGATGTCCTAATTACTGGTTATCTTGTCGCTATCGGTAATGTGGAGTTGGTTAAACTCAATAATCTATACGATTTGAATCGTGATCGATTCCGATCGTTTGCGGATGAGATTGTGTGGTTTGCTTTTACTTATAGTGCTAATACTGAAATATGGTTCCGGTTAGGAAATTTCTATAGTTGAAAACGTGAGTTTGAATGGGATTCGCTTATAATGTCAATCCAGCACAAATACAAAATAGTTAAAAGTTTATGACACAATGTGTTCAATTTTTACCCTATAACTTATTAGGCCCATAAAGCAAAGCGGCTTGGTGGTTCATCGCGGAGGTTAATGTGATGATTCGACTGTCTTTACTGAGCACAGTGTTGTGAATTTTGATGATCTCAGATTATGGAAAGAACGATAAAAGTCTATTGGAACTACAGGCAATTAGCAAATAACGGTTTACGTTGCACATAACAGCAACGCAACGAATGTTTATTCAATACTTCATGTACATTATTAATTATATTATTTGGAATTGAGTGATGAATGTCAAAAAATTGAGAAATTAATTGTTTTTGTGTTTTTTGCCAAATGTCAAATCGGCGAGAATCATTTCAATGATGTTTGTTCAATATCTTGGTGGTTCCCATTTGCTTTCAGCAGTTTTCATTCTACATCAAATAATATCTACCGATCAGTCATGCGTCAACCGACGATGTGTTTCAAAAAATGATAAACTCAAACTGTTTGTGATTCTGTTTTCAAGATGTTTTCATGGAGCAACTAGCAGCAAACACTATTTTCCTATTGTACTCATTTGGTTGTTACTTCCTGAATCCGCTAGTTGTCTTTGCAATAATATCATAGTTTCACAATTACCGAAGAAAATAAAACATAAGCTATTACGTGTTCATTCCACTTTGAATACTGTACAAATGAACAAAGAGTACAATGATTTTCTACATTGGATTTTTGAAACATTTTTCAAGAGTTTGCTGAGTTGTAAATAAATCAGTCATTTTCAGTTCGAATGATGAACAACATTTGTTAAACTCATCCTCTCATCGTCCTGGCTCAGATTCAAATAAACCAATGAGTCATATAACAGTTGAATAAATCAATACTTCAATCGTATAACACTGTCTAGTTTCATCTATGACTATGAGTGCTTAACAGGGACATCATAACCTTTTTCCATCATCGCGCGCGGCGCGGAGCGCTGCTCAGAAGCTCAGATTAGTTTTTTATCACAACATTGCGGACTTTCAAAAGTGGTTTATACCATTTTCTCAAAAATTCCTGTACAGATTTTTGAGATTTTGATAGAGAGAGATAGAGGAGGAAAGGCTCTATCATTGTGCCAATATATATATATATATAATGTGCGACTAGTGATCTACAGTTATTCTTTTTTTTGAAATCGTCTCGCGAAAATGTCTCCTGAGGCGGTCGCGCGGCGGACGCAAAACCGACGACTTTAACCGATTCGTCTGAAATTCTGAATATAGTCAGAAACAGCGAGTTATTTGTAAACCTGGAGTTTTGGAACTCTGGGTTAACATTGAGTCATTTTATGGGCCTGGAAACATTGCTACCAGCCGCTTTGACCAATACTTCTCGATGTGTGGAGTGTGCGCAGTAAGCTCTTGTTTCGCTTTTTGGTAGTTAGAATAGATAACAATATATTGAGATAGCATTTGTGTTAGTCTGTGGAGATCCTGGCTTCATAAAAGGTTAATCGAACAAAAACAAAAATGATGTGATGAGAATGTGATGACAAAAATGATGTGATGAGTAAGTAATAGCAGTATAGGAAAACAGTGTAATTAAGTAATTAAGTAATGACAAACTCAATGCTATCATTGATTGTTTCATAGTTTTCAACCTTTAAGTAATTTTTTTCAGTAGTTGCTTGTTTTCTATGTACGAATTCAGTTACAGTTCGGCAGTTATTATCTTTTTCTGGTCGCAAATATTTAAGGAATTTTTCTGCAAGGGTAATGATTTTGAAAATATTGGCAGAGTCATTGTAGTTATTCTTTTCATCAATAATTATGCTTGAATATCCAATAATATGAATATCATATTATCATATCCAGTGCGAAAAGTGTGACAAATTGCACAATGCATTTTGTCGCTTTGGACAAACTGTCATTTGATCGAACTTTACGACAATGTTAGAAAGGCCATGGATTGCAGTCAGATGTGTGACAAAAGATCAGCAAACTTCTATTCAAGGGTGTTATAAAGATGTTATAAAGATAAGGAGAGAGTGGATATCAGTTTACAAGCATATCGCAATCTTGACTTTTCCTAGGACTGTTTTTGAGTGAAAGTAGCACGTATACATCATTTTAGTTAATGCTTATTGTCGTATTTTATACTTCGCACATCATAACGATCTATTACAAATGGTAGACAAAATTCGAGAAACGCGTTCAAAATGAGTTTGAAATCTTATTGTTTCAGTGTAACTACAAGAATACGGTAGAAAAAACACAAAACAACACTGTTAAACAGAACGGTTCACAAATATAGCCGTTCAGCAACCCTGCTCAAGAGACCGAACTTTGAGTTCTCCACTTCATCAAACATCTTTGCGAGCCTTTCTTCGATGACATCCACGGTTGTGATTAAGTTTTCATCATAGCTCCATGTGTCATTTCTGTAACTGTGAACTTTTCATTTTCGAAAAATGTAAGCAAGCTCAAAGTGTCCGGAAAACTTACAATGGGTTACACTTCGATAGATTAATCGCCCCACCGAGTGGATTATACCAAGAACTGCGCGATGTTTCTTGTATTCTGCAACATTTATGTATGTGAAAAAAAATCTTTTCGCTCGATTGGTCATTAAATAATCACAAGGTCGAGTTATGTATTTAGAATAACCGATTCCTTACTATATTAGATCGTTAAAGTCATTCAAACTGTGTGGTCCAACAAGTGCTAACTATAGTTTATTTAGAAGTGTTGCTCGTAAACATAATTTAAAGGAGACCGGAGAGCAACATGGTTTATCGTAAAGCTGATGTATCCTACTTTTGATTGGACGCGTTGCGTGTCGCGCGGCCTTGTCATGTGAATGTCACGTGGACTGATCAAATTAATATACGAGTTATTTACTCTCTGAACTCAATACAGTTGAAAGCAATCCGAAACGAAACCTCTTCTCAAGTTGGGTTCCGGTCTCCTTTAACTGATATTATGAACATTTCGAGTTTGTTTGCTACATTTATACGATGGTTTTTCAGGCTGTTGAGTTTTATAAATATATTCTATCCACAAATAAATGCACGCGAACCCATTGATGCGTCTCAGCGCCTTCAACGGAGTTTAGTAGTTCCATTTTTATTATCGAATAGTCTGAATACGTCTTGAACACCCACGTAAGAGGAATTTGATGGTCACCGTAAGTGGTCAGTTGGTTGAACTTCCAGCCGTGCATCATAAAATCTCTTTTCGGATTCCATTTACTGTTTGTCAACCAGTTATCACGTGCCCATCCAGTTCCCTTCAATTATTCGATTAACTCTCGAGACAAATATAATACTAATATTTTGAAATGGCGAAAGACTACAGAACTTTTAATTAGGTTTTTGGAATCTTTGAGTGCTTCTAGTTTCACGTCAACATCCCTAGTCGGGTCACAAAAAATTTCAACGGTTCAGATTAGTTTGTGCTCATAGTTCTGTAGACGTGCCGAAACAGTTTATCGCCATGTTCTTCATGAATCTAAAAACATTCTCCTGGATTATCGGGAAAAACACGTCTACGAAGTTTTCAGTTGATTAAGTCAACAGTAATTTGAAAATTCAAACAATTCGCAAAATGGCTTTCGGCGGGGCGGCGGCGGCGACGACGTCACATATGTTTGTTCACATCAATCTATTTGAAATTTGGCTCAAAATCCATCTATTCAAAACATTTAACTGTTCCAAAGCGGAAAATAAGTTGATGTCGCTGAGTTCGAGTACAGGGAACACATATTCGATTCGCGTCTGGTGCAAAAAAATTATTTCCTTGAACGAACTTTAATTGTCATTCGGTATGAAATGCTGTCACTAAAAATTATGCTGTTGAGAGATAACTCGCATTTTTTAATGTAGCTTTAATTTGTTCTAATAACATTTTTTCCGTCACCATAGAAAAAGAGATCAATCACTATAAAAACGAGGGCACAGAAAGTGGAGTTAAGTTTCGAATAAATCGTGTACAATAAATATGAAAGGATGGTAACGAACTGGGGTTGTTTATCGAGTTCACAATTTCGAGTTTTCGAGTTTTTCGAGTTTAGGCAAAAACTTTCGAGTTTTTTCTAGTCCAGTCGCGTTTCGAGTTCGACTATAACAACCCTATAACGAACGGATATCTCGGGAAAAAGCTTATATTGTTTGGTTTAAATTCTCATAACAATAAAGAAAAAGTTCTTCCATTGAATTGTGGTACGACACTGAGGAGAATTGAGAAAAGAGAGAATTTCGTAATTATATCAACGATTTGTGCGTTTCCGCACGCAGTGTTGGTAGCGTGTACATTACACGGCGGCATTTTCGACAAACCAGGGCAAAGTTCCGACGTTCATCGGAGACGAAATTAGTATTTCGTGACTCACGAAACACAAATTCGCTGGGAAAAGTTGGTTTGAGACTTTTGTTCGAAATAAACATGTGTTTCTACCCATTCAACAAGCATTTCACTTCCTGCAACAAGAAGATAACAGACTGAGAAAATAGCGCGAAAAAGAGCGTGAAGCGCTCTGCGTGAGTTGTCCGGTTTGGCCATTGCGGACTCGTTTTTTCCCTTCAATTGAGAAAACGCTTCGAATACAATCTTTTGTTTCAAACTAAAATGAGAGAGTTAGATAGTCACAGTTTGAATTTTGTGTGAAAATTGTAGTCAAATCGGATAATTTTCGCCAGAGTTATGGTTTCGTGTCTTTGTTAAAAAGTTCCACCGTAATGCGTCCCTCGTCCCTCGTCCCTCTCGGAATTGTGTCCGCATCGTAGT
This sequence comes from Litoditis marina, assembly GCA_964036275.1. NCBI lineage: Eukaryota > Metazoa > Nematoda > Chromadorea > Rhabditida > Rhabditidae > Litoditis > Litoditis marina. Next base: position 27,931,519 of record OZ038434.1, read on the forward strand.
GCAAAAACTACTGAATCGATTTGGCTCAAATTTGAAAACTGCTAGGGCGTAAGTTAGTATGGGGCGCAAAACTTGGAAATCATTTAATTTCACTAGCGGCAGGCGCGGGCGCCGATAGGCGCCAAAAACGACAAAACACAATTGCATAGAAAACATAGAAAAATAGTAAATAAATAGTCTTAAAATAGAAAAATTCTGTTTGCGCCGGGCGCTGGCGCCAATTGGTGCCAAAGTTAGAACAATGTCAGTTATCGTCAGTTAAACTGTTTCAATTTAATAGAGATTGAATTCTCCAATGTGAAATATAGGTTCACGTTTTCCAAATAGAATATCTTCTGGCGCTCGGAACAGTCACCAAATTGCGCCGGAACCGGAACACACGAAATCGTCATTTGAATCGTTCGAATTTTGCTGCATTCATTGATAAACATATGTAGTGTGAGCTGGTAGCTTTAAAAGTGAGGATTTTGTTCCGTTTTGGCGCCGAAACGAAAAACGAGAAAGCTTCAACATGAAGGCTTGTAATTTGGTAATGATATTAATTTCGAGTGGTTTGGCGTCTCAATTATTGTAAATTTGTCAATGGCGCCAGGTCCGTTCGCCTATCGGCGCCAAAACCGGTGTACATTTCATAGTCAATCAGAACGTTTTTTTGTTCAGTTGTCGACGGGGTCAATAACTTGCGTTATATTTTAATACCAGCAAGTTCATGGTTCACGTCGAAAACTGCCATGTAATGAGGTAACAAGATCCGATTCACAATAAATATAAATTTACAAATTTCTAAGTCAGATTTTATGTAGTGAGATCACGAGATCCACTCTGGCAATAGGCTAAATGAGAGGTTGTAAGAGTACATCTAGCAAAAAGAAAACAATTAGTAAAAAGTGGGGGAACCAACAAATGTGTGAGTTGTGTTTGGTTTGACCTCTATATCAGCAAAAAATGTACGATACGAGTTTCTGTGATACTGTAGCAGAGGTATTCTGCAAAAAATAGAAAAATACCAATGTTGCACAGTGATTCAAAACGCACCCATGTAGTCGAAGTACATATGAAACACCCTTCGGCTAATTCTTTATTGTGCGGGCTTTGTGAACCATTGTGCAACATTGGTATTGTTCTATTTTTGCAGAATAACTCTGCTACAGTGTCACATAAATTCGTATCGTTCACTTTTTGCTGATATAGGGGTCAAACCAAACACAACTCACACATTAGTTGGTTCCCCCACTTTCTACTAATGATTGTTTGACTTGAACTGTAATTTAAATTAACGGTGTTTCCTTGTTTAGAAGTCTCTTCGTCGATGTGTGTTTCTTGTGTCTCACCTTCTTTAAAATCCGTATTTTCCCGAACGTTTCCGTAATTCCCATAATCGAACGTATACAAGCTTCAAAAGCAAAAATGTCGTTGTAGTCCTTGGAGATAGCATAAAGTTTGAGACAGTTTGAGTATTGTTCTTTCTCATCAGGAAAAATAACTAGCGGCAAATAGGCCTGTAAGAAAATCGAACAAAAATATCACAATCAATGTCGTAATTTTTTGGAGTACGGATCCGATATGAACATGAAGAAATCTAGAATAATACTGAGTGCAAACGGGTATATTAGCTTATGATACGTTGAGATGTACTCACATGTATTGCTCCGTTGTCTGTGCCGTGAACACTCTGTGAAAGGTTGTACTCGAAGTCAGCCCAACCTACAAGATGTTTAGGAGAAGTATATATAAAAATCAGTTAGTTTAACGTCAAATTCATCAGTTTTAGGTTAATTTAGAAACTTTTCAATTTTTTTCAGTCTACGAACTTCGGTTTTTAATTGTTGAAAATATTCAATATCGCGCGCAGCGCGAAGCGCTGCGCAGATTAGTTTTTGATCACAACATTGCGGACTTTCAAAAGTGGTTTTATGCCATTTTCTCAAAAACTCCTGAACGGATTTTTGAGATTTTGATGGAAAGAGATAGAGGAGGAAAGGCTTTATCATTGAGCTATTCGATATTTAATGTGCGACCAGTGATCTACAGTTATGCTGAATATCGTCTCGCAAAAATGTCTTCCGACGGCGGCCGCGCGGCGTGGCGCGGCGTGGCGCGGCGTGGCGCGGCGGCCGCAAAACCGACGATTTTAACCGATTCGTCTGAAATTTGGAATATAGTTAGAAACAGCAGAGGTATGTGTAAATCTGGAATCTTGGACCAATCGGTTAAAAATGAGTCATTTTATCGCCTTGGAAACATTGCATTTAGCTGCTTTGACAATCACTTCTAGATGTGCGGAGTGTGCGCAGTGAGCTGTTGTTCCGCCTTTTGGTGGTTTGAATAGATCAAAATATATTGGAAAAACAATTGTGTTAATCCGTAGAGATCCTGACTACATAAAAAGGTTAATCGAACAAAAACAAAAATGCTGTCCGTGAAAGGATTCAAACCCTCGGCCTACTGAACTGTAGTGCGCTGCTCTGCCGACTGAGCCAAATCGTCACGAAGGAAGAAAAAATGGACGGCGCCACACGTGCGCTGCCCGAAATCAAGGATTGATCACGGTTTCTGAGAGAATGCTTACTAACCAGAGTTCTAACGCAGTTTATGTTCTGCAAATCAACTTAGTATTCATTGTTACGTTGAAAAAAGTTTAATAATAATTCATTAGATGCTCATTATTTCCTATCTATTGATTCATTATTTTCTTCGGAAATATAGAAAATGAGGACAATTTGTATAAAAAAACGATGTAAAGTGAGAGACGATTAGCTTTTGAGATTGAACTGCATGGAATATAGAAAAGGAGGACAATAACTCAAGAGGGAAATAAAAAATTTAATCTCGCAATTTCCATGATCATCCTGACAGACTGATTCAAAAAATATGTGCTTAATCTTTGAGAACGTTCCGCTTACACGAAAAACGTATCTGAAACAAAAATCAGCTATACTGTCAGTCTATCGCACAGTCACGTGAAACATGTTAAACACAGCAGAACTCGGAAACGTGAAACGACAAAGTGCACACTTAAGCTATTAGAATGCTAACTTTACATGAATATTCAAGAAACTTATAGTGTACTCTGTTCTGTTATCATTTTTGAATCAATGGTGATAATCATATTAGGACGTTTCATCTAATTGTTTGCTGCAAGGTTTTTTTTCACTGAAAAACAAAATGTTTTTGACCCATGAAAATTGCGAGATTAGATTTTTTATTTCCCTCTTGAGTTATTGTCCTCCTTTTCTATATTCCATGCAGTTAAATCTCAAAAGCTAATCGTCTCTCACTTTACATCGTTTTTTTATACAAATACTACACGTTTTGCCAACTAAACGCCAAGGAAAGGCTGGTATGAGTTAAGCTAGCGGGTCCGCGGGGCGTGTTTCAGTGGAACAAATTCCTTTTCATCTGTCATCAAGTGTGGCGGTTGGTAACCATTGCCTAGCGAGCATTTTCGATGACCTTTCTCAACTTGCGGAGTGCGGCGGTTGGTATCCGCTCAAAATACTGAGCCTGAGTTGACCATTTATTTTCCGACACCCTCTTTCGACGACCAGGTTACCAACAGCTCAGCTCCCGAGCTTTTTTATAGAGGAAAATAGATTGTGAGGTTTGCTCAGTCATGAATAGCGCAAAAGCACTCTTCTCTCAAAAAATGCCCCCGAACTATCTATTGGTGATAATAATGGCTGTGTCTTACGTCTGAAGGAGTGAAGTTTCGATATCTCAATCGTGATAGTTTTGGCATGCCTGAGTATCATGTTAGTTTTAGTTTTCAGTTCAACCGCTCCTTTCTTAACTAATTAATATACCACTTTCTTCTCCTTCCCTGTTGAAGTTAGAAAGTTATTATTAACTCAGAAAGAACGTTTTTCCTGACAATACGTTTAAAACGGTAGTAATTTCTTGACTTAAAAACACACTAACAGCATTGAAGTAATTTCTTTACATGTCGGTTTCACATCATTATCTAGCAATTCTGAGTCTTGTTTTGCTATGACAACATTGCCCTATGTTTTCAATCCGTTTAAACTGAAACTGGGTTACCCTTGAATGTGACAGAGTATTCACAATAAACCTGGGAACTCCGAGGAAACTTGGAGAAACAGCCCGTCCTTTATTGCACAGTTTGCTGAGTTGAAGCTGCTCTTTTCTTGGCTGCATTGTGTCAAAAATATTTTGATGAAATGGTTGGTATTTTAGGGGTCTACCGCTGTTTGGACGATTTCCAATTGGTTGTTTCTCCTAGGTCACCCGTCCAAACCGCCTAACCCTCCGTCCAAACCGCCTCACTTCATTTTAGCTAACTGGGTCACCCGTCCAAACCGCTTAACCCTCCGTCCAAACCGCCTCACTTCATTTTAGCTAACTGGGTCACCCGTCCAAACCGCTTAACCCTCCGTCCAAACCGCCATACTTTGTTCCAGCTAGCTGGGTCACATGTACAAATTGCCTTGATATACTTTAAATGCTTTACAAACATCTCAGTATCATAAAATTTATTATCAATAAACATAGAAGACAAAATTAACAGTGACTACAATGCAACTAAGCAACAAATTCCTAAACAAAGTAACAAGTAACAATTACAACAACATATGTACATTATATAACTACTTCTTCTTGTGAGACTTGTGGGTGACATGTTGGGACATGTCAAGAAGGTACATGCTAATGTCATCGGCAGTGGGGGGAGCAGACAGGATTTGCAACGAGAAAGCCTCCATCTTGTCTTGAATTCAATGAATTTTCTGGACTTTCTCGAAATACTCATTGGTGCCTCGTTGGGATGGGGAGTAAAAATCAAATGCATAAGAATAAATCGAATGAAAAAATGTTAAAAAGACTGTATAGGTAATAGTCCTACCATAATGGGTACATGCGTCTTCAATCCTTTACAGCGTGTGCACACGTAGACGTCCGCGGTTTTGTTGGAACGATGCTTTTGGAATGAGAAACATAAGGTACAGTTAGGAATATAATACACCAACATATTTTGATTTCCGTGTTTGGAAGTTTCCCGTTTACCCGGGAACGTGGTACGAACTACAGGAGGGATAGGCAATATGGTGTTTGTGAGAGCCCCTTGGGAATTTGTAACAATTTGACCACCATATAGACCCGGATTATAAGGAGGTAGTATTTGCGCTGAAGTTATACTAGCTCCTGGTGTAGTAGAAGTTGGGTGAGATCGACCAGGAGTAGGAGCGAGATACAATTGCGCAGAAGGCGTGCTGAGAAGAGATGTAAGAGCAGGAAAAGCCTGATTGAGATTTGAAGTAGAAGGACCCCCCAGATTGTTAGAGAACGAACTAGATAAAAGATGATCTAACGAAAGCAAAACTATATCTGTATCCATAGCCCCCGTTATGAAGAGTACGGATGGGAGCCGGCGTGAGAGAGGGAGGATCCATGGTTGGAATGACTTGTAAGGTAGTTTTTTGGAGGGTCAAGCGAAGTTACGCCCACTTACTAATTAGTTTACTCGAACTTGGCGTTTTGTCACCTATCTCTCAACCTCTCATTAACTACTCACTGCGATACGGTTACTTGCTAATTGAAATACAGTGGTTGGATGCCGCAAGGAGGACATGTAATCGGTCAGGAATGAAAACCCAATTAGCGATAGCCAACCAAACACAGAAAAAGTCGATAAAACTATGAATAAAAGAAAGAATATGTGAAAAGAAAAAGTTCACGAGTGCTTTCAAAAGAAAATCAACCGCTGCATATGAGCGATAGAGAAAAACAAGATGCACACGATTTCACGTTCCTATTACGTGAAACATATCATCTCTTCAAATTAATAAGTTTCGCATTGCTTTGTAGTTTATCACCTTCGCAAAGTGAAGCGGTTTGGACGCTATCTATAAACCACGTTTTGTTGACCTCATTTCAATTTTCCAAGTGAGGCGGTTTGGACGACTCGTAAGAGACAACCATTTTTGTGACCTTTTCACTTTCCCACGACCCCTCGAGACGACCGTCCTAAAAACCGTCCAAACAGACCATCTCCCGTATTTTAGAGAGCATTACAATGTTGGAAAACTGCGAAAATATAAGCTGGTTTGAATTTCAGTAAATGACCTGCGACTTATTGTTTTCCAAACAACAAGTTCAGGTTGGAAATTGGCGCAAACCTTCCAAAAAAGTTTTACTCCATTCTGTGTTTTTCACCAAGTAGGCGCCAGCCATCACTTCGAAGTTGTAGAATCGGTCATAGAAGGTGATATGAAAACGATCATCGATAAACTCCTCGATTTTCCTAAGAAATAAATATATTCACACGTACTGAATCGATATAATACGCTACGAAAGAGTCTGACACAATTATGAATCGGTCCGTCTCCTACTGATCCGAAAACGCCAGACCAGAAAGCGCGAAAAAGTATGAACCTAGTTAAAACAACTTTGAATGGGACATTTGGACTATGGAAAGAGAAAATGAGTCATCATAACACAGGAATGAGACGTTAGGACTGTGAAAAATTAGGACGCTCAAAGAATTAGACCCAGATAAGTTCAAAATTATTTATTTGCTTTTGATTATCAAAAATATCTGCACTAATTGCAGTCTTAGAGAAAACTGACTCGTTTCCATTGGAAACTAACATCCACTCTCGGAGTGTTTGAATATTATTCTTCGTGGTTTCTCAGTCCCACCCACTCGTTTGAAAAACAGGTAAGCCCCGTTTAATGGGACCGTCTCTTATCAATTGGTGCTTTTAGTTGTCAATATAGACGTTAAAACAAAGAACAAACAAATCAATCACATTTAGTAGGAACTTTTTAGTTTAATTCGTTTTCCTGAAAATCTGCTTTCAGCGACTTTGCGAACGCGCCGGCACGTACGCATTTTTATGGAGACGCGCACCAATTATTTACTAAACGTTCGCCATACGTATCATAAGTTTGATCAAGTAACAACTTTCATGTGCACAAAGTATGTTAGTTGTTTCTTCCTATTTTCATTTTGAATAATAAAGAAGTTGGGCGCACTGAAACACATTTAGCGACTTGGCCAAAAGCCCTGCGATACCGTAACCCAAACGACAGTTCGGCTCAGAACTTACTTGCTTCTCGACCAACTTATATATTTTTTTTGTTTTAACTGGGAGGGGGCATCAGTTCAATATGACTACAGCATCTCAAATTTTCGTGCTTTCATACGATCAAAATTAGAGAAAGGTGCTCATTTCAATGTTTCTGAAAGAGAACAAACCGTCTAGGGTTCACAACTCCAATATCGGCATCAAGAAAAAGAGTGTAATTGGCCCGATAGAGTAGCTGAGCAGCTACACAATGTCGTCGGAAAAATTTCTAAAGCACGTGCTTTATGTTTCAATAAATTTAACCTTCCCATAATATTTATTTTTTCAATACAGCACTTCAGTATATGTTTCATAGGAATTGAGAATGGATTTTTGTCATAGCAATCCAATTTCTTGTAGTACCTTGAACAAAACTGAAAGAAAATGACCATATACGACACTGCATTCTGATTTTTCTGTGAATCGTTTTCCTGTGAACACGACAATCATTTTCGTATCATATTCAGAAAACTCTGCCACTGCGAATATCACAAATACATTCGATTGACATAGATTTTGATTTGTGTAAAAATAGTTTAAATATGATGACTGCACTCACATCTCTATGTGGACATTTCGCGGAAAATCGAGTGTCTTTCACCAAAAGGAATGTGTAGTTCTGTATTTGTGTGTAACATTTTAGCGAATCTGAAAACAAGCACTTAAAAGAACCCAAAATTGGACCCGCTAAAACGAATATTCACATACCTATGGCGTGTTTATAGTTTTCCACATTTGTATTTTTCTCGACGACCACCAAAACTTGGATGGATGGGGAAGAACTCGAATTAGTCTTTACACCAGTCGTCCTTGAATGGATGTTGGCTTCAACATATCGCAACTGGAACTGGCAAGTATAAATGGCTATAGAATAGAAGTATGTCCAATAATTTAACAGAACGATCATGTATACTCGCTGCAAACCTGTTCAATTTACTTTGCTTCTATCTTTCATCAAGATCATCAATGTCCGGCTAAAATACAATAATCTTTTTCACCGTCCAGGTTTTTTTATGAAGAACAACTTAACTTTTTACTGTTACAAAATCTGGTATTTCCGCCTTTTGATGCACACAACCTCTGTAGAATATGTTTTTCAGAAATGGCCTGGAATGACACATTGTCTGGAAATGCTTCGCTGATCCTTGCAAAATATTTTTTTTCACAATACGAACTATTAATACTATTGCACAATCAATCGAACGACAGAATTCCGTAACATAGAAAGGTCGAAAATGACTTTATTTGTGCGAACAATTCTATAAATCAACTAAGCATGAGTGATGAGTTTGGTCGTAGTTAAGTATAAAAATATAGCTTTAGCAAAATGATCACGGGCTCTATATTACTGCCTCGACTTACGATCAATCACACTTTAGTGCTGCTATCGAACAATTCAGAAACAATCTTGTAGTTGGGAAAGTGATCGTTTAAAAAGTCGATTCGCCGGGTGCTCGCCTGGTTTGCCCGAGTGTACAAGGGTACACATGCCCGCTATTTGCGACAAGCAAGATAATTTACCGGCGAAGCTGAGAATAGATCAATAAGAGTAACAACAAAAACCATTTGTTACCTCCGTTTTCGTCTGATATAACCAGAAGTACACCATCATCAAAATAACCACAAATACTGCGACACACAAACGAACACTTTTCCCAAGCATATTTCCGTAGTGGTTCATACATATAAGCATTCTGAAACTTATTCAGGTAGAGGATTGGACACTGGAATGATAATGTTCTATCAGCCCAACGTCCATTGTTAAATACGAATGTCCATTACCGATGAAAAAGAACGATTAGTTTCGGAAACCGGTGTTCAAACTATCTGAACAACACTTGATGCTCGGGAATAGTTCGTTTGAAAAGAAAATAAAAAAAACATTTCCCAGTTCGAAAATGAGATAGTATTTCACTACACGCAATTCTCAGAGTAGTTGAGATATTTGAGTGGGTGGCCATGTGCAAAACAAAAACACCGTGTGCTGTGTCAATCAATGAACATGTTCCTAAGAGTCTTAGTGAGTCTGATTTTGCTTATAGAGATGAAAGAGCGTTCGGAACGAAACCTCTGATAGATAGCATCGGTTTGCGCCTTTCTTACAACTTTTTTTGTGAGTTTTTTTCTGCACAAAAACAGCACAATTTGTCTTTCAATACAGAGTAACGGTTCCAAAGGAGCGGTATCTTTGTCATATAGATCACACTATTGACAGAAACGGAGCGTGCAAACCGATTATTTGCACTTTATTGAAAAGCTTCAGTGAGCTGTACCTGCAGACTTGTGTGAACCTAGAAGAGTTGCTGCGCCGCCTTTTTTTAATTGTTTTCAGCGTTTTGGTTATTACTTCCAGTGAGAACTTCGAGCGACCATCAAACATGTCGTTGGCTTTGAAATTTTGGTTGTGAAAACGTGCGAAATGATTTTGGCGGTGATAAGTAATTTTCAAATAGGTAACTTTCTTATCTATGAACAATCAGTTGTTCTTCCATTACGCTATGAAGTTTGTGCGAATCGTATCTCGGGTGTGATGCAAGTTGATTCCAACACAGAGTATTCATTTCAAACAACACCTTCCAATCATATGGTTAAAAAAACAATCATAGGATCAAAAATTGGAAAAAAAACTGGATATTGAGGAAAAACCTGACATCAATATTGTGTCAGTCTTGTTCTTCAGAAAAAATTCAATTCAACATGGTTTCTCTGTTTAAGCTGTAAACCTTTCTATAAAAAGTTTCAACCACTATCGGATTTTGAGAGCTTGATGTCAAAAATACAGTTATCGTCGTCTCTCACATATCCCTGTGATGACACAATAGTTTTTTAACACTCATTAAACAAGTAATAAAATGATGCGAACCACAGAAAATCGTTTCATTACAAATTCAAACGTTTGGATAACAGTTTTAAACTTTGATATTTGGCCCTTTCTGCTTCCTCGGAAATATAGCTAAGTTGCACTTTCAAAGCATCTGCGGTTGTAATCAAATTCGTATCATACGACCATGTGGAATTCCTTGAAAGGGTTAATTGACAAACTCATTGTGTTGGCAAACATGTTTCAAAGCTCATAAATGCAAAGAGAAAAGTGTCGAGGATTCTATACAAACCGAGACAATTATATTAACTAATCAGAAAAAACACAGCTGTATTCGTTATCATATACACACTAGTTAAAGGGACCGTACCTCTTTAATTTGATGATTGGAGTTATCAGTGGACACATGGGGACGAAAAATGTACAAAACAGTCAGAATTAGTGAAAATTACGCAACTTGGGTCGTTTTCGAGCAAATTTGAGTACGGCCACAACGCGGAAGCCACAGCACGTACCTATTTTCATGGAGACGCGCACAAATTGTTCGCCAAACGTCCGTGAAACGTATCATAAATTCAATCACGTAACAACTGATATAGTTAATAGTGTTTTAGTTATCTACGCCTCTCTTTGCTTTATTTAAGATTGAAGTTGTGTGTATCAAAACCGAATTCATCTTTTGACCAAAAGTTTTGCGATACAGTAACTCTTAAGATAGTTGGGCTCATAAAAGGCTTGGTTCTCGACTGATTACCATTTTTCTTTTTTTGTGTAATAGTAAGAGACCATCAGTACACTATCAAAGCAGTATCTTGAGACTTCATGTTTTTTAATCGATCCAAATTATAGAGAAACGGTCCCTTTAATAATAAAATGTCTGAGAATTACTTGTATAAGTATCTAACACTTCCGTTAAAAAACCAAAAATTGAGAGAAGAGCCAAACAAGGAGAATGAAGTAAAATGATAAAACAAATTAGTAAAAAGTGGGGGAACCAACAAATGTGTGAGTTGTGTTTGGTTCGACCTCGATATCAGCAAAAAGTGAACGATACGAATTGCTGTGATACTGTAGCAGAAGTATTCTGCAAAAATAGAACAATACAAATGTTGCACAATGGTTCACGAAGCCCGCATGATATTTCAGAAATTGCCGAAGGGTATTTCATGTGTACTTTGACGACATGCGTGCGTTGTGAACCATTGTGCAACATTTGTATTGTTCTATTTTTGCAGAATACTTCTGCTACAGTATCACAGCAATTCGTATCGTTCACTTTTTGCTGATATCGAGGTCGAACCAAACACAACTCACACATTTGTTGGTTCCCCCACTTTTTACTAATTGTCCTTTTTTTGCTAGTTGTACTCCTACAACTTCATATGTTGCCTATTCACAGAGTGGATCTTGTGAACTCACTATATTATTATGGAAATCTCAGTTTTGTGTGTGCACGAAGCCGAATGCAGACCATAAAATTGCTGATGTTGTAATATAACGCAGGTTAAACGTTCCGATTGACATGTACACCGCTTTTAGCGGCGATAAGCGATGGGGATTGGCGCCATTGACAAATCTACAATTAGAGACACCAACTCACTTACAATATAGGCATTATTTCCAATACCACATCAAAAACCTTCGTTGAAACTTTTTTTTCATTCCTGCGTCAATTGACACACGCGTCTGGCGCCAGAACGAAACGAAATTTTCTAGATTTTTGAGCTACCAGTACACACTACATGTGTCAATTACTGATTGGAGCAATATTCAAACTATTCAATTGTCAGTTTTGTGTGTTTTTGTTTTGGCGCCATTTGGCGTCTGTTCCGAGCCAGACGATAAAATTCGATTTTGAATTTGTGGATCTTTATTTCACATTGGAATATTCAATATCTGTTAACTTGAAACAGTTTGATTGACGATAACTGATAATTTTCCAACTTTGGCGCCAATTGGCGCCAGCGCACAGTGTCAACAGAACTTTTTTTGATTTTCAGTTTGAGCATCTTACTTGCCATGTGATAGTTATTTAGTGTACCGAATTTCAGACGATTCCATTGACGCTGTCGTGAGTTTGGGTTTTGGCGCCATCTGGCGCCTGGTTCGAGCGCCAGAAGAAAAATTTCAGTTTTGGAAAAAGACTTTCACACTTTCCACCAAATTATTCAATTTCTATTAGTGTTCAACATTTTAGTTGATGATAAATAGTGTTTTGCCGTTTTTGGCGCCTATTGGCGCCAGCGCCGGGCGCCAAGGGTGATGTATTCATCTCATATTTGGCGCGACGGGCTAACTTCTGCATTATAACTCATGTTTCAAATTTCAGCTAAATCGGTTCGGTAGTTTTTCCAATAGTGGTTTTTGGCGCCTATTGGCGCCCGCGCCCGGCGCCAATGAGGAGCTATACATCTCATATTTGGCGCGACAAGCTAAATTTTGCATTAGAACTCATGTTTCAAATTTCAGCTAAATCGGTTCGATAGTTTTTCCAATAGTCGTTTTTGGCGCCTATTGGCGCCCGCGCCCGGCGCCAGAGATTACATATACATCTCATAGTTGGCGCGACGAGCTAACTTTTGCCATAGAATAGATGTTTCAAATTTCAGCCAAATTGGTTTAGTAGTTTTTCCACTACGATGCGGACAGAATTCCGTGAGGGACGACTGACGACTGACGACTGACGAGGGACGAATTACGGCGGAACTTTTCAACAACGACACGAAACCATAACTCAGGCGAAAATAATCCGATTTGGCTGAAATTTTCACACAATGTTCAGTTCGTGATTCTCTAACGTTTTCTAATTTTTTGGTTTTCAAAAAAAGATGATGTTTGAAGATTTTTGTTAATTAAAAGGAAAAAACGAGTCCGCAATGGCCAAACCAAAGACAACTCACGCAGAGCGCTTCGCGCTCCGCGCGAATAAGGGAAAAAGAGAAAAAACTAAGTAATTATTCAAATCACGACACAACTCTCACTTTGCACTGCACTTTTCCAAGTAGAGTGGGCCTGCTAGTGGGTTAAACCAACGTCTACGATTCTCGACATCAATTCTGTAATGTAGAATATCGTATTCTAATTTTTTTAATTTTCTTGTTTTCAACATTTTTAGTATGTGATGCCGAGATGTTTTCTATATCATTCATCGATAGTCATGTATTCGTATAGGATTTCTATCTGCATGTAGAACCTCCAATAAATTAACGAACACTGTTCACCTGAGAGGAAGTTGCATTTCTGAATAGGTGACCAGTTCTTTCTCTTTCCACGCATGAATCATAAAATCTAGCTCTGGATTCCACATGCTGTTAGTCAACCAGTTGTCCCGCACCCATGAAGTTCCCTAGAAGGTGAACTTTCGCAATCGTGTTTTCTGTTGTCCTGTGAAACAGAAGTCTCGAACAACTTCGCCGACTTTTCTTTAGAAAACGTAGATAGAAGTTATCTCACCTTTTGCAATATTTGTATCTTTCCAAACTGGGTAGAAACACCTAGTATTGAACGTATGCATGCTTCAAACGCAGATACGTCCTCTGGGTTTTTCGAAATCAAGTAAAGCTCAAAACATATCGAGTATGATGTAGTTTGATGAGGAAATATGACGAGCGCCAGATACGCCTAAATGCGTCTACAGGTATGTTCAATGTTTACCGAACTTTGCCAGGATTGTGTAAAAACAAAATAATTGCCATATCACATATCAACGCTCAATTTTGACGTAAATTATTATTTAAAGACGTGTTTCATACTTGATGTTACACATTGTCAGTTTTGTCTGTGTGAATATGTTATGTGTTGTAACTTTCTGGCTTCACACACTCATATGTTGAAGATAGCAGCCTTTCCCTAAAATCTGAAATTCATGCAAATTTTATTATCTCAAAAATTCTCTGAATGTGTTCCAATAGACCATGGATGAAAATGCGAAATCAAATTTGGCAAAATTTGGCAAAATTTACAAAATATAAAGCTTTAATGGAATGTACATGAACATTTTAACTGTGACGCAACCATACTTGGTTCAATCATTTTTGAATCGATTTCATTTTCCAGTAAGTATTCGGTTTTGGGTGGGTGATGGGATGTTGGGAGAATTGTAATTTTGTTTTTCATCCACTATCTCTATATCCCCGTACGTAAGTAGGTGCCGCTTCGGTGTCATTATGTAAAGCGCTTTTCTGAGAAAACGAATCGAGGTAAAGACCGTATATAGTTTTATCAATGATATTTGATTTCCCATCGGTTCAGCATGTTAACTCAAAAGTCAAAATGAGAGACAAACGCTATATTTCATGTGTCTGTAGTAAACTTGAATGTTCGGTTCGAGTGTGAACTAAACAACTATCAGACACTGCGTGTTATTAGACCTCAGGCACCGCCGCTTTTTTTTCCAGCAGACACGTTAAAGAACGACAACGTGGCGATCAAATCATGTTGTTAGATGTCAGGAACATAGTACTTTTCCAATACATTAGGAAGCAAACTGAAAGTAAAAACTAGAACTTAGAGAACAGAGGATACTTTCCTTTCTCACCATTCCATACTCCATAATCCATGATCTGAACTTCCATATTTGACTTTGGCGATAACTTACGTGTATAGCTTCGTTAACCATATATAAAGTTTATTACGCATAGATTCAACAACAAAAAGTAGTACGAGTTAACTATTTGAGTTATTAAAAAATCTATGGTAAAACGTATCCCAAAGGATTGTATGTTAAATGTACAACCTACTTACAAGGGAGCGTTGATCAGACTACAAAGTGCAAAGAAAGTCAAGACGATGCTTGGGTCAGACAAACCAGACGATCGATAGAAACGACAAGACCAGTAATCAAACATTGAAGAAATGAACACCAGTACTTACTTATTTGGGAACAAGGTAGGAACGCAGAAATACAAGGCGTTCTTTATGATAATTCTTATGCCTAATTTGAGAACAGAAACAAGAAGTACAATTTTGATTTTTAAGTTCAGCGGATATCATGTTTTGAACATCTTGAACTGTAGAACCTTGAGGTATAGGTGAAGAAGCAAGGAAACCCAGACTTTTTGGGGTACCAGGAAGCACGAGAGCAGGATCAGGCCTCAAAGGAAGACGTAGTTCGGGAACAGCTTGTTGTGGTTCGGGTGTAGATTGGGTGACTTCGGGAGCAGCTTCTCTTCTGGCCTTCCGAGCGAGGAATCCCTGGAGACGTTGTTCCGGAGTCTCCAGTCTCCGTACACTGTAAGAAGAATAGGCAGCATTCGTTCTCATCAACTGAGCAAGAGTTTTAAGGTGAGGAAATTTTGTAGATTTGGCGATTTCAACACAGACAGGACGGAACTTTCCATCTGTGCGAGGTTTGCCCAAATGATGCAAAACGGTAACGGCTTCGGACGGAATACCAACCAGGGAAAAGAGTTTACTAACCTGATCCCTGGTGGCATCCTCCGGAAATCCGCAGACGACCAGCTTTCTTCGGTTTTCGTGGCGTTGAAGTTGTTCGGTGATCATTGCAGGGATGTTCTTCTTCAGATCTTCTTGTTGAGCACGAGTTTCATTCAGCAGATTTAGGATTTGGTCAAGTTTTTCACCAAAATCGCGAATTGATGATGTTTTGTTGATTGGGGTGGAGGACGGGGCCATAATCAATAGAGCGACCGACCGACCCGGGCAGATAGAGAGGCTTCGTTATCACTCGCGTGGTAGCTATGAGGAATGTGCGTGTATAACTTACGTGTATAGCTTCGTTATCACTCGCGTGGTAGCTATGAGGAATGTGCGACTCAAAATCAGCCCAACCTGAGAAGGGGTAGTGGCATTAAAATTCCTATATTAATTGCTATCTATTAGTCGTTCGACACAGTTTGCGTGCTTTTCCACAGATATAGAAAACGTATAACTAAATTTATCTGTTTGAAGAAACTTGAAGTGAAGTAGAAGTGCAATTCGGTTAGGTACATACGACGGAAACTTTCTACCAAATTCCACGGCCCGTTTTGTTCTTGGTCGCCGCCAATTCCTAAAGGGACCGTATAGTCTTTTCCATTCCTACTGAGACTTCTACAATAGGACTTCGAAATTTCCAAGCCGTTTTGCTCATTCACTTTTGATCGGACGAGTTGAGGATTTCCGTACCTCATTCTCCTTCTCAGAAAGTGTAAATATACGAGAGCATTTTCCATGAACTACATTTTCAGCTTCACAACAGCCTTTGGAAAGTTTATAAGGTTACTGTTGAAGTCTCAGTAATGGTGTAAACTATAGATGGACTCTTTTATTTGGAGGTTTGCGCTGATTAGTCAGTATTGTTGAAATAGAAAGCCGCAACCATTCATCTAAGTATCAACTTCTTTTTTGTTTCCTTTTTTCAAAAACGTGGCGCGCCCTCGCTTACGTACATGATACACCGAGTTCACCTACGTACAAAATTTTCAAAATGTCAAATACAAAATGATATTTGACATATTGCCAAAATTACCGCAATCAAAGCTGTGAAATAAGATCTGTAAACATTATTAAAACAAGAGAGCGGTGAGAGATTTTGGATTGCTGCATTACAGTAACACAAATCTTGTTTGCTTCAATTTTTCTCCGTGAAAATGCGGATTTTAGGGTAATTGACCAAGACGCAGTCGGCGGTTCAGGCTCGGTCGGCACATGTCCAACTGGCGGTCGGTGATAAGAGTGTGGGTCGGCATGTGTCCAGCTGGCGGTCGGTAGGACAAAACCGCAGTTAGACGATTACATATACTGGTTCATTACCGACCGCCAGCTATACACATGTCGACCCACAGTTGTCACCGACCGCCACCGACCGTCAGTTCGACATGTGCCGACCAAGCCTGAACCGACCGACCGCGTCTTGGTCAACTACCGATTTTAGAACTTTCTGTAGGTGAGGTGTGAAGCTTCTGTCTCAAAACAAAATGAATGACTCTTTCATTTTTTTTTTCTAAATTGCTTGCATGACACATTATATTTGTACGGTCCATTTCATCAAAGTTACAACAAATGTCTAGTGATTTACTCTCGGAAAATTTAAATATGTTATCGAACCATTGAGAAATGCACTGCTCCATTCACTGTTTTTCACTAAATATGAACCAGCCGCCACCTCACAGTTGAAAAATCGATCATAGAATATGATATCAAACCTATCGTCGATGAATTCTTCGATTCGGCTGGAAATGAATGAACTGTTTGTATGTGAGATATAGACTGGGGGAATACGATAATCAAAAAACTGATGATATTTGATATAAAAGGAAACAGAGCAAACTGACCGTTTCGGGTTCACCACACCGATGTCAGCATCAATGAATAACGTATAATCTGCTCTATTCAGTACTTGTCCAGCAACGCAGTGACGTCGAAAAAAATTCTGAAACATATTTAAACTGATTGAACGTAATTGTAGCCAGAGTTAAACTCAACCCCTGTACTCTGTTCGATTCATTATTCTTAATGAGAACTACAGTTTTTCTCGCAAAACGAAATGTGTCTACAATTCAGAAATGAACGGAAGTTATATAATACAAGCAAATATCAAGATCAAAACCGTAGAAACTCACATCAGATTGTGAACAAACGTCGCGAAAATCGGTGTCAAAAAGAGTAATGAAACTGTAGTTCTGTATTTTTGAATAACATTTCACTGTGTCTGCAAGAACTGAGTCACACTAAGAAGTATCATTTTATTTCTGTATCTGGTAGACTAGACGCCTGCGGCGTCTAGCGGTTATATATGTTGTATAACTATTTGAAAAATTCCGTACAAAACGATACCAAACATGCCTGCATTGCGTTGAATTAACTAACTTTTAATGCCATTCAACAACCTGCAAAAACATTCACGTAATTGTAAGGCCTGCCAACGTATTTTATCAAATTTAACGCTTGCCAACTTACTACTAAAGAGTGAACTGTTGTTGTAAGGACTGCACACGTATTTTGTTGATAAGAACTCGTGTCATTGTACTGTCAAAAAGTTAACATGTATATGCGAGACCTACACCATACTTGTTGCATTGAACGCGTGCCAACTTACTGCGGAAAGATTCACGTTTTTGTTAGGCCTGCTAACGTATTTGGTTGATACAAACTCGTGTCGTTGTACTGTCTACCAACTTGACGTAATAAGGCCTGCCGCCATATTTTGTTAAACTTAATGCGTACCAACTTACTACTGAAGAATTCACTGTTTTTGTGAGGATTGCAAACGTATTTCTTTGATACAAATGCGTGCCACTGTACTGTCCAGAATTTTTTAATTGATGGTGAGGCCTGCCATCATACTTTGTGGAAGTTAACGCGTGCCAATTTACTGCTGAAGATTTCTACGGTTTTTGTAAGAACTGGCAACGTATTTAACGATATAAACGCGGGCGAATGTACTGCAATTAGTTTCACGTAAATGTGAGGCCTGCCACCATAGTTTGTTGAATTTAGCGCGTGCCAGCTTACTGCTAACGAATTTCACGTTTTTGTATGGCCAGCCAACGTATGTTGTTGATACAAACTAATTGTACTGTCAACAAGTTTCGCGTAATTGTGAGGTCTTCCCACATATTTTGTGAAATTTAACACGTGCCAACAGCCTGCTGAAGAGAATACATCGAAAGACCTGCGAACGTAATTTGGTAATTTTTTAACGTAGTTACGAGGCCGACCAACGTATTTTGTAGTTTGCACTTCGCGCCATAGACTTGTCAAACAAAGCTTTGTGTTTAACAAATCACGGATGTCGTATTTGTTATAATTGCTTATTGCTGATTACGCTGACCCCACATTGCTAATAGGGAAGTAAACGCCAGCCATGCACACTTACGCGCGGCAGTTCCGCACGAATGCCTGAGTTGGTCGATCTTGATGAGCTCGTCATGTAGATAATTTTATCAAATTTCACAGAGGCATACATGATAATTTTCTCTACCGCATAATATCAAATTTGTAGAATTTGAGTCGAAACTGTTTGGTGCAGTTTGGCCTAAAGAATAAGGTACTAACATTTTTCATAGGAACTTTTACGAAAATTAAATGTTAGTTCCTTTTTTAAAAGTAAGTTCTGAGTTATATGCCGTTTATTTTATGAGAAAATGTTGAAAACTGACTGAACACGAGCATTATTAGTAAAAGTTTGCCGCCTTTTTCGTGAAAAACAATTTGCTACGCACGACTCAGACATCATAACAAAAATTTTATAACATTTTCAGATAGAAGATGTTCCAGGCAAGGAGGAGAAACAAACTTTTACTGATAACGTCACAATTGACATGAGTTACGACTCAGTTTACAGAGCGTCTCAAAATGATGAAACTGAGACATTTTGAAACAAGCTGTGTAACACGAAAACTACAAAGTTGTGGAATTTGAAAAATATACCATTCGAAAGATAAGATCTTTTTACATTGTAGTCCATCAAAAACGTACAAGTTAAAACAACTTTCTCGCTCACTTTGATTAGAAACAGAACGTTTTGATTAGCGCGTCAAATATCACGTTTGTCAAAAACTCAATAATACCACTATTATATGGAAAATTAGTTGTAACGTTTGAATAGATTTTTCAATTTAGATACGAATCAAAAAAAAGTTTTTTGAAAAATATGAATTTTGACGCATTTTATCATGAATTTGGTGTTGAATGCGGACAGCTGACCGCGGACAGCTGACAGCGGACAGCTGACAAAAAAGACATATAGCATTGTATATTATAGGTTGGGGATCGTTTTCCATTTTAAATTTTTAAAACGGTCAAATCTCGGTTGTATGGTGTTGAAAATTGAATATGTCTCTATTATAAGGTAAATCGAGTATGAGAAACTCATTGGTGTGCTTTAAATTGTACGATTTTCCTCGTGCATCAAGGTACGGAACGAGTGCACGAATAATGCACGATTTCGTGCACTGTTTCCGTTCAAAAGTTCATGGTAGATTTCGAAAAGGGCTCTCATGTGGTATGTCAGAAATTAGACGATTCCAACAAAAACGAAGCTCCCAAATCAAAAATAACGGATTTTTGGTCCGTATTGTCCGATTTACGGGCGAAAGAGACTATTTATGCAAATTTCGCGCACATCAAGATGTAGATCACAAAATTCTGCTATGGAAAAGTTGTGTTCAAAATAGGAGTTAGAGGGACGTTTTTCGAGAAAAACACGTTTTAAAAGTGAAATTTTCGTTGAAAACGCCCTAGGTAAATAATCGATAATCAATATTAGTGTTAAATAATGGTAGGTGTAAATGACTGATTTGGACGGAATAGCTCGTTGTAGATTAGTAGTACATGATTTTTTGGCCCGTTTGATTTCGCACGACCCTTTTATCAAGCTTTGAAGTTATGAACATCACACGTTCCGAAAATTTTTAAAATTCGGTGTGCGAGGATGCAAAATGGTGCACTCAAAAAAACTTTATCATCACATTATAACCGTACTTTTCCATTGTGCGCGCCCCTGTTAGGGCGCACACTCCCTGTGTGGAGCGCGGCAGAATTTCAGACGGGTGCATCTTCGGTGCGTTGTCGCCGTTGCTTACTGCATTGATTGCTTATTGCTGATTACGCTGACCCCACATTGCTAATAGGGAAGTAAACGCCAGCCATGCACACTTACGCGCGGCAGTTCCGCACGAATGCCTGAGTTGGTCGATCTTGATGAGCTCGTCATGTAGATAATTTTATCAAATTTCACAGAGGCATACATGATAATTTTCTCTACCGCATAATATCAAATTTGTAGAATTTGAGTCGAAACTGTTTGGTGCAGTTTGGCCTAAAGAATAAGGTACTAACATTTTTCATAGGAACTTTTACGAAAATTAAATGTTAGTTCCTTTTTTAAAAGTAAGTTCTGAGTTATATGCCGTTTATTTTATGAGAAAATGTTGAAAACTGACTGAACACGAGCATTATTAGTAAAAGTTTGCTGCCTTTTTCGTGAAAAACAATTTGCTACGCACGACTCAGACATCATAACAAAAATTTTATAACATTTTCAGATAGAAGATGTTCCAGGCAAGGAGGAGAAACAAACTTTTACTGATAACGTCACAATTGACATGAGTTACGACTCAGTTTACAGAGCGTCTCAAAATGATGAAACTGAGACATTTTGAAACAAGCTGTGTAACACGAAAACTACAAAGTTGTGGAATTTGAAAAATATACCATTCGAAAGATAAGATCTTTTTACATTGTAGTCCATCAAAAACGTACAAGTTAAAACAACTTTCTCGCTCACTTTGATTAGAAACAGAACGTTTTGATTAGCGCGTCAAATATCACGTTTGTCAAAAACTCAATAATACCACTATTATATGGAAAATTAGTTGTAACGTTTGAATAGATTTTTCAATTTAGATACGAATCAAAAAAAAGTTTTTTGAAAAATATGAATTTGGACGCATTTTATCATGAATTTGGTGTTGAATGCGGACAGCTGACCGCGGACAGCTGACAGCGGACAGCTGACAAAAAAGACATATAGCATTGTATATTATAGGTTGGGGACTAGACGCCTGCGGCGTCTAGCAGTTGTAAATCTTGTATATTACTTGTAAAATTCTATAAAACGATACTAAACATGACTATTGTCCGTTATACCAAGCCCGTGCCATGAGTTTGCAAAAAAAATGACTTTTCCTATAGTTGCTGCGCGGCCTGGCAATATATGTCATTCGGCATGCTCTTACATCTTTGTTTTCCAGGTTTTGTACGGTCACACCACACTTGAAATTTTTCTGCCGCGTCGCGTGCACACGCGCGTGGTTTGTTGAAATGTATGATTGTCTTTAGCATGAGCAGGTACAATTACATTTGTTTGCCAATTTTCGTACTGTACAACCTACTTTGAAATTTTTCTGTCGCGTCGCGTGCACGCGCGCGCGTCTTATCAGAATTTGTGGCTGTGTTTTGCATGAGCAGGTACAATTGCATTTGTATGCCAGTTTTTGTACTATAAAACCAAATTTTAAACTTTTTTTCGCGTCGCGTGCATGCTCGCGCGTTTTGTTGAAATATATAGTTGTGCTTAGCATGGGCAGGTACAATCACAGTCTTTTGCAAATTTTGGTACTGTTAAACCTAGTTTGAAATGTTTGTCGCGTCGCGTGCACGCGCGCACGTTTTGTTGAAATATATAGTTGTGCTTAGCATGAGCAGGTACAATTACATTCGTTTGCCAATTTTCGTATTGTAAAACATAATTTGAATTTTTTGTCGCGTTGCGTGCACGCGCGCGCGTTGTGGCATGATTTATATTTGTGTTCAGCATGAGCAGGTACAATTACATTCGTTTGCCAATTTTCGTATTGTAAAACATAATTTGAATTTTTTGTCGCGTTGCGTGCACGCGCGCGCGTTGTGGCATGATTCATATTTGTGTTCAGCATGAGCAGGTACAATTACATTCGTTTGCCAATTTTCGTATTGTAAAACATAATTTGAATTTTTTGTCGCGCTGCGTGCACGCGCGCGCGATTTGTCATAATTCATAATTGTGTTCAGCATGAGCAAATACGATTACATTCGTTTGCCAATTTTTGTACTGTTAAACCTAATCTGAACTTTTTTCACCGCGTCGCCTGCACGCGCGCGCGCGTTTCATTAATTAGTACATTTTGCATCCCTGTTAAATTTTAATTTATATGAAAAACATCATCGGAAAACGTTCAATATGAAGCGAGTTAGAAGCATTAACATTAACAGCCTGCGAACTAATGTAGTTGTAAGGCCTGCGAAAAAGTTTCACGTAGTTGTGAAGCCTGCGAAAAATGTTCACGTAGTTGTATGGCCTGCAAACTTATGTTATCCTGCAAAAAATGTTCACGTAGTTGTAAGGCTTGCGAACTTATGTTATCCTGCAAAAAATGATCACGTAGTTGTAAGGCCTGCGAAAAATGTTCATGTAGTTGTAAGGCCTGCGAACTTATGTTATCCTGCGAAAAATGTTCACGTAGTTGTAAGGCCTGCGAACTTATGTTATCCTGCGAAAAATGTTCACGTAGTTGTAAGGCCTGCGAAAAATGTTCACGTAGTTGTGAGGCCTGCCAACCTATGTTATCCTGCGAAAAATAATCACGTAGTTGTAAGGCCTGCCCACCTATGTTATCCTGCGAAAAATGATCACGTAGTTGTGAGGCCTGCAAAAATTGTTAACGTAGTTGTAAGGCCTGCGAACCTATGTTATCCTGCGAAAAGTGTTCACGTAGTTGTAAGGCCTGCGAGAATTGTTTACGTCGTTGTAAGGTCTGCGAACCTATGTTATCCTGCGAAAAATGTTCACGTAGTTGTAAGGTCTGCGAGAATTGTTTACGTCGTTGTAAGGTCTGCGAACTTATGTTATCCTGCGAAAAATGTTCACGTGGTTGTAAGGCCTGCCAACCTATGTTATCCTGCAAAAAATGATCACGTAGTTGTAAGGCCTGCGAACTTATGTTATCCTGCGAAAAATGTTCACGTAGTTGTAAGGCCTGCGAAAAATGTTCACGTAGTTGTGAGGCCTGCCAACCTATGTTATCCTGCAAAAAATAATCACGTAGTTGTAAGGCCTGCCCACCTATGTTATCCTGCGAAAAATGATCACGTAGTTGTGAGGCCTGCAAAAATTGTTAACGTAGTTGTAAGGCCTGCGAACCTATGTTATCCTGCGAAAAGTGTTCACGTAGTTGTAAGGCCTGCGAGAATTGTTTACGTCGTTGTAAGGTCTGCGAACCTATGTTATCCTGCGAAAAATGTTCACGTAGTTGTAAGGTCTGCGAGAATTGTTTACGTCGTTGTGAGGTCTGCGAACTTATGTTATCCTGCGAAAAATGTTCACGTGGTTGTAAGGCCTGCCAACCTATGTTATCCTGCAAAAAATGATCACGTAGTTGTAAGGCCTGCGAACTTATGTTATCCTGCGAAAAATGTTCACGTAGTTGTAAGGCCTGCGAAAAATGTTCACGTAGTTATAAGGCCCGCCAACCTATGTTATCCTGCGAAAAATGATCACGTGGTTGTAAAGCCTGCGAACTTATGTTATCCTGCGAAAAATGTTCACGTAGTTGTAAGGCCTGCAAAAAATGTTCACGTAGTTGTAAGGCCTGCGACAAAAGTTCACGTAGTTGTAAGGCCTGCCAACCTATGTTATCCTGCGAAAAAATGTTCACGTAGTTGTAAGGCCTGCCAACCTAAGTTATCCTGCGAAAAATGTTCACGTAGTTGTGAGGCTTGCAAAAATTGTTTACGTAGCTGTGAGGCTTGCCAACCTATGTTATCCTGCAAAAAATGTTCACGTAGTTGTAAAGCCTGCGAACCTATGTTATCCTGCAAAAAATGTTCACGTAGTTGTAAGGCCTGCGAAAAAGGTTCACGTAGTTCTAAGGTCTGCGAAAAAGGTTCACGTTGTTGTAAGGCCTGCAAAAAAATGTTCACGTAGTTGTAAAGCTCGCGAACCTATGTTATCTTGCGGAAAATGTTTACGTATTTGTAAGGCCTGCGAAAAATTTTCACGTTGTCGTAAGGCCTGCGAAAAATGTTCACGTAGTTGTAAGGCCTGCGAACTTATGTTATCCTGCAAAAAAATTTACGTTTTTGTAAGGCTTGCGAACCTATGTTATCTTGCGAGAAACATTCACGTAGTTGTAAGGCCTGCGAAAAAGGTTCACGTAGTTGTGAGGTGTGTGAGGCCTGCAAAAGGTGTTTACGTAAGTGTCAGGCCTGCAAAAGATGTTCACGTAAGTGTGAGGCCTGCAAAAGATTTTGACGTGAGTGTAAGGCTTGCTAACGTTTCTTAACTTGCAAAAGTGTTCACGCAAGTGTAATACCTGCACAAGATGTTCACGTAAGTGTAAAGCCTGCGAAAGATGTTCACGTAACTGTAAGGCCTGCCAACGAGTGGTGTTCTGTGAAAAATATTCACGTAATTGTGAGACCGGCCGCCATATTTCATTGAATTCAACGCGTGCAAACTCACTGTTAATAAGTTTCACCTTTTTGTAAGGCCCGCCAACCAATTTTTCGCAATTTACTGTGCCAACGGCCTGTCGAATAAAAGTTCGTAAGGCCAACCAATGTATATCGTTTATGACTTGTAAAACATCAGTTATCAATATACAAAACAGATCAGTTGGGTTTTTTGTGTCGTACAAACCACGTATGTCGTACTGATTATAATTGATAATTACGCTGACCACATTGCCAATGGCACAGTAAACGCCAGCTATGCACGTCTACATTCGGTTACGCGCCTAGTTTAACACATTTTAATTAACTTGTAATGTAGATATTGTCATGAAATTTGACAGGGAGATACATTACAGTTTTCTTTACCAGATAATATTTATCTTGTTGTATTCAAGTTGAAACTGTTTTGCGCAGTTCGGCCTAAACAATAAGATACTAACATTTTTTGTGTCAACTTTTACGAATGAAAAGTATTATTTTCTTTTTTGAAATCATTTTCTCAGTAATGTGCCGTGAAGTGTTTGATAAAATGTTGAAAACTGACTGAACACGAACATTAATGGTGAACGTTTGCCGCCTTTTTCGTGAAAAACAGCTTCCTACGCACGACTCAAAGATTATAACGAAAATTTGTTAACATTTTCAGAAAGAAGAGGTTTTATGGAAGGGGGAGAAACAAATTTTCACTGATAACGTCACAATTGGCATGAGTTACGACTCAAGTTACACGGCGTGTCAAAATGGTGAAAGGGAAAATGTTGATACACGCTCAGTAACTCGAAAACTACAGCGTTTCAGTTATCAAAAGTTATTTCATTCGAAAGAGAAGACCTTTCTACATGGTAGTCCCTCAAATTATTCTGTTATTTAATGCTTTTGGTTGCATTTTAAAAGTAACCCGGTTGCATTTGGAAAGCAACCAAACGGTCTTTACACATGCAACCTGGTTGCATTTTGGTTGCATGTGTAATTGGCCGAAAACATTTATCTTCCAGTGATGGTTTTGCGAATTTTTAGAAGAAATGGAAAGTGTTTTCTCTTGAGGAAATGTGACATGAGCCTGCCGAAGAGTTCCACGTAATTGTTTGGTCTGAAAACGTATTTTGTCAAGACCAATGCGCTCGAACGGCCTATCAAAGAGTATTACGCACTTCCAAGACCTGCTGAATGAGAGTTGTGTCTCTTCAAGAAGGACGATTATGTGGACCAATCTTGTGTCAACGGTCTTTTGAACTGCAATTGAAAAATGTATTACAGTTTAAAGGACTGAACCGTTGCGATTGGACCACATAATCGTCCTTCTTTAAACACGGATGTGGTGTTTTTATAATTGCTTATTACGCTGACCACATTGCCAATGGCACAGTAAACGCCAGCTATGCACACCTACATTTGGTAACGCGCCTAATCTTGACGGTATTGGTGAACTCGTTATGAAGATAATTCCATCAAATTTTACAGAGACATACATGATAATTTTCTCTATCAGATAATATTTTATTCGTGGTATTTGAGTCGAAACTGTTTGGTGCAGTCCGGCCTAAACAATAAGGTACTAACAAATTTTCTGTTGACTTTTACGAGTGATGAGTGTTATTTTCTTTTTTAAAATTCAGTTTTGAGTAATAGGCCGTTCAGTTTATGAAAAAATGTTGAAAACTGACTGAACACGAGCATTATTAGTGAAAAATTGCGGCCTTTTTCGTGAAAAACAGCTTCCTACGCACGACTCAAAGATTATAACAAAAATTTGTTAACATTTTCAGAAAGAAGAGGTTTTAGGGAAGGGGGAGAAATAAATTTTCACTGATAATGTCACAATTGGCATGAGTTACGACTCGAGTTACACGGCGTGTCAAAATGGTGAAACCGGAAATTTTTAAAAGAGAGCCAGTTTCTCAAAAACTACGAAGTTTAGGAATTGAGAAGTTTTTCCATTGGAAAGATGAGACCTTCTTACGTTGTAGTCCATCAAATTATTTTCATATTTAAAATGTTCTAATACTAATTTTTATAACCAAACAGAGCTGTGATTAGCGCGTCAAATACCATGCTGCCCTCGGAATCAAGTATACATTATTTACATATAAATATTATTATGATATTCGAATAGATCTGTCAATGTAGATACGAATCAAAAAAAAGTTTTCTGAAAAATATCAATTTTGAAGCCTGTTACGTTCATTTGTTGCAAATTTTATCACCCGTCAGGACACATTTGTGTGATGACACATTTGTGTCAGGACACGAAGCCGTCATGACAAAGTGTGACAATTGCATTGTATAACGCAGAGGGGATCGTTTTCCATTTTAAATTTTTAAAACGGTCAAATCTCGGTTGTATGGTGTTGAAAATTGAATATGTCTCTATTATAAGGTAAATCGAGTATGAGAAACTCATTGGTGTGCTTTAAATTGTACGATTTTCCTCGTGCATCAAGGTACGGAACGAGTGCACGAATAATGCACGATTTCGTGCACTGTTTCCGTTCAAAAGTTCATGGTAGATTTCGAAAAGGGCTCTCATGTGGTATGTCAGAAATTAGACGATTCCAACAAAAACGAAGCTCCCAAATCAAAAATAACGGATTTTTGGTCCGTATTGTCCGATTTACGGGCGAAAGAGACTATTTATGCAAATTTCGCGCACATCAAGATGTAGATCACAAAATTCTGCTATGGAAAAGTTGTGTTCAAAATAGGAGTTAGAGGGACGTTTTTCGAGAAAAACACGTTTTAAAAGTGAAATTTTCGTTGAAAACGCCCTAGGTAAATAATCGATAATCAATATTAGTGTTAAATAATGGTAGGTGTAAATGACTGATTTGGACGGAATAGCTCGTTGTAGATTAGTAGTACATGATTTTTTGGCCCGTTTGATTTCGCACGACCCTTTTATCAAGCTTTGAAGTTATGAACATCACACGTTCCGAAAATTTTTAAAATTCGGTGTGCGAGGATGCAAAATGGTGCACTCAAAAAAACTTTATCATCACATTATAACCGTACTTTTCCATTGTGCGCGCCCCTGTTAGGGCGCACACTCCCTGTGTGGAGCGCGGCAGAATTTCAGACGGGTGCATCTTCGGTGCGTTGTCGCCGTTGCTTACTGCATTGATTGCTTATTGCTGATTACGCTGACCCCACATTGCTAATAGGGAAGTAAACGCCAGCCATGCACACTTACGCGCGGCAGTTCCGCACGAATGCCTGAGTTGGTCGATCTTGATGAGCTCGTCATGTAGATAATTTTATCAAATTTCACAGAGGCATACATGATAATTTTCTCTACCGCATAATATCAAATTTGTAGAATTTGAGTCGAAACTGTTTGGTGCAGTTTGGCCTAAAGAATAAGGTACTAACATTTTTCATAGGAACTTTTACGAAAATTAAATGTTAGTTCCTTTTTTAAAAGTAAGTTCTGAGTTATATGCCGTTTATTTTATGAGAAAATGTTGAAAACTGACTGAACACGAGCATTATTAGTAAAAGTTTGCTGCCTTTTTCGTGAAAAACAATTTGCTACGCACGACTCAGACATCATAACAAAAATTTTATAACATTTTCAGATAGAAGATGTTCCAGGCAAGGAGGAGAAACAAACTTTTACTGATAACGTCACAATTGACATGAGTTACGACTCAGTTTACAGAGCGTCTCAAAATGATGAAACTGAGACATTTTGAAACAAGCTGTGTAACACGAAAACTACAAAGTTGTGGAATTTGAAAAATATACCATTCGAAAGATAAGATCTTTTTACATTGTAGTCCATCAAAAACGTACAAGTTAAAACAACTTTCTCGCTCACTTTGATTAGAAACAGAACGTTTTGATTAGCGCGTCAAATATCACGTTTGTCAAAAACTCAATAATACCACTATTATATGGAAAATTAGTTGTAACGTTTGAATAGATTTTTCAATTTAGATACGAATCAAAAAAAAGTTTTTTGAAAAATATGAATTTGGACGCATTTTATCATGAATTTGGTGTTGAATGCGGACAGCTAACCGCGGACAGCTGACAGCGGACAGCTGACAAAAAAGACATATAGCATTGTATATTATAGGTTGGGGATCGTTTTCCATTTTAAATTTTTAAAACGGTCAAATCTCGGTTGTATGGTGTTGAAAATTGAATATGTCTCTATTATAAGGTAAATCGAGTATGAGAAACTCATTGGTGTGCTTTAAATTGTACGATTTTCCTCGTGCATCAAGGTACGGAACGAGTGCACGAATAATGCACGATTTCGTGCACTGTTTCCGTTCAAAAGTTCATGGTAGATTTCGAAAAGGGCTCTCATGTGGTATGTCAGAAATTAGACGATTCCAACAAAAACGAAGCTCCCAAATCAAAAATAACGGATTTTTGGTCCGTATTGTCCGATTTACGGGCGAAAGAGACTATTTATGCAAATTTCGCGCACATCAAGATGTAGATCACAAAATTCTGCTATGGAAAAGTTGTGTTCAAAATAGGAGTTAGAGGGACGTTTTTCGAGAAAAACACGTTTTAAAAGTGAAATTTTCGTTGAAAACGCCCTAGGT
Source organism: Litoditis marina (assembly GCA_964036275.1). Lineage (NCBI taxonomy): Eukaryota > Metazoa > Nematoda > Chromadorea > Rhabditida > Rhabditidae > Litoditis > Litoditis marina. The sequence goes on from OZ038434.1 coordinate 27,960,912, forward strand.
AAATAATCGATAATCAATATTAGTGTTAAATAATGGTAGGTGTAAATGACTGATTTGGACGGAATAGCTCGTTGTAGATTAGTAGTACATGATTTTTTGGCCCGTTTGATTTCGCACGACCCTTTTATCAAGCTTTGAAGTTATGAACATCACACGTTCCGAAAATTTTTAAAATTCGGTGTGCGAGGATGCAAAATTGTGCACTCAAAAAAACTTTATCATCACATTACAACCGTACTTTTCCATTGTGCGCGCCCCTGTTAGGGCGCACACTCCCTGTGTGGAGCGCGGCAGAATTTCAGACGGGTGCATCTTCGGTGCGTTGTCGCCGTTGCTTACTGCATTGTATATAGGAGCGGGGACTAGACGCCTGCGGCGTCTAGCAGTTGTAAATCATATAGATCACTCAAAAATTTCATGAAAAATGATACCGAATAGGCCTATATTGTGTTCCTCATAGTAAACAAATTGATTTGTGTCAACGGCATGCCAAAGAACTTTACTTGAGTACAGAGCCTGCTACCAAATTTTCTTGTAACGCGTGCTGTCAACGAATTTCGCGTGGTTGCAAGGTCTGCGAACGTGTGATGTTGAAGTTAACGCGTGTGCACTTACTGCTAAAATGTTTTACGTTTTTGTAAGGCCTGCCCACGTATTTCATTGAATTTAAAACGTGCTAACTTACTGCTTAAATTTTAACGTTTTTCTGTAAAAACCTGCTCACGTATTTCGTTGAACTCAACACGGGAATTATTGTACATGCACAGCCTGACAATGTGTTATTCCCTACAACAATATTTACATAGTTGTGAGGCCTGCGAACGTATGTTTTTCTACAATAACGTCCACGTAATTGTAAGGCCTACACATATGTTCACGTATTTGTAAGGTCTGCTAACGTATGTTAGCCTGCAAAAATGTTCAAGTAGTTGTAAGGCCTGCCTACGTATGTTGTCCTAAAAGATGATCAAGTAATTGTAAAACCTGCCAAAGTGTGGTGTTCTGCACAAAATGTTCACGTAAGTACAACGACTGCCAACGTATGTTAGTCAGAAAATGTTCACGTAAGTGTAAGGCCTACAAACATGTTCACGTAATTGTAAAACCTGCTAACGTATGTTCTCCTACAAAAAATGTTTACATAGTCGTAAGGCTTGCCATCGTATGTTGTCCGAAAAATGTTCACGTAATCGTGAAACCTGCTAACGTATGTTGGCCTGCAAAAGATTTTCACGTAGCTGTAAGGCCTGCTTACGTATGTTTTTCTACAAAAACGTCACGTAGTTGTGAGGCCTACAAACATGTTCACGTAATTGTAAGGCCTGCTAACGTATATTGTTCTACAAAAACGTCTACGTAGTTGTAAGGCCTACACATACGTTCACGTAAATGTAAGACCTGCTAACGTAGGTTTTTACGAAAACGTCCACGTAATTGTAAGGCCTGCCAACGTATTTCGTTGAATTTAACACGTGTTAATTACTGCTAATATGTTTCACGTTTTTGTGAGGCCTGCCAACGTATTTCGTTGAATTTCAAACACGTGCCAACTTATTGCTAAAATATTTCACGTTTTTGTAAGATCTGCAAACGTATTTCGCTGAGGTATTAAAACATGCTTTATCGTTACAAGCTGTCAAACATTGCTGACTATGATCTGTGTTTTACATAGCAAGGATGTGGTCGTTATTATAATTGCTAATTACGCTGCCCCACAGTGCCTATGGCACAGTAAACGCCAGCTATGCACACCTACATTTGGTTACGTCAAGTTTCACGATCTTGATGGACTCTTCATGAAGATAATTCCATCAAATTTTACAGAGACATACATGATAATTTTTTCTATCAGATAATATTTTATTTGTTGTATTTGAGTCAAAACTGTTTGGTGCAGTCCGGCCTAAACAATGAGGTACTAACATTTTTCATATTGACTTTTACAAGGTATGAATATCATTTCCTTTTTTAAAAGTGAGTTCTGAGTTATATGCCGTTTATTTTATGGAAGAATGTTGAAAACTGACTGAATACGAGCATTTTTACTGAAAATTTGCGGCCTTTCTCGTGAAAAACAACTCGTTACGCACGACTCAATCATTATAACAAGAATTTGTGAATATTTTTAGAAAGAAGAGGTTCCAGGAAAGGAGGACAAACTAACTTCAACTGATAAAGTCACAATTGACATGAGTTACGACTCAGTTTACAAGGCGTGTCGAAATGGTGAAACCGGAAAATTTTAAAAGAGAGCCAGCTTCTCAAAAACCACGAAGTTTTATAATTTAGAAGTTTTTCCATTCGAAAGATGAGACCTTCTTACTTTGTAGTCCATCAAATTATTTTCATATTCAATACGTTCTAATACTAAGGTTTCTAATCATACAGAGCTTTGATTAGCGCGTCAAATGTCATTCTGATCGAAAACTCAACAAACAATGAGTTGTATTCAATTATCGTTCCAATATTCGAATAGCTCTCTTAATGTAGATACGAAACAAAAAAAAGTTTTTTGGAATATATGAATTTTTAAGCAAGTTATGGCATTTTTCCTGAAATAAAGCAACGCATCGTTGAATTCAACGACGTCGTTTGCAATTACGATTGTATATGACCCCAAGGGGAATGAGGTTTTTGAAAAACTAATTATCGATACACTGAGGGAGGCAAAAGAAAAAGTACATGGTTGGAAGGTTCATGCTGGAACAATTTTATTTTTAGTACGACACTTTTTACGAATGGCTACCTAATCCGTCGTCTTCTTACGATTAATGTTATTATCTCATCAAGGCACACACAAACTAACTTCTATTGTCGCTTTCTCCCCCATTTCTTCGATTTTTCATGACAAAAATTGAGGAGAAAGAACTGACTTTGCAGTTTTGCGCTCGAATATGAAAGTGTCACACTTGCGTTTGATTTTTTGTTTATGATGTTCACGAACACTACCAACAAATACAATCGTGAAGCGAAAATGTCCCAGATCGGAGAGAAAAATTCAAATTATCACCTCGCAATGATAATTGGTATAGTTGAAACTTTGATTGTGTTTGATAAGAAGAATGAAGTTTGCGAGTATTGATTTGTTTTGTGGAAACAGGCACAGTTTCTCATCATATTTTGCGCTCATCATGTTTGAGCGGCTGTACTCAATGTTTTACCGATGGAACTCGCGTAGTTCTTAAGGTCAGCTTGGCTTTCCAATACGATCAAAATTTGAATGGAAAAACTTGACGCTCTGAAACAATGTGTCTACCAGATTTGCGACCAAAGTCGAAAAATCTGGTAAATTTGCAACCATGACCGTTTTGTCTAGCAAATTTGCAACCACACCGAGAATGCGCCTGCGCTGGGTTACCTGGCGCACTCAATTCACTGGCGCAAGCGTTGTTTTTAAAGACGCCGCCACTTTTCAAAAATTTAATTCAATTATGTTTATTATTGTTTTATTGTGTCACATCATGTAGTTTCAATTCATAATTTGAACTATAATGTTGTAGTGGGGTCGAGCAATCTTTTATAGTAATTGTGTTGTCCCTTCATTTGAAATTGAAAAAATCGTTGGTTATTTACGTTTTTGGATAAATTTTACACAAATTTTAAATTAAAGTGATTAATTAAAATATTAAAAAGGTTTTCCGATTGTATACTGTGCACATAATTGAAATTGTCCAATAAACATTCAGTTTTGGCTTTTACTACATAGGGTGTTTTTACTTTTTTCTAGGAATGTTTTGCCTTTCTCAAAAATAGTCAAACTTTGTGAATTTACATCAGAACCATCGTTTCATTCTAGCTTGAACGAACGCATTTTGTAACAATTTTTCAGTCAGCTGTTCTCTAAATGTAGACATTATGTAATGAGCTGATTTCCTACATAACCTGCTGTATTTTATTTTTCTCTTGAACTTTTTTGTCATGTTTTTCTTGTTCTAGGTTGTTTTCGGGTACAGTCTGCCGTGCATGCCGCAAGACGGATTCCCATGTCGAGTGTCAGCGAGGTTTCGCCCTGAAGCTGAAAGCTAATCATTTATGATTCGTCTATTGTCTGGTATCCATCGTTTGGAAGGGTCCTCAATATTCTCTTAAAAGGAAAAGGTTGGTTCTACTGTCTAGTATATTTTCTCACAAAAGGGATTCTTTAAGATAAAAATGGCTCGTTTAGCCAAAACTGGCGCTAACGTGTGCGTTTCAAACATCTGGTCTGACTGTCGAAAACAATCAGTTTTATTGTCTTTTCAATTTTTAAAATACATTAACAATATTCTTAGCTATGAATAAATTGTCCTCCGCTATAAGTTTATGTTGTTGAGCTTGCCTAAGAAGGGACTTTCTGCAGTGGGGGGGACTTTCCGGGACTTTCCGTCAGAAATAAGAAGGGACTTTCCGTCAGAAAATAATCCGTTTTCAGATTTAAACCCGTGAAAATTTAGTGTTTTTTTCATAAAAAGTAGAGCGATTTGCATCTTTTAGCCTAAAAAGTAGTCTGTTTTTCGAATTGTTCTGACTATTCGGACAACCTTGCTGGTGTATGCTCTTAACTCGCAAACTAGCAATTATGACGGACATGCCTGGACATATTACATTTTTGTTGAGAACCGGAAACCAACGTTGCGTTACTTCGTACACGGTACACGCTCTCCCAACTTCTTGATGGCACGCATGGTCAGGCTTGGTTGTTAGTGCTGTTCTTCAGGAACGAATCTTTTGAGATACCTCAAATCTAGTAATTAGTCGCCTACTGTGCTGATCATGATCTCACAACCTAAACTACGTTGTGACATATGCGTATGCCTATTAATTCCAGGCTACACGGCACGAAGGTAGACTTCAGAATGGTGAGAGTTGAGATTTTCCTGATTTTCGTCGCTTCACTGCGCTCTGCGCAGCTGCAGGCCTTCAGTGAGAGAAGTAAACGTGAGTGTTTTATAGTTGTGTTCTATCCCATTGCCTCGGTGTTATATACAATATACTGTACACTCAAATCATTATTGCTGAAGATTAATCAAGCGTTTTCTAGATGGGTTGGGCCGCGGCCGACAGTAATTGACACACTCATTGATGCGTTCGACGCGTAAAGTTTGACTATTTTACAAATAGGACTCTGTTTTTCGATCTAAGCATGTGTACGCTTATGATTTCAGTTCAATAAATGACTAATGTTCTCGAACTAGTTTCACACGCGTTTCACACGCGACCGCTACAGTCATTACTCCGAAACTGTTTGAAACGCGACAAACGAGAAAAATAGTCAGTTTTGTAGGGGTGTGAAGTGTGATACCCTTTTTTAGGGTTACGTACGTTCATTTTAGTTGCACTGTCATGGAACTATTTTATCTATGATAAGAGGCCCTTGGCGGTGAATGCACTGGCCAATCACACATGTAAAGGTACTAAGTAAAAGTGAGCCTAGTGGGAAAGAGTGTAGTTCCTATGTATATCCTCTTCCTTCTTCCTCTATCTCTCTCTCTCTTTCTGCCCACCTTTATATCTTCATCTTCTCCTCTCTTTCCCTCTCTCCCTCATCTCTCTTACTTGCTCTTCACTGTGTCTGAACTGGTGGTTCACTACATAATTTTGGTTCATGGTTGTTTTTGACGTGTTTTAATATGTAAGTGAGTTCTCATTGCTGATTTCAATAAGTGGAATAGTGGATGCCACTTCACGTCCTGTGTTTTTTTAACTGTGGTTTTTACAGATGATCTCGAAAAAGGCGGACTTGGACTTCTGTGACAAGATGCCACTTCAGGATTCTTACCTCGTCTTTGTTTCTCTGGTGGAATTTCTTCAGACTACTTGTTGGTAATTTTCGTGAATATCGTTATATTTTTCAAAGTTCATTTAGTTCCTTCCTTCCTTCAAAAGAGAAATGGACCTTTCTCACCGAAAACAAGAAAATTAGTCTATTTTAGGCACATCTCACGTTCCCTAAACAATTACTCCGTTCTGAAGTATATTCAGTGTGTACCTTACGTGTTCAATTATGAACCTTGATGTTTTGTTTGTATAGTGTTTGAGATTCTTCCCCACCATGCGAGACTACTCTCTGCTTCCTATACCTATTCCATTCCACTTTTTGTTAATTGATTCATGTGTCTCAGACAAGTTTTTGGTTTTTGCGAAAGTCACAACCTATTCAAATTACTCTGTTTACCGGTTACCAAGTTACCATTGTCATTTTTCTTAATCATATTCGTAAAAATTGTTGATATTAGCTTTTTTTGATCTTTTTGTGTCATTTTTAGTTAATTATTCATTTCTCGCAAGATTCTCAATAATTTCCGACATGAATATTATTGTTGTTGTTTGTGAATAAATATGTTGTTTTTATGGTTTTCTAAAATATAATTGGTTTCAAAAAGTGCGACAAGTTTTCTGGTAGATTTCAATTACCACGCGTCATTGATTTGCTGGTAGATTTGCGACCTCCTATTTGCTGGCAGATTTGCCAGGAAAAATGATACCAAAACGCAATGTATCAATTTGTCATGGTGTTTTGCCTGCAAATCTGGTAGACACATTGTTTCAGAGCGAATGCGTCAATTTATTGTTAGACCAAATCTTCTTCTCCTCGGCGCGAGATAGTTTAAACTGAAAGTTGTATTACGTTGAATGTAGAAAAATAGTAACTGCAAACCAAATATCAATGTAGATGAATGAACAAATATATAAGTACCCTTTTTCACATCCTAACACATTCAGATTCATTATTCTATTTATGTTTGCATTAATGCGTGCCTGTATACAATAAGCCAACTTAAAAATGTTAATGGAAATATTTGCACTACCTGTTCATTTGTCGATTTTGAACTCCATTCTTCAATAGGATGCTCAAATAAAACTCACATGTTCAATAGAATAATACTTCTCTAAGGTGTTTGAATTAGCCATAAAGTTTTCAGTCTGTAAACAATCGAACTTGGCCGTTTGCTGACAGCACCAAGCTATCACCTCTTTAATGCGAGAGAGAAGTTGTCTGTTTTGACAGGTCTCGAGGATAATCGCAATCAGGAATATCATTATAGATGGGGAGAGTATGTCGTTTTGAAACATCTAAATCTCATGAAATTTGTTAAACCTATACCAATAGTTCAATGAAACTGCGGTTCACATCATCTACATGAAGTGATCCACAGTTTTATTGAACATGCAATGTGAACTATTCGATCATAATTGTATATTGCATCAATAACCCCAACCTGGCTGGTTCTTACATTTGTGACCAAGCACAAATGCACCGAACACACGACAATTAACAAATAGAAAAAAAATCGGTCCAGAATACGAAATCCCATGCCGGAAACTGAAATTTCTCGAATGTAACTGTCAAAGTGAAGTGAGATTCAGATCTAAAGGGGTCTGGGAATAATTGAGTGACAACACCATATATATCCGCGTCCATGTTGAGCTTTTTCGGTGATAATCAAGAGTTGCTCTCATCCTTTAGAAGCCATATTGCGAGTATTGTAACAACTTACAACGTGTTGCATACAAGTTGGTTACAGGCCCCGTTTCTCGGCGCTATCTATTTTTCCGGGAGTTGAGGCTACTGCGCTACGAGTGCGTTGCGAAGCCGGCCGTGGCGGGACGGGGCGCCGCGGTAAATCACAACTATCCCGCAACGCCCCGCCTCGCTCAAAAAAGATCCTAGATATTTATTTTTCCTCAAGACTTTCTTAAGAAACTCCAACAAAACAGTGTCGTTATTCTCGAACATGAAGATCGGGGCAGATCAATGTTTAACCTATACTGATCTTCTTCTTCTTCACTATCCTAAGTTCGAACACAACACCTTTAGCATAGACATTCATTACAAAACCAATCGACTGAACAAAACACAACAAATGAGGAATACAAAAATTGATCTGGAAGCCAAGGCCAAACCCGATGGAAAAAGCTCCGCCTTCGTCTGTGACGACATTCCCGCCTGAGAAATGAAAGAATCCTATAGAACTCATATTTGTTCGGAGTTTCATAGTGGTGGATACGTTGAAATACACCTCATTTTTCGAATGCATTTTTCGAAAGAGCTTGGGAATATGAGTTCTCTGACTATGCGGTTGATTAAAAGATGGCGGTGACATTGTAACAACTACGACATGATTACAAACAATCTTCACCGAAAAAGAAACACAGTCCCTGGTTGGGCACAATGGTGAAATGTGCACGTAGGCACGACAATAGTAACATCTTATTGTTACACGCCCGCTGGCTACAGCGCACGTAGTGATGTCTGCGTGTGCGTTTTTTGCGCAGAAAACACAGACTCCAAGCGCGTTCATTCGCGGGTTCATTGGTACGTTCCGCACTCCCCATAATGATAGTCGCCTGCACAGCTAATACCTAATACATTCAACGCGTTTTGTATGGGTATGGCTCGAGAACTCCAGTTGAGGTTCCTTCTCTGCCTGGGATTGAACAATCTGCTCAATTCGACCTTCTATTTGTGCGATCTTTTCCGACATCGAAGGCGTCCCCTAAACGAAAATATGTTTGTAATTCAAGGCAGTATTGATTTCTGGGCTCGATAGTTTATATTAAAACTATTCGTCAATCCACCGCCCACCAAAAAAATTAGTTAGGAATAAGTTAAATGTACTGAAAAAAAATCCTGTTGTAGACAGGAATACTCATAAATATAACACGAGGGCTGAGAACTGAGAGCCCAGATGGTAATAATTGACGTGATTATTCATTTAATAATAAGTCATTATCCATGTAGAAATACATAAACAACAATTAAATCAAGATTACGTACGTGATGTATAGATTTTAACAGGAAATAGAAAATATGAAAAACCTATTTTCAGAACTTAAAATGGAACGAATGATTATGAGCATCTGGGTAGAATTATTGTAGCGGGAACTGTGGCGTTAGACATGATAACGGAAACCGTAAACATCAAAGTACGACTGAGATATGGCTTCAGCAATGGTTGGGTCAGTTGAGCACACAGACCGGAAATACGCATACCTATCTCTAATAGAAACACCATTCTCATACATCTCATTAAGAGCGACAACAGTATCCGGAATTTTCCGGTTAAACACAAAGTCAGGAGGGACTATGCAACCGGCAGGTGATTTAGCCACCAGGGAAAACAATTTCGGACTGAGTACAGATGAATCAGTTGTAGAGGAAGAAAGCACAGGCAAATCAGCAGGAGCAACCGAGTTAGGAGTGTCAACCGGAACTGTTTCGACTACATTAGGCTCTACGGTTGTAGAGGGTAAAGCCAATGATTGGGACAATTCAGGAAGTGGAGAAACATCAGCAATTGGCGAAACGGAAATATTATCTCTGGATTGTTCAATTACCTCCATTTCGGTTTGGAGGTTGGCATCAGCGATAATAGGAATTGTAGTTTGGTCGGTGACCTCAGCTCGGGCGGCGTCTCGTTTCGATTGTCTGGCGAGGAATCCGGCCTTTCGCTGTTCCGGGGTTTCGAACTTTCGCACATGAAAAGTTGACATAGAATCTCCGGATTTCATAGCAGTAGAAAGATCAATTAGACGAGGAAACGGAATACCATGTTTGACAGAAACTTTGAGTGGGCGAGGTAAACCATCTTGACGAGGCTTACCTAAACGGTGTAGAATGGAGATATTAGATGGAGAAACGGACACCAAATTGAGAATCGCATGCACCTTTTTCTTTGTTGAAGAATCCTCTGGTAGGCCATAAATAGTGATACAACGACGATCATGGAGACGGTGGAGTTCAGATTGAATAATGGTGGGCAGGGAATAGGTTAGATGGTCGATTTTGGCGTTGAGTGATTTGATTTCACTCAAAATGGTGGAAAAATGGGTTCGAGATGGTACCATTTTTGGACGAGGCGATGGCATATTAATCAATCGAGAGGGGTCACCTCACACGACCGAGACAAGAGGTGGAATGATTTCCAATCATACCGTATAGTCGTCGCCAACCGAAAGACGGGTGGGTACTGTATATTTCACTTTCTGCTGTGTAAGCACACAAGTCTTCGATTCCAAAGCTAGCAGGTTATGTGCAGTAATAGCGCAGTGGCTAGCGCCCTGCTACGAATCTTTTGCTCGCAGGTTCGATTCCGGCGAGCGACAGAAATTCACGAGTTTGGCAGTCACTACAGCTACGGCAGAACAAAAGACGGTCTGTATTGAATAACAATTCGAAGTAAACAAGTACAACTTTTGTGTACCAACCTTCTGTTTGATAATTGTAGTCTTCGAACGTTTGATCTGAGACGTCTGTGAACTCATAGATCCTTGTGGAATGGATTCCTAAGAGAGTATAGACTATATAAAGTATATTCTGGAATCCTAAACGGACATAAGAACCAAGATTGTTAACTGAAAGGTACATAACTGTACAATAAAGAATATAATGACCATTATTTTTGGAACACGAATGTGGTCACATACACATACTGAAATTGTGATAACGTTCCAATCAAAAGCGAATGAATGCATCGTGCAAATTCATCATAATGAATCGCGAATCGAATGAAGGAAACATAAAATAGCGAAACCATGTCTACGTGGTAGAATAGAGATAATATATACTCTGAGCTCTTGTTTGCATTTCACGCAGAATATTTTCGAATGTTGTAAGATCTGGAGGTTGAGCAGCCGCTCCCTAAAATGGGCCGGGTGGTGGTGAAGCACTCGCCGGAGGAACTGGGATCGGGGCTGGTCTGGGTAGCTTGGGAGGCCTCGGAGGCTGGGGCAGTTTTGCTACTGGGGCACTGTGGTCAGTCTCCATCTGATCGCTCACAGAATGTCCTCAAAAACATTATTAACACGAGATATGAAATTCTCAGCGACAAAAAAGAAGTCGCATATGTTCGTGAATTAGAATTAGAGAAAGATCTGCTTCGAAGAGAAATAGGCAATAAGAGGAATGTGGAAGGTGCAGACACTCGATTCTTATCTAAGCGTTACTTAGTTCGATACTGATACTAAATTGTTTCATTCGCAAACTCATACAACTGCGTATCTTGTGTACCTCCCAGTCAAAAAAGAAGATTAGAAAAAAACAGTGATTCTGTTCGTCTGATTGATATCGAAGAGGACTATGCCAATTTGGCCAGAATTTCAAGAAGTTGAACATTTGTTCGTGTAGGCAGTTGTTCCTTTGTTTTCACTGTTTACCGGCGTTGACCCTTGCCCGAGTAAATTCACAGTGCCCATAACAGATGTGGTTTGCACAGACAGCCACATTTGCACGCAAGTACACTCTGTTATTTTGAAGATCAGTACAATCACATCAGAAGTTTGCGGTCATTTGAAGGATACTAACATCCTCATGAGAGAAATTGAATTCCAACTACGGACAATCAATTTTCACTGGTCGGTTTTTTTTTTAAATTTGATATAACTTTTTTAAACATGTAGCAAACCGGTAACTTACACGGTATTTCTGCGACCCAACATGGACAGAATTGTCAAAAAGTTGTCTATGGAAGTTACAAACTTCGCAGTCGATCCGTATCCTATTCTCACATCACAGTTCCTCACAGATGGCAAAAACACTGTGATATTAGACAAAGCAAGTTTCAGTTTCAACTCATCCGTGTTTTTTTCACGTACCCGGTTGTATCATGATAGTTATAAGTTTTGTTCTGTGAGGAATTTATGTTTTGTAAAAATAAAACGGTAAAAAGGTGTTCGATACGGTATTTTATAATAAACCGCAAATTCAGTATATCTACATGAGAATTGCATATTGTTTATTCAAGAAATCATCATCGTGTTCTTATGCGTGAATTCTGGTAAAAGTATGTCATTCAAATAGCGATCGATGTTCTTCAATATGTGTGCTGTTCACTAAGCGAAGAGGAGTCCAACTAGTAGGCCAAAAGTCATTTGGTTCAAGCGAAAATTCTATTCCTCCTAATTTTAAAAACTCCACATTAAAGTAGACTTCTTGTCCTCTTGATAAATAGGCAATCCACCAGCCGTATGTGGACACAGAAGCTGAAAATATGGGTGTCATGGACTGATTCAATTTAATCACACTGCATCTTCAATTGATACATTTCTCGGCTTCGTTCAGTCGTGAAGCATAGATAACACAGTCAACATTACGTTCATGACAGTCAAAACAACATAATTAAGTTAAGGTTGGTAAAAACGTCCAATGGTGATTCAAGCTATTCACGAGAAAAATCTAACATTTAGCTAATTACGAGAGAATATTCACATCACAAACACTACTACATATTACCTGTCAGAAGTACTCTATCACAGAATTGTTTACTGAATTCCCATTCGGCATTGGATGGCGAAAACTTGGTTGAGTTGGCGATGAAAACGTTGGAGAAGTGGCTGAACTGTTCGGATGACCATGTAGCGTTGTCGCTCATCACATAAACATCAGCATTCTCAAAATCACCTAAAATAATAGTTTTTCGCGAATGAGACAGGAGAATCTGTGAGAAAGAGAGATCCTGTTTTATTGACTCACTACATACTTAATTAGTTTGAGAAAAACACTTTATACCTAGTACTATTTCGTTGAGGTATCTGAGAGACCAAACTTTATATTCGCTATCTGTCAAAAGCATGAAAATATATTTGCTGGAAACCGTTAACTAGGTTCACAACTAAACATGTATGATGTTACCCGTTATTTGTGGTCTGATGCACTGTGTTACACCTTTTTCAGTTTATGATTGTACTTCCCACTTCCGTGACATATATTATGTATACATCGTGTTACTGTACTCGTTACTGCATTGTGTTCATATTTCATTCTGTGACTGTATTCTCGAATGTTGTGTCTCAACTTCTGATTTCTTCCTACTTTTTCAATCCTATTTTTACATACCCATGTTCCGCTGTCTATAAACCTCGGCATGTTGTAGTATATTGTTGGGTTTGTTTTCTGAACCAAGCCTGGAAGAGGCATCAACAAGCAAATTGCAATACTAAAATAAACCATCAATACCACCTCGAGTTCGGTTCAGAAAACAGACCCAACAATATATTTTCACATATTTTTCACGCTCTCATTTTCATAATAAATCATCATCAATCCGAAAAAGTACATTATTCTTCAGAATTTATGTTTCTGTTGCTCAACTACACTGCACACTGTTTCAGCAGTGGATGTATTTGCAGGACAATTTGATAAAGTATAGAAAATGTTTTGTATGAGCATCTTTTTTTTGCGATTTCCATAACCCTGATACTAACGTGAAAGAAAATTTTTTCACCCCCTTGAAAAGTGTTAAAATTGAACTATAACCATACCTTTCAATATATGTCGTAATGCCAATTTAGAAAATTCTGGATTGGATGGTAGAATGGACCCTGTGTTGATGAAATCGCCCCTTCGACAGTGAACACACACACTAAACAAGGAGCTCATATTATATGCACGAAACAGTCTGAATCTATTTCAATCCAACGAAATCGAGTTTACGGTAGTCAGCGGAGACAGAACGGGCAACAAAATAGTTAACAGCGTACACAAAAATTGGAACAACGATATTAACAGTAGCTTGTGTCACCGTGCACATAAGGCAGTTGATAGCGTTGAAATAACAAAAACCATCTCAAAGAACTTTAAAGGCTCACTGTTTGGTTTGCTTGCTGCAAGATGAAAATTGTTAGTAGAATATTGATCAGAGCTTCGTCGTTTTTTCGCTATCAGTCAACAAATTCACTAGCAGCCTACATTCAAGCAAAGCTGCCTGTTTTTAGGTAAATGGCACTGATGATGGAATAACTTGGTGGCTATAGCTAATCCAGACCTACGTTGAATAGATTGAGATTCAACTCACTTCTTTTTCTCCTCGCGTCGTTTTACTGACGGGAACAATTTGTTTTTAGCGAAGTCTCGAACATTTCTTGTCCCACTAACAAGTCTCACAACATCGTCTCTTGCAAAAACCTTCAGGTATCTCCAACCCTGAACCCTTACAGTCCGATTAATGAAAAGTGTAATCAAAACTCTTTGTTCGGTAATGAAAAGTTGAAAACTATGCAGGAGAGTGAAAAAAGAGAGAAAACAGAGATAAAACCAATATAGAGAGAAAAGGGTGGATTCACCTGGGTATAAAATGTTTTTATTCGAACAGTGTCATCTGATGTATTCAGAACAGTATCAAGAAAATTGTGGTCATAGGCGCAGCATTTAGTATGTGAGACTACTACTTTTCGGAAACAGCGACATCTTGCCTAAAAAATGAAGATTATTCCAATTAATGATCCATGAAGTAAGATGAAATAGGACCAACATTTGTTTTGTGTTCCTCCAGATATTTTTTGATAACTGGAAACATCGGGAGTATTTCATCCGCCCTCTCCATAGTGGCGAGATGAGTTATAACCGGTTTTCTGGAATTTTCAATTTAGAAACGAAACATAACGTGGATATGATCATAGTTGATGCTTCGTCATGATTTGCGCCGTTGCATCTGTATAAATGACTCTTTCGATGTTCGTTTCAAACGTCATACAAGAGTAAACTGACAGTGAAATCTAAGCTGGTTTTTTTCATCGTTTTCTACGCTCGTTTTAGCCACATCATTATGCTTAAAATAATTTAATGTTTGTTTGCGAATATTGGCGAAAAATTCATTTCAGCTCGCGCACATATTACTGCATCGAACATAATAACGCTAAGGTATATTATAAATTATAACGCTAGGATTATATAAACGCTATGTTATGATTCTCTATGCTCATCTGCATCTTATCTAAACATTTTCTATTTCAATCTCTCAATTACATAATTTCTCATTATTGCGATGCAAGTTTATGTTCAGTGATTTGTGATCATATTCCGTCCTAATTTGTTCCTGATACATATGGATAACTCATGTTAGTCTTCATTTCATTCGAGTGACACAGAAATAGAAATGATGACAATCTACATCAGGAAATTAGTTGAAGTCATTTGTATTGTTAATTGAAAGAATACTGTAATGTATGTAATCAATGTAATTGAATGTCTCTTGCGTTTTGAAGTGTCACCTCGTCAAAAAATATACTACCTTTTTGTTTGACGAGCAAGAGCAATAAAACTCAGTAATTCAAAAACGACATTGCCCATTCCCGCGTTATGACTTGTTCCTGGAAAATAGAATACAAAGGTGTGATAGGCAGTCACACAAAATGCATGGAAAATGGTGGCATGTGGAAAAGTATTGAACTTTGTAATGGTAAAGTAAAAATGGTACTGGAAGTTCGAACTTTTTCGAATGTGAGCCCCATTCTGATATTATCTTAGTTTTTAGTCTTTATTTTCCGAATGAACATGATATTTGCCCGGCTAGATCTTATTTAAAAAAATTTCACTAACTAGAAATTGAAACCTGAAATCTCAAAAATCCGACACATTTCGAACGTTAACTACCTTGTTGTGAATTGTGTATCTATACAAAACACAAATTGAGTAAGCACTAACATATTTTCGAACAAAAACCTACCCCAAAATATTCCGTTCAAGCACCTATCAAAAGGTTTCTCTGATGTAACCACATTCCAGTCGCAAATATTGTCATTCAATTGAAAACTGCTGAAAGATCTGACTCAAATTTGAAAAAAGACGGTTTCCAATTGTGAAAACTATAGAGGTAAATTCAAAACACTCCACACTGGTTTCGCACTTCTCAATAATGTTCCAAATTTCAATTAAATAATATTTATAGTTAAATACTCCCAATAAAAATGTGTAGATTGAATGACACCAAGTTGAGTATTTGATCCAGTGATCTTAAATCCATAGACAACTGTTAAGGAATATTATTCCTATCATACCTTGAGAACACTGTCCAAAGAAAAATAGATACTTGAACTAGGATAAAACCCATTATTGCACGTTGTATAGTGTACCATCGCATTCTGAATAAAATTATTTACCCATTAGAAAAAATCGCATCGAATGAACTTTGACCCGGAAACCCGAAAAACCCGAACCCGAAAAAGTTCGAATACATGAATTATTTGTATAAAGAGTGTGAAGGAAAAGCTCCCACCCCCTCAAATGCTAATAGTCTTAACCTTCTTTTCTATATTTTCGAAAGAACTAAGTAAGGAATAGATAGGAAATAAGAGAATTGGAATCAAGTCATTGCTTAATCAACGTTCTCGTAAACCCAACAAACAAAACTTCGTTGAAGTACATAAGGCTGCCTTCAGATTTTTTGCGCGATACGTAGATACACGATACATGCGCACTCTGATTATGTGTATCGATTGCGTTTTTGTAGCCTCAGCAGATACAATAGTGCTTTTTGTGACAATTTTTTAATTGATAGAATGCCCCCCTCCCTCCGCAAAACAGATTGGGATCTACAAACGTGGTTGTTTCTCGCGCGAGACGCGCGCAGAAAGTATGCAGATTTCGCGATTCAACATTCAACATTTATTTAGTTCACTTCATATAGTTTCGAGATGGTGTTCTTTGACTGCTCTCCAGATGTATTCATCTCTGCATACTCGAAAAATTTCTTCGCTATGGACATTGGGTGGCCGCACTCAGATTTGCATGAAATTCAGAAAATGCGAATTTGAGTAAAATTTGAGAACTGTAGTTATCGATCATGCTGACTGTGAATGTGAATATCAATATTTATACCATGCACGCGACGCGTGCACGCGCAATCCAAAAACCTATAGAATTGAATGAAACTCGGGAACTAGATTAATCGATCAGACTGAAGCACGTGCGCGCAGCACGCGATACGACAAAAAAATTACCTTATGTGTATGATGACACATTTCTGGCATCAGAAGTAGTAGGCCATGCTGATTACGAATTCGGACATGACATTGAAAATAGTGGGAATACGCGGGTTCATGTAGCTTTTTTTCCGAAAATGTTCTCGGGCTAGAATCATGGGGGGCAGTGTGATTCATCCCCACTTATCGATTTCGACATCTTTGTCGCGTCACATACGCGCGCTAGTTATGTCAAATGCAATTTGACATATATATTCATGATCAGCATGACCGTCTCTCCTACTTTCCCAAGTTTCATACAAATAAACTCTTTCTGATATTTTTGCCGCGTCGCGACGTCGCGTGCGTTCGCTTCGCGTGTGTGAAATTGTATATGACGTGGGCAAATGAACGGTCATCAGCGTGTTCGTTTTCTTCGATTCTCAAAATTTTATCAAAATCCATTCATTCTGCATTTTGTCGTGCGCGCGTGCGGCGCATGCGCGCTTCGCGTGCGATGAGATGAGAATCGAAGGATACCTTTAGAAATAGTGGGTGCAAAGTTTATGAATTTATGTCTCTCGCCGGAATCGAATCTGCAAGCAAAAGTTTCGTAGCAGGGCGGTACCCACCACGCTATTTGAGCACATAACCGCAAAGTTTTGGTGTCGAAGACATGAGTGCGTACACAGCGGAAAGTGAATTGTACAGCACCCTCCCGACTTTCGGTTGGCGGCGACCATATCTGGGTAATCAGAAAATTAATATTATGGGGAGTTATTTTTGAATTAGAAACTATCGAAGTCAAACAAAAATGAATCCTGGAACGTTCATACTTTTCTGATCGGCGCCGGGATATGAATACAGAATGTGAAGATACAAATATTTCTAAATTGAATCGTGTATCTGTATCTTGTATTGCACATGAATAGCCTATAAACAGCGTTACAATTTCGGTTAATAAGCTGTGTCACGGAAACCAGAATAAATCCTTGGTTCCGAGCAGCGGTCATTGGTCAAAAAATGAAGGAAGCGCATTACCACCTGTAAGGTGAAGATGAGATTCCCTTCACTGGCATTTTTTGTTTTCGTTCGATTACCATTGTTTTGGAACCAGAATCTCTACATCTCTACTCTCTCTAAACACAAATGCTTTTCCAATATCTACATAATTCATTCATGCTACCAAATAGCGTAACAATAGCACACCCCGCACACTTCAAGCGACGACAAGTGGCTCTCTTAACGGTGTTAAGTATTTTCCTGTCAATTTATGCATACCAAAAACATTACATATAATAATAATAGTAATAATGATAATAATAGACTTCATACGGTAAAAGATGTAAGTTTACGGTCAACTGGTTTTTTTCCCAGAACTTCTCCGTACTGTTTGTGATTCGTGGAGTTGAAGCAGAACACTGTATGTGCTTCTGATGTGCTTCCCAGATAATAATAATAATTTCCCCAACTATCGTGGGTTTTTACGCCACTGCGGTCTCTATGAAACTGTGTTTTTGCATTTTTTCTGCAAGACGCCCAAATAGATTGAAAGGAATTTTTCGGCGCCGCTGCTCTTATCTTCATGCAATACCAGGCCGCATATTTATTTTCTCTTTATCTCTTCGCTAAGTTTGTAATAGGGAATAAAAACATTCAGCGACTCCTTTGAAAGGATTCATTTATAATCGACTAGCGAACAAAACATACTCTCTGTTCTCATTTAAAGGGACCATTCATACAGAATTTAGAAAAAAATAAACATTTTCAACAAACTACTTTCATATTGTATTGGTGACCGCTCACAGTTACAACAAAAATAAAATATCAATTCGGTGTTTTTATAGGGCGAAGCATAACTACGATTACTGTGCCGCAAAACTTTTAATCGAATGGTGAGCTCTGTTTTAGTAAACAGAACCAGTGACTCGATCAAAAAAAAAACTTGGAATAAACACGTTTTGCGAACATAATGATAATAATGATAATAATGTTTATCAGTATAATAATAGACCAATATGAAATCACGAAATGTAAACTATTCAAACTGACATTTGAGAAAACAAAAGAAAAACAGGTACATGAAGAAAGTTGCTAATAGCATTTGTTGTTGATGTCATTGTGCGCGTTTCCATAAAAAAACATAATGTGTGCGTTTCCATAAAGATGTCGTACGTGCCGGCGCGTATGCAAAGTCGCTAAAGGCAAATTATCGGGAAAACGAGCTGGGAAGTTAACCTTAAAAATTATTGTTTTGCTTATTGTTTTTTTTTTGTTTTCGGTTTGTTCATAACTGAAATCACAGAAGTAAAGAGAGATAATCCCTTCGAACATGACTCTGAAGTGGATAATCCGGTTGACGTGTAGACTGATATTTTGCAAAAATGGTTGGTACTATTCGAACTACAGAACGAAAGTATGCATTACAGTATGTTCATTACTTTCATCACCTACTATAATCGTAAACGTTCCGGTTGAAAGTCCCAACTTGGTTGCTCCCGCTGATTTTCCTGTGCCTTCCCTCCCAGTCTAAAATTGGTTTTTTTTCTGGTGGCTACAAACCACCTGCTTTTCTAGTTCCTTCTGACTTTGTGTTTGACCGTGAAGTTCCGGATACTGTTGTCACTCTAAATGATATGAATGAGAATGGTGTTTCCATTAGAGATAGGTATGAGTATTTCCGCTCTGTGTCTTCAACTGACCCAACCATTGCTGAAGCCATCCATATCTCAATCGCAATATAATTTACGGTTTCCGTTACCATGTCGAACGCCACAGTTTCCGCTACAATAATTTGAGGTGCTTATAATTATTTGTTCTATTTTAATTCTGAAAATAGGATTTTTATGTATTGTTTTGTTGAAACCCATTCAAATTAATTGTGGTTGATGTAAGTAAACTACATGAATAATGAATCATTATTATTAATATCATTAAAATGCTCTGAATGATGCTATGCTGGTATTCACTAGCTGTGTTGGACTGTTGATGCATACACAAATAATTCGTGGTAATGACCTCATTTCTTTTCCTCAGGCACCAAACCATTTTCAATTGTTGCTCTAATTGTCATCTGATTCTTGATCTGTTGACACTTGGTCACTGGTTGGCCCTCGGTGACTTGGCTGATTTTCGTTGGTGGTATTCAAGAGGCAACACGTTGGTGTTGCACTTCTAGTCTCACGTTAAGTCATATAACTTGAAGAACACACACATCTATAATTGCAAAGCGTAAATGGAAGATTAGAGTCATGAAGTGTAGATCAGAGTCATGATCACATGATTATGTACGGTTGGTGTTGATCAAACATAACTGTGTTTGTACTGTATTAATTCCTTGTTTTCAATTATTCTGAGTATTTTATTTATAGTGACAATAACGGCCAATTTGAGATGTGTAGTCTTGTATTGAACTTTCAACTCTGTTATGAACGAATATTGTTGAGAACAACTCTTGAAAATGAAACGAGTTTTCACATTCTTTATTTTGAAGAGGGGAAGTGCGAACATTTTTGACAAACGATCAGCGCAACGTGTTTCATTTTTACTTAATTCATTTTTTCGTCGTTTCTTTTGTAAAAGCTCGGTCAAAAACTGTCTAACGAAAATAAAACTATTTCTGTATTCAATATGTACCACGAGTCAGACACAAACAATATAAGAACAGCGTAACAATGTTTAGCATTCGAATTCTGTTTTTTGATAAGCACACAAAACCGACTGTTCGTGGAAATGAAAATGTAAAAAATTCTTTTAAAAACGAAACACTCAAAAATATCAAAAGCGACATCATTATATTAATAATATGAGCGAGATACAGAATATTATTCTTTGAAACGAGAAAAATGAGGTTCAGGGACTTCCCTAGACATAACTAACCGAAACAAATGTCCAAAGACAGAATTAATGTATAACGCTTCACAACTGGTTCCCCTACGATCAAACCGGCTGAGTTGAACACTCAGGAGCAAACTGCGAATATGAATTCAAGAACAAAATAAGAAATCTCTCAGATTCGACAGGGCTTCGCTACAACCCACGTATGGATGGATGGTGCCTGTGCATGAAGCGAAAATAAATAAAACATGCGATGAATCAGTATTTCAAAATGCTCTTGTTTAACCGGTCCAATAACTAACGTTTCATAATGTTGCACATATATTTTTATAAATATGGGTCACACGAGTTTTTCCAAGTGGGCTCAAGTGCAACTGGTCAGTGAAATAAGCTATTCCAGTTTTTTCGTCATACACTTGAAATGAACCGTTTTTCATAAAATGAGGCAGATAATCAATTCTGATGCACTTCGGACAGTCGTCTATCATTCTTCTAACTTGTGTTCGTGCGTTCATGTAAAGTGTATTCCCAATAAGTTCCTGAAAACAGCAATAACTTTTAGAATTTTAAACGAATACAGTTACCGGAAGTCGTTAGAAATTTTCCAAAGCTGATCACAAGTTTCGATTAGGAATGGTGAAAAAAATATGCACAACCTATTTACATAACACGTATCTATTTCATTTATTCATGTTTTAGAATGGTTCGCTTTTTTGTTATTCACAGTGAACAACGAAACTCCTATTTTATCTTTGACGCTAACAACCTCCTGTATTTATTTCTTTTTCCGATTACTGTGTTTTTCGAAATACACGACATTTTCAAAATCGGATCGTTCTCTTTCATGCCCGCAGACGCTAATACGGCCTCTACCACAAAATTAAAAACACCAAACATCAAATTTACGACTACCATCACCAGGTTACTTACTGTCGAAATATTCTTGTTTCCTTTCGCGAGATTAGAGTTGATTATTGTGACGAGTTGTTCGTTTGGACTTGGAATTGCATCTAATATGTAAATGGTTTTCTTGACCACCTTTTCAAGCAGACCAAGCCTCTCGCGTGCTTTTTCATATACATTTTCAGACTTTGTCGGATCGTCCATTAAACTAAAGAACCTAAAAAACCATCATTGTTTCGTTCCTCGCTTAGAATGAATGTCCCTAAATTTCAGAGCATATTTTCTGAAGAAAAAACACTGAATTGAAAACAGACTGCGTTTCAATTACTGTAACCCGGGTTTTTCGGCTGAAGATTTACCATGAAAAAGTATCATTATCTTATACCGTTGCAATACGAAGAGTACATCCGGTTGAACTTCTCGTATTTCTCCCAGATATTTGTCATACGCAGTCGTACAAGGAACATTATCGAACTTGGTATCGATGAGTACCTCGCAAACTGAAACGTGCAAGTTAAGCGGATGCGGCTCCTTGTGAAAACGTTTTCTACTTGTGTACCTTGCATTTCGAACGATGGTTATCACAATTGTGCATTCCTTTTTCGGTGAACGTGCACCTCAAAACTTCTTGCAAATACAGCAGCTGTCAAAATGAAGTTCAAATTTTTGTTGAGCTTTGGTGTGATGAACGTGTTGGCGTTATATTTAGTGTTGAAGAAAACTGACCGCCAAATGACAGCATCGTCATATTCTTTGCTTTCTTGTGGCAGAACTTGTGAATAGAACTAGCCGCATTTGGAGCGTAGCTGTTTCCTACCAGCATAATTTTAAGATTGGTACTTCCTTGGACATTCTGATCAAGTAGGTTTGACAGACTTGTATACTTGCAAAAGTACAAACAAAGGTTAACTCTCACTAAAGAAAAACTGAAAATATTGCTCCTCCACCATTATTGACACCCTGGGAAACTCAAAAATGTGTTGTTCAAGAACTTTCCAAGAGCACAATTTGCGCGAACCCGCCATAGAGAGTTTAAAAAAAACCATTCCGCACCTTGCCCTGTGACATTTATCAACAAAATGTACATCGTGAATTACAGAGTTTCAATGAGACGTGCTTTTGTAAGGCAAGATCTCAAGGCAAATACTGTTGATAAAAAACTGAAACTCAAAATTGGAAAGTGATAATTATACCTTGAAGTCACAAAATCCGAACGGCCCAGGAGGTTTTGAGTAAGTGCACTCATTGAGTATCTGGTGTTGCTCGTCTGCAGCGTTGTCTCGTAGATTTATTTCAATTGAATCACCTGTGCGAAAGCGAGAACATTTCCCGAGAAACTCTCCCTTTCCTGATTATTATAGAATTATTCCCTTATTGTTATTGTGTTGTTACTATTTGATGGCTTCGCTGCGGAAAAACACATCAGAAAAACTTCTTCAGATAATACATGTCATTAACTTCGTATAAGTATAATATTTCCATTTTCGCGCTGTGACATCTCTGCTGGCGCATGACCTGACCTAGCCGCCACATCACCAAGCGCTATATTACAGACCTCACAATGCGAATGAGTTGGTAATTAAGTAACCCAAACCGATGTCACAATATAATTATTCTCAAAAGTCAGTATAATCAGCTTTTTTTCCATTGAATTCATGACAAAACTCACAGGCAAAATATGTAAGATACGGTGTAGATTACTTATAAGTTACTTTGTCAAAAAAAATCCACGCATACTCCTTTTACGGGTATGTAGCTGAAGATATGTTTGAGGGAAGTTGGAAAAATTTTACTTGACAAAAACTTTTTTGAACTTTCACTCACCCAAATTAAGGTAAACTCACCAAAAGTAAGGCAGCTTGATTCATTGGTTTTTTGTAAATTTACGCACAAGTGGTGGTTGCCATACTGTTCATAGTGAATTTTTGCTGCAATTTCATTGCTATACGAAAGTATCACAATGTTCATCAGATAATTAAGTACTACGATAATTATAATAATGGTTTTTGACTGTTGCAGATATCGCTTCTCGTACTGGTGAAATAGAAACAGGGCAGATCCGATTGACAAGAAAATACCAACCATTGACGCTGGAATTGATATTGATTATTCCAGTTGTTAGATCTGAGCTTTCCCTTCACCTGGTAGGTAACAAACGCACGAGAGACGAACAAATTGTTTAATTTGTCACTATGAGCTATAGTTATTATTCACAACAAACTTGTTGTTTCCTATAGACGGTTTGTTGACTTATATATCTCTTTATATGTACACTGTTCGTGTTTGCAAATTTACTTTGCATAATCTATCGAGGTCAGCAAATTAATAAAATTAAAATTTCCCTATGTGTAATACCTGACAAAGAGTTCTCATGATTGAGTTTCACGTATGCACAGATCGGCCAATGAATCAAATATAGGCTGTATGAAACATCACCCAAATAGCAGATGAGCGGATTTGAAATATTGACGTTGGACGTCTGAGAATTACTGAAGATCGCTAGAGCTGTGAGCATAGATACTGAGAATCTGAAAATTTGTGCAAGTGACGTTTGGCAAAATGAACCAGCCGTTCACGTATCCTAGAAACATTAACTTATTTTACTCGTATACTCATTCGTCTACGTAATTCATGTACAAGAGACCTGAACCGCTCAAATGGTTTCGCGAATGAATTGTACTTACCTCAAATACGAATCGAGTACTATGCTTCCAAAAAATGTGAGGAAACAAATAAGTAGAACTAAGATATATGCAAAGATTTGCAATGGCTTGCCTGAATATTGTGACATTTATCAACTGCTAATTAAACTAAGAAGATGTTGACGTGTAGAATCAAAACTCACGCCACTGGACAAGAATTTTCTCGTTCGATCTGTTTTATATACCAAATCAAACTAACAAATATTTCTATGCTCGCGTGGAATAGTTCGACGATTACAAATTAAAGCCAGATAATCGATTTTGAAAACTTTATGTTCCCTTGATGCATTTTTTTCTGAAATGAGTTGGCGCGAACGACCTTGGGATGAGAAATAGGATAAATGGTCAACACGTTTTTTTCAGCGAGTTAAAAAAGTGATAACGTAAAACGAAAGACAACCAAACTTGTTTCTTCGAAAAACCGTAAAGGAAAAAAGGCGAATAAATTGTCTACTCAATATTTTACGATTGTTCTACAGAAATCTTTAAAATCCCAAAATAAGTTTTAAGCTTTCGTCTCCACATTTCTGACTGAAACGTGTTTTCCTTAACTTTTCATGTCAAGTTATCATTCTCAATACTGTATATCGTGATCGTCATTAGATGGCCTATCTTTAGTTTTTCTACATTTTGTATAACGCAACATCTCACAAAAACTTTGATCCGCTATATTTGTTATGATTATGTTTTGATAGTATGGTTCTATCGGGGACATATAATGTCTTTGTCTGTACCTTCTTTTTCTAACCTATTTCGTCCAATGAGGTTTCATAAAGTTTCCTGCTTCTAACTTATTGATTATGTATAACGTTTACTGGTCTTAAGTCGTGGCGTTCGATTCGAAGGAGAAACACACTTTTCTCTTCTGTGTTATGTCAACCTTCCTGGTAATTCGTTGACCGGTGCTATGCGTTTTATTATTGTCTATGTCTACTCTCGATCGAAGTTGATGAATGAAACATTACTTTGTTTCGAGTTTTCTGAATAAATCGCCACTTTTTCACTGTGAAGAAAAGAGAACGACATCTGGCCGGACAAAATCGAAAACGTCTGTGCTCCTGAAGTGAAACACACAAATAATTTGTCAAATACCACTTCGTTTTGGTCCGTGGCAAAAAATGAAACTGAGAAGTTTTTTTCACAAACCCAAGAAAAACTGCCACATTCGGGCCCAAACAGAGAAGAATCGCGTTCTTGGACTGGCGTTGTTTTCATAAATAAAAGAAAGAATTCCTGAAAGCGGTAAAATTCAGAAAGAGAGAGAAAAACATCGTGAACACAATGTTGTGTATCATGACGCAAGCCCACCTTTCGGGTCTTTTGGGAGCAATGTTAACTAGGCCAACATTTTAAACCTAGAGAACTCTCATACAGCTTCCCCCTTAGGTCCTTAGCGGATTTGATAGGTACGCAAATCAAACGCAAAGCAAATCGTTCTGATAGATTATATACGCTCCATTCACTGAAGTCAAAAACTTCATGAACTATGAAACCTTCCGCTTTAGTATGAATAAACCTATAAGCTATGAAGCTTTGGATTTGGTTTGGAGCAACCACACATGCTGTATCTGAATCATTAGTTGAAGTGAGTCAACTTTATATTCGAAATGATTTCGTTCATGTAAGTTTGGCCGGAACTAACGGGAATGTTAATAACTTCTCTAAAAAGCATAACTTACCAACAATCTCTGCAACACACTCTCATCGAATAACTTATGGGAGTTACCTGCGCAAAAGAGTATCAAGAAAGATACCCTAGGAGACTGCCTTTTCAGGACGTAGTAAACTAGCGGAACCAAGCAGTAGAACTGTATTTCGACAGATAAAGACCAGAAATGGGTGAAGAGGTTCCGTGATCCGGCCAACTTGAAAAACTATTCAATCATTTCAATAGTTACAGTGGAAAGCAGCACCGAAAAAACACATCAGTTGGAATGTTTTGCTGCTCAAGACGAAGAGTTGTTACAAATCTGCTTCAAATGTATTATGTTTTTTTTCTGAGAAATGTTCCATGTTTCCAAATAAGCCACATACCAAAGCTGAGTAATCTATTTCTTCTGCGTTGTTCACTACATTCGTCACAAAAAACAGAGCGGATCGAGCAGAAGATGTGTTCATAGAAATATCTCTTAAGGGGAACACACATAACATTGCGAGTATGTTCAGGAGTATGATAAAGGAACACAGAGGAAATATTCTCTTTATTCTTTTGTAGTAAAATTCCAGAATAGTTTTAGAATCAAGAACTTTTTCTCGATCCAAAACCATAGCAATCAGATAACCAGAGAGAACAAAAAATCTGAAAAACTCAGTTGAGTTCCATTTTAGTGAAAGAAGCTACTGTGTTTGTCCAACATGAGTTGTCGAATTGAATGAGCAAAATTGTTCCTCCTCTATCTATCTAAAAAGCTTTCATTTGGTTGACATGGCTTTTTCGAAGATTTTTCAACCGTTAACCTGGGATGAAGAAGGTTTCAACACAATTATATAGTAATAATGTTTTTTGGATGGTGTAGTTGAGGTGTGTGGGTGATTAAGGTCCTTTTTTTTCAAACTGAATTTCTCAATATGAAAGGTTATAAATGTGGACCCTCATTAAGGGTCCACATTTATAACCTTTCAGTTTGAGAATACTAGAAATGAATTTCCTTCATTCTGAGAGTCGACTCGAGAATTTGTGCTAGAAAGAGTATGAACAAACAAAACTTAATAACTCATCAGTTTCATCACTAAATTGGCCGAAATCGAGCTCACATGTCAACTCCAATATAGCCGTTCGGGAATCTACTCGGAAAGAAATGGAAAAGGACAACGGCGGTAATTGCGACTCCTCGAATACATTGTAGATCGAGTCGCTTTTGAAAAACCATAAGAGCACTGAACACAACGATAAAAAGTGCTTCGAAAAAGGAGGTAATAAAATCACAAAAGTGTTGCAATTTTTAATCATGAAATATCAGAACTCGAACTGCGCAAAGCAAAGTACATTCACGAGGCTGCGCTGCTTTTAAATACGCAACTATCTTTTTGCGAAAGTTAAAATAGGCCATGCGCTAGATTCACAAAAAATCTTCGTTGCCTTTGTCGGTGGATGGGTATAATAAAGGTATTCTATTAAAGTTCCGATCTATTTTTCCACTCGTTCTGGAATCTCCAATTAACTCCGGATGGTAATGATGCAATAAACTGCAGGACAGATCTAATCTTACACAGGAAGTTGTTTATGCTCCGATTTTTTTTTAAATTTCATATAGAGTTCGCATTAGATTCTCTTAAACAATCCCGGAGTGGTCCGTGAATCAACAAGGTGTAACGTATACTTCTTCGAATTGCTTTCTTGCTCATCGAATAAAAAACTAGCTCGCTCATGAGATCTAGAAACAAGTAATTTTCGTCATTAAACTGCTCGATCCTTTCAAAACTGCCTCATCACCAAGTTGTTAATCAACGAGAAATATAATTTAATTGTAATTGTTTTAGTGTTCTAAAGTAGCGCGTGAATGGATGTTCAGGTAAGCTTCACAAAATCCTATTAAAGAAAAAGTATCGCGTGCAGCACTGCCCCGATCAGTTTTCGTACACAAGCATGCGAGATTCCGGAGATGGCATCTTCTCCAAAAAAATGGCATCTTCTATAAAAAAATGCTTCAATAATTTTGATAATGCGAATAATAATGAAAAGATTCAAGAACAATTATAGACAAGAAGTATTCAAACATCAATTGAACCTTGAGCAAAAAACCCGAAGCACGAATTACGAGTGACGACAATAAATCAGAACGAAATCTCAGTGTGTTTTTTGCTGCTCTACCATCTATATCGCAGCGTTCAGTATGTCACGTATTTTATCATACAACATCATAATCAATGACTGAATTGCCACATCTAAAAGTTAACGGTAGATACAGACAATATTCAACTGTCTATTACACGTGAACTATGAACACACAACAATTACAACCATTATGTGCATTATTCCCTGCATCTCATAATTTAGCGCTCTTCAATTCATGGTATTTGGTAAATCGTCCATATTTCATAAATCTAAATCTGTTTTCATCTCAGAATATGAATGCCAGATTCATCGGTGAAAATTGCAACGTAAAATATGTTTTCCTAAGATGAGAGCAGTCAAATATCGGTCAACTAATAACCATAACATCACCTCAACATGACGTCATATGAGGGTTTGAAGTAAAAACATAGACATATTCATCACAAATCAATGTTTCAACCCTCTCCGATACAACATCGTACAAACAGCGACCTTTAAACCACTTAAAATCTTATGGCTTTAGATACTTAATGTCTTTTCTTCTTTTTCTCTGATGCTAAAATTTCTTTGATGTAGATAAATAAAGAAATCGGTGAAAAACGCATAATTTACATCAAATAGGTTCTCAAACTACACAATCTTCGGTTTAGGGAAAACTCGAAATTTCCCACAACTCGATAACTCTAAAACTCTAGTTTTCGAGTCCGAAAACACCCAAAAGGGAAAACTCAAAATTTAGGAAAAACTCGAAATTTCCCATAACTCGATAACTCCAAAACTCTAGTTTTTGAGTCAGAAAACACCCAAAACTCGACTCAACTTGAGAGAACGCGAAAATTTTCGAGTCGAGTCGAACTCGAAACATTCCAAAAGTTGAAGTTTTACAAAATAACCCGATTAACAACCTAGTACGGTTCGTATAAAAGTGACGTTTAGAGAGACAAAACAGAGGTTGTTGGGTGGGCGTTTTAGTACAAAGCAATGTAGACGCGAACATAGCATCATTAATGTGACACAATCAAGCGTGGTTATTTCGTCAAATTCTGTTCATCGAATTCATTTGACATTACTTGTATTATGTATTTGCATCTGGTTTTTCAGGTTTTATTCCGGCAATGTGTTCACTCAACAGTCAACATCAGAGATATCTCTAACATCCAAGGAAGCGCTATCGCGTCATGTTTTTCTACGTACAAGCGGTACTTCTTCGAATCTGAATGATAATTTATTTTTCTTCGGGCATGTTCTTTCAAACAGCCGAATTTGTAGACAACACGAAATTGTTTAAGATAATGATTCAGATGACAAAAAAATCAATTTCGATCCGCCGAACTGTAGTGACCTTTAAAACATAGAGAAATGCGGCTTTCATAGAGATTATTGTAAAACGAATGCTTGCTTGCTGGGCGTTAGTTGCCTTCTCTACAGAACCCTCCTCTTGCTAACATGTGAGCTGCCGTCTGATAAAACCTACTTAACAAGAATTCACGCTTTATATCTTTTTGTTTATTTGTTCTATTCGTGGTTCCACGTTCAAGGTGTAACCTGTTAATGTGTACATAAATTTATTGAGATTTCAGACACTCATACCGGTGTGCACTGAATTCGCTTCAAGGGACAGAACATAGAGTCATGATAGGGCAGATCAATGAAAACTGATTAATACTTTTCTAATATAACTAACAGAAATAAATTGTATACGGTGCACTTGTATACGGTGCGTGCGCAATGTTATATTTAGGTACCCTGGGGTAGTTAAACTAGCCTTTCGTTCTGCCCTACTACTATAAATGATTGTGTCACGTGCTAAACTAATCGCTCTTATGACAAGATCAAGGAGTTACGACATTTCCTTCCTCGAATTTGAACTTTATGCAGGAGGAGATCGATGGAAAAGTTAATTTAAAAAAGAATGAGTTGCTCTGTGTCGGTTAAACTGTTCTTTACTCAGTGTGGCTTTTACTGAGATGCTTTTTTTCTCACCACGGTTGTTAGGCGATACGAAATATGCTTATACCATTCGAGAAACAAAATACAGAGTTTTCCGATGCGGTTGCACTCGTGGGCTCTACCTACATCTAAGTTATTTGCTCCGTTGTTCGCCATCATGCTCGTCTATTTCGTAGGTATCCGAGTTGGGCCCTTCGCTGATTTCTTGACTGGTAAGTGGTAGTCTGATATTTTTTTGCATACTCCACTGGATTGTTGAACACATCCTAAAATTCATGACACCTGAATGAAATATATCGCCAGTTGTCACCTGAAATTACAGATATCAGAAGAAAGTTGCCCAACACAATAGTTCAAAGAGAGTAGGTGAATGTGGACTTTTATTAGAATTCAGTAACAATGATCTCTGTGACATGAAAACACAAAAAAGTACATCTACACTTCAGAAGAACGAGACGCTGATTATGAAGAACGTAATCTAACCGAGCTGAAAATGTTACCTGCATTCATAGACTACGAGCAGATGTATTTTGTGAGTCGGTGGTTTTCCCTCATTAGAAAGTGTCTCAAGTGAAAAAAATCTCTGTTCAAACAGTTCTTTCACCTTGCTGTGACACAGTGGAGTGTTGTCCTCGTCGATTTTTATTAAATTTCACGTTGAAGCTCTGACAATGTTATTGGTCACTTATCAAGAGCGCGTACATTAGTCTGGGACATGAGTGTTTGTGGCCTATTTTCACAGTTTGACTATAATGTAAACTGAATTTACCAAGAGAGTGAAATATCATTAAAGACTACATAGGAGTCTGGTCCCCCCGGATAGATCCGTATTATATCCGTGATAGTAGTGAGAGTAATGCCTAGTAACCGAATGCCTTGAGGGTTCGAATCTTTGCGCTCAGACATTCGGTTTGTGCCGTCTTGGTGTCAGAAAATCCATGGTTACTGGTTAGTTCCGATCGCTGAGATGTCATTGGTAGCGAGTAGCTTGGTTTCTCCAAAAATTATTGCTTGAATTTATGTTCCGAAGCATCAGAAAACTACTGTGAACAAAAACGTTAAACAGAGTTGTAGCATAACTCAACTAAACTGAGTCAACAACTTGAACGTTATTCTAGGTAGCCCTCAACTACCGCCTGTCTACATGCCTAATTCAAAAAAGTCTATCCACATTGAGAGCTGGTATATTTTGTCTCCTGTACAACCCAGCGGAATTCGTCAAACAGAATATTTCAATGAGCAAGCTCGACTGGGACCACCAGTATGCTTTATTTCACGATGCCATAAACATCACAGAGAAAAACTTGAATAATGAAGTTACAGCCGATTTCTTATATGTTCGAGATCGGAGAAAATCGAATATCCAGTATGCGTTCTAAACTAAAACAATACAATGTCTCGAAGATATCGGATAGAATATATCAGCGGTCTCTGTCGCACTTCGTGCAAAAACATTTTCACGATGCATTTGATCAAGCTGCCAGGTTCCATTCAGCGACTTTTTCAAATTTAATATAAAAACATGTATAACAACTCCCTAGTTTTTTGTCCTCAGTTAACAAATGCCACATTTTTCTCAGATATTGTAATCAGAACAACTTCTACACCTCTATTGAAGGAGTGGACAACATATTCCAGAAGAACTATACAAATTTTGCTGTTGTACGACATCCAGTGGAACGTTTTCTGAGTGGTTTTGCCCACATTTGTCAAGGGTAGGAGAACTCGAATTCTTAACCAAATTTTATGCAAACAATACATTCGCAAGACCCTCAACTGTCTGGGTCAAATTATTTTCTTCTATAGGAGGAAGAAAACCATTTACCAGAAACCATTTACCTATAATTGAAGATTCATGAAAAAAACAAAATCTGATCGAAATTGACTAACTGTGTTCCATCCAATAGACACTTAACCAACTTGCAAGTGGAAGATTAGCTTAGTACAAACCAATGAAAGTTGTGGGTGATATTATGGAGTTTCAATTTGTTTTCGTACGAAGACCATTCGCTGTGCTACTTCTATTAGAATACAGAGCAAGATTGAGGTGAAGAAGTACTATTTCTGTTTGGCTTGCCAAGCTCTATCTCTTCAAAATTCTAACTACGTCAAAATCAGATAGAAATGTTAAATTTAAATAAAGGAAAACGTCCACACCGGCGTTTTTGGGAATGAAAAACAATACAAAAAATAAAAACAAAGTGTGTAGTTTTGAGTTGGCAAAATACTACAATTTTAAAACTTTTTTATTCATTAACTATGTTTCAACAATAACATTAAACTTTATTTTAGTCATAAAAGCTGCTACGGTTGCGGAAAAAACATGCGGTGTTTCTTGAATAAACAATACGACCGCTACAAATCTTACCTTAATGGTGACAAATCGAAGAGGATTCGCACCAATGAAGACTACCATTTTGCACCCCAAACTTGGTTAGTGAAAGTGACCGTATAAGAGCAGATTGATACTTTTCGGAGATAGCAGAGAACAAGTGTATGTTTCTTACGACTTGTTTACTTGCTTTTCAATCATTACCGACTTGCTTTTCAATCATTTTTTAAATATTTGTTTTCACCCTGATTGTCTATTGGATCAGTCTGCTTTTGCATATGGCACAGCCAACGTTCATACATTCCCACCAAACATGATCTAGGAAATAGTTCTGTAGACTATTTCTTGCATAGTCTTTTTTAATTCAGCTGTCCTACAAACTATTTGGTATTATCACCAATTCACTCGTTCATCACTGGTGGATTGCAAGTAATACTATCGTACGCGTGATAGAGTGACCACGAACTATGCCCCTTTTCCTCTCAGTCTTCCGTCAATAACCCCATTGGAGTGCCACATCTAGTCTTCAATGTAGAAAGTCACATGCATATTCGCAGATTAAAGTAGGACGGTTATGTGGACCAATCCCGACGCATCGGTCCTTTAAAGTGCAATTCACATAATTATCTTTCTTCAACTATTTCATTCTACCCCATTCTATTGTCAATGTGCAAACACTTATAATGTAAAATTGGAGAAAAAACTTCTTATCCGTCACGACAAAACTATAAATTTCAGGTACTGTGCATTTTCCACTCGCTTCTCAAAATACACACTAATAAAGTACGGAAGCTATGGTGGCTCACAATTCCAAAACATGATGAACAGCATTATGGAAGTATTAAGAAACAGTAATGTAGAGTCAGAGCTACTTCAGAGGATCGGACTTGAGTTCAAAAGTGAGATCAATGATGAAAAGTAAAATGGTGTGGTTAGATGGTTGAAAACATTTTTGATGGAAGAATTTCGATCACTTAACAAGGGTTACAGTTATATGGTTTTCTCTGAATTTTTATGTTTCGGTGGAAATGTAAAATATCATTGACCGAAACCAGTAAAATCCTTGGAAACGGCACGATAAAAACAAAGCTTTTTAAAGGGTTCCAGAGCAAAATATTGAGTAGTTTAAATTAATTTTTTCATGGAAGAGAATGGTAAACCAACTTCTCGAAACCTGTTATAGCTTCAATCAAAGTAGACGTGTTGTGTGCTGAAAACAAAATGAAACTGCCAATAAAAGATGGCCTAGTTGCACATCAGTACCTTAAAAATAATATTGGTTCTTTGATGGCCGACCGTTTCCCGATGTTGTGCCACTATTCTTTCCTTTATTGAATACGAGCCGTGAGCATCAACTTCGACTTTTTAGTTTTTCCTGACACTTGGCACATTAACAAAATCGTTGACTCCGGCCACAAAATGTTGATACTTAACGTTTATTATGAATTTAGTGCCCGTAGTGCATTCAAAAACAGATTCGCAATAGATCGAGTGTAAATAGACCAGATTGAAGGATTTAAATATGTGAAGTTATTTAGCTTGATCAGACAAATGTATCAGATCATATAGAGCGGTTATGCAAATCACTTTTACTACGCAGTCCAATACTTCCTTCGATCATGAGGCATCTAGGAATTTCCCTTATACGAAGTAAAGGAATAAACATTTGAGAAAGAACAAAACAACGTTTGATTTAACAATTTATTGTTAAAAGCTATGCTTTGATTAGCCTATGGGGAGATTTCAATATTTGTTCAACTGTCACCTATGAAATATCAAGAAAAAATCAGGTTTTTAAACTAAGCGTTTAGGGTTGTTCCTGATTTTCAAGAAAAACAAATCTTTCGACGCAGAACACTGTTGGTAACGTGAGCAATTGATGCAGGTTTACCACGGTTTCGTCGCAGGGATTTTACTGTAAATTGGAGGTTGATAAGTAATAATTAGAAACAAACTACCTAATCAAACAAAACATGTGAGAAAGGAACACGACGCATTGCTATCCATTGTAGTAACTCGGTATACGTAACCCAAAATACAATTGAGTCATACACTCTGAAACATGAATTTTTAGAAGGAAAAACGTACCATTCGACGCGAGGAACGGAAACTAGAAGTTCGTTGGACAATGCATTGCTTCACGATTCCTACGCACTTTCGATGATTATCAAAATGTACTACTATGACTTCATTAATTTTGGTTTTGATATACCAAAGAAACCCAGTTTGAGTAACTCAGTCTGATGCTGTACTCACAACATCACCGACTAAATATATTTTTCGTGTTTATCATTACAATTTTATGTTGAAATCGTTTTGAATATATTATTTACGTAGATATTTTGGGCTTCTGGTCAAGATTTATGACTGATCGCGTGAACTGTGTTTTGGTACGATCATTGAGCACCTATGTTTGGCTATAAATCAGGTTACAAATGTAACAATTTCTGAATTGAAAAGTGGAACCGCTCTAATTCTATGATAGAATTGACATGTTGTGTGGAGGTTTGAAAAAAAATAGTCAAGTTTGAAACAAAGTTTTGTTTTCGTGTGGCGGAAATATATAAGACGGTTCCAACTAAATTTTTTTCAAAATTCAAAGTAATTCATGGAATTCTGTCAATCTGTGAACGGAAACTTTATTTTGCGCCTTGCGGTCGAAATGACACAATTTTAGGTTTCTTGTCAACGCGATGTTGGCATTTGACAATGAGATTCAGATTCTTTTGGCAAATGCTAAGTGAACGGAGTTCGCTTGTCACTTGTCACCCAAAGGGATCATCTTCAGCATTTGCCATTTGCACTGATTTATTTTGACACGTGCCAAACCGTTGAGAGGATTCGAACGCTTGGCCGTTGGGCCAAAAGCAAGCGCACTACCACTACACTATGGAGCACCTGCATTTGAAAAGAAAGTACCGCGCTATACATAACCCCGCCGCAATTGTTGAGATTAACGTTGCCACACATGAGTGTATTAAAAGGGATTAGTTTATTAGAAAAATCCATTATCATAAATATAAAACGTGAATTTAAAAGTTGAACACACCAAAAAACATTTCAGCTAGTTAAAAGCCAGTAGCAACTTTTCGCCCAACATCGTATGTTTAAGTGTTTACTGTATTCCCTTTTCCGCTTCTCGTTTTTTCTTTCAAACATTCGCACCCATAATTCGATAATCTATTCTCATCCCGTTATGAATATGCCCGCCCCGGTGTGTGTACGAACTGTTCGCGCTCTGGAACGTAGCCCGCTTAGTGTAGTGGTAAGCGTCTCGCTTTTGGTGTGGCGGGGTCAGGTTCGATTCCCGCATGAGGCAAAACCTGGTTGACACGTGTCAAGAAGAGGATCGTTCCTGGCAATTGTCAGTGTTGAGCAGTGATAATATCACTTGCCAAGTGTTGAGCAGTGATAGTATCACTTGGCAGACATCAATATCCATGTTGGCGCTTGTCATTTGGGTTGGCTCTAATATTTCCCAGACACAACAGCAACTTTGACAAGATAATGGTTTACGTGTCACACCCACTTCGTTGGCAACATTTTGGTGAAGAAACGGAACATTTGAAAAAATGTAGTTGGACCCGTCTTATATACACAGAATATGAAGATTCCCGTAGTGACTTCTCCCTTGTCCGGCGTCCGATGTCGTCCGCTTAGACTAAAAATATTGAAATCTACAGGACCCAATCGGTCGAAATTTGACACGCTTGTGTGATTTCCGAAGACAGGGCACACAAAACTTGGTAGAATCAAGTTGGTTCTTATACACTTTTTTATGGCGCTCACTTCAATTACCAACTGACGTTATGTGTTAACAATAATCAAATGTGATCTAGAATTGTGGATAACAGTAGATATTGGACTATTGTTGGCGTTCGGCTGTCGCTGCTAGAGTGGTTAACCAATTCCAAACATCAATTCAATTCAATTCCAAGTCCAACCAACTCTCGAAAAGTTCCGAAATTTCAATTCCAATTCTTTCAATGTTTACAAAGAGTGGTTAACTGCTAGAGTGGTTAACCAATTCCAAACATCAATTCAATTCAATTCCAAGTCCAACCAACTCTCGAAAAGTTCCGAAATTTCAATTCCAATTCTTTCAATGTTTACAAATACCAATTCAATTCAATTCCAATTCCGACCAATTCCGACCAATTCTTGAAAAATCAATTCCAATTTCAATTCTTGAAGAATTTTTCTGCAAAAAAGGACAACAAACCGTTTTCTGTTGCTTTTTACAACAAATACATTTGAACAAGACAGAACAAACCAAGAAACTGTCGATTTCAACACGTTCAAAATTTCAATTCTGAATCAATTCCGAACCAATTCCAATTCTTTTTACCAATTCTCAATAAAAACCTATTCAATTTAATTTAATTTTTTTCTGGCGGTCAAAAACCAATTCAATTCAATTCCGATTTTCTCTTAACAAAACCAATTCAATTCAATTCAATTCTTAGGAATTGGTTTCACTCAAAAATCAATTCAGATCAATTCTTTGGAATTGGTTTTCGATTCTTTTCAATTTCATTTCCAATTCAATCCAACTCCTCAACCACCCTACGCTGCAGTGACCCGGGCTCGATTCCAGTTCGCCGCGGTAACTGGTACGGCGGACAGCATGAGCTGTTGATCTGTTGCTCACCCATACCTGCGGGTAAGCCACATGTGGGTCAGAGGCCGTATGCATGAAACATCCCGGGCCCGGTCGGGATGTTTCATGCATACGGCCTCAGATCGCTTCCATGATTTATGAAGTGACAGTACCTAAAGGAACTTTTGTTGTTATTCCACTGTGACTGGTTGTTCAATCGCCAAAACAATTTAATTAAAGTGGGGAAAAGAAAGTGGGAAATTTGCTAGATTTCATTTGTCATGAATTCGTGTTATACCGGGTAATAAAATACGCACATAAAATAGCTATCTTACAATGAATTTCTTATATAAAGATCTTTTACCGCATAGCAAACACAATTGCTGTTTGATTTTTGTTCGGTCTCGTTCCGGATATGCTGTGACACCAAAAAAACTCATCCTAGTCCTACACTTTTTCACGCTCCACAAAATACAGAAATATATTCAAGCCGAAACTAAAAAATTGCATTTCTGATCTCAAAACACCCATTTAGAGTGACTCGTACCATACATCTGGATTACAGCCGATGTTGAGTCAAAACTGTTTTTCCCTTTTTCTAAATGTCTCTAATTGGCACGGTCAAAGCGCCAAAAAGAATTTGATAAATACTAAATATCCTCTCCTTCTGGAAAAAAAACGAAGTGTCTAAAATTTTTAACGCGGTGCGCGCACAATTTGAGAACGCAAAACATAAGCCCAACCACCTTCCCCTGGGTTTTTGAAAGAATTACCAGATGCCAGCGACGCTACGCGTCATCAAAAACTGGATGCTTCCTTGCCGTCGCAATAGAGCTGCGCGGCATACCTTCAAAACTGTAAAGCTCCGCTATTACCACCGTCATGACGGGGAAACAAGAGATAACCCCTCAGGTCTTCATTGATAAAATATCTGAGGCAACTCTTTCAATCCGCACTTGTTGATTCTAGCTCAAGACAGAGACAACAGTGAGGACAACTCTTTAACTGAACGATATCAATATCTACATCAGTATCGTGACCGCCGTTGAGAAAGCTAAGTACGTGCTGAAAATTGTCGAATCAGATTTAATTCCAGCCGACTCCACAAGCTCTCACCGACTTCTGAAAGGTGGGTGAAAACCTGGAAGGCATGTGAATTTTAATACTTACCAACTCCTAGATCATTTTTTTGCTTTCCCGTCTTTCTGGTCTCAGTCTGAAAAAAACCATTTGAGAAAGTGAAAAAAGTGGTAACTTCAAGACAGCATCAGCTGTACAAATCAATTTAAACAGCTCGTATACGACTCGTGTGCAGTAATAGAGTGTTCTGGTTTATCTCTGGAGGTGAACGAATTGCTCATAAAAATAGAATGCAACCCTTTCAGATTCAAAATGTTCTGCGTCAAACTTTGCGCCGGTTGTTTGACGCAACGATGGTTAATTTGTAAGCACTGTGTGTTGAAACTCAATAAGTTAACTTGTCGTATTTACTATTTTTTGTTTCATTCGGAAACCTTTGCATCACTGGTTCAGTGCAAGATTGTTTGAGAGTTCGGTTAACAACTGGAACGCTTGATCGTGAAACTTTTGGCGGTTTACCCTTTGAAACGGTTCACGACACTCAGACAAAAACAAGTTATCTATTTCATCATTGAAAAAGATTTCAAAAAAGGTAGATAAAGGACATTGTCGTTTGGCTAGTAAGTTTGTTGCGCATTTCCAATTTAATTGGCTATTTGCACCTGAGCGATTAGTTGACTTACTGATTCAACCCAAAACGAAACTGTGATTACAGAAATATATATTTTTCACAATTCAATCAGTTTTCAAGCGACAACAAATGCATTTGAATTTCTATTTTCATTTTTATTGTTTCTGAAAGTAATAATTGCACCATCCGTGTTCCACCCAAAAGCCACATCTGATAGTTGCGCGGCACTTCACCTAACAAGACCAACCGATATGTATTTAATATGCACTCTGAAAAATGCAAATATCGAACGTTGTAGATTCATTCTTGAACAGTTAGCTCGTTGTTCTAACCCCATACTTCTTTTCATAATAACTTATTTTTTTGTAACGTG
Organism: Litoditis marina; assembly: GCA_964036275.1. Lineage (NCBI taxonomy): Eukaryota > Metazoa > Nematoda > Chromadorea > Rhabditida > Rhabditidae > Litoditis > Litoditis marina. The sequence goes on from OZ038434.1 coordinate 27,999,751, forward strand.
AACGTTATTACTGTCGAAGGTATGTTAAGTGTGGTATGTATAGGCAGTGTTGGAAGTTTTAAAACCCCTTCAAATACCATAACTTTGCGGATTTTGACCACACTGATTTCTCCCAACAAAAAGTTCACGAACCACGTCTGTTCTCAGGATGGAGCGTTCTTTTAGAAGATATACGACAGCTGTCTTAGTGACAGCGGTAATTCACGTTCTGCTCAGTTCGTTTGGACGTATGGTAAGTTTGGATTTGTCGTTATTAGGGAGTGACATCTGCCAACAATCGATAAACTTTTCGATACAGTCGTTTCGAGACCTAATCCGAAAACATCTCAAACTAAGAGCATAACTAAATCATTGTCAACAAATTTCCGGCACATTTCACACGGAGAGGTTGGAGACAAAGCGAGACCACTGAGTATGAGTATAACCAAAAGCGAAGTAATCAAACTCGAACTTGCGATCGTTTAGAAAAGACACAAGATGCATTTTGATTATAACTTTTAATTGAGTTCTGGGTATCGAATTTATTGTCACTTGTTTGCGAATGCGTATTATAGGCTTTAAAGACGGTGCATCTTTGGGCCTCTCCGGAATAAAATGTCACGAGATGATTTGTAATTGACTTTGAGAAAAGTCGAGTATTTCAACTGATTCCAAGCCGGAAACGCTGTACAATACTGATTTTGTTAAATTGTTGAACTTACATTTTATTTCGTATTGTTCACTGATTGTTGTTATAGTAGGTGCCTTCAAGCGTAAATCACGTACTTCTCTATGTCATGTCTTGATTTTCCAGAGCAACACCTCTGCGTTACCTCATGCCAAAATATACAATAAACTTCACTGCCTGTCAACAGCGTTCACGTGGTTAGGAATACGGGTAAGTTTGCACCAAAAAGCCAGAACACTTTGCTAGAAGTCGCTGTGGAACCAGAGGCCGTATGCATGAAACATCCCGGGCCGGGTTGGGATGCTATCCCGAGCTGAATTAGCCGGGAAATAGCTCGGAATATAGTCTGTTTCACGAAACAATAGCCCTCTACAGTAAGATAATAAAACTTACAAGTGAATTTATCATATCTTGTAGTTGTTGTACATAGTTTAAACTTTGGGATTTCGTTTTCCACTTTGGGTACTACAAGCATGCAAAACAGTGAATCTTGAATTCTGTTTGTTGATTAGATAAATGCGTTTGAATTTTCGAAAGATTACTGTAGAAAGTCATCGATTGGTGAAACGAACTATAGCATCCCAACCCGGCCCGGGATGTTTCATGCATACGGCCTCAGGTTCAATAGCCTACGTTATAGAAGTACGCTGTGATTTAGTGGGTGAAACACGAGTTCGTCAGTTTACCAAAACGTTCGATTTCTGAGTAACAAGTGGGATTATGAATTCCCGTTTAATGCTTATTTGTTTGTGAGAGTAGTGATGGATACGTTTAATGCTTGTTTGCTTGTGAGAGTAGTGAGTATTATAGTTATTCAGCTGTTGATTTGGAAAATCTTTCACTGGAACAAAATGTTTGTGAAAATATTTTATATTAACTTCTCGAACTATCAATATGCTCAAAACGATCAAATAGATAAAAAAAACACGTGAGCGAGAAAAACAGTAATTCCGGTTCCACATGTTCAAGCAGTGGCACGAAGACACATATTTCCAACTGCCAGTAGCTCACAAACTGTAGATGAACTTTCCACGGGAATTTTCGTAAATTGCTCTCAGGATTTTGGTAGAGTAAGGCTATCAATGTATGCATATGACTGCTCTTTGAAGTTTCCTCCTTTATAATAATTTTCCTGAAGTTAAAACTTTGATTTTGCAGAATCTAGATGCTTCATTGAAAAACAATGTTTCGTCAATATACTTCAGAAAGCGACCAGAAACGTCCCACATTGACTGTTGGCGCGCGTTGAAAAATGACAAGGTACGGATATTACTATACGTTCAAAATTCAATCTTCATTTGCTTTTTTTGGTGTGTTAAGAAAGTGAAGATTAGGTTTGAGGATTGCTTCAACAAGGGTTTGGTTTACAATTGCACAAACAACTATTACTCGTCACCGATAATAAAACATCCATGTTATAATCACGAAGAGGGCTGAATATTCGCAAGATTTTAAACAAGCGAGCTTGACCTTTCCTTGAAAATATCCGTTCATTGGTCTCGTTATATATCTCTTATCTTTGTTCAAGAAAGAAATTTTGGTGTATCAATGAAAATCTGCGTTTCCCCTCGTCGCGAGTCTGGCGTCCAATGTCCGCAAACAGAAGGAAAAAACAAATTGTACCGAATTTGCTGATTTTCACACGTGTATGAACCTCAAAATTTGCCCGGCGCACAAATTTCGATAATTATCGAGGTTCTTCTGGCGCTCAGGGCCCCATAGTAGATGCCAACTGTTTCCCAAAGTTTGGTGTCATGGCGAAAAATGGGCGCCAAAAACGCAGACCCAATGGGACAAAATGAAAAAAGGCTATCAGAGTACGGTAAGGATTGAAATTTTGCAGAGAAATGAGGATCAAAAATGTAGGTGGAAGCAAGGTTTGTTTTTCACAGTCGTTACAAACAAACAAACTCATTCACAACTTTGCGAGTCGGTGAAACCGAACAGGACACACTTTCTGTTTATTTACACATTTTACTAGTTCCCAATGTTTATCTCAGGGAAATCCTTACCACCAGAATTTTTCAGGAAACAATCTTCATTTTCAGATGTACTTGGAAGAAATGCGGTGTCACGAACGCACAAAATTAAAATCAGTTCCTTTGAACATGTCTTGTGAAGCAATTCGTGGTCGAGTGTTACCACCAGTCGCGATGAAACCAACACACTTTGGTATTGCATTTGCGCGGATAGTTTACATGGTAACCCTTTTCAACACCATTCGCTATCATCTTATGTTTAAGGTGTTTTTCATGTTTGTAGATTTCCACAAAATTAGACTTTAAATTATGTATTTTTATATGAAAGTCAGTGGTCGAAAGAGTTTTTCATCTCATCTCTTCAAGGATTACGAGTTCATAGAGGCGGAGGTTCGATCACAATATCACCCAGAAAACCAATTCTGCTTCTCCATTGACAAAAAGTCTACATCTCTGTTCCACAAGCAAATAAAAGCTCTATCTAGCTGTTTTCCCAACATCTATATAACACCAGGTATATACCGTTTCTCATCATAATATGATGTATGTGATCAAATTCTCCTACCACAATACATATTATGTATTGTGATAGAGGTATTTGATGATGAAAAAACACTCCTGTATTGCACTTTACTTGTTTGTTCGCGATTTCGTAACTTACGTACGACGCTCATGAGTAACATCTGTTCACAAAGGAAAGTCAAAAGTGTACTCAGTACTCGGTAATTTCGCGTAAGAACCCGCCATATTTCAGTTGCAACGTGAACAAAGGCTCATTAATACATCACGCCTTATCAGCTGGAACAAATTCAGTTTTCAGATGAGTTTAACGTGGATCGCCGTGGACATTATATGAATCACGCTCATCATCAGTGTATGGAGATCTTGGAGAGAAACGCAAAATGGGAATATGTCATTTTACTTCAGGTACCTTAGAGCGTTTTCCGTGATGCTCCAGCTAAACTGTCTGTCAATAATTTTCACTTTTTCGAAGCTGATACATTTGGAACACGGAACATAATCAAGGTGACGGAGGTTTTCAGCGTACAAAATTATATAGGTGCCCACACTGACAATTGCAATTATTGTTCATTGCGGAACAGATATAGAGAATTATTTAATATTAAGTGTTTTCAGAATCATGATGCAGTGATTAAGTCAGTTTATGAACTTCCGCTCATTTATAAACAGTTGGGCGGAGCAAATGATGTGCAAACAGCCCCTTGTCCCAACGAGAGGTGTGGCCATTTGGAGCCTTGGAGTGCAGCTGAGCTGAACTTTTTTCCTAATGGTTAGTTGAAATGTTTTAACCTGTTAACCGCTAGATGAGTAGGTCGAATTCAATTCCTTTCAATCAATTTCCGCAACATGCCGTCATATGAATTTGAATTTAGATTATCAGGCGAGAATTTGAGTGATGTTGTTTTAAAACTTAGGGCCTGGATCTTTAATTGTCCAATTGTCCAGTTGTCCAACCTCAATGGTCGAATTGTCAATCTCAAATGTCCATTTGTTTGATTGTCTGTTTTCAATTGTTCATTTGTCTGATTGTCTACTTCAACATCATGTCCATATTCAAAATCAACGTCATCAACTACCCCTGTTCCCGAAATTTCATTCCCAAGTTCCGATGCTGACCTTTTTGTCGAGTCGCGTGCGTGAAACGAGGTTTGACCTGTGTATTCGTGATTCCGTGATCAATTAACTCACTTCTGCGAGCTTCCCCAATCCGTCTACTTTTACAAAAAAAACACAAGTTGAAAAATCATTCGAAATTGGACAATTGGATAATTGATAATGGACAATCAGAGAAATCGACAATTGGACAACTGAAATTGGACCATAGAACAATTGGAAAATCATAGATCTAGGCGCTTAGTCATTAAAGTTTTGAAGAACCAAGTGTAATTTGTAGGCAGATGGTTACTCTAGCTTTCGAAAAAAAAGTTAAAGCCCGAACACAGTGGGTGATTAATTATGTATCATTGTGTGTATTGCCAAAAATAAAAACTTTGAAATGCTTTGGGAAAACACTTTTCACAGGTACAAAGTGACGTGCTAATCCAAAATTCTCGAAAGATCATTAACTGCTCCATTCAATTTTTCTTCTGTATTTTCATTCTAGAATCGATAGTCACTGCTGATCAACGGAATGCGACTATAAAGTGGGCAACCGGCATGGTTCAGGCTTCACTAGCCCGAGAAACAGTCGAGTGGCTTATACATACCGCAAATCTTACCACTTTCTACGATAAATTGAATAACGAAGTGAGTGCAATTGAACAAAGACACTGTATTCTCGTTTTCGAAAACTAGCCCCATTTTATGACAATAGTTTATTTTTTACCGTTAGTGCAGAGCAGGAAAAAATCCTATCGAAGGCGTAATATTTTTTCAAGGAAAGATGAACTTAGGGTATGGCTGCGTACTACATATTCACACATATAAATGGTGTATTACTTACCAATAAAAATGTGGAGAAACTTCCATGGTTCTATCAGTTGTATCATTTTTTAATTGTTTTTGCCTTTTCGACTGGTGAAGCGAGAGAACCTTGCGAGCGGGTTTTCCATGCGGAATACGCACTTGTAAACAACAGTTGTGCCGAAAATTCACTATTCAAGTCTTCAGTTTGACACAAATCTATTTTAGAAGAATTTTGAGAGAAAACCAGGCAAACCTAATGACATATTCTTCCGGCTGAGTTCCGCGAATTGGTCGTGCTAAATCTGTTAATTAAGCACGCCATTCAGAAAGAGTTTTCTCAACGATAGTTCGGTCCATCGTGAAATCATGCCACAGCAGAACAGTGTATTTCCAACCAAGGACATAAGTCATGACTGAATTACCGAACATTCTACACAGAAATGAAAAAAAAACTGTAGAAAATTACAGGAAATACAGTTTCTTCATATGAATCTTCTTGTTTTTATTATAATTCTCGAACTTTTTGCTGTTTGCGTGCTGGTTGGTGCGCTTTCAATCGACACTAACAGTTTTTGACCAATAACACTGTTTCTCTGAAACTCGAACGCAAAGTCTATCAGTTTTGCATTGAGCAAGCAATTCTGTATGGTTGTGAAACATGGGAACCAAAAAATCTACACTGATTACTGGACAGCAAATATTGATGCGGAAACTGATTGGAGTGACCCTCTCAGACCGCCACACCAACGAACGGCTTTCCATAACAGTACGACTACCAAACATTCGTGAACGTGCTGTGCTAAGAAAATGGTCAAAGGCAAGGCATGAACGATGACCGTTGGGCGAAAGTTTTGTCGGAATTGTGTCCCATTGATGCACCGAGACCAATTGGAAGACCAAAACAAAGATGGAGGAATATATTCGAAGAAGCTATTGGAAGAAATTGGATGAATACTGCCAGAGAAGAGCGAACGACTTGAAGAGATAATATGTTACGGCGAACTGTACTGGTTCTGATTCCGTAATAAATCATAATTATTATTATTATCATTATTATTGTTATTATTATTATCGTTATTTTTATTATTATTGTTATTATTATTATTATTATTATTATTACTATTATTATTATTATTATCTCAAATTTCTGTACGAAGCCTAACCCCCCCCCCCCCCCCCCCTTCATTTTTCCGTCCATTCCAGCCACAAGGCATGGACGAGTTGGCCATGCACTCCCTCCAAATAAGTGAGGAGTTTGATATGCCGGGTCGATTCACTTCGGAATGTGTCAGAATAGGGCGCGGCACACCATTTATCTCCAGGTTTGTTGGTTGACAGTTCTGATAAGTTGTGTTCGTTCAAAAGGGAAATTTATTTGTGCATCCGCGAGTTCTAAGTTCCTATACAGAAACAAAGGTACATTATTCGAATTCTAAGCGACATGTTGGATTTTTATCAGAGGAGCAAGATGATAGATTTACCGTTCACCGTTTTTAAGTGTACAAATACTAATAATTATGTCACTTTACCTTTTCACTTGTGGAACATGTACACAACTATCAATTTTAGACTGACACACTGGATCGCTGACCAGCGAAAATGCGCGACGGGAATGAACCGGCATGGAATTTGCGTTCTTGGTCTGGAGGACATATATTCTTTATCAAAATATCCTCATGTTGTGGCAAACAAGGTAACGTAACGCAATTTGTCTCATTTGTTTCGTTACGAAACCTAGGAAAAATGTATGAGTTGCTTTTCTCAAATCACTGGAAACTCCTCGTGACACAATGGCATTTGTGTGAACAAATTTAAAACTGGCTTTCGTTACGAAATGTATTTCGCAACATTTTTTCAGTTCATTCCACAATTTGACTATTCTGGTGTTGACTGTCTCCATGAGTTGATCTTCAATCGTACCTTTTTAAATCAAAACGATCAATATCTACAACTGGACTATTATCAAAATATGCCTACTGTAAGTATGCTAACCGACACAATCATGCTTCAATCAAATAGTTTTAACAAAGTTTAAGAGTGATCGAGGTTTGAGTGAATCCCGCTCCCTTTAAAAGAATCGTGATGAAGCTAAAAATTGTATCGCCCTTAGTTACATTGTTTTTTGTCTTTACTGTCAAAAAGACCGTGTAGAAAACCGCAGTGAAGCAGTGGATGTGACTGATTCACTATGTTTAAAAATATTTTTTTCCAGGTTAAGTATCACAAATCTCGTCTTGCTGGTTCCTTCGATGTGGTTGAATGTACATCATCTGACATTATTTCTTTGATACCCTATCCATAGATCAAGAAAAGTTATTCTGTGTTTTTTTGTTTCAATATTTTATCGGTACTGCAAATTGAAAGTACTCACAAGTCAGAACTTTTTTTCCGATAATCGCATCAATCGTTCACAACAACTTCGCTGAGATCACGGTCTCAGTGTACATCGTGCGAGATAAATCTGAAAAATAAAACAGTTTTCGATTACCGCATTGTGGATTTTGAACTGGCATACTGGCGTTTTTGAACCGATAGTCAGAATTTTCATACAGAGATATAGAGGAGTGGAAATCTATCATATTAATTTTTGTGTACGTATTTTCATATTCTGGTAATTGTATCAGTTGTTCGATAATTCAAAATAATTATCTTTGTTTTTTTCAGTTTCTGAGCGGTACCACACGTATATGAAGGGAGACTCAAATACATGATATCAATGATTTAACTCATCACAATGTTTTAAATAGGTTTAGATAACCATGATGCATTGGATTAGATGTTTTAGGTGTAGGTAGCACGAGTCGCGAGGGAATGAAACATTTTCTACATTTACAACCTTTTCTACCCGTTTATTCAGAGAAGCTGAAGACAGTTATTTTTTATGTACGAGTCAACTCATCACAATGTTTGGTAATGGTTCACCTGATCTTCCAGATTTCAGATTCATTCGCTTCGTATGAGCCAGTGGGTCGATATTTCGTGTACACGTAAAGAGAGACAAACTCGTTTTAGACAAACTTCGTCAATTTGTTTTCAACTTTTGGGTGGTGTGCTCATCGAGTGAATTTAAAAAATTCATTCACTCTCTTGTTTGAATTATGAATTGAATTATGAAGAAAGAGCAATGTGGTATTTTTTCAAAGTTTAGTTGAGCATTTATAATATTTCTATTATGATCCTGCCAATTGAACGCCAATTGAAAACTCGTGAAGGTACTTATTTGAGCGAAAACGGAGTAACTGAAGGAAGACATATTTTTATCTACTCGGACAGTGCGAGAAAGGTCTAATAGAAACTGAACTCGTTAGTTGAACTGGAGAAAAAGTTTTTGTTTTGCGTGTTGTAGCGCAAGTCATTAATTTTCAACCTTCTTTTTGTTGACCTGTTTATGTGAGATTGATGGTCGATGCACTTTTTTCCAGTAGAATCAAAAGATATCACAACTTTTCGGCAAGATGTGACAAATCCATCCACTCAAAATGCGTATATATATAGTTTCCACCTGATCTGATAGCATGATCGACCCATAATCAAGCGTTGTTTCCAAGTTTGCAGTCTTTCCACGAAACTTTTAGTATTTGGAGAACGTTAGAACTATGTTTTTTTTCCAAGACCATTTAGCAACTTTATATTCAAAAGTTGAAAATTTCGCAGAGTAACTCAATTTTGCTCCATTTTGCGCTATTCGGCAAAAGTTTTAGTTGAAATATAAAGAACGGGTTCTTTTGAAAAAATGACCATATTTAATATCATCAAGGTTGCTCATATTTTTTCTTCCATCAATTAGTGTTTTTCATAGAGATAGACAAACAGAATAGTGAAATTTTATATTGTAATTTGGTGAAGCAATTCAACAAGATGATTTATGCAAAACAGTACTACTGGTGTGCAAAGTGGATTTGACGTAGTTGTGTTTTTGCCCTAGCTATGAATATTTTTTTCTGTTCTCTTCATAAACGTTGTACCGATACTATACGTGTGTTTGCCGTAGAAACTATTCTAGATTAACATTAGCGATTTCCTGCTTGAAATGCCCGAGTGGCCAAAATCAGCTGTATGTGAATAATAATAACTTTCGACTATCAACTTTACTTTACAAAACAACTTTGGTTGAATTCTACGTCTGCTTTCACAAACTGTTTGGACCCTTAACGTTTGAGACATGTGAAACCAGATTTCAGAGAGCCATGATGATACTCATGCTACTCGCGACCGTTCTCGGTGTAACAGATGCTTGTATTGCCACATCGGACAACAGTCAGTTACCTTTCTCTTTAACTTTCCAAAAACTTAGATTTTTCTGATGTTTCCGCATGCTAGAAACGTGAGGGGCGACAACTTAATAATTTGAATATAACTAATTTGAAATATTGTCGTGTTGAAGTGAAATAGGTGTAGACACCATTCACAAACTGGCGAAGATTTAGTTTGCTTTGTGTTCTGCACCCTGCCTTAATGAAAGGATTGCGTAACTAAAAAAAGGATAACTTCTAATGTGGCCTAAATCCCAAGGCCCAACTCAGTTACACTCTAATTTTCCATGTGATCAATGATATATAATTTCCAATCCTATTCGCTTTTCAGATGATGTACCCAAGAGTGAGTTCCAATCGTTTGATTTGGTTTTAGACGAACTTCTGTCACTTGGAGTTCATTTCAAGGAATTTTCGTAATGTTCGAATCGTAGACAGGTGGAATTACAAAAACGAAAAAAAAGCGCCCATTCACTTATTCCCAGATAACGTCACTGTATGGTTATAGGCAAAATCTGAATAATAATTTTTTTTTTTACAATAGGTGTTCAAGTCAAAAATCACACGAGCAAGGTTTATCATATATACTTAAGTCTCTACGCCAATATAACGTTGGTCGATATTCTTTTTTGTGTATTTATCATGAGGTTATCAACCCTCGTTTCAAATTTCAGGGTACAAATGCGATGAAGAATGGAATCTTGTGGGAACTTCATGTTACCAGGTGACTCAACTTGTGTTTATCCTCTATGAATAATCTCACGATAGATTAAAACTTAGTGATCACGCAACCATTCGTACAGTTTTCAGATTAGTTTAAAGATTTTTCTTGAAGGCATGCAGTTCATTCCTTTTATGATGGTGGTTTTTTTGCTTGTTCTATAAATGTCAACGTGAACGTTAACGTGGCCTATCAATTGTCAAATGTTGTACAGTCTTTTTCAAGAATTCAAAGGGCTCTTGATTCATTTCAGCAAGCGAGTTAATAAAACGACATATAGACCGAATTGAGCATTTTCTTTTCTCCATTTTCAATAAAACACTTGTAAAATCATAAGTTTGTTTTGAAGATCCTCGAGATGGAAGAATTTGATGCAGCGGAAAATAAATGTGTTTCTGCAGGCGGACATCTTGCGTCTATTCACTCAAAAGAACAAAATGATGCTTTGGGAGCTGGTATGTTGCGAGAAATCATAACGTTGACAAAAACATCATAGTGGTTTGACCAACAGAAGATGAAATTCTAGTCATTATATCACATGCTTGCATGTGAATCAATTAATAAATCAATCAATCAACCTCACTGTGTAGGTCAGTGAACTTTGGCACCAAGATAAAACGTGAACTTAATATGAGGTTGTTCGACCATTTCAGCCCTCGGGATGAACAACGCCGCAGGACCGCTCTGGATTGGTTTAAAAAACACGGGTACGGCTCCTGATGTGGAATGGACATGGACCGATGGAAGCGACTTTGACTACAAAGACAGCTGGGCAGAGTCACCCGAAACGCCCGAGACTAAAAAATGCGTTGCGGTATGTTGATAAAAAATGTTTCTCTATCATCTGTATTGCACGAAACCGGAACACCGAGCATTCTATATACGACAGCACCCGAAATTCTACTGAATAATAAGCATGCTTATCTAACAGATGAAGAACAGTTTCGATATCACAGCGAAAATCTAGTTATAAAAAATAGTGGTGCTGTGATGGAAGATTTTATCTCAGGGAAACATATTTCAAAAAACTATTGTTGAAAGCTGATAGAAGCATTTCACTTGTATTTCCTTCGCAGATGAGTAAAACGGGTTACACATGGTCCACTTACGCGTGCACAGAAGTATTGAACTATGTCTGCCAGTATCCAGCTGATGAAGTTAAAGGTGAGTTTTTGATTCACAAGAACCGTCAGGGTTACCAGTCGTAGGATCTGAACCAATTCTCCACAACATCGTCAACCAATTTATAAGACTATCAAAATACTTGCGGGATAATTTTTGAAACACAAAAGGTAAACAAGCTCTTCTGTCGTTTTTGACAAAACCCTGAAAAAATGAGAGTGATAAATAGAGCGGAAGAGGAAGAAACGGAAAAAAAAACTTTGCGATTCTCACATTAAACCAGTAGTCCAAGGTCGTATTCTCAATTATTTCACGTAGTTAAATTTCAGACGGTGATACGTGTGACAAAAACTGGACCTATTTTTCTGGATCATGCTATATGGTACGTTGTAAGCATATTCTCGACTAAACTAATGTGCAAAGTTGGGCGGCTTCACAATCTCAGCACAAACTAAACCAAAATTGAATCGTAATAATTTATGAAGCAACAACAACGTGCATTCATTGACGTTTCAGAAACTAGGCACTCACAACTCGTTGTTTTGCTCTCAGTCGTAGGTTACTCACGTCATGAATTCGAATATGTACACTACAAGACTGTTGAAATTGCCAATTCAAACCTAGAAAATAACCGAACGAACCACTAAGATAATATGTGTACAAAACATGTTACTGTGCGCCTATAACGATTTTTTGACAGGGTGTTGATGGAACGCCAGCAACATTCAAAATGGCCGATAATACGTGTAAAAGCTTGCACACCACAGACACTACTTACCTCGTCTCCATCAACACTGAAGAAGAAAACAAATTTTTGCAAGGTCAGATTCGACACATTGGCATCCGATGCGTTCCCTTATAGTAAAACATCTAATATGTTTTTCAATAATTAACACCTAATCATATTTGTTTCAAAAAAGAGTGTAAAATATAGAGGACGATAAAAAAGACGCTGCAATCCAAAAAAATCTCAGAATCGATTTTGTTTCACGAAAGCACGACAAAATGGGAAATAGACGAAAACTCCTGCATGATCTCAAAAAATAATGAACAAATGATTTATCCAGCCATTGTTGTGCATTGTCTTACAACAAATATGTCGCAATTCTATGAGAGTTTAAAAAAATGGGAAGGAACTTTACTGTTAGTGATGACACACAATTTAAACACATTTAAGCGTTTTGGTATTCATTTGTGCACGGAATTCGAATGATTATTGGTTTGCGTTCCCATATTTTCAATAATTCATTTTTTGGGATTCCCATATTTTCAATCATTCATTTTTTGGGATTCCCATATTTTCAATCATTCATTTTTTGGGATCCCAGATTTTCAATCATTCATTTTTTGGGATTCCCATTATTTCAATCATTCATTTTTTTGGGAATTCAGACCAATTTTTTAAACGCAAGTTCAATTTCAGATCAGATTTGCAAAGGCACATTGGCATGTTCATAGTTCCTAACCTGGTAAAAGGTAACCTAAAACTAAAATACGGTTACCGGGAAAATTTTTACTTTCGCCCCCCTACCCAACAATCGCGTACTTTCACGCTTTCAAACTAACGGTAAAAATCACATCATCATATTAGAGAATATTTGTTTTCATCATTCATTTTTTGGGAATTCAGACCAAGTTTTTGAACGCACGTTGAACCATTCGAATTCTTACATAATTGTGAAGAATCTTTTTTGTTCACCAGAAAAAAAATACTATGGGTTTATCTTATCTTAAGTTGTGTTAAGTGTAAGTGTTGAGTGGGTTGTAGATAAATTTATCTTATTAGTATATAAGTTTAGTTAAAGTTATGTTTGAGTATAAACTATCTGAACCTCAACTCTGCTTACTTTACATTCTTCGTAGTTTGTAAGGTAACCGTATTTTAATTTTAGGTTACCTACCGGTTACCTGTGAGGTAACCTGAACAAAGGGTTACCGAAAACATGCTAGGCTATGAACATGCTACTGTGCCTTTGCAAATCTGATCTGAAATTGAACTTGCGTTTAGAAATTTGGTCTGAATTCTTAAAAAATGAATGAAAAAATATGGGAATCCCAGAAATGAATGATTAAAAATATGGGATCCCAAAAATTGAATGATTGAAAATATGGGATCCCAAAAAATGAATGATTGAAAATATGGGAATACGACCAATGGTTACTTATATTGTGGTGGCCACTACGAAGTATACTTTCTAGGAATTTCTCATCTGTAATTCTGCATCGTTTGAAACAAGTGTTCAAAAATTGGGATACATTTATTATACATAATGCGCACCAAAAAAGTAACACTTTTGAAACAATTGAAGACGGTTTCGCTTCTTTTCCCGTTTTGTCGTGCTTTCTTGAAACAAAATCGATTTTGAGAATTTTTTAGATTGCAGCGTCTTATATCATTTACAGTTGATTTATGTGTTTGAATTTTTGTAATCTCATGGATTACATTACACAATCAAAAATTTCATAAAACTAACGGTTATCATTTAATGAAGAATTGATAGAAAGCTATCATGTTGGGGGGGGGAGGTGGGGGAGAGTAGCACTGCTCAAGAAATAGCAAATATTCAGGCAAGTACAACTATGCGTTCTGGCTGGGTTTGACACGTACTTTGATAGACGACGATAATTGGATTTGGAGGGATTCAACTCCGTGGACGAAATCGAACAACCTGGCAGTTAACGGTTGGGCGGAAAATCAACCTACTCATCAGTATACATGTGCTCAGGTGAGTAGGATTATGTTCATAATAATAGTGGGCTTGTGTCGTCATCATTTAAAAACAAGTCGTTCGAACGAGAGCGAGCAAATACTAAATAGTCGTGGACCACGGCTAATGGGGTGAAAAGATGGTGTCTCGAGTTGGGCAAGTATTAGACGGGGCGCATCAATCACAACCATTTTTCGGGGAATCCTTCCTTTTTTGTAGTGTTTTTCATAGTCGGTTATTTTGTTCTAAAACTTATAATGGTCATATTAAAACTTTTCAGAGACACTGAACAAATAACAGACCTGAGAAAGGGAAGTTTTAAAAGTAGGAGTGCGCTGATTTAATGAACTCTCTTATTCTGTTATCTTGAAGCGTTGAAAAACCAAGTATATATTAGTTGACAGTTAAAATTTGTCACTCTGACATCTAAACAGAACCTTAGAGCGCTAGAGATGTCTTCTCATCTCGCTCTGTTCAAGAGTTGGCCCATTTAGCGAAGTGGCAGTACGTCGGTACTACTAGCCGACTTCTCGGAGGTTTGAATCGCGCGATTGTCATTTCTCGTTCAAAATTAACGCGCTGTGTGATTCGTTCATTTGTAATGGTATATTGAGCGAGTGTTGCATCCGAGAGTCCCATCTAGACCTATTTTTCCGCAAACGTTAGAGCACGTCAATTTATAGTTATTACTGCTTCAGATGCCCACTGGTGATCAAAAATGGATTGAAGCCGACTGTGAGGTTGATATGGCCTATGTTTGCGAATATAAAGCTCCATCATCATGATTACAGTACTAACTATTTTTCGGGGGGTGTGTGTTTTGGTCAGTTCTGTTGAATAAAATAATTCGTTGATTGTTGAAAAGATCACACTGTAACTCTAAGAAACTGGGCCCATCTACCTCTAGCAAACACTGCAAAAAACGGAACTGAAGTGGCAGAGTGACTTGGGCTAAAATAAACACTCAACATTTCTCGAACCAGGAACATGACGTGTTCATACTCAGATAGAATCCTGCCGAGGCCCTGCCGGGTCGACCCGGCTGTCGGCTGGGCATCGGCAACGAACCGGCTCGCCGCCGACAAAGGCTAAACCTCGTTAAAACCACAATTAAGAGAGGTCAAACTGGTTGAAAAGTGTAGAAAATAAGATTTTGATGAACTCATTACTTTTCGAAAAGTTATACAATGATTGGGTTCATGGAAAGTCATCTTAGTTAATCGAAATTCCCGTTTAGAAAGTCACTACAGTACAAATACGATCACTTTGTGATTGTTTTTGAAGTTCGACATCCTAAGCAGGGCAATATACAAGAACTATTATTATTCAGTTTCAAACGTCGTTCTTACAATAAAAAATTCCGTGTTTTTCTCCATAATTGTTCGCTTCCTGTATTTTCAATCCGAGCAATCGCTCACTGGCAACACTAATCGCGCCCCAGCTATACCGTACTGGGTGCTCTGCAGACCTTTATTTGAGCTCATTTTCGAAATTCGCAACTTTCTTGTTTTCTTTTTATTAATACAATATATTGTTTCAAGTTGGTTTAACTTAATTATTTCTGTTATCGCATTTCAGCTTAGGCTAGGATGATTAAAATTTCGTATAACTCTAACCCCAACAACTACTGCAGAGCGCAAAAAATGAGTTTATAGGCAAAATTTTAGGCCAGACATGATATTTTTGTTACTTATTTTAAGCGCAAGATGTTAGGCGTTGGAAAGTTGTATTTTACAGTTGTAGATGCTAGTAGTGTTTTTATTGGCAGTAGAATGCGGAATTTTATCATTAGGGCTTTTTTTAACTCACGACATTAGTTCTCTTTCTTTCCCTTTTCGCTTATAGATTTTTGCTCCCACTGAATACAAGTCACTTAATGTATCTTCGCTCTCAGCTTAAGCACTCATTAATTGTCCGTGAAGAGAGTGTTACCCAATTTTGTTGTGCAGTGACTGTTCGTTTCATTTTCAAGCATTCATTATTCTTACCGCTCATTTCAGGGCACTCGGAAGTGAATTCATCAGGAGTTGCGAATATAGTCTGCAGTGCTACTTCTTAAGGTTGGTTTTCATAATTATCACCTTCGTTGCGCAAACACGTCCTCAAAAAATCGCGCGCAGCGCGAAGCGCTGTGCGAGATTTGTCTTTGGTCCGGATAATGCGCGCTTTCATTTTTTTAGTTCACTCTCAAAAAGGTCCAATTGTGCAAATCAAAACTTTTTATGATTTGCTGATTTTCTATGACACATTTACAAGCTATGTTCGAAATTTGAACGAAATTGATTGAGTTTGAGCCGAGTTATGACGTTATGCGCTTCATGCAGACCGCCAACTTCCGTCGTGTATCTGTGTGTGTGTCTGTGTGTGTTGGTGCGCACTCCTGGGATATTGTTATGTGTGAACCGATTCGACTGAAAATTTGCGACACGATAGATACCCCACTCAAACTTTGGGGGCGCAAACTTTTTTTCGAAAAAAATTATTTTTCATCAAGTTATAGGTCTTTGAAAATGTCTCTGCGTCTCTTCATTTCGTGCTCTCGCCCTCTCTGTCGGGGTAAATCAAATTGCGTTATAACTCAGCTCAGTCCTAACCAATTCAAGTAAAATTTGAAGTATGATACCACGACATATACTGACATCGATTTAAATGTAAGTCTTCTACTGATGACGTCATCGAGGATTCTGGAGCTCGGATGACGTCATTTTTGAAAAGTGCAAAGTTGACGTCACATATATTTTCAAATGATGGTAATATCTTCGAAAGGGTCAATTAACGGTGAAACTCAATCTAAGAGTGACGTATTCTGGGATTCTGGAGACCAGATGACGTCATTTTTGAAAAGTGCAAAGTTGACGTCACATATATTTTCAAATGCTGAAAATATCTTAAAAATGGTATATTAACGATAAAACTTTATCTAAATATGACTTATTCTGGAATTCAGAAGGCCATATGACGTCAACTTTAAAAAAAATTGACGTGAAATATTTTTTCGAATGCTGAAAGTTTCTTAAAAATGGTCAATTCACGATGAAACTTCATTCAAACATGACGTATTCTGGGATTCTGAAGGGCAGATGAAGTAAGTTTTTAGAACTGCAATGTTGACGTCATATTTTTTTCGAATGATGGTAATACTTGACAAGTGGTTCATTAAGAGAACAATTTTATCTGCACCGTACAGATCAAACCACATACCTACGGCATGTATACAAAAAGAGAAAAATTCATGAAAAAGTGGGGGCCCAACGAATGTAAGATTTGTCTTCTGCTGTGCGCCTCTTAGACAACTACTCTCAAATGGAGCAGCTACTGCTACAAAAACCGAAAAATACTGATATACTCAAGTATAACTGTTCATTACAAACATACAAAAGTCGTAAAATATTTTCTCAAACCTGTAAACTAGAATCTACAAATCACAGATGTTAACTCAACGTACTCAATTATAGAGTTCCTGGTTTTGTGCACAATGGTTGGCATTTTTTCTCATTACTTCAATTCTAGGTGCTATAACGTTTGTCATATTGTTCAACAGTTGTTCTCTCTTTCGCAGCTGTGACTTGTAGATTCTAGTTTACAGGTTTGAGAAAATATTTTACGACTTTTGTATGTTTGTAATGAACAGTTATACTTGAGTATATCAGTATTTTTCGGTTTTTGTAGCAGTAGCTGCTCCATTCGAGAGTAGTTGTCTAAGAGGCGCACAGCAGAAGACAAATCTTACATTCGTTAGGCCCCCACTTTTTCATGAATTGTAGATTGTTTTTCCAGTTCATTTGTCTTCACGGGTATGCAGTAAACTACAAATTTGACCAAAATCTGTTTTTTTTAAAGTGAACATTTGAAGAGTTTCTTTCTTATTGATGATAATGAATACAAGTTAACCATACGTCATTGTTTAAAAATTTTCTATTTCTAAAGTTTGCCACGGTCTTTTGTGAGGAATGTAACCTGATCATAATTTTAATTCGAAGGTGTATGCTAATTTGAGCAACTTTTGATGCTGAATAGTAAACGGTATTTTGTTTCTTTGAAGAAGTTCATACAGGTGTCGCCTTCATGGAATGCGAACCATGAATGAGCCGAAAACCGGATCATTTCCATAGTTAATTTAGTCGGTTTAGTCGAATCTTACCAGTGTGTGTCTTCATACTCTGGCTGTAGTTGTATATAGATTCCAGATACAGCCGAACTCAACCTATATATTCATTTTGACAGCAATCAGCTGCTTTTTTAAAGAATGTATTGTTGTATTTAAGGTATGCTCGCTCAATACGCTCGTGGATCGCGGATAGCAGTCACAGGACCTTACGAGAGGATCTTCGATGATGTCTTCTTGTGGCCTGGTTAAAAGGAATTCTTACACAGGTGTGTGATGTAATTATTGTTCAATGTGTCCATCAGTTATTAGCAACCTCTAATTTTTTTCGCTGTGGGCACCTGGGCACGCTTGGAGGGAAATTGGTATTATATTTGAGTTAGGCCCATGATGAGCGGTTTTCAGTGATACTAATCCCACAAACTATTGTAGAGCGCTGGAAATGGGTTAATAGGCAACACTTTAGGCTAGAATTTCCTTTTAGTTATTTGCCTTTGGCGAAAAATGTCACGTGCTGGGAGGTTCTATTTTACAGTTCTAGATTATGGTAGTGTGTTCCTTATTAGCAGTTAATTGCGCAACTTTTTTACCCAAGCTCCCATTTAATTGTGACATTTATTGATTATCAGTTCTCTTTCTTCCGTTTGCTAAGTTACTTAGCTTGAGCACCGATCAACCGAGAATAAGTGTTTCCTAATTAGTGCTTTTATGAACAGTTAACTTGTTCTCCGAACATGCCCTGTATTTTACGAAATCGCGTTTAGTCGAAACAGTTCAAGAACCGAACGGTTCAGAAAAAATACTAGTTTTTTGGCGAAACGCCAAAAAATCGATTTGTATTCCCAGATTTCCACCATGCTGTATTTTACTGTAAGTGACAGTAAAATACTGTAACACAACCAGGCATGCTCTGAGTTTTGTGTGTTATGTAGTTGATGGTGCCTCTGTTCATGGCGCTTTTTACAGGAGAGAATCGTACACCCTATGGCCACCTCATGCACGGATCTGTTGGATTCCCTAGCAGGATCTTCTAAGAAGTTCATAAGTGGTAAGTTTAGTTCTCTGCCCCATTGATGATTTTATTGTAAATAGATGTCATTGAAATTATAGTTTTATAATACAACTTACAAGGAGCCTAGAATTAGGACGTAGAATTTGTAAGTACCCTTTGCATTAAGACAAAGATAGATATTATCTCCCGATATTATCGACAATTTGTTAATCGGAGTCATTTTATTTTATTCCGCGTTGATAGTGAAGTGAAAGTGGCGGAACAGCCACAAATCTCGGGAACGGGTTTTTTCTTGTTTTCCAGTGAAAAGAAATCTGTCCATTTTTGATTAAAAAGGACGGAGTGTTACCTATAATTTGTTTAAAAGAAGGCCCCGCTGTTGTAGAATAGTGACACCTCATTGGTGGGTGGCTCTATATTGGTTATAGGCAGCGAGATACAGCTGACCTAAGGCAAAGTATTAATTAAGACATTGGCAGCTGGTTTTATGTTTTGTATACTCTCTATGATTTTATGAAAAACGTGTGTATGATTTAGGTTTGATGTTCTGTTTTCCCATCGATTTGGTCGTCGTTTCGTTTTTGACCGCTTGACTGTTCTGTAAGAAAGAAAGAACGTATTCTTCTTTCATTCAAACACCTCCAATTCAATGTATTTGGATGAAAAGAGTGAATTAGCGTGATTGCGACGAACATGATCAGTTAAATCAGTTTTTGGGTTATCAGCTATGTTTGCCGAGGTATACATAGGAACTTCTAGCCCACCGTTAAGACACTAGTAGAACGGTAGTAACAGTTAAACTGTGTTGATATGGTCGTAAACGTCCCGCGATTCAGTGGTAAACTTGTGGTAACGTTGAATCACGATTACTACCAGTAAATCGGTGATGTATCTCAAGTAATCTCAGAAATGAACTAGATATCTAATACCACACGAGATACCTATACTAGATACGGATGTCTGCGAGACTTGTCTGCCGGCTTCTGGCTGTTTTCGGTTTAATTACCCAAGTTTGAGGTACTTTTCACCTCTGAAGCGAACTTAGTATTTAGTACGTGAGGACTAGATACCAGAGGTGCCTCTGAAGCCTGAACGCTAGTAGATACGCGAGGAAAAAAACCGATGTTGATATCAACTAGGGAATCTACTAGCGTTTCGGGTTACGGTAGCTGAAGTACTGACGCGGGCATCGGTTATTCTTAAATTTCATATTGAATGTTAGAAACTTAATAAATTAAGCTTTTACCAAAAATAAAGTACTTAAAATAAGTACTTCTGAAATAGTTATACATTTATTGCCATTTTGTACAACTAGGCAATATCGCGATTTGATGGATTGTCGTTTTATGAATACAGCTCCCCTATAAACGCCAGAGTGTCGTATCTAGTACAGGTTACGCGAATGCCGCAAGCGTGGGAATATACCATAGAGCCGCGTGAATACCGTAAGACCTTGGAAAACTACTAGATTATTTTTCAGAGCTAGCGTATCTACTAGCGTTCAGGCTTCAGAGGCCATGAAAAGATAATTAAATTTTGTTTTATAAAAAAAATAATTTTTAAGTGTTTTATTTTCGATAATTCTAAATAATTTACTGCTGTTTTACTGCAGTTGAACTACAACTTTAGTGGCGTTTTACTGCAGTAGCGACACTGTACTACTACCGTTTTACGACTGGTGATACTGCAGTAACACTACCAGTAAAACGGCAGTAGTACGGTGTCGCTACTGTAGTAGAACGCCGGTTTTATCTTTACAGTGTATTTCATTCCGATTCGTTAATTTTCACATTTCAGGTCGAATTTATCACAGCTATGGGCGAGTGAAGACAGGAATGCAATTGTCTAGTTTGACATGTGATCTGTGTATATTTTAAAATGATACATTTCTGTGTTATGTTATGTTTTATGAATAAAAGTGTAATTTCATTGCAATTTAACTTGTTTTATATTGTTATAGTAATAAACTGATGAATAGTTCTGAATTGTTATCAGCGGCGCGCCGATTGGTTGCCGATGCCCTGCCAGATGGATGCCGTTTTGACAAGTCAGCTCGGCGCCGGCAACCACCCAGCTCGGCACCGGCAACCAATCGGCGCGCCGCTGATAACAATTCAGAACTTTCATTCGGTTCGTTCTTGTAAATTATTCATCGGTTTATTACTATAACAATATGCAAGAAAGTTAAATTGTAATGAAAATATACTTTTATTCATAAAACATAACATAACACAGAAATGTATCACTTTAAAATATACACAGATGACATGTAAAATTAGACAATTGCATTCCTGTCTTCGCTCGCCCATAGTTGATAAATTCGACCTGAAATTGGAAAAATTGACGAATCGAAATTAAATGCACATTCACACCTGAGCAATAATAGCTGAAAACTCGAAAACTTAAGAAAGTGCTTGTTCATTGCAATGAGGCTAATTTACTCTTTTGATCCCAACACCAAACATAATGAATAGAAGGCAATTTTGAATAGAAGAAGAAAACGGGCTCCTTTCACACAACAGTAAAATGTGACTAGTCCGTGGAAAGTAATCCATTGTAGATTTGAATGGGTCAAACTTGGTGATTTTGCATCAAAGATACGCATTTCGAAAGGAGAGCATTTCGAAAGGAGAGAAGAAAGACGCATTTCGAAATATTCAGATAACTTCACTGGAGGGGTATATTGTCTATTGCCCCGTGAGCCAAAATAAATTGAAATCCCACCCGTAGTACGGGGGGGGGGGGGGGAGGACTAAAGGGAGGTGAGGGAGGGGCGAATGTATAATTTCCCTGCTGTATGGCTCATTTTTCATACTTGGAGCAGCCTAGCGGTCAAAAACCGAAAAAAACATATTCCATTTCTGGTTAGACGAATCAACCAGTATCGATGACACGGAAAATAATTCACGTATCACGTTACGACGTTACCCAAGCGTGAGCCTAGTGTTTCCATAAAATTATACCCATATTGAAAACAAAGTTTCTACCTCCATACGCACCAACAACAGAAAATTTAAATGTTCGAGGTTTCTAGTTGCAATGACCGATAAAACACACAAAGTACAGCACACACCCCCAATACCAGTTCGATCCCATAAAAAAAGGATGCACTGCATTCGCCACGACGGCCCAATTGACGAGAACCATTACTGCAAACCTGAATCACAAACACTTTAGTTTTCGTCATAGTCTCAGAGAAGTATACAAAAGGAAAACTGTTGCTGCTATCCTAATCGAGGCATTGCTCAGCTGCATATCGCTGCCATTAACCTATGTAGAGCTTACCCACCAGTGTGTTGTCTTTATTCTACAACAAGGCAGCCTTGACATCGGAAAACAAGAAAAAGCACGTTTTCCTAGATTTGTGGCAGCTCTGCCGCCTTTACTCAACGCAGAATAAAATAAAATGAATCGTATTAATTATTAACTTTCGATAACATCGGGAAAATTGGTCCGTCTTCGACTTAATGCAAAGGTAATACAATTCAAAGTCAACTTATAAATTCTAAACTACAATGACACCTATACACCGCCAAGGGTCTCTCTTTTTTCCTGGAAACTCGCGATACCCCCACCCGTTCTTTTTTGAGCACACATGGTGCAGAACTGCGATGTTCATAATATCTTCGTTCAATTTTCACGTTTTGTAAGAAATTCGCTGTTTTTCAACTTGCGACCCTCACTTTCCTCACAACTAGTTTGGAACCCCCCCCCCCCCCTCCCCTTCTTAAGAGGCCTTGGCGGTGTATGTGACACCTATTAACAGTGAATTCATCAATACTCTATCAAAATTTTGATTATTCTAACAGAAACAGAAAAAAATCACAGGCAGAGAACAAAACTAACCATTAATGGGATTTTTAGAATATCTGAAAAAAGGATCGGAAGTGAACGGATTCGTCAATGAGGTTGCATAGGCTGCACGATCATCTCCTGTTAAAAGCGCCATAAACAGAAGCACCGCCAACACGCAACACACCAACTACTTAACACACAACTCATGGAAACTGTTCATGAAAGCGAACTGATATACTTACCCGGATCTTTCTTCTCAAAGCACAGCTAAGCGGTCAAAAACAAAACTGATTCCATTTCGTCACTACGATCACTACTCAAAATAAAACAAAGATTCAATACGTAACGACAGCGGAAAGGTTCTGAGATTGCAGCGATTATTGATAAACACGAAATATAAACATCACACACCTCCATTCCAAGTTTTCCAAGTTCGATACCATGAGAAGAGGGCTGCAGCCAGAACAGCAGACCTAAATTACACACACTTTTTTTATAAACTCAGAGAAAGCATACAAACAGAAAAACAGCTGCTGCTGTCCTAATTAGGGAATTGCCCAAGTTCACTAAGTTCATTTGAAAAATTCACTAGTTCATTCAAATGCAGCATAGTATGATTTATATTCGTTATTTTCATGCGTATTTTGCATTACTGAGTTTGCCTACAGTCTTTAGTATGAAATGTAACCTATTCACTATTTTAATTTGTAAGTTTCAAGGTAATTCGAGCATTTTTTGAGCTGGGGACGAGTTGTCCGTAAACGCTCCCCCTCCTCTTTTCCCAACACAACCGGGCCGTAACAACTCGATAGAGATGGGGGTGATTGAAACACTGTAAAAGAGGAGTATTTGGACAATGTCGACATTTTACTCTGGCCACCTATAATCAACATAGAGCCTCCCACCAGTGTGGTGTCACTACTCAAGAACAAGGGACCCCTCCTAATAAATAGGTAACAGACACTCCGATGTCTACGTCACAAATGAACAAACTCCCCCACCGAAAAATAAATATCAACAATTTCAAATTATTGATAATGGGATTTATGAATTGTCTTACGGTAGTCTCATGGTGATGACAACGAGTTACAGTGAAATCATAATGACTTTACCAAAATTTTCATGATCCTGAAATATTAGAAGTAACTGATAACTAAACTAACCACTAATGGGCGTTCTGAAAGATCTGCTTCTTCGCATGAGGTTGACAAAGAGTGTCATCTGTAAAGCCATGAACAGAAGCACCAAATACTTAGCACACAAAATAATACACGGCCAATGTTTGATGCTAACTCAAAACGCTGTTTCATATCACAAAATTAGCTGTCAAATTGTAAAGAGCAATTAGTGATTCGCTACCTCAAGTTTACTGCCCATACGTGAAGACATATGAACTTTTCTTTTCTTTTCTCGAGGACGAGTTTGTGCAAGGCGTAGTTGTGAAAACCAACCTTAATAAGCAGATTGTATTCGGAACTCCTGATGAATTCACTTTCGGGGTGGCCTGAAATGAGCGGTAAGGATGATGAATACTTGAAAATAAACCGAATAATCACAGCACAACAAAATTGGGTAACACTCTTTTCACGGTCGGTTAATCAGTGCTCAAGCTGGAACCGAGGATACAGTAAGTGACTCGTATTCAGTGGGAGCCAAAATTTATAGGCAAAGAGAAAAATGAAGATAGTAGCCAACAAATGTCGCAAGTAATAGCCAACAAATGTCGCAAGTTAAAAAACGCGTTCTGAGAAAATTTCGCATTCTACTGCTATGAAAAACAGACTACTAGCATCCAGAACTGTAAAATAGAAGATCCCAATGCCTAACATCCTTCGCTTAAGAGAAGTAACTGAAAGATCATGTCTGGCCTAAAATTTTGCCTATAAACCCATATTTAGCGCTCTACAGTAGTTGGTGGGGTTAGATTCACTCGAAATTTCAATCATCATATGCTGAACTAAATTAAAATAACAGAAATATTTAAATAAAACAACTTGAACAATAAGAAAGAAAACAAGAGAAATTTGCGAATTTCGAAAATTTGCTCAAATAAAGGTCTGCAATGCATCCAATACGGTATAGCTGGAGCGCGGTTTGTGTTGCCATTGAGCGACTGTTGCGATTGAAAAATAGTAAGCGAACAATTATTGGTAGAAGCACTGTATTTAGTGTTGTAACAAGGACTCTCAGAACCAAATAACATCACATTTTATGTGAATTGTACTGCTTAGGACGAATAACTTCGGAAACAGCTAGAATAGTCGTATTTGTATTGTAGTGATCTTCTAAACGGAAATTTCGATTAGCTAATGTACGATTCCATGAGTCCAATCATTGTAAAACTTCTTGAAAACTAATTAGTTCATAACAATCACATTCTCTACCCCTATCAACCAGTTTAACCCCTCTTAAATGCTGTTTTATGGGGTTTTAGCCTTTGCCGGCGGCGTGCCTGTTTGTTGCCGATGCCCAGCCGGGTCGACCCGGCTGGGCATCGGCAGGATTCTATCCGAGAACTTTCGGCAAAACTTGAACAAACTAATCCAAACTCGAAACGGAACTGATCGTATCAGTTAGTCTTCTAGGTGGTAATTAAACAGTCAAGAACGAACAATATTGACCCTTTCTAAGATATTACCATCGTTTAAAAATATATGTGACGTCAACTTTGCACTTTTCAAAATCGACGTCATCTGGTCTCCAGAATCTCAGAATAAATCACTCTCAGATTGAGTTTCACCGTTAATTGACCTTTTCTAAGATATTATCATTATTTGAAAATATATGTGACGTCAACTTTGCACTTTTCAAAAATGACGTCATCCGGTCTCCAGAATCCTGAAGGACGTCAGGAATAGAATACTTCATACTCAAATAAAAGTCACGACGGCATCATATTTCAATTTTCGAGCAAATCGGTAATTGTTACTCTAAGTTACAATACAGTTTGATTTGTCGACCGGACAGAGAGAGTGAGAAAGCGTGCTAAATGGAGAGACGCAGACACGTTCCGAAAAATGTCTATAACTTTGATTAAAACAATTTTTTCTTGAATTTTTTTCGCTCCGCGAGTGTTTGAGTAGGTATCACATGTCTTCCACAATTTTCAACGAAATCGGTTGAGTAGAAACCCTTGAACTGGGTTTACTTTTCTTGTCACAACCCACCCACCCACACACAACGGAAGTTGGCGCTCTTGTTGAAGCGCATGAGACCATAACTTGGCTCAAACTTAACCGATTCCGCTCAAATTTGAAACACGGTTAGGGTATTAGCTATACAAAACAAGTACATCAATACAAACTTTGTTTTGCAAATTTCAGCCTTTTTGAGGGGGAACTAAAAAAACGGAAGCGCGCATTAGCCGGACCAAAGACAAATCTCGCACAGCGCTTCGCGCTGCGCGCGATATGACTTATTCTGGAATTCAGGTGGCCAGATCCCAGATGACGTTGACTTTAAAAAAATTGACGTGAAATATGCTTTCGAATGCTGAAAGTTTCTTGAAAATGGTCAGTTCACGATGAAACTTCATTCGAACATGACGTATTTTGGGATTCTGAAGGGCAGATAAAGCAAGTTTTTAGAACTGCAATGTTGACGTCATTTTTCCGAATGGTGGTAATACTTGACAAGTGGTTTATTAAGAAAACAATTTTATCTGCACCGTACAGATCAAACCACCTCTCTACATACCTACGGCATGTATACAAAAACAGAAAAACTCATGAAAAAGTGGGGGCCCAACGACTGTGAGATTTGTCTTCTGCTGTGCGCCGCTTAGACAGCTACTCTCAAATGAAGCAGCTACTGCTACAAAAACCGAAAAATACTAATATAAAAATACTAAAGAAAGTATAACTGTTCATTACAAACATACAAAAGTCGTAAAATATTTTTTCAAACCTGTAAACTAGAATCTACAAATCACAGATGTTAACTAAACGTAGTCAATTATAGAGTTCCTGGTCTTGTGCACAGTGGTTGGCATTTTTTGTCATTACTTCAATTCTAGCTGCTATAACGTTTTTCATGTTATTCAACAGTTGTTCTCTCTTTCGCAGCTGTGACTTGTAGATTATAGTTTACAGGTTTGAAAAAATATTTTACGACTTTTGTATGTTTGTATTGAACAGTTATACTCGAGTATATTAGTATTTTTCGGTTTTTGTAGCAGTAGCCGCTTCATTTGAGAGTAGCTGTCTAAGCGGCGCACAGCAGAAGACAAATCTCACAGTCGTTGGGCCCCCACTTTTTCATGAATGAATGTAAACAATGATTTTAATCCAACTTAACACTGTGTCTCTCAATCAAACAAACTTTTCGTCGGTTTTGCCTTCATTCGACAGATCACATTCAGTTCGCGTATGTAGCCACAAGTGGTATCTTGCCATTCGTACGAAGCCAGTTCCATATGAGAAGAGCAGAACACAATTCTGCGTTTTCAATTATTTCAACTCACCTTTTGCGAAAACCATTTGTTACTTTTTATACTTTTTCGATTGTTTGAAGACCATTCGACATATGAATTGATATTAGCTTAGAACGCCTAGGTAATTGAGTTTTGTGATAGGCAAACTAGTCGGTTTGCACAGGCGAACTTAACATTTTGAATGTGTTACTCTCTCTCTCTCTCTCTCTCTCTCTCTCTCTCTCTCTCTCTCTCTCTCTCTCTCTCTCTCTCTCTCTCTCTCTCTCTCTCTCTCTCTCTCTCTCTCTCTCTCTCTCTCTTTCTCTCTCTGTCTTTCTCTCTCTCTCTCTCTCTCTTCCTCCTCCTTCTCCCTCTCTCACTCTCTCTATCACTTATGAGTTAACAACACTCACCGTGCCGCATTTACCACCACCGTTGGGTTCACTTGTTGCGTTGTGCCAATGAACGAAGTCGAATGGGGGTGTCCATCGTCCCAACCCCAGACACCAGCTACAGAACGTGTCGCTGTGGGATTTGTCAGTCCCATCCAAGCAGAGGTTTTCTTATTCGGATAGTATTTGAAAAGATCTGAAAGGTGTGAGTATGTCGCAGTACAAATGTTCATGTTAGTTCATAGCTCAAATTGCGACCTGTGGTTCTTTTTGTGCAGAAAATTGAGAAAGTATTTGTAGAACAAAGTAAAGAATTACCACCACTATCTGGCCACAGGGATCATATGCATGCATATTTTGTTGTATGTAATTTTATCTACGAACAAACACTGTAACAACGTTACCATCCATTTCCAGAACTTGCACTGGGAGTGGTGGCAACGGTGAAGTGCCAGACCTTTAAATTAGCGAGCACGATTTTTTCACCCACCTTCGATAAGGTCGTTTTCCCGATTTGGAGTGAATCGATGCCAATTGTCCACCCTCCTTTCCGCAAGCATTCATAGCTGCAACGCGACCTGCTGCTGCCTTATCGAGAACCTCGATAAGGCAGCAGCAGGTCGCGTTGCAGCTATGAATGCTTCTACAGGTTCTCGATAAGGGCAGCAGCAGATCGCGTTGCAGCTATGAATGCTTGCGGAAAGGAGGGTGGACAATTGGCATCGATTCACTCCAAATCGAAAACGACCTTATCGAAGGTGGGTGAAAAAATCGTGCTCGCTAATTTAAGGTTTGGCACTTCACCGTTGCCACCACTCCCAGTGCAAGTTCTGGAAATGGATGGTAACGTTGTTACAGTGTTCGTTCGTATATAAAATTACATACAACAAAATATGCATGCATATGATCCCTGTGGCCAGATAGTGGTGGTAATTCTTTACTTTGTTCTACAAATACTTTCTCAATTTTCTGCACAAAAAGAACCACAGGTCGCAATTTGAGCTATGAACTAACATGAACATTTGTACTGCGACATACTCACACCTTTCAGATCTTTTCAAATACTATCCGAATAAGAAAACCTCTGCTTGGATGGGACTGACAAATCCCACAGCGACACGTTCTGTAGCTGGTGTCTGGGGTTGGGACGATGACACCCCATTCGACTTCGTTCATTGGCACAACGCAACAAGTGAACCCAACGGTGGTGGTAAATGCGGCACGGTGAGTGTTGTTAACTCATAAGTGATAGAGAGAGTGAGAGAGGGAGAAGGAGGAGTGAAAGAGAGAGAGAGAGAGAGAAAGACAGAGAGAGAAGGGAGAGAGAGAGAGAGAGAGGAGAGAGAGAGAGAGAGAGAGAGAGAGAGAGAGAGAGAGAGAGAGAGAGAGAGAGAGAGAGAGAGAGAGAGAGAGAGAGAGAGAGAGAGAGAGAGAGAGAGAGAGAGAGAGCGAGAGAGAGAGAGAAGAGAGAGAGAGAGAGAGAGAGAGTAACACATTCAAAATGTTAAGTTCGCCTGTGCAAACCGACTAGTTTGCCTATCACAAAACTCAATTACCTAGGCGTTCTAAGCTAATATCAATTCATATGTCGAATGGTCTTCAAACAATCGAAAAAGTATAAAAAGTAACAAATGGTTTTCGCAAAAGGTGAGTTGAAATAATTGAAAACGCAGAATTGTGTTCTGCTCTTCTCATATGGAACTGGCTTCGTACGAATGGCAAGATACCACTTGTGGCTACATACGCGAACTGAATGTGATCTGTCGAATGAAGGCAAAACCGACGAAAAGTTTGTTTGATTGAGAGACACAGTGTTAAGTTGGATTAAAATCATTGTTTACATTTATTCATGAAAAATTGGGGGCCCAACGACTGTGAGATTTGTCTTCTGCTGTGCGCCGCTTAGACAGCTACTCTCAAATGAAGCGGCTACTGCTACAAAAACCGAAAAATACTAATATACTCGAGTATAACTGTTCAATACAAACATACAAAAGTCGTAAAATATTTTTTCAAACCTGTAAACTAGAATCTGTAAATAACCGAAAAATACTAATATACTCAAGTATAACTGTTCATTACAAACATACAAAAGTCGTAAAATATTTTTTCAAACCTGTAAACTATAATCTACAAGTCACAGCTGCGAAAGAGAGAACAACTGTTGAATAACATGAAAAACGTTATAGCAGCTAGAATTGAAGTAATGACAAAAAAATGCCAACCACTGTGCACAAGACCAGGAACTCTATAATTGACTACGTTTAGTTAACATCTGTGATTTGTAGATTCTAGTTTACAGGTTTGAAAAAATATTTTACGACTTTTGTATGTTTGTAATGAACAGTTATACTCGAGTATATTAGTATTTTTCGGTTTTTGTAGCAGTAGCTGCTTCATTTGAGAGTAGCTGTCTAAGCGGCGCACAGCAGAAGACAAATCTCACAGTCGTTGGGCCCCCACTTTTTCATGAGTTTTTCTGTTTTTGTATACATGCCGTAGGTATGTAGAGAGGTGGTTTGATCTGTACGGTGCAGATAAAATTGTTTTCTTAATAAACCACTTGTCAAGTATTACCACCATTCGGAAAAAGTGACGTCAACATTGCAGTTCTAAAAACTTGCTTTATCTGCCCTTCAGAATCCCAAAATACGTCATGTTCGAATGAAGTTTCATCGTGAATTGACCATTTTCAAGAAACTTTCAGCATTCGAAAGCATATTTCACGTCAATTTTTTTAAAGTCAACGTCATCTGGGATCTGGCCACCTGAATTTCAGAATAAGTCATATCGCGCGCAGCGCGAAGCGCTGTGCGAGATTTGTCTTTGGTCCGGCTAATGCGCGCTTCCGTTTTATTAGTTTTCCCTCAAAAAGGCTGAAATTTGCAAAACAAAGTTTTTATTGATGTACTTGTTTTCTATAGCTAATACCCTAACCGTGTTTCAAATTTGAGCGAAATCGGTTAAGTTTGAGCCAAGTTATGGTCTCATGCGCTTCAACAAGAGCGCCAACTTCCGTCGTGTGTGGGTGGGTGGGTTGTGACAAGAAAAGTAAACCCAGTTCAAGGGTTTCTACTCAACCGATTTCGTTGAAAATTGTGGAAGACATGTGATACCTACTCAAACACTCGCGGAGCAAAAAAAATTCAAGAAAAAATTGTTTTAATCAAAGTTATAGATATTTTTCGGAACGTGTCTGCGTCTCTCCATTTAGCACGCTTTCTCACTCTCTCTGTCCGGTCGACAAATCAAACTGTATTGTAACTTAGAGTAACAATTACCGATTTGCTCGAAAATTGAAATATGATGCCGTCGTGACTTTTATTTGAGTATGAAGTATTCTATTCCTGAGGTCCTTCAGGATTCTGGAGACCGGATGACGTCATTTTTGAAAAGTGCAAAGTTGACGTCACATATATTTTCAAATAATGATAATATCTTAGAAAAGGTCAATTAACGGTGAAACTCAATCTGAGAGTGATTTATTCTGAGATTCTGGAGACCAGATGACGTCGATTTTGAAAAGTGCAAAGTTGACGTCACATATATTTTTAAACGATGGTAATATCTTAGAAAGGGTCAATTAACGGTGAAACTCAATCTAAGAGTGATTTATTCTGGGATTCTGGAGACCAGATGACGTCGATTTTGAAAAGTGCAAAGTTGACGTCACATATATTTTTAAACGATGGTAATATCTTAGAAAGGGTCAATTAACGGTGAAACTCAATCTAAGAGTGACGTATTCTGGGATTCTGGAGACCAGATGACGTCGATTTTGAAAAGTGCAAAGTTGACGTCACATATATTTTCAAATGCTGAAAATATCTTAAAAATGGTATATTAACGACAA
This sequence comes from Litoditis marina, assembly GCA_964036275.1. Classification (NCBI taxonomy): domain Eukaryota; kingdom Metazoa; phylum Nematoda; class Chromadorea; order Rhabditida; family Rhabditidae; genus Litoditis; species Litoditis marina. The sequence goes on from OZ038434.1 coordinate 28,031,196, forward strand.
AACTTTATCTAAATATGACTTATTCTGGAAATCAGAAGGCCAGATGACGTCAACTTTCGAAAAATTGACGTGAAATATGTTTTCGAATGCTGAAAGTTTCTTAGAAATGGCCAATTTACAATGAAACTTCATTCAAATATGACGTATTCTGGGATTCTGAAGGGCATAGGGCAGAAAGTAAGTTTTTAGAACTGCAAGTTGACGTCATATTTTTCTGAAATGACAGTAATACGTGGCAAGTGGTTCAATAAAAAAAATTTTTATCTGCACCGTACAGATCAAACCACATACCTACGGCATGTATACAAAAAGAGAAAAGTTCATGAAAAAGTGGGGCCCAACGACTGTGAGATTTGTCTTCTGCTGTGCGCCCCTTAGACAACTACTCTCAAATGGAGCAGCTACTGCTACAGAAACCGAAAAATACTCATGTATAACTGTTAACTACAAACATACAAAAGTCGTAAAATATTTTTCAAACCTGTAAACTAGAATCTGTAAATAACCGAAAAATACTAATATACTCAAGTATAACTGTTCATTACAAACATACAAAAGTCGTTAAATATTTTCTCAAACCTGTAAACTAGAATCTACAAATCACAGATGTTAACTAAACGTAGTCAATTATAGAGTTCCTGGTTTTGTGCACAATGGTTGGTGTTTTTGATCATTACTTCAATTCTAGGGCTATAACGTTTGGCATATTATTCAACAGTTGCTCTCTCTCTTTCGCAGCTGTGACTTGTAGATTCTGGTTCACAAGTTTGAGAAAATATTTTATGACTTTTGTATGTTTGTAATGAACAGTTATACTTGAGTATATTAGTATTTTTCGGTTATTTACAGATTCTAGTTTACAGGTTTGAAAAAATATTTTACGACTTTTGTATGTTTGTAGTTAACAGTTATACATGAGTATTTTTCGGTTTCTGTTGCAGTAGCTGCTCCATTTGAGAGTAGTTGTCTAAGGGGCGCACAGCAGAAGACAAATCTCACAGTCGTTGGGCCCCACTTTTTCATAAATTTAGATAAAGTTTCATCGTTAATATACCATTTGGGAGATATTTTCACACTTGAAAATATATGTGACGTCAACGTTGTACTTCTCCAAAATGACGTCATCTGGTCTCCAAAATCCCAGAATACGTCACTGTTAGATAGAGTTTCACCGTTAATTGACCCTTTCTAAGATATTACCATCATTTGAAAATATATGTGACGTCAACTTTGCACATTTCAAAAATGACGTCATCCGGCTTTCAGAATCCCAGAATACGTCATGTTTAGATGAAGTTTTACCGTTAATACCCCACTTGCCAACTATTATCATCATTTGAAATCATATTTGACGTCAACTTTGAACTTTTGAATATGACGTCATATGGCTTTCAGCATCCCAGAATACGACACCTTTCGATGGAGCTCCATCGTTAATAACGCACTTGCCAACTATTGTCATCATTTGGAGAAATATTTGACGTCAACTTTGCACTTTTCCAGTATTACGTCCCCTGGCCTCCAGAATCTCAGATAACGACATGTTTAGATGAAGTTCTATCGTCACTAAACCACTTGCCCACTATTATTATCATTTGAAGAATAATTCGACGTCAACTTTGTACTTTTCAAATTTGACGTCATCTGGCCTTCAGAATCCCGGAATACGACACCTTTCGATGAAGATCCATCGTTAATAACCCACTTGGCAACTATTGTCATCATTTGGAGAAATATTTGACGTCAACTTTGCACTTTTTAAAGATGACGTAATCGGGTCTCCAGAATCCTGAACGACGTCACCGATAGCATACTTTTCTTATACTAAAGTCACGATGGTATCATATTTAAATTTTCATCGGAATCGGTCAGTGTTACCCTAAGTTACAAGACTTTAATTCAAAAGACTGTGATTTGGTGAGAAATGATATTTTTCAAAAAAAAATCTGCGCAGCTGGGGTTTGAGTAGGAACATCATCATGACTCTAAAACTCAGCAAAATCAGTTCAGTCACGGTCTAGATAGTATTGTGTAAACGCCCGGAAGGAAGGAAGAACGGAAGGAAGGAAACACGACGGAAGTTGGCGCTCTGGATGAAGCGAAAACGTCATAACTTGGCTCAAACTCAACGGATTTCGTTCAAATTTGGAACACAACTTTCAAATATGCTTCAAAACATGTCCTAATTATTGAAAATTGAGTTTTGCGAATGTTAGCCTTTTTATAAGGAAACTAAAAAAACGGAGGCGCGCATTAGCCGGACCAAAGACAAATCTCGCACAGCGCTTCGCGCTGCGCGCGATTATACAAACGCTCACAAACTTGAATCGTGCCGAATAAGCTTGTACTGACATCAGCACACGTCAGATGGTTTGATACCGCGTCGTGTGATCAACAACAACCCACACATAGTTTTGTGTGTGCAAAGAACTCATTTGTTTCGTCAGAACAGATATTCGGATGATCTGTCTGGCACTACAAATGCCGTTGAATTTGAAAAAAGAAGCTTTCCATTGAAAAACGATGAAGCTCAAAAAGCACAGTCTTACATTTGGAGAGAAAATTCTCATTCGTAGAGCAAATCCTGAGTTTCCATGAACAAATAGAACGAATGATTGGCTGAAACGAGTCTTAAAGTACGAAAATTTGAAACGTGACTTGTTGAGACGGTTCTCGCAGTAAAGTTCTCAATCCTATTTCAAAAATTCCATTTCAGACCGTAACACGTGTGACAGGAACTGGGACTATTTTGATGGTTTGTGCTATATGGCTATTTCTATTCTGCCAGTGAGTATCTTACATAGAGCTGTGGGCGAAGGTATAGATATTGACAAAATGAGTAAAATATTCAATGACGGCGTGATGCCTACGGTATTCGACGCTAGAGGGAATGAAATGACTTCCCTGAAACTGATTCAAACGGAAGTCATCATGGATGGATGCAGTAGAAACATAGCGCTGCACGTACAGAGAAGTGCAGGAGACACGATTCTGTTAGGAATGAATGCTTTCAAGACTTTTGGAATTACGTTGCAAAAATCAGGACATAGTGGAGCACTGATATCAACGGCGTCGGGTATGCCGATGCCAATGTCACAAAGTAAGAAGGTTAATAGAGTCAATACAGTTTTTAGCGCGCCGTGGAACAAGTTAATTTCTCTGCCGGAATGCAGTAAGTCTGAAACGGTTTTGAAGACTGCCCAAAGTGGTGAAAAGTTCTGGTCGGCAGACAAGAGAAAACCAATTACTGATGAAATGCGGTGGCCAAGAAACGTCAAGCCTCAATACCAACTTCGTGGAGGATTTCTTGCCGATCGCAAAAAGAAGAAACTGGACTCCTGCTCGTCATCGTCGCCCAACTTCTCCCTTCAACAACGTCAAATCTACTCGCCCGATCCCGTCCCGAAGTCGTCTCCTGCCAGCCGCACCCCGAAGAAGAATTCCTTTTGTCGCGGTATGGAAACCGCTTGTTCGATGGAGGGGCATGTCAGGTTGCCGTGATATTGTGATATGTTTCGGTCGTATTTTGACCTTTTGGTCTTTTCGTTTGTCGTTGTTTTCATCTGGTATCTATTGATTTTGGGCGAGCTGACCTCAACAGGTCCTTCCCCCTTTTCTCGCTAGTTCTGTGTGGTTGCAGTCTCGTGGCCGGTGCGCCGTTTTCATCTCTTTCTCTCTTTTATTTATATATTTTTCCTACTCTAATAAAGTTTATTTAATCAACTTTCTAGCACTTTTCTCGTTTGGGATCTTCCCTCTTATTGTCTCTGTGTTCAAAACGCTCGAGAACTCTCGGGATCCTTTTGCTGATAGGATAATTGGGTGAAGTTTGTTTGAGTAAGTTCAGTGCCAAACATCGGACAAACGCCTAAAATACGGTTAGTGATCGACACTGAAGAAGGGAGAACCATAATGAAACATTTGTTGGCAAAATTGTTGCAAATCGCTGCAAAAACAACATGCACATTGCTTAACTACTACTGATTGTTTAAGGAAAATACACTTTCGCGTTCTGGATTGGATTGTCTAGATCGTCTCCCGGAGCCAAACTGTGGACTTGGAAAGATGTGGCAGACAACGGACAAATCGGCATTTGAAGATTGGGTAACCAATCAACCTGCTAGCAAATCTAAATGTGGTCGGGTGAGTACAAGTGTTTAGATAGTGACGATGGAACGTGTCCTCCCACATATAAATAACATTTTGAAGGTGAGACCCACAGGAGAAATATATCGAGCAAAACTTGACTATCCCTGTGCAAACGTCGCAAAACTTCGTATATGAAGAAACCTTGAGTTTCGAAACACTGCACAATTGGAGCAAAAAACAGCTACATACAGCGAGGATTGAGTGGCAAAAAGATTTTGTCTCAAAATTGGGATGACTAACAAATAATGGTAATTGTATTTTAAACGTAAATTATCTACTTTAGACTTGCAACCTGAATGTAACAGACAGCCTCTTGGAGGATAGCCGTTGTCTTCCTAGAAGACTCTTTTCCTCCAACTCCCAGCGCTCTTTTGACGCCAACAACACCTTCACACAACACTCAGTGATACGGGAGAAAAATAAAGCTTGTATTGTATTGTATTGTATTTCCAAATACAGTCCGACTCAAATGCTAGTATTCCCGCACTTTCAAACAGTTTATTTATTTCAGTTTTTTAGGTGAACTGAGTTTATCAACCACCCGTTTGACAATTTGTTTTAGATGCGCTCGTATCGGTCTTCGGAACGCGGATGAGTCGGATACGAGAACTGCTCACAGAAAGTGGCCTATGTCTGCGAGTACAAGGCTCTCCCACCACCATGATAAGGCTTTTCATTTTTGGGGTTGTTTGTTTTTTGGTCGGTTTTGTTAAATAAACTATCAGTATATCTATTGGTTGAACATGTTGGCACACTATAAGTCTAGAAAGCGTAATTTGGATTAAACTGAAATTAACAATTTGAATTGATTTATTTTTGTTACAGTGGCTACTGGTGGAAAACCATTGCCTCTGTGGCACTGTCTAGGTTTGAAAAATATGAAAAACACGGTTGAAACGTGAGAGAAAATATTTTCTATCTCCATCAGGGTCTTGAATAATGATTCAGAAATTTGAGAGAATTTTCTTGCTTCCCATTTCACAATTTGACGCTCATGACTTGATAACCGAAAAATTTGTTCTCTTTTTGGTTTTTCTCTTTCTGGTTCCATCGTTTTGGGCAAACCCAAAACTATATACCACTGTGAAACCAGAACTTTTTGGATTCACAAATTTCGCGAATATTGCGTTGTTGAGTCAGTCAAAAGATTAGGAGAAATTCCCATTCTGACTATTGATCGAATCGACCTGTGATGTATGTATACTACCCGATGGTTTGGTGTTATAATAATTTAGTGAGTGTAACAATGTTTCATTGGACTCGATGTCAATTTCTCACATAGCTGACAAATTTTAGGAGTGATGAGAATAAGTAGGACAACTATATTTGTGTTTTCCAAGACTTTATTTTAACCCGTAAGTACTTGTTCAACACGTCCCGTCGTGAGCAACACTGCTTATTTGTGCGTTTTTTGAATATCATCATTTCGACTGTACGAAAGCGAAATAGTTTGGTTTATTGGGGCTTTTGTGAAAGTTTATTGTTATTATTTGCATACAGATGACATTTGCATCGACTTTTCCTGGTACAAAAGAAGGACCCATGGATCCATTAATCAAGGTTGGAACGAATCGATACCAACTTCAATTTCGATTTTGATTTTGGTTAACTTGTTTCTGTCGTATCTGCGCGTTCTACAGAAACAGACCAAAACTATCTTGGTCGGTTTTGTTATAAGTTGGCGCGCGCATCAATTTGTGATCCCCACATTGCGGACTTTCAAAAGTTGTTTCATGCCATTTTCTCAAAGAGAGATGAAGGAGAAAAGGCTGTATAGTTGTGCCAATCGGTATTGATTGTGCGACTAGTGATCTACAGTCTCGCGAAAGTAATTACTCACAGCGGCCGCGCGGCGGACGAATTGTTTGAAAATTGGAATATAGTTAGTAATTGTTTGAAAATTGAAATATAGTTAGTAACAGCAAAATTATTTGCATATCCACCATTTTGAACCTATCGTTAAAAATTTACGAGCACTCAATGTTTAAAACTTTACGTTCACATTAGCAATGTATTCAACTAAATTTATGCTTTTTTGTTCTCTAAGAGTTTCGATTGAGGAGTGAATAGTTTCAAGAATCGATTTTTATTCATCTCCCATTTGAACTATTCACCTTCGTTCCTATATTTTATCCAGTTCAATCTCAACAGCTCAAAATCTGATCGTTAGTCATTTCTCAAGTATGAGGTCTAAGTCGTTTTTAATGTGTCCTGCTCTCCTGCTCACTACGATTTAATTATAATAATAATGATATAATATTTCAATAATAAAAATAATTCATTGATATGTCAATTGGTTTTTGTGAGCTCTGTATTGGTGTTCACATTTTCAGACAGTAAAAATGAGGTTGACTACAACAGTCGTCTTCTTCATGCTCAATCTTCTTGTTGAACAGTGTCACTCGTTTCGCCGCCACAACGGTACGACAGTTTCGGTCATGAATTCCTGGTTTCTGGTCTGAAGACGCCAAAAGCATGCTATTGAAAACACGCCTCGTGTTAGTTTGTAGTTTGTACTGTTGGTTCTCACAAAAACTTCACTTATTAACACTACTAGTACCGAACAATCAATCAACCTCTCGAAGAATATTCAATATGAACTTCAGAACATACATAAACTGGTAGTCAATTTCAGTGTACAGTTTAAACTATAAATTTCGTATTTAGGGGTTTCGACCGCAGACAAACAGCGATTATTCCTTCTGAAGTTAGATATATGTCAGTTCGAAACATCTAGAAAAAATCTTAACTCATCACAATTCAGGGCAGAGAAATTGCGACCCGGGATGGAAATATTTCCGTTTCACTCAATCCTGTTACAAGGTGGGTGCGTTGAAAATACGATCTTTCGGAATGCAAACGATGAAGTTCAAAAGTTCTATGATCGCTGTTTAAGCTACATCAGAACGCAGTAAACTTTGACTGATGAATGTCAATTCATTACAGTTCCGTGTAACTTCTATAAATTCATGCACACGTAGACAGTTTTAGTTCTACCACCGTTTGAAATTACCACTATTATCTCAAATTTGAGTGGTCCAAAAGGGGAAATTTCATATTCGAGATGTTTTTACTAGGTGTTCACAACAAAGACTGATTTCGACACGGCTGAGAGAAACTGTATGGGTTTGTATATGACACCCACTGCACACCTTGTCTCCATCACCTCAGAAGAAGAACAAACTTTTGTAGAACGTTGGTTCTGAATATATTATATGACACTTTTTATAGGTTTTCTATATGGCTGTCGCCGATGTGAGTAACTACATTATTTAATGGAATTTTCCAGCTTTCATTTGTTGTGACCTACACGTATTTTTATCGAAATCAGTATCAGACCAAAAACAACGTTTGAAAACCATGTATATAATTGAAATGTAAGGGGTTTAGTGCCCATACGTGGTTCCAGAACTTCACAAGGCAGCATTTTGGATTGGCTTAGAGAGATATGGCACCACTAGTTGGACGTGGAAAGACGGTACTGAACTGACTAGGATGGGGGACAACCATTGGACCCATGGCAAGCCAGGTCGCGGCGATTGCGTCATTGTGAGTATGCCTAGAGTGTTGCTGATTAATAATAATATAAGGTTTACCGCGCATCGAATACATTACGAAAAGTAGTATAACTAACTATTCAAGTTATTACAAGGTCCTATGACAAAACGCATCCCAAAGGATTGTATGCATGTACAACCTAGTTACAAGGGTACTTCGATCAGATTACAAAGTACAAAGAAAGTCGGGACGAGCATGAATCAGAGGGATAAAGTTAGCAGAAATTAAATGCGAGTAACTTTCAAGTACAGTAGAAAATTTTATTCATCGATCTATTTATCAGTTATCAGTACTTTATCAAGAAAACATCGTTGAAGATCGAGGGAAAAAAATTTCATAGGTTGATTCGGATTGAAAATAAGCGTTCTCTCTGGCAGAACAAATTGCAGTTCCAAGTTCCGTTCAGCACTATTAAAATTTATTCTTCGTTTTGTTTCGTCTATCCCCCATAAATGAAGAGTCAAACGCAAATTCCAGATGCGCGAAACCTACTTTGGAAATACATGGCTCACTCGGGATTGTATGGAGAGCAAGTGGTATTATGCTTGCGAGTATGAAGCTCCATTTTATTAGATTTGTTCTTACTGAAATTGGGGTTTGCTGCTGTTTTCTGATCAATTTGTGGTGAATAAAGCATCTTAATTATTTTTTGACGACTAAGAAAACTAAACGTGTTTGGATAATACGAGAATGAAAGAGGCTTGCAACACTAACAAAACATGTTCTGAACAGTTTTGGTGAATGCCTAATTGTCTACCTAATTTTTTCCGAATGGGTAGATCTAAATATATTCTTATATCAATTAATTTTTACTGAATGATTGTTAATGTTGTTTATTGCTGAAACCTTGTAAAATGTCGAGGAGAATCGATGATTCCGTCTCACGAAACTATTAGAAGTGGTGAAAATGTCTTTGGAATCTCAATTTCAAATGATTAAACCCAAAAAAGCCTGATGATTCTTGAAGGCTCAAACTGTTTTTACATGTATGGTCGTCGCCAACGGAAAGGCGGGAGGGTACTGTATATCTCACTTTCCGGGTCGCAATTTCTCTGCCCTGAATTGTGATGAATTGAGATTTTTTCTAGATGTTTCGAACTGACATATATCTAACTTCAGAAGGAATAATCGCTGTTTGTCTGCGGTCGACACCCCTAAATACGAAATTTATAGTTTAAACTGTACACTGAAATTGACTACCAGTTTATGTATGTTCTGAAGTTCATATTGAATATTCCTCGAGAGGTTGATTGATTGTTCGGTACTAGTAGTGTTAATGAGTGAAGTTTTTGTGAGAACCAACATTACAAACTACAAACCAACACGAGGCGTGTTTTCAATAGCATGTTTTTCAGCGTCTTCAGACCAGAAACCAGGAATTCATGACCAAAACTGTCGTACCGTTGTGGCGGCGAAACGAGTGACACTGTTCAACAAGAAGATTGAGCATGATGAAGAAGACTGTTGTAGTCAACCTCATTTTTACTGCCTTAAAATGTGAACACCAATACAGAGCTCACAAAAACCACTTGACATATCAATGAATTATTATTATTATTGAAATATTATATTATTATTCTTATAATTAAATCGTAGTGAGCAGGACACATTCAAAACGACTTAGACCTCATACTTCTCACAGAAATGACTAACGATCAGATTTTGAGCTTTTGAGATTGAACTGGATAAAATATATGAACGAAGGTGAATAGTTCAAAAGGGAGATGAATAAAAATCTATTCTTGAAATTATTCACCTTTCAATTTTCAAATGATGGTAGTATCTTAGAAAGGGTCAATTAACGGTGAAAATCAATCTAAGAGTGACGTATTCTGGGATTCAGAAGGCAAGATGACGTCAACTTTTGAAAATGCAGAATTAACGTGAAATATATTTGCGAATGCTGAAAATATCTTAAAAATGGTACATTAACGATGAAGCTCTATCTGAATATGACTCATTCTAGAATTCAGAAGGCCAGGTGACGTCAACTTTGAAAAAAATTGACGTGAAATATGTTTTCGAATGCTGAAAGTTTCTTAAAAATCGTCAATTCACGACGAAACTTCATTCAAACATGACGTATTCTGGGATTCTGAAGACCTGATGAAGTAAGTTTTTAGAACTGCAATGTTGACGTCATATTTTTTCGAATGATGGTAATACTTGACAAGTGGCTCATCAGGAAAACAATTTTATCTGCACGCTGCACCGTACAGATCAAACCACATACCTACGGCATGTATACAAAAAGAGAAAAATTCATGAAAAAGTGGGGGCCCAACGACTGTGAGATTTGTCTTCTGCTGTGCGCCCCTTAGACAACTACTCTGAAATAGAGCAGCTACTGCTACGAATACCGAAAAATACTAATGTACTCAATCAAGTATAACTGTTTATTTCAAACCTACAAAAGTCATAAAATATTTTTCAAACCTGTAAACTAGAATCTGCAATTAACCGAAAAATACTAATATACTCAAGTATAACTGTTCATTACAAACATACAAAAGTCGTAAAATATTTTCTCAAACCTGTAAACTAGAATCTACAAATCACAGATGTTGACTCAACGTAGTCAATAATAGAATTCCTGGTTTTGTGCACAATGGTTGGCATTTTTGATCATTACTTCAATTCTAGGTGCTATAACGTTTGTCCAATTATTCAACAGTTGTTCTCTCTTTCGCAGCTGTGAGTTGTAGATTCTAGTTTACAGGTTTGAGAAAGTATTTTACGACTTTTGTATGTTTGTAATGAACAGTTATACTTGAGTATATTAGTATTTTTCGGTTAATTGCAGATTCTAGTTTACAGGTTTGAAAAATATTTTATGACTTTTGTAGGTTTGAAATAAACAGTTATACTTGAGTACATTAGTATTTTTCGGTATTCGTAGCAGTAGCTGCTCTATTTCAGAATAGTTGTCTAAGGGGCGCACAGCAGAAAACAAATCTCACAGTCGTTGGGCCCCCACTTTTCCATGAATTAACCTTTTTTTTCTGTTACGTAACAATTCACTGCATCACACCTCGCAAATTTGGTAAAAAACTCGGTTCAAACATTTTTAGATGATTATTGGTGAAGTAGTTACTTATTACGAAGCAGTAACGTTCACTTGGGATTCAAGATGGAGGTCGTTTCGTTCAAATAACTAATGGTACAGGTTGACTAGTGCCATCACTGCCATCACATTTTCGTTAACTCGTTACTTTGTCCGTAATTCCTGGAGTTCGCTCACTATTTCGAGGCCTATTTTTTCAGATCGGAGCTCATGTGACTCGGGCTGGGAGTTTTCGTCCGGGACAGAATCGTGCTACAAGGTAGGATTGGAGAAATTTTATTTCATTCCTTTCACCACTCAATGTTTATCTTTTCCATAAACTGACCAACGAAGTTAAGTCTGAATATTGTTTCAAAAGATGTGAGAAAACGCCGTCAAGTCATTCACAGTTACAGTGAAAACAACCACTATGTTTGAGTGATCAAGTTTGCATTTCACAAAATCCTTAATAGGAGCCGGAGTGTGGGCGAAATCGTTCTCCGAACATGGCTTCCATATCGAAGTGCAAATGCAAACCAATTTGATTGGACTCTTAAGTACTAATGTTTTTCAGGCAATCATTTGAGGTTGTAGGAAAAGGCTGCGCAAAAACATTCAGTTCAAAATATCATGTGGAGCATGATTCATTCATTTTTCACTACAGGTTGGTGAACGTTACAAAACGTTCACGGCGGCTGAGGAAGACTGTCAAGTGGGAGGAGCACATGTTGTACCTATCAATTCACTTAGCGAGCAGGAGTTTGTAGAAGGTCGGCGATGAACCGTAATTCTCACTATAATACTCTCTCGCAGTTGATACTCATACCTTCTAGTTCATATAAAACTTCATTTAAGAAATTTTACCAAGTAAAGCAAGTTCTACGATGTTAATAAGTTATCTTAGGGCTGCTTCCTAGAAGAAAATGGATAGGATTGACAAGTGGGGATTGGATCTGGAGAGACGGAACAACCCTGGATTGGTCAAAGCTCGAAGACGGATCTAAGGATCAAAAATGTGCAATGGTGAACAAGAAAGATTTGCACGCAATCAATGCACTTTCACGTTAACGTTTAACACAAAAAAATGACGTTTGGGCAAATAATTAGCATAACGGTCGAATAGACTGGCGCGGCACTGGTACCTTGAAAACTTCATAAGGTGAACAATATCTCATCTCATGATATGTTATTGATTGTCATGCTTCTCTATTAGAAGTTTATGAGTAGTCCATGAGGCGTGCAGGTTCATGAGAACTCCTGTTGGCTTCTCATGACTCTGGAAAGAAGCCACGCCGCATTAAGACACAATTTTTGCTCATTATGTTTGTCTTCTAACAATGAAATGCATGCGCAGTTCGTCGAAAATTACACCGGTAAACACTGTAATTGTAGCCCGAATTGCAATCGATATGTATAATAAGATATCTGGAGATTTGGTTTTTCAGATGCGTTCTTTCATGCAAAATAGTGGCTGGGAAGCGACAGACTGTGACCGCGGAGAGCTCTACGTCTGTGAAAAACCGGCTGTCTAGTCACTTATACGCTTTTTTTGGTGGTGTTTTGTACTGTTTTGGTGAATAAATTCGGTTATCGGACATTGGTTCATGTGAACCTGTTCACCATGGCGTCATTAAACTTCCCTCCCCCTTTTCTCTCTTCTATCTTGAAAGTTCATCCGTATCATGTAAAAATTTCCTATTTCGATTCGCTTCTTCCGAAACTTCGACTAAATACTGCAAAGGCATTGCAGCCTAGTTTCACCATCAGCTAGTTTCCGAGTGAACATCCTCGCACAGACCTATTTCTCACAAGAACGTATGTCATAATATGAGTTTTAATTTCTTGATAAAGAAGTGAAACAGCTACAGAAAACAGACAACTACGTTCAACCGGTCTTTGGAAACCTCGTAGACAACGCAACAAAATTCTCATTAGCATGTTTCATCGAAATTTCAACTTGAAGACGCTCTTCCAAATAAATGTGTGCAGGTTCCTGGGAGATGCCGCTACACTGGAGAGGTGTATGGTTCATTCCTAAATCTGCTCAGTTCTTGTGCGCATGTCAGTGAACTTCAAGATGTTTTTCTGGCGGCGTAGCAAACCGTCCAACCTCACGAGAAGCTTATATGAGTTTCTCATGAGATACCTCTCGAGCTACTCGTAAACTCTCAATGTTGTAGCATAGCAATCGATAGAATCTGATGAGAAGCTCGTGCAAACAGCTCATGAGGTTATCTCATGAACTTTAGTGGGGATTGCTACGCCGCCAGGTGTTTCATACTTCAGTTGCTTATTTCTAAAATTGCTAACCGGTATGTTTGTCTTTCAGTAAACATATCTTGTTGAAATTTTTTTACAGATGAGCTCGAAAAAAATATCAATAAATTCAAATAAAAAAGTTATATGTTGAATATAAGTTTGGCTAAACTTTGTTTAGCAGACAAAACAATGAAAGAAAACACTTGTTTTGGCAATTGCACGATTTTCCTTCAAGAACAGCAGGTTGCGGCCTTTTTTTATCACTGAAACAAAAATGATTGTGTAAGTGTATCAATAAATGTTAAATGTTGTTTGAATATTGGCATAAAATTGGGGGTTCAAGAGAAAATTGTCTTGTACTGAATGATTGTTATACTAGAAGTAAAATGAATAGTCACGTAAAGTTAGCAATCTGATGAGCAATCGTGCCCTTTTATCATTGCACGTTTCTGAGTGTTGATGTGTTCAACGTGTTTCACGTGACTGTGCAGTTGATTAATAGTATAGTTTCCTCTTTTTGTCAGAATCGTCTTTATTGCCATCCTACGATATCGGAAATATTGAGTTTATTGTGGCTTTGGTACAAGTTTATTATTGTCGTTTGCATACAAATGCCTTTTGTATCGACTTTCTTGGTATAAAACAGAGACAAGCGGACCCATTAAATCAAGTTGGAACATATCGCCGGCAGCTCGTCTTCCATATCGTAATATCTCCCTCACAATCCCCGACGCGTAAGTGGCTTTTCGACACATTACTCACTGTGGTGTGAAGACGAGTGAGACTCATTCATAACCCTGTGTTAATGAGCACCGCAGGGTGTTTATTTTCGCGAGTGTCATATAATAGGTCTATATTGAAAGATTTCTTTTCCGACCGGTATTTCAGGTGGAAATTGCTCAGTCTCGCTCAATGCGCTCTGAGTGAGTTCTCTTCAATTTGACCAAGAATGAATAACTGAAAATGAGATGTTAACGGGATCGGATCATGTTCGCCAGAGTTATGAATTCGTGTCGTTGTTGAAAACCTCCGCCGTGAACCGTCCCTGACGGAGTTGTGTCCGCAAAGTATTGGGAACATTACTCAACCGGCTGGGCCAAAATTAAAGACATATCTGTGCTAGGTCAAACGTTAGCCCGTCGCGCGGAATTTCATCTCATTATAGGCGCCAGCGCGGGCACGCGTCAAAAACGGCAAAACACTAGTTGTCGTCAGTTCATGTTTTTAAACTTGATAAACGTGGATTATCGTTCCCAAAACAGAGAGAGGGAAAGTAAGACTGAAAATAGAAAGACTGTCTGCGCTTTGTAAAAGAAAAGACAAACATACATAAAAGACAAAAACAAAATGACAAAAAAGCATTGAAACGTTTCATTTCATATCCTGACTCGAAGTTTGAGCGGCATAAAGTTCAGTTGCGACAAAGATTTTTTCTGCTCTTTTTTTCCTTTTTTCATTTCACAGTTCAGCTAGTGTGAGCGCTACAATCATCATGTCAACAGTTGGTTACGTTAAATTGATCATTTTCAATTCAACACTTTTAAAAATGTAGTGCTTCTCATGTTTTTCATTGATATAATTGTGTGCGTTTTAAATACGGTACCTTTCAGAGGTTAGAAATGAAGCTCTCAGCAATCGTGGTTACCATTCTTACTCTTCTCGTTGAACGCAGTTACTGCACCAAAGGTTCGAACTATTGCACAACCATCTTTTCAAGTGTGGTCCCTTTACAAATCAGAGCTTTCACTACAGTGATTTGTGTATTGTCCGAACACAAATTTTGATGGAAACGTGGGCCGCTAATTCTAGGTTTACTCGACGTTGTATGTTTGTCACGATGTGAGATGTTTTGTTAAATGTTAACTTATAAAGATGGCCATATTATTGATAGAGACGCGGTTGTCTGCGGCTAGCTGAATGAGATACGTGCGGATTGTAGTCGATTTTAATTCGGATCAGCTCTAACCGATATTTTCAGAGTACCCTTGTGAGAAGGGTTGGAAATATTTTGAAGCATCTTGTTACAAGGTGAGTTAGTGACTTTTCTCAGTTTCAGTTTGGTCTGTTCCACCATATGATGACCTTTTACATTCGACGTCAAACATTTCAGGGATAATTTTACATTTTGTAATCAACACTTCAATGTTTTTATATAAAATTGGGAGCTTTCCTAGAACCGAACGTCAACACTATCAGGTGCTTGAAACTAGAAAATAGAGATTTTGTTGTAGTATTTACAACTGTTTGTGAAATACTATTTCAGCATCGTTGCTATTTTCTACTGTATTGAATTGGTGAACAATACTAGCAGTTATGGATCTTGTAGATTGTATTAAACATTTTGTACAAAACGATACCAAACACGCCTATGCTACTAAGTTAATTATAGTCATTTCTGATTGTTGGAAAACAAGCGTATATGAGAATTTTATGTGCTACTGAATGAAAACTACTGAATATTTGAAATTTGGGGCAAAGTTTGCACACTTTTAGTTAATAATGTTTCCGCTTCAAAACGTAACAAACAGCTTCACTCTTTGTTATATATTTTCATCAGGCCGGCATTGCGACTGAGGTGTACCCGGTAGCTGAGATCAAATGTCTCAATATGGGAGGCCATCTCGCTACAATTCATACAGAAAAGGAAAATCAGTTCGTTACTTGTGAGTTCTAGTGGGTAATTTGAATATAACTTTCCAATTTGTGAATACAACATTGTGACAGGCAATGTACATCGTACGGCTATCTGATGTTGTCTTATGTTATACCCTATCCTCATAAATGTTTTCTGTAACCAAGTTCGTTAAGCTACGGGGGTCGCCTTGGCGTCGAGCCATCTCCAATGGGTAGGAATGAAGAAAATTCACTCTAGATGGACGTGGGCGGATGGTAGCTCATCAAACTTCAGATACTGGGCACCCTCGCAACCTGCGCAAGAAAACTGCGCTGCGGCAAGTTTCCATATGTTTTTGGAAACCGCAACAAGGGATTTTCAATGAACAATTCTGAAAAACGTCGGCCATAATCGTTTGGTTGTACTTTCACGATACGGTTACATGAACTTAATACCAAACAGGCGGTTGAAAAAACATGTCCCGCTTCAATTTCGACTTTTGAGTTAACAATCTGACCCTATGGCAAATGAAAAACCATTATCAAAAATATATAATTTTATATCCCTATCTTGCTTTGTTTTCTCACTAAAGCGGCTTACGTAATAACACCGATAGGGGGGGGGGACGGGGTATGCTCAAAATAACCTATATGAGTGCAAAAACAATTTTGAAACACTCCATCACATACGAATACACATTAGAGATTACAAAATGAAAATAAATCTTGATGTAAATCAACTTAGTCAAGTTGCGTCACAGTGAAACTGTTTATGTTCCCTTATTTATTGCTTGATGTTATGCAAATTTCACTAATTTTCAATAAAAAAAGTTTTCTCATGATCTATGGGAAGACAATAAGAAACTTTTTTGAGATTTTTAAACTTTTCGTGTGAACCCAAATTATAGCGGAACCGTTTCTTTGAAGATTCTGTTCATTCCAACCCGCACCCGAAAAATCGTCATATTCCTAATTCAACTTGTTCTTCTCAGTCAAACACGGTTTAAAACATTCAAGTTACATAGTTTAGTAGGGACGAACACTGAACAAGTATGTTCTATTTGTGCGCTGTTTTTCGTTGATGATCTCTGTTAGTATGTTCCAGGTTGCTCGTAAAGCTTGATAAAAAAGGGCTACTATTTAAAACATTACATTGTTCAATACTAAAAAAATATACTATACACACTTAGGATAGGGAAAAGCTCATTCGTGTGTGAGGCTCATTCCGCTCATTCCGTGATAAGTTCAGTAATTTTGTGCTTATAAACGACGCGTGACAGTACTTTTACTGATTTTCAGACAAACAAATTTAAGCAGTACAAGTGGTATTACACAAACTGCTATCGAGAAGCAGACTATGTATGTGAGAAAAAATCGAAGTTCATTGTAGGTTGGTGGTATTTTTTGTAAAATTCGTTAAGTTATTGGGTTTGTTATGTTGGCATATAAGTTATCCTTTAACGCACTAAAACTCCAAGAGTTGTGCATATACTCATTTCACGTTCTCGATATTATAAATATAAATATATATATATATATATATATATATATATATATATATATATATATATATATATATATATATATATATATGCTTGCACATTTGTTCGTATCGTGTACAGTGTACAGAACATTTAATGAACACTCGGTAATAACGTCTACAACCCTTCTTACACATTTGTTTTTGTCCCAGTGTACGTGAGTATTTGGTTGGAACTCCTACCAAAAATAACTGGAAAGAGTGAGTTAATTTCAAGCGAAGCAACGATTTGTGCAACAAATAAAGTTCCAGAACCTTCGACTAAACCCACAACGAAAGCACCAACCACGACTACAACAAGTAACGTTTTATCAGACGAATACGATAAATTTTTTCTCTACTCGTGAAGAAATTCAAATCTCGTAGGAACATCTACCAGTTTTTTACCTAGATGTCGAACTCAATTCTGGGACAACATACACGTACAGAAAAAATGTTCTGCGTTCAAGTGATGATTTTCTCCGACACCAAACTAGACTAGAAGAATCTCAATCGAGTTTCAGAGTGAGCAAGCGTTTTTCTAACGAACATCTGAAGTTTATTTATACAGTGATTATGTTCAATTCAGAGAGTGTTACGTGCGGTTCGGGGTGGGAACTGTTCACGTCAGCGAAATCGTGTTACAAGGTTGGTGTGAACAACTTACTTCCTACAGTGCTTGCCGCGTGTGTTCAGAACAGATCTGTAGTAGTGAGAGAGTTAAAACGAACGACATAGCGGCAAATTGCAACATCAGTTTGTTTTTGTGTCGAAAATGTGTTCACTGCAGGTTGGAAAAGGTTACAAGACGTTTGCGGCGGCTGAGGAAGACTGTCAAGTGGAAGGAGCACATGTTGTGTCCATCAATTCACCTAGCGAGCAGGAATTTGTTGTCGGTTGGGGACACATATGTTCTTCGACATGAAAAATTACGTATTTAACAGAAAACTAGCTTCAACATTTAATTGTTTTCTAGTGTTTTTAAATAACATTTTTTTATTATGACAGCAATGACTGAACAGAATGCTCATCAGTTTGAATTGATTCATATAAGAGGCGTCCATTTAAATAGTTTCTCAAAATTCTATTATTTCCAGTTTCTCGTCAGTATTTTCGAATTTGCCAGGAAACGCCATTTGTGGTCAGACGGTCTTCACTGTGAGGCGGTGGAAAGGACAGAAAAAATGACAGATGTTAGAAAAATAACCATTTATTGTCACTCGGTAATAAATTTGTATTCAATGTTGACGAGTGTCAGAAAAATCATGAACAAGCTGGAATATGAACTGACAACGGTCAAATTTTATCGAAATAATCGACAATGGTCAAAAAGTTGCAAATTTATAGAGACAACAGGCAAACATTTCATCTGTGTGGCAATGAATAACAAACTGCAGTAGTGAATCAGATGAATAGGGTAATGAAGTGAACGAGTGAAATGAGAAATCGGTAATAACAAGTGTGATGAAAAAAATAACAGCAACGAGTGAATAAATAAAATGAAGTAAAAACAGTAAAGAGTGGATAACAGAAATAAAGCGCACATGTTGAGAATATGAGGTAGGACATGACATCAATTGATCAAATTTTCAATTTCTCCTTTAGCAGATCCAACATGACCGAGCTAGCTCTCTCGCTCACCAGAACTTTATCAAAGTGCTTGCAGATCGGTTCGATCACATCTGCAAAAATACAATGGTTGTTACAGAATAGTGTAGTAACAGAAACGGGGCAGCTGATGTGTTCGGTTGTAAATAAAAGTAAGCATATTACCAGTGTGGTGCTGGTTAGGTAGTAATCTAGGTAATCTAGTAACAAAGAGTGCTAACTCCTTTTTGTGACTTATTCACATTTCTCGCTTGTTGACTCGTGAAATCACACATCCTGTGGCCGTATTCTGTAAGTTGAAATAGCCGGATAAGCTATTTGAGCAAAGTTTCAATGACCGAATTCAAAATACGGTTATTTTATTATATTTGCTGCTAATTAAGCGCAAGTTTGCTTGTTTACTTGTTTTACATATAGGCAAGATAAATTTTGATTCAAGTGAGTGAGTAGTTTGTAATACTCTATTTGAATTTTGCTCAAATAGCTTACCCGGCTATTTGAGCTTACAAAATACGGCCACTGGGCATGTTGATCTATTATGAACATCAGAATTGGATAGGGCTTGTGAGAGATCGGAAAAGAATTGATGAATTCGAAAAAACGCATCATACGGACCTACGTAAGAGGACGAGGCAGAGATGAAGAGAGTTGTGAAGTCCTGTGACGTGAACATTGTACCTAGTTCGGCTGGTGAGATCAAATTAGAAGGTGAATCCTGAAAACAGAATAAAAAAAAGTATATCTGCTGTCGTGTTATTTTCCAGATTGCTATGAACTAATTTCAGGGATCTTCGCTCGGGCTGGGTGGGACCAACTGTTGGTTTATTAAATTTCGGGCAGAGTTCCTTTTCTAATATCCTACCTCTTTTAACAAAAAATAATAGAAAATTGAATGGATTCAGACCTCATAATATTTTGAATTTCAATCTATCGATCATAATTTTTGCATGTGTCCTTATAAACAATGGTGCAGTCTCTGCTCTGCATCGTAGTTTTGATACGTTTATGATTTCAAATTGGCGCTAGGCGGAATAAGGCATACCTGTTTCTTTTTGAATTCGGCAACAAATCGGGTTTCGTTCCACCATGTTTTCTTTTCTCGGAGCATGAGTAGCATTGGACGTACAGCGATTCCGAGAGTATCTGAAAAACAATGGATGTGAGATTTTGAGTGAGAAATGCTCGCGAAAGTGAAGAGAATGATTTCGGGTGATAGAGAGAGTTATTTTTAAGAACCGGTATAGCTGGTTTCCATCCCACTGCGACCCATTGGCCTACTGCCAATATTTGTGGATTGCTAATTCTCAGACCACGTGTGGGTTTTCTGGAGACTTGCTGTTATTAAACTGAACAACATACAACAGCAATTTTTATTTCATTGGAGAACTCCGAAATGATTGAAAATCGCCCGGAAAACTCATGGCTTTGCTGTCAAGTCTCTGTGGGAATGACCGGGACCAAAACATTGATCAATTCGGAATGGGGTAATAGGCTGACATATTATAGGTCGGTTAAAAAGGCACAAAATGGATGTGTATGGAATAGAAGAATCGGACTCTGTTCACTGGAGAAAAATCTCACCGTTCGTGTGTTGGCTCGGAATATTGAGGTAGAGGTTGAGATAGTCGACTCCTTCTTTATCGAGAAATGCAACTGTTTTAGCGGTCGCACCGAAAACAACACCGCACACATTTGACGTTCCACGGATCTTGGTTTTCAAAAAACCTACGCTCTGGAATTAAAATTCTTCTCACACTGAAGTCAAAGATAAGTTAATGGAAAATCGCAATATGTTGGGAATTGACCGAATAGGGACCATTATAAGGCTAGAGCTCATAAGGTTATAATTCTGAATAGGATTTTTTATTTCAAATAGGAGCATGATATTTGACAATATAACGTCAGTGTATTATCTCCGAAGCAATATAAATTTATGTGAAGGGTTCTCTCTCTTCGTTATAGATCGTATTCGAAAAAAACTTTCTGTATGTTTACTCTAAATAAATGTCTTCCAAAGTTGTTGGAACGCCGCCAACGAATCCAGTTGGTAAATGTGAGCACTATAAACAACTCACCGTTCCGGACGCCAACATGACGTCAGACTTGGCGGATAGAGGTACACCTCTCACAAAATGCGGGCGGGATCTGTTCTCATTCAGGTGGTCCATCAGACGCTCCGCATACTTTTTCACGTTTTCGCGACCTTTACACTTGGTCGCGCTGAAAGAACGGCTCATAAAACACATGTCCAAAAACACGGTATTCTAACGCAATCAACAATCACGACCAATTCTACAACTTTTCAGTTTTTAGGTAAACTAACCCTTTTTTAGTGACCTCGTTTTCATGTTACCTTGTAGGTAACCTGAAAGTATCCTGAAACTAAAATCCGGTTGTCGTTCAAACCAACGGTAAAAACCAAGTTTTTCGTCAGAAAAACAGGTGATAGGTTTTTCATTTTAGGTTACCAACCGGTCACCTACTGAGGTGACCTGAAAATTAGGTTACCAAAAAAGGGTTAGGTTTCCTAACAACCCGTTTAGTTGTTGAATTCACCAACAATCACATCGCATTACTGTTGGTCACAAAACCAACTAGGACATAGGTGTCGCGTTGCATGGAAGAGATTTATTAGTCGTTATCGAAATTATGAGGTATCGAGCAGTACGAACGAGTGCAAAAAGTATCAAACTGAGTCAGAACGCAAAAAAAGAAGTTGCTTCGAAGCTAAATTGTCGAAACTTACACAACAGCTTCGGAGACACTAGCCTCAGCCCGATCCGCACATTTCGCGAGTATTTCCTTGATTTCCAACTGCGAAAACTTGTATTCGAGTAGTCTAGTCGACGGGTTGTACTTCAACACTTCCAATTTCTGAAACAATCATTCATCATAACACCTTTTGTCTCCGCCTATCTCCTGTGGTCAGTCGATTGAGTTCCTTGCGTTCCTTGCTCCTTGCGTTGTTCCTTGCGAGTTCCTTGCGTTGTGAAAAGCCCGAGTTACCGAGTGAATTTCGAGTTTCAAGTTCACAGTACTACGCGAGAATCGTAGAAAAGAAGCATTTTATTCAAGAAAATGCTGAGAGCGTGTTATAAATCGCTAATCTGTTTCTCATTCCTGACTTGGAACGAAGCCGAACTCGAAAGCCGCACTGTTTCAGTCTAAGACATTTCGATTTATTCTATTCTCACAACTATTACAGTTATTCTATTCTCACAACTATTAACAGAATTATGCTTGCAGTTGCAAAGACCTCGCGCGTATTTGCGAACAATCGGAGTTAGAGACCTGTTTCGATCTCAGTTTAGGAGGACACTTCATTCGCTGAGAAAAAAACGAATTCACTATAGTTTATGAGTGGAGATATTTTCGGCCGACGTTATTCTCACAACTATTAACAGAATTATGCTTGCAGTTGCAAAGACCTCGCGCGTATTTGCGAACAATCGGAGTTAGAGACCTGTTTCGATCTCAGTTTAGGAGGACACTTCATTCGCTGAGAAAAAAACGAATTCACTATAGTTTATGAGTGGAGATATTTTCGGCCGACGTTATTCTCACAACTATTAACAGAATTATGCTTGCAGTTGCAAAGACCTCGCGCGTATTTACGAACAATCGGAGTTAGAGACCTGTTTCGATCTCAGTTTAGGAGGACACTTCATTCGCTGAGAAAAAAACGAATTCACTATAGTTTATGAGTGGAGATATTTTCGGCCGACGTTATTCTCACAACTATTAACAGAATTATGCTTGCAGTTGCAAAGACCTCGCGCGTATTTACGAACAATCGGAGTTAGAGACCTGTTTCGATTTCAGTTTAGGAGGACACTTCATTCGCTGAGAAAAAAAACGAATTCACTATAGTTTATGAGTGGAGATATTTTCGGCCGACGTTATTCTCACAACTATTAACAGAATTATGCTTGCAGTTGCAAAGACCTCGCGCGTATTTACGAACAATCGGAGTTAGAGACCTGTTTCGATCTCAGTTTAGGAGGACACTTCATTCGCTGAGAAAAAAAACGAATTCACTATAGTTTATGAGTGGAGATATTTTCGGCCGACGTTATTCTCACAACTATTAACAGAATTATGCTTGCAGTTGCAAAGACCTCGCGCGTATTTACGAACAATCGGAGTTAGAGACCTGTTTCGATTTCAGTTTAGGAGGACACTTCATTCGCTGAGAAAAAAACGAATTCACTATAGTTTATGAGTGGAGATATTTTCGGCCGACGTTATTCTCACAACTATTAACAGAATTATGCTTGCAGTTGCAAAGACCTCGCGCGTATTTACGAACAATCGGAGTTAGAGACCTGTTTCGATTTCAGTTTAGGAGGACACTTCATTCGCTGAGAAAAAAACGAATTCACTATAGTTTATGAGTGGAGATATTTTCGGCCGACGTTATTCTCACAACTATTAACAGAATTATGCTTGCAGTTGCAAAGACCTCGCGCGTATTTACGAACAATCGGAGTTAGAGACCTGTTTCGATCTCAGTTTAGGAGGACACTTCATTCGCTGAGAAAAAAAACGAATTCACTATAGTTTATGAGTGGAGATATTTTCGGCCGACGTTATTCTCACAACTATTAACAGAATTATGCTTGCAGTTGCAAAGACCTCGCGCGTATTTACGAACAATCGGAGTTAGAGACCTGTTTCGATTTCAGTTTAGGAGGACACTTCATTCGCTGAGAAAAAAAAACGAATTCACTATAGTTTATGAGTGGAGATATTTTCGGCCGACGTTATTCTCACAACTATTAACAGAATTATGCTTGCAGTTGCAAAGACCTCGCGCGTATTTACGAACAATCGGAGTTAGAGACCTGTTTCGATTTCAGTTTAGGAGGACACTTCATTCGCTGAGAAAAAAAACGAATTCACTATAGTTTATGAGTGGAGATATTTTCGGCCGACGTTATTCTCACAACTATTAACAGAATTATGCTTGCAGTTGCAAAGACCTCGCGCGTATTTACGAACAATCGGAGTTAGAGACCTGTTTCGATTTCAGTTTAGGAGGACACTTCATTCGCTGAGAAAAAAAACGAATTCACTATAGTTTATGAGTGGAGATATTTTCGGCCGACGTTATTCTCACAACTATTAACAGAATTATGCTTGCAGTTGCAAAGACCTCGCGCGTATTTACGAACAATCGGAGTTAGAGACCTGTTTCGATTTCAGTTTAGGAGGACACTTCATTCGCTGAGAAAAAAAACGAATTCACTATAGTTTATGAGTGGAGATATTTTCGGCCGACGTTATTCTCACAACTATTAACAGAATTATGCTTGCAGTTGCAAAGACCTCGCGCGTATTTACGAACAATCGGAGTTAGAGACCTGTTTCGATTTCAGTTTAGGAGGACACTTCATTCGCTGAGAAAAAAACGAATTCACTATAGTTTATGAGTGGAGATATTTTCGGCCGACGTTATTCTCACAAGGTACGGGCAGCTTATAGGGTTGTGAGTGGAGTTGAAAATTGCGAGTTCCTTGCGTTGTGAAAAGCCCAAGTTACCGAGTGAATTTCGAGTTTCAAGTTCACAGTACTACGCGAGAATCGTAGAAAAGAAGCATTTTATTTAGGAAAATGCTGAGCGCGTGTTATAAATCGCTAATCTGTTTCTCATTCCTGACTTGAAACAAAGCCGAACTCGAAAGTCGCACTGTTTCAGTCTAAGACATTTCGATTTACAAGTTATTCTAGTTTTGGATTTGGATATTTCGAGTTTTCCGAGTTCTAGTTTAGTTTAGTGTCTTGAGATTAATAAAACGCGAGGTTTTCAAGTCAAACTCGAATTGACTCTAGCTTTCGAGCAATTTCGAAATTCGTGTTGAGCAATGACAGCCCTAGTAGCTTACCTTTGTTGCCTTGTTAATCGTTCCAGCAGCGAAGGTTTCAGCAGCGACCTCTTGCAACACTTCCAGTGTCCTTTCGGGACATCTTTTTATTCCTCGCATGACGGAAATGTAGAAGTGCGAGTGTAGTGGAGTTTTTGGAACTTGTCTCTGCAAATAGTTGTTATAGTAGCAGTATGATAACTTCTTCCCAGGGTGAGATTATTGTCACATCTCACTTCAATGCGCATTGTATGTCTGATGTCATAATTACCAGTAGATCAGTACATTGACCACTAAGAGTTAATTTATCACCATGAAGGGGGGTCAGATTAATGATATAAAATTTGTGCTTGCGATACGAAAGATGAGACTGAATAACCGACATCTCCAATAACAGAAAGTGCAATATATTTGAAGGTAAATCACCGTTGAGTCAAATTCCTCGGTTTTCTTCATAATGATTCTGATCAACGACTTCATTTCCCCGGTTAGTAGAGCCACTCTAATCAACCACCAAACTCTGTCCTGAAATGTTTCTCATTAATAAAGTTCAGTGCTCATAATTTCACTCGTGTTGTAGTCTGAACCCAGTTTTCTTGGTTCGGAATTAAAAATTGCAAACACAATGACGTAGATCGGGATCAAACTACAACTGAATTTGATCATTTTTTATGAGGCTTTTCACTATGATACTACACACATTCTCGATTGAGCATCGCTTATTGTCTGAGAATCCGGTGCGCTTTGCGTACTTGTCCTCAAAAGAGGGTCCGTTTTCGATTTTCCCAAAAGATTCGTTTAAGATTAAAAGTACTGCTGTTGATGGGTTCAGTTGACAAGATTTTACCTCTTTGGGTAACGGTGTTCTGGCGAACAACTTCTTGAGATCTTCGTTGGACAGGCCGTCCAAATTTTTGGATCCAATGCTGCTGGTTGCCAGAACAAGTTCCATCATTGCAACCTGAAATACCACAAACTACTTAGTCCTCTAATGATTTATTACTGCCTCGTGACAATCGTGTCACGTTATTTTGTATTGTTTATAAGGAGCTGTGTATGACGTATCACCTGCGGTTTAGGGTGGTCGAAGCCGGAATCGAATTTCGAAAAACACTATAAATTTTGTCGAAAAATTTTCTATTTTATTTATAAACTCCAAGAAATTCTTATTGGAAGCGTGCAATTCCCGAAATGCAAATAACTCGGTTTTTCTCCAAACTCGCACTTTTCAACTCGATTATCAACCCTGCTGCGGGTGTTGGAGAAGTGTACCTTTTCTCTCATAGTGCTTTTTGACTGAGCAGGAGTCGAATTGGACTGTATCTTATAGCAGTGCGCGGGACCCGGTCCGTCTTCAGCCGGAATGACAATTCTGACCTAAATGAGATTATCATTAAAACTGAGCTGTCCGATTTCAAGTTAAGCAGGGTTTTCGGGTTTTGGCGGAAGAATAGCTGCATAGCCGTTAAAATTTCTGAATAGTCTTTAAAACTTCTATGAGATACATGAATGTGTCTTTTGGATAGAGAGTAGGATACACCACTTTGTCAGTGTGAAGACAAAAAATATCTTAAATGTAGTTCATGTGCGCCTCTTAATAACTCACGTTCGAAATTTAGTGGATGTAGCTTACCGCTCACCTTCTCATATAGATGTTTCTCTGCTGAAGTAGCTCCCTCCAACAACTCTTCCAAAGCGAGAAGCTCGTGTTGTCCTTGGAAAACAACCAGTTGTCTGCAAACAGTCGAAATTATATTTCTTGTACGCGGGTATTAAGGGGGTTCATTTTCGATTGTTAGTTAATTATAATAAGGATACCTTGAAATTGGATTTCCGTTACAATTATTTTGTACATAATGATTCTACTGATTCTCTGCAGTTGATTTGATAATCAGGTGATTTACCTGGATGACCAAAATACAAATAAGGTTAAGGTACGTCATGAGGTTGTCACCAGGAAATACAAACATTTTTCGAGGATCTCGATTGCTATGGGAAGTGGGAGATTCTCTGGAACCTACAACAACAACAACTATGACATGAGAGTCCTGTGTCCGTATCCATCAATAATTTTTCGCTCTCCCGGGACCGTTTTTGGCTCCCGGGCCCCCACAATTCAACCAATTTTGCTCTCCAGGTAGCCTAAAAACGCTCCCGGGAGAGGGAAAATTTTTTTATGGATACGGCCACAGGGGGCACTCAGAAATTACCATAAATAGCCGCTCACTCATAATAAGTGGTCAAGATAAGGTCTTCAGTTGTGCGTGATATCTGATCAGTGTATTATCTCACCTTTTGTTTTTAAATCCACGAAGAAAGATGTCGCTGACGTCTCGGTTACCTCTCCTGATTTCTAACTTTTTCTGTTGAACGAGCGTATCGTTGGGTGCCCGTAAACTCCAATCAGGAACGCAATCAGAGATCTTCACCTGTAGCAGACACAAACGTTTAGGTTTCAGCTACTATGCACCGTTCATCAGTTAAGGTGCTCGATTGGTCAGAACAAATAGATCCGTGGCTTCTGTGGACTTTCTGCTTTTCTCCCGAAACAGGAGATTTAGTCTAAGTTAATGCAAACTGCCGACCTCTCTGTGATCGAAATTAGAAACTAACTATTTATTGTGGATTAGTGGAACCTGACTGGTCTCTGGTGCAGGCATTGCACATTTTCGGTAATGTAAAATGTAAGGGTGGCAAATGTAAATTAGTGGGTTTCAAGGAACGTTTGTTAATGCGGCCTAAGATGTTCATCCGCAATAAACTGACAAAAGTTGTAACACAGAATGTTGAAATGGAACGTAAAACCAAGATGCATACCTGTTCTGTTTTCGTTCTCACTGCTTCAGTAAACGTTTTCTTCAGGAGATGAGCCCCATCCCGCACAACAACTTTCTTTTTCAGTTTAGCATCCTGTCCTGTTATTGCAATAGCCTGAAGAGATAATACTCGTGCGTCACCAGCGGTGGCCGTTTGAGGTGATCGGATAGATCTGACTATATTTAGTTAAACACATTTGATGGCTAGTGTTTCGAATGCACAAAGTTAAGGGGCATTCCTCGCCAGAAATGTTATCAGAGCCCCGGAAACAGGTAGAAAGCAATGTTTTCTATCTCTTGCGATGTGGTATGTAATTATAAAGCAGGAAATTTGTGAAAAACTATTACTGAAAAACTGTTTCTGTCAACTTTTGCAATGAAGGTTGTAGGAAAGCGGAGAAAACAGCTCAATGACAGAGATCTTATGGCAAAGCAGAAAATAAAACGAACTATAGATAATAATACCTTTTTTTCGGCGGACCTTTGTTTCTTGGGTGTGGGCGCACCTACAGCTCCACTGTTGGTTCTTTTCTTGCCAGCCGGGTTCTTTTCTGTTGTGGCTGTTTCCGTCTGCAAGAAAACCGGAGTAAATGAATGCGTGTGCGAAACGATCGATATAGGGCTTGGAGGTTGCATGAGTCAACTACAGTTTCTACGACATTAGTGTATGATTGATCTGCCTCCTGCTGTAGATTTTCGAAAATATATAGCAGTTTGCGGATGTCGATAACCACACCTCCTTGTTGACGACGTGGGTGTGCGATCAGGTTCTGTCAATTTTCACCTATGCTGTAGGAAATTGGAAGAGCAAACTACAAAAAATCGTACTCGAACTATTACTACACTTTGCGGCATTATTAAATCACTCACAAAACGTCCAAGCAAGAAAAATAGATCAAATGTATTAAACTAAAACTAATACAGTTGCACAACTATGATTTCTCACACACCTCATCCGCATCCTCTTCCGATTGTTCGCTGTCTCTTGCCACATAATCTTCGTCACCGTCAGAGTCATTGTCACCGTCAGAATCTTCTTCACTACTGGATTCAGATTCATCTTCTTCGGGGATGCAGTCGGGAGGCAAGAGTGGTGGGTTCGAAGCCAGGTCTGGAAACGGAGAAATTTATAGAGACTCAATGGACCGCGAACTCACAACCAATTAGACTCACAACCATCCCGTCACCCAGTACAGTTTTTCCGAATGGTCAAAAAAATTGACAAGAACTACTTTTCCACCGATACGAAGACAATCTACTTTTGATGGATAATCATAAGTTTTCACTTGTGTACACACGAAAACGGACTCATTTTGGTCGCTTAGTCTGACCTTACTGGCGTATGGTAGTACTGAATTCTATATGATACTGAACTTCATTTGGAGATGTGAAATTAGCGTAGAACTGTGCACGACTTACATTCATCTAGACCGTCTCGCTCTTCTGAATCGTCGGGAAGCGCAGTGTCCCCATTTGCGTCGTCTTCGATTGCGATGGAGGTGCGCTGAGTTTCAGATGACTTCTGGCTATTTTCCGTGCGTGTTTCCAGCGGAAAAACGGTCAAATCTGAAAAGTCGCATATAAAATTTCGATAAATTACAGTCTCACTTCAAATCACAGCTGTTCTGTTTCTCTCGGTCTCAGTTATCTACTATTCGATTTTTTTGTAGTAAAATTGGAGTAATGGGCCAATTCCATGTGATGGGATGTTTGCAATTTAGTCAACGATAGTTCGTTCGAAACAAAAAACTTGGAAAGACGCAGAAGAAAACACAAGGTGACACCATTGTTTCATCTCAGCAAAGGAAAGACACTCAAACTGCGTACCTCCGATGTTCACCGCAGACGAAACGAGTGTTTTTGGAGCGAACGAGTCGTCGTCAGAATACCGCAGCCAAGAACCGGGGTTACACTTGACCAGTATGTCAGCATAGAACACCTGTAAGTGAGAATGGAGTGTGAAATAAATAACCAGTTAGCTTTTTGAATAGTGGCTGTCAAGCATACACCAGCAAGGTTGTCCGAGTGGTCAGAAAAATAAAAACCAGACTACCTTTTAGGCTCAAAATTGCGAATCATTCTAATTTTATCTCTGAAAGATACTCAACTTTCACGGGTTTACATCTGAAAACGAAATATGTTCTGTCGCTCAGTCAGATCATACTGGTTTTTGATGTCAAGGCAACACCGAAAACTCACGCATCCTGCTGAGGGTCAAGCAATGTGTTTGAATTCGTAATGAGGGAAAGGTTTACTTTGAAAACCGAAAGGGAGAAAAGCAGACACCAGCAAGGTCCGACCAAGTGACAAAAAGTAGTCCGTTTTCAGTTGTTAACACGTGAAATTTTATGTTTTTTTTTCATCAAAAGTAGACCTATTTTCTTCTTTTCGTCAAAAAAGTAGTCCGTTTTTTGCATTTTTCAGACTAATCGGACAACTTTACTGGTGTATAGAGAAAAGCTGCCCCCCCCCCCCCAGCCAGGAATTCCACTCGAGTGTGACTCCAGAGTTTTCTCGGAGATCACGACGCGTATACCAATGACACCGGTAAAGACGTTTCGAACAAATGATAAGACAAACTCTGAAAACACTTAACATACCTCGACCTTCTCACCAAGGAATGCAATAAAAAGCGGTTCCCCTAGTTGTGCTTGAGTTTTGGGATGACGGAGTGGGAATTCCTTATTGTCGTTCAGAGAGAAGGAAGAAAATAGCATTTCGTCATTCAAGACTAGCTTTCTATCTTGAGGCAAAATTTTGCGCACATCCAATACCTGGAAGATTCTACCAATCATTATCAGATTATCACCAACATGCTCAAATGATTTAAGAATATTCCGCAATTCGGAACTGTCCAGATTGCAGTCAAATAGGCTGCCGCCTTCACTCAAATGTCCATAAAGTGTGTATAGCTACGAAGACCTAACAAACTAGAATTTGCAGCCAAAAGTACATCATGCGAATCTGAAAACCAACTCCAATCGCACCTTTCTCTGGATTTCCTGATTGGCTTCGGACTCCATAAATCGGAGACTTGGGAAAAAAACCCATATCAGATCCTTGCCATCAAAGACTGCAAAAAAACGATAATAACAAAAGCCGCATACGCACTGGCGCCCGCTCACTATTGTGCGTGGCGTGTTTGTGGGCGGCCATGCACCCTCCACCACTGAATCAATAGCGAACGCCAACTTCTTACGATCGCTCATTGCGAACCACGATTGTGCTAAACCATGGAGACCGTGCTTGAAAGACAAGTGAGTTGAAATAATCTCCCAATTGCAACAATACCACACTACTGCTTGAATCTAATTATTACGGCTAATTCCATCGACTGGTTTACAACTCGAATCCCCCCCCTCCCTTTCATTTTGTTGTTTAACACAATAAGACCAATGAGTCCTACCTGTCAGTACTTCCTTGATGACAGGCCACACCACATCTCCGTCCACTTCGCCATTCAAGAACACATTAGCTTCTGCTGGATTTCTACTGTCTTCAGCAGCCATAGCTGCCTGTAAAATAAGAACAAAAATATAATAGAAAGGAAGGGTACAAGTGAAGAAGACACAGTAGGTATCAGGAATAAGTCATTCAAATTTAAAATTCATTAAAGTAAAAGTCACTAAAAAGTAAAAGTCATTAATTCACGTTTAGTCAGAACTTGGAAAATACAAGAATTTTCGAAAACTTTATTTATGATTTGCAACTGTTTCTGTACTTAATGACTTTTACTCTCAAATGACTTCTACTTCAATGACTTTTAATTTTGAATGACTTCTCCTGGTTGCCGACACAGTACCCGTACGAATGTAAAGAGAAACAAAATTTAGTTTCTTCTTTGGTCCTATGTACAGCCTGTTCTGAGGTCTGATGCACAGGGTGTGTACAGCTTAGAGAGAATTGAAGCAGAAATAAAATATGAGAGAAGAATTAGCCTGATGATTTCAAGATAAGAAGACAGATGATCCAATTTGTTTAACCAGTACGCCTTTTATTCAGACAACATCATCACGCGCTGATTACACGCGTTCTCAGTCAGGGCGGAATTTATATTTTTTATGATATTCGGTCAATCTTCTAATCATACTCTTTTTTTCACGAATACATTCATTGTTGTAATTATGTTTAATTGTTGGTTTCGAATTGGCATCGGAAATTTGATCCTGGTTTGTAGCCGTGTATCGTTTTGATTTGCGTTCAGAGGACGTGATTAGAAATATTGCGTCATCGCCACTGTTAATTTTTCAGAAATATTGCGTCATCACCACTGTTAATTTTTCAGAATTATGGTTCGAAGCGACATCGTCCGCATGAAGTCATTTATGATCGACGGCAGTAATTTGAGCCTGGAACCTTACATGAAACAGGTGAAAAACCGTTTGCGTATTAAATAAGATCGTACCGATTTTGATATTCGAGAAAACGGCTGACCCCAGCAAATTTTTTAGGTTCTCAGAATTACCTAAACATGCATTTAAGTTTCGAATTTACGATTTGCAACCTAGTGACTTGAAGTCAGCAACAGTAGAGAATAGTACTTGTGCGTTTCAATGGAGTGAGTAATTGTCTTAAATTTGGTTTTGAAGGTCCCGATCTACATAGCCACGAGATTTCTCAAATATCCTTCTCGTAAAGTCGTCATACTGTCACGAGGAACTCAGTTTGTTCTCGCTTCCTGCCATGTGTTCGGGGGGAAATCTGACAATCACGTATTAGTGAAGTGCTATGACCAAGAGAGGAACAACGTAACGTGAGTTTGTGTTTGTTGCGGTTTACATGCTAAATGATTGTGCTGAACAGAAAGACTCAAGATTTGAACAGTAGCTGTTGTGGATCTGTGATAATCCTTTGCATGCATTTTGACAAGCTTTCAGTTCCAAATCTGTGGCATCAACCGCGTTTCCGCCATCATTTGTTTGTCCTATCTCTGTCATCGCTGGACTCCCCAAATCAATTACACACTATAGAACATTATTATGTGTTACAGCGTGGAAGTCGACATGGTTTTCAAACTGTGTGACGAGGAGGCAGCGGAGTTCGGCGGTCGTCTAAAGATGTCACATGGACTAAGTCTGTCGCAAGTGACATTTGTGAGTTCCCTTCCACTTCTTACAAGAAAACACATTTTCTTAAAAACAAAATCGTCGTGCTATTTTGTTTGTGTAATCTTTGTTGAGGTAAAATGCATTTTGCAGTTATTTTGCTGAACTCCCATTGAACTAGCAAGTGCAAAGAAATTAATGAGTTATAGTATCCTGTCGCAAGGTGAAGTACTTTGTTTTTCATTTTTTTACCCAATTTCTACTACTTCTGCAGCAGTTGAAGGGTGACTCACGTACACGTTGATACCTACACACTCTATTGCCCGCACGGAGGCCATCATTAAGCTATTATGTCTATGTTTTGTTTGTACGCAATCGTTTTTTAAGGTTATATCGAAGAGGCATCGCAAAATGTTCATGATCCACGACGACAACATTAGTGGAACATTCATGCAGTTCACAGGTGGGTGGACAGTTGGAATCAATTTGATTGAACAGCAACAGATATTATATAACCGACCTGATAATTCATTCAATTCAATTATTTTCATTAGTAGTAAAATTTTGATGTGAGTTTTCGAGCGGGTTAGAACTGCCACCCGGCTGCATTTTGGTTGAATGCAACTTTATTGCATGCAACCTGGTCGCAAGTGTAATTGGCCGAGTTTTCAGGCCGCTATTCGCGTTTGTCAACGCTCTGAAAATTTTTGTTAATACATCTCAGTATGAAACTAACGATGATCCAGTCATCCACTCAATTATTGGTAACATGTTTGCAGGTAGCCCGGCCGGGCAGCCTGCTTGTAACCTAAGATTTGAAGTGAATATGAGCTGTAACCTACAATTGTCGGTACATCAGAAACTGGTCACCTGGTAGATACCACGATCAGACGGGCCGAAAAAAACAGCGAATAGAATGCACGACAAAATCTTCATTTCAGAAAATGTCCTCCCTGCCGACACAACCGTCGAGGATAAGATCCGTCTCTGAATCTCAGCCAACGAAAAAGCGTGTTTCTTGTTTATGTTGTGTATTGATTTTGAAAATGAAATATGTTGAGAGAAATGTATGTATTTAGTTCTGTGGCTCCCCATACTTATATGTGTATCTGTTAATGCAGCTGTTACATTCTTTTTCCCACGCTCATGTACCGCCTATTGTTTCGAGTTAATACAGGTCTAAACTGATTGATGGGCCGGCTATGAGCGAGACTGACGATTTTCCGGATATTTCTTTCAGCCAGATAGAAGGAGAAGCCGCTTCTTCTCAGAGTGAGCATTTATATTTGTTTTCTTTATTTTCTAACAGCGAGACCGCTAAGGAAACAGTGCTTCAATATGAGAAACTGTTGTGGAGAAACCCTCCGAATTGGTTTGACTGTACGGTTCAGAATTGTGCGACTTTTTCGAGAGGCTGTTACAGTTTGCTCAATCACTCCGATGATCAATAAAATGTTGTCAAGGCGTTAGGTTGGTCACTGGCACACAGCAAGATCAGCTTCCCCTAATTAACCTAGTTTGATTTCGGAAAGTAAGCTGTCATAAATTGCGTGGCCAGGAGAAATCGGCATTCAGTGTTTTCCACGCACTATGCAAAAATATTACAGCTTTCGAGGAACTGGGAAATAGGGTGGCATCGCCCACCCTATTGGAAAGTTACGACTCAACATACGTGAAATGGAGGTCAACCAAAGCGAAGAACGTTCTCTCGTCCTCCGACATTGTCAATACGAACTGTTGCGTATACTGCTGCAATTTGTTTGTCTCAAGGTGCGTCAGCTGAGTTTACGTTTGATGTCGTTCAAGTTCACAGAACCGAATTTCTCACACTCAAACTTGGAATGGTCTGCCATTCAGAGCCACAATTTTACTGTGTAGATTGTTTTGATGATAAGAAAATATCAGCTTCCCGCAATTAACCTAGTTTGATTTCGAAATGTGAGCTGTCATAGGCGAACCTAAGGGTCCCAATTTGAATGAACTTGGCATTTTCGATTATTGTTAGTCTTCGGTACGCTTTACTCAGCTAAATAACTAATTCCGTCGAGGTCAAGGTGTGAAAAAGTATATTTCGGAAGAACTTTGCTCTGTCACCGTTACTTATTTTGGCACACTTCATCCAGCACAGTGAATTACTGTTTATAGATCTTCAATCCTGAAAGATCGTATGTTGCTAGCCGACGTGGGCGGGCAGGTGAGGTCAGCCGCTTGTTTCTGGCAAGCAGTGCAAGTGTACATGAGGCCATTCACGTCGGAGAGTGGACAGTTGAAACCATTTATCGGAGGAGTGAGGGTCTGCGTTCAGATGATGGCGCTTGTTGTGGGAGTTACCATGACAAGGTTGGACATACTCTGAATATTGCATACCGTTTTTGCGTATTTATATATCACATTTTAATTATATATGTTATATGAAAATTTTGGTTCCTTGCAAATGTAATCGGGCAGATTTTCAAATGCAACCAAACTTGAATTTTAAATTTTTGGTTTTGTGAAGTGATTTTGGTTGCATGTGAAAGCAACCAATAGTTTGGTACCCATGTAACCTGGCAGCATTTCGCTTGCATGTAACCCGGTTGCACATGTGATTTGACTATATAGTACGCTTTTTACACATGCACGACTGTAGAATCAACAATTGAAGTGAGACCGTTATCGGGCGCAATGAGAAACTTGAAAATCAGTACACTTAGCTGTACGTATGACAGTTTTTCACGTAGCGTTCAATTTGTCCAATAATTGAAGTATTCCATTTTTCGAAAAGTTCTCTCATATTGCGGTCAGGCTGAGCAAAATTATTCAGCGAATCATCAATGGGAAAAAGATATGAAATTCCAGGTTGCTCAATTTGATTCAATCGAGTGCGAAAGGTGGATACGTACATGGACGGGAGGGAGCCACATACACTTCCGAAAAAACGCTTGATGCGGTCGGTTCGGGGTTATACCAGCTCAATTCTCTAGGGCAGGACGATCCTTGTGACGGAGGAATACTAATGCCGGCCGGATACTCAAGAACGTTAGTTTCTATCTATCGTTTTCACTGCTGCAGATGGAGATTTTAACAATTCTACCTTCTATTCGTTTTACGTTTAGGTGGTTTACACGTGCAACCGGGTTGCATGCGACCAAAATGCACCCAGGTTGGATGTGTACGAAACTATTGGTTGCTTTCAAGTGCAATCTGGTTGCTTTTCACATGTAAGCGCTTCGCTTTTCACATGCACCAAATTTACTTTATTGGTTATGTTAAGTGATTTTGGTTGCATTTGAGATGTAACCTCATTGCATTAGGGTTACATCTCACCCCGTTTGCATGTGTAACCCACGAACGAAATCATAATACTTTTGCAGAGATTTCGCGAAAGACTGCCGCCCCGATGAGAGCTTCAAATTTTCCACATTCAAGAAAATCTCAAAAAGAAAGCCCAAGTTCAGAAAGGTTGGTTAACCAAATATGTTCAATTTACGCTCTCGAAAACGGGACCATTTTAGAATCAAAAGCTCCGGTTAGGGATACGGTTGTTCATCGAGATGAAAACTTTCAATTTTTCTAAGTGTTGATTTAATAGGACATTCCAGTGTCTTATTTTCGGGCACGAAAACTGCATTAAGAAAGTTTTCGAGTTTGTTCACGAAATGCAGCCAGTGTCAAATAATTTGCTAACGAATTCTGTGGAACGTTTTTGATAAACACTTATTCAGACTGACAGTCATTTGCGTTGTTCAACTTGCTCCTTGATAGCCAGAGGTCTGCTGATGAATCGTGGCAA
This sequence comes from Litoditis marina, assembly GCA_964036275.1. Classification (NCBI taxonomy): domain Eukaryota; kingdom Metazoa; phylum Nematoda; class Chromadorea; order Rhabditida; family Rhabditidae; genus Litoditis; species Litoditis marina. The sequence goes on from OZ038434.1 coordinate 28,067,442, forward strand.
CCCATCCAAACGACGTGAAATAATATGGGCACGGAAACAGCATTTTGAAGACATCAGGTGAGTGCTTATCAAGATGCGTTCAGTTCACCTCCAAATCGCAGTCTGTGAAAACGTTAAAATCTGCCAGCAATTTCGTTCCGAGTTAGTTTTTTCCATTATAATTTGCAAGCAGAAGATTGCACAGAACACCCACTCATTCTGTGATTTTGTGTATGTTGCACGTTTTGAACGCACATCAACCAAATCTGTACGTTTCCAGAAGAGAAAGGCTTCTCATCAAAGAGGCCGAGGTCATTTCAAGGGCCGAGCCCTCTCGATTGCTGGTTCTCAAACATGATTCCATGTCGAAAGACGCTACGAAATTGCCGTCGTTTGTTTCTCGTGCAAAGACGGTGACTGATGCATCCAGAATAGCCGCTTGTCTACATGCGGTGCAGTCGGCAAGAAGCGGTCAAGGTACGGTTCTAGTTTTATGAGCCCAATTAACCAGTCATCTTTCCAGTATTCATAGCGGCTCACTGCAAACTGATTAGCCCGATTACCAACTCAAATGCAAATATATTCGTCTGCAGTGAGACGTTTTGCTTTTGTGATGTGATTTTAGTTGCATTCGAGATGTACCATGTTGAAAGCAACCAACAATTTTGTACCCATTAAGCCGGGGTTATTTGAAGTGATTTTAGTAGCATTCCAGTATTCGAGATGTAACTATAATGAAAGCAACCAAAGATTTTGTACACGTGAATGGAGCTGGGTTGCGTTTTGGTTGCATGCAACCCGGTCGGTTGCATGTGTAATTGGGAATATATTTATTTTTCCTGCACTTTTTTTAGTTGGTGATAGAACTAAACCCATGGTCGTACAATACAATGTGTTTCAGATGGACGAAAATACATGAATTATGTATTTCTGAACCCAGGATCATGTACGGAGGGAGGCAGCGACTATTTCAGCTCTACTATTTTGTATACACTCGCACAGGTCCGTTCACAAACGTTTCTGTGTCGCTCCCACGTTTTGGACATTTTCTCTCAAAAAATGGTTCAACAACTAAGTTCTCTACGCATGAAATCAATACACCGTTAACTAATTCAATAAGTCCTATTTTTCATTTTACAGATTGACGTGATTCCTGAGGTCCTGTTATTTCACCAAGATAACGTGATCTCTAACAAGTCTGATGGTTTCTTAAGTTTCTGCGCCTGGCTATTGCTACAATTGGAAGCGGTCAAGGAGGTATTGATTATATTATGAAGTTTGTTCATGTCAGCCTCTTTCCTTACTCAAACTGTTATTTTGTTTTTCCCATGAGGTAAACGTTGACTGGGTTACTGGTAAACCTCCGAATTCCCTCCGAACTATATTGTAAATTTGGGGCATGAAGTGGTTGAAAATTCAGCAAGAGAAGGACGAAAAGAGCGGCTGTTGCTTTATCTTCTCTCTTGATAAATGTGTTTGAAGCACCGAAATTTACCTTTTAGATTCGGGTGGTATATTCGGTTGTGGGACATACTCACAATAGTGTTGACGCGTTATTTGGCACACTTCGGAAGTCGCTCATTACTTCTGACATTAGTACGGTTGAAGGTAAACACTCACGCGTCCTGTTTCAATTCTATAAACAGCTGTTAGACAGAGAGCGAAATCAAACGTCTTAGTTAATAACGACTGATCTGGTTCACAACATGCTTTCCTTTCCACAACTTTATTTGAAATATTCAGATCTCGAGGATTTTCTGGGAGAATCCAGGAATGTGTTCAAAGCAACCACTTGTCCGGCCATCTTCTCGTTTTCACCGCTGTGTGGACTGACTAAAGGCTACAAATTCCGGAGCTGTCAACACCAGTTCTACTTCCGAAGAGACGACACAGGTGAGCTCGTGCTTTTTCAAGCTTCGCGTGTTGACATACTGTTTTGTTTCTAAAAATCACCAAAGTTAGCCGGTTTGCGAATGCAACCTGGTAGCATTTCAGATGTAACCGGGTTGCATTTCAAATGCAATCAAAATTGACTACAGTAATAAGATACTCCAACCTCTGTGATGTTTTTGCAACGTGCTATTTTGGGGACCAACCAGCAATCCTATAACTAGAATGTATTTAACGGTGTTCACCTCTGTGCCAGAGCGGCTAACAGAGAGAAGAGATGATAATCAACGTTGCAGAAAGTGGTGCACTGTTCTTCTATTTTATCTTTCAGGTGGAGTACTGTTTTCCTACAGTAGGTTCCTTGCAAGCGATAGTTTCAGCGAAGGAGCGTCATTGAATCTGGAGGAATATCCGGTTTTCGAGGTGAATTTCTGATTCTTAATTAGTCAAAACCTCCGGAGAAACACTCTAAACACTATTTGGTTAATTTCGAGTTTCGGTGAACTTTTTTGTTTTGTGTCCGGTTTGGAAAGCGAATCATCATCTACTTGTGTCGCACTGGATTTGTTACTTTGCATTTCTCAGAATTTTATTCACTGATTATTTAATTTCAGAACAAAGATGACCTCGAGGAAGCTCGGCATTTTATTCCCGAAGTACTTCCGATGCGTAATGTCAACTTGAGAATTGCCGTCACCACTCTCCTCAAAGCTGCCGCAGCTTTCCTCAGACCGGATCAGATTGCAGCGTGGAAGAATTTACCCGCTGAGTTGGAAACGAAATACGCTAATGCTGGTACGTTGAAATCGATTAGTTTTAGGTTGTTAATATCAAGAAAGTACTGAAGAGTATGATTCACATTTCGAATGGTAACTGATCATGGGATTTTTCGACAATGCACCGCTTTATTCTTAAAAAATCTTAGAATCTTAATCTTAAATCTTATTAGGGGTACATGCACACTCCAGATACTTCAACTATTTCACCCAGTTTCAATCCTAGTTTCAATGAATAATTCTTTTCAGAATCCTGTGCTGACTTACTTAGTAGCATTCGATCGAAATCACCGACCGTTTCGGCGAGTGATCATGTTACCGGACGTGCCACTCTGAATCAACTGATTTCCGACTCGAAGCTCAAGAGTTCTCGGCCATGGAATGCCGTACAGCCTCTGGCGAAGAAGAGAAGAACATGAAGTAGTTTTTTTATGAGAAACATTTATTCATATCTGTACGTAGTATTTTTCACTGCAGTTTTTGGTATACTTTAGTCATCACTTTCCCCCAGGTATCTCTTCCATAGTTTATAGTGTATTATGAGTAGCATCGCTTCATGTATGTAACTTTCTTATCAACAGTGTCATCACATATCTCATTTTTCTCTCATTTTTCAGTGTATCAGGGACGATAGTGCTTATGTGTCAGTAAGTCTGATTCGTGTATATCTGTTGTATTCAGTATACGTGTATGCTAATCGTCAGTTTTCCAGTGATTTGCCCATTGTCACTACTTTCAGTTTCAAGATTTGACCAGTGTTTATTATTGTGAAATAAATTCTGACCACCGATTTTTTTTGTTCATTTTGTGACCATTTACTGACTTTTCTGACCAATGTCAAAAACAATTTGACACTTGTCATTTTTCATAAATACTAATTTGTCCGTGGTCAACTTTTTATCAGATACGAAACCAAATATGTTGGCAAAACGATCAAAATTGGTTCTTTGAGTCCTGTCCTCAGGCCGCTGACGAGAAACTGGAAATAACAGAATTTCGAGAAACTATTTAAATGGACGCCTCTTATATTACTCACAAGCTTTTTGTGCGCAAATGCTTTTTCCCATTTTTTCGTGCGGATCATATTTTCAACCAGGTGTGTTAAAAGTATTTAAGGTTTGTTGCCAAGAAGACACTGGCTAGGAATGACAAAATATAACGGAAAGAATTGGATTTGGACAGACGGAACATTTTTGGGTTGGTCCAAGCTCGAAGATGACATCAAGGAGAGAAAATGTGCTATGGTGAGTGAATTGTTTCTGATTGACGTATACTGCAACTAAAACTAAACGATGAGCAAAAAAGTAGCACACGTGTTCTGCAAACCCACATTAACTTGAAGCTCAGAAAACTTACATTCCGACTGGAGTTCGTAATTATGAACCATCAGCTTGCGAGTTTTGAGATGTGGTAATTCAGATGCGTTCTTCCATGCAAAACAGTGGCTGGGAAGCCACCGACTGTGACCGCGAAGAGCTTTACATCTGTGAAAAACCGGCTGTTTAGACACTGATATCCTTTTTGGTTTGGGTGGTGTTGTGGTGTGTGCTAAATGTTGGTGAATACAATGAGTGATTCAAGATTGGTTAAGCACTGTAATACAAATACATTCTTATACAAAGCAAGAATGAAAAGTTTGTATTCTCATCTGTTGTCCCGATGGCGCTCCCCAAGTTGATCGTATAAACTATACGAACTAGAAAACTGTACCTGTAGAAAACTTTCTTGCCTAAGATCATGATGATCATGTAATGATGATCATGAATGACAGCAGCCTACTTACACCATCAGCTTCTTTCCGGGACAACATCGTCCCCTTATCCCTATTTATCGTGAAAACAGATGTCATAGCAGGAGATCCATTTTCTTGATAAATATGTGAAACACAGTTAGTCCATAACAACGAAAACTACATTCAATCTGTGTCCGGAAACCTCGAAGACAACGCAACGCAACTGTCTACCCATTCAGCATGATCCATCGAGATTTCAACCTTGAAACGCTCTTCCAAATCAATGTGTGCAGGTTCCCGTAGAAGCCGCTACACTGAAGGGGTGTATGGTTCATTCCTAAATCGGCTCAGTTCTTGTGCGCATGTCAGTGAACTTCAAGATGTTTTTTCTATTGTTTCATACTTATTTTTTTACACCAATTATAACATTTCCCAATTTGCTAACCGGTATGTTTGTATTTCAGTAAAACTCTTGTTAAATATTTTTACAGATGAGTTCGCAAACAAAAGATCAATAAATTCAAATTTTAAAAAAACATATGTTGGATTTGAATTTGGCTAACCTCTGTTTAGCAGACGGAAGGGTGGAAGAAAACACAAAAACTTTTATTGGTAATTGCATGATTTTCCTCCAATAACGGCAGGTTTCGGCCTCATTTTCATCACTGAACCAAAATGATGGTGTAAGTGTATCAATAAATGTTAATTGCTTTTTGAATATTGGCATAAAATTTGGGTTTTAAGACAAAATTGTCTTGTACTGAATGACTTGAAGCTAGCATTCTAATGAGCAATCGTGCCCTTTTATCATTGTACGTTTCTGAGTGTTGATGTGTTCAACGTGTTTCACGTGACTGTACAATTGACTTACAGTATAGTTTTCTATTATTTCTGTCAGAATCGTTTTCATCGCCATCCTACAATATCGGAGATACTCAGTTTATTGTGGCTTTCATACAAGTTTATTATTGTTGTTTGCATACAGCTGCCTTTTCTACCAGCTTTTTTAGTATAAAAAAGAGACAGGCGGACCCATTAAACCAAGTTGGAACATATCGCCGGCAGCTTGTCTTCCATATCGGAATATCTCCCTTACGATCCCCGACGTGTAAGTGGCGTTTCGACACATTCGACACTGTGGTGTGAAGACGAGTGACACTCATTCACAACCCTCTGTTAATGAGCACCGCAGGATGCTTATATTCGGGAGTATAATAGAATGGGTCGATAATGAAAAGTGACAAACACCGTAACTTCTATGCAACATATAAAACTGGCAACGTCAGTCGTAGTGTCAGTCAACTCTTCCTTTTTCAACTCAGTAACTCGTTTCTTACCGGCAATTGGGGTAGATCTTTCTCAATCTTGCTCTAACGCGCGGATCTGTGTGAACTGTCTTTGATTTGGTTGATGCAAACTTTTATTCTGCTCATATGTGGCGAAAAGGTTTCGACGTTGTTTTCCTAAAACGAAATGGAGACAAGATTAGAGAATAAATATTTGAGAATATAAGTGCTAATTTTAACCGGATTGTATCATTTTCGCCGGTGTTATGAACTCGCCGTTGTTGAAAAATTCCGCCGTAATTCATTGTGTCCGAATAGTATTGGAAACACTACTCAACCTATTCGGTCGAAATTCGAAACATCTGTGCTAGATCAAAGGTCAGCCCGTCGCGCGAAGTTTCAGAATTATATCTCATCGTTGGCGCCAGGCGCGGGCGGAATTGAAGTCAAAAACGGCGAAACACCAGTTATCGCCATACTTTTTTCATCAATTTTTAATTTATATTTTTCAAAATTAGGAATTGGTCCTCTGGCGCTCGGAACCGGCGCCAAATAGCGCCAAAAACAAAACACACAAAAGCTTTAATTGAATCGTTCAAAGTTCCATTCAGTGACGATTACATCTAGTGTAAGCTGGTATCTGAAAACTAATTTTTTATGAAGCAAGACATGAATAAAACAGTTCGTACTAGGAGAAAAGTAAGATCAACCCTTGCTGTTTTTTTTCAGAGTGATATTAATGTTGTTCATGTTAGGCTGGATTACGACGCAACTTGAGTTTAATATTATTCATGCTCCGACGTGTTTCGAGTTCATTTTACACCACGCCACAAAATTTCAGCCGCATCCATTGGCGACAAAGTTATTTTTCTTTTCTCCTGTCTTTTTTTCCATTTCACAGTTTAGCTGGTGTGTGAGCTACGATCACAATGTATTAACAGTTAATGTTAAAGTGATCATTTCGAATTCACCACTTTTGAAAATGTTGTGTTTCACATTCATGTTTTTCACAGACAAAATGTTGTGCCTTTTTAAATAATTTATATTTCAGAGGCTAGAAATGAAGCTCTCATCAGTCGTGGTCACCATTCTTAATCTTCTCGTTCAACGCAGTTACTGCACCAAAGGTTCGAACTACTGCACAACCATCTTCCCCAAAAACTACTCAATAACGTATTGCGGCAAAGTTCTCACACAAAGTACCGAACAGGTGTACTAATTAACATTTTCATCAGGCTGGAATTGCAACTGAAGTCTACCCGGTAGCTGAGGTCAAATGTTACAATATGAGAGGTCATATTGCTACAATTCATACAGAAAAGGAAAATCAGTTCGTGACTTGTGAGTTTGAGTGGAAAACAATCATTTCATTTTGTTCCCTGCTGTATCCACCTTATTAACGTTTCCTGTACAGTGGAAACCAAAATTACAGAGATATACGCCTCGTATGAGACTCGAACCGAGCCCGGAAGTTTGGGGAGACGTGGATGCTTGTCACCTTATGAACTGGGATTGTAGCAACTCTGTTGAAAAACTGTATAGATGTGTTCTTACATAGCACACAGTGAGAAATACATTTTACCTCCCCCTTTGTCTTTGCGAAATCTATACCACAACTATATCCTTTAGCTACACGGGTCCTTGGCGTCAACTCATCTGCAATGAATAGGACTGGACGAAACTTACTCTAGTAGATGGAAGTGGACGGATGGTAGCTCATCAAACTTCAGATATTGGGCAACCTCTCGAATAGGAAGAGAAAACTGCGTAGCGGCAAGTTTCCATATGTTTCTGAATTCAATTCGAGAAGTGATGGTCGGTAAACATTTTCCGAAGAACGTCGGCTGTTACTGTTCGAATGTTTGTCAACTTTCGAGATACCGCTACTTGAGATTGATACCGAGCGGGCGATTGAAAAATACCTACCTGCACTCGAGAAATCGCCACCTTCTCAATTCAACTTTATTCTCCGTCAAAAAAGCTTCGACACATTCAAGTTACATAGTGTAGTAGGGACGAACACACACCAAATATGCTCTATTTGTGCTCTGTTTCTTCGTTAATGTTCTTCATGAGTATTTTTCAGGTTTCCCGTAAAGCGTGATAGACCAATGAGTACTACTAAATAATGTACATCATGTTATTGTTACACTGTTCGATACCAAGAACATACACACTTAGGATGAAAAAGCTTATTGTGTTCTGCAATTTCGTGCTAATCAACAACGAGTGGCCGTCAATTTACTGATTTGCAGACAAACACATTTGACCAGGCGACGTAGCAATCTCCACAAAAGTTCATGAGCTACCTCATCAGCTTTTCGCACAAACTTCTCATGAGATTCTATTGATTGCTATGCTACAACATTGTGGGTTCATGAGTAGCTCATGAGGTATCTCGTGAGGAACTCATATCAACTTCTCATGAGATTGAACGGTTTGCTACTCCGCCTGACAAATGGCGTGACATAAGTTGCTTGGAACAAGCGGACTACGTATGTGAGAAAAAATCGAAGTTCGTTGTAGGTTGGTGGTAATTTTTTTCGTAAATTTCAGTCATTGGGTTTGCCACATTAGCATATAAGTTATCCTTCAACGCAATGAAACTTTACGAGTTGTGCACATAATCATTCCACGTTTTCGAGATTATATATACACATATTTGCATATTTCTACATATCGTGTACAGTGTACATAACATTTCCTGAACACTCGGTGATAATGTCGTTTGTTTTGTCCAGTCTACGTGCTTATTGTTGGCTAGTACTAGTTCCAAAAATTAATTAAAAGACTGAGTTCATTTCAAGCAAAGCAACGATTTGTGGAACAAACATAGTTCCAGAACCTTCGACTAAACCCACAACGAAAGCACCAACTACAACTACAACGAGTAACGTTTTATCGGACGAATACGGCTCGTTTATTCCGTCCGCTTCCACCTAGCTTTTTTCTCCCGTACTTTTTCTTCTCTATTCGTCTCTATTCTATTTTCTTATTTTTCTCACAGATATTTACAGATCTGACGTGCTGAATTTTCTCTAATCGTGAAGAGGTTCAAATCACGTAGGAACATCTACCAGTTTTTTTTATCTGGATGCCGAACTCGATTCTGGGACAACATACACGTACAGTTAAAATGTTATGTGTTCAAGTGAATACTTTCTCGGACACTTAACTAAACGAGAGGGATTCCAATTAAATTTCAGAGTGAGCAAGCTGAGTTCCAACGAACAATTATGGTAAATTTTTAGAGTGAGTATATTCACTTCAGATAGTGTCACGTGTGCTTCGGAATGGGAATTCTTCACCTCAGCGAAATCGTGTTAGAAGGTTTGTGTGAAGAACCTGTTCAGAAATCATTGTAGTGCTCGACACTTGTATTCATAACAGATCTGCGGTAGTGACAGAGTTAGAAGACATAGCGGCCAGTTTCAATTTTAGTTGAACCTTGTGCCAAAGCCAGTTTTTTGCGACACCGCATATTCAACTATTCAAAATGCTGAGTGCCTGATTCAATGACTTTCTTCCTACTCTATAGATTGGAAAGGGTTACAAAACGTTTGCGGCGGCGGAGGAAGATTGTCAAGTAGAAGGAGCACATGTTGTGTCCATCAATTCTCCGAACGAGCAGAAGTTTGTTGTAGGTTGGTGGTATAGGTTCGGTCTTTCTCAACATCCCAAACCGTGGATTTTGCACTGTTTTGCTGTGATTGTAGTTCGATCAAGGTGACATTTCAACCAAAAAATCTCAATCATACTACAACGAAAGTTAATGCACAAAACATAATATGGCAGTTCTGAACTGAGTAAAAGAAGAATCAAAGTTGCCTCATATTACTAACAAGTTCCATTTCCATGAAATTTAACGTTGTTTTATTTTCATTGAGCGTGGTTCAAGAAAACTTTTCCAGATCTGTTGCCAAGAAGACACTGGCTAGGAATGACAAAATACAACGGTAAGGACTGAATTCGGACAGATGGAACATTTTTGGGTTGGTCCGATCTCGAAGATGACATCAAGGAGAGAAAATGTGCTATGTGCTAATTAGGGTTGTTAATCGAGTTGAAAATTTCGAGTTTTTCGAGTTTCGAGTTTTTCGAGTTTCAGAAAATTCGAGTTTTTCGAGTTTCGAGTTTTTCGAGTTTTCGAAATTTCGAGTTTTTCGAGTTTCGAGTTTTTCGAGTTTCAGAAAATTCGAGTTTTTCGAGTTTCGAGTTTTTCGAGTTTTCGAAATTTCGAGTTTTTCGAGTTTCGAGTTTTTCGAGTTCTGAAATTTTCGAGTTTTTCGAGTTTCGAGTTGAACTCGAAACTCGAAATTTCGAGTTTATTTCGAGTTTTTCGAGTTCGAGTTTATTTTTTAACAACCCTAGTGCTAATGCATAAACATATTTTCGAAAAAAACAATGAAAGGTAAATATCAACAACATAAATAGCATAAAGCAGAAAATCCGATCAACCACATCAAGCGAATCGTTCCATTTTATGATTCTGAGCCTCGCATAATGTGCAGTAGATTTTACATTACTGCCAATTAACTGAACCCGTAACCCCGTTACCTTAGTAAACATTATTTCAGCCTTGTCAACTTTCTGAATGTCTATACGCAATTTTCGAGCAGAACCTCAGTCTCAACGTTCACTCGTATTTAATTTGCAATGAAAAATATATTTAAATATGTTAATATAATATGTTCCAGATGCGTTCTTCCATGCAAAATAGTGGCTGGGAAGCCACAGACTGCGACCGCGAAGAGCTCTACATCTGTGAATACCGGCTGTGTAGTCATCAAAATTATCAAGTTTTTTTGGGAGGTGTTTTGATGTGTTCTCACAATTGAATAAAATGCATATATTGAGTTATTTCTTGTCGCACAACAAGCAGAATGTATACAAATTACGAAAACCAACGAAAGTTAGAGTTTCACAGTAACCTTTCTAGTTTGACGATGTGGATTTGCAACTCGACATCAAAACGAAGCGCCTGTCAAATATGTGAAACATTCTCAGCCGGCCGTAGTTTTCCAAAGTCTTACGGTATTAACGCTATATCCACACGCCTGCGGCGTTCGAGTAACCTGTACTAGACACGACGCATTGGAGTTCATAGACATTTGTATTCAAAAAATGAGCAACTTTTTGTATACCCCAAAGCAAGCTGTGCTTCAAAATGGTGCGTGTTGCTCAGGTGTATCTATCTAGGTATATTTACACGAAATTAGTGGATTTATTCATCCTTATTTCCTTGTCCGTAAGCAGTGCGTTCCTGGCTGTGCTATATTGTGTGTTGTTGTTGATATATCTCCTTTCACAAAATACACAAAACCACGGTATTGATTGGTGACCTGTGTTCAATCAGCCACTTGTGACTCAGTTATTTACTACCCTTGAGACTAGTGCCTGTCTACATGTTTCTGCTTGATGACGACTACCCAACCACGTCAGAAGTCTATTGGATCAAGCACTCTGGTGATCAGGGTTGATGAGAGGACTTTCCTATGATTCTGCTGTGCTTTAAATCCTTATGACCCAATGAACAAACTCGTGACCCACGTGGCGAGGAAGGGAGATTGTTACCCTGCTACCGCAGGTGCTCCCTATCTTCATGCGGTACCCGTATGAAGATAGTTGTTCATTCCTATTAAGCGCTTGGCTGGTGTTGTTAGGCTTTCAATACGACAGTTATGTTCAGCAACTAATGCTAATACAAAAATTTATTACTAATTTGCTAAATGCGCCGATGCCAAGCTTTTATCGTAACCCGAAACGCCTGTTAGATTATCTAGTTGATATCTGTTCCAGGTTTTTTTTATCGCGTATCTACTAGCATTTACGCATCAGAGTACATATGGTCACTCTTGAGAAAACATCAAACGTGAGTATGAACTTGGGCATACCGTTATCTTATTTTATTTGTTTGCTTTCTACACTCTAACAATACTTGGTTACGGTAGTTTCAATTCTACTTATAAAAGAAGTTGACGCTCGTAACTATTTTGACTCTAGCGTTACTTTATGAGGAACAATTTTTAGCGTTTTCTGTCTCTCCCTATTCTCTATTCAAACCTTCACGTACTAGAGGTTCTAGAGCGAAATTCAGTTTCCCAACTCCAAAAACTAGCCAACGTGCGAAATTTTTCACAGTACGGGCTGGATCCAAGTACTTGAAATTGAGCAAGAAATCCAAAATACCGATGTCATTATCTGCCGCAAAAAAGCACTTTAAGTGAATGCATTTGAATAAGACTTCTACTATGTTTTTTTGTTAATCCTGTGAGATTGGCCCAAATTGTTCCCTGTGTGATTTGTTTTATCCGTACTGTACTGTTTACTTTCATTTACTGTGATGACCGAATGATGTTTGATTTCTAACACTTTTTTCCGCTTTTGAGTGTTTGTATCCTACTGTCATTTTTTTGTTTCTCCTCTTGTATATCACATGCTTGCATGTAAATAAATCAATCAATCAATCAATCAATCCACAACGACTGCGAACAATGTGCTCGCATGTGTATTTTTCTCCCTATAACTGAGCGAAAATCCACTGATCAGCGTTATTCACGCACCTTGCGTAGCTGATCCCTAAATGTGTCAGGTAAGTAATTAATTCCAACCAAAGAGAGCACTATGTGTTGACATGAGTATCATTGTTTGCTCGACATTTGTTCACAAAGTGTTTATGTCTTATTACGAAATCGGAGAAACTTGGTTTATTGTGGCGTTTTTGTAAGTTTACGGTCAGTGTTTGCATACAGATGAGGTTCGCATCGACTATTTACAGTATAAAACGATATCCAAACACCCATTGAACAAGGTTGGAACGAAACCGACAACATCCTCAATTTTCATATTTTTGTCTTACAATTTGTGAAACCGCTGGCCGTTTTTAGTTCCAGAATCTGGTAAACTATCAGTCAGTTGCCCAGTTACCCAGTTATGGAACATGTTGAACACAGCAGAACTAAGATATGTGCTAAGACAGAGTACACGATTGCTCATTAGGATGTTAACTTCACATGACTATTCATTTCACTTCTGGTATAATTCATAAGTATGATGTTTTCTCCAATCGAAACACCAACACTAGGTTGTCTTACAACTCTTCAAAGTGACCACGGTTGATACGTACACAGATATGTTCAGAATATAAAAATCATAAAATTTTCTATATCAGACATTGATGTTGGCCACAGCAATCGCAATCATTAGCTTCTTTGCCGCACAGACTCAGTCGGCTCCAAACTTCAACTCAGGTGAGATTTTCTTATCATTGTCAATACTCGTATGATGGCAGTCGTTTGTGACCTGCTGCCAGAATGTCTGTAAAAATCCACAAACTATATGTTTTTGAATATTGTCATTTAACTCGGAACTAGTTGTTGTGTAGCAAAACCGTTCTAACTTACCTAGAAGTTTGATCTTACATCGAATGGAATTTAAATTCGCGTGACGATTTCATTTTCAAGGATCGAAATGTGATCGTGGATGGCACTATTTGCGTTCGACACATTCTTGTTACGAGGTTAGTGGAAATTTTATCCAGCTCACAGAGTTTCTTGAAATTTCCGGGATCCAGTTTGAACAGTAGTAAGGAATAGGTTGTTTTATACGTTGCACAAAGTTCATATTTTCCCCAAGTACGTTAAAAATGTGTAATTTCACCTGATAGGTTATTTGATCTTGTTCTTCGATTCACACTGAGAACTAGTCGGTATGGAATAGCTTTGAATCCAGAAACATCTTCTTTTTTTTCAGTAGAAAACAAAAATGCATCATGTTCGTGTCGAAAAAAAGATTGAGATCTGAAAAATACAACAAGTTGAATGAAGCATTCAATGAAATCATTCTGTTTGAACATTAAAGAAAGACGATTATGTGGAGCAATCTCGTGACAACGGTCCTTTATACTGCAATTGGAAAAAGTATTGCAGCTTGAAGGACTAAACCGTTGCGATTGGACCACATAATCGTCCTTCTTTAAGGTGAATAACACCAATACACTTATTTTGCTGCAAAGAACTGCAGCCAGGCAGAACCATGGACGGCCAGATGGTTGAAACACAATAATGTCATCATCTCTTTAATTTAAATTGCGACTGTTGTTAGCGAAAACAACAATTTGTCATTTCCAGGAAAATAGTATGGTGAAGTTGTTGACAACACCCATCTAAATCATGAACTTAGATAACACAAACAGAGTGCACTTTTTGCATTCAACCTACAACAACAAACAACAATTCTAAGAGAAAAACTAATCTCAAATCCTTCATTCCTATTGCAGCTTATTCGTACAAATAATACTTCTAGTTGTCAGAAAAATGAGAAATCCAATATTGTTTTTCAGTACAATTATTTTAACAGACCGGAGATGCAACACAAACTTTTGTATTCGCTGACTTCTACTGTAAACAGAAGCAAGCACATGTGGCTTCAATCCATTCAGATGAAGAAAACGAGTTTGTGGCAAGTAAGTTAGGGTTGTAATTCAAACATGGGAGTAAACGTTTTCCGCAAATCCTCTATTTGTTGGATTCCAATTAATTAGAAATTCGGAAACATTTTGCGTTCGCAGTCTGCACGCCCGTTCACTAGTAGTGCACATCGGTTTTGTCCTTGCAAAAACGTCTTATGGAAGTCTAAAGCAGCATTCATTCGTAAAAAGTGGGGGACCAGGAAGTGTGTGAGTTCTGTTCGGTTTCACCGTTTTCAGCAAAAAGTGAACAATACGATGTTGTGAATGAGTGTGCAACAAAAGTAGAACAATACATTTGTTTGCACACGGTTCACAAAAAAAACTATTACAATAATATTAGTTCAAGGTGTAAATGCATAGTGATTTTACCTAAAAACATTGTGAACCGTTGTGCAAACAAATGTATTGTTCTACTTTTGTTGCACACTCATTCACAACATCGTATTGTTCACTTTTTGCTGAAAACGGTGAAACCGAACAGAACTCACACACTTCCTGGTCCCCCACTTTTTACGAATTGTTCTCTTTTTGCTAGTTGTACTAGTACAATCCCCTCCCCCCCCTAGAGTAGAATGTCATAAACGGACTTTGAAAAATGGTGACTATCAAACATCCGGGTATCTGGACGAAGTTTCGAGTTTTCGAACGGTGTGATCCTGGTTTTTAAAAATATTTTTGGCGCCAGTTGACCTCTAAAATTGGCGCCAGCGCCAATAATCAAACATGTTACTCCAATTGGTAAAAAATAACTGGAATGTACGGCCTTAACCATTTTTCGGCGGTCTTGTGGTTCGGAAACCTTATTTTCAATCTTGGCGCAAATCGGCGGATAAAATAGCATTTTGGTACCGATCATCGAAAAACTTTGGGTATACGAGGTTGTACTTGTCAACTACATTCATAGTGCTGACCTCTGTGTCGTTACCCCATCTCGCTAGCGTTTTTCTCATTTGGCGTCAGTGGGCGCCAGCGTTTGGCGCCAAACATAAGGCACGGCACCGTATTCTGGTAAATAGTTCAAATTCACTATTCGGACCTCCATGCTAAATTTCAAACCATTTCACTTATGGAAACACATGTTTTTCGGCTTATGGCGCCATCTGGCGCCCGCGCCAAGCGCCAGACACAACGTACCGACCACCAACTTTTGGCGCCGAGCCAACTTTGGGGTTCACATAAGTGTGCCAAATTTCAGTCGATTCAGTTTAGTAGTTTTTTCAATACTATGCGGACATGGGACGCGAGACGCGAGACGAGGGACAACGGAAAACTTCATAACGATACGAGAACATAACTTTTTTGAAACTTGACCGATTCCTCTATTTTTTTCACACAACATGTATCTAATAGATGTCTAGCTCTCTCTTTCTTTAAATTCCGAAAAAACGTTCTATTTGAAGACTTTTATGGTTTGAAAGCCAAAAATGAGTGCGCGATGGCCAAACCAAACACAACTCACACGCAGCGCTTCGCGCTGCGTGCGATATGTTTTACGTCGGCGTTCTATTTCAGCGTTAACGCTAGCAAACATGTAAAAACGTCCTGTTTTCAACGCGCGGCGTTAACGCCGAGCCACGACTCAAAGCGGTGAACAGTCTAATATTTGCCCGTCAATCGGAAAATCAACATATATGCTGCATTTATTACTCTTTATTCTCGTTCAGCACATTCGAAAAGCTAAATTTGTATGTTTTCGAGAAATTTCGCAAAAATTTGGACAAAAGTGGGAAAAATACGATTAAAACCGACCAAATCGATTATTATTCACATAAAATGAAAAGCAGTCGTTGAAGAAAACTTTAAAATAGATAATTCATACAAACGTGCTAAAAACGTCAGCGTTTTATCAAAAACCTCTGAAGCTTCAAACGTTCAACGCGGCCTCATTTGGATAAAGCCGCGTTGCAAATTCCGGCGTTAACGCCAAAACAAGTATAAATGTAATTTTTCGAAAAAAGTCACGCCAAATGTTGGCGTTAACGTCAACGTTAATCGATACTCATATTTTCTACTGCCTTAACGCCAACGTAATTCTGCTTCTAGAAAACTTTTCAACTTTAATGGCAGTTTTCGAGTGTTATTTGAAGTAGAATGGCATAGTTTATTGAAATAAGTGAGTTCAAAAGTGTGAATACAAAATAGAATATGAAGTGAGCGTTCATGAAGAGTAGTTCATTTTTTCTGAGAAAGAGCTCACATTTAAACAAGGGACATCAAAAAAGAATTTCGCAACTTCGATCAACTCCAGAAGCTGAAGGGCTGAAGCGTTATATATGAGAATTGAGAATGAATTTGTTACTCAAATAGAGAAACAGTTGTATTAACGTTGAATCCACTACTGCGACGGCTGAAAATCAGCATAGGGCGGTGAAAAATTATCATAGTGCGCTTTCATACAAGAACGCAAATTAGCGAAGAACGCAATCAGAATCAAGGTGCGATCAGAAATGAGCATATAGCGCTTAAAGGTGAAACATTACGCAAACGAAAAGGAGTGAATTGATGGCTGTATAGGTTTTCCTAAATCGTTGTAGACAGCATGACGGTCAAATTGATAGAGGTGGGGTTTGGCGCACGGCCAGCCCATCTGCGTACTTTTGATCTACACACTCTTTAGTCTGCGGGCAAGTAACCAACAACCGCTCGCCACGCATTGCTCAATCAATCAAGCAGTATGCTGTCTTTCTCGTGTAAATGGCGACTATACAGAAGCTCTGTGGCGCACACGGTTTTGCAACCTGTAGCGGTGAAACATTGGCGCCCGTCAGCAACAACTCACTCGGATGTTATCACGTACAGGTTTTCCTAATTCTTCAAAACGCGTGAAACTAACTAGAACCGAAAAATGTTTGTTATTGTCAATACTCACCGCCAATTAGAAATTGCTTGTTTAGATAATATATCCTTGGCTTCAACCAATTTTCAATGGGTTGGGCTAATAGAAAAAGGATCTAATTGGATAAATACGGATGGCAGTCCTCTGAACTACAATAGATGGGTGAAAGGACAACACGCACACTACAACTGTACAGCGGTAATCAGAATTTGTTTATGTTTCCTCGAATACAATTCAACTCGAGTGCATGTAATGAAGTAGTCGTCATTGCTGTTATTCATTCAAAGTCGTGATTCTTGAAAACATATATTTGCGTTATCAGATTTTTTCATTACAGACCAACAAATTCCGAGGCTATCAATGGAACTATATCAATTGCAAATCATTTGCAAACTATGTATGTAAGAAAAACGCTTACGGAGAGCGCGTTACAGGTTGGTGACACGCTTTTCAGTTCACACTCTTCATAACCACCTTGAACATCGGTTTCCAAGACAATTTCTGGCTGGAAGACCATAACCACAGTACAAATACTGTGGTTTTCGATTTCAATCTTATGTTGGTCCGTATAAGTCGTGAATATGACAGAATCGAGGGAGCTTAGCCATTTTCTGTTAGTCCAAAGGAGACAGCTTAAAAACGGCTGGAAATGAAACGAAAACATCGTTCTTTTCTTCTTTGGAAAAATGCACTTCATATTGACTAATACTCTCACTACGAAGACAATTTCTCCAAAAGTCGTTCCAAGCCAGGCAAAATTATGTGGGACTATGGTGAAATTTCAGAACCTTCCACTAAACCCAGCGTTGCTACAACCACTACAAAACCTACCACGACCACAACAAGTAACGTTCCATCAGGGGCACATTCATATGGATACGATTGAGATCGATTCAGCTTTATCCTTCCGTCCATCTTCCCCTCTTTTTCTTTCTTGTTCTCTCTTCATCTTTTCTCTTTTCTATCACAAATTTTCATCATACTGATTTATTAAAATTTCACATTTAGTAATAATAATGAGTTTCCCACGTAGGTACAAAATAGTTTACGTAGACGTAGATTTTGAACTAGCCTGTTTTCGGAGTTATATGATGTTGTGCATCCGTGCATCCAAAATATATGTTTCTCGGCACTACACCTAAGAACAAAAATTAATAGTGAGGCTCTAACAAAAGTATTTTTATGAAGCTATCACAAATCATTCAGAGAGTGTCACGTGTGCTCCGGGTTGGGAGTTGTTCATCTCAGCGAAATCGTGCTACAAGGTTGGTGTGCAGAACTTTCAGTATGACGCATTGTAGTACTCAACGCTCCTATTCATAAGAAATCAGTAATAGTTGCAGAGAACTGACGACATAGAGGCATATTCCAGCTTTATTTAAATTTGTGCCAAAACCAGTTTTTTATTCGCATGACTGCACATTCAGTTAACTGAAAAAACACTATAGTTGATTTAGTGGCGTTTATTGCTTTCACTACAGGTTGGAAGAGGGTACAAGACGTTTGCTGCGGCTGAGGAAGACTGTCAAGTGGAAGGAGCACATGTTGTATCCATCAATTCACTTAGCGAGCAGGAGTTTGTTGTAGGTCGGTGGGAGAGAGTTTGGTGTTTTCGAAAATTCCCGTGTTTAGCATTCTATTCCGCCATAGTTGTAGTTTGATCACAGTGACTTCTCGTTTTCAAGCCGAGAATTACAGCGTGTGTCAAAATCAAACGACAACGGGAGTTCACTCTCTATAAGTGACACATTTTGTATTGAGGCAGTTTTGAAGTGGATGATGAATGAGCTTTCCATTTATTGCATTATCTTTGAGCCGATGTCACATTGAATCGGTAAGCATACAAAACTTAGTGCATTAAACTTATTTCAGGTATCTTGCCGAGAAGACACTGGCTAGGAATGACAAAATATAACGGAAAGGATTGGATTTGGACGGACGGAACATTTTTGGGTTGGTCCAAGCTAGAGGATGACATCAAGGACAGAAAATGTGCTATGGTGAGTACCAGAAAATTTTAGAGCAAACCATTGAAAGGTGAGTATCAACAAGATAAACAGCATAGAGCAAGAAAAACATATCATACCGATCAAGAGAATCTCACCCCATTGCATGATTCTGAACATCGCATAATGTGCATTGCATTTTACGCACTGCCAATCAAGCTACTGATTACGTTACTCCGTTACCTTGTTATACATTATTACAGCCTTCTCAACTCTCTGAATGTCAATACGCAATTTCCGAGCAGAACTTCAATCTTTCACTCGTATTTCCGTTGTAATGACAAATATATAAATATGTTAAGATAGTATGTTCCAGATGCGTTCTTTCATGCAAAATAGTGGCTGGGAATCCACAGACTGCGACCGCGAAGAGCTCTACATCTGTGAAAAACCGGCTGTGTAGTCATCAAAATTATCAAGTTTTTTTTGGGAGGTGATTTCATGTGTTCTCACAATTGAATAAAATTCATATATTGAGTTATTGCTTGTCGGACAACAAACAGAATGCATACAGATTACGAAAAACAACGAAAGTTAGAGTTTCACAGTGACCTTTTTATTTTGACAACTCGACATCAAAACAAAGCGTCAGTCAATTTTGTGTAACAGTCTCAGCCGGCCGTAGTTTTTCAAAGTCTTACGGTATTAACGCGGCACTACGGTATATCCCCACGCTTGCGGCGTTCGAGTAACCTGTACTAGACACGACGCATTGGAGTTCATAGGCAAGATTAGAATCCGCCGAATCCACTGATATCCTGTCTGAACCCGGCAGGTATGACCAGGAAAAATGTGATTGTCAGTATGGTTACCATGCAGAACATCAACACAGAAGTCGGTCCACAACCGAGGCCAATTGCTGCCACTGTCACTGAATGCGTTGGCGCTCGTCCAGAATCTAGAAAAAGAACCAGTTTTAGTTGTAGTTAGATCTGTGTACGCATAATAACTGTCGAAGTAACGATCAAACTACACACACATTAGAGTAGAACAAGATACTGTGACATAAGTAAGCCTCATCACCCACCTCTGAAGCCTGAACGCTAGTAGATACGCGAGGAAAAAACGCGATGTTGATATCAACTAGGGAAACAACTAGCGTTTTGAGGTACGGTAGCTCAGGAAAATAAGCACGGGGTTACGGTAGCTCTTAAAACGAGCAGCCTTGAATCGAAAAAAACTTCAATAACATCAATTCTCATCAGCTTTTTAATCGAATTTCACTCTCAAATAATGAAATCATTAACGAAAAAATATTCATAAAACTTCATTTTTATCATATTTAACAACAATAGGCGAGTAAAAATATTATATCATAAAAACATCGGTAAAACTCCAAAAACAAAAAAATATCAATATCAGAATGCACAACCTTAAAAACTCATCTATTATCAGCCAGTAATAAGAACTCTAGCACCTAGTTTAAACAAACACAAATGACGAGAAATCGCAAGAACCATAGTAAATAGAATAACTAAAAGAAACATCGATCTTAAATAAGATAATTACGTAGATAAATGTTCAAACAGTAATGTGAGACAGCTCGGACAAAACCTATAACGCATTAGTACCGGTAAATTTTGACACTAAAATCAAATTATGTACTGTTAATTTCTATAGTTTGAGAAGTTTCATAGTTTCTCGTACGACATCACATTTTTTTCAATATTGTCTATTGTAGGGTTGTTAATCGAGTTCAAAATTTCGAGTTTTCGAGTTTTCGAGTTTTCGAGTTTTGGGAAATTTCGAGTTTTCGAGTTTTCGAGTTTTCGAGTTTTGGGAAATTTCGAGTTTTCGAGTTATCGAGTTTTCGAGTTTTGGGAAATTTCGAGTTTTCGAGTTTTCGAGTTTTTGAGTTTTGGGAAATTTCGAGTTTTCGAGTTTTCGAGTTTTTGAGTTTTGGGAAATTTCGAGTTTTCGAGTTTCGAGTTCGACTCAACTCGAAAATTTTCGAGTTTTTTTCGAGTCGAGTCGAGTTTTGAGTGTTTTTGGACCCAAAATAGACATTTTTCGAGTCCGAAATTCTGATTTTCGAGTTTTCGCGTTCAAAATTTCGAGTTTTCGAGTTTTCGAGTTTTCGAGTTTTGGGAAATTTCGAGTTTTCGAGTTTTCGAGTTTTTGAGTTTTGGGAAATTTCGAGTTTTCGAGTTTTCGAGTTGTCGCGTTTTTGGAAAATTTCGAGTTTTCGAGTTTTCGAGTTTTCGAGTTTTCGAGTTTTGAGAAATTTCGAGTTTTCGAGTTTCGAGTTCGACTCAACTCGAAAATTTTCGAGTTTTTTCGAGTCGAGTCGAGTTTCGAGTTCGAGTTTAACAACCCTAGTCTATTGTATCCGTGCTGTGGCAAAAAATAGAGCTATACATTGCACTAGAACAAGTTATTCAAATAACGTGATCAGCGTGAGGTTAGATGGATACAACAGACAATATTAAAATAAAATTGTGATGTAGTACAAGAGAAGTTGCTCCATCACGAGCTGCACCTAGAAAATCATACACCGCCAAGGCCTTAGTTGAAGATTAGGCGAAAAAATGATGAAAATTGCAATTTTCGGCATGTGTTGCACACGCAACGCAAAACTCTTGGCGCTGTATTGTATCTAGAAATTAATATAAACAAA
Source organism: Litoditis marina (assembly GCA_964036275.1). Taxonomy (NCBI): domain Eukaryota; kingdom Metazoa; phylum Nematoda; class Chromadorea; order Rhabditida; family Rhabditidae; genus Litoditis; species Litoditis marina. Next base: position 28,089,034 of record OZ038434.1, read on the forward strand.
ATTATAAGAAAACAAACTCTTGTGAAAGAGGAGAAGTGGAGGAAGTGTTAATGTACTGTCGGCAACGGCTACTTTCATCTCCTCGCAGGGGAACGCTCAGCTGGTGGCATTGTGGCAATGTCACAACCTGGAAATGATTCAATTACAAAAAAAACAAAAGTTAAAGAGCAATTCTGATCTCAGAGGTGCCCCAATCAGTGAATCAAAGCTCAGAAAAGGTGTAAATATTGATAGTTAACCATACAATCGCAGAGTTTTCATGATTTCCACACAAACCAGAAAAATTACCATTATATTGTACATCATTCGGTTCAGAACGACAGTTAGTGGATTGTGAAACAAATATGCACTCATTGCTTCAATGAATGCTTCATGCATTCACTTCATATACCAATTCATCCGATATTTCATCAAGGGACTTTGATTTTTTTCTAATTAACCGGCATATATTTATTTTTCAAAATTGGGAATTGGTCCTCTGGCGCTCGGAACTGGCGCCAAATGGCGCCAAAAACAAAACACACAAAAGCGTTAATGAATATTATTCATGCTCCGACGTGTTTCGAGTTCATTTTACACCACGCCACAAAATTTCAGCCGCATCCATTGGCGACAAAGTTATTTTTCTTTTCTTCTGTCTTTTTTCCCATTTCACAGTTTAGCTGGTGTGTGAGCTACGATCACAATGTGTTAACAGTTAATGTTAAATTGATCATTTTGAATTCACCACTTTTGAAAATGTTGTGTTTCACATTCATGTTTTTCACAGACAAAATGTTGTGTTTTTTTAAATAATTTATATTTCAGAGGCTAGAAATGGAGCTCTCAGCAGTCGTGGTCACCATTCTTAATCTTCTTGTTCAACGCAGTTACTGCACCAAAGGTTCGAACTATTGCACAACCATTTTCCCCAAGTATAGTCCCTACACAAATCAGATCTATCACTACAGTGATTTGTATATTGTTCGAAAACTAATCTTGATGGAAACTTAAAGCGTTATTTCTAGGCTTACTCGAAGTTGTATGTTTTCCACGATGTGTCATATTTTGTTATAAGTTAACATATAGAGATTTCCATCTTATTGATAGAGACGCGGTTGTCTGCGGCTAGCTAAAAGGGATACGTGCGGATTGTAGTCGATTTCAATTCGGATCAGCGCTAACCGATATTTCCGGAGTACCCTTGTGAGAAGGGTTGGAAATATTTTGAAGCATCTTGTTACAAGGTGAGTGTGAGATTTTTCTCAGTTTCAGTATAGTCTGTTTCGTCAATCAATCGATGACCTTCTACACTACGTCAAACATTTCAGGGATCATTTTGTAATCAACACTTCAATGTTTTAGTATGAAATTCGGAGTTTTACTAGAAATGAACGTCGACACAATCAGGTGCTCAAAGCTGGAAGAAGATATTTCATTGTAGTAGTTCCAACTGTTTATGAAATACCATCTGTCGCTTTCAGCATCGTGTCCCATTTTCACTGTGTTTAACTTATGGACAAGACGTCTGCGGCGTCTAACCATTAGAAATCTTGTAGATTGTGTCAGAAATTTCGTACAAAACAATACAAAACACGCCCACGATGAGTTTATCGTAATCAATTCTGATTGGTGAAAATGTGTTAAAATGTGTGTACAGATTGAAAACTACTCAATAACGTATTGCGGCAAGGTTCTCACACAAGAAGTACCGAACAGGTGTACTAATTAACATTTTCATCAGGCTGGAATTGCAACTGAAGTCTACCCGGTAGCTGAGGTCAAATGTTACAATATGAGAGGTCATATTGTTACAATTCATACAGAAAAGGAAAATCAGTTCGTGACTTGTGAGTTTGAGTGGAAAACAATTATTTCATTTTGTTCCCTGCTGTATTCACCTTATTAACATTTCCTGTACAGTGGATGCCAAAATTACAGAGATATACACCTCGTATGAGACTCGAACCGAGCCCGGAAGTTTGGGGAGACGTGGATGCTTGTCACCTTATGAACTGGGATTGTAACAACTCTGTTGAAAAACTGTATAGATGTGTTTTAACATAGCACACAGTGAGAAATACATTTTACCTCCCCCTTTGTCTGAGCGAAATCTATACCACAACTATATCCTTTAGCTACACGGGTCCTTGGCGTCAACTCATCTGCAATGAATAGGACTGGACGAAACTTACTCTAGTAGATGGAAGTGGACGGATGGTAGCTCATCAAACTTCAGATATTGGGCAACCTCTCGAATAGGAAGAGAAAACTGCGTAGCGGCAAGTTTCCATATGTTTCTGAATTCAATTCGAGAAGTGATGGTCGGTAAACATTTTCCGAAGAACGTCGGCTGTTACTGTTCGAATGTTTGTCAACTTTCGAGATACCGCTACTTGAGATTGATACCGAGCGGGCGATTGAAAAATACCTACCTGCACTCGAGAAATCGCCACCTTCTCAATTCAACTTTATTTTCCGTCAAAAAAGCTTCAAAACATTCAAGTTACAGTAGTACGAACACTGATCAAATATGCTCTATTTGTGCTCTGTTTTTCGTTAATGTTCTTCATGAGTATTTTTCAGGTTTCCCGTAAAGCGTGATAGACCAATGAGTACTACTAAATAATGTACATCATGTTATTGTTACACTGTTCGATACCAAGAACATACACACTTAGGATGAAAAAGCTTATTGTGTTCTGCAATTTCGTGCTAATCAACAACGAGTGGCCGTCAATTTACTGATTTGCAGACAAACAAAGTTGACCAGGCGACGTAGCAATCTCCACAAAAGTTCATGAGCTACCTCATCAGCTTTTCGCACAAACTTCTCATGAGATTCTATTGATTGCTATGCTACAACATTGTGGGTTCATGAGTAGCTCATGAGGTATCTCGTGAGGAACTCATATCAACTTCTCATGAGATTGAACGGTTTGCTACTCCGCCTGACAAATGGCGTGACATAAGTTGCTTGGAACAAGCGGACTACGTATGTGAGAAAAAATCGAAGTTCATTGTAGGTTGGTGGTAATTTTTTTCGTAAATTTCAGTCATTGGGTTTGCCACATTAGCATATAAGTTATCCTTCAACGCAATGAAACTTTACGAGTTGTGCACATAATCATTCCACGTTTTCGAGATTATATTCGGGCCTCTCTATCTGCCCGGGTCGGTCGGTCGCTCTATTGATTATGGCCCCGTCCTCCACCCCAATCAACAAAACATCATCAATTCGCGATTTTGGTGAAAAACTTGACCAAATCCTGAATCTGCTGAATGAAACTCGTGCTCAACAAGAAGATCTGAAGAAGAACATCCCTGCGATGATCACCGAACAACTTCAACGCCACGAAAACCGAAGAAAGCTGGTCGTTTGCGGATTCCCGGAGGATGCCACCAGGGATCAGGTTAGTAAACTTTTTTCCCTGGTTGGTATTCCGTCCGAAGCCGTTAACGTTTTGCATCATTTGGGCAAACCTCGCACAGATGGAAAGTTTCGTCCTCTCTGTGTGGAAATCGCCAAAACCACCAAATTTCCCCACCTCAAAACTCTTGCTCAATTGATGAGAACGAATTCTGCCTATTCTTCTTACAGCGTACGGAGACTGGAGACTCCGGAACAACGTCTCCAGGGATTCCTCGCTCGGAAGGCCAGAAGAGAAGCTGCTCCCGAAGTCGCCCAATCAACACCCGAACCACAACCAGAACAAGCTGCTCCCAAACTACGTCTCCCCTTGACGCCTGATCCTGCTTTGAAGCTTTCCGTAACCTCAGATAAGGAAATTTCTTACGCTTTTACTCCTATACGTGTTGATGCTAGTGTTCAAGATGTTCAAAAGTGGATATCCGAAGAGCTTCTCAATGAAAACTGTACTTCATGTTGGTTCTGCTCTCTAAGTAAGAATTATCATAAAGACCGTATTGCATTCTTGCGCTCCCATCTTATTCCCAAATGAGCAAATACTTGATTTTTGTTATACCTCTCGATTTGTTCAGTTACTGGTCTTGTTGTTTTATCGATCATCTGACCTTTGTTTGTCTGACCCATGCATCGTCTCGATTTTGAACTTTGTAGTCTGATCAACGCTCCCTTGTAAGTAGATTGTACATTTAACATACAATCCTTTGGGATACGTTTTGCCATAGAAGCTTTCAATAACTCAATTAGGTAATTCTTATTACTTTTTGTTGTTGAATCTATGCGCAATAAACTTTATATTATTATATATACACATATTTGCACATTTCTACATATCGTGTACAGTGTACATAACATTTCCTGAACACTCAGTGATAATGTCGTTTGTTTTGTCCAGTCTACGTGCTTATTGTTGGCTAGTACTAGTTTCAAAAATTAATTAAAAGACTGAGTTCATTTCAAGCAAAGCAACGATTTGTGGAACAAACATAGTTCCAGAACCTTCGACTAAACCCACAACGAAAGCACCAACTACAACTACAACGAGTAACGTTTTATCGGACGAATATGGCTCGTTTATTCCGTCCGCTTCCACCTAGCTTTTTTCTCCCGTACTTTTTCTTCTCTATTCGTCTCTATTCTATTTTCTTATTTTTCTCACAGATTTTTACAGATCTGACGTGCTGAATTTTTTCTACTCGTGAAGAGGTTCAAATCACGTAGGAACATCTACCAGTTTTTTTTTTCTAGATGCCGAACTCGATTCTGGGACAACATACACGTACAGTTAAAATGTTATGTGTTCAAGTGAATACTTTCTCGGACACCAAACTAAACGAGAGGGATTTCAATTAAGTTTCAGAGTGAGCAAGCTGAGTTCCAACGAACATTTATGGTAAATTTATAGAGTGAGTATATTTACTTCAGATAGTGTCATGTGTGCTCCGGAATGGGAACTCTTCACCTCAGCGAAACCGTGTTACAAGGTTTGTGTGAAGAACTTTCTTCAGAAATCATTGTAGTCCTCGAAACTTATATTCATAACAGATCTGCGGTAGTGACAGAGTTAGAACACATAGCGGCCAGTTTCAATTTTAGTTGAACCTTGTGCCAAAGCCAGTTTTTTGCGACACCGCATATTCAAATATTCAAAATGCTGAGTGCCTGATTCAGTGACTTTCTTTGTTTCTACTCTAGATTGGAAAGGGTTACAAAACGTTTGCGGCGGCGGAGGAAGACTGTCAAGTAGAAGGAGCACATGTTGTGTCCATCAATTCTCCGAACGAGCAGAAGTTTGTTGTAGGTTGGTGGTATAGGTTCGGTCTTTCTCATCATCCCAAAGCGTGGATTTTGCACTGTTTTGCTGTGATTGTAGTATTTCAACCAAAAGATCTCAATCATACTACAACGAAAGTTAATGCACAAAACATAATATGGCAGTTCTGAACTGAGTAGAAGAAGAATCAAAGTTGCCTCATATTACTAACAAGTTCCATTTCCACAAAATTTAACGTTGTTTTATTTTCATTGAGCGTGGTTCAAGAAAACTATTCCAGATCTGTTGCCAAGAAGACACTGGCTAGGAATGACAAAATACAACGGTAAGGACTGGATTCGGACAGATGGAACATTTTTGGGTTGGTCCAATTTCGAAGATGACATCAAGGAGAGAAAATGTGCTATGTGCTAATGCATAAACATATTTTCGAAAAAAACCATTGAAAGGTAAAAATCAACAACATAAATAGCATAAAGCAGAAAATCAGATCAAACACATCAAGCGAATCGTTCCCTTTTTATGATTCTGAGCCTCGCATAATGTGCAGTAGATTTTACATTACTGCCAATTAACTGAACCCGTAACCCCGTTACCTTAGTAAACATTATTTCAGCCTTGTCAACTTTCTGAATGTCTATACGCAATTTTCGAGCAGAACCTCAGTCTCAACGTTCACTCGTATTTGATTTGCAATGAAAAATATATATAAATATGTTAATATAATATGTTCCAGATGCGTTCTTCCATGCAAAATAGTGGCTGGGAAGCAACAGACTGCGACCGCGAACAGCTCTACATCTGTGAATACCGGCCGTGTAGTCATCAAAATTATCAAGTTTATTTGGGAGGTGTTTTGATGTGTTCTCACAATTGAATAAAATGCATATATTGAGTTATTGCTTATCGCACAACAAGCAGAATGCATACAAATTACGAAAACCAACGAAAGTTAGAGTTTCACAGTAACCTTTCTATTTTGACGATGTGGATTTGCAACTCGACATCAAAACGAAGCGCCTGTCAAATATCTGAAACATTCTCAGCCGGCCGTAGTTTTCCTAAGTCTTACGGTATTAACGCTATATCCACACGCCTGCGGCGTTCAAGTAACCTGTACTAGACACGACGCATTGGAGTTCATAGGCATTTGTATTCAAAAAATGAGCAACTTTTTATATACCCCAAAGCACGCTGTGCTTCAAAATGGTGCGTGTTGCTCAGGTGTATCTATCTAGGTATATTTACACGAAATTAGTGGATTTATTCATCCTTATTTCCTTGTCCGTAAGCAGTGCGTTCCTGGCTGTGCTATATTGTGTGTTGTTGTTGATATATCTCCTTTCACAAAATACACAAAACCACGGTATTGATTGGTGACCTGTGTTCAATCAGCCACTTGTGACTCAGTTATTTACTACCCTTGAGACTAGTGCCTGTCTACATGTTTCTGCTTGATGACGACTACCCAACCACGTCAGAAGTCTATTGGATCAAGCACTCTGGTGATCAGGGTTGATGAGAGGACTTTCCTATGATTCTGCTGTGCTTTAAATCCTTATGACCCAATGAACAAACTCGTGACCCACGTGGCGAGGAAGGGAGATTGTTACCCTGCTACCGCAGGTGCTCACTATGTGTGCGGTACCCGTATGAAGATAGTTGTTCATTCCTATTAAGCGCTTGGCTGGTGTTGTTAGGCTTTCAATACGACAGTTATATTTAGCAACTAATGCTAATACAAAAATTTATTACTAAGTCAATTTGCTAAATGCGCCAATGCCAAACTTTTATCGTAACCCGAAACGCCTGTTAGATTATCTAGTTGATATCAATTCCAGGTTTTTTTTATCGCGTATCTACTAGCATTTACGCATCAGAGTACATATGATCACTCTTGAGAAAACATCAAACGTGAGTATGAACTTGGGCATACCGTTATCTTATTTTATTTGTTTGCTTTCTACACTCTAACAATACTTGGTTACGGTAGTTTCAATTCTACTTATAAAAGAAGTTGACGCTCGTAACTATTTTGACTCTAGCGTTACTTTATGAGGAACAATTTTTAGCGGTTTCTGTCTCTCCCTATTCTCTATCCACAACGACTGCGAACAATGTGCTCGCATGTGTATTTTTCTCCCTATAATTACTGATCAGCGTTATTCACGCACCTTGCGTAGCTGATCCCTAAATGTGTCAGGTAAGTAACTAATTCCAACCAAAGAGAGCACTATGTGTTGACATGAGTATCATTGTTTGCTCGATATTTGTTCACAAAGTGTTTATGTCTTATTACGAAATCGGAGAAACTTGGTTTATTGTGGCGTTTTTGTAAGTTTACGGTCGTTGTTTGCATACAGATGAGGTTTGCATCGACTATTTGCGGTATAAAACGAGATCCAAACACCCATTAAACAAGGTTGGTACGAAACCGACAGCATCTTCAATTTTCATCTTTTTGTCTTACAATTTGTGAAACCGCTGGCCGTTTTTAGTTCCAGAATCTGGTATAGTCCTTACCATTCCTACTGAGACTCCTACAGTAGTAAATGATAAGGGGCGGGGCCAAGATGTCTTGGCTGCCTGCCAAGACTTCTTGGCCCCGCTGCCAATATATTTTATCTATCACTCAGACAATTCCCAGCCAATTGGCCAGCCACTTTTGTAGCGGCCTCGACGATAGAGTGTGCAGGTCGAAGAGACGCAGATGTCTGCGGCCTCATTGACCTGCACACTCTCTCGCTTTTGTAGCTGGCCAATCGCAGAGGATTGGCGCCAATCGTTCTGAGCAGCCGGTTGACTCAAAATGCGTCCAGGAGAGGGATCGAACTATCGCCTTGCGAGCGGTAGCGCGCCCACAACTCGCCCATACGAGCACGGAATTAGAATACGCCAATCGCGATCATACTAAACGTAACTAAGGAAGATTGTTAAGGGTTTGACAGAGTTTCCAGAGCTACCCGAAAATCAAATATTTGGGAGACTTGTTCATAATATCCTAACATCCTATGATATTCATAATATCATGAAAAAACTCTATATGAAAAATGTATGTAACAAAGTAGTTTATTCAGACTCGTAGTTGGAAAACTCATCCTAAAACATATTACAGACACACAAAATGAATGACACAAGAAACAGTTCTTAATACTATAAGTTACAGCTATATACAAACAGATAGCATCATCTAATTAAAAATGAGACAGAAGTGTACAAGCTAAATTAAGTATTTCATAAGAAGTCTTACACATCACATTACCACATCTAAACAATTGGAGATTCTGAAGTGAAAGTATTATAAAATGTGATGAAGTGTACTATAGTCAGGTATCATTTTAAATTCCGAAAACACAAAAAACATCAGTGCAACATGAAAAAAAACTGCAATGAAACGGTATCACAGAGCTTCTTTTATGAAAAAAAACAGACGAATTCGAAACAGTTGATACAAACTGAACTGCACAATTGAAGCACTAGTTGGAAATAAGGTCGTGAGTAAGTTCTCAGAATACAAAATTGTGGGTCTAAATATATTTGTACAATACGCATTTATAATTCAGGTGATTGTACTCATCAGTTAAAATATTTACAATAATATGCAGACATACTCCAGTAAAGTGTACAATTCCATGGAAAACTCGTTCTTAGGTAGACGTTCTTAGGTAGACATTATTTAGCATGGAAAATAGGCGGGATTTTTTTTATTTTGGCGAGAAAGGATCCCGTTTTTCGATCGTTTTCGACTATGTGAATTGAACAACTTATTGGAGTAGGTCCGCAGAAAGATACTCGCTGTTTCTAACTTGCATAATAGATGAACGTTCAATTTTCAAAAAATGATCTCACTTAGCTGCAAACCGGAGAAAGTAGAGAAATTTATGAATAATTACTTGTTCACATCGGGACGATCTTCGGCAGTCCTAGTGTGTCCCGTTTCTTCCACGGATAGGAGAATGATGGCGCCACGATCAGTTCTGAAAACAAATAGGTTCAGATCATGAATAGCATGAAACTGCCAACTTTTCAACTTTGACCCCAAAATAGAAACAAGATCAGAAAGCCACAGCAAAAAAAGAAGAAGGTAACCTAAGGTAATAGAGTGAATGAAAGCAAGTATTCCTAGTTCCGACTCTTTTGCAGAACTATGAGTTTTTTACACAACTGGCTCATGGACATATTTCGTCTGTGAAACATCATCCGCGAACATCCTTCAATAAAATTGGCTGAATAGCGAGGAAAGTTCACAAAATGGGTTCTGTATTGAGCAATAATACGTGGGAGAATTTAATGCAATACCAGGCGACTTCAGGTTTGTAATGAAAGACGAGTTCCTAATTAGAAATAGACGTACAATTTTGTCAAAGCATAAGCTTTGACAAAAACTGCTGTGAACATAGTATTTCAAAATGAAAAATACGGAAAATAGAAAACTTACCCGCTTTCGATGAAAAGTGGTGTCGAGAGTGTGTGTGTGGGAGAGCGACTTCGTCAACATCCCGACAGCAATTCTGGGTCCAACTCAATAAGCACCAGATCCATTTCGCATTCCTTGACCTTGGTTCCTATCCTGGAATGTAATATCATCACCCTAGGTTCGCTTTGCTCAAGCGAGAATATATATCAACACATGCATCTTGAATCCAACTGAAATAGGGATTTTTTTTTAAAGTTTTTGTGTATAACAAGGAGACAAAATTAAAATGTAGGGAGTTGATCATACAGAAAGTCTGAAACTATATATTTGTGTCAGAAGGAGTACGACAAAGTTGTTTACATTATTCTATTTTCAATAAAAACCTAGACTCTCGTTACGTTTCAAAAGTAACTAGAAATTTAGAGAATAGCGCAAAACCTGGCGTCTCTTGTTAGAAAGAGGGTAAACAGTGTTTCCCTTTTTAAACAGAAACTGAACCATACTTTTGAGAAATTGCCTAAATGAATCAAAATACGAGCCACTTTCCGACCGCATGTCGAGAAATGCCTTTTTGTAGTAGACAAGACTGACTTTTTGTAGTTTGTAGCCCGAAAAAAGTAGACATTTTCTGATCGGAAAACAGGTTCCTTTTTGGAGAGTGTAATAAACTGACGGAATAATCAACTTATCTGCTTACCTCGCTCATCAGTAACCAACTTCTACATATCTGACTCTCGCACATCAAAATGAATCCCGGTGGGAACAGATCCGCTACCTGTGAAATGATTGTATGTACACTGAGGAAGAACAGTAAAACAACTTGTTTGTAAACGAGTCTTTGTTTATTCACTTGTATTCACAGAAGAATTAACAAGGACTTGTTTGAAAATAAGTTTTTAGAATTATACAAATGAGTAAAATGAGCTGGTTTACTTTTCAAAAATATAAATCTTTTGTCGTCGAAAAATTATGAAAAATAATTTTCACAGAACAACACGAAACTACACAGATAGGAAACGATAAGTGACCACTATGGGACACGAATGATAATTTACAAAATTTGTAAACTAACGTGAAATGTAAAATACAAATAAGAAAAAAGTAGACGAAAATTTTGGAAATAAAACCAGGCGCGGCCGCCGCCAGTTGAAAACTGGCAAATATCCAAGGCTGGAGCGACCGCTCGCGCCGCAACGCGTATATCGGCTCCATTTTCTACAATAAGGAGGAGTCTCAGTGGGGGTGAAACGAACTATATACTATCAGTCAGTTGCCCAGTTACTTGGAACATGTTGAACACAGCAGAACTGAGATAGGTGCTAAGACAAAGTACACGATTGCTCATCAGAATGTTAACTTCACATGACTATTCGTTTCCCTCCTAGTACAATCTAAGTATAAACTTCTTCAATCCGAACAGCAATACTCGGTCGATATACAACTCTTCGTTGTGACCACGGATACGTAGATAGATATTTTCAGAGATTACAAATCATGATATTTTTTATATTAGGCATTGATGTTGGCCACGGCACTCGTAGTCTCTGTCCTCAGCTTCCTTGCCGAACAGGCTCACTCGGCTCCAAACTTCAACTCGGGTAAGATTTCCTTCCCATTTCCAATACTACGTATGAGGACCTACCTTGGCTCGTACATTGAGCACCATTCTGTTACTTGCTGTCAGAACGTCTGTGAAAATCCACAAACTGTCTTTTTTAGTTATTGCCATGAAACTCGGAACTAGCACAATTCTCGGAAAGCGAAACCGTTCTAACTCACCTAAAAGTTTGATCTTACATCAGATGGAACTCAAATTAGCATGACGATTTCATTTTCAAGGATCGAAATGTGATCCTGGATGGTACTATCTGCGTTCAACCCATTCTTGTTACAGGGTGAGTTGAAACATGTTCTCGCTCTTTCCAAGTGTTTTGAAAAAAAAACACGAAAACGTTCCGCGTTTCCGCGCTCAAAAGAAGATAACACAAGTCGCAAAAGGTCAAAAGGGAAAGTACAAAAAAGAGTGTCAATCGAAGAGCCTCGATGACGCATTCACGTGGCTTTTATCCTCTCGCTTATCTGAAAGTGGATCTTTGTTAGCGTGGGATAACACATGAAACAATGCAGAAATAAGAGTATTGATTGATGAACTTAAATAGGGATTTGGATAACTGTATCAAGACTCTGATTTACCCTGCTTGAACTTTGTACTTTGTAGTCCAGAGATATGAGAACAGAAGTAGTGTATATATGTTCATCGTGTGTATAGTTAACATAACATAACAATAATATGAAGAGTGGCTATGCTTAGTTAGTTACCTTAATCAATAAAAGAGGGATTCGGCGGTACCGTAATCCCTGAGGGAAAGAGGGGGCGTACAGTAGGAATAGGAAAAGCAGGCAGAGCTGCGCAGGTGGGCGTCACATCTTGACTGATTTCTCTGGCCCGGGGGCTTGCTTATATCCCCTCTTCTTGACGTCAGTACCTTTGATGTTGGTTGTCGAGGCATGAGAATTGACGAGAGAACTGTCACTTTGTGATGAGAGCTGTCACTTTGTGATGAGAACTGTCACTTGTGTTAGATGGTGCCAGCCGGTACCAGTCGGTGCCAGGTAGTGCCAGGTAGTGCCTGGGGCTTGACAGGATTTGATGGATGGCTCGTTCTTGAGAGGAGTGTCAGCTACCGTAACTTCATATCTTCGGGTGTGTATTAATCGAGGCCGGCTGCCCGCAATAGAACATGTGTCAGCTGTTTGAGTGACCAGCTTAGATAGGAAGTAGATGTGTAGGGCGCTCAAGGGGTACATGATAACTGATAATGGGTTTAGCAGACCCATTTCTCCGTGTAGTGCTTAACTGCTAATTTTTGACGAAGTGTAGGTTTGTTAATTTGTTAGTATAGTTAATCACTGATAAAACGTGCAGTGTTTTTTCCAACGGTTTAGCTGCGGACGCTAGCACCGCCTTTGATATTTTGCTAATAGAAAGTGCGATCTTCTGACCAGGCATGTTCATGAATAGCCAGATAGTTGGAACGCACACATGCGATTATTTCATTGAAAAAAAGCTCGAGTTGTTGCGTGTTTTAGAGGAAACGAACAAACGTGTCGTATCCCGCAGTTTGGCATGGTGAGCTCGTTTAACGCATACATCTAACTTGTAGATTTACATACACACACGAAATACATAATAAAAATCACACAAAATCCGCAGAAGCACTAACAAACATTACAATGAGAGAAAATAAATCATTCTCTATTATGTTCATATTTCGTTTTCTTCTACACTTTCTTGTTGAACAGCTCAGAATTTCAACAGGCCGGCGGAACAACACAACACTTTGTCTTCGCTGAGTACTTCTGTGTACAGCACCAAGCACATATAGCTTCAATTCACTCAGATGAGGAGAATGAGTTTGTGACACGTGAGTTGGAATTGTAAAATAAAAACGGAACTCAACCAAATATGTTTTTTTCCGCAAACGATATATAAGATCCATTCGAATTGAAGCAAGTCTAAACAATGTTTTTCCGCGAGCAGATCACATCAGCTTGGTTCATAACACTTCCGTTAGTAAATCATAAAGTCTATTCTAGAAAACTTAGATATAAAGAAGAAAATACAGGAAAAACTTTTCCCTCGCATACCAGTTTAAAAGACGTTTAAGGTGTATTTGTCATTCTTCACATGGTTTTCATCATGTACTGGTTTGCGCACTTAAGTGAAATGTGTAAAACGAAATATATTCAAACATGTAGAAGATTGTTTAAACTCATTGAACATTTGGTGTAAAATATATCATTCAGATACTATTTCCAAAGTTACAAGCGAATTCCAATGGATTGGGCTAATAGAAAAAGGATCCGAATGGATAAATACGGATGGTAGTCCTTACGACTACAATAATTGGGTGGCAGGACATTATGCACACTACAACTGTACAGCGGTAAAATGAATTTTCCTGGTTGTTCAAATGGATTCTGTTTCGATATTCATGTGATATAAAAATTGCCATTGTTTTCACTCAATCTTAAAACTCTTCAGAACATTAGTCCGCGATGTTGGATTTGTGTTCATTGCAGGCTAACCAGCTCCAAAACTATCAATGGATCATTATAAATTGCAGAACGCAGGCAAATTATGTATGTAAGAAAAACGCTTACGGAGCGCGCGTTACAGGTTGGTGAAACGCTTTCTAGCCATTTTCTCTTTCTAACCTCCACTAGCGTCGGTTTCCAAGACAATTTCTAACTTGTCGACAATGACCACAGTAGAAATAATGTGTTTCTTGATATCAATTTCATGTTGGTCCCTATAAGTCGGGTAATTAACACATTCGAGTAAAACTAGCATTTTTTCTATTAGTTTAGAGGAAGCAGCTCAGACACGGTTGAACACAGAACCAAAATATCAATCTTATTCTGCTCTGTATAAAAGCACTCAAAACTGGCTAATACTCTCACTGCCAAGATAATTTCTCAAGGTTTCCGAGCGAGAAAAAACTAAGTGTGACAATGGTGAAAGTTCAGAACCATCCACTAAACCCAGCGTTGCTACAACCACTACGAGACCAACGACGACTACAACAAGTAACGTTTCATCAGGGGCACATTCATATGAATACGATTGATATCAAACAGCTTTATCCTCTCATCAATCTTTCTCTCATATTCTTTCTTGTTCTCTCCTCATTTTTCTCTCCTCTCTCACAAATGATACTGAATTCCTAAAATTTCACAATGAGTTTTTGAACGAGAAGTTTTCCACGTTTTTCCACAAGAATGAGTTTTTCACGTAGGTACAATTATCATTCACGTGGAAGTAGATTTTGGACTAACCAGTTTTTGGAATTATATGTTTTTGTGCATCCGTGCATCCAAAAGATATTTTTCTACACCTAGGAACAAAAATCAATAGTGAGGTTCTAACAAAAGTATTTCAATAAACATTGGGTTAATTATTTGAACAACGTATATTGTGTCACTAGCACGTTTTGGATGTTATAGCTAAATGAATGTGCACATTCATTTAACTATTTTAATAAACCTGTTACAATTTATTCAGAGAGTGTCACGTGTGCTCCGGGATGGGAGTTCTCAACCTCAACGAAATCGTGTTACAAGGTTAATGTGCAGAACTTTCAGTAATATCCATTGTAGTACTCAACGCTTTTATTACCAAATCAGTGATAGTTACGGAATTAGAACTAACGACAACGCGGCTGTGGTCCAGCTTTAAATGAGTGTGTGCCGAAACCAGTTTTTTATTTGCCCGACTGCACATTCAGTTAACTGAAAGAACACTATACTTGGTTTAGTGGCGTTCATTGCATTCACTACAGGTTGGAAGGGGTTACAAAACGTTTGCGGCGGCTGAGGAAGACTGTCAAGTGGAAGGATCACATGTTGTATCTATCAATTCTCCTAGCGAGCAGGAGTTTGTTGTCGGTTGGTATTGAATCTGTTCTCACCAATTCAATAGCAAACGAAAATTGTACAACTGCCCCCCCCCCCTCACCCCTAGTCCTCCCCGTACTCCCTATAGAGAGGGGGGTTATCGTAACAATCGCCCCCCACTCAACCCTGCAGTAAAGAAGGACGCTGTACAATCATCCCCCAATGGGGGTGAGGAGGGTGATTGTACCACGGGTCGGATTCCAATCTACTTTGTCTTT
This sequence comes from Litoditis marina, assembly GCA_964036275.1. Classification (NCBI taxonomy): domain Eukaryota; kingdom Metazoa; phylum Nematoda; class Chromadorea; order Rhabditida; family Rhabditidae; genus Litoditis; species Litoditis marina. The sequence continues at coordinate 28,104,306 of OZ038434.1, forward strand.
GACTCAACGGGAGGAGAGGGGGGGGGGGGTAGAGTATGTACAATACACTCGTCTATATCATTCCATTGTTTTATAGTGTCTATGAATAACAGTTTCTTCGTCATTCAACGACTGAAATTAATGCTCATCAGTTAAAATCGATTCATATTTGCGCAAACATGAACTTTTTTTTCTTTTTTTTCGTGTGGATCATATTTTCAACCAGGTTTATCAAAAGTATTGCAGGTCTGCTGCCAAGAAGACACTGGCTAGGAATGACAAAATACAACGGTAAGGATTGGATTTGGACAGACGGAACATTTTTGGGTTGGTCCAAACTCGAAGATGATATCAAGGACAGAAAATGTGCTATGGTGAGTAACAAAACAATGCATGAACAATTTTAGAGTAAACCGTCGAAAAGTTAATATCAACTAGTTGAAAAGTTAATATCAACTATAGAATGAAGCAAGAAAATCAAATCAAGCAGATCAAGAGACTCATACCCTTTATAATCATAAGATAATAATAATCTTTTACGGCAACTATTTCAGCCGTGTTTCACTTTATCCATACAATTACAACCGAGACAATGATTACATTATTGTAGTTTCCGTAGCTTTGCCAATCAACTGAACCCGTAACCTCTTAGTTCAGGCCTCTCAACTCGTTGAATGTCATTACGCAATTTTAGAGCAGAAACTTAGTCTAAACTTCTACTCGTATCTTCTTTGCAATGAAAAATATATAGATATGTTATGACAATATGTTTCAGATGCGTTCTTTCATGCAAAATAGTGGCTGGGAAGTGTCATGCCCCGCCTCTTGGGCGGAGCCCGGCCTGGCGAGTTCGCGGGTGGAGAGCCCGTCGGCTTTAGTCGTCGTGGAACATTATCTTCTTATCTTTATAATAAACATATATAATCCTGCGTTTCTGTAATAATTCCTATATAACCATAAGTGCCTACTAAAGGAATCAGGTGCTGAGTGTTCGCCCGGCCGTTGCCCGGACTAGTAGATACCCTTGTGGCCTGGTCTGATCACCCAAGTTACAACCGTATTTCATGGAGGTCCTTCTCAGATTTGAACCTTAGTCGATCAGTAGGTACTTTCTCTCTAAGCTAGCTTAACTTCAAATCTTCACTTCAATCTATCATTCCATAATTCATAAATTCACATCCCGACGACTAGACACCCGACTGGTTCCTCCTTTTCTGTTTATTTTTACGTGTAGCGCCTTACCTTTTCTGTTTGTGTTGTACCTCCAGCATTTTACATTCGGAGTATTGTATATTCATAACTTTGTTAATAGTTTTCTAGATATACTGATACCACCCTAGTTTTCTCAATTCTCTTCGCGGAACCCAGCCGACACAGCACGCACTTCCGTGGCTGTGTCAAGAGTAAGTTTGATGTAAAATAATGTTTTTATCAAAAACAATGAATAAGAGAATGGTGGATCACAAAAAAACAAAGACGAGCCCGGGCACCTTCGGATCGGTTCCGCACCGTAATCTTTCTTTAGAAAAGATCCGTCGAGGCTGAAAATAAAGAATGAAGGCCAGGTATACTTATATATATTGAGCTCTTGTATAAATTTATCTGCAGTTTTTAAAGGAAACGGATTTTGAATGCAAGTTATCTTTCAACTATATTCTTTCACAATTTACAAACGCATTCAAAATGTTGGGTCCATTGGCGCCGCCAAAACAGTTTACTTACAGAAAACGCGCGAAAATACTTCCAAAAACATCGGACTGTAAGTAGAATTTGTTGAGGCAAAAGTAAAACTAATACGTTTACCACATATGTACATACATATACATTTAACTCTCTTTCTCTGTAACCTCTTATGCATTTCGCCTAATGTATAGACTACGGTAGTTGTATAGTTGCAATCAAGCATGCATGCAAATTACATATGCAGCTGGCAGCAATCAGCAATTCCTATTTAATGAGAGGCACGCCATCTATCTAATTATGCCATAGGCAATCAGGCTGCCAAGTACGGTAGCCTATTAATCCTAATGAGAAATGTGGGTGTCCGGAAAGACCCCGCCCACAACCTCCCATTCGGACTATTCTGACTCTCCTAGGATGGTTACCCGTTTCTATTTCACATTCCATATTTTGATCTTACATTGACTGTGATTAATGTTAGTTGTCTATATGTTGTATCACGGTTTAGGCATAAAGAGTCTGAGCCTATGAATTACAGGAATCAGTTCCTTTGTCAATTACCCAGTCAGTGCTAATCGCCAGTTCCCCAGTCAGTGCAAATCGCTCAACGAAGCCAACGTCAGGAAAGAGGTCAGTTTATGGCAAGTAGGCAGGGGAAGCAAGACACTCCCGCATTAGGTGCATTCCGACATTCGCCACGAACTAGAGCAGAGAAAAAGGCGCAGAAAGAAGCTGAGAAAGCCGCGGCAGTTGACTTGGACGCGACACCGTTAGCACAGCTATTTTCAGCAACTGACTCGCGCGCTACATTGGGGGCACCTATTCCATTTGATCTAAATTCCCCACAGAATACCGAAACAAGCCCGCCTTCTGCAAAACCTAGTCCTTCCGCAGCCAAAACTAGCCCTTCCGCAGTCAAAACTAGCCCTTCCGCAGTCAAACCTAGTCCTTCCGCAGTCAAACCTAGCCCTTCCGCAGTCAAACCTAGTCCTTCCGCAGTCAAACCTAGTCCGCAAACAACAAAAACTGTTCGTTCTTCTGGGGTACAAGCCATTCTAACGCCGCCAGTCAAGCCAAACACGCAATTACCGAGGTCAGCGAATCTCAATATGAGCAATCAGGACATTGTGGACCAACTGGCCCGCCTGAACGCCGCACTAGCTGCGCGAAATACTAGGACGCCCAGTGTGTTGGAGGCCGCCAAAATTCTGGATGGTTGCATCGAAAAATACTGCGGCGACGGCACCTTAACCGCGAGGGAGTGGCTTGAGAAACTCTTTGATATACTGAAGCGCTTTGGAATCGCGACAGACCAAGCTCGTACGCTTATTCCGCTGTACCTTACCGGCACTGCCAAAATTCGGTATGAAGCCATACCCAATAAGGACACGCTACCTTTCGATGACCTAGTACAAGCCCTACTGCGCACACTAGTCAATCCTGGCGCGGTCGAAACAGCCAAGGAAGAATTACATTCCTTGAAACAGGGTGCAGACACAGTGGGAAAATTTGTAGACAGAGTTCGCCAAAAAGTAGCACTCGCGTATGAAGGCAAAGATGCCGCCTTCAAAGAAACTCAAATGATTGAACATTTTTGGCGCGGTCTGAATGCCCCACTCAAGAAAAATCTGCGACGCCTAGCACGCCCAGATAATTTGCCGGACTGTGTTGAACTTGCTGAAAAAGAGGCTCGCTTCTTGAAACTAGAACGCGAAGAGGAACTATCTGTCCTAGAAAAAATCAATAGCCTAGCTCTGGAAGAAAAGGTCAATGCGCTTGAGCAAAAACTAGGCAACTATGGTAAAACTCGAACTCACCAAGCGTTCGCACCTCAGCGTAGAGGAGCGCCTACCTTCCGTGGTAGAGGTCGAGGGCGAGGGGAGCGTGGTAGAGGCTGGAACAAATTTTCATCGGGACGGAACTTTCCCCAAAATTTCTTTTCCACTTCCAACCAACCTTTCCAAAATCAAAGGTACCTCAATTCTCAGTCAAACAACTTTCAAAATCAATCCTTCCGTCCTAACAATTTTGCAAACCAATTCAATCGAAACACCCAGCCCACCGCTCCCTCTTATCAGCCCAATCCGCCGTCGACTAGGGGAAAACGAGGACGTGGTACTCGTTTCCTTCCAAACGCTACTTGGCTAATGAATGTGGTCACGATTTTTGCATTGTTTGCGTTGACCACATCGCAATCTGAGACAAAATCACAGATTTGCGGATTTCGAGAAGGAGCTAAATTATTTGCTCCCAACCTTGACCTAGATTGTGCTTCTAAGAAAGTTAAAGAGGTAGATGTGAACATATATGAGCAAGGACAACCGATGCGAATAAGTGCGTTCAAATGTTCTCTACTGCAAAGTGACATGAAAGTGCGAAGCTTATTCTTCCGGTTATTTGTCCACACTGTTTCTAAAAACTCTTCTCGTATTCCAACAAGTGAGCACACTTGCAGAGAAATGGCGCAGAAAAAGATGTATGACGGTAGTAAGTTGAGTGAGATCATGAGCGGAGTCAGCATTTCCGAAACAAGAGCAGAGAATGAGACTATCCCATTGTTTGGATCCGCTATCATCTCTAGGAAAGTAGCAACGTTGGAAGAGGGAAATATTGAGTCTCTAGACGGAGATACATTATTTTCCGAGTTAGGAGATCTAAGCGGCTGCACTTTGGCAGAAAAATTTTGCAAAAAGGAGACCTATATAATTATTTGGGACGACATCACCGTTCCCCACTTCTGTCCGTTTGCCAAATACTCTTCGACAAAGGCTATTGTTTCTGCGGAGCAAATTTATTTGCGAAAAGAAGCAAGAGTTCTAAACTTTGACGAAGAGATCACGGCACAAAAAGCGGATAGAATTGGGCCGTGCCATTTTGTCAACCCTCAGTTTACTATAGAAGGTCCAATAATGGAAATACCAGAAATTGGTAATAGCTTTGTCAGCGAATTTATGCGGAGAACGGAGAAAAATCGTTGGAAGCGGGAAACGAAACGCATCGTAGAGGTCCGAGACAGACTGGGAAGAAAGTCGAGTTATGAATTGATTGCTCCGATTCCCATGACCATACGTAAACGATTGAATTTAGAATGGAAGAAGATCAACAAGTACAGGCCAATACAGGAGGTGAAGCTCTTGAGAGAGGTGAGCTACTTTAATGTTACTAACATTATGTTGGCTGACCGGAGGAAATTTTACAATGGTTCTGAGCTAGAAATTGTGTTACAAACAATCAGATACGCGGAGTATAAAATGTTACAGGAACGGAAATTGAGAGAGATAGAAAGAAATAGAAAGTTAACATTTGGAGAGAGTGAGTTAAGAAAAATGATGAAGACCGGTATACCGGACATTTTTGACGTATTGTTAGCACTGGAATTCGGGTCTTTGACACCTGACTATTCCAAACCCAACACTAATCCACCGCCATATTTCGTAACACCCTTGCCAAAAGTCAAAGACTTCGATTTGGGTTATCCACTTAATTTTGATGATAGGCCGAAAACAACAAGTATGCCTTTTACAACTAGTACGAGTAGCACACCTAGCCCTACCACTAGAGTGAGTCTACCAGCAAGAGCAAAAACAAAGCTCACCACTGTTTCACGTTCTAGTCCCACAACGCCTAGTTTGACGACTGTGGAACCTCGAACGACTCATAGTGTTAGAACCACTGTTACTTCTCCCAAACCTAGAACTACGATAACTACAAAAACTACTGCTTCTGTACCAGCTTCCAGGACTACTATGATAGTCCCGGTTGATGCCAACGGTACAAAATCTACTAACGTGTTGACTAGAAATGAAATTGAAGAGCTGATCGGTCAGAAAATTGAGCAAAAACTAGCTGATCTAGGAGCACATGAGGATACTGACCCAAGCACGCTATCCATAGAAGCACTTGAGATATGCAGACGACATCAAAGTTTCCTAGGAGTTGTAAGAGCTTTCATGAGCAAAGATCCAACCACTGCCATGCGATTACTTCTACGTAGAAATGATATAGTTGCGAAACATTCGGGTTCTGCCATACTAGTATCGGAATGTCAAACAGTCGAAGTAGTAGAAACTTTTTGGAACAGAACTGTCAACAATACTTGCTATGAGTATATTCCAGTAAGTATCGCTAATTCAAATCAGACTTGGTTCAGAAAACCAGGTACTTCCGATCTTGTAGAAAGCTCGTTCAAAATCCAATGCCCAGCACCTCAAATAGTTTTCAACAAAAATGGAGAATGGAACACCTTTGACGGAAAAGTCGAAATTCACCATGTACCTTTGAATTCGAAAATCGACCAGCAGTATCATCCAGCCTATTCTATGTTTTTCGAAAATTTTGAGGATGAAATCAACTCAAGAATATATAGACAAGTCAAGGAAAAAATTTCTCAGTTAGTTAACATTATGGATCTGTCAGGCTTTGTAGAAAAAGTGAAATCAAAACAACAGTCCGTCGGTAAATCGTTGAAAGAAACGTATGATAGACTGATCAAGGAAATTGAAGCGGGAATAGACGATTTCTTTGTTTCAATTCTTTGGCTATTGATTTGGATTACAATTGCAGTACTTATCTTCTTTGCTTTTTCTTGCACATGTTTCTGTCTAATCCGTAAACTTGGAAGCAAGAGAATAAGAAGAGAAGCATTTGAACTAGCTAAGAAATCTCCAACCCTGCTAAGAAAAGCACTTTCGGTGAATCATGTAAACTTTGAAGAAGATGTAGAAGCTAATTCGTCTCAGACTACAGAAACCCCTCAGGAACTTCAAAACTATATAGCGCTGTGCAAAGCCTACACACTTCCTGAAGTCTATGCTGTCATTTGCAACTTGGAAGAAAGTAAAAATGTCCTGCCTTATGTAGCTCTACATCTCAATAGACAACCATTCAAATGTTTGCTAGATACGGGAGCAAGCGTTTCGTATATTAGTATATCAACACTACGTGACATGAATCTTGAGTACAAATTAAACGACAATTTGAAAAACGTAGTGGCAAGAACAGCAAACGGTTCTTCATTCAGATTTCTAGGAACAATACAAATAGAAGTAATGATAGGACGCTATGCCTACTACCACCAATTTAGAGTGTCTGAGGACGCTGCATGCCCCGCCCCAGCATTGGTAGGTGCTGATTTTATGAGAAAGGTCAATGAGCAGGGTCAGCGTCTCTCTATTGATTTCTCGGCTAGAACAGTACAAATTGGAAACGAAACTAGTCCACTCATCAACACTATTGAACTTGACGAACCGTCAGATAAAAATCAGTATGCGCGACTAACTGAAACTGTCATTCTGCCTAAACGTACTGAAAATGTCGTTGAAATCAAACTGGATGACAATTTTTTTCGTTTCGGAAGTGAATACGTCATTGAAGACAGTAGGCGCGAGGATGATCAAATCTACATGTTAGGCCGCACGCTAGTCAGACCAAATAAGGACGGAAAATGTGTTGTTAAGATAATTAATCCTTCAGCAACTCAGTGTAAGCTATACAAAAATACCCGAATCGGGATAGCTGTACAAATCGATCCCACAGTGGACATTTTTTCGGTAACAACTAACTATGGTAATTATGGCGAAAATCAGTATGTTCCACCAGAAGTGCATTGGGAAAAAGATCTACCTTATTTTACTCAACAGTTGAACGAAAACTATGACATCGCAAAAGATGTAGATCTCACCAAGGCCAATTTGAACCAGAATGAGAAAGAACGCCTCAGAAATATCATCCGAAAACATGCTGACGCCTTTATCGGTCCAGATGGTAGGTTAGGCACCTACAATGGTCCCATTCGGCATCGCGTTGACCTAATCGATAATGCTCGCGTCCCAGCTGCTAAGGTGTATAGAATACCTCTAGAAAAGAGAGCAGAAGTTGAGAAACAGATTGACGAAATGCTCAAACAAAACATCATTCGCGAATCTGATTCACATTTCGCAGCACCTATCGTTTTGGTACGAAAAGCAGATAAGAAATCATGGCGTTTCACAACTGATTTTCGTTTATTAAATGCTATCACCAAACCAACTCAATCAGTATTGCCAAACATTGAGGATATTTTGGATCTCTGCGCTAACCAAAAGCTGTACTCGACCATGGATTTCAGTAGTGGATTTCATCAAATTCCCATGGAAGAAGAGCATACTGAGCGTACTGCATTTTGTTGCTACCTAGGCACATTTGAATATCTGAAAATGCCCATGGGTCTATCTACGGCACCGCGAACGTTCCAGCTGATAATGAACAAACTGAAGAAAACAGTTCGAGCACGTATGTTTGTGTATCTGGATGACGTAATTGTAACATCAGACACAGCTGAAGCACACTTGAAAGATTTGGATGAAATTTTCGGAAAGATAGAGCAAATTGGAATGAAGCTAAAACCGCAAAAGTGTATGCTTGCACGCGATGAAGTCAAGTTTCTAGGTTTCGTTTTGAGCGCGGATGGAATCAAACCCAATCCAGAAAAGACCAGCTCTATCGATAAATATCCAAAACCAAAAACCCTGACTGACGTGAGAGCATTCCTCGGAATGACTTCATTCTTCAGAAGATTCATACAAAACTATGCGCAAATTGCTGGTCCACTCTACGATTTGACAAGAAAAGATGTGGAGTTTGTTTGGACAGAAAAACAACAGAACTCTTTTGAACAACTGAAAAAGTCACTCACATCGGCTCCAATCCTAGTTGCACCTAGATTAGGCAAAAAGTTCGTTATTGAGACAGACGCATCCGGAATAGGCATAGGCGCTGTACTCAAACAAGGCGACCAAGGCGAAGAGAAAGTTGTCTCTTATTTCAGTCGTACTTTGAACAAGCATGAGCAGCGCTATCCAGCTATAGAGTTGGAAGCGTTAGGTTTGGTTGCAGCAGTGAAGAAATTCTCCCCATATATAGATGGCGCAAAAACTGTGGTGATTACAGACCATTCACCTCTTAAATCACTGCTCTACAGAAAAGACCTTACCGGTAGACTAGCAAAATACCAAATTGCATTGCAACAGTATGATATTGAAATAACGTACAGACCTGGTAAGAAGAATGTCGTCGCCGATGCACTGAGTCGACATCTACCAGCAGAACGAGTGAACTTCTTGACGATTAATGATCTGCAAAATTTTCAGAAAATTAGTCGCGCAGACATAATTGAGAGTCAGGAACAATGTGATGAGATTCAAACTATCAAAGAATGTTTGAAATCAAATGATCGCGAAAAGTATGATGATTTTGTGATATTGAATGACATTCTCCATCATGTTTCCCCAAATGTAGGAAAAAACCCTCAAATTGTCATTCCCAATAACTCCGATATCAGATTCAAAATCATTTCCGCGATACATACATCGAAATTTGGTTCAGCACACTTTGGAATCGCGAAAACATTGGCATATATTCGAAATATGTTTCATTGGAAAAATATGCAAGTAGATGTTGCATCAGTAGTTAGTAAGTGTGTTATCTGTCAACGAAACAAATCACCGAATAACTACAATACTGAACCGTTGCAAAATTTTGAGGTTGCACATCGCCCTCTTCAACGAGTTCACGCCGATTTCATTGGTCCTTTACCACAAACAACAAATGGAAATCGTTACATTTTGGTACTAGTAGACTCATTTACGAAATACTTAACAGCAGAACCGTTGGTAGACCAGAAAGCTGCTACCACCATCAAAGCACTCATTGATAGGTTCGTTTCAAAATTAGGAACACCCGAAATCTTAGTCACCGATTTGGGAACGAATTTCATGAGTAAGGATTTCGAAAAATCACTAGAAGCTTTGGGTATCACTCATAAAACTTCAACGGCCTACCACCATCAATGTAATGGACAGGTGGAGCGCATGAACCGAACTATTGAAGAATTGATAACGCAAGTAACTAATGAAAGAGTCGATTAATGGGACGATAGCTTGCAAATTCTAGTTCAGGCATATAATAGTGCTGAGAACACAGTTACCAAACGATCACCATTCTTTATTATGTATGGAAGAGAACCTAACTCACCTTTTCACCTAAGATGGAAGACTCCTTTGCCTCGATTCTTCGATGAAACGAGCTACGTTGAGAACCTGAAACGGAACTTGCAGTCCATTTGGAAACTCACTGAAAACAAAATAAGTCAAGCTCAAGAAGTACAAAAGAAAACGTACGACTTGAGAAAGAAAGTCAGATTCTCAGACTACAAAATAGGAGACAAAGTTTTGGTACGTCTGAATAGAGCGAACAAAATTGTACCAGTATTCAGTGAGGCTCACACAATAATTGCACTTGACTATCCTAATTTAGTTCTCAAGGATCCAAAAGGAAAAACTAAGACATTACACAGTAATCAAGTCAAAATGTTCAATCAATAGAAATTGAATATCATGTGAGAATATGTAAATAATGTATATACGGCTGGCCACCGATATTTTTTATCTGTAAATTGTTGTTTCTATCCACGAAGTCACACACATTTATTCTTTAACAAAAACAAAATGTATACCAAAAGTGAAAATCGTGTGAAATATAGGATTATTCTGTGTAAATATCATGATATGATGTAAAATTTTGGTTGAGAAATCTGTGAAAACCCGAAAAATAATAACCGTTTTGTATACTCGAAATCAAGAGACCGGAGAATAACACGTAATTGTAGCATAAAAACCGGAGAAATAAATTTTGGTATAACTCAGTTGATTTTTTGTAAGTATCTTCACCGTCTTCACGTGATCTCTCCGATTTTTATCTTAGTTCAGTAACGCAGTAACAACAATTGTTTGAAGCAAAAATATATGTAAATATGTACAAAACAGCTATGAGGAAAAAACGGAAGAGAATTTTGAATTTCGTATGTTTTAGTTCAAAAATAATTATATTCTCTCCAGTTTTCTTTTTTTTTGGTAAACGTAACATTTCAAATGAATAGAACCAAGTAGCTAGAACTATTGTACACTATTAAGCCTTCAATTTCTACAGCAGATTCTTATGTAGAGGGAAACTGAAGGTCACATGAACGTCTTTACCAGCCTCAATATCCTCCTTGTTTGCTTTCTTCACACGTTCATCCTTCTTTTCGCCCTCCTTGGCATTCTGACAACAGCGAAGAAAGCGATAGATGAAACCGAATAGCCGGCCAATGCGCAAGAATGGCAGAACAAAAGCCCACCACCAAGACTTTTGCTCACCATACCATTTCTTGGCCGCCCAAACGAATCCAAAATAAGCCATCAAGATGAGAAGGAGCAGAACTGTAAATATGTAAATAAATCTCAGTCTTTATACTAATTCTTTTCTAATTACCTGAAAGTTACATTATTATTTTAAATCAATTTTTCTTATTAATTCTCAATTTTCATTTTTTTCTTTCAATCTAACATTCAATTTTTAGTATAGGCAAAACTAACCCATCAGGACGATGTATCCAATCGGAATACCGGACTCATTGACAGGAGCAATAGTGGTAGAACTGATAGGAATAGTACAGTTCGGTGATACGAACGGCGAAAGACACACACACTTGTAGAAACCATTCTTGAGCTGGATACAAAATCCACTTCTAGAACACTCATCGAAGAGAGCACAGAAATGAGCTTCAACTCTCGACATCTGTAATTAGTCTTTCTTCGATAGAGTCTTCATAAGTAAGAAAGTTCAAACAAAGAAAATGTGTGCTGTTTGTAAGAAAAAAGGTAAAATAAAAATAAAAATCACGAGTGACGAGAAAGTGGAGAGTGCAGAGAAAACAGAGCAAGTTAGCATTGGAGCAGTTTTTCGCGTCAGAGCGCCTTTGAAGGATATGTCTCTATTCCAGCAATGAGCGTGAGTTCGACGATGGCGAACATGTTGCTGGGAGAAGTGGATGAACCACAACATCCCATAGCAACACCAACGCCGACTAGTCAACCATCGACGCCAACGCCAACCAGTCAACCATCGACGCCAACGCCGACCAGACAGCCAGTGTCCCCGGCTCAGCAGAGACGTCGTTTCTTCAATCAAAAGCGTTTTAGTTACAAACAGAAGTTTGTGTAATAAGAATATCGATGATAGAAATAGCAGTAATTAGTGGAAAGCCACTAAAATAGTTAACACGAAAACGCTTTTGATATAGACTTTATTAATATAAAATATAAGATGCGCGATTTACTTTACAAAAAGAAAGAAAAGAAAACTAAACAGAGAGAACAACAACTAAAAATAAACCAGCTAGCCCAATTATGATGCAATATATTAAAGGACTGCGATGGGCGCGGCGGGACCCATATTTGTAAACGCAGTACAACGTAATGGTGGAAATAATAACAGATAGTATCACAATACGTAACATCCCGGGGGTCGGGAGAAGCGTCGACCCGACGCTGCTAGACATGAAATAATAGAACAACATGGGTCGATGAAAGAGCACATGACTATCAACAATATCTTCTCTGCCTGTTCCAATAGGACATTCTTCTCGGATGGTATTCTTGCACGGGTTTCTCATTCTGGACAACTCTTGCTGACTGGGATCTGAAGGTGATCCCAGCGTTAGGATCTTCTTTCTTCAGGTCTTCTCTGAACTCTCGGACAATTCTAGACGCGAAACTCTCTTTCTTCGGATCTTCTTTCCCCACGAACGAACTTCGGACATGCATACCAGGCGGACCAGGTTTTGGGACATCACCAGCGTTGCAATTCTGAGCAATGTGTCCAAGGCCATTGCACTTGAAACACCTTCTCTCCTCCCTCTGTGCTGATCTCACATCATCACTCGCTTTAAAAGCCGTACCAACTATCTTGTCGGTAGACGCGTCATTGCGGTAGAACCTTTTGTCAGGCAATGAATTCCTGTTCCTATCCATACGTAATGCGAGTCGCTTTACTTCCTCATATGCTTGACTTTCTTCTGAATCCTCCAATGCATTCACCAAATGTACCGCTTCCTGCCAGTGTCGCAATTGCTGGTACAGTATATCAGCTCGTGTCATTGAAAGAGCCTCATCTGACAGCTGCGGGTAAGCCTTTCCAGTTAGCAACTCCAATCTCACACAGAACTTTGCCACAGACTCATCCCTTGACTTGTACAGGCTTCTCACACTTGATATTGCCTTCACCGTCTCAATCCTTCCTGCCTCGTTCATTCTCAACTTCATGGCCCACACTAGCCGGTCAAACGATCCATCACGGTCTTCCCTTTTCAGAATCTTGAAATGATCTCTTGCCGATCCAGTCAGTTTCTCCACTAGCATATCTCTCAGATGATCGTCTCTCCACACTTCCTTAGGGTACCTGATCAGAAAAGATTTCACATATGCTGACCATGGCTGAGAGCCATCCCCACTGAAATTACCAATGGGCGGTGCAGCTTGTGACCTCATGAACTCATACATCATTGACTTCTCTGAATCGCCCTCGCGTGTCTGCAAAAGATCACGCACCAGAGATTGATCAGCTTGTCCCATATATGTTCTGCCATGATTACTTCTCTGATCGCCGAGCCAATGAAAATCCTGTGGTGACAAATTGTATCCACCACAACTATCTCCTTCTCTCACTTGATTGTCCCTCCAAGTGTTCACCTTATCCCTGCTTTCTCGTACAACGGACCCAGTCATCAATACTGATCCCACTGAACTTCCGCTGTTAGACCTCACATAGCCATCTTTCGATCTTCCTAGCTTCACTCTGTTGAATCGCTGTAAAAGCTTGTCAAAATCTTCATCCTTCACACTTGACTTCTTGACCTCTCCACGCGTTACATCAACAAACGAGTTCCTGTCGATGCTTTCCAATTGCTTCTTCTCAAGTTCTTCACATCTCATAACTCGGTTGACACACTTCTCAGCAACCACACTTTGATCACAGTCCAAAGTAGTACACACACTATTCAACACAGCTTCCTTGACACTCACTGTATCAACCACATCCGCTTCACTACATCCCAATACTTGGCAAATCTCTTGCACAATTGATCCACTATCAGTTGCCAAAGTCAACAGGTCCTTGACGTCTCCTGCTGTTCTGATGTTTGCACGTTTCAAAGTGTCGTGAAATTCTTCATCCAACACACTTGTCTCGTTCCGCTTGACTCCGACCACCACTTTAACCAACTTCTCCAAAGCCTCTGCTTCCTTGCGAATATCCATCATTGCATCCTCCCTCTGTGTTCCCAATCTTGTATGCTTGCTTATCTCCTTCTCAGCATGAATCACCAATCGCGTCACTGATTTCAATATCACTGCTTCCATTCCCGATGGTTGAACCTCAGTCTCATGTACACTGTCTGCCTCTCTGGGCTCCCTAGGCGCACCTCTTTCGACTGTTCCACTTCTTCCTGACAATCTTGACATACTGTTCCCACTCTCCATCGCAGTATGTAAATCGTTCTCATTTCCTTGTCCTTGTTCACTCATGCTTGTGTTGTTGCTCACTGTACCCATTGATTTCCAATACCAAATTGAAAAATTGGGCAGCGATTTCACCGTACTCCACCAAAGAAATGTCTGAAAATGAAAAATCGGACAGCAATTCCCCTTGGAAAAATGCTATTTTATACCGAGAATTCACTCAGATGCCACTTCGGCGGGGTCGGTGACGATACGTACAGTCTACTTCGACCTGGTATCTCACAACAAACAATAAAAAACTGATTCCCGCTTTCTTCACAGGTCACAGTGTTACCACGTCTTGATTACTTCACAAGACGCAGCCAAAACAAACAGGAATGTGCCGATCTCTATTACTTCAAGAGACTTTGTAGACGGCAATTGAAAATAAACAGGACAAGAAAATTTGAAAATGCACAAATATAATAAATTAATAGGCCCTCACCTCAAAAAGAATTTCGCGCACTAGCTATCTATCGATCGAGCGGTTCGGCCCCCAAGTTACAAACAGAAGTTTGTGTAATAAGAATATCGATGATAGAAATAGCAGTAATTAGTGGAAAGCCACTAAAATAGTTAACACGAAAACGCTTTTGATATAGACTTTATTAATATAAAATATAAGATGCGCGATTTACTTTACAAAAAGAAAGAAAAGAAAACTAAACAGAGAGAACAACAACTAAAAATAAACCAGCTAGCCCAATTATGATGCAATATATTAAAGGACTGCGATGGGCGCGGCGGGACCCATATTTGTAAACGCAGTACAACGTAATGGTGGAAATAATAACAGATAGTATCACAATACGTAACATTTTACTCCCAACCAAAAACGCCCGCATAAAAAGTTCTTTGCGAAAAACCGTGCGAGAAACATCAATGGTTACTCTAAGTTTCCTAACGGTAACTCCAAGTTTCCTAACGGTAACTTTAAGTTCCCAAATGGTAACTCTAGGTTCTCTCCTCGCTCGTTCCCACCCTATCGCCCGTTCCCACCTTCTCGTTCGATTGCACCTCACCGTCCCCAACCTCAAAACATTCCTCTCCCACCCGTACCTCAACTTGTTGGCCAAAATATGCCTCCTGCACTCGCAGCTCGTTCCGTGACCATAGTACCTTTCCATCCGGTACGCCCTTCGATGTCGCAAGTGTTCTTTTATTAATATAACAGTCAATCTCATATTGTAACTCATATAACCTGCTTTTGCCACTCTCGTAACTCAGGGATAAGTCTTCTATTTTCTCAGGTTAATATTACATTTACGCTTCTGTCATGTATCAACAGCAAGTAATAAAGCAGCTGTTCACAAATTTTTGTTTTCTATTTTCGTTTTTGGAGAGACCCTTAAGGTCTCCGTTTTATTTTATGTTTCAGGACGACAATCGACCAAACCATCTACGATGTCGCCGGATCTCTCCTACCATTTCGCCGGAGCTCAATCAACTACAGTGGGGGGATGTCATGCCCCGCCTCTTGGGCGGAGCCCGGCCTGGCGAGTTCGCGGGTGGAGAGCCCGTCGGCTCTAGTCGTCGTGGAACATTATCTTCTTATCTTTATAATAAACATATATAATCCTGCGTTTCTGTAATAATTCCTATATAACCATAAGTGCCTACTAAAGGAATCAGGTGCTGAGTGTTCGCCCGGCCGTTGCCCGGACTAGTAGATACCCTTGTGGCCTGGTCTGATCACCCAAGTTACAACCGTATTTCAGAAGCAACAGACTGCGACCGCGAAGAGCTCTACATCTGTGAAAAACCGGCCGTGTAGTCATAAAAATTATCAAGTTTTTTCGGGGTGTGTTTTCATGTGTTCTGGGTGATAAAGTTCATATTGTGATTCATTGTTTGTTACATAACGAGCAGAATTCATGCAGATTACGTAAAACGAAGAAAGTAAAGTTTGCCATGTAACCTTTCTATGTTGACGATGTGAATATTCAACTCAACATCAAAACCAAGCGCCTGTCGATTTTGTGAAACAGTTTAGAATAGAATAGATTTATTCGTGATTTAACACGTGACTTTCACATAGTATGTGGCACTCCAAAAATGAGTGATTGGAGAGGAAAAGTGAAAAGAAAAAGGGTATGGTTACCCTGTTACGCCCACATAATATTACATGCAATTTAACAGTGCTGGACGACGGCGATTGAACCAAATGATTTGTGGGACAATAGTTATCTTGAAATAGCGGTGTAATGAAGATATGTTTTGTAAAGAGATCATCCGGATTGGCATGTTTGGCTGGGATGAGCACGTTGGCTGCGCCATGTGTGAAAACAGAGGGATGCAATAGACGGTCACAAAATACATAGTAATAAGACATAAATTCTGCGCTGTTCTGAGTTTGCCCGTTCTTGTAACTCTATACCAAAAATCGAATAGTTCGATCATGCATGCAACAATGCTATCCAGTGTCAAGACAGTTCAGTTAGTAACGTTGCCCCTAACCAATGACACTTCGTAGATCAGATTTCTACCACAGAGTACAGTGAACGGCCGCACTTCGCAACACCGCGGATAGACATAAATGTCATCCCACCTAATAAGACATAGAAAACATTTGTGACCATCCATATATACATAGGGATATATATTCAAACATCTTTGTGCTAGTGTAGGCTTTTGAAGTCTCAATCCCAACCAAGACATGTTTCACCCTCTCTCACTAGCACTATTGGAGATAATGATCCGTTTTGGACAATCACCGTTATGTCCACACTGTGTGTATAGAAATAGAATGAAGGGAGAGATTTTGTCTCATGCTGAGCTCTACAACTAATTGCGGCGATAGTTTTGGAGTGCCACAACTATTAATCGCATGTATTTCATCAGCTTTGTTTTCTTGACGGAACGGGGCATCATGGAACACATCGGTCGTGGAACACTGTACAGCACTTGAATTGCAAGATCATCAACCACAGCTTGACAAACATTAGAGTAAATGTGTACACATCAAACTACTTTTATTTTCGAAAGAAACTCTTTATGCTCAGCTTGAGACATGTTTGCACCATAAAATGATGTTGGAAGTAATCTTGACCAACGACGTATTTTCATGAAATAAGAGTGATAATACGGATTGAACTTCGTAAAGTCTATTTGAATTTCAAATTGACTATTCCGGCCTCCGGTCGGGCGCAATATAAAAAAGTTGGAAAACTTCAATGGCGACACAGAGTTCAAAATTTGCTTAAAGTTGATCAAATCAACTTGCACTCTTCTCACAGCTAGGTATTCGAGTTTAAACATTTTCAATCGATTCTCATACGAAGGTGCGTCTCTTGGCGAGACTCTGTTCAGTTCTCTGAAGCCTGAACGCTAGTAGATACGCTAGGTCTGAAAAAAATCAAGTAGTTTTCCAAGGTCTTACTGTAGATGGGCGCCGGATATCGGATATACACTGCAATTCGTATACCGTTCCTTTGTGGAATGAAATGTTTTTCATTAAAAGTGCTTTGATACTTTTTTGTATGTTTCTTTTGTCGGTTTAGTTACCTCGTTTAAGATATGTGTACTGTATATGATTTTTCAGTCCAATCTATCTCAAGTGAAAATGCTCCGAAATGTGTGTTATGATAACACTGTTTATTATAAACACTGTGTATGTCAATGAGAAACACTGAAAACATATTTTGGTTCACTTATAATATAAACTTTCCTTTGGAGTGGAGTAGTTTTAGCCTTCCGACGCGCCAATTGACGACGCCCGGTTTTTACGCGCGCCGTTTTTCTGTACTTTCGAAATTTATCGATTTGTGACTGCTCGTCTAAATTTTTTCATTAATTATTGTTTTCTTTCTTTTTATTTGCTATTCCATATATTTTTGTTCAATAACGGTTGTTTGGCTTCAGGATGGTATCGTGGAGTGTAGTCACAGTGTGGGAGAGGACGATACTCAAACCAGTAGGTTTCAATTTGCCTATATTTCAACCTCTTCAGGTGGTTGTATTTTTCGTTATTAAATTTGTGCTATGGTTCATCAGGAACTATAAGCCGGGACACTCGGTCAACTTTTCGAATACGGTGTTTTTGTTTGCTTGTTATTAAGTTGAATAACTTCCAGTTGAATAGAATAAGAAATGAGCTTGCAAAATGGAATGATCCAATTTCCTTCGATTTCGCTTTGAAGAAAGCGTGTGTTGTACTAGTAACGAGCTATGCATATTTAAAATTGCCATTTATATTGCATTTAGAGTGTGAATTTGATTTTTTGATGATTTTGCATTGAAAATGATGGATTTTCTCAGTTTCCACGAATAATTTGATTTTTAACCGAGTTAAGCCGGCTTTTCAGGTTACTACTGTTCTGCATAACAGGCGAGCGTTACTTTTAATTACATTTAGTCGATAGAAACTTTTATTTTAATTATAGGTTCCGTGGAGCAACCGACTCTGGTCTTCAAAATCTACGACAAATCTGGGTGATCCATGGATTTTGATCGTTAGTGAGTGAGGTGGGTTCTGCTTATTTGTTTTATCAGATTTGTGTCTGAAAATACTCAGTCACTTTCGCTGCTGTAAATGATGAACGATATAATGCTGATGTTCTTGTTTATTTTCGCTGAACTTTTATGGTTGACGGACAACAGGTCCGATTTCAAATCGACCGCGACATCAGGTCCGATAACTGCGACAATGGGCCCGGTTTAGACCAATTTTCGTTTGACTAACTTTAATGTTTTTGATCTTGTTTTGGTGGCTTTAACTATACAAAAAAAGATGTAACAGAAAAAAGTCAATGATTCAATTCGAATAATGCATGAAACTTAAAGAATTGATGAGATACTCTACCGGACCTGTTGTCGCTGCTATCGGGCCTGATGTTGCGGTCAACCTACCGGACCTGTTGTCGCGTAATCAACTTTTATGGAAAATGCTCTACAATTTTATTGTTGACCTCCGAAATGAACACCCAATGAGATTTAACTGATTAACTGGTTGGGACACCCGTGACCGTGAGAGATCAGATTAGCTGTCTAACTGTCGTATGTTTGTATTTGAACCAATTTCAGGCTGGGAATATTTCCGCTAGCAGCCAGCACCACCAGCCACCGCTTAGCGTCCACCTCCGAGAAGACCAGAGTTGCCGCGACCGGTCACATCCACCAGTTCCTTGGTTCCTTCAGCTTTCCCACCTCCACAGAAGTTTGGTTTGTTTCCATTTTGTACAAACACCATATACCTTACACCGCCATGAGTTGCTCAGTGGTTCTGAAAACTATGTTTTTTCGAATCATGTCGCGTGTCGCCTGCAAAATAGTCAAAATCTGCACTTTTCGTTCAATCTTTTGCGTTAACATCATGCGTTTACAACTTGCGGTCCTTCTTTTGTAACTTTAAACTCATCAACTGATAAGAATATCTTGGCGGTGTAGGATTTTGTAGTTCCCATAACCCATACTATTCTCGTACTATCATTTGAATATTGAATTTCTCAAATGTTGTCTGTTGTATACGTATAGCCTTAGACTCATGTTGTTCAAGTAAATTGTGCATTATAGATAGATCTCGTTTTTGTAACAGTAGATTCTCATACAAAAGTCGAAGTATGGAAGTTGTGTAACATGGTTAGTGTTTTAGTGTCAAAATGGTGCAGAGGAGCAGAGGTATAGGTTCGGAAAGATGTCTCATTTTACTGTTAAAACTAAAATGGTAGTTTTG
Organism: Litoditis marina; assembly: GCA_964036275.1. Classification (NCBI taxonomy): domain Eukaryota; kingdom Metazoa; phylum Nematoda; class Chromadorea; order Rhabditida; family Rhabditidae; genus Litoditis; species Litoditis marina. The sequence goes on from OZ038434.1 coordinate 28,123,989, forward strand.
CGATTACTGGTCACATTTAATTGTTCGAACCAATTACTAGATTGCTGCTGATATGAATATTATTGTTTAAGGTTGTTTATTAGGATATTACATTCAATGTTTATTGAGTTTGCGTTGTTGACATGAGTAACATTATTTGCTCAATATCGGTTCACAATGTGTTTATGTTTTATTACGAAATCGGAGAAACTTGGTTTATTGTGGCGTTTTTGTAAGTTTACGGTCGTTGTTTTCATACAGATGAGGTTCGCATCGACTATTTGCGGTATAAAACGAGATCCAAACACCCATTAAACAAGGTTAGTACGAAACCGACAGCATCTTCAATTTTCATCTTTTTGTCTTACAATTTGTGAAACCGCTGGCCGTTTTTAGTTCCAGAATCTGGTATACTATCAGCCAGTTGCCCAGTTACTTGAAACATGTTGAACACAGCCGAACTGAGATAGGTGCTAAGACAAAGTACACGATTGCTCATTAGGGTGTTAACTTCACATCACTACTCTTTTCACTCCAAGTATAATCTAAGTATAACTTTCTCTAATTCGCACAGCAACACTCGGTCGGTATACAACTCTTCGGTGTGACCACGGATACGTAGATAGATATTTTCAGAGATTACAAATCATGTTATTTTTTATATTAGGCATTGATGTTGGCCACGGCACTCGTAGTCTCTGTCCTCAGCTTCCTTGCCGAACAGGCTCACTCGGCTCCAAACTTCAACTCGGGTAAGATTTTCTTCCCATTGCCAATACTACGTATGAGGCTACCTTGGCTCGTACATTGAGCACCATTCTGTTACTTGCTGTCAGAACTTCTGTGAAAATCCACAAACTGTCTTTTTTAGTTATTGCCATGAAACTCGGAACTAGCACAATTCTCGGAAAGCGAAACCGTTCTAACTCACCTAAAAGTTTGATCTTACATCAAATGGAACTTAATTTAGCATGACGATTTAATTTTCAAGGATCGAAATGTGATCCTGGATGGTACTATCTGCGTTCAACCCATTCTTGTTACAGGGTGAGTTGAAACATGTTCTCGCTCTTTCCAAGTGTTTTGGAAAAAAAAACACCGTGTAGTGCTTAACTGCTAATTTTTGACGAAGTGTAGGTTTGTTAATTTGTTTGTATAGTTAATCACTGATGAAAACGTGCAGTGTTTTTTCCAACGGTTTAGCTGCGGACGCTAGCACCGCCTTTGATATTTTGCTAATAGAAACTACGATCTTCTGACCAGGCATGTTCATGAATAGCCAGATAGTTGGAACGCACACATGCTATTATTTCATTGAAAAAAAAGCTCGAGTTGTTGCGTGTTTTAGAGGAAACGAACAAACGTGTCGTATCCCGCAGTTTGACATGGTGAGCTCGTTTAACGCATACATCTAACTTGTAGATTGACATACACACGCGAAATACATAATAAAAATCACACAGAACACGAAGAAGCACTAACAAACATTACAATGAGAGAAAATAAATCATTCTCTATTATGTTCATATTTCGTTTTCTTCTACACTTTTTTGTTGAACAGCTCAGAATTTCAACAGGCCGGAGACATAACACAGATATTTGGGTACGCTGCATACTACTGTAAGCTGGACCAAGCACATATAGCTTCAATTCACTCAGATGAGGAGAACGAGTTTGTGACACGTGAGTTGGAATTGTAAAATAAAAACGGAACTCAACCAAATATGTTTTTTCCGCAAACGATATATAAGATCCATTCGAATTAAAGCAAGTCTAAACAATGTTTTTCCGCGAGCAGATCACATCAGATTAGTTCATAACACTTCCGTTCGTAAATCATGAAGTCTATTCTAGAAAACTTAGATAGAAAGAAGAAAATACAGGAAAAACCCCTCTTTTCACTCGAATACCAGTTTAAAAGACGTTTAAGGTGTATTTGTCATTCTTCACATGGTTTTCATCATGTACTGGTTTGCGCACTTAGGTGAAATGTGTAAAACGAAATATATTCAAACATGTAGAAGATTGTTTAAACTCATTGAACATTTGGTGTAAACTATATCATTCAGATACTATTTCCTCAGTTACAAGCGAACTCCAATGGATTGGGCTAATAGAAAAAGGATCCGAATGGATAAATACGGATGGTAGTCCCTACGACTACAATAATTGGGTGGCAGGACATTATGCACACTACAACTGTACAGCGGTAAAATGAATGTTCCTGATTGTTGAAATGGATTCTGCTTCGATATTCATGTGATATAAAAATTGCACTCTTCAGAACATTAGTCCGAACAAGCTCTTCAGAACATTAGTCCGCGATGTTGGATTTGTGTTCATTGCAGGCTAACCAGCTCCAAAACTATCGATGGATCACTATAAATTGCAAAACTCAGGCAAATTATGTATGTAAGAAAAACGCTTACGGAGCGCGCGTTACAGGTCGGTGAAACGCGTTCTAGCCATTTTCTCTTTCTCTCCTCCTTTAACGTCGGTTTCCAAGACAATTTCTAACTTGTCGACAATGACCACACTAGAAATAATGTGTTTCTTGATATCAATTTTATGTTGGTCCCTATAAGCCGGGTAATTAACACATTCGAGTAAAACTAGCATTTTTTTCTATTAGTTTAGAGGAAGCATCTCAGACACGGTTGAAAACATGAAAACAGAACCAAAATATCAATCTTATTCTGCTCTGTATAAAAGCACTCACAACTGGCTAATACTCTCACTGCCAAGATAATTTCTCCAAAGTTGATTCCGAGCGAGAAAAAACTAAGTGTGACAATGGTGAAATTTCAGAACCGTCCACTAAACCCAGCGTTGCTACAACCACTACAAGACCAACGACGACCACAACAAGTAACGTTTTATCAGGGGCACATTCATATGAATACGATTGATATCAATTCAGCTTTATCTTCTCAGCAATCCTTCTTTCATATTCTTTCTTGTTCTCTCTTCATTTTTCTCTCCTCTCACGAATTTTCATGATACTGAATTCCTAAAATTTCACAATGAGTTTTTGAACGAGAAGTTTTCCACGTTTTTCCACAAGAATGAGTTTTTCACGTAGGTACAATTATCATTTACGTGGAAGTAGATTTTGGACTAACCAGTTTTTGGAATTATATGTTTTTGTGCATCCGTGCATCCAAAAGATATTTTTCTACACCTAGGAACAAAAATCAATAGTGAGGTTCTAACAAAAGTATTTCAATAAACATTGGGTTAATTATTTGAACAACGTATATTGTGTCACTAGCACGTTTTGGATGTTATAGCTAAATGAATGTGCACATTCATTTAACTATTTTAATAAACCTGTTACAATTTATTCAGAGAGTGTCACGTGTGCTCCGGGATGGGAGTTCTCAACCTCAACGAAATCGTGTTACAAGGTTAATGTGCAGAACTTTCAGTAATATCCATTGTAGTACTCAACGCTTTTATTACCAAATCAGTGATAGTTACGGAATTAGAACTAACGACAACGCGGCTGTGGTCCAGCTTTAAATGAGTGTGTGCCGAAACCAGTTTTTTATTTGCCCGACTGCACATTCAGTTAACTGAAAGAACACTATACTTGGTTTAGTGGCGTTCATTGCATTCACTACAGGTTGGAAGGGGTTACAAAACGTTTGCGGCGGCTGAGGAAGACTGTCAAGTGGAAGGATCACATGTTGTATCTATCAATTCTCCTAGCGAGCAGGAGTTTGTTGTCGGTTGGTATTGAATTTGTTCTCACCAATTCAATAGCAAACGAAAATTGTACAACTGCCCCCCCCCCCCCCTCACCCCTAGTCCTCCCCGTACTCCCTATAGAGAGGGGGGTTATCGTAACAATCGCCCCCCACTCAACCCTGCAGTAAAGAAGGACGCTGTACAATCATCCCCCAATGGGGGTGAGGAGGGTGATTGTACCACGGGTCGGATTCCAATCTACTTTGTCTTTGACTCAACGGGAGGAGGGGGGGGGGGGGGGGGGTAGAGTATGTACAATACACTCGTCTATATCATTCCATTGTTTTATAGTGTCTATGAATAACAGTTTCTTCGTCATTCAACGACTGAAATTAATGCTCATCAGTTAAAATCGATTCATATTTGCGCAAACATGAACTTTTTTTTTCTTTTTTTTCGTGTGGATCATATTTTCAACCAGGTTTATCAAAAGTATTTCAGGTCTGCTGCCAAGAAGACACTGGCTAGGAATGACAAAATACAACGGTAAGGATTGGATTTGGACAGACGGAACATTTTTGGGTTGGTCCAAACTCGAAGATGATATCAAGGACAGAAAATGTGCTATGGTGAGTAACAAAACAATGCATGAACAATTTTAGAGTAAACCGTCGAAAAGTTAATATCAACTAGTTGAAAAGTTAATATCAACTATAGAATGAAGCAAGAAAATCAAATCAAGCAGATCAAGAGACTCATACCCTTTATAATAATAAGATAATAATAATCTTTTACGGCAACTATTTCAGCCGTGTTTCACTTCATCCATACAATTACAACCGAGACAATGATTACATTATTGTAGTTTCCGTAGCTTTGCCAATCAACTGAACCCGTAACCTCTTAGTTCAGGCTTCTTAACTCGTTGAATGTCATTACGCAATTTTAGAGCAGAAACTTAGTCTAAACTTCTACTCGTATCTTCTTTGCAATGAAAAATATATAGATATGTTATGACAATATGTTTCAGATGCGTTCTTTCATGCAAAATAGTGGCTGGGAAGCAACAGACTGCGACCGCGAAGAGCTCTACATCTGTGAAAAACCGGCCGTGTAGTCATAAAAATTATCAAGTTTTTTCGGGTGGTGTTTTCATGTGTTCTGGGTGATAAAGTTCATATTGTGATTCATTGTTTGTTACATAACGAGCAGAATGCATGCAGATTACGTGAAACGAAGAAAGTAAAGTTTGCCATGTAACCTTTCTATGTTGACGATGTGAATATTCAACTCAACATCAAAACCAAGCGCCTGTCGATTTTGTGAAACAGTTTAGAGTAGAATAGATTTATTCGTGATTTAACACGTGACTTTCACATAGTATGTGGCACTCCAAAAATGAGTGATTGGAGAGGAAAAGTGAAAAGAAAAGGGTATGGTTACCCTGTTACGCGCCCATAATATTACATGCAATTTAACAGTGCTGGACGACGGCGATTGAACCAAATGATTTGTGGGACAATAGTTATCTTGAAATAGACGTTGTAATGAAGATATGTTTTGTAAAGAGATCATCCGGATTGGCATGTTTGGCTGGGATGAGCACGTTGGCTGCGCCATGTGTGAAAACAGAGGGATGCAATAGACGGTCACAAAATACATAGTAATAAGACATAAATTCTGCGCTGTTCTGAGTTTGCCCGTTCTTGTAACTCTATACCAAAAATCGAATAGTTCGATCATGCATGCAACAATGCTATCCAGTGTCAAGACAGTTCAGTTAGTAACGTTGCCCCTAACCAATGACACTTCGTAGATCAGATTTCTACCACAGAGTACAGTGAACGGCCGCACTTCGCAACACCGCGGATAGACATAAATGTCATCCCACCTAATAAGACATAGAAAACATTTGTGACCATCCATATATACATAGGGATATATATTCAAACATCTTTGTGCTAGTGTAGGCTTTTGAAGTCTCAATCCCAACCAAGACATGTTTCACCCTCTCTCACTAGCACTATTGGAGATAATGATCCGTTTTGGACAATCACCGTTATGTCCACACTGTGTGTATAGAAATAGAATGAAGGGAGAGATTTTGTCCCATGCTGAGCTCTACAACTAATTGCGGCGATAGTTTTGGAGTGCCACAACTATTAATCGCATGTATTTCATCAGCTTTGTTTTCTTGACGGAACGGGGCATCATGGAACACATCGGTCGTGGAACACTGTACAGCACTTGAATTGCAAGATCATCAACCACAGCTTGACAAACAGTAGAGTAAATGTGTACACATCAAACTACTTTTATTTTCGAAAGAAACTCTTTATGCTCAGCTTGAGACATGTTTGCACCATAAAATGATGTTGGAAGTAATCTTGACCAACGACGTATTTTCATGAAATAAGAGTGATAATACGGATTGAACTTCGTAAAGTCTATTTGAATTTCAAATTGACTATTCCGGCCTCCGGTCGGGCGCAATATAAAAAAGTTGGAAAACTTCAATGGCGACACAGAGTTCAAAATTTGCTTAAAGTTGATCAAATCGACTTGCACTCTTCTCACAGCTAGGTATTCGAGTTTAAACATTTTCAATCGATTCTCATACGAAGGTGCGTCTCATGGCGAGACTCTGTTTAGTTCTCTGAAGCCTGAACGCTAGTAGATACGCTAGGTCTGAAAAAAAATCTAGTAGTTTTCCAAGGTCTTACTGTAGATGGGCGCCGGATATCGGATATACACTGCAATTCGTATACCGTTCCTTTGTGGAATGAAATGTTTTTCATTAAAAGTGCTTTGATACTTTTTTGTATGTTTCTTTTGTCGGTTTAGTTACCTCGTTTAAGATATGTGTACTGTATATGATTTTTCAGTCCAATCTATCTCAAGTGAAAATGCTCCGAAATGTGTGTTATGATAACACTGTTTATTATAAACACTGTGTATGTCAATGAGAAACACTGAAAACATATTTTGGTTCACTTATAATATAAACTTTCCTTTGGAGTGGAGTAGTTTTAGCCTTCCGACGCGCCAATTGACGACGCCCGGTTTTTACGCGCGCCGTTTTTCTGTACTTTCGAAATTTATCGATTTGTGACTGCTCGTCTAAATTTTTTCATTAATTATTGTTTTCTTTCTTTTTAATTGCTATTCCATATATTTTTGTTCAATAACGGTTGTTTGGCTTCAGGATGGTATCGTGGAGTGTAGTCACAGTGTGGGAGAGGACGATACTCAAACCAGTAGGTTTCAATTTGCCTATATTTCAACCTCTTCAGGTGGTTGTATTTTTCGTTATTAAATTTGTGCTGTGGTTCATCAGGAACTATAAGCCGGGACACTCGGTCAACTTTTCGAATACGGTGTTTTTGTTTGCTTTTTATTAAGTTGAATAACTTCCAGTTGAATAGAATTAGAAATGAGCTTGCAAAATGGAATGATCCAATTTCCTTCGATTTCGCTTTGAAGAAAGCGTGTGTTGTACTAGTAACGAGCTATGCATATTTAAAATTGCCATTTATATTGCATTTAGAGTGTGAATTTGATTTTTTGATGATTTTGCATTGAAAATGATGGATTTTCTCAGTTTCCACGAATAATTTGATTTTTAACCGAGTTAAGCCGGCTTTTCAGGTTACTACTGTTCTGCATAACAGGCGAGCGTTACTTTTAATTACATTTAGTCGATAGAAACTTCTATTTTAATTATAGGTTCCGTGGAGCAACCGACTCTGGTCTTCAAAATCTACGACAAATCTGGGTGATCCATGGATTTTGATCGTTAGTGAGTGAGGTGGGTTCTGCTTATTTGTTTTATCAGATTTGTGTCTGAAAATACTCAGTCACTTTCGCTGCTGTAAATGATGAACGATATAATGCTGATTTTCTTGTTTATTTTCGCTGAACTTTTATGGTTGACGGACAACAGGTCCGATTTCAAATCGACCGCGACATCAGGTCCGATAACTGCGACAATGGGCCCGGTTTAGACCAATTTTCGTTTGACTAACTTTAATGTTTTTGATCTTGTTTTGGTGGCTTTAACTATACAAAAAAAGATGTAACAGAAAAAAGTCAATGATTTCAATTCGAATAATGCATGAAACTTAAAGAATTGATGAGATACTCTACCGGACCTGTTGTCGCTGCTATCGGGCCTGATGTTGCGGTCAACCCCTGTTGTCGCGTAATCAAATTTTATGGAAAATGCTCTACAATTTTATTGTTGACCTCCGAAATGAACACCCAATGAGATTTAACTGATTAACTGGTTGGGACACCCGTGACCGTGAGAGATCAGATTAGCTGTCTAACTGTCGTATGTTTGTATTTGAACCAATTTCAGGCTGGGAATATTTCCGCTAGCAGCCAGCACCACCAGCCACCGCTTAGCGTCCACCTCCGAGAAGACCAGAGTTGCCGCGACCGGTCACATCCACCAGTTCCTTGGTTCCTTCAGCTTTCCCACCTCCACAGAAGTTTGGTTTGTTTCCATTTTGTACAAACACCATACACCTTACACCGCCATGAGTTGCTCAGTGGTTCTGAAAACTATGTTTTTTCGAATCATGTCGCGTGTCGCCTGCAAAATAGTCAAAATCTGCACTTTTCGTTCAATCTTTTGCGTTAACATCATGCGTTTACAACTTGCGGTCCTTCTTTTGTAACTTTAAACTCATCAACTGATAAGAATATCTTGGCGGTGTAGGATTTTGTAGTTCCCATAACCCATACTATTCTCGTACTATCATTTGAATATTGAATTTCTCAAATGTTGTCTGTTGTATACGTATAGCCTTAGACTCATGTTGTTCGAGTAAATTGTGCATTATAGATAGATCTCGTTTTTGTAACAGTAGATTCTCTTACAAAAGTCGAAGTATGGAAGTTGTGTAACATGGTTAGTGTTTTAGTGTCAAAATGGTGCAGAGGAGCAGAGGTATAGGTTCGGAAAGATGTCTCATTTTACTGTTAAAACTAAAATGGTAGTTTTGCGATTACTGGTCACATTTAATTGTTCGAACCAATTACTAGATTGCTGCTGATATAAATATTATTGTTTAAGGTTGTTTATTAGGATATTATATTCAATGTTTATTGAGTTTGCGTTATTTTCTATGTTATCGTACCCGTGCTCTTGTTTCGATGTTAAATGTGATGGGAATAAAGTCTTGTAAATACTTTTTGATAAATGACTATATTTAAGAGTGACATTCAATTGAAAAGCTGGTGTGATTTCGTTGTATATTGAAAATTTATTTATATTCCGGCCAGCTCATTTTGAAAGCTACCGTAACCCTGCGCTCATTTTCCTGAGCTACCGTACCTCAAAACGCTAGTAGATTCCCTAGTTGATATCAACATCGGGTTTTTTCCTCGCGTATCTACTAGCGTTCAGGCTTTAGAGTTTACAGTACAGTATTCTAGTGAAAGTTCGTTGAACGTTTTCAATACATGTAACTTATTTCCTGAGGTAAAGGCTCCATACACTGCAGCCATACTCGAGAATAGGTAGCACAAATGATTTGAATAATCTAATCATACATTGTGAGTTGGGGTTTGCAAACAGTCTTAGAATGATAAACATAGCACATCGCGCCTTCCTAGTCAAGTTTTCGATGTGCGTGGTGAATGTTAAACGATTGGTTACAAGAATACCTAGATCTTTCATAGTCTCAGTTGTTTTAAGGTGTGTCTGATCATAACGCGTATACTGATGACGCGGGTTGTTTTTCCCAAAATGCATTATGCGTGTTCTGGTTGCGGACAGCTTGAGTTGTCGAGCTGCCATGTAGGAAACTAAAGAATCTATACATGTTTGCAAAACGTGTGTATCAGAATTGGTTTGAATAGTTTTCAGCATTTTCAGATCATCAGCAAACATATAAAAGCGTACGCCGCGACATACTGGGAACATCTTTGGTAGATCAAACATATATATATTAGAAATAGTATTGGACCGAGAACTGAACCCCGAGGTACACCACTGATCACATCAAACGATGAAGAGGAAGAATCGTTGATATTAACTTTGCAAGAACGATTCTTGAGAAATGACGAAATCCAACACCACAGATTTCCCCTCACTCCCAGTTTGGCTAGGATGTGTAGCACCTTATCATGAGAAACAGTATCGAAAGCTTTGGCGACATCATAGTAAACTACATCGACATTCGAACCGGGTCATTCCACCCCTTGTCTCGGTCGTGTGAGGTGACCCCTTCCGATTGATTATTATGCCATCGCCTCGTCCAAAAATGGTACCTTCTCGAACCCATTTTTCAACCATTTTGAGTGAAATTAAATCACTCAACTCCAAACTCGACAGTCTGACCAAATCCCTGCCCACCATTATTCAAGCTGAACTTCACCGTTTCAATGATCGTCAATGTCTCACTATTTATGGCCTACCAGAGGATTCTTCAACAAAGAAAAAGGTGAATGCAATTTTCGATTTGGTGTCCGTTTCTCCATCTAATATCTCTATTCTACACCGTTTGGGTAAACCTCCTCAAGATGGTTTACCTCGTTCACTCAAAGTTTCGGTCAAAGATGGTATTCCGTTTCCTCGTCTGATTGATCTTTCTACTGCAATGAAATCCGAAGATTCTATGTCAACTTTTCATGTGCGGAAGTTCGAAACCCCGGAACAGCGAAAGGCCGGATTCCTCGCCAGACAATCGCAACGAGACGCCGCCCGAGCTGAGGTCACCGACCAAACTACAATCCTGCCAAGTTCAGCCGACACGAATCTTCAGACAGAAATGGAGGTAGTTGAAGAAAGTAGAAGTTCTGTCATTATTACTTCCCCCTCTGATACATGTGATTCTCCTCAAGCCATTTCATCTGAACATAATACTTGTCCAACTCCTTCTGAATCCCTTCCAACTGATGATCCAATTTCTATTCCTGCTCCCGGTTCATTCGATAATTTCTACAAACACCATGTTCCACCAACATTGTATCCCAGTCAGCTCGAGAGAATTGCTCGCTATTGTAAAGAAGTACACTCTCATTGTGAACAGTCTCCTAATGCATCTGTTGAGGACTATTATGTTTTCGTTGTTCCGCCTTACTTCAGAACTACCTTCATTATGAAGTACTACGAGTTGTACGATTACAAGATCATCCCTGCCTCTCGTATGAAAAACCTTTATATGTGATATTTCTCTTTCTTCTCTCCTTTTCCATCAGCTGCATCAATAGTTCTGAATCTCTCCAGATTTAGTATCTCTCCATCCTCGGTATTTTAATTTTCTTATTTACATAAGTTCATATATAATCGTCATCATAACACGTTACAATTTGTTCTGCCATTTATATATGAGCAATAAATTATTATTATTATGAAATAAGAAACACTACTCAAGATGTTGTTGGTGTAGTCGAGCATTTGATGGGAAGTTGACATACCAGAGCGGAACCACAACTGTTCTTTCGGAAGAATACAATTAGTGTTTAACCAGGCTTCAAGAGGTTTTTTGATACACCGTTCCATCAGTTTACAAGGAGTGCACGTTATGCTAATGGGTCGGTAGTCGGACGGTTTGGATGCATTTCTATTTTTTGGCACGGCTGTTACAAATGACCGTTTCCAAACTAGAGGTACAGTACCTAACCGCAGAGAAACACTGAATATGTGGGCTAATGGTTCAGTGATTACACTATAACATTCCTTGAATATTGCCTGAGGAATACCATCAGGAGACAACGAAAATGATGGTTTCAGTGTTTTACATACTGCAAAAACGTCTGAAGGGCATATTAGGAATGAGCTCAGAATACGATTACTTGGCATTGTCAGAGTTGGTTTATTACCATTATCGGAAACAAAAACGGAACTGAAGTAATCTGCCAATAGTTGAGCTTTTTGCTCATCTGACTTAACCTTAGTATCATTAGCATCAGTTAAAACAATTTCTGTCTTTTTAGACCGAGTTTTTCTCTTGATAAAAGCGTAAAAGTTTTTGGATGAGTCATTCAAAACTTTCTTTTCTTGCAGAGTAATGAAGCGTTTAATTTCATTAGCTAGTCTCTTGGATACAAGATTATATTTCTCATGAACAGAAGGAACATGAATTTTCCGAAACAATAACATTCTATAATCTGCAACTTTTGTATGTTGCGAGGATAAGTCGGTGGGCGATGACGAGAGTACTTCATAGGTGTGAAACGAGAAAGCAAGAAGTGTAATACACAGCAGAACCTAGAATACAAATCATCGATATCGCAGAAGTTGTCGAAAATTTCAACCCAGTTAACTGTCTCGAGCTCTCGACGCAAGGCGATGAAATCTATCCGCGGAAAATCTGGAGTTGGTGAACAAATTGATGACACCACTGACTGCAAGTTGAGATTGAAAGCTACGATTTTGTGATCAGACGATGATAGAGGTGCTAACAACCTGCGTCCGCGTCCCTCATGTGTAATCCTGAACAAGCTGACTGAGCGACAAATCCAGGAAAAAATTGAGATATTTCTTATTTCGCCCAGACGCAGTTTGAATTTCCCATTCGATGTGAAGATTTAAATCTCCGACTGAGAGAACATCATCAGAACTGAGAGGGATAGTTGTGTTCAGATGATCCAAAAACTCATCACAAGAAGCGGATTTCACATTTGGCGGACGATACACATTGAAAACTCGAAGACATTTAGCAGCATTGTCGAACACTTCTACAACCAAACAGTTAATACCACCTTTTTGTAGCAACAATTGCCTACGATGTTACAGGATAGATGTTGTTCGTAGATAACTGCCACACCTCCTCCCTTGCTATTACGATCTAGACGATGGAGAGAATATGGAAGGTTGAACAAGATGGAGGCATCAGGAACAGAACAATCAAGCCAAGTTTCTTGCAGGAACACCAGATCCGGCTTGACGTTGCATAGGAGAACACGAAGATCATTTATCTTGTTCTTGAGACTACGGCAATTCAAACTTAAACATAGAAGTGGAAGATTTAGCTGTTTACCCGAAGAAATATTCAGTGTTTTACTATGGCGGAAGACTGACCAGATATAACAGCAGGGAGAGCGTGAACAACCGGTGAGGAAACGGAGCCAGACGAAATATGAGCACTTGCCGAAGTGTTTACATGTTGATTGTTGACATGAGAAGAGTTATTCTCAGCCGAAGTGAGAGCGCTGGCTGTGGATGGAACATTCAAGGAAAAAATACGATGACGACGTTCAGATACATTGGCAAAGTTCAAAGAGGAAGTTCCAGACGAAACTACAAAATCCCCTGGTGTTTTCTGTGTCTGACGAGTTTTGCGCTGTTGCATCGCTTTGTTCATGACATCTATGTTCCATCAGCAGCCTTCAAAGATTCTTTCTCGATGCGGTATCTCGATCCAGTTGATTTCGTCAAACGCCGGCTCTGTTCACGAAAAACGAACGTCTTCTGTCTCTCGAAAACTGTGAGAGATGGCCGGATAAACAAAGAAGTGTATGCAACCTTGGTGAAAGTTTTCAACTGCTTAGCGGAACGAAGGAGGTTTTGATGTGCAAGACTAGTCGGCAAAACTACTTTGATGAGGTTGGACCAGGCCTTTCCCTGTGGAACCGGAAGACGATAGACTGGTCGCTGTGTTGTGAAAAGCTTGACCCAAATCAGAGAAGAGGTCCGACACAAACTTGAAATCGAAGTATTGTTTCTGCTGTGCAGTTTCTCCCTCGGGCTCGGGAACGTTTACTAACACAACTGAGCGCTTTCGCTCCTTCTCCTCAGCAGGATCGCTTTCTTCACCGACATTCAAAGCTGAAACGTCCTTTTCAGGACCTACAGTATTTTCAGATGGCAACAAGGTCAATAGGGTGGTGAAAACTATCATATTTAATTTGGATTGATCATAATTTTTCGGCGGCCGTAGTTTTCTAAGGTCTTACGCTATCCTCGCGCTTGCGGCATTCGAGTAACCTGTACTCGAATGGAGCTACGACGACATATTGCAGCTTATAGGCATTTGTATTCGTAAACAATCAAATTTCTAATCATATTAAGCGCTTGACTAGGGTTGTTAGGCTTCAAATACAACAGTTATATTCTGCAACTAATGCTAATACAATAAATTATCACGAGTTTAATTTGGTAAATGCGTCAATGCTTAACTTACATCGTAACCCGAAACGTCTGGTAGACTAACTAGTTGATATTAATTTCAGGCTTTTTCATCGCGTATTTACTAGCATTCAGGCATCAGAGATGAACTTGGGAATACCTATACCTTATTTTTTCTGATTGCACTCTACACTCAAACAATACTTCGATAAGGTAGTCTCAATTGTATTTGTAAAAGCAGTTGATTTGCGTATCTGTTTTGACTCTAGCGTTAGTTTGTGAAATCAATTTTTGAAGTTTTCTCTCTCTCTCTATTTCGTCCTCTTTTTTCATCACAACGATGTGCTCGAATATATATTTTCCTCCAATAAACTAGCGAAAATGTACTGATCAGTGTTGTTCACGAACCTTGCGTAGCTGAGCCCTAAACGACTAATTCGAAACAGAAAAAATTTCTTGTAAACGTGAGCACTATGTTTTGTCATGAGTAACATTATTTACTCAATATCTGTTCACAATGTGTTTATGTCTCAATACGAAATCGGGAAAACTTGGATTGTGGCGTTTTTGTAAGTTTACTGTCATCTTTTGCATTCAGATGAGGTTCGCATCGACTATTTACGGTATAAAACGAGATCTGAACACCCATTAAACAAAGTTGGTACGAAACCGACAGCATCTTCAATTTCCATTTTCTATCTTCCAATTTGTATGAGTGCTGTTCGTTTTTAGTTTCAGAATCTGGTATACTCTCAGTCAGTTGCCCAGTTACCCAGTTATGGAACATGTGAACACAGCAGAAAAGTGCTAAGACAAAGTACACAATTGCTCATCAGGATGTTAACTTAACTTGACTATTCGTTTCCCTCCTAGTACAATCTAAGTATAAACTTCTCTAATCCGAACAGCAATAATCGGTCGGTATACAACTCTTCGGTGTCACCTATACACAGATATTTTCAGAGATTACAAATCATGATATTTTCCATATTAGACATTGATGTTGGCCACGGCACTCGTAGTCTTTGTCCTCAGCTTCCTTGCCGAACAGGCGCACTCGGCTCCAAACATTAATTCATGCATGCATGCAAAATAGTGGCTGGGAAGCCACAGACTGTGATCACGAAGAGCTCTACATCGGTGAAAAACCGGCAATTTCGTCACTGAATTTCTGAATTTGAATTCATTTTGGGTGGTGTTTTCATGTGGGAATAAAGTTCATATTCTAGTCATTTTGGGTGAACCTTGATTTCTTATTAAAATCATTGAATGAAGTTCATGTTCTGGAACATTTTCCAACACATGCAAAAAAAATGGATGACAATGAGAAAAAAACTACAGGGGTTAGTTTACAAATAACCTATTAATTTTGACGTTGGAGGTGTGCAACTCGACATCAGAACAAAAAGGACTTTTTGTTCATACATTACAAGCATGGTAACAGCGAAAATCAGCAAAATTATTTCTCTACTTTACGAAAGCGATGAAATTGTGTTTATTGTGGCTTCTGTGTAAGTTTATTGCTGTTCGTGCATGCAGATGGCGTTCGCATCGACTTTTCTTGGTATTAAAGGGAGATTCGAACACACATTGAACAAGTTTTGTACAGAATCAACAACATCTCAATTTTCCATTCTGTTCATATCTTGTTTTTCTGTCACCTATGCGGAGATTTTGTATATTGAGAAGCGAAACGGAAAATACGATTCAAATTGGACTTTGTTGTTGTGTTCGTCCCAGTTGGCGAGTCGACCTCGTGCAGAATTCGTACTCAACCTCACTCACGTACGGCTCATACAGTTGAGACATTCCTTTCTCATCTTGCGCACTGTAATTCCAGTTGGTGGCCAAATCATGAATATCATTTCAATTCGTTAACAATTTATACGATCTTTGGAGTTCATTAATATCAATCTCATTTGATCTAACCTGATTAACACCAAAACCAGTTCACTCACACACACACACACACACACACATTCGTGACATTTTCTTGTTGTTTGTGGGCCGAATGCTTAAAATCTGATCAATTGGAACATTTTTGTTTTCTGTTGTTAGTTCGAGAGTTAGCAAACGAAAAACACAAACTCCTTTGATCTGTGAGAGAAATCAACCCCTTGTCCAAAACAGAAATGGAAGCATGACATTTTCACAACCCTTCGAAGTGATCTGCGTTGTTATGCAGATATACTAATTACATCACACTTTTCTGATACAAGGCATTGGTGATGATCAAACCGATCGTGGTCTTGATCATGAGCTCTCTTGCTGGGCAGATTCTATCGGCTAACAACTTCGCTTCAGGTGAGAAATGTTTTCCATTGCCCGTGGGCTTGCCTACGTTAACAGATTGAGCTCGTGCTGCGTTTTTTACCTTGCACGAAAATCTGTATCAGCTGCATTCTCGTTGAATAACTGGGACTATCCAAATTTGAAAGTGACACAATCCAACTTTGCCGTTCGTCTGACCTCACAATGCTGGGTTTTACTTAAAACAAACTTGAACGTTATTCTATCGATTGTTTTTCAAGCGTCAAAATGTTATCCTGGATGGCAGTATTTGCGCTCGACTCATTCTTGTTACAAGGTTAGTTGAAACTTCACCAACCTGACGATGTTCCTTGAAAAACAGTTCTCAACTGTTCTTTTATTGATGAAATTCAATCCTTCCTCCATATTCACTAATAAACACGTGAGGTTCTGTTTTTCTGGTCGTGTTTTATGTATCAGTCGCTTATTTATGGTGTGTACCGGGTTGTTCATAGTGTGAATGTCGAAGATGTTTCGCGAATGTAAATAAAAGAAAAAATGACCACATTTCAAACATGAGGAAACATCTCTCATGAACTGAAATAGTTGGACAAAAAATATCAAAGCAGTTCGTGCATTTGGTTGAATTGTACTTTTACTCACAAAATACAAACATTACGAACCCATCTACTAATGTCATACTGTGACTCGTATAAAAAGTGGGGGACCAGAAAGTGTGTGAGTTCTGTTCGGTTTCACCGTTTTCTGCAAAAAGTGAACAATACGATGTTGTGAATGAGTGTGCAACAAAAAAAGAACAATACATTTGTTTGCACTACGGTTCACGAAAACAGAATAAACAAAGTATAACTTGAACGTAAAAGTGCATAGTGGTTTCCGCTAAGAACGTTGTGAACCGTTGTGCAAACAAATGTACCAAACAGAACTCACACACTTTCTGGTTCCCCACTTCTCACGAATTGTCCCCTTTTTGCCAGTTGTACTAGTACAACCACTCCTGGAGTTGACTTAGAAAAACCATTTTTGAATAGTGGTGACCATCAAACATGATATCTGGAAGTTCCGAGTTCTCAAATGATGTGAACCTAATTTTTAAAAAATATTTTTGGCGCTAATGGACCTCTTAAATTGACGTGACAGGCGAAACTGGTTCAAAAAACAGTTTTTTTTCCGCTTCGTTAATTAAAATCTGAATATTGTGAAAAATCTGCGTCATTAGAGTACAAAGAAAATCTTTTCTCAATTGGCGCAAACGGGCGCCAGCCATTGGCGCTAAATATGGAACATGTTACTCTTGTTGGTAAAAAAATAACTGGAATGAATGGACTCGACCTATTAGCACAATTTCCGACTGTTTTTTGGTTCAGAAACCCTATTTTTAATTTTGGCGCCATTTGGCGGATAAAGTACCGTTTTGGCGCAGAATCTCAAAGAAATGTTGGTATTCAAGCCGTATTCGTCAACTGTGTTCATAGTTCGGACATTTGTGGAACATATCGTTCGTTACCCTACTTTCCTAGCGTTGTTCTAGTTTGGCGCTACTGGGCGGCAGCGTTTGGCGCCAAATAAAAACCATGACACCAAATCTCCAGAAAAACCTGGGATTCACTAATCTAACATCTGTGCAAAATTTGGGAGCATTTCGTCCATGGAAACACATATTTTCCAGCTTCTGGCGCCTATTGGCGCCCTCGCCAAGCGCCAAACGAAACGTGACATCAAAAGTAATTTTCTATGCGGACATCGGACGCGCTCCGAGCGACGCGCTACGAGCGACGAGGGACAACGGAAATTTTCACAACCTTGACCGATTTTTCTAATTTTATTACACAACATGTATTGAATAGATATCTAGCTCTCTCTCTCTCTCTTTTTGAATTTCGAAAAAAATGTTTTATTCGAAGACTTTTGTGGTTTGAAAGCCGAAAATGGGTGCGCAATGGCCAAACCAAACACAACTCACACGCAGCGCTTCGCGCTGCGCGCGACTATTACTTACACTCTGTGGTGGTAATATAGTCGTCGCGCATACAATAGAAAGCTCTTACTGTGTTTCTCACTTACCTGGAGTGTCAACATTTTTCGTCCGACGGTAGACAACTTGCCGTGCCAGTCGGCGGCGATTTATTTATTTTATCTATCTTATCGTTTTTTTTTGATTATGATAAATGTTATTTGCGATTAATGGTTTATATTGCACAACTTATTGCACCACAACTAGTCTGCTGTCTTCCGCATCAAACAACAGTTTCAACTAGATTAAAACAGTGAACACTTCGTTCATATGTAAAAATATATAATTAACGAAGTTGTATCACGACCGTTTCCTTTTCTCTTTCTTCTCTATCTGAATATACAATCTACACTAAGTCAGAAAGGTACGCGTATTGTTATTATGGTTTTGTTTCCATTGTGCTTAGAGGAAAATAACTAGTACTAAGAAATGAGTAATCGATTTTTCCTATTCTCAGCTTGAAATTTGGTTGAATATAGGGCGCTCTTACGAAGGAAAACTAAGAAGTGTCTCGGTGAAACCACGTTTCAAAAAGTGATATAGTTTGATATCAACTCGTCTAGAACAAAATTTGGAACAATATAATGACTTTTACGTTAGGTATTACGATTAGATTTGCATGGTCCCCATTTTTTCTCTAATCCATGAAAAAGTGTTTTTTTCACGTATGGAGAACAGGGAACACCAACATCAAGATATCAAATTATATTGGTTTGTGTTTTTATTCAACTTTTTTTCAGATTTGGGTTATATGACATCTGCACGTTATGTTCAGAGATGAAAACAATCGATTCGAAGAGATAAAGGTTAGTTGTTTTCGAAATAGGACGTTCAGTGCTTTTTTCACTTAAATAATCCGTCCCGCTTTAATTTTGACATCGGATTAACAATGTGTCCCTATGGCAAATTAAAAACCATTATCAAAAATTTATACTTTTATAACCCTATCTTGCTTCGTTTCCTCAGAAAAGCAGCTTACGTAATGACACCGGTGGAGGGTTGCGTACGGGGTATGCTCAAAACAGCCTATAGGAGTACAAAAATGCTCCTAAAACACTCTATCCCATACGAATACCCAATTAAAGACTACAAAATGGAAATAAATTTGGATGTAAATTAACCAATTCAAGTTGCGTCACAGTGAAAATGTTCAAGTCCCTTTCTTAATTGCTTGATGTTATGCAAATTTTACAAATTTTTAATCAGAAAGTTTTTTCATGGTCTATGGGAAGACATTAAGAAATTTTTTGAGCTTTTTAAATTTTTCATGAAACTCAAATTACAGCGGAACGGTTTCTTTAAGGGGTATCTCCTTTTCACTCGTTTTCCACAGTTTTTTTTTCACTAGAAATGACCAATGCATGTTTATGCATTTGTTTTGGTAATAAGTGGGCTAAAAGTTTCACGCATGGTAGTGTTTTTGCACCACCAAGTTGAGAATAGACTAATACACCTGTGCGGTCCGACTATTCGTTGAAAATCAGTCCTTTTTCATATTGAATTGCGCATAAATTAGAGATTTTGCATCATAAGTCTTGTTGTTTTCGGCGCAAAAGTTGCGTTTTCCCATTAATTTCACTGGGATATGGGTACTTTTTTCGTAATCGTTATCTTGTTGCTTGTCGGGTGAAGCAACTAGTTATGAAGTTTTTAATTCCGATAACATTTGGGTAGCTCCAATAGTGCACTGCAGTCGACATTGAAGTTCCATAACTTCTATCGCAAAATAATTATGTTTTCTAGTGCTCGGTCCGGTGAAGCAAATGAAACTCTACACGATTCAACTCTACGAAAAATATAGCCATATTTTTGTTCAAGTTCTCATCAATAGTAGTGATATGTTGTTTATAAAGGTGTAATAAACCATCAATGTTCACGAAGAGACTAGTTTCGTCGATAATGCTCGATTGACGATACTAATTCAATCAGGGATTAGTAAAAAGTGGGGGAACCAACAAATGTGTGAGTTGTGTTTGGTCCGACCTCAATATCAGCAAAAAGTGAACGATACGAATTGCTGTGATACTGTAGCAGAAGTATTCTGCAAAAATAGAACAATACAAACGTTGCACAATGGTTCACGAAGCCCGCATGATATTTCAGAAATTGCCGAAGGGTATTTCATGTGTGCTTTGACGACATGCGTGCGTTGTGAACCAAACCAAAGACAACTCACGCAGAGCGCTTCGCGCTCCGCGCGATATTTCTTGAAACGAGTTTTTCTTGAAACACTTCGATCTAAACTGTAGAAGTCAGGACGAGAAATTCATCAAAAAATACAGGTAAAATACTTGTTCGCTCTACTCCGGTTTGTCAACTAGCGTGTTGGGTATTCGCGTTCACTCGACAAACTGATGTTGGCCGGATGGATGTATTGGCTGCTGCCTGCTGGTTCGAATCCCGCGTAGATCAAATAATTTGCAGTCCCAATATTGTGATACAAGGGAGGGCGCCGGCGGCTAAAGCCGCCTCCTCCTCCCTTGTTTGAGCCTAGGTTGGCGGGAGCTTCCCGGCTCTCTTTTTTCCGAACATAGATTGCGGAAGTTCTCAACATTGAGCGCGGAACTCCTCCCTAACATGGGACGCGGGAGTAGCCTTTAACATGGAGCGCGGAAATCCTTCCTAGGGCGCGGGAGTTTCCCTTAACATAGAGCGCGGAAATCCTTCTTAATATAGGGTGCGGGAGTTTCCCTTAACATAGAGCGCGAATTTCCTTCCGTACATAGAGCGCGGGAGTTTCCCTCAACATAGAGCGCGAAATTCCTTCCAAAGGTGCGGGAGTTTCCTTTAGCATAGAGCGCGGAATTCCTTCTTTACATAGAGCGCGGGAGTTTCCCTCAACATAGAGCGCGGAATTCTTTCCTAACATAGGGCGCGGGAGTTTCCCGCAACATAGAGCGCTGAATTCTTTCCTAACATAGGGCGCGGGAGTTTCCCTCAACATAGAGCGCGGAATTCTTTCCCAACATAGGGCGCGGGAGTTTCCCTCAACATAGAGCGCGGAAATCCTTCCTAGGACGCGGGAGTTTCCCTTAACATAGAGCGCGGAAATCCTTCCTAGGGCGCGGGAGTTTCCCTCAACATAGAGCGCGGAACTCTTTCCTAACATAGGGCGCGGGAGTTTCCCTCAACATAGAGCGCGGAATTCTTTCCTAGGGCGCGGGAGTTTCCCTTAACATAGAGCGCGGAAATCCTTCCTAGGGCGCGGGAGTTTCCCTCAACATAGAGCGCGGAAATCCTTCCAAAGGTGCGGGAGTTTCCCTTAACATAGAGCGCGGAATTCCTCTCTTACATAGGGCGCGGGAGTTTCCCTCAACATAGAGCGCGGAATTCTTTTCTAACATAGGGCGCGGGAGTTTCCCTCAACATAGAGCGCGGAAATCCTTCCTGGGGCGCGGGAGTTTCCCTCAACATAGAGCGCGGAATTCTTTCCTAACATAGGGCGCGGGAGTTTCCCTCAACATAGAGCGCGGAAATCCTTCCAAAGGTGCGGGAGTTTCCCTTAACATAGAGCGCGGAATTCCTCTCTTACATAGGGCGCGGGAGTTTCCCTCAACGGGAGGCGAATTATAGAAAGGGATGTACGCCTAAGTAAACATTTGTTGTACCTCATAGCACTGTTGTTTCTAACAGGCCGGTGATTCAACGGAATGGTTTGGCATGGCAGATAACAACTGTAGAGCTCAACAGGCAAATATAGCTTCGATCCATTCAGATGAAGAAAACCAGTTTGTTGCAAGTGAGTTGAGGTTTCCAAGACAAACTCGACAACCGTTCAAAGCGAGCGTACCTTTTTACTCTGATGATTCGGGTTATCACTGTACGCATGGAAACGAAAATGAATTCTGCAACTTAGGCCGTTTTGTTGCAAACTAGAGTACGGCATTATGACGTACCAAATTTTCATGGAGATGCGCACAAGGTGTCCGCAGAACGTTCGTAAAACGTATTAACAACTTGAAACGCACATAGAAAGTGTTTCACATTTAGTTCCTTTTTGTTGTGTTTAAGATTAAGGCTATGTTTTCTGAAACCGATTTCATCACTCCGGATCAAAATCTTTGCGCTACAGTAAGCCTAAGGATAATTTTGCTCGGTTCTCGAACGGTTTCCATTTCATCTTTGTTGTAATAGTAAGGGACCACCAGTGAACTATTGGAGCGGAGTATGTTTAGTTTTCATGTTTTTTATTAGATTAAAATTATAGAGAAACGATTCCTCTAAACTCGCTCTCAGATTACAAATTAAATTATAAGGAAAAAAAAACTTGAATCATCGATTGCGTTGAAAGAGAAACTCATTGCCCTTTTTCGAGAAATGGTCTATGTTGGAGACCAAAACCAAATCATCCAGTTGTGATCAGGTACAAATGTGTGTTAGGAGAATTTACGTTTGCAAAACTCAGTGGACCATTCGGTAAAAAAATCTCGTTTAGATATGACCCTGGCTTCAACCAACCCGCAATGGGTAGGGCTTGAGAAGAAAGGATCCGATTGGATCAATAAAGATGGTACTTCTCTTGACTACAATAAATGGGTGGCTGGACAATACGCACACCACAAGTGTACAGCGGTGAATACGATGCTTTTATTTGTTCAATAACTCTTTCCCTCTTTCTGTCTGTGATATAATGATCGCCATTGCTTTCACTATGAAAAAATTTTGTCGGCAATAATGGAAACCGTATAATTTCAGATCAACAGACTCCAAAATTATCAATGGAACTATATCGATTGCCACGGTCAAGCCGGTTATGTATGTAAGAAGAACGCATTCGGGAAGCCCGTCACAGGTTGGTGAAACATTTTCCAATAGTTTTATATCTCACCTTGAGCATCGTTTTAGGTTTTTTTTGAAATTATAGACATCAACCATAGTACTAATAATTACGAGTTGTCAGCATCACTGTCTGAGTTCCATTTCAATACAACTATTTGAGTGTTTTTCATCACCCATTTGGAGTGTCACATGGTATGTGTGGTCACGTGTTTAATCGCAGATCAACTCTTCTAGTCTACTCTATTCGAGGAAGCATGAGAAGTTGTCGTCTGTTCAAAAAGCAAGACCCAAAAACCACACTCAAAGTGTTCCCGAACAACCTCAACGCTGCGAACGAGAATATTCAAAAAAGAATTAGAAATAGATCGAACATCCCTGTCGAACCAACTTGGAGCACACTGTCGAGAGTGGAAGTTAGCAACCCAAAGTATATAAATATACAAAAATATTATAAATACAAAATATAAAATGAAAATTTCGATACTATACTTGTTTTGTGATGAGCGGGTGTCACATTCTCCGAGTGTAGATAAATAAATAAACGAATATAATGATACCAAGAAAAGGCAAGACTACTCTGCTATCTAGCTCTTGGTGTAAAATGGTGTCGACAACATCAATTTCGCTCATTGTTCTGATTTATCCCACAATATCTGAACAAAAAGCTGTGTCGTGATCTATCAAAAACTATTCAGCAGAGTGTTTTTCGTGGGATCATCATTTGTTTATTTATTCATCCACATTCAAAGCATGGCCCTCAAGATAATGCATTGAAACTTTCACCCTCTATATATTTTTTCTTCCCGTTGCAGTGTTTCTAGGAGTAAAGCTGTTTAGGAGTAACTTGTACAAATCACCCCGTTCTTGCTACCCCATTTTTTTTTATCATAGCGGCAAGATTGTTTGGATGAAAGCATAGTTGGCGTCAACTTTGCACACATCATCTTCAGATAATGTTTCATCGTTGATTGAGCATTTTTCAATATATTTGACGTCATCTGGCTCGCAGAAAAACCAATTTTTTCTTAAATAGTCTGGCAAAATGTGAGGTTACCAACAGATAAACTTTGATGTATATCTTCAATCGAGGTTCTGTTAGGTCTATATTTACAATCAGATGATTGGATGGCTTACACCTCATTTAAAGGCGTGGAGAAGGCGCAGAAAGTGGAGTCAACTCATTTACCTAATTTAAGTGGGTTTTTTCAGTTCCTTCAACTGCGTGCGAACCAGGATGGCACATCTTACCCGGCGCCAAATTCTGTCTCAAGGTGAAATTCTGAATTTGTCCGAATTTAATGACTGAACTCTAATACTAATAGAAAGAGCCTCAACAAGGAGTGCAAAACATGTAAGATCGATTGTTGAACAAACAGAAAACCTAGCAACACCGTTTGAATAGTTCAAGAAAATATGAAGTGTTCAGCGACTTTGAATATGGAGTGTTTAGCGACTGTTTTAATCGCGTCGCTACACAGATTGGAGACACATTGGAATACTGGCCCGACGCCCAGCGAAAATGCGAAGAGATGGGCGCAAATTTAGCATCCATTCACAGCAAAGATGAGAATGAGTTTGTCGCTCGTGAGTTTTGTTTGCCCCGTTTTGTGTGGTTTGACACCAGTTTACTGTTTTACAGTGGTACACAGAGCAATTGTGTTGGTTATGATTGTAACTCTATGAATTTTGTGTGGTGAACAGACTTGACAATGTAGTGGTTTTCGAATATATTTGTTTCCTATAGTTCCGGTCATTCCCACTGAGACTTTGGCAGCGTGCCATTGAATTTTCCGGGCTATTTTTCACCACTTTGGAGTTGTTCAAAAAACTGTAATTTTCTGTCATTGCTTGTTCAGTTTTACGAGAACACGTGAACGAAAACGTTTTCGGAATTCTCACGTCTGCTCTGAGAAATAGTCATCCGAAAATCTTGGCACGATGCCAAGGAGTCTCAGTGGGAATGAAACAAACTATATCTGTGCATCTAAAAATGCAGGTCACTGGCACTAATTCAAAAAGCTAAGGAGAAAACATGAAAAGCTTCGGTTTCTTTTATTCTAAGTGACACTTGGCAGCGTGGTGATGAAACTTTGGAGGAAGATTTCTCATAGAAAGTATCCGTTTTGTGAGAAAGATCATCTCGTTCACTTACTGTTTGAAGGGTGACCAACAACTTATAGTCCTAACCAACTTCTTGAAAACTCTAGTTTGTTTAAATTGCGAAAATTATTGGCACCAATTTTGATGGGAGTGTCGGGACCTTTAACAGGAAAATGTGGAACCACAGTTCGACACGTAGGGTGATCACTCGCTTGGTATGCAGTATCGTAAAATAATAAAAACCTAGATTTGTCCGAGACAATCTCGTCCCCATTCCCATTATGTTGATTTAGTTAGTTATTTATCTATTCAAGCTAAAAGCAAAAGAAAACTAGACATAGAATTACGTGAAACATAAATTATTAAAGCAAGAAAAATGGTAAAAGAAAGAGCAACTTTGAACAGTAGTCAGGGTGATACACGTGGAGAATTATAGAAAATACTTCTGCAAAGTCCGCTAACTATACACAATGTTGAATGTGGCGTATGATACGATGAATTTAAAAATCAGTGTATTGCTAATCGAAGCTACATGATCTGTTGTATATCGGAATTGCAATCAAATTGTGTTGCGATACTTGTTCGGCCGCATATCATGCAAAAGTTATTGACTGAGCTACTGTGCTGGTGGCTCAGCGTTTGTGGCCAGCTGGTGGAGCACTTGTAAGCAGCAATCGGTTTGGCCCTATCTGCCCTTCAAAACTGATTTGGTGATCAACTAAGTCTGAATAAATGTTTTTGCCTCAGAATTATCACCAACGTTCGGAAGTGGAAGAACGGGCTTGCACCAAGATTTTCTCTGGATCGGGGTGAACACCGACACAACTCGGAAAGTTTGGAGGAATGAGGATGGTACTAATCTCGACTACAAGAATTGGGCCAGAGACGAGCCGAACAATAGAGGCGGAGAAGAATATTGTGTTCATGTGAGAGAAATACGACCATCACAGTAAATTGAAGACCTGAACGGAACCTAATCTCGTGCCTCGCGCTCCACCATTAATTCGGTCGCTCTGACGCGACAAAACCGAAGTTTTCGGAGCTCCGCTAATGAATTTCGATTGAATGATCCACAAAACATCAATAACTCAGCCTTTTGGATTAACATTGGAGCAACGGAGTAACCCGTGGAGCACGAAGGACAGGATTCGGGCCCTGTCAGATTCACTTTCAATGTTCGCTTTTTCATTGCTTGAAACTGGGATTATTGTCTGAAAGATGGAAGATTCTTCTAGAATTTCTCATGCAATCCAGAGAATGGAGTTACAATGCTTCCGCATAATATGACTAATGAACAGACGTACTATGTTTCTTGTATATTTTTATTTCAAGTTGTATCCGCGTACTTGCGAGAGATATGGAAAAATATGTGGACTACGGTACAGTTGGAACGATCTTGCATGTTCAAGCTACCGCATGAGATATGTCTGCAAGAAACCAGTACAAGTGAGCAAGTTTATTATCGCGAATCATTTATTTTTTATGGATGTTCCCCAGGTGTTTCAGGGGTTTGTTCCACCAGCAAACCTTTTAAAATTACTTTCATTTTAACATGAAGGATTCAGTAAAGCATAAAACAAAATAGTATTAATCAAAGTCTCTAGTAAAAAGATTTAGGGGTTGTCGTTTTTTGCCGCACAAAAATCCATTAATATGTTGAGCCTAGTAAATATCAAATAGCTTTATACGTAAATTCAAGAACAAACAACACAGTAGGTTACGTGACAAAATTGAGCTTGAGAAATTGAGAAGAGGAAATGAACATAATAACAAAACATGGACGATGACAAGAAAAGAACTCTATGCCTTGCCTGGTTCCGCAGAGCCGAGTGGGCGTGGCTTAAACGCAGTGGGTGCAAGCTTACCTGTAAACAACGGAGATTGAAAAAATTTTGATAGATCACTTAAAAGATCAGCTAAGCTGTTATGAACTGCGTT
Source organism: Litoditis marina (assembly GCA_964036275.1). NCBI lineage: Eukaryota > Metazoa > Nematoda > Chromadorea > Rhabditida > Rhabditidae > Litoditis > Litoditis marina. The sequence goes on from OZ038434.1 coordinate 28,150,841, forward strand.
TCTCAAATACATTTCTAAACCAATACTGATTTCTCGAAAATCTTTTATTCAATTTTTTCGTGTTATCCTGGCTAATCATCTATCTAACCGGTCTCGCAACCTTCTGTAACCAAAATTTGGGTGAAAAACTAACGTTAAAAACTTTGATTTGCTTTAGGTCGAAAAATTACCGCTTTCTTACTTAGAGTCACTAAACGGTTATCTACTCACACTGAACCTGAAAAGGGGTTACGTAAAACCTGATTAGACTCAGACTTCCACGAACAACCTTCCACGAACAACTCTTTTTTTCAGGTAACCACGACCACCACCACAACAACAACAACCACTACAACTAAACCAACAACAACCAAAACAACTACCAAACCAACAACCAAAACAACCACCAAACCAACCACCAAAACTACTACTACCACCACCAAGCCAACTACCACTACAACTCCATCACGTCAGTTCTTAAATAGTAGTGGATCTGCTCAAAAGGTTCTCGGGAAGAATAGAGATTGAAGTGTAGGTAGAAACGTATCTGCAATCACACTTACTATACAAAACATGATAATCTCACGTTACGTAACGTAACGTAACCCCTTAAACTTTGAACAAGCCACTTCTGATCCCATCTAACCTATGGCACCGGAAAAAAATGTTGACGCATATGAATATATGAGTGTGACAAGCGGATGTTGATTGTTTGCTAACAGTTGAGAGAGTTACAGATGAAATGGAGCTCTTGAGCTGTTTTCTCACCAAAATGACCGTAGGCTGTCCACAACGATTTGATAAATATTATGTATCGAGATACTCTGGTTTGGCATTCATGTTTGCTATCTTCATTTGGTGAGAAAAACGTTTAGGCAAATCGCAAGAATAGAACGGGGAAAGAGGTCCAGGCAGAGTTTTTACAGAAATTAGCAAAACAAGCAACGCTGCCGGCACCTTACCTGTTTTTCTAATGAATTGATCAAATAGATTCTGTCCGAATGAAAAAAAATACTTGTGAATTTAAAATACTGAAAGATCCTGTTTCTAGGCGTTTCTCCATTCACGTGCAGTATCTTCCAGAGATCGGGAGGTGATGATGGTCAGTTTCTTTATACATTTTTGGTTCAAAAAACGATCAGAATCACCAGGTTTCGCGTGAGTAGAACGTTCGTTGATCGTTGATTCAATGTTGTTTTCAATATCGAGGTGTTTATTTTCAAAGGACCCGTTCCAACACATGTGTGTTTATGCCAGGAGTAGATTAAATAATGTGGAATGGTGCACTCTGTCATTGCACGTTTCTGAGTTCTGGTGTGTTCAACATGTTTCACGTGATTGTGCAATTGACTAACAGTATACATTTATCGGGCACATCACCACAGTCATGCTGTTTTCAGTAGCTGGAGAACAGAGAAAGTGTGATTATGCCCCGTACTTGTCGTACTTTCACGTGAAAACGGTGAGTTCAATTATTTGGTAGCTTGAAAACATTAGTGGGACCTGATCGGTTCAAGCTAACAAACCGCGTGGTAGTTCGATTTGATCAACTTGAAGAAACCATTCAAATTTATATTCTTCGAAAAAAAAAACTCTTCAAAGTTATTAAAATGGAGAAAGAACTAGTGAGACTAACAATTTTGTTGTTGTGAAGTTCTGGAGTGAAAAAAGGTGCCGTTGCTAAACCCAAGCCCTCTTCTTTGTTTAAGTGCACACAAAATAGAGATACCAGGCTATAACCTACGACATGACTAGAGGATTGTCATCCTTCATGTAAGTTGCCTGTTTCTTTCACAACGACTGGCAGGTAGAAAGTTTAAATCTGAATGAGTAAAGTAGTGCAAAAACACTCAAAATCTCTAGGAATTGAGTGGAACGAACAGATTAGAGTCGTTCAAATCAGACTCTGCACTGAGATCGACTCGAAATAATCATTAAATTAGAAGTCCAGTCCTCTCTGCGGCGCTAAGGTTAATGGATTCTCAAAACTGGTAATTTTACAACATAATCACTCGTTACGAAATCAATTTCGGTACAGTACGCCCCACCATAATATCTCTCAGAGTGTACATTGGATGAGAATCGTCAGAGAAGAGATTCTTTCGGCGATTCTTATCCAGCTTTGTCCAAAACATCTTTTTGTCCAGAAGCTTTGAAAACTTCATGTTTTAACGATTAACTTTGAAGTTAATAAACAGCCCAAATCCAGAGTAAAATGTTCAGCAAACCTGTTATATTCGAAGCCACCTTCCGGCTTCGCAAATAAAGTTCCCTTCGTATTTTTTGGGTGGGAAACTGGAAAAGGATGCTGAAAGAGGATTGAGAAGAAGACTTGTGCTATTGAAGGTATTGTTATGATTGACTGGGTAGTTTCGTACAACAAAAGAAACATAAAGAGAAAAGAAGAGAAAAGAAGCGAGAGCAAGGGAGAAAAAGAAAGAAAGAAATAAAAAAGAGAGAATCTATATTGACCAGAGCTTTCGTATGCTGGTTCAATACTCTGAGAATTTTGTTTACTCAAAGCAGGACGTTTAATGTGGACCCATCCCGTGTCAACGGTCCTTTAAACTGCAATTGAAAAATGTATTGCAGTTCAAAGGACCGTTGACACGGGTTTGGTCCACATAGCCGAAGTAAAGATATTGTTCCACATAATCATTCTTTCTTGAATAAATAGCACCAACTCAACTTTCCAGAATGAATCCATCAACTCTCCTCCAGCTCATATTCATGCATTCCGTGAGTTTTAGCATAGTTTGAGCAGAGTGCGGCTATAGTGAGTGCCAACTTTATGAGTTTGTGTCTCTCGCCGGAATCGAACCTGCGAGCAAAATATTCGTAGCAGGGCGCTAACCACTGCGCTATTAGAGCACATAAGGGAAAGCTTTAGAATAGAAAACATATGTGCGTACACAGCGAAAAGTAAGATATACAGTACCCTCCCGCCTTTCCGTTGTCAACGACTATAACTAGTGCTTAAAACAGGTAGCAAAACTGAGGGGAAGGCAACTGCGGCCAAATAAATGTTCATGACACATTTGCCATAATATGTAAATGAATAAAATATGCACACTCGCAGCTATAAGTTTGACGTGAACTTGTAGAACATCAGTTTACCACCTTTAACGAAAAACTATTTCTATTTCAGGACACAACTATTATTGCGATGACTTCCAACTGTTTGGAAGTCACTGTTTCTTTGTAGGACCACAGGGTGAGTGAAAAGAGAGAGAGAGAAAAAAGACGTACAAAATAGAAAACTAATGTTTTCTACTGATATTGGAGAAGAGAGTAAGAGAGAAAGATAGCAAGGAAAGAACGAGACGAGAGATTCAGAAAACGAGAGATGATAAAATTTGAACTCGTAAAAAAATAACTCTTCTTTAATCGAGAAACGTATGAAATTAACGGTACCGGGGTACAAATTCAGAAATTCGAGTTTGGGAAAACCGAAGTTTTCAGTTTCGAGTTCGACTCGACTTGAAACTTATCGAACCCGGTAAGATAGGTCATAGGTTTTCTACATTGAGGCAACTGTTTCAGTGATAACTTGGGTTACCTCGAAAGGCGTCTGTCTCAAGAAGTCATCAACTCTGTTCACTCCGCACAGCGATCGCGACCTACAGTCTGTGATTCGTACGTTTATATCTTTTCGAAAAAATGACTCGAGAAACTTCATGAAGTTTCGCAGTTCAATTCAAAATTATAGTAGAACAGACAATGAAATACACTTATATAAACAAAAGTTCAAATTGGTTTCCTTGTTCTGTTTGTATACACACAGAGAAAATTTCTGATTATAAAATAATGATAGAAACGAACACCATTATATTTTTTCACAAGCTGAAAACTTAGAAATCGTGAACAGTTTTGCTCGAATTCATTCCTGTTAGAAAAGTGTTTTTTGAATTCTCATATTCTTTTTTGTTCTGGTATATTTCTATTGAATTCAAGAAAAACTCCGCTATCAGGTATAGAAAATTGATATATGTTTGTTCTTCGACAATTGAGCTTATGTTGAAAACTTGAATTTTGTGAATTGTAAAATGAGTACTTTCAGACGTTCTGGACGAGACCAACAACAAGGGAATGAGCAGAATTTGGTTGGGACGAGGCACCAGCGGACCAGTTTGGAAGACTTTCACCGAAAGTGTTGTCGACTATTTCAGATGGCAGGCCACTACAAGAGGTTAGCACTTGGAGAGATTAACCCAGTTAAACTACTAGCAGTAGGTACTGTGATATTACACGTAGAGTGTTGTGACAATTTCACATTTTTAGATTACTTGTTCTAGAACATCCCATGCACCGTATCGAAGTTGTGGAAGTGTAGAGTTCACCCTGATTGAGAACCTGGTCATAGTCTGGCCACATTATTGCAGATTATTCGTGTTTCAGCATAGTGGGTTGACCCAAATCTGGGTCAGGTAGTGTCCAGATAGTTCAGCTCAGAGCTGACCTTTTTAGGTGGCCTTGCTATAGTGCCAGTACTTTCATAACTTATTTTGAGAGAGATGTGAGCATAGAAAGGCCGAGATGTTCATGAATACGAAAATAGTAGGAAAAGTTGAGCAAATATTCAACCAGAGAGTGTTAGTTTCATTCATCAGCTGTAATTATCAGATGGTGCTCATTGCAGGTTAGCAAGTTACAACGAAGTTTTGGTCAGTCCGTACAGTTCAATTTTTGGTGTTTACAGGAAACGAGGCAGCAAGTCTCATCTCCTATCTATCGGCTCACGGAGAACCAAACACCATGGGATACGAGGTTGTAGCTACGACAACAGATACGTGAGTAATGTTATGGAATCCGCTTTACCGTTGTGGATCTCATGCGCTTGCATTGGTGTGGGGCAGAGTTCGGGGTGCGCCGAGCTAATTTGCGTGACTTCAATCTACATACACACTTAGCTGGCATAGTCCTCGCCTCGGCAACGTGCCAACAAAGTTTCCAGGCGGCGTTTCCCCATGGTAATGTTTTCCAAAACACTGCAACTTTTTCTGGGTGGCAGATAATTTTCGTTACAGTACGTATGTACACATTCTTCTTACTGTGACTGTGATCAAGACTACCGCATAATGTTAGTCCATTGCACAGGCATGTTTCACGTGCCTGTGCAATGGACAAACAGTATGCTGTAGTCTTGCTCAAAGTCTGTTCATAGTGGAAATATGCATTTCTTTTGCATAGCTGGAAGGAGCCCTCCAGACCCCACATTCGTGCGGTAACTTTTACGAGTTTTCATGAAGTTGGAGATAGTTTTCTGTACTTTCTTGTCTACGGTCATTGGACTACCATCAGTCGATAAATGACCTTTGATCTTAGTTCTTCAGGTCACCCGTAGTGTTGCGTGCACTTGTCATTACTGTGAAGTTTCAGCTCTCTACAATCATTTAGAAGTTTAGGATGACCGTGGGAAAACCGTGTTTTGAAGGTAGCCTAAAAGTAGGTCTAGGTGCGCCGTATCTAGTACGGGTTGCGACAGAAATTTGTAACTCGAGAACGGCTGAATCGCGCGCAGCGCGAAGCGCTGTGCGAGATTTGTCTTTGGTCCGGCTAATGCGCGCCTCCGTTTTTTTAGTTTTCTCATAAAAAAGCTCAAATTCGCAAAACAAAACTTTTATGAATTTGGAAATGTTCTACAGCGTATTTGCAAGTTGTGTTCCAAATTTGAACGAAATCCGTTGAGTTTGAGCCAAGTTATGACGTTTTCGCTTCATCCAGAGCGCCAACTTCCGTCGTGTTTCCTTCCTTCCGTTCTTCCTTCCTTCCTTCCGGGCGTTTACACAATACTATCTAGACCGTAACTGAACCGATTTTGCTGAGTTTTGGAGTCATGATAGGATTCGTACTCAATGCCCAGCTACGCAAATTTTTTTTTGAAAAAAATCATTTCTCACCAAATTACGGCCTTTTGAATTAAAGTCTCTGCGTCTCTCCATTTAGCACGCTCTCTCCCTCTCTCTGTCAGGTCGGTTATGCAAACTGTCTTGTAACTTAGGGTAACACTGACCGATTTCGATGAAAATTTAAATATGATACCATCGTGACATTAATTTAAGTAAAAAGTATTCTATCGGTGACGTCATTTAGGATTCTGGAGACCCGATGACGTCATCTTTGAAAAGTGCAAAGTTGACGTCAAATATTTCTCCAAATGATGATAATAGTTGGCAGTGGGTTATTAACGATGGATCTCCATCGAAAGGTGTCGTATTCCGGGATTCTGAAGGCCAGATGACGTCAAATTTGAAAAGTACAAAGTTGACGTCAAATTATTCTTCAAATGATAATAATAGTGGGCAAGTGGTTTAATAACGATAGAACTTCATCTAAACATGTCGTTATCTAAGATTCTGGAGGCCAGGGGACGTAATACTGGAAAAGTGCAAAGTTGACGTCAAATATTTCTCCAAATGATGACAATAGTTGGCAAGTGGGTTATTAACGATAGAGCTCCATCGAAAGGTGTCGTTTTCTGAGATTCTGAAAGCCAGATGACGTCATATTCAAAAGTTCAAAGTTGACGTCTAATATGTTTTCAAATGATGATAATTGTTGGAAAGTGGGGTATTAACGGTGAAACTTTATCTAAACATGACGTATTCTGGGATTCTGAAAGCCGGATGACGTCATTTTTGAAAATGAAAAGTGCAAAGTTGACGTCACATATATTTTCAAATGATGGTAATATCTTAGAAAGGGTCAATTAACGGTGGAACTCAATCTAACAGTCACGTATTCTGGGATTCTGGAGACCAGATGACGTCATTTTGGAAAAGTGCAAAGTTGACGTCACATATATTTTCAAATGTGAAAATATCTCCAAAATGGTATATTAACGATGAAACTTTATCTAAATATGACTTATTCTGGAATTCAGGAGGCCAGATCTCAGATGACGTCAACTTAGAAAAAATTGACGTGAAATATGTTTTGAATGCTGAAAGTTTCTTAAAAATGGTCAATTCACGATGAAACTTCATTCAAACATGACGTATTCTGGGAATCTGAAGGGCAGATAAAGTAAGTTTTCAGAACTGCAATGTTGACGTCATTTTTTTTTCGAATGGTGGTAATACTTGACAAGTGGTTCATTAAGAAAACAATTTTATCTGCACCGTACAGATCAAACCACCTCTCTACATACCTACGGTATGTATACAAAAAGAGAAAAATTCATGAAAAAGTGGCGGCCCAACGACTGTGAGATTTGTCTTCTGCTCTGCGCCCCTTAGACAGCTACTCTCAAATGGAGCAGCTACTGCTACAAAAACCAAAAATACTTATATACTCAAGTATAACTGTTCATTACAAACATACAAAAGTCGTAAAATATTTTTTCAAACCTGTAAACTAGAATCTGCAAATAACCGAAAAATACTAATATACTCAAGTATAACTGTTCATTACAAACATACAAAAGTCGTAAAATATTTTCTCAAACCTGTAAACTAGAATCTACAAATCACAGATGTTAACTCAACGTAGTCAATTATAGAGTTCCTGGTTTTGTGCACAATGGTTGGCATTTTTTGTCATTACTTCAATTCTAGCTGCTATAACGTTTTTTATGTTATTCAACAGTTGTTTTCTCGTTCGCAGCTGTGACTGTAGATTCTAGTTTACAGGTTTGAGAAAATATTTTACGACTTTTGTATGTTTGTAATGAACAGTTATACTTGAGTATATTAGTATTTTTCGGTTATTTGCAGATTCTAGTTTACAGGTTTGAAAAAATATTTTACGACTTTTGTATGTTTGTAATGAACAGTTATACTTGAGTATATAAGTATTTTTTGGTTTTTGTAGCAGTAGCTGCTCCATTTGAGAGTAGCTGTCTAAGGGGCGCACAGCAGAAGACAAATCTCACAGTCGTTGGGCCCCCACTTTTTCATGAATATTTTTCTTAGCTTTCTTCGAATAATGATTGTTAGCGACACAAAATCTCATTCAGACATTTTCTTAGGTTTCTAAATTCTTAGCTTGAGCCAGCTTGCCGAGTATTGGAAAATTTAACTGTACCTGAGACGAGCGAGAAGAGCATCAGCAAGACATGTTGATTCTCAACAAGATGCAAAATTAGATCTTTCTGCAGTTGATCTTGATAATGTTTGAACTGCTTGAAACCACATAAAAGGTGTCATTATCTTTTGTGATTACAACATTTTATATAGATATATTTTTTTCCAGAGGAAACTACATGTGTCATCGCTGTGCCAGAAGTGGCGAGTATACTCCGGTCACCTTCAATTATTAATGTAAGTATTTTTTCGTGTTTTTTGTTCGAAGATAGCGGTTGGGCAGATTGGAAATATGTTTTGTGCTAGCTCATCTTGTTGGCGTACAAGTCATGCGAAATAGTATGAGCAGCAGGAACTGTGTGATATATTATTTCGGCTAACTCGCTAAGAGATCAGTGTCAATCTTGTGTAAAGTGAGTGCCAAATTTATAAATTTCTGTCTCTCGCTGGAATCGAACCAGCGAGCAAAAGTTTTGTGGCAGGGCTAAACGCTGCGCTATTAGAGCACATTAACGAAAAGCTTTAGAATCGGAGACATGTATGCGTACACAGCGAAAAGTGAGATATACAGTACCCTCCCGCTTCTCCGTTGGCGACGACTAGTAATGCATGGTGAAAACGTGTTGAGACGTAATTGAACACCAACCAAGGGAGAAAAGATTTCCACCTAAGTTGAACTTGAATTCATTGTTTATTTCCAGACAAACTAAAGCGGAGCCTGGCGGTGGCATGATATTCCAATTTTTGGGTTGAATGAATATTATATGCTTGTGTGTTCCATAACAAAAAGCTAAATATTATGTGGGCTAATCTCAAAATACTCCGGGATTGTGAATGGCTCAACTTTGACCGTATTCATTCATTCACGTACATACTCTCCCACTAAAAATGGGACAGACCAAACAACATTCAGTTTTATTAGTAAAATAAAATGACATTAAAATGAATTAAATAAGGTGGTTGCTAGAAAAAATCATCAGAAGCAGAACTCCGTGTAGCAGGCTGCGGGCTATCTTTCACAGTAAGTTCTGCCCAAAAGTTTCGGCAAACCTGATTTTCTTCGTATACTGTATCAGATGTGAAAGGAGAAATTTCATTACAAATGACAACAAAAATAACATGAATACTCATATCATAACACAATAACACGAACAAGATAAGAACTTATCCAAACTGTCAAAAAACCCGGAAACAAATTGTGCTCGTATTTTGTATGTAGAGTGCTCACAGATGTGGTTAACTTTTAATCTATCATTGATCTAGTTCTTGCTACATGTAAAACTTTAACCCACTCACATATCTCATATTTATTCATTCACTTTGCTTCGTTACGAGGCGGTGATTGTCATACATGTCACAGATCTTTGTAGCAGCAGTTTCTTGTAAGTTGGTCTTTGTTCCATCCAAACTTATCCAAACTGTCAAACTCACAAAATTATGTGAACGATCCTGTCCAAAACGGAACTGCGTATCAATGCACATGTTCTGAAGGTTGTTGACTACAATGTTCCACATAGGTATATGTCACCGGGAATATGTCAGAGAACAAAAATTCCAAAAATCTGTTGAGTACGGTAATAGTACACATCATGAATTGGACTCTACCCATCCATAACCAAGAAAAAGGAGATGGTCGATGCGCTATCATTGGAACACTTCTGAAATGCAAACCAATACGCTACTAGTCCACATAAGAATGATTTGGACTAGACATCTCTAAAATCCGCCCAATCCACTAATATCTTGTCTGAGCCCGGCCTGCATGACGAGGAAAAGGGATTCCCATAGGATAACCAGGAGTTTATAAGTTTCGTGGAGTGCGGTAATAGTATACATCAAAGCGGTCTGGACTATACAAGATTAGAATCCGCCCAATCCACTGATATCCTGTCTGAACCCGGCCGGTATGACCAGGAAAAATGTGATTGTCAGTATGGTTGCCATGCAGAACATCAACAGCAGAAGTCGGTCCACAACCGAGGCCAGTTGCTGCCACTGCCACTGAATGCGTTGGCGTTCGTCCAGAATCTGAAAAAAGAACCAATTTTAGTTGGAGTTTGATCTGTGTACGCATAAAAACTGTCGAAGTAACGATCAAACTACACACACATTAGAGTAGAGCAAGATACTGTGACATAAGCGAGCCTCATTACACACTCACTTCAAGTTCAACACTCATTTCTATATTTTCGATGCAGTGGTTATATAAGTTGCTCAGATTAGAGCGAGTAGATACTCTCAATCTGGCTCTGACCCACTGTATTTGTAGTTTGTACTGATAGGTTTCAGATGCAACTCAATTGCTTTGTGCAAGCAGTTCACACTTGTTATTTCTAAGCATATTTTCTGTAATATGTTTGGTTTTTCAATGAGAAAATTATCAAGGTGGAACATTTTACAGAAATGTGGTCATGTACTTGGAGGCAGACAGAAGCGCGAGATCATAAGGACATATGGTCGTCTGAGCTCGTCTAAGTATCTCAGACACGCACACTCTTGACTGTTGTTTTTCATGCAAATGGTATAGTCGTCATTTTCCCCATAAAGACAGCAGAGGGTTCAATTGATTGAGCGATGCGGGGCGAGCGGTCGTTGATTATCTGCCAACAGGCGAGATAGTATGTAGATCAATGATACGCAGACTGGTTGGCGCCTCGCCAAACCCCGCCCCCTACAAAATCGATGGTACGGTGTCCACAACGGTTTGACAAATCCTATACTCGCATGACCACATAACTAGCACGGAACATATTCCGGGCCAAACAATACGTAGTGGTTCACTATCGCGTTTTCACATAGAAATAGAGAAGACTATACCTCCTCTCTGATTTCGTGTTGTTGAAGACTTCTGTAGATTCTCTTCAGAATTCGCCTGAATCTGTTTTCGAATTCCGATAACATCGGCGGTCTACTGGACGTCATTCGAGGCATTATCTGTAAAATACCTATTATTACGATTATCTATATTATTTTGTTATTAGTATCTTTATTATCATCAGGAAGGTAATGAAACTGTTCGTCACCAACTTACGTGAACACTACAGTACGTGAACATTATATACGTTTATTTGCAGTGTATTTCTGAAAGGTCCTGACGATGTGCTGGCAGATATGAGAGTGAAATGGTAGAAAAGTTTGCTGTGTTTAATTTTTATGTGTTTGTAGTTTGCATCTCTCGTGTGCCAGGAAAGTTTGTAATTTCATACCGAACTACAACTAAGTTGTAATCATTTCGGTGTATCCACGTCACAAATCATAATTCTATAATCAGTTTCATTGAGAAACAGCTTTCAATTTGTTAGTTTACTATGTAAGAAATGTTGGTGTGAAGATTCCAGAAAGAGACTCACTGATATGATGAAATGTTTGTATTTTGTTCAGCTTCGACCTGTTCTACGTGTATTCTACGTGACTTCATTGGGCTAGTCGAAGTGTCAAAGCATTGAACGATTGGGGTATAATAAATCAAACTTGCGATAAGCGGCGACACTCAGAAGTGTTCTTTTCCGTATTTGACCTTGGCCTAAAAGCGTTCGCTGCTCACAAAAAATATCTAAAAACTTCGAGAAGCAACATAGCAACAAAACTGAAAATAGGGACCAACTAAAAATCAGGAAAAGTATTGATGTTATTTATTGCGTTATTTCTACCTCATTTCTTATTTGAAAACCCGTTTTCGATAGGTTAGAATGTTACACTTTCGAGATTCATTTCGAAAACTACATATCCAGAAAAAAAACTTTCAAAGTATTCATTTTATCTCATAGAATTCATCAAATATACATGTATTTACATATTTATTCATTCACGTCGCTTTGCTACGAAACGATGACCATCATACATGTCACAGATTTTTGTAGTAGATTTTTTCTGAGAAGTTATCATTTTAATTGTATTCTGTGGATGTTGACGTCAACTCGATAAGGACTATACCTGTTCTCCCACAATTCGTCCGATGAAGGCAGTTTCGCTGTGTAGTTCCATCTTCGCCTTTCCATTCACAGCTATGTTGTTCGCCAGGGAAACCAAGCCAATTTCGTTGGCCAACGTCAAATCGGGCTGAAAAACCGAAGATGTTCTTGGTATCACTTGGTTGTCCACGGTCTACAATTGGTGAACAAAACTTATACAAAACGTTTGGCGTAGATTTATCATGAACGCGCTCATGATGAAAACGTGTACTCCAGAACGTGAAATTTGAATGATGGTATCGTAAAACCATTCAGTGAATTATTACGTAATCAGAGCCTGTAATGTTAGCATCGCACTATACTCGAGATGAATACATGATTAGGTAAAAATCGTGAGCAACGGCGCATTTTCTAACCATTTTTCACATCTACACGACTACAGTGGGTGCCAAATTCATTAGTTTCTCGCCGGAATCGAACCAGTGAGCAAAAGATTCGTAGCAGAGCGCTAACCACTGCGCTATTAGAGTACATAGCCGGCAAGCTTGGGCATCAGAGATTTGTGTGCGTACACAGCGGAAAGTGAACTATACAGTTCCGCCTTTCCGTTGGCGATGACTATATGCAATCCACGTTTGAGAGAAAAACATGAACATAAATCATCAGAGCTTTAACTTAATTTTTTGTCACAGAGATTCATAGTGAGCTCACCGGTGCCACCATGCATTCGCATTCTCCTCTCTGGTCATCTTTGGTGCGACCTTTCTTGTTTTCCATGTTTTTTATTCGTTTCAAGTCCCTCAGAATGGAACTCCGTCGAAGAGTTGATTTTTTGCTCTGAAAAATGTTCACGAAGTTTTGCTCTAATTTTATCATGTTATAAACAAACAGAACAGAGAATAGTTTTATTGTTCCGTTCCTATCGATCTTTGTGAAAATTGAGCCTTAAATTGCTGAGGAAGTGTTTCAACACTTAGTTTTTCGTGTATTGTTTATACGAATAGTACAATCGGTTAGGTACGAATGCATTTGAAATACTTCAAAGACTTACCTGTGCCGTTTTGAGTAGAGCTATACTGTCCGGTTCCCGTATAGTTATTCTCATGAGTGACGCCAGATAACCGAGTACGTAACGTTCCATCCACAGCGGCACGTGCCTGCCTAAAATATACGTTGATAGTCGTTGATAGTCAACTTTTCACTCTGATATAGAACCAACTACTGAGCAAAATGCGTACGAACTCCACCGATTGGGCGAGCTAAAACAAGGGTAATTTCACTCTCTACAACTCAATTCACGTTTTTGTGTCATCTTGGTTGAAACGTATTGTTGTGCTTGACCGAACTATAACCACAGTACACAGTAGTAAATAGACACTCATTCAACTCGTTTGTTTTTGGTTTGGGTGGGTGATTGAGAAAAATGAAATTCCCACCTTGATTAGCCGCGCCATTCCTGTGCATATTCAATGTAATGACGTTGACACAAGTTGCAGAGCACACCATGAAAAGTGAGGAAACGTAGTACATTCCTGAAATCAAGAAAGAAGCCATAGATGACCAGATGAATGTAACACAGGCTAGGTTCAATTCCCAGTTTCCACAACAAAACTGGAAGGATATGTATGTATTGATTATTATCGACTGTGGTGACATAAACGTTTCATGAACGTTTCCTTCTTTTAGAAAAGGCATGTGATGTATATTTACTCGCTGTGTTTGTAGTTAATTTCCTCTGATTTCCGCGTATTTCGCCAAACTCCAAGCTAGAACTGTGAAGTGGTCGGTGACTGAAGAGATATTTTACAATTTCACCCACCTATGAGTGGCACAGCTTCTGACGTGGGCGGGATCGATTCGTTTATCGATTGCAAGTACACTCCCATACTGAGTAGGGTGGTGATGATCATATTGATTTTTTCTCCAGTTTCCGGTGGCATCAAAAATCCGAGAACAGCCATGGACGAGATCAGAGCACAGGGTATTATCTAAAAGTTAGCCATATATTTCAGTCCTAGTCATTGGAAGCGCTAGGGGTATAGTTCGCACATTTCCCAACTGGACTTGGGCAGCTTGCCAATGAAGTTTCAATGTAGTTTTGGAACATATTGAAATACTTCAAAACAATAGAAATTCATGTGAATGGTTCTTTTCGTTCGTTATAGTTCGTATTCGAGGAAACTTTCTGCAAAATATATGTTTTCTCTAAATAACAGTTTTCCAAAGTTTTTGGCACGCTGCCAACCAGTCCAGTTGGGAAATGTGAGCACTATTTGTTTTATCTCCATTTTGCTGTGTAGAACGCACTCAAGCAGTATTGAAAACTCAGGCTGGTACTCACAGTACCAAGTTTTCAGTCTGATTTCGACGAGTAGGTCTTCCTGAGCTTTAAGTTTTTGCACATTCATCTACAGAGGGCGGAATGGTGCGAGGTACGGCAGAAATATCATAGAAGTCAATATGTTCGATATTATTTTCACTGAGCCTCCTACAGTACACCAACTTTCCAATAGCTATATGACTATCGATACTCACGTGATTGAACACATAGAACAGTGGTCTCCTGTGCATCTGAATCCTAATAACAATGGTCGGCCACGCGCTGTCCGGGTTGGACGGAAATTTCCTAACCTGTATGAGAATTGAACCAGATGAAAAGATGATATTATCAAATGTACGGCTTGATAGAACTGTATTTTAACTTTTCTCATGAATACGGTATGTAAGCAAATTCTGGTCAACTCTCCTATGAAATTTTGGACTCGATATTCGGTTATTATAGGTAAACCTATAACTTATAGGTCTCAATAACCTATTACCAGGGTTTGGAAAACTTTCCCACTTATTCAGCTGTCAACTGTCTACGTGACAACATCAAAATCATACTGTGAACAGTTAACTTTTTGCTGCATCAGACAACTTTTGCTGTGTTGTTGACCCAAGCTTTTGGTGTGTATTTACTGAAGGACTTGAGAATTACAGGTTTTTGAAGAGCTTCCGGGATTATCTAGTTTTTTTTTCTCAATAAAATATCCCACCTCTCGAATCGCCAGCATATCCATGAGATCAAATTCACTATTGTTCATGTAGCTGGATAAATCTCCCTTGTCCGTGTTCAACCCGAGATCTATCTCGGAAATATCATGGGACCACGACGCGAATTTCAGGTCACATTCCTGAATTTTTATACTGTGATGAAACTGTGACGAATTAACAAAAGATTGAGTTTTAGTCTGATCTGTGATTCACCGAAAACGAAAGCAAGTGTAAAAAGGTGACAATTAGCTTTTACACGAATTGAAATATATAACTGATTGGAATATATAAATTTGGTTCTGTAATTCGAGAGGGAAATTAAAAATCAACTCGTTGTGATTATAGAACTTCTCTCTAGTTTCCGGTTCTTACCTGATCATCGAACGGATAGTACCGGACGCGGATCGGACAGGAACTGCGGAAGAGAGCGGAGAACAGCCACGTCACGTTCCCGTCGGATGACGTCATAATATCAGTGGACACCAGCGACGCGTGATACTCACGGATCGCACTGGAAAAATGGTAAATGTTCAAAACTCCAAATTGTCGGTTTTTCAAATCTTTTTTTTTCGAGGTCAAAAAATCTAGACTTACAGTTTTTATATAAATACAGCTTTTGAGTCTCGAGTTCGACTTGAAAGTTTTTGAGTGAAAAACGTATACATTCATAGATTTACGTGGAACCCGTTCAAAATCAAAAAATCTTCCACATCACGATTATTTTGAATCTTTTGAGTGCATGTAGCGTCTAGTTTGTTCATTTATTGATTTTCGATTCGAAGATCTTTTGATTCGTATCGAGATCAATGTAAAGCCGAACGAACACTGGTCATCCCGTATACGCCTGGTTACCGTGAATATCGCGAACGACGAACTCAAACTCCGGTAAATGTAGCAGAAATTCAGAAATTGTGGTTGAAAACCAGTCATTTCATTTCAGAGCGCGGTTCACGTGTTCTTTCCCCTCTACTCTTTTGTTGGATTGAATTCCCCTCCGGAGGCGCCAAATTGAATCAGCAATTTAGGTAGCAGACGAGCGCTAATTTACATATTGCATCTACACTTATTTATGCCCGGCAGCGCATTACAAAACCAGAAAAAACGTGCGCCACGCAATATTTAGCGGACATTATTCAAATATAACCTTCTTGGTATAGGAAAAGTGAAAGATACGAACACATTAAGCAAGAATACGATCGAACCCTGTTTTTTATCAAATTTTTATGAACAAAATTTTAGTATCGTAATCGTAGTGAACACAATATGTGGTTACTTAGAGAATGAACTTTTACTATAGAAGGAAACTAGAGTGGTAACTCTAGGCACGGTTGTCGAGAGTGGTAACTCTAGGCACGGTTGTAGCCAAACTAGTTTCACATAGAGATTTGTGATACTCCTAAACAACATTTATGTCCAAAACAAACGCAACTCGGCTCCTCTAATGTTCATGTGAAAAGCTGTATATAAAGCAACATCAAATATTTCGTGCCACTCTAGTTATAACTTTGACAAAATGTTCAAACCAACCCACTTATTAACCAGTATAATATCCGGTTTCCATATTCGATGATGCGGGATGTAGATGGTCTTGATTCCCGCCCATTCGGTATGGTTCCAAACCAGTCGTTGGTCCATCCAGTTGATATTCAACCAGCTGCGGGTGGTCAGAACCTGGTTGCGCTCGTCCTGGAAACATTGAGTGAGTGAAAATTTGCTGAGTTGTAGTTTGACCTCAATGCGAACGAGATCAAACTACAAACACAGCGGACTAGTGTAGCATACGCCGTGTAGCCTTGCTTTATGAATAGCGAACCCTGTAGTCTTGATCGTTTCTACCGTTGATTACTGTTAGGTGGTCAGAACCTGGTTACGCTCGTCCTGAAAATAGTTTCGATTGTTTTCACGCGGAACTCACGTGGAATCATCGTTTGTGATTCCACGTTTCTTAACCAGTAAGTCAACCACTCACGTGAAACGTGAATAAGAATGGTTCAATATATAGGGAATACTTATGTTGTAGTTTGATTCGATGAATGTCATTCTTTACGACTTTCGATCAAAAAGCCACGAGCTCAAACACAAACACAGCGGACTAAGATAACATACACCGTATGATTTATTTGAGAAGAGCAAACCCTATAGTTTGTATCGTTTTTGAAGAAACCGTTCCTACGATCTTAAATTCATGAAAAACTTGAAAATCTCAAACAAAACCATGAACTCGTTTCCAAATTATGTGTAGACCCGAACATGCGAAACTTGAATTTTTATGATGAAGACAAGAATTACTTCCCTTCTTTTATATCTCAACTTTCCATTGAAATGTTCCAGCAACACTTTATAAGTGTTCTCCAGCCAAACAGCTTGTTTTTCTTCTAGTACATCACTCAAGTAACTCAACATCACTCAGAGATTTAAAAAGAGAACAGCTATTTCCGCCCAAACTTGTCAAAGCGCTTCCCCGGGGAGTTACACTTGGGAACAGAAGAAGGTTGAAGAGTTCCTATTTGATACAAAAACGCGGAATGTGCAAATGATTGGACAAAACAGAGATATTTTATAGTTCTCGATTACATCTGAGCTTATTATGAAATTAGTGAAAAGCCCTATATTCACGAGTATGTGCAAATAACAACGTGAAACGTGTTTTCGGAATTGGCTGTCGTGCACACGTGAAGAAGACGTTTTTCATTGATTTCACATGCCTATTCCATATTTTACTAGTGTATCAACAATTTCAATCTCACCATTTATAAATATATTAGTGTGATGTAGTGCGATTGAACACCATTTTCACGGAGAAAATGTTGAGACATTCCAAAAAAGTTTTCAGAGTACTGTAATCTCACCATTTCGACTATCTGATTCAACAGAAAACCGAAGGTGACATTGGTCGGGAGAGAATGGTGCGTCGTGGGTCGAATGTCCTTTTCGTATCTCAGAGGATTCAGAAGGGTGCGGTACAACATCTCCTCCGTACCGTCGGCTGATTCCTCTGAAAATAGAAACTTCAGGAAACCAGAAAAAACTACAATAATTCCCGAACCACCTCTAAATCATATCTGAAGGTGTTCCAGGACAAACACTTACACTGTGTTAAAACACAAAAAAAAACATGATGTAAGGTTGTGACGTCGAAATTCGATTCGAAGCAGCCCCGAAACTTCCGAGTTTCTGTCGGATGTTGAGCTTTTTTTTCAATTGAGAACTTCTTTTTTTCAATTGAAACCCTACATTGAGTTGAACTTAAATTTCGAACACCAAGAAGACGAAAAAGTTGAAAAGAATGAAAAACATATTGGTAACGAGAAATATGAAACTTCAGATAAACAAAGTGTGCGTTGGTAACCCACTGATAGCGAGTGCTTGTAATAACTTGTGCTCGTCGATCTCGGCAACTCTCGGATTTCCGAACGGCGGTTGATGCGGATTTGGGGAGTAGTATCTAAAATGAGAATCTTTTAAAAAACACAAGTTTGCATCAGTATAACAGTATTGGTCCCACTAGAGATTTGAGTGAACTGTATGTATTTCGTACGCTGTATGAAACGGTTATTTCGTGTTAGGTATTGTAGTTTATGTATTGTATTTCATGTATTGTGGTTTTTTTTATTTCCGTACGGGGGGTTGATGCGGATATGTGTAGTAGTATCTGAATGAAACACTTTATTATTAAAGATGTGAAAACAATATAAATTAGATTTAAAAAGTAATCTTATTAATAAAAACCAATTTTAAATCCTGCCCAATTCATACTGTCTTTTTCATAAGCATACTGTATAGTTTAGGTGTAGCTGTTTGAAAACAGTTTGCTTTGCATCTTCACTAACAGTTCCGTAAAAACCTAGATTTCGTGGTTTTTCTCAATATTCAATGATAACTATGCTCTGAGAACGATCATTATAGTGAGTGACAAAATTTGTGGTTTGGGCTTTGACATCAAACTACACACACATCGGAATGAGACACGAGAAATGCTTGCACTACTTCACCTTGAGAGGTTCTATAGTATGTGAAATGTTTGTTCAATCAACTATTAACTACGAATGACTTACTTTGACGGATTGCTCGGTCCAAGTGAAACAATTTCCGATTTTGTCGCGGAAGTTGTGTGGATAGTTTCATTCTGTTCTAGATTCTCAGAATTTTCCGGATCAAGAATAGAGTAGATCAGTTTGTCATACGGCGTTGGTATAATCGGAGGATCTTCTTGTTCCTCCGTCTTCACAGCAGAACTCTCGGTTACAGTATCACTCTCGAAGTTAGATGTGTTGGAAACATTCAGCGACTCTATCAAACTGTCATTTGAAGAATCCTGTACCACGGATGAAGTTTCAACTACAGTATGACCTGTTGCTGTCGGAGGTTCAGAAGTAGTAGAGGTGCTTGATAAAACTTTCTCGAAACTTGATTCATCTTCCAAGTTTACTGCATTCTCATCGTTCAGAAAATGTTGCGGTGTAGTTGAATGTGCAGGTGTGGATGGTACTGTAGGTGTTGGCGGTGGTCCAATTGTTCTCAGATCATAAGGCTCGAAGAATTTCATGGTTTTCGTCACTTCGATTCCCTCTCTTGCGGCGAGAGTGGAGACGAGGAAATTGTTGATCATTAGCAAAAAATTCATGTTATCTGAAAATAAGGTACAATAAAAAAGTATTATGTTGACAAACAAAGACAAGTGGAGAATAACTACTATGATCAACAAAGTTGAACTTTTAATACTACTTAATAACCATACTTACTATTTTACGTTCCTAATTGCTTACGATTAATAATATTAGGACTTTATAAACATAAAACGAGACAAATTTATTTATGTGTGCCACGGTCGTTTACACGATTCACGTACACTTTTGAGTAAAGATACGACGTGACTTTCACGTCCATGTGAGTATTTAACCTTGTACTTTACTACTCTACTGAAACATAGAGTGGTAACTTATGAGAAGGGAGATTTTCTCATGTCAAACCTATTTACTTTCAATGAGAATTGTTACAACTACGTTATGCATACGCGTCGCTAACGTGAACGTTTCACGTGTTCACGTCGTTTACTAAGAACATATGGAAAAATAGTTAACTCGAGCTGGAGCACGTGACTTTCCACGTTGAAAATTAGATGGGAAATTCCAATTGAACTTGAGGAGAAAATAATGAGGGACAAAGTGGATATCCCATAATGAAGATGCTTTCAGTCCACGTGTATTTACTTCAACTAATAATAAAACTAATCTAGAATGGAGACAATGTGATGTGGTGCGTGACCAGAGAGAACGAAACACTTCAAATGAGATGAATTTACGATCCACCAGTCCCCATTGACGTTCTCAAGGTTTACGTTACTAACACATTTACCGATAATGAGGACAAATCCAGAAGTGAGAATGTTATCTATTGGTTATGTTGTCACGTTTAACGTGACTACTTTATTTACTAATAATAAAAGCTAATCTAGAATAGAGACAATGTGATGTGGTGCGTGACCAGAGAGGTGGCTGTCTAACGAGTAGTCTTTTGAATTGGGAAGGCGTGTCTACCCACTCGCGAATACGAAATGAAATGAAAGCATCATCGTTATATTAGTTTTGTGTCAAAACAAGTTAGAATTATAGAAAGTGAAAACTTGGATAGATAAATATTACTGAAGCATATTTGTTGAAGAAGTTACTTGTGGCATGGTCTACAGAAAACCTTGAGTCAACATCGTTTATTAGTTTTTTGTCAAAACAAGTTGGAAAGAAAAGAGAAAAGTAGGAAGAAAGCTTGGTGTTTTCAGATACTTTCGAGGCTAAACTTTCTGTCTGGGAAGTTGCTTGTAGCAAAGTCAAAAAAGAATTTTGGAGACCTCATTGTTCTATTAGTTTTGTGCTGCGTCAACACAAGTTGGAACTATAGAAACAAAAATTTGAATAAGTATGATGGAGTACTACTCACTGAAACCGAATTTTCAGAGAGCTTACGTGTGATACTGTGGAAAATGAATCGTGAACTCAACGTCATAATTCAATTGAAAAGCACGAAAAACCTAATTGAGAGACATAACTGAAATGTCAAACGGTTGGAAGTTTTGGTAATTGAGTTAGTGACTCAATTTTGGTGAGATGAAGTGATAAAAGAGAATCAGAACCGAATTGGTACCATAGGTTAAACAGGAGTTGTTTGTAGTTTTGTACGAAAAAAAACTGTCTTGCCATCCCCTCAGAATGGTTTCGCTCAAATTAAACTCAAAAACACGACGACAAATGTTTTACACCAATTCAATGAAAAGTTGCAGATCAATTGGAGTTGAATTGCACCATTAAACGTGAGATGTTCCTGTTACTAGTCTCATTCTTAGCCCCGTCGTTTTAAAGCTTGAAGCTCAACTTTTAACTGCCAGTATCATATTCAAGCTTGAATCGAAACGCTCTGTTTCAGCTTTAAGTTTCCTGAAAGCTTTCACATGCAGAAGTTACCTGGAAGATTAAAGGTCATAATGTACAACAACAAGCGTGTAGATAGTAGGACGTCTGAGAATGTTATATATTATACCTCTTTATCTTAATGTGGAAGTGTCTCAATCCACTTTTGTAGTTTGTAGTCGGAATATTTGACACTCACAACCTGGGATCTCAGGTGGGTACAAACTTTAATAGTACCAGTTCAATTCACATACGTTCATTTGGCCTTTGATTGTGGTGAAAATGATAAATTTTACATAACAACTAATCGTTTGCGTTTGAATCCATTACTTTCGCGCTGGTTTTGCGGCGTATAAAAGACAACGGAATCACTCCTTTGCACACGTAAACACCGCGTAACTAGGCGGACTATAGCCATTTAACGTTGCCTACAAACAGTCAACCGTTCAAATTTGAATGTTCAATTTATTTATTCTATCACCTTATACCTTCTAAAAACACTTTTATTCATATTTAATCATTGTATAATTAAATTTATTCCACCTAGTATCATTTCAGTAATGTTATCATATCAATGGTGCCTGCTAAACCGTTGAATTGATTCAAATTCAAATATAAACAACGTATCTTCTTCTTTTTTCTTTTTGCTACGGCTCACTAGTCTTTCCAGTTCATCTCCAATACATAGTTCTGTGACCGAACCATTATAATAACCAAAACTATTCGCGGAATCTTCAATTCTAGGCTGTAATCATGTAACTTGTGTTTCTTTTGCAGATTGGACTCCATATTTTATGTATTATCTTTGAATTTGTTCACTGTTTCACAAAGTATCCTGTCAATTTCATTCAACTAATTGATTTTACAGATATGCCTCAGCACGAGCCGTGTGCCGTGTGTGGCTCTACTCAGATGCACGTTGTCGACGGGATGTTGTACTGTGTTCGTTGCAGTACTCAGAACATGGTGGGTATTACAATTTGATGTTTTCTGTTTTCTGTTACTCTCCGGTTACCTGTCAGTCAACCTGTAAAATGGTTAACAAAAAGAGGTTATGTTAGAACAAACGGTGATACAAACAGTTAGCCACGAATTAATCGCAACCCATCAACTCATATCGCAACTACTCGTTTTTGACGTTCGCTTTTGTAGTTGTAGAGCTCGTTCTCGTTTAAGAGTGTTGGCAATATAGCCAAACTAAGCTACTAAACAACCAAAAGATTCTTGTTATCTCTCTTGTAAACCGCGGAGACTTCGATGCATCGAAAAGCTGGTTCATCACGATGAAAGTAGACTTTGCGTGCTGCTTGTCGGTTGATTCATGTTCATTTTGCTTCATTTCGTTGTTTTTTTTCAGACCTTCCAAGAATACGACCAAGATGACGACCAGGCTCTCAACTTCATGGGTAAAATCACTGTGAAAAAGACGCGGAAGATTGTGGATCTGAATGCGACCCCAACAAATGTAGACGTCGAAATGGGACTGGTCACACCGAACCTCAAGCCAAAGGCCGCCCCCAATGAAGAGGTTAATTTCGATATCGTATGGAGCAGTTCACGACCTTTTTTTGGGCCAATTCTACAACTAACCGGGTTTTTCGTTAACCTAACCCTTTTTTCGGTAACCTATTCTTTCAGGTATTGAAAATAGTTGATAGTTTCGGGTGGATGAGAAAGTACTAGCTTGTTTCTGGCGAAACATTCCAGTAGTCCTGTTCAGAAAATTGGAAACGTTGACAAACGCTATTCTTTTGCGTCAAAATCGCAAAAAGCAATTGCCTATGTTCCATGTAAACGCATTTCAATGTAACACGGATTCATTATTGTAGAATATGCATTTTTACTGGTGTGTGTCAGTTATCCTCAATCCTTTTTAATAGAAAAAAAACGGGCCCTTCACCCTATTAAAAAATAATCAGAACAATATGACAAAGGTCTTTGTGTTTCAGAAGGATGCCAGTGGTCGAGTGAGAAAACGAAAGGTTCAGGCACAACCAGGAAATTCTAGCGAGCTAAGGTTCGTAGTTCTTCGAAGTCTCACTTTGTTTCATTCGTCAGTCATCGTAGGTTAGGTAGGTTTCATACACCGCCAAGGGCCTCTTATTCCTTCAAAATTTTCGCGACCCCTTCGTGTTTTCTCGTTTAGCGACCCCCCAAAACGGCGACATTCAACTAATTTCCGTACGATTATAGGTGATTTTGTATGAAAATCGTTATTTACCAGCACGCGACCCCTACTTTTCACAAGGATTTGTTCGCGACCCCCCCCCCCCCCCTTTTTATGAGGGGCCTTGGCGGTGTATGGTAGGTTTACTGAGGTTCCACTCATCAGTGATTGCACCCGTTACTGCATACAGGTCTTCAAGCCTGTGCCTTTTTTTTTCTTGACAGGAAAGAATCACTTTTTTGATCTACTATGAGATTCTTCTATTCTTCATAATTTTGCATGAAGCACACAGAAATCATGTTAGTAAAGTTTGTCATAGGCGAACGCACGGCGTCCCTGTGAGATCACTCATTGAATCACCCGTTTTTCTAACAATCGGGTACCCTAATTAAAAAAAAACACACGTTACTGGTGAAGACCTAATCGCACACTCTATTTTCTAGTTTGTTTTTCAGATTCACTTGATTTTCATTCAATTTCTCGCCATTTATTTACCTCAAACATCATAATTTTATGTCAAAAACCAGAGTCATACACCAGTAAGGTCCGACTGAGCAACAAAAATCAGTCCGTTTTCATACGTAAACACGTCAAATTTTTTAATTTTCCATCAAAAGTAGACCGATTGTCTGCTTTTCGGCGAAAAAGTAGTTCGTTTTTTGAACCTTTCTGACTATTCGGACAACTTTACTCGGGTATGACCAGAGTTGTATCGTTCAGATCAGACCATTCAGTGGGTTCTTCGCACGCGCCTTCCTACCTGCGGAATGTTGGCATTCGAATAATGTCCTTCACAAAACTCGTGGCAAAAGCTTCATTCATGATGAAAGTAGACCTGGGATACCCGGAGGACTACCCGGTCGGTTACTTTCAAAGTTTTCATTTGGGATAGGTTGCTTGGTTGGGTTGTTTTCGGGTTTCTTTCGAAATATACGCATTTCAAGACTTTGTGTTGCGGCGACGAACGAGAGTTCCTTTCCCTTTTCGACCCAAATACCTAACCCGTAACCGATAGTTCCGGATCATGTGGTTTTATATATGCTTCTTTCTTTCCGACTCTGCGTATTTCTTTCTAAATATACTAATTTTTGAATCTCACAAATAATTATATTATTATCGTCGTTCAGAATCAGTGCTTCGCCGTGTGGCAACGGTATCTGGCCCATTGCGACGTCGCCTTCTCAGACAAGGAATTCACGGAAGATTTGGAGCAAATGTATCGAGCAATGGTCTTCAATAGGAATATGTGAGTTTTTCGCCTTCACACCAGTAAGATGTGACTATTTCATGCAAAGTGACACGTTTTTCGCTCAAATTGCGTGTATATTCTTTATTTTGTATCAAAAAGCAATAATTTTTCTCGATTTCGGCAAAAAGAAGAGTCCGCTTGCAGAGTTTATCTCGGTATTCGTGCAACTGTAGTTGGTTTTT
This sequence comes from Litoditis marina, assembly GCA_964036275.1. NCBI lineage: Eukaryota > Metazoa > Nematoda > Chromadorea > Rhabditida > Rhabditidae > Litoditis > Litoditis marina. Next base: position 28,175,790 of record OZ038434.1, read on the forward strand.
ACCATCATGCAGAAAGTGGACACCTTTGCTTCGCAAAGTTCTCAAAAAGTGCACAAATGCCTATTCTGATGACGAGAAAAGGAGAAGAGAAATAGGAAAATAAAATAAAATGGTTTCATTCGATCATCGCTCTTCTTCAATACTGTCACTTCATTGTACCATTCCAGCGCATTCGAGCGGGCTACCATCAAAAAGAAGAAGTTGGATGCTAAAAGGAGTCGAGGTGAGTATTTTGTTTCATCGTTGTCTTTGTTTTCATTTAGATTTCGCCCCCTCCCCCTCTCAGATCACTCGTACTTTCTGCTTTAAAAACGTTTTCGAGAGTTAAAGTTCAGACTGAAATAGTTTTTATGGCAGGAAATCGCCCATTTCAGCATCACGAAGCAGGTCACTTCAGGAAGTTTGAGTTATTTTGATTCATACTAACATTGAAACAAGAATTTATTCATGTTTTGAGCCTATAGGTTATTATTATTGTTGTTGTTATTATTATTATTTAGCCAAAAAGAAGTTGGCCCAATCGCAAGATGCGTGGAATTTGCTGATGAGCGACACGATCAACGCCGATTTGGAGATGAGCGAAAGTGACGAAGGAGAAGTGGAAGATGAACTTACAGAAGAACAGCTGGTAAGTTGTTTGTATTCAAATTATTATTACTTTCTAAAGTTATTATTGTTTTACAATACTCATACTAGTAGTGTAAACCGTAGAAAAAGAGGAAGAAGTCACAGAAGAACAGATGGTAGGTTTTTAGTTGATTTTTTTTTTGAAATTCAAATCGTTAGAATATGTGATATGTGTGAGGATGGCGCAGAAGAACAGATGGTGGTTTTTTTTGTAATCCAAAGTATTTTCAAGAATCAATGGGTCAGGCATGTACCAGTGAGGTGCGACTATTTCCCAAAATGTTCGATTCATAAAATTTCTTGATTTTCCATCAGAAATAATCTGCCTAATTATACCTAATTTGGCTAAGAAGTAGTCCGTTCCTCGAATTTGTGGCTACTTGGACAACACTACTGGTCATACACCGCCAAGGGTCTCGGTATTATTCTTTTCCGGCCTCCAAGTCGTAGATCGTAGTCTCACGTCACGTTAGTGTCACGTGATTGTATGATTCAATTTATTATCTCTGCTGGTGTCACAATAATCAGCAAAAGACGTTTACCGCCTCGTAACGGAGCGACGTAAATGAATACATATGTATGTATATGTAAAGAAATATGCTGGTGGTCATAAATTCATTCTCACAAATTTCTTTGTATTTTCAGGAAGCAGCTGCGAAACGAAAATCCACGGCCAACCTCATCAATATGGTCGACACGAAGATCAGCAACTTAACCATTCTCATGGTGAGTGATTTTGTTGTAATCGAAAACATATTAATGTGTTTTGCTCATAATTTTGGTTATCCATACGCATAGAAGAAGACCATAAGTGTACACAATTTGCTGATCACTGGTTTTCTTTTGTCGCACTTGAGTTGCTGTTGAGTTTTGTCGAATATTCGGTACATTTAAGAGCGATGCAGACTGAAAACTGTCGAAAGTGCTTTCATTTAGATTTCTGAGTACGTTTTAGGTACGGCATTAACAACCTCAGGCGCTGGTTTGACATCTGTCGCACTGTATCCTTATCAAACTCGACCGAAAGGTCAAAGTTCAAATTAACTCCAGGGTTTAGAAACATTTCTTTCCGTTCAATTATAGATTTTTTAGGCTTGTCGTATTTACCTGGACATGGATGTGTTGACTGCGATTCTCTACATTTCGGCCATGACTTTGGGTTGCGGATGGACCATGTTATCCGATATTGTCAGGTATTGATTTTATCTTGTTTTCATATGATTGAAATTCACTCTGGTAACAGTTTAATTAGATTTTCCTCTTTTCTAGCAAAAAGTTGCATACACGGCAATTTTCAACACGTACTGCCCATCTTTCAGTTATTTAAAGAAGGACGATTATGTGGTCCAATACAAACGCTTTGGTCCTTTAAACAGCAATACATTTTTCAATTGCAGTTCAAAGGACCGATCCGTCGAGAGTGGTCCACATAATCGTCTTACTTTAATGTAACTCAGCTACGCAGCCACAATCTCCCGCTAAAGCCGTGTGCTGTAAGCTATGACAGTATCGTATCCTACACCTACTTCAGATGGATTTCAACTCAAAACACACATTTATTTTATTATTCCATACGTTTTTTTCTATTTTTCATTCCATTCTAGATGGATTCGTGAGGATCGTGGCAGTATTGCCGGCTGTCAGTCGCGTGCATTGGGTGGCACGAAAACACTGGCAGGAAAGAGGAAGAAGGCTTTCTTTGCCGAAATGGTTTGTTAATAATAGTAATAATAATGGTAATGATGATGATAATATTAATAATGATAATAATAATATTCATTGCTCAAAATGTGCAACGAAATGGTTTGTTAATAATAATGACAATGACAATGATGATGATAATAGAAAAAATAAAAAGAACTTTTTTCGACTATTCGTACAATGGAGTAAGATTCGTTTTACTCTTATCCTACCAATAGTTGTCCCGTTGTCGGAATAGGTTGAAAGAGAAAGTTTTACGTCAATTAATTGAAAAGGTTTTTTTTTGGAAAATTGTCCTTGACCTCAGGATACTGAAACGTTTTGCCTCTAGACGTGAGGGGTGTATAACTCTTCAAACCCGTGAACAGAAACTGTCCCGTGTGAAAAAAGCAAGGTTATTTATTCAAACCAGTAACCAGACGTAGGGCGATGTAGGGCGACTTTGTTGTCCACATAAATTGATGCCTATTATTGAAATGAGGGTAGTTCAAACTCCAATTCTAAAAAAACGTGTGATTTTTTGACCCATCCAAGAAGATCGCACTACATTGGACATTGGATTCAAACATTTTCTCCAGGACCTCCCTTTGTACGAGTTCTATCGGACTTCGCTCTGGATTTGGCAGTCGTTACAGATTCCCGCCCAAGCACCAGTTGACTACGAACAGGTGAGAACCATACACCAGCAAGGTTGTCCGAATAGTTGGAAAAATTCGAAAAAAAACAGACTACTTTTTAGCCAAGACAATGAAAATAGGTCTACATCTGGAAACGGATTACCTTTTGTCGCTTAGTCGGACCTTACTGAATGGTGAGAACGCAGATTTGAAGTTTGTAGTTTGTATTCTCATCTGGTTTGTAGTTTAGGCACAGTTAGTCTTAATTCGGTAACACAACGGGAAAATCTGACACGTTTTGAAAAGGGAGCCGTTCAAACTACGTGAATCTGAGGAAAAATAGACAAATTTTCACGGTTTCGGCGAAAAAGGTTTTTTTCGAGTGTTTCTGTCTTTCCGACCATTCGGACTTCAAACGACTATGGGTGAGTTATTTTCTATCTGGTTCCTATTAGTTATGTTTTCTTGCAAATTTCCGCTAATTGCAGCTGCTTGCGCGCATGATGTACAATTTGAACCTGCCCACCGAGCTGATGGAACGCATTTTGTACCTGATGAATTTGGCTCCGCCCACTTTAGGAATGGACATGGCATCGCTGGCGCAGCAGGGGGATGTCAACGAGGTAAATACGACAATTCCATTATTTCATATGGATGAATATAGTAAAATAGAATATTCATTGAATTAGTTGATCTAAATACACAGCAAATACGTTTTGCAATTCTTAGTTGGTAGTCAGATTGCACATGAGAGTTCACTCAGATGTAAGGTCACCAGCTCGACTCATTCTGTGAATTACGGAATAAACTGAGGATCAAGGTCACGCAGAATTGACAATTGTCGAAATTATTCATTTCCATATCATACGTAAACTAGCCCCTCATCTCGATGTTGCTCAATTTTGCTCGACTTCGATCGACGTATGATCATTTTTCGGGATAACTTTAGGTTTTTTTTACTGTTCAAAAAGCATAATTCAAGTATTTAAGACAAAAATGCGATTATATCGTACTTTTCGCTCACACATGCTCACTTTTCGGTGTCGCTCTTGCTCATATTTCTCAGCCCGATAGGGAACTATGTTACGTATGGTCGTTATCCAGTTTTTCTTAAATTTTGCTGTTCATGGTTTTTCGAAGTTGCTGTGTTTCTGAACTCGAACGTGGAAAGTTTAATGAAGATTTTGATTTAATTACCTGGCAACTGACAATTCAGTATTTGCGTCGAAAATACATCACTTCGTAACGAAGCAAAGTGTATGAATACGTATGTAAGTTCTACGATTCCAGGGAATGACGTGTCGTGCCTACTGTGACTCCGCCCAGAAGCCGTATCGCAAGGTTCTCGAGTGTTTCGGGCGACCGCGAACGGGGGTGCAGAACAGCTGGAACAGCGAGTACGTGGAAATACGTGAAAACATGCTGTCATACCCCAGTAAAGTTGTCCGAACAGTTAGAAAAAATTGAAAACGAACTAGTTTTCCCCAGAAAAGAAGACAATAGGTCTACTTTTTATGAAAAAAAACCCATTATTTTCACTTATTTACTTAGGAAAACGGACTACTTTTTGTTGCTTAGTCGGACCTTACTGGGGTATGCTGTCAAATCGATCGGTCTGGAGGCTGGTAATAACTAGTCACTAGTGCCAGGGGCTGGTGTTAAAGAAGGACGATCATGTGCTCCAATCGCAACGCTTCAGTCCTTTAAACTGCAATACATATTTCAATTGCAGTTTAAAGGACCGTTGACATGAGATTGGTCCACATAATCGTCCTTCTTCAAGTTGACGTGCTTGTGATTATTGGGGCAGGTAATGTTAGGTAGCAGCTTGACTTGAATGAAGATTGCAGTGCAGTGCAGACAATAGAAAACATACTAGAAGTAACTATACGTTCAAAAAGTTTGGATTAATACCATTTTGTGTGCTATTTGAACAACTCTGCCGGGATATGAATATTCGTTTTCCAGCGTCTTTTTCGCCACAGAAACGAAGTTGATGTGCTATTTAAACACATGAAAATTGCACATTTTCATCAAAAATACACAATTTTTTGCGTTTTTGGTAGAAAAGTAGCCCGTTCTTGATTTTTTTCGGGCTATTCGGAGATTCGGACAACTTTACCGGGATATGCATTTTTCATTTCCAGCGTCTTTTTCGCCACAGAAACGAAGTTGATGTGCTACATTCTACTGGCTTTGAAGCTGATGTTTGGACTAGACGATGACAGAGAACACCGCATGGAGGTCTGCCAAGTTTCCAGTTTGGACAACTTTTAGAGCTCGGAGATATTTTAGGAAACTTCAAGTATTGAGTTACACTCTAGTCCGCGAATTAAAAAAAGGAAACAGCCTAACCGTTCTGGTTGTTCATCAGAAATGGTTGCTTTTTGTTTCCCTATTCCGGAACCGAAGTGAAAAGTATATCGTTTATCGTAGCGCTCTCGACATTATGTATATATTAACATACGTCGTATATGGTTGTAATAAATACAAACAATAGTAATAATAATAATAATAATAATATTTCCTTTTTTTCCAGCCGTCTGCCCCCAATAGAGATGACGAGGAAGAGTCTTTTAACGTGGTCGACTGGATGCGTCAACTGAAGATGCGATTAATGTTATGGGAGGGACACGCGGTGCCGGATATACTACAGAAACAGTGCGTTTTTGTAGTTTGTAGTCTGATTTATAGTATTAATAAGAATAATAATGAGTATTATTATTGTTGTTTCGATTATGGAAGTTTTGGCATTATTTTCGATGCCGGATATACTGCAGAAACAATGGGTTTTAAAGTTTGTAGTTTATTGTCAATTGATAATAATAAAATTATCGCACATGGCAACTCTGCCAGCCGCATTCATGGACGTATACATTGACAGTCACATAATTCACATTATTAAACCTAGACGGACTGTAAAACGGACTTAGTTGAAAGAAAAATTCGCGTAAGCCTAAGCAGAAAGGATCGTCGGATGGAGTGAGAGTTGATAGAAGGATTGAGTTCTTTTGGTTTTTCTGTACTTGGATGGACTCATATGGTTCAATATATACTTATTCTTATACTTGAATAGTTCAACTTTGTTCTTTCCAGTAAGCCAGTCTTTCCTCTGATCGCGGAACCGTTTTTCGGACATGGAAGGAATTCGAAATTGTCGCGAAAGTAGGTTTTCATAAAAACTGTTTATGATACAAAATGTAATCAACACATAGTTGTCCACTTATCGGTGGCAGGCAAACGATACCACCAAAATAATCCTATTTTTCTGTGCAAATACCTAAAAACTGAGCATTTGATCACATTTTGTCCTTTCTGGCTGGAAGCGAGTCTTCGATTTTTTCTTACTGTTTTTTTTTCTGTACACTAAAGTATGTCAAATCACTTCATAGTTTATTTAGTTCTCAAAGTATGTTTATCCCAATCTGAAAACAGTCGAAACCTTCGACTCTTTTCCAATTCCGTGAAATTGTTCGAATAGCAAAATTCATAAAAAATAACTCCCTTTTTTCAGAAATGTGCCTGTTTTTGATGCACAATTAATGAATTTTCACGGTTTTTCGTCGAGAAAAGAAATTATTTTTGTAGAATAGTCGGACCTTACTAGTGTATGGTTGGTTCCCGTCAGATCACCTTAACTCTTTAATGGTAATTTTCCAGTACCGTAGACGGGAAACGGTACTACTCGGAACGCGCTCGGTTTATTACAAATTCGCGTTTGGTCGAAACTGTATTGCAACAAATCTAGAGATATATTGTGCCCTGAAGAGACGTCAGACGACGAGAGGAAAATCAATATATATGACAGCCACGCCGTATAAACAGTTATTTACTGTTTTGCAACTACGCTTGTTCTGTCTATCGAACTACTGTATAATGTATACTGTAAACTGTATAATTTTCCAGTACCGTAGACGGGAAGCGGTACTACTGTTTCGCGACGCGAATGCGAGACCGCGGCTTCAACGACTGTGTGCCGCACACGATGAGCAGACAGTCGGTGAGTATTACAAAGGCTGCCTTTATACCCTACAATACAATACAATACAATACAATACAATACAATAGTTTATTACGGGATCAGAATGGGTAAAATTCGCCGCAACCTATGATTTTTCCAATTGTGCAACTTTTCTCTGACGGTCCTCATTCAGTTAAATACCAATTCGTGTATACTTTGAATAACATGTTTCGATAAATCTTCTCATTCTCTTTCTTCTTTCTTAGATTTGTTTTTTGAGAAGGCACTTTCACACATTTTACAACACACCATCCTGCGTTTATTTTCACGATTTTCTTTCCTGTTTCATCAGTTTGATCTCATTTTTCAACACAAATGGTTGAAAAACGATTGAGTTTTTCGAGCAGCTGACCACAACCCCAGAACCCGACAACCCACCAATCATACGTGGGGCGACTTTGTTGTCTACAAAAGTTTATTCTCATCGGGTCTTTCATCTGGGATCTGGGTGACCAAACTACAAAACTTAATGGGAAGTGAAAAGTGATGTATTACCCAGCGAAGGCGACTATTGTTGAAACTAAGCTGGTATAATTCTGGTTTGAGGGAAATCGGGTGTCTCAATGAATGATCCCTACGACCAATCGAACACTAGTGTTCTCGTTTACAGGCCGTCACGTTGCCGAGTCCCTTTTCTGAAGACGTTCTTAGTCGTGCTCCAAATAAGAATGACGATGACGCTGTTTACGGTACGTAAGGACCGATTGATACCTTTTACACGGTTATTTGGGTTACACGGTTATTTGGGTTATTAGTTGAAAGGGGTAGTAGTTAATAGGAATAGGGAACACAACATGCGTACATGTTTCATAAGCTGCAATATCTTATCTAACTCAGTTGGGAGACCCTATCAATCTTTCAAAAGTTCTGGCCGATTCGAAAAGTTACATGAGGTAGAATTATTCCTTTGCTTTTTTCATCCATGGGATGTTGTCTTCATCCTCAAACACTCGCACCAACACTATCTCACGTATGCTTAGTACGTGTGCCTTTCTTTCCGTTAATATAAAAATTCATCTCCAACTCAAAATTTCGAACTCGATAACATAGTTTAAGTTCTGTGACTGTAAATGTATAATGTACGAGTTGTCTTTCAGCACCTCTACGAACCCAGGCGGACGTGGTGAGAGAGTACATGTTGTTGAAGAGAACAGACGAGCAGAGAAATGAGCTGAAGGCTGAGATCAGCGACGAGTCACTGCGTTTGGTCAAGGCGAACTTTGATGTGAGTACAAAGTACATACACGAGTAATTCCGTTCGTATAGCTGGAAAATTCGAAAATCGAGCTAAATTGTTAATATCGGGAACATTTGCCGTTCTTGGATGCAAAATCATGATTTTTCCCGTATTTCCGAGAGAAAAACGGCGTCCTATATATAGAACAGTCGGACCTCACTGGTGTATGATTAGATCATGGAAAAGGGAAAAAGAATATTATAAGTTTTTAAAGAAATGAAAATCGAGCGAAAGTCGATATGCCTTTATACCAGTCAAGCTGTTTGGAGTACAGGCCGGTGGCACCTGTTGCCGAACCGGAGAACTTTCTGCGACATCTTTGACCTTAAATTTAGTAGTCAATGTTCAAACGCACTCCAATTATACTAGATTGGAGAACTGCAGCAAAAATGAAGCCTGTGATAAAACCAACTCCATGTGAAAGAAGAATGAAAATAGAAATGACGTAAATGGTTTAATAAAAATAATACATCTTTATTCCAGTCACGCAGTTTGGAGTATAAGCCGGTGGCGCCGGTTGCCGAACCAGAAAGTTTCCTGCGACAAGTTGAGTCGACGGATTTTGTGGGAACGGCTGAGGATAGAAAAAGATGGCGTAGGATGTTCCCCTGTGCGAATGGATACGTGGTATGTATATTCGGACATTGTTTGGTACCTAATCACTTAATCTGATAGATCAAAATAACAGTTTGGGTTACGTGTGATGTGACTTGCAAGGTTTTTCAACGGGTATGCCAGCTAATTTTTGCCCCAACCAGATAGTTCGGTAAAAAACGAATAAATGTTGCGATTCGGCTAATTCGACATTCGAAATAGTAGATTTTGTAATGAAAATTCTTATGTGGAGAAGTCAAGTCAACTTCACACCTGGTACATCACAATTGCCATTTGGCTTGGCAAGAAATTTGTGTGAAATCTCCATCCAACAGTTTTTTGTGGGCCCATGGCGGTGTGCCATACGTCAGGCGACTTTGTTGTCTCCACAGAAATTTATTGAAAACCAGGTGTTTTATCTGGGCAAAACTACAAAACGGAATGAACGATTTCTTTTTCACCAGTAATGTGCGACTACTGATGAAATTTGGGTAGTTCAAATTTCCGATTTGAAAAAGTCGGGTGATTCAATGGAGCTTTCAACAAAGTCGTTTTTTATGCGGTGTACTGTATTCGAAATTTTGAAAATTTGTAAACATTTTCACTGCGTATTTCCCGTTTGGAAGAATCTTTTGACTGGTGTTCTTATGAAATGTCCAAATGTGGGGACGGGGGCGTTTTGGAGTTTCTCGACTTGTTTTTTTTATTGACTTTATTTTCTTAATTTTAGCGTTATCCGCGTCCGTTGTGGGCCCATGGCGGTGTACTGTATTCAAAAGAGGAAGACGATAGAATGAGAAGACAGAACCTCAGGCAAAGGGAGGGAGGGGTGAGTTACATGGTTACGCCGTTTGGTAAGATTTAAAAAAATCAAAAATAGAAGTATGGAAGTTGCCTCATCAAGACATCAAGACATTTGGGTGAAATCTTTATCCAACTTTTTCAGTTTACCCGTAGGTACCTTGAAATGGAAAACCGGTTACCCTCTCAAATACCGTAAAATTATACGTTTCTGGTCCTTCTTTCAGCGGATTATCATTTTTCATTGAATTTATGCAACAATTTGTATTTATAGGAAAAAGGAAACTCCATTCTTGTAATATGTCTTCATTCACAGAATCTCCTATGTGGTCCGCGCCGTTTTTTCGCGTCCCGTAAGAATGCGGTCGATGCCGCCGAAGCCGCTTTGCCCTATATGAGCGGGTCGTTTCGGTTTCTCTGGCAGGCTTTCGCCAAGATTATCGGTACGTTTTTGTAGTTTGATCTTGCTGATGTTTGTAGTTTGATCGCATTAGCTTTCTGTCGAAATTCGTAGATGGTGAGCGTGTCTAGATCATATTTTTTAATCATGAACTACCACTATATTTTTGGCTGGAACCTGGTTATTGAGTTAAAGTAGGACGATTATGTGGACCAATCCTGTGTCAACGGTCCTTTGAACTGCAATTGAAAAATGTATTGCAGTTTAAAGGACTGAAGCGTTGTGATTGGACCACATAATCGGCCTTCTTTAATTTGCAAATGTTTTCAGGAGATTCTGACTTTGTGCTCTATACGGCCTTCATGATGTTGGAGCTGCAAATTATCGATCGGCAAAAGTAAGGGCTTCAATATTTCTATTCGTTGAGTGATTTTTCCAGGCTAATTCTATATCTAACCGGATTTTTTCGTTATTTTTTTTTGAGATTACCGCATAGGTAACCTAAAACTAAATTCCGGTTACCGTTTCTGGTTAGATATAGAATTTACCGGTTTTCTCTGGTGGTTTGTTGTCGATTGAGTTTATATAAAAAGAGATTACCGCAATAATGAAGGTGTTTTCGGTTCTGATCAGTTTCAGGCGTTTTGTAGTGCTTGATTGGTCCCCTCAACTCAATTTTCGTTGTAATGATTACTGATTGTAGAATTGTAGATCAAGTTCTGACTGAAACGCCCACGTAGGTAGGTAATATTGGCATTACTAGTTATTTTACAGGTTCCAGAAATGTGCGAAGGCGATGGTAGATGGAGCCACACACCCTGTGGATTTTCTCAATTTTAAGGTAGTTTTAATTATGCACTATTTTTCGTTGAATCTCCTCAATTTTTGATATTTTAGTAGTAGTAGTACTCAAAGTGCGCTGATCGACTTATATGTCAGAATCAACTCGAAACGTAGATCGAAAAGTGTTAAGAGAAGTGTTTTTCTTTCTGTCTAATCTCAAAAAGTTTTCAAATCATATCATAACATTTACGAGAACTGTAATACTTAATATATATGTATAGTTAATTTTAATCTCTTATTATTTTTGTTATAATTCCCAGGACGACGGCAGTAGTACGCACCACACTGTCCGTGTCAGTTCCTTCCATGATATTACCAGACCTCAGCAGCTGTCGCGAGTTCAGTTTGGACTGCCCAGGAATTGGGGTTAGTTAGCAGCTGTAAACAAAACTTTTTTTCCATCTAAATACGTTAAACGCTATTATTTCTGAAAAACCGGGTGTTTTTCGGTTTGGTTCGTATGGTTCGAATGTTTTACGCGCATCGAGTTCAGAAGTCGAGAGAGAGAGAGCACTCCTTGGACCACGTACACATGTAACCGGGTTAAAACCAACAAATCATTTTTGTAAACGTTTCCCCTCTGACTATGGTTCAGTTCCACTTTTTGAACTCCAATCTCCCCGCAAATTCAAGCTTATTCAAACCCCTTTTCTCGAACTGGGTCAAGAATTTAAACTTCAACTCAACGGAATTCACACGTTTTACGTGAAAAGAATTCTGATCGTAATGTAGTTTGTAGTTTGTTCTGCAGACCAATTGGTCTACCATTCCTTAATGAACCTATTGTTGGTGAATTCTATATGTAACCGGATTTTTTGGTAACCTAATCGGTTTTTGGTAACCTATTTTTCGGGTTACCTCAGTAGGTAACCGGTGGGTAACCGAAAGTTAAAAACCGGTTACCTGTTTTTCTAACGTGAAATGTGGTTTTTACCGTTAGTTTGTTTGGTAACCGGATTTAAGTTTTAGGTTACCTACCGGTTACCTGTGAGGTAACCTGAAAAAAGGGTTACCGAAAACCGGTTAGGTTACCTGAAAACCCGGTTACATATAGAATTGGCCCCTATTGTTTGTCTTGTTTTCAACAAGATAAACGAGGCAGGCAGAACAAACACTGAACCACACTATGAGAACCAGCGATTCCGTAAAAGACTGTTTTGTTAAATAATGTTAAATAGTGTAGTTTGTAGTCTGTTTTCCTTTGCAGACCTCGATATTTGGGATCTGGAGGACAAAGAACAAGACGACTGGATGGTGTCTTCGTCTGAGGACGAGTCTGAAGGCGAATCTGAGGAAAAAGAGAGTCAGACAGACTCTGGGGAGGAGCTATACCAGGCCACCGTGGAGTTGGAGCACACTTCGGTGGGTTGGGGTTGATTCGAGTACAGCTGTCCGTTTACCTGTGTAACGTGAGCGGGACCAGGCTACGTGAATATTGCCACTTTGCTCACTTTGAAGGGTAAAGGTCATACTCTCACAAAGCCCATCTTTGGAAGGGGTATTGCGGTTTGAAAATGGAAACAGTTGCGACTTGACACTCGGAAGTTTTTGAGCTGGGCAAAAAATCGAAATTTCGAGTTTTGGAAAATCAAGTTTTTGAGTTAGGACAAAAACCGAGTTTTTATAGTTCGAGTTCGACTCGACTCTGAAATTTTCGCGTTTTGAGTTCCACTTTAACAACCCTAACTCGTTGCAAGTTGTGAATAGGGTGCTGAGCCTGTAAATTTTCATCACGTGAGTGTATTGTTTTGTTTCCGATAAATTCATTTTTTTACTAGACTAGCGCAAATTTGCAGTAGTTGCCGCAATATGCATAATTTTGTACTGAAGTTCATTTTCAGTTGTCAGATGCCGTTGGTCCCTTTCGTGATGGTGGATGCCGGAATGAGCCTGCAGGTTAGACATGGTTTCATTCCATTCACGCTGTGCAACTGAACTTTGGTCGAAAGCACACGTGTTGGTCACCATACGTAAAATACCCCCTCATTTCGATGTTGACTGATGTTCACTTTTGCCCTATTTTGACCGGGGCATGCTCACTTTTTGGGGGAATGTCACAGATTCTTGGTAAAATTGAAAAAAAAATCGTGTGTTTCAATAACATACGCTTACTATTTGGGGATGCTCATGCTCACTTTTTTGGACCTGATGTGAACCTTTTTTACGTATGTTGGTCACAGTTCAGTTACATTAGGAAATTGGACCAAATGTTTGGTTTCTTTTCATATTGATTCTTTAATGTTTATTACTCAGGTCAAACAGAATTCGAATCGCAGCACAACACCGGAGAGCCGGGATACAATCGCCTATATTACGATGTGAGCTCCTTTTTCAAATTTGTTACAAATATATCGGTAGTTTAGTTTCTTGTAACTCGATTTTTTCGCAAGGTTCACGATTTGGATCACTGTAGAAAACAAAAACTGTATTTTTCTATACCATAGGCTTTCTGAATTTACAATCCTAGTTGTTTTTGTTGATCCCCGAAAACGAATTACAATTACAAAATGTTTGCAGAAGCACGTGTTCGATTGGGATGCTATGTGGAATCTGATTACTATGCGATACTGGTAATCGGAAAGGAAGATTTGGCGAGTAAACACCATTCATGGTAGTTTGATCTACGTTCTACCAACCAAGAAGAAGCTTTTCTCGTAGAGCAGTAGCAGTACCTGCTATGTTTCTGATGAGCTATATCTACATTCCGAATCCGCCGAAAAAAACGAATTCTTGAATTTATCTTGCTTCTCGGATAGGGTTATGATTGCATGATTGTTTTTTGCTTTGAGTTGTTGATCTTTTTTTAGACTTGCTAGATTTGTAGTTTAGAGTGAATGTTCAGATGCTCCTATTTTTCACCCAACCCCGCCTAAAAAGTTGTTCGCAGGTTTTATTGGGTTGCAAATTTCTCGGGTACTCTTTCTGGGACCAATAATGTGTTTTTTGTTACTTAATAGTGATTTTCATTTCTGCTGAATGTGAAATGGGTTCTGCACAGTTTTGTAAATTTTTGTTAAGGCCTTTCAGAAATGTTACATAGAGAGTTGTTTTCACTTTTTTTGCATTACTTTGTCGCAGATTGTAGTACTATCTCCAGTTTAAGGTACGAGTATCAATGACGCTCACTCAATCGGTCTCACTTTTTATTCTTTTTGAATGTTGTTGACAAATTTTATATTTTGTCGAAAATTGTTTATATTTCGTTAAATATGCGGATATGTTGTTGAATAATGTTTATATTTTGTTTGTTGTTGATGTTGTGTCATGAAGGTTTCAATGGAAAATCTAAAGTGTTCGAGTTTTCGGGGCTGATTCGAACTTTCACTTCACGTGCATTGCATCCAGTTTATTTGCATTCTGCTTGAAAGAAATGGGGAAACTATTGACAGCCACTGAATTCGGGGAGAATTAGTTATTTTAATTGGTTTTTCGTGAGACAGAAAGTTTTTTAACCAATTTCTGCTATAAAAAAATAGTGAAACCAAAATTACTCAAAAGACTACAAGTCTCAAATTCAGGCTGTGAGTGTGGAAGCACGGTTATAACTGTTTTTGCCCTATAGCATCCCATCAGAAGTTGTGTAATTTCAATGATGAACTGTGCAATTTTTTTCCATGTTCCGCTGTTGATAAACCTCGGCATATTGTACAATGTTGGGTTTCTTATTTGAACCGAAACACGAGGTAGTATAGATGCTTATTTAGTGGCGACGTTTCGGCGGATTCGCCGTCTTCAGAGCCTGAAAAAGGCATCAAAATTTTTCAGAGCATCAAAGCAAAAAAAAGGCAATTTTTGTTGTTCTCGTTTTATAGGGAGTAACAATATATGAGTTGTAGTTTGGTCTGGCAACACGGTACAGCTCCCGAGTTTCTACTACAGTATAGTTCGATCAAACTACAAATACATCGATTTTGAGCTAGATGAACATTATGCAACCGCTCTGCCCTGAACGAGTCGTTCATGCTCTCATAATTCTATAACTTTCACTCCCAGTATAGTCTATCTTTTGATGCAACCTCAAAAGTAACATAGTTATACCCAATAACAACAGTAACCGATTGTATTTCCATATGTTCCACCACTAATTTGGTAGTAATGCTTAGTTAATTGTTACTTTCATAGTTGGTACTTTGTTATAGGGTTATAACACTTGTAAGGGGGGACCTTACAGTGTCAAAAAAACATTTACGGTGTATACCCAGCTGTGTTTGTTGTTTGATCCCTTTGTTTTTTCGGCAGAAAGATCAAACTACAAAACATGATGTCACTTCATATATATAGTCCCCCTTCCCGTTCCTAATTTGCCACCCGCAAGCCGCGGTGACTGGATGTTCTGGTCAATTTTCGCCTGCTTTTTCGATTTCTGCCAAATTTGCCCACATTTCCGGTTTTTGGGCTGAAATCGAAAAGCCGCGCGTTTTTCAGTGGCTAATCAGGCAACTAACTGGGTCTGGTTAGGGTGACAGAACTGTTAGTGACAAACTGTTTAGGGCCTAAACCCGTTTAGGGTTCTGCTTGTTCTTACACAGCCGCAATATCGATACTTTTCACGCTTATTATCAAAGGTTACACGGGGAAAAAACGAACACTGGTTGGAACGGGCGATTGTAAACGTAAACGCCATGTTAGGCCGCATTCATACTTTTTACGTCGGCGTTCAACGCCGGCGTTAATAGTGAAGAAAACATACGTATTGATTGGCGCCGGCGTTAACGCCAGTAAATTCGATATGTATCTTTTCTTCACATTAACGCCGGCGTTAACCGCCGACGTAAAAGTATGAAAGCGGCCTTACACGCGGGTTTTCTTTCGAAGATAGTGGAACAAGGAAAAACTAAAATGAGACAGTACATTATTTATGATAGCTCTTCATCGCTACGGGAGTGGTATCATCCATGTTTGTATTATAGTTGTTATTGTTGTTATTGTTATTTATGCATAAAATTTTGGAGAATGAATAGAAAACACTGGTTGGAACGGCTGTATGAAGAATGTAAACGTAAACGTGGTATTACACACGGTTTTTCTTTGAAGATAACAGCATATTCATGACATATTCATGATTCACGGAACTTGTCTACTGGAATAGTCATCAACATTCCTACTGAGTCTCCTACAGTATGATTACAGAAAATTTCGATAATTTCACGCTTATTATAAAAGGTTACGCAAAAAAAAGAACATTGGTTGGAACGGGTATATGAAGAATTTAAACGTAAACGCGGTATTATAGTTCGTTTCACCAATCTATTTCCTTCTACAGTTATCCGTCACATATTTAGAAGGCTTTTTCTAATGAATAAATCAATATTTTGGTTTCAAACTTCCATAGTTTGCTGTAGCATAGATAGAGAACACAATAGCGAAAACTGAAGAACTGAAGTCATTCCAAAAACATCAAACTACGAAATTTTGCTCTAGAAGTTCGCGAAGATTACTGTAGATGGTTATAAGTGCGTGGAACAGACTATACACACGGTGTTTCTTTGAAGGATAGTAGATGATACGTAGAAAGTTGAGAACTATGGCTTCACGTTTTACGTTGTTGTTTAGGCACGTGTAACTTCAAAACTTGTGCCTGTGCTACTGGAGTAGACTTTCTTATTCATACTGACATTCTTACAGTATGACTACGGAACTTTGACCGACTGTGATTACGTAAACGTTATCATAAAAAATTTCACAGATCTTTTAACTTTTAACATTTAACAATCTTGACGTTTCCATTGGAAAACGGAATACGTGTAACTCACGTGCACCTAAAAAATGTGCAATTGTGAAGTGTACGACACAGTTTCAGAGAAGTTATCTACCTAAACGCACTCAAACAAATTAAATTTATGTTTTTATCTCGATTATTAATAAGAAAACATAGAATATTTGAGAAACGTGGATAAATGGGTCACCTTTTTGTTCTGACATCATCAGGTCTGAATCTAAACTACCCGAAAACTCGTATAGCTGCGGGGTGCAAAGTGGTGAATGCGTTTGCGTCGGCCAAATTTCTTCCCTAACCAGCACGCTAAAAGCTAACCGATTTTTCATTGATCAAAAACGAACCAAGTTTTCATTAATCAAAAGCAAACCAATTTTTCCTGAACTAAAAGCCATTTTTTCTGAATCTTTGTGAACCATAACTGATCCGATTCCTCCCGAACCAAAATCGAACCGATTTTTCCCGAACCAGTTGCTTCGAGGAAAACCGAACCTAACCTCAACAAAATTTAGTCTACCAACTCTAAAATTGGTTACTATAACTGGTTTGCGATTCACCTTTGCCAGCCCAATGTTGCTTCGGTTCTGGAAAAACACCTGATTTGAGAAAAAAAAAGAAAAATGGGACTGGGAAAAGTTTGAGGTCACTATCCGGTTACCTGTTAGGTTACCATAAAAAACCGGAAAGATATAATTGCCCGTTGTTGACAGAACTGAAGCAATGATTCAAGTTTCGATAAGTGGAAGTTTTAAATATTTTCTTGCTCTTCGCTTATATCTCATCTCCTTTTCGCGTATCTCTTCCTCAGGCTTCTTTCTCTAATCTATTTATCCCGACTTTTTATTCTCTCTCACTGTCTCACTTTCTCTCTTTCCCTCTTTCTATCTCTCCTTCCCCTCCCCTTACTCTCACCCTCTTCTCTTTCCCTCTCTCTCCCTGCCCCCCTTCCCCCCTTTGTCTCTCCCTCTTTCTATCTCACTTCCATCCCCTTCTCTCTCTCTCTCTCCCTCTCTCTTTCTCTCTCTCTCTCACACACTCTCTCTCTCACTCTCTCTCCCTCTCTCTCCCCTCTCTCTTTCTCTTTCGTTCTCTCATCCTGAAACCAGCCTATTCAGTCGGCCAATCTTGGATCATCGTCTCTGAAACTGCGATCGATTCATCTATCCACTCTCTCTCAGATCTCAATTCATCCTATTCACTTTCTCCATTGAAAAGGCCAAAATTTCTGGTGTGTATGTTTTTGACCACAACTCGTTAGGTCACGTCAAAACACGTGAAACGCGTGATTACGTGCATTTTTTCTCGAATCTTTATTGAATCTTTCTTCATTAAATAATACGAAAACTCTGCTGTGTTTATTTTTGACCTCAACTTGGTAAGGTCACGTGAACACATGTGAAACACGTGATTACGTGACTTTCATCTCGTATCTTTATCTACTCCTTCTTTCTTCATTTCTCCTCACTACTCTTCTTCATTACTACTCCTACTTTTCTTATCAAATAATTCAAAATTTATGCTGTGTGTATTTTTGACTTCAAATCGATCAGATCACGTGAAACGCGTGACTACGTGACTTTTGTCCCAAATCTTCATCGAAGCTTCCTACATGGAATGACAAGAAATTTCTGCTGTGTTCACTTTTGACCTCAACTAGAGTAGGTCACGTGAAACACGTGATCACGTGACTTCAATCCCGACACTTTATCGAAACTTCCAAACTTTCCCCATTATCCGCCGCACTTTCACTTTTGCTTATCTATCGTCATCAGCTAACGAATAAGAGATACTATGTCTTTTGAGTCCGAATTGTTTCGTCCAACGGTTTTCGTATTTTTTTCTAGTAGTCGTTCAAAGATCTACACATTAAAGTAGGACGATTCTGTGGACCAATCCCGTGTCAATGGTCCTTTAAACTGCAATGAAAAAGGTAATGCAGTTTAAAGGACATTAGTGTTGGGATTGGTCCACAGATTCGTCCTTCTTTAACTTGTACGCCTGAATGCGCTGAAAATCGAATTGTCAACCGTTTTTCTGATTTAACCAAAACTTTTTATTCACATAGGAAATTGTTTTCTTTTCAGATTAACTATTAAACTTATTGTCAATTATACATTAGTACATTAACTTAGACTTTAATATGACAGTCACATTTCTATTTTGTTTTAATTAACTTGTAGGAATTCCTTGCGCTGTAGAAATTTCAAAAACTTTGTCATTTTTTCGTGAGAATTTCACCGATTTCACGTGAAATAAATGCTAACCTTTCTATGCTAAAGCTCAAATACATAAACGCTCAAAAAAGTTGATGCTTAAGTTTGTATCATAAAACAGTCATAGGAAAGGGAAAGTTAGAATGTGTTCTGTAGGAGTCTCAGTAGAGTTGATTTAGACTATTCCGCGCCTGTTCTATTCTGCCTTCGAGATTGAAGACGGTTCGGTATAGAGTATATCTTTCATTGTCTCCCTCTAAGAACTGTGTTTTGTTCTCCGAGTCGATCGGGCTTTCAGTTCAAATGTATTATTTATCATACCCCATCTAAACGATAAACGTTCTGGGCTATAGTTCGTTTCAACCATCGATAGTAGTCAGCCATGCTGGTCGAGCGCACCCTACATTGCAGTCGATTGATCTGGCAGCTTGCCAGTCTTTTCATTACAAATAAAATATCGAAAAGTGGTTATTTTGAGATTTTTGTACATATTTTGTGCTCAAAAAGTTATCAAGTAATCGGGGAGTAATTAAAACAACTTTTTTGTGCGATAAGATTAGCTTTGAAAAACGGTCATAAAAGATGATTGGGTATCACTGTTTTCAGTTTTTGCAATCATGGTCAGATGGCCGGTTGCATATGTGCGCCGCGCAACCTAGCAGAGCTGAGTTCGATTCCCAGCTTATGCATTATTTTGGGTAGGGTGGTCGCTGTTGGAAACTTTGGCAACTTTCCAGCACAATTAACTCCGCCCACTAAAATGTACTGTAACTGGATTCTATCGATGGTTGAAACGAACTATAGGGCGAAAATCCTTCGGGAAGTCTCCCAAACGGTTTGTGCAAAGTTATCATTCAACATCGTTTCGTTATGAGAACTTCATGAAACTGACAACTAAAAAATAGCATTGAGTATAAGCTCAGCCCAGCTCAGGATTACTGATTCGATCACATCTCGTTCCTTTTAGAGAGATCATGGTTGGTTTGCGGTCAACGTGAGAGCAGAAATACATAACGCACTCAGAACTTTGCCCCACCCCGCTGCGTTTATAATTCGTGGCGTGTACTGAGATCAAACTACAGACAATTGGTCCCTCACCCTATTGACATCAACAACAAATGATATTACAACATTCTTCATACCTTTTATTAATATTAAACTATATTCACCCCCCCCCCCCCCTTTAAGATCTTTTTCCTCGACGAGCTTGTTGTCCTCTTCTGTTTTCGGTCTCGTCAATGACGAGATTTTGCTGTAATCAAGCTGTGAATCAGTGGAAAAACGCCTCAAACACTGGCTTAAAACAGGAATTTGGCGCCGCGCGCCATGCCAGAACACCGCCGCTTTGTCTCATTTCGATTTGGTGACGATTGAGCTTGAACGAATTCTGATATTAGGCTGAACTTCGCACGTGAAGAATAGATTGTGGCTCAATACGTTTCAGCAAAATTGTCGCGAACTCTACTTCCCCGCTACCTATATAGTCTGTTTCACGCGGTGGGGAATACTTACAGTATGACGATAACTTTGCCGCGGCGTAGTAGTTCAAGCAATCCCTCTATTTTTGATTTGAAGACTACCGAGCTCGATTAAGAGTTTGCATGAACAGCTCTTATCAACAACTGAATGAATGGTTTTTCCAAATATGTTCAATCACATTTTTTGATTTTTATTTTCTGAAGCGAGCTCAAACGGTGTACAGTGCCTTATCCCACTGTGTTTGTAGTGCGATAGCATTGGTTTTCAATACCAAAATTTATAAAATATGGCATACATCAAGATTAAACTGCAACTAATATCTTGCCCTTAACCTATATATTCTGTTTCAATAGTTGACATAGAAACGACGAGGACTACAATGCTTTGAACTTGATCACGTTATGATAGTCAAACTTTTGAATATACTCCACATAAATTTGACAAGGAGTATGCCTCTTGTATACTAGTTCGCTTTGCTCGTTTCGAGTCGGACCTCAAAATCGGGACTACATTTTTTTTGCGATTGACTATAGAGGCAAAACAAGCTAACCAACCCGGTAAAAAAAAGTTTCTGGGAAAAAATCACTCATTTCTTGAGGACTATGCCCCCTTGAAACACTTGTTTTGAAACTTCGTTGATACAAAGCAATTTTTAGCGATTGAGGGACTGTAGAGTCGAAACAACCTAACCAACACGTTTGAAACAAAGTTAAACGTTTGAAACTTTCTCTTAAATACTCCACCTAAGTTTGACGAGGACTATGCCCCCTTGAAATACTCGTTCGTCGGGCGCAAGATGATCAACCTTGAGCCACCTGGCTGGGAATATATGTTTTAGCCGCAAGCCACTTTCACTTCTTATGATGATTGCGGACCTCTTATTCTATCTCTCCTTTCTCTTCCTTTCTTTTCTCTCTTTCTCTCGTTCTCTCTCGTTTTCTCTTTCTCTAGCCCCCCCCCCCCCCTCTCTTCTTCCCTTTCCCTCTATCATTCTATATCTCTCTCACTCTCAATTACACATTTCCCCTCTCTTTCGCTATTCTTGTCCTTACTGCCTGTCTCTTTGCTTTTGCTTTTCAATTTTTTTGATTTCTATTTCTCTTTTTCTACCTCTACTCTTACTCGCTCAACGTTTCGCTTTCTCTCCATCACAAACAAATCTGTGGAAACAGAAGAACATTTATGCTGTCAATTACAAAACGCATATCATTGTTACGAAGTCGTATTTTGAAAAAGTAGATTGAATGTAGAAAAAATGCAATTTTGCACTTTCTCGAAATGCGTTACTTTTTCTGGTTGCAGACCTGTTTTCGAACTACGCCTCGGGTAAATTAACCACTTTTGGCGAAAATCAAGGCCTTGTAGGAAACAGGGCCTTGCACTTTTGATCTGTTCAAGGATATTGGGATGAAAAAACATGAAAACCGTCCAACCACGTTTTGGAGATCAGTTTTCATCGCCAAAATAGTCTTTATATATTTTAGGGAAAACATAATTACTTTGAATCATTAGTATGTCTATATACAAATGACATAACTCTGCGTTGAAATAACACGCATGTACATACAACACACAACTTCATAAATCCGAGAATACAGTATTAGGTTCGAAAGGAAGCCAAAGTAGATGCCACAATTCGCTGAGTTTGTAGTTTGGTTTCCTTGCTTATCAATGAATTCGAGATCAAACTACATAGTTTCACATAATCACCACTATATACCACTTCCTGGCACCCGGTGGCGCTCACTTTTCTCTGGTTTCTCTTTTCACAAACGTGTTGTTCTTCCTTATTCGTCCCCAACCACTAAGCCGTATCTCTCTCTTTCTCTTCACTCTATCTCTCTATCTCTCTGCTAGTGTATTCTGACCGGTTTCTACGCAACCCGAACGACTCCCTTGTTTTAGTCCTTATCACTCCCACACATCTACATACAGTAACCAGGATTAGCTGGATTCCAGATTGTTCTCTCACACCTCTCAGTCGTTCCACTTTACGTTGTAGCAAGTAGTTTTAATCTATGAACATAATCAATACGCATATCTTATGCGTATGAAAAAACACTATACTAATCGTAGAAACACTCAAATGTACCGCCAATCTTACACTCTCTGCACTTTATTTGCAATGAACATTTAATTTTCACGTGAACAACACGTGAATAAATCTCGAATTTTACCATACCAATTTTCTCATGATCATTCATGAGCATACAAGTTTCTCGTATCTCAACCTCAACCATTGAATCTTAACGTGTAAGTGCAAAGCATGCAACTACTCTATTGTTTTCAGATAAATATAACTTGCTTGTAATTCACTCTTTTTGCGTGTATTAACGTGTTAATCCTAACGTGAGAGTAGAAATCTTTCAACTAATCTGTGTTGTTGCTAGAATAGGATAACTTGTTCTTAGCCTATCTCCATTCATCATTTCATTGCGGTGACCAGACTGCATTCATTATCATTAGCCATAGTCCTTGTCTGAAAAACAAATATGTCATACTGTATTTGTTAGTTTTGATCTACGGAACTTTTAAACAAAACGTTGAGAAGTGCTTTCAGTAATCTTCTCTCTTCAGTACTAACCCTAGTTCAGTATTCAACTTTGATTCCTTATTACAAAGAGTGCTTGAATTTATTTCCCACAGCGTCGAAGTTTACATTCGAAAATTTAGAAATGGTAGTTGAATGTTTAAATTTCTCTAAAACCTAGATGTTCATCCATTTCGTTTTTTAACCACACTCGCTTATTTCAAAAATAGCAAACTATAAATTCAAACAGTTTGCTAACACAACATCTACACGTGCTCAGAATGAGGTTCTTTTTACGTTCTAAGTGAATGCCCTTCAAGTTTAGTGAGGAGATTCTCGTCGTAGTTTCTAGGTATTCATCCATCTCATTTTTCATTCAAATTTAGGAATGTGGCACTCGCTTATCCCAGAAACAGCAAACCAAAAATTGGAAAAGTTTGTCAACTCAAGCTCGAAAAGTGCTAAGAAACTGATATGTGTATTTTACTTTCTACGTGAACATTGTATTTGCTAGTAGCTTATTTGTGACTCACTCCTTCAGGTTCATTGAAGAGGTTCTAGTCGTAGCCTCTAGATATTTATTTAATCAATTAGAGAAAGAGAAAAGTATGGATTCAAAAAGTTTTCGCAAAGTCGTAAATATACTGACGTTCAGCTCACGTGTTACGTGAAAACTTTGTTCGCTAGTTGTTTATTCGTGACTCACTCCTTCGAGTTCAGTAAAGAGGTTCTAGTCGTAGCCTCCAAGTATGACTGTACCTGTGTACCGGTCTTCTTCCATTCTTGTGTCACTTTTCACATCTGGTATTCTTGTTACACCAGGTTCCTGCTTCATTTTCTTGTTTCTTTGTTTGTTTTCGAGAAAAGCCGAGAGAATACACCCTAAGGTCATTGCAACTAGTCACTTGTTCATTTCGGTGACCCTGGAACATTCTATAAAAGTTGCCTGCGTGTGAATGTTTCAACGTCACTATATTACGGTTGTGCATAGCTTGCTTTTATTATGATCACCATATTTAGTCCTGCATTATCAGGATGAGGTATTAGGATCGTATTTCGACTTCGCATATAACCCAAATTAACCATATTCTTATTTTACCCAAACCTTTTGCAATCTGTATTCCTGGGTTTTTGTGTGTCAATCCCCACTGCAAACTACGTTCTGTTGACACTGCACATACAGAAGTTTTTTAACTGCACTTAGCTTCCGTTAATTTGTGTGCCGAGCTTGAAAACTTCCCATGAAATCATAGTTTCAATTGTGAACTACTTTCGATGCCACCAAACATTCACATCTTGACACGATATCACGACCATTTAATATTAAACGACTCGTTTTCCCTAAGCGCCGCGTCAGAGCAGTTGTGTAAAACCGTTGAACTGTCTAGGTGTCGCTGATCAAACACCTTTTTTGGTTAACGTTTCTTCTAAGGACACTTTACATCTGTGGCAATCTCAATGTCTAGCGCAATTGTTGATATTCCCATATTTATCACGTTACGTCTACAAATATGTTCTTGTGAAAATTCCGTATGAGATTAAAGAACAAAAACTAGTTACTATTGCTCCTAGCAATATCATCAATTTTGTATGTGTTTTCTTATTATACTTGAACTATTCCGTCTGAAACAAGCTGCAGCACTGAATGCATGCACTAAATGCATACGGTGTCCCTTAATTCGTCTGTGTTACCGTGCACTTGTCAAGTTTGCCAAATCATTCATTTGCAGCATTAAGTCAATGTTGCTTGTGCAGAACACAAGCTCGATGTAACCAGCTATACCCCTCAAGAAAAGTAATAAGGAAGAGTTGTAAAACTGTTTATTTACATGTGGGTTCATAGTGTGCGCTCAAAAACTATTATTTGATCTCCATTACGATGTCCCTAATTTTGTCTGTGTTGCCGTTCGTTTGCCAAACTATATATGCATCCAGTCCATCTTTTTGCGCTCTATTAGGCGCCGCTTTATTCCAGTTTGAGACCAGCTTTTGATAAGTTTTGCCACAACCGAATGTCACCACATCTCATACACTAATACGCATCAAATAAGAATTTCGGTTTATTCACATGTTTATTCTTGTTACAATTTTTGGTCACTTTCTGGGAAAGTTTGAATACGTTTTGGTTTATACCAAGCTCTCATTAGTTTTGCCACAGCCGCCCGGCTATCACATCCAACTCAGGAAATAGGAGAAGTTAGGACTTTGACTGTTTAATCGTATAACGTTCTAGTCATTTTATGCAGAAGACCTACTCGTATTCGGCCAGTTGTGAACGTGTTTGAATAGTTTGAATCAGTTGCCGAACTGTGTTTTCGGGTTGCACCACATCTCACACACTAAAACTCGAAAATACAATCTTCCGGTTGCTGACATGTGTTTACTTGTCAAAACGTTTTCGTCACTTCTGGGAAGAACACGCTGATAAGTTTTCAGATTTGTTTCCTCATTTCGTCCATCACATCTCGTGGAATAGAGAAAAACATATTCAATTCTATTGGCCATCTGTTTCTGAAACACATTTACTATTTGCTCAAAATCATTAACATTAGCTATACGCCATCTCTTCCATCCTCTTTCTCTGTTTGAGTGAATTCATCTCATCGATTTAAAACTTTATTCGAGATTGGATGCAAAACGTAATTCTTTAATACGCGTAACCTTCATTTGGTTGATGGAACATTGCCTGCATGGATCCTTTCACTCAAACACACTCTAACATATTCCCATATTTATTATTTCACTTCCTTGGCACTGACAGTATAGTGCTCACATTTCCCAACTGGACTCGTTGGCAGCGTGCCAAAGAACTTCGGAAGACTGTTATATAGACATAACAAATATTCTGCTGAAAGTTTCTTTGAATACGAATTATAGCAAAGGGGAAGAACCCTTCTTATAAATTTCTATTGTTTTGAAGTATTGCAACATGTTCAAAAACTTCTTTGAAATTTCATTGGCAAGCTGCCCAAGTCCAGTTGGGAAATGTGCGAACTATATAGTATCACTGAATCTACTATTATTTTCTCATCTGTGTTGATGACTACATATCTTTTCGTGTTGATTCAAAACTTCATTGAAATTTTTTCAGAGGTTTGCTCGTCCTCTCAATCAAATATGGATAGGATATTCTCGATATTACTCATGCTGCCACATGTATTCGCACAGAGTTTATCCAGTAAGTTTATTTCCTTATTTGGAAAATTCACTGTTCTGAGATCGTGTGATGAATAAGCTAGTTTCACAGCGATCTACCGTTCGGAACAAAAAGATCGGGCTTTCATCTGTGCATGTCAAAAAAATATGTCATCCTGAAGTAAAATGAAACGTCTAGAGTACGTATGCCAGAACAACATACCACCCTGCGTCTCTCGCAATTGCGTACTGTTTCGTGCCACTCGTATCCGGGCGGGTTGTGAGAGCGGAGAAATAGCGTACGCCGGAAGAGACGCCGTTTAAACGCCGAGATTTTCGTGAGTACGACCTAAAATTCCTCTCTCACCTCCAGATTCCTTCTTCTCCGACACGGGCACCAATGCGGGTTTCGTGGGCAAGGTGAACCAGCCGGCTTTCGACCTTGTTGCCAGCCATTTGGGAGAGAGGTTCGTTGTTTTGCTGTGTTTTTTCAATTTTCAACCATATTCCGGTGAAATCGTCCGAATAGCCGAAAACATGCTACTTTTGTGCAATTTTGGGGCAAATTTCACTGTTTTCGCTGCGAAATCATGGAACTTCAAGCATTTGGGTCGGAAATGTAGACCTTTTCGTAGAACAGTTTCGCCTAACTGGTGTATAGTTTGTATGTTTCGGTTAAACTTGTTTTTGTTTAGTATTATCGCTCTTACAACGCATATGGATGAATATATCCAATATTACAGGGTGGACAGGTTCATGAATGCCGGCGAGATGTCGTTCAACATCACCGCGCCACTTACCAACGAGGTATAGTCAATATGAAACCGATGTGAATGCTACAGTACATCATTTGAGACGAACAGCGCCTCTGTACTCTGCACGCACTCTTTTCAAGCGGAGCGCAATAGTAGCTGACTCGCAATGCGGGCTCGCTTCCTCCCTATAGTCTCTAATGTCATTGAAAATGATTTGTTTGGTGAGAGTCAACGGAAGGCAGCACAAACTTTGAAATTTCTTTCCGAGAGTGGTTTTCTCGGAAAGAACAGTGTTCACTTTCTCCAGAGCAGCCTATGTATGTGGCTCAAGGTTTTCTATCCCACTATGTTTATACTATACTTTCTAAATTAGTCAGAATTTGTGAATTATGTGGTGTCACGAGTTTAAACTACAACTCAGCCATGAATATCCCCCATGCCGCGCCTGCTCAGTAAACCTTTCTCTCAACTGTGTCTCAAATTTTTGTGTGTCTTTAAGTTTACCTGTGTATTTGATTTTTCGTCTCTCAAATTTCTTTTGTGTTCAGGTGGGCTTCAGTCTGGCATCGGCGCGTCATTCTCGATTGGAGACGCGCCAATTCGAGTCACGGATGAGAAGTGTGGCTGGAAAGGGAATGGCATGGACGGTAAGTGGAAAAATCTAGTATTTATCATTTCTACTTAGACTCGTTCAGTATGATTAGGAAACGTCAAGTTCGTTTCACTACGAACACAATGTTCGGAAAGGTTGATTGTAACAATTACAAAAGTGTTCGGAGTTTTCGTTTACAACGCCGAAACTTCCATTAAAATATAGTCAGTGGAGAGTGGAAGGATGAATATGATCAGTGCAAATTGTCTGCTAAACTGTTCTGAAGCTCATTTGAAACAACTGCCGTATGATTTCGGGCCATCCAGGAAGTTTTCACGTACAAATGCTAATGAATTTGAAAAGTTTTCTGTCCTAGTGAGAATGACGGAAACTGTATTGGAATTCGAGTGCATTTATTTCCCAGAAATACATAGAAACAGCTCATCTATTTTTATGATTCGATTTGACAGGGTTCTAATCTGAATGCCTCCGTGACCGCTAGATTCATAATGTCGACGCCGCAGGGAGAGATCAGCGGATTTGTTCCATTGACCTTTGACAGGTTAGTTTAATCAGAAAAAAATGTAATTCACCATTTCGAAAACTATTAATAATTAATATTTTAATCAATTTAAAGTTCGGGATCATTATTATAGTATTCAGGAAACCAAAATTGTCCCAAAAAAAGTTTTACTTAGTTTTTTCCGGTTTGTAAACGTGGAACTTTTTCAGAACAAATGTAGAACTTCTTCTGTGGACTGGTGTGAACGGAGATGGTCATTTGAAGACAGACTTGGTCACATGCAAGGTTGGTGAAACTGCAGAGCGATAAACTAACATCAACTTCTAACTGAGTTTCGTTTTCAACCACGATCTGAGACTAAATGGTTTCTCAACAACAACCAAAAACTTTTCTACTGAGCACTTTTTTTACCCAGCGAAATATAGGATTTTTTTATGCTGAAAGAAAAGACTGCAAACAAGTTATGGATTTGCTTTGAACATGAGAGAAGTTCGCTCGAGTCTTTGATTCAACACGCTCAAAAGGTTTTCAAATTCAATCTTGCCATTGATTTCATTTTATCGATTTTATAAATTCAGGTGGCCGCCAACAACATCCAACTACAATTCTCTTCGGGTGATGCGGCTCTTCTGTCCAACTACCTACTTCACATCACACACTTCATCAAGGAGAGAATCGAACAGGTAAAATGAATGAATAAGGAGATAGATCTAATATTAATTTATGAAATAAAAAACCGAATACGCGTCATCCAATAAATTCCAATTGAGTTAGGAACCACTACAACTTCATTGAGCAATGTCCCGGTACTGCCATGTGCCCTTACCAACACTGAAAACTAGTGGAATTTTCGACCCTGCGAACTGGAGAGCAGTTGAAAATTGACTGTTTTTACTGCGCAGGCTGATAATTTCGATTAATGTACATTGAAAAACATTTTTTTATTGTCAAACGTTTCAACGTTTTTTTTTGATAAAGTATACTTGCAGGCCATCTGCCCCTCTTTCCACGCGGAACTAGTCCCTGTGATTTCGAACCGTCTAATGAACACCCCAATGAGTGCGGCTCTCTTCGATCAATACTTCCTCAACTATGGTTAGTAAACGAGGCAAAATTAGGGTTTTTAAATTTAAATTTGGCGTGTAGAAGCTAGTTGTACTCGCTTAGGACTCACCTTTTTGCTGATTTCTCGATGTGAGAAGAGAACAATATGGAACTCACCAACTCACGAACTTCTAGTTTTTCACAATTTTTTTTTCGAAAAATGGCAGGATGTTTGCATAAACTTTGTGTCTGAGTTAGTAACAATGGGAAATTTATAACAATGCATCTGAAAAGTATCTTATGAAGAGATAAATACTAATTTTATTTTATTTGGGCAAAAATAATTCGATTTCAGGTCTCCTGGGCCCAGTGGAGTTCCGGGACAGCGAGGTGGTCGTTCAGCACAGAGGGAACGCGTTCGGAATCCTTAGACAAGGTGAGCAAGAAAGTGATATATTTTTTGAAAATTGTAGGTTTTGTCATACTAGTGTTGTACCACAGAGAAATATTAAGTGTATCATTCTTTTTCATCTCATTTATCACAAACCTAAAAATTACAAATGAAAAGTGTTATAACAAGAACTTCCCTGTCTTTTCATCTTTTGAACTATTACGGGCGATTGATCAATGTAGATGTTGTGCTTAATGAATTTTTGCCAATGTGAGGTGCGTACCGGAGTTTCTCACTTTTCTGATTGAGAAACCATATATGGTAAAAAAATCAACAAACCAAAATTTGAAACTTTAGGTCGTCAGCGTCTGAACGATTTCCGTCTTCCGTTCCGCAGTCCGGCACTATCCATCGAGGGACCACCCAGTGGCAAAATGGTCGATTTCTATCTTTCGAACTACACCATGACCAGTCTGCTTTTCTGGATGGATCAATACAGGTGAACCCTATTTTTATTTGTTCATGGATTATAGGAAGTGAGCAAATCATCGTTGTAGTTTAATGTTTTGAGCTCGATATGATTTACAGGTTTCGACCGAAGAGCAACAGGATTGAACTGACAAGAGAGTGTGATTAAGCAATTTGTACCAATAGGCTTTTTCGTGGAAAGTTTGAATCCTACAACTGTAGTGTTCTCTCAATATCTCGTGATATGATCTCATTTCTCATGAGATAGCTCAAAACATAATTCATAGATCATGTGGGTAACAATACGATTATTGAAATTAAGTAAATGGTTCATTAGGTATTGCGCACTCATCGCCAACTTCTATGAGTAAAACTTGTCACGGCCGCCACAATGTCGCTGCCGTCTTAGTTTTGAATGTTGTTAACAGCCTGCGTCCCTTCAAAACATATGCTATTTTCATGAGTAAAACTTGTCACGGCCGCCACAATGTCGCTACCGTCTGAGTTTTGACTGTTGTTAACAGCCTGCGTCTCTTCAAAACATTTGCTATTTTCATGTGTAAAACTTGTCACGGCAGCGACAATGTCGTTGCCGTCTCGATTTTGACTCAGTCGGCGAGGGCCGAGTCAGTGAATTCTCAAAGTTAGGCATTTGTGAGAGAAGTGAGGTGCATGCTGTGAAATCTCCTCTTCAGCTCGTGGAATTCACATAGCATTGGGTTCGACTATAAAAATACAACATACAATTGTTTCAGAAACTTTGACTACGAGATCAGTCGCACCGCCCAAAACAACACTGCTATTGGAGGATACTTGAAGACAACCTGCGCCAGTGACGACATTTGCGCCGGAACACTCTTCCCTGGTTGGTTTACAAAAAACAAACATTTTTTTTTAATTCTCGAATACACATATACTCTGAAAAGTTTATAAATCTATTTTTCAACCTTCCCAAGTTGTGTTCGACAAAAAAACCTATAACTAGCTTCTGAACCACCATTTTCAATCAATAACGCCAGCTGAAGTTGTAGAAATAGGTCACAGAGAGAAAATTGAGTTGGTTATTGAACAATATCGATTCCAGCTCTGGCCAAGCAGTTCCCCAACGGTGAGGTGGTGATCAAATCTCACACCACGTCCTTCCCGAAAATGATCATCAAAGAGAACAACGCAACCATCTACATTGACTCAAAGGTCGACTCCTATGTACAGGTTTGTGAGCCTTATCATGATTCAACATATTGTTCTGAATTCACGTCATTTGAGAAGAAATCAAACTTTTGAGTACAGCTTTGTGTCCGTAAACAATAGAATGCCGACTATTCTGGAGAACACATTGGGTGGTTTGGCAGAAGTATGGTCAATACTGGCTTTCTGCATGGTTAGTCACGTGTTTGACACTCGCACAGTGAGTAACTCAGTTGAGATTTGATTTTCCGTGAAAGCAAACTACACGCACATCAGAGCAAAACTATCTCCACCGCCTGACGTTACCTTCCGAGCGATCTCAATGAAACTAGAATGAAAATAAAATTTCATTTTGATCATCCGCTCCTAGATGCCCAGATCGTTCCACAAATTACCTCTCAATAGTTCAAATGTTTCAATGGAACTATAAAACATGTCTTTCAGCAAGGCGACCGTACCCGCCGTTTTCTTTCGTCCACAATGAACGCCCAGATCAAATTGGACAAAGTGGCATTCAACAACTACGTTCTGAATGCGGATATGCACATCGAGAACTTCAAGATTTCTGATGTGGGTGTCGTTTTTCATTTGATCATCTTTCAGTTGTCATCAATTCACTGAAACTATTGCCAAGGTGTGGCGTTACCTAGATTTTTCACTTGATGCTGTTCGACTAGCCCGTTAAAACTTGAGAAACAATGCAAATTTGGGAAATTTTCAGAAACCTCTCCACTCTACTGTATTAAAAAAACGAGTGTTGTATAGCAAAGTCAAAAAATTTATAATCTCCACGCTTCACGTGACATATCCCACCCTTTTTGCAGGTAGAATCACTGGTAGAGGGATTCGATAAGGACTCGCTGGAATTCCTGGTCAACGCCCTCACGGAACTCATTCTCAATGAGGATATGGCCAAGAAGTTGAAAGGAGGTTGGTTGATGGGCCGGAATAGAAAAAATGACCGAGAGGAGAAGAAAATAGAAGTGGAACTAACGAATACAGTAAAACACAAAACGCGCTTTGAGAACCAGTGCATACTGCAAGAAAAGTGTTATTTTGCTCAACTAATCGTACATATTCAGTATTCACCCTAACTTGTTTTGTTTGTAGAATACTCAAATATGTAAAACTGGATGTGAAATGAAAAGTTTTAATGTATTATTCATTATTCCAACTTGTTGGTGGTTGCTTTTTCCAAGTCTTAGATTTTTTTCTAATTTCAACCTTCAACTTATAGGCATCCATCTCCCAATTCTCTTCGACTACGAACAATTGAATTCCGAGGTCATTTTCGAAGAAGACCGAATCCGAATTTCTACTGACTTCTGTCATGGAGCCAAGTGCAAAATGTTAGTTTAGTTATTTATTTTATAATAGTCAACATTCCTACGTATAGTCGTCGCCAACGGGAAGGCGGGAGGGTACTGTATATCTCACTTTACGCTGTGGAAGCCCGCATCTCTTCGATTTCAACGCTTGCCGGTTATGTTCTCTAATAGCGCAGTGGTTAGCGCCCTGCTACGAAGCTTTTGCTCGCAAGTTCGATTCCGGTGAGAGACAGACATTTATAAACCTGGCATCCACTATAAACCTCTACAGTCTCAACTTTCTGGTAAAGGGTTCCGGACGTATACGTCACAGGGCTCTCTGCCGGTTTTGAATTGGAATAAGATCATTAAAGGTTTGGAAATTTGCTCTTTACAATGCTATCTTATATCAAAACTCAATGTTGCATGATTCTACAATAAGAATGTCGTTTTGTGCAATATCTCGCGAGATTTGTATCTAGCGGGATGCAAGAATAGAGAAATAGCGTGTATTTGGTGTTCCAGGTTAGGACAGTCGGCATAATATGATTAGGGAATCAATCTTTATTTTCAGTTTGACAGCGGAGAGCAAGGACGCAAATGCTGATTACTACGATGTGGTAGAGGGTTAATTGGATTACGGTAACGAGTTCAAACTACGATTTCAAGGTTAAACTACGATGCTTTGTACCGTAACTTTCCCGAGATCAAAATATGGTATTTTGTACCATAACCTGTCTGTGAATACGATTCTAGAATCACGATGTCTGTAATTAGGTAGAGACAATTTGATGAACTTTTTCTTTTAGTTTTTTTTAAATTTGCCCGTTTTTCAGGATCACTCTATAAAAACATAAACTTTCCACTTTCAGCGGGTAGCGCTTTTTTTCGCTGAAACAGTTGAAACTTCAAAAATAGTGTTTTGTAGTAGATTAGTGGACGTGTAGTTAACAACTTCGGATCAAATACCACTTTTCTGTCAAGTTTTGATTTCAAGAAGTACTTTTTTAATAGTTTTTGAAAGTTTATTAGGACTGAACCTCGATACTTCAGACATTAACGAAATACGTCCACTTCATCTCTAATGACACAGAATAATATATGTACATCTGGCCAATCCTAAATATTCGTCTTTCTTTTTGTTCTTTCATTTTTCGATGTTCCTTATGTGTTTTTTGTTTAGATTGTTTGTAGATATGTGTGTGCGAGTAATGAATGTGTTATCTGGTTTTTTTGAAAACTGCTTCACGCGGGGTTCGAACCCGCATAGGGCAACAGTTAGAAAGAACGTCCTTATATGGGGTGAGCATATCTGAGTTGTAGTTTGAACTCTATACACGCTTTATTTACACATTTTGCTCGAAATCTCAGACAGAACCTGGGGGAGTTAGAGGGGTACTTAAGTGGAGGGGCGTGGCCTGGCCTATCGAATTTCGACATGAAAATCAGTTTGGCAAAAAACAGGCAGTTGAAGAGGGACAACAGATGTGCGGCGAGTTCGAGTCCGCTCGACGCTCGCCGAAAGTTTTGCTTTTAACTCACACATAGAAAATCTGGGAGTTAGAGGGGTAGAGGGGAGTTTGTTACCGCACCGCGCTGGCCCTAATTTCCCACGGGTAATTCCCCGATTTTCTACGGCCAACTCTCCCGACTTTTGTCATATGCAGCGATATCTAACTAAAAACACAGCCGGAAAGAGAAACCTACACCGCATTGACTTGCTTTTCACGAAGCGAACTATAACCATTTGTCCGAAACTTTGCTCAAATGTGTAAGAGCGAGATCACATAAAATAAAGTAATTATTCATGTTTCATGCTGTAGAGAAAGCGTAGAACTGGAAATATTTATTATTATTATGCACAAACAAACTTGGTACAGAACGTTCTAGAATCTCCTCGACTTCTTGATGAAAACAAATGAAATGTTATTACAACTATACAAACCCATCCTCTCAACTATTCTAGTAAAACATCGGATGATTGTACACATACTGTGGAACATAACGTCTCACTCTCCTGCGACTTTTAGGCAAATTGTAAACTTGATCCTGCCATACATTATTATACTGGGAATACATATTTTGTGAATATGGATTTTGATTCCTCGAAACATAGTCGATATTACCTAAAGAAGCCCCAAATGGGGTGTTCAAGTAAAGAGAGTTTAAAGGACTGTAAACCGGCTTTTCTGGATATTGT
The DNA here is from genome assembly GCA_964036275.1 of Litoditis marina. Classification (NCBI taxonomy): domain Eukaryota; kingdom Metazoa; phylum Nematoda; class Chromadorea; order Rhabditida; family Rhabditidae; genus Litoditis; species Litoditis marina. The sequence continues at coordinate 28,210,172 of OZ038434.1, forward strand.
GCTCCAATCGTGTCGTAGTATTCTTGTCGCGTCATTGTCACGTATTGCGTCTCCGTGGGATCGATTTTGTCGAATTTGGTGGAAGCTGGCTTCGAAATTTTGGTCTTGAAGATTTTTGGTTTTGGCGCCGCGCCAAATTTGACGTGATCCCCGAAGGTTTTCGTCTCCGGCTCACTTTGCCAGACCTGAAAAATAGAAGTTTCTTAACCGAAAAACTGGTAGTCAAGCATAGTTCACATCATTCCTGTGCAGACTCCTAGAGTACTCATTCGAACTTCAATGACTGATTTTCTAATGCGCACTTTAGTTTTTAAAATAGAATGCGAAAATTGTTAATAGTTCCGATAACATTTACAGAATTTAAACGATGTGTAAGTTTCGTATGCATACTGTAGGAGTATCAGTAGGAATGAAGAAGAGTATAACATTTCTCCCAATAGATTGTCTTGAAATTAACAATCTTCTTGTAACCTTTAGTTTCGTTCAGTTTCGTGTATTTTTAGTTAGTAATCGAAAACTAAACGTACTTAATCTAATATAAATGTTAAACATTTTTACAATAACTAATAATGAAACATTTACTGTTCTTTTCATCTATCTACTAGACTCAGTTTTTCTTTTCATTTGCCTTTCTCTCAATAGCACGCCTTTTCAGCCGGCGATCAGCTGTTGGCGCGACAAACGAGAAACCCGTACTAGATACGGCGCAGCCAGGGACGCGCTAGGGTGGCGCTATTCGAATTTTGTCTTCAGTCAGGATAATTCTGATTTGATAATCTGGTAGTGATGAGTTCAGGCGATGATTCCAAGTGAATTAGAACGCGCGGCGACCGGGGACCGCAACTCTCCGGTTTAGCCAGAACTGAACCAGTTTTTGGAAAACTTTTATAAACTGTATCAATTCAAAAAGTAGTATGTGGAAGACAATGCTGTAGTAAAAGATATTTCACGTTGGCATTCATAAATAATATAAGCAAGAGTTAACCAGTTTTTTGAAAACCTTTTAAAACGATAATTCTTTAACAAGTACTATTTTGTGTAACAGCTCCATTTCAAAAGATGATTCACGTTGGAATACATGAATAACACTCGCCAGAGCTGAACCCTGATTTGAAAACTTTTGAAGACGGTTATTCTTTGAAAGTAGTACTTTGTGTAACAATTCCATTTCAAAAAGTGATTAGCGTTGGAATACACAAATAACACGCATCACTCGTAAAGTCGCGCGGTAGGATAAGAATCAAAAGGTATCACAAACAGTGGTCTTTTTCATTATGTTTCCGGAAAAGTGTAGAACTACATTTTTTTACACGATCACATGACTGTTTGAGTCTTCTCTGGAGGTATTTTTTACCTTAGCAGACTCGCTGGCTTCTCTTTTCGAACGCGGAATTGCCAGTCGTGGATCTCGATACTTCTGATAGTCGAATAGACTCGAATACGGATCAATGGGGGCCAGGTTCTGTCCATAGGATACGGTAATGTTGTCATAGGCTGAAAATAGAAATTGAGAAAAGCACACAACTTTTTCGTTGGAATATCAATTGCGAGATGATGTTCTTTGAATTGAATTGAATGAGATGAACTTGCAATGTTTTTTTTTCATGAACAGACAAAGCGAGAGAGAGAAAGAAATGGAAAAGGGAGAAAAGGAGATACGAAGTAATAAATAAATGAAGATATTGAGAAAGGAGATAGCGAAAGAAAGATAGTGAGGATGAGGAGCATACTTCGAAGAACATCCCTGCTACACAGCGAAAAGAACGATGTACCGTGATATATTTTTCCGGCAATGGGCAGTCGGTATGCGACTCCTTTGGAGATGGGGATGGGCACGTCAATATCCCCCTCAACACCGTCTCTGCCTCCGTAGTCGTGTTCCATCTGAAATCAATCGATAAGTCAATAACAGATCGATATTATTGATTTTAGAATGAATTTTCGGTTTGTGATGGACGGGAACTCATTCTCATTTCCACTATAAACTCTAGCTACTGATGAGGTTCTTGTTCATATAAATGTCGTTAGTATCATTGGTGGTTTCTAACATTCAAACAGTCGTTCAATGAAACGTGCAAAATATCTGGTTGTCACTTTTTCACGTTTCACATAAAACGTGGTTTCAGGTTATCCCAGAATTTTGGACTGAGCATCAAAACTTACACCAAATCCGAACGATTGATGGTAGGGGTTGCACATGGGCGGCTTGCAACTCAACGGAACGTAACTTTTGGCGAATTTTCCCAAAGGGAGACGCGGTTGGTTGTCTGAAAAAGTGGTTCAGATATGGTTGGAAAATTATCTTTATATATTTCTTGTGTTTTGAGCATGAAACTATGAACCGAACAGCAAGGAAAAAACCTCAACTTGTTCACGTACGTAACAGAAGATTCCGAAAATTTATTGATGAAACAAGATATTTACGTGTTCTAGAGTGTTCGATGACGTAGTTCTCACAATACCAAGTTGCTGTACTAGTCATTGCATTTCTATCTATCGGACAAGAAGACACCATAACATCATGAATATCTTATCTACCATTTTCACCGCTTATTCTTCGGATAACAAAAACAAAAGATGTCATTAGGTTCGCGAATGAACAAACTCGATCAAATATAGCATAGAATGACAATAATCCGTCAGTCATTTGATAATAAACTTCTAGTATTTGATTCAGTTTCCTCTTCCCAACCTACTAGAACAGTCCAACTCAAGCCAAAATCGTGAGCAACCTATTATTTCAGGCAACCGATTGGTTTTTAGGTACAACTTAAAAGCGAGCCTTTTTCTGAGAAAGTGTTGATCTTTGACCCCGTTCCTTACTCCCCTATCTTCTCGAATATGCATGTAATACCACTCGTTTAGTACAACTGATATCTGGATTACATGCATTTTTGGTTGTCGACACCGGACTGTTTATAAAATTTCATTATCAATAAAAATTAGAAGTTTCTGTATCACGTGAATTTCTCACACCAGGTGTTACACCGCTAATTGATTTCATTTTTTACGTGAGGGTCGCTGGCAAAAGTAGCTCTTCACGTTGAAGAGTATCATATTTTTTCCGTTATTAAATAAAGATTATGTGGTCCAATTGCAACGTTTCAGTCCTTTAAACAGCGATACATTTTTCAATTGTAGTTTAAAGGTCCGTTGGCACGGGACTGGTCCACATAATCGTCCTACTTCAAAACAATAGTACAAAACTTACTTCTGTTGTGCTGCAACGAGGGGTCTGACATGAGTTTGACAAAGTCCTCCTTTTCCAAGTCCAACATGTTTACTGGGTAGTTCATGTAGCCGAACTTGGTGGTCGTGTCGTGAATTCTGGAAAGATTTTGGACAACTTCTAGTTTGTAGTTTGATGAGTAAAGTAAGTGGGGAATAAAATTATTGAAAGTGATTGAATCTCACGACGTCGATGAGATGCACCGTGTTTCAAAAGCTTGGTGACAACAAATCTTTCGTTTTTTCCGATTCTGACCGGATTTTTTCTTGAAAAAAAAACGCACCATCATGAAATTTAACTATACATAACAATTATATACATTTCATCGTAACTCCTGGTTCATAAAAATAGAGTTGTTTTACCTGTTGAAGAATCTTCCGTAGATGTCCAACATTCCCCAGGATGGTACAGCCAAATTCAAGTCTCCTCCAATGTGCTGAAGAATTACTATTTTCAATGAGTACAACAATATAGTCATCGCCAACGGAAAGGCGGGAGGGTACTGTATAACTCACTTCCATTCCAAATAATGCCAGTTATGTACTCTAGTAGCCCAGTGGTTAGCGGCTTGCTACGAATCTTTTGCTCACACGTTCGATGCCGGTAAAGACAGAAATTAATAAATTTGGCACCCACTATAGTCATTGAATTTTGTGATTCATAAACGATGAACTTGCTCATGATCTCCTTATTTTCGTTGTACACAATTTTAGAGCTTGCGTATGCAAGAAGCTTTCTCCTATATTTGTCCATTCTGTGAATATTTTTTTCTGGAGTATGCTCCTTTTAATTAATAAAAAAACGTTATATTGTATCTCTTTATTCATTCTTGACTCTTTAAAGCATTATCTACTCTTGTTCCTGAAATAACCATCAAATTATATAATTTAATCATTTGAATGCTATTCCTGCGTAAATGCTATTCCTGCAGCCCAATCAATTTAGTTCATTGACATTTCTACAAAGTAAAATGAATTAGTTAAAGTAAATCGGAAATAGTTTCTGTCTACTCGTATGATTTTCTCATTAGTATCTCTTGAGCACCGGATGAGCTACACGTGAATTTCTTATGTTGTAGAACAGTAAGCGACAGAGTTTCATGAGAAGTTCGTGAGGTTTTTGAGGGATTGCTACCGAGCCCGTTATGATTCAATAAAACTAGCCAGATTTATCAACATCCCAACCCACCGATCCCAGCCTGCGTCTCCTCGAACACACGCTATTTCTCTGCTCTCACTTCCCGCCGGGATACGAGTGTCGCGAAATAGTACGCAAATCGAGAGACGCAGGTTGGGATAAAACTGTCAGGATGTTCTAGCATACGTATTCATATTCAGGTAACATTTCTGGTGTCTCTAATCAACACTAATTTGCGTTTTTCACTAATTCATTAGTTAACGCTGCTTGCTTATTATCTCAATGTAAACTTCTAATCAGTTTGAAAAATCAGTCATGTAGGTCAGCTTGCAAGGTTTGAGGGTTTTCACTTTCAGTATAGGTATTTGCATTCACTTTCTCCGAAATCAACATTTCTACCAAAAATGCTGGGGCGGTCCAATTTAACGTTTTTTCATATCTAATTATGAACGACATTTGGTGCATTATGGCGCGAAACTGAGCCTAATGGAATGTTCAAAATGGGTTCGAAACAGATGCGGAACACATTCTTTCTCTACGATGATGGTCTGGTTTTGGGTTACTTCACTAATGCGTTTTTTGACGACTCTTGTTTCTGTAGTTTGATCTGTCAGAAATATTGATTCAACTTTCTTTAAATAATCTCATTTTGGTTCACAACTTTCTCTATGATGTTTTCAGGTTACTTAAGTAATCCGTTTTTTGACCTATCAGAACTATCAATACTACTTTAACAACATAATTACTCACTATAACATTATACGTGTACAAGAACGTTCTTGCAGAAATATGAGATACTGAACACATTGAGTAAATCGAACCAAACTGCTATCGAACTATGATTGTACGAACACATTCTTTGTCTTCTTTGTTCTTGTTTCGGGTTACTTAACTAATGTGTTTTATCTTGTTAGACTTGTCAGAAATATCAATACAATTTCAACCAATAGAACAGAACTACCTACTATAACATTATACGCGTACAAAAATCGTTCTCTATGTTGTTCTTGTTTCGGGTTACTCAACTTTTTTGTTTGACCTACTGGAAATCAATCCATTTTATGTTAGTTAAAAAATGGAAGTCACAACCATTATCATTCAAAGTTCAACGCGGAACTTTGCAATGGATAGTCTCGTGGGGAAACTCTGCAAGACAGACTGAATGGACTAGGGTTGTTGAAGTCCAACTCGAAGTTCGACTCGGAAAAACTCAAAACATTTCCTGGCGAGTCGAACTCGAAACTTGAAAACTGAACTTTTGCTCACACTCGAAAACTCGATAACTCGAAATATCGAGGTTTCGAACTCGATCAAACCCTAGAATGGACCTATAGTCGCGAACGAAAAGTCGGGAAGATACTAAGTTTGCTCGTAGGTTCGATTCCGGCGAGCAACAACAATTTATATAGGGTGTGCTTTATTTATAAATTACTGTCTCCCGTCGGAATCGAAACTGCGAGCAAAAGATTCGTAGCCAGGCGGCAACCACTGCCCTACGAGTGCGAACAACCGACGAGCTTTGGAATCGGAGACATGTGTCTGTACACAGCGAAAATTCAGATATACTGTACTCTCTCGCTTTTTCGTTGGCGACAACTATATGTTTAGCACCCCTATACCACCTCCTACGGCCAAGGACCATTGAGAGAGGCGCCATCTCCGTGGATAAAATAAACTACTGCCGATTTATTGGCCACGAGGGGATGAACGCGTCTATTGGTATAGTCGCCATTTTCCCCATAAAGACAGCAGAGGGTTCGATTGATTGAGCGATGCGGGGCGAGCGGTCGTTGATTATCTGCCAACAGTTGAGAGAGTTGGTAGATCAATGATACGCATACTGGCTGGCCCCTTGCCAAACCCCGCCCCTTACAAAATCGATGGTACGGTGTCCACAACGGTTTGACAAAACCTATAGACGGATCGTGTCACCCTATGAGTGCTGGGTGACGCCTTAAAGATAGCGTGTCTCTCTAATTTTGACTTTCAAGCTAACTATTTGTACCAATGGCAAACGCTTTTTCGGAATGTTAGGTGTTTCATCAATTTCAGATGGCAGGGAAACGAGTTCTCCAACGGTTCTAACACTCCACGACAATTTTCTACAAAATCGTAATTTCAAAAACTAATTTCTCCTCTAAGCTGTAGTTTTTTAGATGTCCTCAAGCAGGTGTGCTTCTCGTTCGACCGTTTAGTTATTTTTCTCATCATTTCCTGAATCCTCTTCTGAACTTCCGAGAATAGAGTAGAGGTTGTATTGTATCTTATTACAGCCTCATTCACCGACCCCTTTCCATTTGAACTTTGATCATTTTATCAATCCATTTTTCAAATTAGAATTTTCTCCTGTATACTATTGTTTTTTTTTCGACTTACTCTCGAGATAGAGGGGTCCAGATCAAGACCCCCGGAAAATTGATTCTGGAACGGAAATACCGGCCAGTAGTCGCCCATGTGGGATCGACCCGGGAGAGGCTCTTGGGGTCCTGGAGGGATTTTTATTGTCATTCAAATTCATTACAACACTGATAGGTTATAGAAAGAGTTAAAATAGTACTTGTAGTTCGATCTCGATGAGTGTCATAATTTACGATTTTCCACGGGATCGAACTACAACCGTCGGATGAAGCAACATAGAGCCTTGCTTTAGAGTTTTGAATCTTTACGGGACTTGTTTCAACTTCGAAATGTGGAAGGTTAACAAAAACATACACTATGAGAAATCTTATGTTAAAGTACTATTTATATTTAGAACGCTCAACTAAAAATGTGTGAGACTCTTAATTACTATTATGAAGTTAACCATAGAGTGAGATGAACGCAAAAAGTTACACGCACGTGCGGTTTCAAAAAAGCAACTAACCAGGAATAGTATAAATGGTGGGAGTTGGTCGTTTTCTCTTTCTTGTAACCTCATCTGCCTCTTGTTTCATCCTTTTGTATAGAAAATCATATACAGAGGAGGATCCACTCTCCTCGTCGGCACTCTCTTCATCTCCCCCACTCTCTTCGTCGAACTCTGCGTCTCTTCTGTATCTCGCACGCGAATTAGTCTCTCCGTTCATATCTGCTTCTCTCATGTCTCTCGCGAAATAGTAAGTGTCTTCGTTCAACTCTGCTTGTCTCGTCTCTCTTGCGAGATAGTCCATCTCTGCTTCTCTGGTGTCTCTAGTGAGAGAGTACTCATCATTGGTTTCGTAATAGGAATAGGCAATAACATAATGGAGTAGAAAACTATGGAGAATGAGCAGAAATAGCTGTTTCATGCTGAAAAAATTCAGTTATGGAAGAAATTCTATTTGATTTATATTTTGCAAACTGAATAACTTCAAAAGTCACACTAAATAACAGTCTTCAAAACCTAGTTTAACTTAAGACTTTTTCGGTGGTCAAATACAAAAATTTAGGTACTCGTAATTTAAATGTTGATTTTAAGTGAAAAATTACACCGAATTGATTTGAAAACGGAATTTCACTAGTTCGACTTCGATATAATGGAACACAGTGACATGGTTTGACTACCCAGAAAACTTTTTTTCTGGTCATCTGCACGATGACGTGAAACGTGAGAATGTGCTGACGTGCACATTTAAAGATTTTGTTTCACCTTTCAAGTTAACTATTCCATTTACTTCCAGTAACGGAAAAAAACACTTAAAAGCGATATAAATTGCAAATATAACTTAATCTTCACTTTTAGCACCACTTCAGCATACATTGAGCGTGAACGGATGTTACTTGGAAAAAGGGAAGTTCAGGGATAAAATGACGTCATAAATGGTTTAACTAAACTAGGAGTTATTTTGAACTTCATTTTTATAAAAATTTGAAAATAAAATGATGTTACTAAGAGAAAGCGAAGTTCAAGGATGAAGTGATAACGAACCTGTCGAAATCCGGATTTGCGGCGCGAGAAAAGGGTCAACCGAGAGATTTGAAACTTTTCAACAAAACAACATCGCGGGAATGGAATAACATGAGAAAATGAAATTTTTCTCCGCTATTTTAACTCAGAAACACAACTTTCTCGGAACTTTTCACTCTCTACAAAACTTTTGGAACCTTTGATCACGGGGAATGGAAAAACATGTACATGAGGAATGTGCTCTCTACTCAGAAGTTTAAATCTAAGAATTGTGAAAAGAGTCAACGATGAGAATAGAAACCTCTCAGCAAACCAACTTCACGGAAAATAGAAAAACAATAGAAGTTACTAGCAGTTAGGTTTGGGACCGAAAACACAGCGTTTCCGTGATGCCTCCAAAACCAAACTCTTCAAATTTGTGAGAATATTGACAACGTCAGCTCAAACTGCAGACACGTGCAGTTTACCTAGAATGTGTCGGATACATTTCTAAAGCAAGACCTAATGCACATTTTTCACTTACTTCATAACACTTCAGCATACAACTGAGCATGAACGGATGTGACCAAGAGAAAGGGAAGTTCGCGAATGGAATGATGTCATAAATGATTGTGCACAGAACGAGACCGAATTCAAAACATTCTGTCTGAACATTTATTAAAACAACATTATTATAAATGAGCAGCGAAACTGAGCAGCAAACACGTTTCTACGGATGAACGTTCCGGCAGACCCTGAAAATGTGTACTTTCCGGAAAAAAAAATGGCAATGAAATAGACCTTTGTCTGTGTCTGTGGTCTTTCTTTCTCGCGATCTCGCTCTTTCTCTCTCTTTTTCTCTTCTTCTGGCTCCATCTCATGCTCTCTTGTTCACCGTCCATCATATTCACCTGTCTCTCTCTCTCTGTGTCTCGCTGTCTCTCTTTATTTATACATCCATCTCTCTTTCTCCCCCCCCCCTATCTGTTTGTTCTCTCTTTCTATGTCACTCACATGAGTACTCTCTCGTTGCCCTCTCCGCCCGTCTCCTCTTCTTCTTCCACTATCTCTCCCTCTGTCTCGTATTCGTCTATGTGTCCCTCACTCTCTCCATTTCCTCCACTCTCTCCAGTACTCTCGTGTCCTGTTGACTCTCCCTGAAAAAGATGTTCCACTGAAAACATGATGAAAAACTCGTAACTTTCACAAAACTCTTCTTGAACTTTTATGCACTATGTTAATATCACACAGAGCAGTGGGCCTTACGTTCGACTTCGCAACTTCGTTCTTAGGCGCCCAGTTTTTATTATTTCTTATCAAAGTGAAACTCTGGTCAAATCCTTTGTAATGCGTAGCTCGTGCAACACGTTCATACACGTGTCCCGTGACCCGTAATTCTATCAGAAGTGAAAAATATCTAACCTCAGTCTCTCTCTTCTTTCGCTTCTTTCCATTGGGATTGGCGAATGTGAACGGATCGATCGGACTCAGATTCTGACCGTACGAAATGACCAAATCGTCAGGATCTGCAAAATATAGGCAAACTAACAAATACCACAATTTGAAACCAATAAAAATGAAAATGAATATTAGCTGAAGCACTAGTTAAAAGTCTCATGGGTGTGTAGTTTGAGCCTGGTTTCGTTTTAGTCGTTATATTTGATCACTTTGATGTATGAAGATCGAACTTCATTGCTGCGACGGCTACTACCTGGAACTTGGAGTGCCGCTCACACTGTCCCACGACCATCTCAGGAGCTGTTTCGCATTTACCGCTTTCTCTAAAGAGTGTCAAAGTCGAGTGTTTTTTCCCCGACAACTATGCGACGGAGAGAAATACACAGATTTTTGGAGCTTACGTGTGGGCTGGTAGCCTTCGAGTTATCAAGATATGAATCGTTAGAAGACGATAATTGAATAGTCTCATGAAGTTTCTCACAGGATTTGGACAGATTGCCACGCTTTCCGATGCGTAGTGCATTACAATTTTATAATAAAGTCGTATGTACAACTCTCCGGTATTGACAAAGTGTTGAGTCTGGCGGCTATAAACTTCAATATAGAAGGGCATATTTCTCGGTATCTCGTGTTACGAACTATGAAAAACGGTCATTTCCAAGGTGACACGCTTTTTGCCAACTAATTGGTCAATGCATTCTGAGAGAGGAGCCAACTTAGGGTCCTTAGGGAGTTGAGCCACTACACTCATTAGAAGTTCTTTCAGCGTTACGGGTTGTTTATAACTCCATCGCAGATGTGTGTAGTTCGATCCCTACCTGTTTGAGCCAGTTTTTCGGTTTCGACAGATCAAACTACAATTCTAGTTCGGTCACTGGTATGACCCCACTCTGTTCGTAGTTAGTAGTCACCAAACTTTGGGGTGGGTTCGACCCTCACCAAACCCCAAAAAATCGAACTTTTTTGAGATCTGTAACCCCTAAACTATTTTTATCTGTGAACATTTTCTCTAACCCTGGAGCAGGGAATATTAGGCGCCAGTTACATGAATAATTAAATAACGTCTGAATAGGGACCATGTTCATGTAAGATGAATTGCTAATGAAAAAACGAGGACACAAGAAATCTTCCGTGTTCAGTCTTGCATTGAATAATTTGCAAATGACGACTATACTTGTTTATACTTGTTTTTGAATTTGATGTTTGAACCTTTTGTGGGAGTGGAAATTGTGACTATATATTGTATCTAATTCTGAGCCGTACTCCTAAACACTTTGCTTTCACGACTTGCAATCTATAAAGAAGACTTAGTAACATGAGGATATATAAATAAATAAAATAGCATGTAAAGGTAAAAGTAAAATAAAATAAATAAAACCTAGAATCCACGTGTGTGAAGTCATGTTACCTAGGCATTTCGGGCTTTTAACATCTATATGCCGGTAGGGGCCCTCATCAGTAGATGCCCTACCCAGTTAACCCTAATGTAGTTAGAAAAATGTTTGTAATATATTACAGATATAACCACAACTCAGCAGCTCCTTTCTATGAAAGTATGGTTTGAATGGTCATTCTTCAAACAAGGTTTCTTTTTGAAAAATTGCGTGAAATGGTAACCACCTAATGAAAAGTGCACGATTTCTGACGGTATTTGTCTCACGTTCCTTATTTCTTCAATGCAGTACTCTTTTAGGCCAAAATGCACGATTAAGTTCACAAATCTGCGAGCAATCTATTGTTTCTCAAGAACATACACGCGTTCTCACGTTATTTCACGCCTACGTGTGTTTTTAGTGCAATCTAATAGTCTGTAAATGTGTGAAAAAAACCTCTTCTACAGTTAAATAGAGATATGCACGTTTTCCGATACTATTTCACGTTTCACGTGACCGTTTCGTGTGAAAAACGTACCGCAATGAAAGTTGCCGCTGATGGGCAGTCGATAGGCGATGTCTTTTCCCATGGGAATGGGTAGATCCAACTCTCCCTCTACTCCGTCCTCTACCTTATGGTTTACTTCCACCTAAACTCAATTGAATAGTAAAATACAAAAATAGTTAAGGAAGCACACCTCATGGAAGCACTGTCTGTTGATGACATTATCATGATAATTCCGATTTATATCCCGGTTTTGATATAGTCCCAACGAAACCTAGCGTCACAAAATCATCTCTACAATAATATAATAAGATACTCCCGAAACTGTTTCATAATAATTACGTCACTACAAAAACAGGTACAATCACCGTTCAATCGTACTACACTGCTAATTGCATCCATCTATAACTACAAGCGCGTAACAGGGATACCATTCTTTCCATCTATTTTTTCCTTCTTTTATCCAACAATTGGAGTGCCACATTTCAAAATGTGGAAAGTCACATGTTGAACAAATCTATTCTATTCTATTCTATTATTCAAATCTTATTGAAAACTCTATGAATACGTAAGCATTGATTTGCATACGCGTTGATTTGAGTTATTTTCAGAACGGAAAGTTGATGCTTTCTTTATACGTTGTATTGCTGCTTGATTTACTTCCACCTGGAGAACTACCTCATTTCAAACAGAACTATTTGATAAAATACCAAATTTGAATGGTAGTTTCGTGTCAAACTACAAACACAGAAGATTGGAACCAAATGCCAGATAACCTAAAGCGGTCTCAAGGCATGATTCACTCTTCCCAAAGCACGCCTGCACGGTTATAGTCGTCGCCAAGGTGAAGGCGGAAGGGTACTGTATATCTCACTTTCCGCTGTGTACACACACATGTCTTCGATTGCGAAGCTTTCCTGCTATGTGCTCTAATAGCGCAGTGGTTAGCACCTTGTTACGAAACTTTTGCTCGCATGTACGGTTCCGGCAAGAGACAGAAATTTATACATTTGGCACTCACTATACGGTGTATATTGTTTTCTATCACCCTATCACTACGTGTTTGGAGTTTGATGCTTAACATAAATTTACATTCTCACAATCACAGTACTACATGGAGTATTTTTCAAAATGGTTCCGACGAAGAAATTCAGTCTAACTCTATCGAAACACTGGAACATGCTCGAAAAATCGGTAACTTTCTCTTCGCATAGTGTAGAAACTCGTTTTTCTCGGTCAGTATTTGTTTTGATTTGATTTTTCCCGGAAAATTGAGTTTGTTATTCGGCTAAGTGGTTTCCTTCTAATTTGTTGTTCCTTATTTTCCGTCTATTATGTCACTGCCGCTCGCATATTCACGTGAACAATGCATGTTTTCCCGCATCTCTGGAGTGGGGGATTTTTTAACTCAGATACGTTTGTTCATTCTATATCATACCTTTGATCATTTTGTGTAACACAAGGGTTTTATTAGCTATAGTGTGCGCTCTTTTCAGAACAGGCTTAAAGAAGGACGATTATGTGGACCAATCCCGTTACATCGGTCCTTTAAACTGCAATTGAAAAATATATTGCGGTTTAAAGGACTGAGGCGTTGCGATTGGACCACGTAATCGTCCTTCTTTAAACGGTAAGTTTCCTCCTATCCCGCTGTATTTGTAGTTTGATTGCGCTGTTTTACGTCCAGATCAATGAGTGTCGAGGTCAAACCACAACGATGGTTTAATCATTCCCTTTATCTGTGAAGTATAATTTCCATCCTCTCGAGATAATAAAGACTTTCTCAGTTGCAGCTTTCCTTAGTCGAGAAACGGCAAAAACAATTATTTAGATTTTAGCTAGTTTCCAAGCAAATTTCAAACGTTTAAATGTCTGAATGAGATGAGCTGCTTGGAGACGTAATTGTGACTTTTAATTGCAACATTTAAAACTGGTGCCATTAGCCCGTTCCACTTCCGTTACGTTCACGTTACTATATAATTAATTTTGTTTACCACAGTTTCCAGTTTCTCATGATGAATTAGAGTCGAGCTCGGTTGTGTCGTACTTCGTGATGAGCACTATAGTTCCCACCATTCCTACTGAGACCCCTACAGTAACCTTACAAATTTTCCGAAGGCTGTTGAGAAGCTGAAAATTCAGTTTATCAAAAATCCTCTCGTTTATTTACTGTCCCTGAGAACGAAAATGAGGTACCAAAATCCTCAACCTTTCCGATCATAAGTAGGTGAGGAAAACGGTTTGGTAGTTTCGAAATCCTACTGTATGAGTCTCAGTAGGAATGAAAAAGACTATACTTGACTAGTTTCGATAAGATCGTAAAGGGGTCGCTCTTCCATACGTAGGTTGTTGCTCTGTTCGATTGGGTATGTAGTTTGATCCCGTTTCTTTCCGATCGAAAATTAATCACGTGTCTCAAGCTCAAACTACAACGGCTATTTGGTCGATCCCTATAAAACTGTGAGGGAATCTCATCTACATCACCTCTACATAAATACATAAACTGGAGATTACAAACTTCTAAAACCGACTACGTTCTTCAGAAATGCTTTGCAAAAAGTTCTTTCTAGGAATGCTAGGCTAAAACGGTACACCTTTTCTACCACCATTATGATCCAAGTTTGATACCCCTGTTTTCAATGGTGATTTGCAATTTGGGCGATTGTGTGTGTGCAGATTAAACTACAACTCAGCTTTGGTCACGGTCTGTAACCCACTTTTTCTGCACGTGATAATCTCTCAGGATCTCAGCGAAGTGTTACATCTAGCTCCTAGCCGCGCTGTTTTTCTGACGTTAAAAACTGAGTGGTTTATCAAGGTTCAGACAGTTTACCAAGAACTTGGTGCACAATTGTGTGTTCTCATTTTACAACTTGATATCAACTAGTGCCCAATTTGGTGGGCGAACCTTGGTAAACAACTCGGTTTTCAACTTCAGAGTTGTAGTTTGGTTCCTCTTTTGCCAACGCACTGCGCTATACAAGTAAATGAATCTAGAATCATGATACAGTCACTACTTACCCCTTCCCCAATAGTAATACACGGAAAAACTGAGATGTGCTAGCATATTAATTGGTCGAATGAATAATTATCATGTTTTCGTTCTGACGCCTCTCTGCGTATTTCCACGAATTATGATGAATATCACTCGGTAATGAGATGACCACAATGAAAATGGGCATTCCAAACAGCATAATGCTTTTGCGTTTTCCTCATTTAGATGTCAGTTTGATATTTTTTGATCCGTTGTGTTCTGTTTCGCTAAGTCTGGTTCATTTTTCACAGTTGATATTTTGCTTGTTTTTTCATGATTTCGCGTTTTGATTAATAACGACAAATAATCGAAATTCGAAACTAGTTGAACAATACTTCTTCTACCCCACTAACAATGTTCTGAACTCGTTAGCCGTTTTAAATCTCAAATGTAACGCTGACTCTCTGCATTTTAGATGGAATAACATTTTGAATCTATTGCTACAATCGTAAATGTAATATTGTTGATAGAGATCATCCAGTTGTTGACTGAATATAGTGTAACATATTCCTTCTACCCTACTAACAATGTGCTTAACTCGTGTTAACCGCTTGGTCTCAAATTGCCTCGTCATTAACCCCGTTCCGTATGAAAAACGAGCATTGACCGACAATTATAGAGACGGCTCAATAACTTAGTTCATGTCGTGATTTGCTTTTTTCGCGTTCATCGTTGCGTATATATGTTATTTAGCTTTATTATTAGTTTAAAAAGCTGAAAAGCTAATTAACTTATAGCGCTTAAGAACAGTGAGCATACGCAATAACTTAGTTCATGGCGTACTTCATTTCATTTAGGCTAGCTAAGCAAAACCGAATCGTTTCATGTCTGAAAACTAATTGTTGGCTCATTTTACTGTGATTCAGCTATGTCCAGTTGTACAACTCTCAGCTTGTGACTCAGCTCAAAAAATAGTCGTGCTTTTTTACGTTCGCCGTCATCAAGTTTCAACGAAAGTTTTGATTTTTGATTTCAAAATTAGCGATCTTTATATTTGCACCTGAACTACGTTGCGCGTGCAACAAACTTTGTTTCAGAAATTTCCTGGACATGCTTAGTAATTATGAGGATGATATGGAAAACTGTATTCTTTTCTAGAGAGACATCGAACTCAGGATCTGTTCACAGCCTTCATGATTCTTATTTACTTACTTTACATAAATAAACTTTGACAAACAACTCACCCCAAATGCAAGATTGGAGTGGTACGGGTTGCACATCGGTGGTTTACAAGACATGGGCACATTGTTTTTCGGCGTCTTACCGATGGGCAGATTGGGCTGGTTTGCTGTAAAGAAGCTCCAACTTGGTACAACGTATCAGAGCAAGTTGGACAACTTATAAACTTGCTTGAGCCACCAAGTCGTATAGTTTATATAGTTAGAAGAGTGTGCTCAGTAAAAAAGGTTTTCGAACTTGTCTTAAATCACAGTCTGAACAATTTCAAGTACATATTTCATTAACCGAATTCTCGTAATTAGCAGCTTAGTGTCCACTCAGTGCGAGCTGATTCAACGCTTTTCGCTTTAGGCCCAATATAAACTTTACCAAAATTCTCACAAAGTTCACATTATCCTCACACAGTGTAGTACTACGTTTCGTTTTGCTAACTGCGCGTTCCCTTTTGACCTACTTCTGTATAGGGTACGTTGTTTTGATTGCATGCCTATACGGTATATACTGTTTCCATAGATCAAACTACAACTATGATTCGATCACTTTCATACCTCTGTTCCACGAAAGTGAGGGATCTGACATCAACCGCGACATTTGTTGTTTGTTCAGTCCCATCATGTTCACTGGGTTGTTCACGTAACCAATCTTGGTCCAGTAGTCCTAAAGTGGTTACCTCGCACCCCTTGAAGTTTATCAAAGTTTGAAAACCAGAAAGATACTCAAAAATTATGTGTATGTCTTTGTTCTTCGCCCATTTCGTATTTAAGCGTTATTTACGGAAAACTTCCAAATTACATCACACCTTTTCACGGTTTCTTCACATGGTTACCGAAACGCAATGCTTATTTGAGTCGAAAAAAGTTTGAAAGGTTTAAAAAAGTAACCAACCTGTACTCTCTCAATCACGTGTCCTCCCATATCTAGTATTCCCCAATACGGAACACCTATGGCCATATCACCACCGTAGTGCTGGAAAAATCCTAACAATATGTTGTTATCGAACGATTGCACTTTTCAGTTCTGTTTGTCTTCCAATCCAACGTTACCATTATGTAGTACTAGTGAGGTATATCTTACCTTAGCAAACGAGGGGTCAAAGGTCAAAGATGCGTGATACTGACTGCTTAGTGGATATAGTGGCCAGTAGTCACCATTTGATGATCTACCCGGTAGCGGCTCGTAGTCTCCTATAAACAATTATCTATATAGAGTGATCAAATCTTCGTTGTAGTTTGATCTTGATCGCCATCAACGGGATAAAACTACAAAAATAGCGAGATAGAAAATACACCACAACGGCTCGGGCTGTTGAAAACCGAGCCTTAGAGAGGTTTGTATACAGGGATATACCGAATATGTGTTGTAGCAAACTACAACACATATTCGGTATATCCCTGTATCAAGATGTTATTGTCAGAATATCCGCGTCTGTGTGAATCAGAATTGTGATTTTCGCAAACTTTTTCACCAACAATTGGTTAAAGGAATTGCAATTTAACAATTTTACCATCGAAAAACTACACTGACGCAAGAGTTCTATCTCTAGAGACCTGCAAATTTGTCTGCAAAGCTTTTGTTATATATAGTTATATGGCTAGATTCAGGAATATCAGACGTAGTTACTATTTTCAATTCTATTTTGAACCCGGCGCATTTTCTGCCAACTTCGAACACTTTGCAATCAAAAACGTTGAGTACGAAATACTACAAACTATGTTTTTATGCATTGACTTTTCGAAAATGGAACTAACTATACCTGGCAGTTTGACCGGTTCACTGGCAATTTTTCCATGTTTCGCATGATGTGTATGATGATGGTGCTCCGCGCGTCGGATTTCTTTGTCTTTCTGAAAAAAATCGATGAAAAAAACAAGTATTAGAAAGCATAAACTTTATAAATAAACTATTCAACGTGCATCATCGTCGTTTTGCACTGGCTGTCCCATATGAAAATGATATGAAAATCTTGTTTTTACATGTTTAGTTCCGTTCGACCAAGATTCTGAATTAGACAAATGCGTAACACAATTGCAACTATCGAAAAAAACGTATGTTTTGAATAGTATGGTGGAACAGAGATAAATTAAATTTTTGCTTCAATAAAACCTACCTTCATAGAATCAAATAAGAACTGATAGTATCCATCATCCAAACCATCATCCACTAGATCACATATTACTATTTGTATTTGTATTAATAAAAAGAATAAGACCAAACTCGACGGGAAAGTCGACATTAGAATGAAAAGAGGTCATCAAGATTGCTCCCATGACAATGAAATTTCGCCGGAATCGGAGAAAAAGCAATCTGATCCAGAAAAAGTTCAGAGAATAAAAAGAAACTTGTTGAATCCGAAACTAGAAACAATTGGAAGGAGCAGTACAGATTGACACTAGTAGATCAATCAGACCAACTTCAACTTTTTGTCAACGTCTTATTTAAAACATGCACTATATAGGTGTTATATTGGAATACTTTGTCAAAACTTTTCGATTTCTTATTACACAAATAGCATCAAAACTTGAGATGTCTGAAAAATTATCTTTCTTCTAGTCTTCTAGTTTTGTAAGAACTTGGAAATGTGTTACCCCAATTAATGCTGAAGTTAAACAATTACCCATACATTTGGTAAATTTTTCATTTGCTTAAGTTGATTTGTCACGATGAACGTGTCGCGAATCGTTGCTTTTCTCTTTGCTTTGATTGTAGTGCACTAGGAGTGCACTATTGTTTGAAACCACCGGCTGTTTCAACGGGCGATAAGCGGTGCGGACAGCTGGGTTCTAGCTGCAAGGAATCGCTGGGGGTATAGCTCAGTGGTAGAGCGCTCCCTTAGCATGGGAGAGGGCTGGGGTTCAATTCCCCATACCTCCATAAGTTTTGCATTTTTTATTTTCATATTCAGAATGACATAGTCATTGCTCAAGTTGATGTAAGGTTAGAAAGACACTTTTGAGAGAGTTTCAGAATGATTCGAACTGGTCATCAACCTCTTATTTATAACATTCACTCTTACGTTTGAATAGTTTGTCAAATTTTCCAACTTTCCGATTCCTTGTTACAAAAATAGCATCAAAACTTGAGCAATCTGGAAATAAACATCGTTCTTCTAATTGGTACAATGTACACGTTTCTATTTTTTACCTCTCTTGTTTGTTTTGTTTTCTAAACATTTTCTTTCACACGTGCGTAACCAAAACTGTCTCTGGTTACGTGTTGCATGGCGTAAAACTATCATGTTCCTCGAACGTTATAGGTTTCATTCAACTTGGATCATCGTAATTTTTTAAATGTGCATATTTCATTGATGATAAAAAACAGTAAAACTTATTTTTTTTAGAAATGATGATGAAATTGTTTCTGTTCCATCTTTTGAGTTTCGCGGCAGCACAAAAATACGTGGAAAACGGACTCGAGTTGGAAGAAAAAGGTTAGTAGAGAAAGAAAAAAAATTTCGTTTCCCTTTGTACCATTAGTTGTTTTACAAAAGAGAAACATTGTATTGAAAGCAAATGCTTTATTGAATCATTGGTTGATATACTTCGTGTTGGTTCGTAATGTACAAACAAGTGTTGTCATGATCACTGATTGTTGGTCAAAGAAGCTGTCACTGGCTTGGCATCAGATGGTTGGCCCTGCAAAACATACGTATTGATTGAAGTTAAGTATGTTTGAAACTATCAAATTAACAAACGAAAGACAACTAAAAAGACCTAGTTATAGATTTTTTTCCTAATTACATTGTTGGAAAGACCAACTGACACATACCTTGTTGCTTCCCCACCCGTAGTAAGCGGGATAGGCTGCTGCGTATCCTGCGTAACCACCGTAATACGATGCGTAAGGAGAGTAGGCGGCACTGTAGGCAGTCGGGTACGCAGCTGCGTATCCGTAAGGGGAATAATACTGCGCATCAGCTCCGGAGAGAACGCAGGCAACGACTACGAGACAGATACTGGAAACGTAATTGATGAAGAAGAGAACACTGGAACAATAAGTATCTTCAGACCTTTTTGTTGATAACAAGGTCATATTCTTTCGTAAAACTAAAATCACTATCAAGCTACAAACTCTTACAAAGTAGAGAAGAAGAGAAAGTATAATTGTAAAACTCACATCTTGGCGAACATGTTTGGATGATCTACTTGGTTGATGTTTCTCTACCTTTTCCTCTCTCTTTTATACTCGCCGCTTTGGTTGTTCATCCTTTTTCTGTGTATGTTTAGTGCCGCGGGCAACTTCTGACTGGTTGGGGGTAGAAAACGGCAAATATTGAGGTGAACTCACGAGTGTTTCAACCAATCTATGAGACAGGTACAGCTGAAATCCAATTTAGAAAATGACTATTTAGTTGTTGTCAATCCTGTAATCCTGTGTAACTCCAGGCAGTGGAAAGTTTGATATTCTTAACTGATGGCAGAACAAATATATTTAGGCTTGTCAATTTCAAACTCAAATTGGAATAAACTCAAAAAAAGGTTGAGTTCTCATTGAAGCTAGAGATTAGAGGTGATGGAACAAATCAAACCCCTTAACACTTCCTAGGTCAACTCAACCTAACAATTCCCTATTTGAACATTAATCAGATGTGAAAGTTATTATTATTATTATTATTATTATTATTATTATTATTATTATTATTATTATTATTATTATTATTATTATTATTATTATTATTATTATTATTATTATTATTATTATTATTATTATTATTATTATTTTTTTTTTTTTTTATTATTATCATACAGCGTTACCTTACTAGTCAGCGTTTTTCAATATCGCGTAGGTGAACCTGGTAACACAGTGTGCTGGGATGGTCCCTTTTTTCATTAGTCGACCGCTCGTGGTCTCGTGGCGCAATGGATAACGCGTCTGCCTACGGAGCAGAAGATTGCAGGTTCGAATCCTGCCGAGATCGAAATTTTTGTTTTTGCACAATGAAATTACAACTCGGTGTGATTGAAAGTAGTCAACACAGGCCTTTAACTGAATGTTTACATAATACTAGGACAAAGTATCAACTAGGGCCAAATACAATTGGATTTTGCGTTTTTAGATTCACATTTTAAGAAAAAGAACAACTCTTTCACAACCTGCCGCACAAGCCCATGTTCAAGTTTAAATGCGTGTTTTTAAGTGAGTCTCAAACTCAATCATTATTAATTTTAACCGTCAAGCTTTGATAAAGTAGTGTTTGAAACATGGTGGAGCACTTGTATTACAGCAAACTTCACTTCATGAAAGCTCATTGAACACGAATTTTTCAACATTCTCGGCTTTTTAACCGAAAATTCGACTTTTGAAGTGTCTCTAATTTGGGTTCAACCAGTTGGAACACAATAACACACAGTATATGAGCAAATGTTTTATTGATTGATTTCGTGTTGGTTCGTAATGTACAAACAAGTGTTGTCATGATTACTGATTGTTGGTCAAAGAAGCTGTCACTGGCTCGGCATCAGATGGTTGGCCCTGAAAAACATACGTATTGATTGAAGTTAAGTATGTTTGAAACTATCAAATTAACAAACGAAAGACAACTAAAAAGACCTAGTTATAGATTTTTTCCTAATTACATTGTTGGAAAGACCAACTGACACATACCTTGTTGCTTCCCCACACGTATTGATTGAAAGCACTTGAACAAGCAGTTGCGCATTTGTCTTCAACAACTGGTCTTCAAGATATGTTGACAATTTTAAATGAAACACATGACAAACCTTGTTGCTTCCCCACCCGTAGTAAGCGGGATAGGCTGCTGCGTAGCCTGCGTAACCACCGTAATACGCTGCGTAAGGAGAGTAGGCGGCACTGTAGGCAGTCGGGTACGCAGCTGCGTATCCGTAAGGGGAATAATACTGCGCATCAGCTCCGGAGAGAACACAGGCAACGGCTACGAGACAGATACTGGAAATGACATAGTTAAAAAGAAGAAAAGTGGAATAAAAAATAATTGTTTTTGTAATACGATGTTATTGGACCTACTAATCATTTAAAACATCAGAGGTAGAAAGTATAATTGTAAAACTTACATCTTGGCGAACATGTTTGGATGATCTACTTGGTTGATGTTTCTCTACCGTTTCCTCTCTCTTTTATACTCGCCGCTTTGGTTGTTCACCCCTTTTTCTGTGTATGTTTAGTGCCGCGGGCAACTTCTGACTGGTTGGGGGTAGAAACGGCAAATACTGTGTCAAGTACGTTTAATCTCTACGAAGTTGACATTGAAAGATACGAAAAAAATCGAAATAATCAATTATTAACGTTAAAAGTAGGTTAACAGCGTGAGTCAAACAAATATGAGATGTAGCGATAGATGTGCACTTTACAGATAGATATGTATCAAAGTTTTATCATGTGTTTTATATTAATTTGGGACCATTGCTCTTACTACTTGCTTTGAGAGGTTATTGTTCGCTATGTATTATTCAAAGCGGACTTCGTGATCTCCGTTGTAGTGGTATCAATAGTCAACTTGTTTTCTGGTAGATCAAATAATGCTGTCTAGAGACTTTGATTCCTCAAACAAAAGCGCCTCTTAGAAAAACCAAGTAATATTAATAACAATGAAAAAGGTGAACAAATCGATCGAAATACGCAAATAGAGCGCTACAGATTATATCGGACGAGAATAAAACGGTACAGATTACGTAATCACCGTACACACGTAAATGTGCCCGAAAAACCTGAAACTGCTATGACTGAGGGGTAGAGGCAAAACGTTCCAGTTGTATTTTATTTTTATTTTATAAAACGTACGTTCTCAAAAGTGAAAGTTTTCGTTCTTCAAACTGGATGGTTTCGAAAACTTCATTTTTCAGAAATCCAGGACACTGCAACTCAACGTCTGATGCGTCACCTCATGAGAAAACGAGGTCCAGATATCGTGAAACCGAAGCGAAACAGCAGTGAAGCAGTCGTCGTCACCTTCAAGATAGAACTGTATCAGGTTATTGAGCTGGTGAGTTTAATCGGAGAAAGCTAAATAAGGGACTCAAAAACCATTCACGATTCACTATTTTATTCATCAGAGGCCGTATGCATGAAACATCCCAACCCGGCCTGGGATGTTTCATGCATACGGCCTCAGACATGTAGTAACAGCTTGTCAGGGGCTGATTCCCTAACGGTCTCATGTCAATGTCCCGATGTCCCGATGTCTCACTACACCACCTGAGACCAATTTCGGGTTCGCTCTATCTAGCGCAAACTTTCACGATGCATGTATACTCTCGGGACTTGACCTAATAATATTCCATTCTGTTCTTTTCTACTTGGCCTAACCCAGCTGTGTTTGCAGTTTCAACCCATTGTTTTTCGATAGGAATTCAGTGTAATCACGGTTCGTATTGAGTTCATAGCACAAAAAAACTGCATACATGTGAGTACGTATGCTAGAAGATCTCGGCACCTTCATCCCATCCTGCGTCTCTCGCTATGTCTCACTATTTCGCGCCCCTCGTATCCCGGCGGAATGTAAGAGCAGAGAAATAGCGTATGTTTGAGGAGACGCAGAATGGGATGGAGGTGCCGGGATCTTCTAGCATACGTACTGTGGTCATCACATATATCCCGATTCAGAACGAGCGTCAACAGTACGTCTCCGTATCCGCGTGGGTCATTGAGAGGTGGAACGACGAGTTTTTGTATTGGAACCCGGCTGACTTCAACAATATCACAGACTTGAAGATACCACACGAGAAAGTTTGGATTCCGGATACTACACTGTATAACACGTGGGTTTTTTCTCATAGCCATGCACCAAATGTGGACATTACCAAATAGAGGTAATTCGAGGAGTAGTAGACTCACAACAAAGTTCTGAAAAAAATAGTTCCGGGTGGTGTGAAAGTTAAGTGCAAAATTTTTTTTCATTTTTGCATACTTTCCGCAAGGTCGACCAATTTTCCTTCACCTGAAGCAATATACTCATTGATTACTAGAAGAAGAATTTGTTTGCTTACGTTGACTTCCCAAATAGCAAACTTTCGAAAGTTGATAGTTGTGATGTTATGAAGACCTATTTATTGACCCAAAAAGTTGATTTGCGAAAGAGTTCAATTACTGAACAACTGGAGTTTGTAGTTTGGTGATGAAGGACGACGACCAGCGCCGTTTGCTGCACGTACGGTTGATCACCGACTACCCCAATCGGCGGTCAAAGGTCGAATTTCTGTATCCCGCCATTTACAAGTTCTACTGTCGACTATATTTGCAGGTACGTTGTTCTAGTTTTGTTAATATTATGCTGAAAACACCTCAATCACTTTGGCGTGGAACAATACATGACATGCGTATTGATTGTATTGGCGTACGATTCACCAACTTGAACTTATTAGTTCCCTATGATTAGCAGATTTCCGCTCTTTCTAACGCAACCTCTATCCCTATATGGTGACTGTTGCCCTATGCCACTGTGGTTACGGCTATATTTCGTGCCATTTCCATCGAATATCGTGAATCGAGATAAAAATACAACAAGATTTGGTCACACCCTATAAAAGAGCATTGATCGATCCAAAACTGAATTGTTTCCATTCTTTCATATTTTCTGTAAACCCGAAATTTTACCATTTTCACATGGTAACACATAACATTCACACAAAATAAGGTGAATTGGAGAGAGGTTCAGATTGAGTGTGTACTAGTAAAAGTCATGAGAGAATAAATGAAACGGTTAAGTAAATCACAGAAATAAAACACATAGAATACATCTCTGTAAAGTCAATTTGGTGAATGTTTCAGTTCTTCCCGTTTGACTCGCAGACCTGTCACATGCTATTTGGAAGTTGGACGTCGGACAATAAGGATATCGATTATTCTTCTCTCGCCAGCCACATCGGCACATCAAACTACATTCCGAACGAGGGATGGAGTGTCATGGGAACTCATGGTCAGTTTCTCGTCTCTGTCATTATTATGTTACAAACAAAATCACGTTTAGAAAAATGAAAAATATAGATACAAATTAGTGTATTAGGGAACATTATCTTCTTGTGTAGAAGTGACGCATTAACTCATGTTTTAATCGTAGTAGTTATTGTTTGAAGTTGAAGTTTGAAGGGCCAATTCCACATGGAACCCGGTATTTCGTTAACCCTCTCAGTTAACCGTTAACCGTTAACCTGGTTAACGCTTTTATTAACCCCTTCGTAACCCTTTTTTACAATGCATTTCGAGAGAAATTTTGGGTTACTTAGTGGTTAACAAAAGGGTTAAGCAGGTAACCCAATTGATGGTTACCTGATAGGGTTAAAAACCGGGTTAAATAAAGAATTTGCCAGTTTGAACTACGGTAAAGCTTCAAAAATACGATGAATACCGCCCTAGATTCTCATAGTTCAATGTATTACCATCACCTGCACATTACCATGACTCAGATTCGCATCAAACACAAATCGTACACTTCATTTTGGAATCTTACGAAATTTTACTCGAATGTCACGCGTTCTCACGTTTTGAGTTGCAACCCTCCACCTCACGTGCGTGGCACTACTAACAGTTTGCCGTTTTGCTGTGCTGTGTTTTCGAAAAAAGACCCTGTCTTTTTCTTGGACAATAGTGCTCACTCGAGGAAGCAACATACTGTAACCGTCAGATTCTGCTGTGTGCGAACAAATGTTCTTGTGCTACCACCACTACAGAAGACCAGTTTTCTATAGTAAATGACGTCACGTCGGTTCTCAACTTGTGATCAGCATCATTCTTATGAAAAGAACTCTCTTGGAAACCAACAATAGTTCACTAGCCACCGCTGCACTGAATTTGATTCATTTGAACTAGGACAGAGTGTAGTAAGGATGTTTGTAACCAAGGTAAAAACACACACAAAAACAACTGATGACTTCCAACATGATATGACTATGACTTATATGTATAGTTAGAATGCGAGATAGAGAGAGAACTGCAGATTGGAAAAAGAGAAAATGAGAAGATGGATAGAGGAATAGAGAAAAGAGACCATTTTAGAGGGCCAGCCAGCGCATTAGAAACGATAAAGATAAAGAGAGGGAGAGAAGGAGAACAGAGAAGAGAGGAGAGATAAAGATAAGGAGAGAAATAGACCATTAGAGAAAAGAAAAGACATTTTAGAGGGCCAGCCAGCACATCAAATGGGCACCAGCCGGTATCTTCCGAATGAGGAATGGGAACTAGTGGGCACATTAGGTGAGATTAGCAGAAAACGTACATTTTGTTTCTCTGTTTTAAACTCAACTGTTTGTAGTTATCCCAAAAATACCAAAAAGGGTATTTACACCAATTCGAAATCGTTTGAAACTCGGTAATCATTTTTGTAAGTCGCTAAAATTGTGTTCGACCTCATTTTGTATTTGTAACTTTATGTTAGAACCAGAGACAGAGAACCAACATGTAGTTTGCACGTAGCTTCGAGTAGTCTATGAGCTTTAGCCTGCACCCCCGCTTCTTCTGTTGCTTAGTTTCCCCTGTGTATGTGTGGCTGTAGTGGTATCGTTTCTTTACATAGATGTGAATCATGAAGTTTCATGTCAAAATCTTTCACGAAAAAGTTCTGTTACACATCGGTGTGATTATAAGATACTTACGAAACTTTAAAATATGATTTAGGGCTTGGATAACAGGCAAGATTCACTCAAAAGAGCAAATTTCGCCGAGCATCTTTCATCCCAAAATTTTGTGCAATCATTTTCATTGAAACTTGGCAGTGATGGAAAAATAAGAGCATTAGGTCGAGATGTTTTATTGATTGATTTTTATTTCGTGTTGGTTCGTAATGTACAAACAAGTGTTGTCATGATCACTGATTGTTGGTCAAAGAAGCTGTCACTGGCTTGGCATCAGATGGTTGGCCCTGGAAAACATACGTATTGATTGAAAGAAATTAGATAAAAGTTTAATCACTCTTTTTCTACAATACTAGGTGGATTTTGCATGAATGAAACACATGACAAACCTTGTTGCTTCCCCATCCGTAGTAAGCGGGATAGGCTGCTGCGTATCCTGCGTAACCACCGTAATACGCTGCGTAAGGAGAGTAGGCGGCACTGTAGGCAGTCGGGTACGCAGCTGCGTATCCGTAAGGGGAATAATACTGCGCATCAGCTCCGGAGAGAACACAGGCAACGGCTACGAGACAGATACTGGAAACGTAATTGATGAAAGAGAGAACACTAGAACAATAAGTATCTTTAGATCTTTTTGTTACTAATAAGGTTATATTGTTTCGTGAAAGTAGAATCACTATCAAGCTGCAAACTCTTACAAAGTGAAGAAGAAAAGAAAGTATAATCGTGAAACTCACATCTTGGCGAACATGTTTGGATGATCTACTTGGTTGATGTTTCTCTACCTTTTCCTCTCTCTTTTATACTCGCCGCTTTGGTTGTTCACCCCTTTTTTCTGTGTATGTTTAGTGCCGCGGGCAACTACTGACTGGTTGGGGGTAGAAAACGGCAAATACTCAAGATGAGTCAATACAGAGGTCATAACCCCCAATTGTCTAGGAAAACTTCAAACAACCAAAAACCTATGTAATGTGGCATCACAAAGTTAGCTGAGTTAACACCATAGGGGTGAAAAAATTATAAAGTTTTGTTTCTCGCCGGAGTTAAAAGTGCGAGCAAAAGATTTGTATTTGTGCGCTAACCACTGCGCTACGAGAGCACATAATCGACAAGCTTCCGAAACAAATACATGTGTCCGTACACAGATGAAATTCAGATGTACAGTACCCTCTCGCCTTTCAGTTGGCGACGACTATAATATATACCGTATTAGCTCGCTTCGCAAGGAGCGAACCTCACACAACCGTTGTTAATAATGAAAACTGTTGATAACTAATTCTATGTACTGGTGTTCCAAGTCCAACTTAATGTTCAAAATTTTTGAATGACCAGTGTCTAGTTTCACACAATTATCAAGCCTTGAAAGTCTGCGTTTTTAGTTCAAAATCAAATTTTTCAGTTCTCAAGGTCTCAGATTTAGACCCCAGATACGTTTTGTTGACTATACTAGAAGTTGAAGTAATAGTCACGTAAACTAAGCAATCTAATGAGTCATCGTGCACTTTGTCGTTGCATGTTTCTGAGTTCTGCTGTGTTTAACATGTTTCACGTGACTATGCAATTGACTAACAGTATATTCGAGATCGAATTTATGATGATCTGATGCGTTTTGAGTTCATCGAAAAACTGAAAGATTCTTTTTTCGAGTTTTCTGTTCATTCCCAATTATTTAGCTTAAGCCACTCAAAACGCCGCTGAAAATTGTTAATTTTGATCTTATGGCTCCAGAAAAACAGCAGAAAGCACAATTTGTACAACCAATTTCTCTTTTACTGTTTCGGCATTCCGATAGATTTTCTGCTCTCATATCGATACATACTGTGCTCGCTTCCTCTCCGTTGCCAACGATTATGCAAGTCGTGGTCTTGTGGCGCAATGGATAACGCGTCTGCCTACGGAGCAGAAGATTGCAGGTTCGAATCCTGCCGAGATCGAAATTTTTGTTTTTGCACAATGAAACACCACTCGTTGTGATTGAAAATAGTCAACACAATCTTCTGACTGAATGTGTTTATAATGCTAGAATAAAGTGTCAACTATTGAAAAAATACGAGCTAATGCGTTGCATTGTCAGATTTCCACTTTCAGAAAAACCATGAGACTCTCCCAACTTTTTTGTAGACTTTTTTACCCCTCTCACCTGACACTTGCTTTTTACAAAAAATTGAAACTGACAAGTAATAACTTGGCGGAAAACTTTTATTGAATACTTCGCTTATATATTGTCTGGCGCTACTGCCAAGATGTGGAGTATACGGTACACATTCGTATACTGTGTTTCACCAATCGATGTCCTTCTACAGTAATCCGTCTAATATGCAGTAGGCGTTTTCTGATGACTAATTTGTTACTTTGGTTTCAAACTTTCAGAGTTCATAGTAGTAAACGTGCAGAATACACTACTAGAATTTAGAGAAAATACAAAAACGCCAGTATGTCAAACTTTGACCTGGAAATTTGAGCAGATTACTGTAAAGGGTTATAAGTCGGTGGGACGAACTATATTGTTGTTCGCTGTGTACAGTTTACCAAGATTTCTCGAGAGAGCGATGTGAAACTTGGAAAACCGATCAAAATGCAACATTTTTCGAAATAGTTGCCAAGGAGAAGTATGAACTATTGAGAACAAAACCGGAGAAGACTCAAACATTGTCGAGTTTAAAGCTGGACCCAACAAAATAAACATAATTCGATTTACTGAACTTTTTTCAATTCTATACGATAACAATAAAACAAAGTGTGTGAGCAAATGTTTATTGTTTGGTTTCGTGTTGGTTCGTAATGTACAAACAAATGTTGTCATGATCACTGATTGTTGGTCAAAGAAGCTGTCACTGGCTTGGCATCAGATGGTTGGCCCTGGAAAACATACGTATTGTTTTGAAGCATTCAGAGAAAAGTTGAATGACTCTTTTTCTACAATACCAGTTTGATCTTTTCATGAATGAAACACATGACAAACCTTGTTGCTTCCCCATCCGTAGTAAGCGGGATAGGCTGCTGCGTATCCTGCGTAACCACCGTAATACGCTGCGTAAGGAGAGTAGGCGGCACTGTAGGCAGTCGGGTACGCAGCTGCGTATCCGTAAGGGGAATAATACTGCGCATCAGCTCCGGAGAGAACACAGGCAACGGCTACGAGACAGATACTGGAAATTAAACAATAATGGAGCATAATGTTTAATCAGTTGTAAATAAATATATGTAAAATTGAGAAAGGTATGAAGTATATATGTAAAACTCACATCTTGGCGAACATGTTTGGATGATCTACTTGGTTGATGTTTCTCTACCTTTTCCTCTCTCTTTTATACTCGCCGCTGTGGTTGTTCACCCCTTTTTCTGTGTATGTTTAGTGCCGCGGGCACCTACTGACTGGTTGGGGGTTGTTTGTTGGCACGTAACGTCAGGTGTTTGTTTTAGCAGCGGGTTCACAAACGTAGAAAAAAGTTCAGACTCAAAAAAATGGAATCTCTACTATACTGGAAGTGAATTGTAGTTTATCAATGCAAGTAACAGTCGAAAATGGTAAAACAGCTGAAAACGTTGAATAGTTTCAAGTTTTTCAAAGTCTCTGTAACTACCCTAGTTGTTCTGTGTTGCTTTTCAAGGATGTTTCTAGAAGTTTTCGTTAGTATAATGGTTTGTATTCTTCGATTTCAAAAATTCCCTGTCATTTTGTACATTTCACTCCACTGTGTCACGTAAAACTCACTCTCATGCATGATTGTTGAGCATGTTGCTTGGCTTGAAAAGCCAATATTCGACACCTTCTGTAAAACCAATACCAAACGTGCAACGCACAAGTACGTTGTATTCTGTTACAACTGAGAATACTTTTTTGTTCGTTTTTAGCGGTTCGCAAGGAGATCAAATATGTGTGTTGCCCTAACAACTACACCCTACTCGACTACACTTTGTATCTGAGGTGAGCTATAATAAATACAAAGATCTGAGTTGTAGTGTGAATGGCGCAGAATTCAACTACAAACACAGCAGATCAGACCGATGATTTACACTGATATCTTTCGAGTTTTGCAAATTAATTCTCTTGAGAAATCAAATTTACAGACGCCGTCCGCTGTTCTACTTGGTCAACCTGGTCATTCCCACGTTCATCATAACTTTGATTGCGATCACTGGATTTTTCACTACCAGGTGAGATTTCGCTGATTTTCTACCAGCGCCAATAGGAGGTGGCATTATATCATATTCTACATTTTTTTTCTCTACAATACAGTCGGATAGAGCAACACCGTATAGGGGAATAGGCTTGCGGCGTAGCAATCCTTCAGAAATCTAATGAGATACCTCATGAACTATTAGCGTGAGCTTCTCATGAGCTCCTATTGATTGTTATGCTACAACATTGAACGTTCACAAGTAGCTCATGAGGTATCTCATGAGAAACTCATATGATCTTCTCGATTTGCTACGCCGCCTTGTATTGGTGAGCAACCTATACTGTATCTTTCATTTTATACTGAGTACACAGTAGCAAATTAGGAATAGTGGTTAACGCCGGTGGCTCGCGATACAAATGGTTTATATAAGTTATATTTGTTTTAACTTGTGTTTCAGTTCCACTACGGGAATCAGAGAAGAGAAGATTTCTCTGTGTATAACTACTCTTTTATCGATGTCCATTTTGATGTTAATGGTTTCTGATCAGATGCCGTCTACGAGCACTTTTATACCACTTATAAGTGAGTTTGATTCGGGTTTCGGAATGACACACACAGAGAAAAGGAGAAGGGAAGGAGCAGACAAAAATAAGAACAGACAGTGATAGAAAAAAGAGAGAGAATGAAAAGAAAGGAGAGTACGAGAAATAAACTGCCCAAGTCTTCATGAATCCTCCAGTGCTGATTTTTTCATGTCGGATTCGCTAGCGAAAAAATTAAATTTTGCAGGCTGGTTTTACATGTGCGCCATCATTATTATTTCTGTGGGAGCTCTGGCAGCATCGTTTGTCATCAGGTAAAGCAGAAGAATGAACGAGTGTGACTTGTTTGTAGTTGTAGTTCGATCCATCGTTACGGTTTAGTGTATGCTTTGATCGAACTACACTTACATAGCACCGAGTGACATGTATGCACTTTAAGTTGTACGTAGTACGCCAGGAAGTATTAAATATGTCTTTATTCATAATTTTATACTATTTTTTTGATTTTGCATTTTTATTTTCAACAAAGTTTTTTTCTAAAACATTTTACTTACTAAAATGTTTCATTTTTTTCCAGCGTCTTAAAGCTCGGTCATTGAGAAAACTCTTGACAACAATACCTTAGTTTTGAAATGAATTAGAAACTAAATAAATACAGTTCTTTCTAATTTTGTTGTTTTCACAGCGTGCAAAAATTCGGACGTTTGGGCGAGCGTCTTCCTAAAGAAGCCATCAGACTGACACGAATGTTCAGCATCGCGTCCCTAACGCGCATCCCCGCACATCTACAGCCGAAGGATCAACTCATCAAAGTACAGTTTTTTTTATTAGAATAAGAATAAGAATAAGAATATTTATTGAATCGTGATTAAATTATAGGAAAAAAGTATTAGACAAAAATGTGAAGGCGAAAGAATCAAAAGGGGAGTTCAGGGGAGTATTGTTATTGTTTGATGGTATGTATGTAGATTGACATCAGGAGACAGATTCGTCCATTATTCCAGAGAGGAGACAATTATCATTTGTATCCACCATTTTGTATAATAAGAATAGGGTTTCCTGTTTTTAGATGTGTCTCGTGCAAGAATTACACCTGTTGTCACTTGTACGAGTCGAATTTTGAACTCATTCCCACTCAGAACGAAATCAAGGGTTGCATTGTTTTTAAAGTCGCTCCTAAATGACAAAAAAAGAGAAACAAAAAAGATAAGCACTGAAAATGGTTATTAAAGTACTCTTACATCTGTGTTTTGTATGTTGTATCTGATTTTTAGTACTTCGAAGCACACGGTCTCAATCCACATTTCTATTCTTGTTTTTTTTTTCAAATAGTTCTTTCCAGAATCTGAGGAACATGAAGAAGAAGCCACTGGAGACGAAGACCAGCACCATCGCCCAGTTCGCCAAGTACATGTTCACAGCCGGGACTGAGGTTGGAAAAAGTCAAAATTCAATAATGAATCACGTTACAAAAGTGTAATAAAACGTTACATACCAAGAAGTATAGTCTGTTTCGCGCAACAATAGCCCTGTACAGTAAGATTGTGGAACTTTCAAATAAACTTTTTATATGCTGTAGATGTTGTAAAGATGTTAAACTTCGTGATTTAGTTTTCCACATTGGTTACTACAATCACAGAAAAACATTGAATCTAAAAGTCTATTTGTTGGTTAGATAATTGCCCTTGAATATTTGAAAGATTACTGTAGAAAGTCATCGATTGGTGAAACGGACTATATGTTCTCTCTCTGTTTATAGTACTGTATTGGGTTGGTAAAATGCGCGCGAATGCAGCCTGACTGACTATCGTATCGAGGTTCAGGGTACTTTTTATCGTTTCCCTTATTTTCATTTAAAGTGACCATGAAAACTTCAAACTAAACAATTTACGATAGAAGCAGTTTATTCCAGATGCCAACCTACGCCGCCGCCCCCAACACATATACAATTGTGAGTCTAGTAGTTTGCAACAATATTTCCTTCTATACTTGCAATCACACGGTTCAATGATTACTCTTCGCACTTTCCAAGTATCAAAAACTCGCTTCGGGTAATCTTCGAAATTGTGATGAAGCAAAACCTGATTTCAGGTCGGTTATCCTCAAGTGATTGGCACAGCAAATGGTACAGAGACAAGAGCAACAATGGAGAACGGAAACGGCACCGGTGTGTTTCGAAACATCTGTTTTTTTTCTTATTTCGACCTTAACTTTACACTTTGATT
Source organism: Litoditis marina (assembly GCA_964036275.1). Classification (NCBI taxonomy): domain Eukaryota; kingdom Metazoa; phylum Nematoda; class Chromadorea; order Rhabditida; family Rhabditidae; genus Litoditis; species Litoditis marina. The sequence goes on from OZ038434.1 coordinate 28,243,363, forward strand.
GGTTCTTTTCACGACGTTCAAATATTTATACTCGGCAATCCTCTGTTTCACTACCGATTCTGGTAATCCTTTAACGATTCAAATGAGTATTCTATAAATATGGTCTATCATCTATAATAATAATAATAATAATGTTTATCAGTATAATGATAGACCAATATGAAATCACAAAATGTAAACTATTCAAACTGACATTTGAGAAAACAAAAGAAAAACAGATCTACTTTGTGTTCTTTAATGTGCGTCGAGAAACTCTGCGTGTTTTCTGTAAATCAGTGGAGAACGTGATCATGTGGACATAGTATTTTCTCTGAAAGTTCGTGAGATCTGAATTGTGTACTGTACGAACGTAGGAATGACGAGCACTATACTTTTCAGTGAACGACAACGAATCAGCCGCACCGCAACACCCGACTGTAACCGAAGAAAGAAGGTAGACAAATACAACTATCAAAGTGTTACTGACGCATTCTCGTTCAAAGTACCAGATGAAGCTAGTTTGATCCTAATATGTCATTTTTCGGTGTCAAAAAACAAAAATTAGCCATATCTCATTTTACAACAGTACAATAACTACAAAACTTTTAACAGTTTCTCGCTTGTGGTATATCGTTTTTATTCTCATCGGAGCGACGACACATTTGACAAGTGCGACAGTTCAAACCACAGGTTTGAACAAAAAACTTCTTTTTTTCAGTTTTCAGAAATATTTCCTCTAGAATTTGGCGGCGAGTCGCCGGCGACATGAAGGGGTCGGCAGAGTGTCGCCGGCGGGTCGCCTGCGATTATTTTTAGGTTGTTGATTCTGGATAAGATATATGCTAATCAGATACGTATACTTGTAGTTTTCAGGTGGGTGACATGTTTATACATGAACGATGAAGCCGTGAATCTCATCGTGTTTATTTCTGGCGACGATAAGTATATACAAAATTTTTATTAACTGTAGAATTACCAGTTTCGGTATCTGATTACTATATAGAACGTTTAGTGTGAAGGATCTAAAAATTATCGCAGGCGACCCGCCGGCGACACTCTGCCGACCCCTCCATGTCGCCGGCGAGTCGCCGCCAAGTTCTAGAGTCATTTTCAGAAAACGTTTCCCGATGCAGCGGGTGCAGTCGACGTTCAGCGAGTTCGGCGACGACGAGAGGGACAGAATGTGGGTTATAGGCTTCATCACTTATAACAATAATAATAATAATAATAATAATCATTTTTGGCAACTATTTCCGCCGTGTGTTACTTCATTCATACAAGTACAGCCAAGACAATTATCGCATTTCAGTATCCGTAGAGGGGTGGGGTCCGTAGAAGAGAAACTAGGCATGGGTGAGCTTTATTACCAGCTCATGCGCCATGAAGATACCGCGCCGAGAGGGACCGAACCATGGTGTTTTGAGTGCTAGCGCGCACACAACCAGTCGACCACTCGGCCCCAACGTGTGATTGCTACAGAAATGTCTCTGCATCCGTCTCGCAACCATGAACTCTAAAATCTCCGAGTAAATAGCCGCATAGAACATGTGAAACAGTAAATCATTTATTTGTGAACGTATAATGAAAAGGTCAACATTCTGAGGTCTATCGCCGTTATCTTTTTGAATTTCTCTACATGTTTGTTGGAAGCAGGCGTTATACATTTCTGATGAGTGTGACTCAGCAGTAGGGTTGTTAAAGCCAAACTCGAATTTCGAAAAAACTCGAAATTCTCAAAACTCGAATAACTCGAAACTCGAAAAACTCGTTTTTCCCAAAACTCGAATAACTCGAAACTCGAAAAACTCGTTTTTTTCCCAAAACTCGAAAAACTCGAAATTTCAAACTCGATTAACAACCCTACTCAGCAGAGATCAAACTACAGTCTACAACTAGATCAAAGATCAAACTCTTCAGGTCGACCCGCCATCTGGCCAAAATCGAGTACGACTGGCTGGCTACCGTAATCGAGCGATGCACGTTCCTCGTGTTTCTTCTCTGCTTTCTCTGCGTCTCTCTGGGAATCAATCTCGTCGGCTTCGTTCATTGGATCAACTCGCATCCACCGGCACACGTGACCCCAGCTGCCACGTTGCAATGAGGTCACGTGATAAACACGTGAACGTGTGACGTCATTTTCTAATGTGACATCAAATTATCACGTGTAACAAATGAGCACGTCAATTTGTAACGTAACGTTTCACGTGATAACTGATATTTTATTATATTTGGTCCATTTTTCTCAATATCACTGGATCAACTCGCATCCACTGGCATACGTGACCCCGGCTGCTAAGTTGTAAGTCACGTGACAACAAAAACGTGTGACGTCATATTAACGTTAACGTGTGACATATATTCTAACGTGCACCGTGAGAGCACGTGAATATTCTCGAAGTCACCTTATACGCGTCAAGAAAGTCTTGATAAAGATATCAGTCACGTATAGTACGTAAACCACCTGAAAATGAAAACGTGTAAAGTAAAACTGCTGAAAAATCTAATTTTGCTTACTTTTTGTGGTTTTTTGGCGTTTTAAATACCTTTTCCTCACCACACTTCTAGTCATTTCATATGCCTGTAAATATGTGTTCTTATTTCTCTGCGTCTCTCCAACCCAAATGGTCTCTCTTTCTGAATACAACTCGAACAATTCCCAGTAAAGTCTTCCACTTTATGGCTAATTCTCACGTGTAGATCAAAGAGACGTTGATTGTTTTATCTATCGAGAGAAGCAGAGAGAGAGAGAGAGAGAGAGAGAGAGAGAGAGAGAGAGAGAGAGAGAGAGAGAGAGAGAGAGAGAGAGAGAGAGAGAGGAGAAAGAGAGAAGAAAGAGAGTAGACAGACATGGAAGAAAGAAGAGAGAAAGAGACAGGAAGATAGAGAGATAACAGAGAGAGAGACAGAGAGAGAGAGAAAGATGAAGAGATAGAGAAAGAGAGAACGGGGAGAGAAGAGGAGTGAGAGAGAAGGGTTCGCGTAGTAGATAGAGGTTATGTCTGCGTCTCTCTGACCTGCACTCTCTCTCTCAGCGATTACTATTACTGGAAATTGTTCGAGTTGCTTCATAACCAGTATTCACGTACGAGTTCATAATATTCTCGCTTTTTGCTCTGATAACAATTGAATATTTGTTTACAACATAATTGATGTAATAAATATGTTCTTTCTTACATTTTGATATTTTCCGATTCCCACTTTTCATATTAGAAAACTAAAAAATATTGCCCATACAAAATAATACATACATCCATACAACTTTCAAGGTTTCATTGAAGCCAGAAACTAAAAAAACATTTGAATCAACGTTTCATATGATAAAAATAGTATAAATTTGACAAGAAAACCATAATGTCACTCTCGTGTTTCAATATAATTATTCACAGCACCATCGAGAAACATGTGTAAAAATGGGAAAAATTGTACAGCAATTATGCGCTAATACACCCAAATTAAATGAAAAAAAAAATCAATAAAAAATTCACCCTTGTCTATAGACTAGAAATGGACAGTCCACGAGTATTATGACCATGGTAAAACTGATAAAACTTTAAATTAACTAAAAAAAATCACAAACTATTAACAAGTTATATAAACATGTACAGACATTGGTGAGCAAGAGCGACTCGCGACAAAAAAATCACATGCAAAGGTCACTTTGACAAGTCTGACTTGGGACGCGTGTTGGCAAATTTTACAAACTCTCCGAAAAGTTTTGCAAAACACACGCCTCACGCCAGACTCGAACCTACTACCAAATGACTACAATCTACACAGATATAACACTGGTTACAGTACACAATAAATGAGGAGAGAACCTGAGCATCACAAACGAGAGTACCGTAGTAAAGTGGGGGGAGTGGGGCAGCATGGCCACAGATTGCACACGAAAATCACAGAAAGGGTACGAAATAGTACGGAAAACTGAGAGAGTCGAGACAATGAGATGGACATGTATACCCTAACGACGCAGACAATCAGAGAAACAACACAGCAGAAAATGGCGACATCGTAACCCGTCTCCTAGAGAAGTTCGTGGTAGGACGCGCTGTGCACATCGTCGTCCTCATCCAGGTTGAGATCACTGGAAAAGGAAGAATAAGAAAAAATAAAATTCAATATCAATAAAAGTTAGGAAACAGTGAACAGAACGTTGCGTATCCTGGTTAAAAAGACACTTTCCAGATGATGAGTGCAACTGTCTCTAAACTCTAAGTCGATCTTGAACAGTTATACAGTTACAAATTATAATTTTTTGGGTACAAGAAAACTCGATCGTGGTCTGATTCATTGATTCATAATATATGAACACACAAAAAAAAGTAGAAAAGTGGACAGTTTGTACATCATAACGCTATAGATAAAGTATTTTGATAGTAAAACCAAACTGAAAACTCACAAATTCTCGCAGTCACCCGTAAGTGATGAGAAAAACGCGCCGAACCTACCACTTTCCAAATAGCCATTAATCAAATTTATAAAAATACATGCAATTCTTAAATTTAATTATTACAATACTAGTCTGTTACTGCAGACACAGTTACAAGTGATGTTTTGGGTCCCTCCCCAAAGATACCAATTTTCGACCAAAACAGACTGAAAAATCAAACTACGAAACTCACAAATTCTCGCAGTCGTCCGTCTGACTGGCGGAGTCCATGAGGCTCTCGTACTCCTCGGCACAGAATCGGTCCCAATCGGTCAGTTCCTGGCCAGACTCGTCCTCCAGGCGGGACACGTCAGAGGCTGGAATAATACTAATAGTAATATAATAATCATACACCAGCAAGGTTGTCCGAATAGTCAGAAAACTTAGAAAAACGGACTACTTTTTAGTCGAAAGGATGAAAATCGGTCTACTTTTGATGAAAGATCCTGAGTTTTCACGTCTTTGTACTTGAAAACGGACTACTTTATGTCGCTCAGTCAAACCTTACTGGCGTATGATAATAATCAAGTATTATTGTTATTATGTAGTATGGTAAGTTCTTAGCCAGACGCGTCTTCTAGGCGAGATACGTCAGGGAAGGTCAGGCACACTTTCAAAGACTTCATTCTGCATGGTTTGTTACTCAATTGCCGTGAAACACAGTATACACAACTTGTTTTGCTGATTTATGCCAAAATCCGCCGGGGTCAACGCTCATTTGCATTGGAGCGCGCAACGAAAACACTATTCGCAGAAAGATTGAAATTGAAATGAAATATTGAAATTGACAAACGAAAATGCTCACCTTCCGTCGTCTCCTGCACATAGAACTTCCTCCAGTTGACAAATGAGTTGAAGAATTTTCCGGCCATTCGACTTCCTCTGAGATCCTTCAACCGGAACAGATGCTGCTCTTCAGGGCGCACAGCGTCGATCAACTAAAAGAAAATCGATAATTCAGATCGATAGATAGATTTCGATACATTCAGTCAAATTTATCACAAACTTCCTATGCCTCAAATGTCAACCTAGCTACACTATGAAAAAAAAACATCTTCGAAAAAGTCTGGTCTACGCTCGAATAGAACCACTTCAATATTTACCACAAGTAAACCAGGTACTCCGAAATCGACAATCGATAAATAGTTGATCAAACTACAATCTCACATTACAGGCCACGTAGTTAACTCGTTTTGTTTCAATCCCCTCTCCTACACCACCCACCTACAGTACCCTATAATCCCTCCTACCGTACCCCAACACGGTAGATCAAAACTCACATTACAGGCGACATCGTTGAAACGCATCGTCTCAATTCCCTCCGCGGCCAGTTTATCCTGAATGACCTCATGGAATGACTCCATGTCGTAGAGGTTGATGATGCCGTCCCCGTCCACATCCAATATGCGGAACCAGTAGGCGATGCTGAAAGAGAAACAGTAAAGAACACGTGACAAAACACGTGAATACGGTGAATAGTAATCATTACACAGATTAGTGTTGTAAAATTTTGAGCGAGTCGAAAACACGCGACTGACACTATTCGGAGACGTTCAACATATTCTACAAGGTTATTCACGATGTGGAATGGAATCGACCTTAGATTCTATCGCTCAACCCTGTTGCCAGCTAGGTGACACGGAACACACCAAAAAATCTATTAGCGATATCCCGATTCTACTGTAAAGGATAAGGATCAACTCACGGAGAATTATGATTGGAAAGTAAACAAATAAATAATAAACAACAACAATCTACCTCATCGGATGTTGTTTATCCTCGTCTGCCAACAAGAAATTGGTGAATTCGGAGATATTCAGGAACTCGATTGGGCCTCTTCTCGAACAAACGGCACCGGAGAAGATTCGCTCGACAATGGGACGGGGGATGGCTGGAATTAAGTGTAATGATAATAATAATCAGTCATAATAACATTAATAATACTATATGGAATATAACTTTTTAAAAACCAAAACTACTTTTGAGATAAACTGGGGTCCTGGCAGAAAAGAACCCCGTACCCTAATGATTTGTGACTATTCAGATCAGGACGCCAAAACAAACAAATATACAATAAAAGTCTGGTAGATCATTAGAAATTGATATTTCGGAAAAGTAAAAAAAAGTAAACCAACCTCCTTTCGCGTGTCGTTCCAAATCGTCGCGGCTGATGAGCATATTGTGGTCCGTGTCCACCTCCCAGAAGTTACAGTATACCACGTAGAAGTGCTCGTAGCTGGAAACAAAGAAGTTTGAAACGGTAAACGAAAATGACTCCTAAATGTGTCCTATTCGCATTCTCTTCAAACGTCATACTCACGAAGTCGAAAATTCGAAAATAATAATAATAATGCTTGAACCAGTATTTAATGCTTGAACCTGTATGCTTGAACCAGTGTCATCAGTATTATCATTTATTACCTGAAGTATCGCAGGTTCTTGTTGATATCTTCCTCCTGCTCTAGATCCCGGATTCGTTCCAAAAGGTCGCTTCTCCTCACGTCAGAAGCCGTCAGGTGAGGGGCCCAGGCACGATTCGCGTTCCAGAATATACGGGAAATTACCTGGAAAAAAGTTTATTTATTCCATAATAAAGTAAAAACAATACGTTTTGTAAATAATCTGTACGCAACCTAATTTGATTACGACTAAGAGGCGTATTATCAGCAGCGTTAACTCTATCAAAAAGTCTCCGCCCCGTGAAGTCCCGTGAAAAACACGTGCAACGCGCCACGTCTAACCTACCCCTTTTCTTCTCGGTACCAGTCATGAAAACTACCAAAGCCGTTAAAAAGTACACGTAAAAAACGTGAAACGTACCACGTCACAATACTTGTCGTGGAACTCCGTGGCCGAGCGGTAGAAGTTCAGTCCGGGGTGCGTGTGGATGACATCCATTACCAGCGGTTCGAAGTGTTTCCGAGTGAGTTTGCTGCCACTGCCACCAGTCAATGCGTAGACGAACCTAGAAGTTGAAATAGGATTGAATAAAACTAGAATATTCGTTTATAACGTTTCTTTAAACACAAAATAACTCGTTGACAACAGACAATAACGGCAGTCCCAGCACAGCGAGGAACTGAACATGTAAAAAAACATGTAAAAGTAAAAAAGTGAAACGAGAAATGGCAGAAAACGTGAAATCTAGCCCAAAAAACGTGATAAATCCCGTAAAAATCACTGACCGTATGACTTAAATGAAGTGCCACATCGAACGTTCAATGTGAAAAGTCATGCGTTCAATTGCAAACAGTCAAACAAACTATTTTCCATAAAAAGAATCGAATTGTTTACCTCGCGGCCTCATCATGAGCAACACTCGTCATGGCTCTCCACCAGGCCGTGAAGTCAGTAACGGAGGCAGATTGACGCTGAAATTACGTAAATCATATTGATTGAAACAAATAAACAGAAAATGTAAATGAGTGAGTTCACGTGAACGTGTGTGCACGGTCTCAATACCGTACCCACACCGGTTGGATGTGACTATTCTTGAAAGGAATCGGTTTTTGGACTCATTTTTTTATATTATTATTTTTGGTCCAAAAGGGAACTTCTATCATTTCTAATGAATTTGCAGAATTTTTTTTTTCTGAATTTTCTGCCATAAAAATATTCCTAGTAGGGGAATACCGTACCTCCCCCGTCTTGGTCAGCGTGTCGAATATCGGTCGCTTCCAGTAGATGGGAATCCCGGCAGCCACACAAACCTCCCCCATTTGGTCGAAACCGCACTGAAAATTTTTTGGTTTTTTTTGCTGTTGTAAATATGAACCTAATTTTACTGTTTCTCAAATTTTCCCATTGCAAGCATTGTGACTGAAACGAAAAGAAGTAAAAAGGTTAATCCAAACAAAAACACTTCACATTAGTTTTCGACTTTTCTTCTGCCTCCGTTTTGCCGACAATCACACTCCAAACTACAACATGACATTTCTGTCTTAATGAGCGTCTTACCTGCCCCTTTTCTTACACTAAATCCTACTCTACTCCCCCTCCAAAAAACTATTTCAAGTATACCCCGTTCCATGCTAGACTATACCTCGTCCCATACTATCCTATGCTATCAACCATCTAAAAACAGCCCCGGGCATTGATTGGATGGCAATAACAAATGAAGAGGAAAAGAGGCCCCGCATTGGTGTAATAGTACCAGGAATCCAGCATCCATAGACACCTCGGAGCAGAAAAGAGGAACGATATATTGAGAGTATATACAAACACCAGTAAGCTCTGACCCTCTGACTAAGCGACAGAAAGTAGTCCGTTACCGTTTTCAGATGTAAACACGTGAAAATTTATTATTTTTCTAGACCGATTTTCTTCTTTTCGGCGAAAAAGTAGTCCGTTTTTCGAATTTTTCTGACTATTCGGAAAACTGGGGTATGAGTATATAGCAAAAACTGGCCAATTACACAAGCAACCGGGTTGCATGCAACCAAAATGCAACCAGGTTGCATGTGTAAAGACAGTTCGGTTGCTTTCCAAATGCAACCGGGTTGCTTTTGGTTTCTTTCCAAATGCAACCAAAAGCAACCAAATTGTAGTAAAAACAGGAAAATGTCCAAAAATTGAGTGTTTGGTTGCATTTGGAAAGCAACCAAATTTTCTTAACACATGCAACCCGGTTGCATTTTGGTTGCATGTGTAAACCGCCGCAAAAACTACCCGAGGCTGATCAAAACTGCACGCGGAAAACTATGATCCGTGCAGCGTGGTTTGCGTGTTTACACGCAAACCATTCTTTCGTCTCAAATGAATCCCTGATAGCAAACGTAGGGCGACTTTGTTGGGTGCTCCATTGAATCACCCGTTTTTCTTTCAATCCAACTTTTGCACTACCCAAATTTCAACAGTAGTCCCACTTTACTAGTAAAAACATGGTCTGCCACCCTGTTTTGTAGTATGTTTACCCAGATGAAACACCTAATGTTACATACCCTAAATGCTCAGCGTAAATGCTAAATGCCCCCCCCCCCCCTGTTTTTGGTCCGAAGATTTGGGCAAACCCTCCCCCTCAAAAATTGTCTGATTTAGCGATTTTCTAAATTAAGGGCAAAACCCCTCTATAATGGCTGAGGGGGAGGGCAAAACCCCCTGTTTGAAAAAGTCACAACTCTGAGGCATTTAGGGTATAATGTTCAATCATTTTTGTGGACAACGAAGTCGCCTCACGTATGCCTGATAGTATTTGAAGTCCCTGATAGTATTTACTAAAACTGCCAATTGTTGATCTCCTAAACTGCAAAACTAGTGAACTAACACCTTTTTTGTTAGAAAAACTTGGTCGAAAACCAACCTGCTGTCCCTTGAACGTTTTGAAGACGTCGCACACGCGGCGCAGCGCATTGTTGTTGTCGTTCTGAGCAGCTGGTTTTCCCTGAGGGTAGTAGAATCTGGAAATTGGAGAATACTAGAACGAATAAAAACTCATGAAGAAAAAGTGTTTAAGAAGTTAATCAATCGTTTAAAATTGCTCAACACAAGTAGGAGTATATCAAAACATGAAAATAGTAAGTGCATGGAATTTTCCACGTTGTCACGATGACATACTTTGGCAACCTTATCTAACTCTAAATGAATAACCCATGAAATTTGGCGAAGAAAATGATTGGAAAGTATGAATGATAAAAACCGGTTGTTTCTGTTCGGTTCATAATTGCCCAAAATGTTTAGCAGCAAGGTTTTTCCTCGTTCTTCCTATCTCTTTCTTATTATAAGAACATTTAATAAAAGATAAAAACCAACTTGAAATCCGCCGGCAACTGTCTGACAACCGGTTGTTTCTGAACGGGGGGTCGAGCCACGGCCGGTAAATATCGCTCATCGTGCAGAGAATCAAACGACTTCTCCTCCAATCTGAAATGAAGAAAATACATAAAATAGACCAAATTCATCAGACATCAGCTGACTTTTCAGGTTCCACAGCTCATTATTGCACACTTGAAAATCGAAAATCCAAAGAATGTAAGACTTACAACGCAAGCAAACTTAAGTTAATCTACAAGTGACCTTCCCAGCAAACTTGCAAATAGAATAGAATAGATTTATTCACTAAATAACATTACAAGTTAATCTACAAGTAACCTAACCAACAAACTTGCAAGTAAAATTACAAGTATGAATTTACAAGTAAAATTACAAAAAAATTACAAATTACAAGCAAACTTACATAGAATCTTCGAGATGCCTGAGACTCCTATTCGCCTTGAAGATACGTTGGCCCGGTTGCGAAATGTCCAGAGAATTGGAGCTGTCAGAGGTGCCAGAAGAGCTGTCAAGATCGTTGCGGCTCTGAAAAACGTGAACACGTTATTTTACACGATTACACGTGAAAACGTGAAGATGGCACGCATGAAAACCTGTGAAACGGTTGAATGATAATGATACTGTCACCAATATCCCAATTTTTTGAATCGTAGTATGGGAATTCTTGAAGTACCCATGAGAAACACGTTACCATAGACCTACACGTTGTTACTGTCACAAAAAAAGTAAGAAAATCAAACGTGTAATTAGAGAAAATCAAAACACGTGAGGTTTAGGTAAAAAACCACAAATCAATATGAAAAATCAATAACCGTCACCCTACCTTGTATCCATTTTGCTGAGGAGGCGAAACGAGGTCCACAATGGAAGCATTGGCTTGGTGACCATTTATTCTGAAATACCACAATATAATAAAACACTATTTTATCTTCCTAATCTTTTTTCCTGTTTTCTTCAATTTCAAGAAACTTGCCCTCAACCAGTAAGGTCCGACTAAGCGTATTTGAACACGTGAACATTTAAGATTTTTTCCAAAAAAGTAGACCGATTTTCAATTTTTCTGACTATTCGAACCACCTTGCTGGTGTATGCCCTCAACAAAAAAGCGTACAAGCCAAAATTTTGAATGATCGTTCTTACTATGCTTCAGAATTATACTTTCTCGATTAAGCAATTTCAACATGCTTTCCTTGAAAACCCAAAAACCTCCCAATACCAAATTGCCAAATATACCCGTTTAATGGCATGAGATCATACTTACACCGTTTTTCACGTCGTCTATTTACTTCTACTACAAACATATATACATGCATCCCTACCATACCGCACAAACCACTGTAGAAACGAGAATATTCAGTAACGTTTTTTTTTTCGTTTCACGTGATTCTTTCATCAATCCCTACTGTACATTCCCCATTTTCACAAGACCCGAAAGACACTCCTCAACGTTGAATTGAAACCAGATGATCTCAAGCAACGAAACGTCATAACTAACAAACTAACTATAATGCACGACTGGGTAAAATTGCACGTTTTTCACGTCCCGACCATCTACTATATTTTCACAAGACCCGAAAGACGACCCCACTTGCCCAAGACCCGAAAGACACTCCTCAACGTGGAATTGAAACCAGATGATCTCAAGCAACGAAACAAACCTCAAACAGGTGCCACCCGCTCAAAGCTCTACACCCACCCGCCGCGTCGCAAAAAACACAGAGAAAAAACAAAAACCGCGAGAAAAATAACCATCAATCACGCAAGTGGAGCTCAAAGCCGAAACGATTAGACAAAAGCAAAGTAGAAGAAATCATCAGAACGAAACCCTCCTAGCTTTACAGTTGAAAAAACTCCTTTTAGTAGTACAGTAAGGTTCTTTAAAGGGCAATTTACAGCGAAAACACTTCATAACCAAAAATGAATTCCCACTGCCGCCACTCGTAACACTGCTATAACAGCATAAAACGTCAGTTTACACGTTTACAGCGATGTTCGAGCAAAAAGACGTCAAAATATGGAAAATCTTCCCGAAAACGACCAAAACCTCACCCATTGCTTCTACCATTAAGCGTGACGCACTCGAAGGCAACCGCATCATTCGGATTGAAAGAAAAGGCAAAATAGCTGGTAGAGGGTAGATAGCAGTCGGGGCGACAGACAATCGCCATCTGGCGCTCCCTGGCGCCAGCCGGCGCCCAACAGCGTCTACGATACGAGAAGCGGCGCGGCTGCTTGTGGTAGACCACCAGTTTTACAGAGAAGCAGCCCTTTTTCTCGTGTCACATCAGGCGAGTTCAGGAAAAACTAGGGAAATATCGATTTTCTCCAGAATTGTAGGCGTAGAATCCTGGACGACCACAGACATCAGAATCAAAGTCGACGTCAAACTCACGTGACCCAAATAAAGCGAAAAACGTGAAGATTTAGTTGTTGCCAGATGGATAGAAATCAATGTAGTACCAGCCGGGAAGAAAACAATAGCAACAGCGGCTGGGCTGGAGAGGCGAAACTGGTGGGAACCTCACAGCTGCGTGCCCATTTAGTTTAATCTCCATGTTTTCTAGCGCCTCAGGGCAAAAGAGACGCCTGCGTACATTGCAGTGACGCAATTCATCTCGTTTGCACGTAAAAACTGCAAGTACCCATAAAACTAAACCAAACTACAAGTAACCCGAATAGCTACAGGTTGTCAAGAAAACCCCAACTATAAGTATCCAAGTAGCTACCCACCCCGTTTGCACCTAAAAACACAGGCACCTTAACCCTAAAGTTAAATACCAAAACACTAAACCAAACCACAAATACTCAAAAGGCCCGAAAGTACCCAAAACACTAAACCAAACTATAAGTACGCAAACGTAATCCGAATCCACGTCGTTCGCGAAAAACCAATTTGAACCCCAACCTACAAGTACACCAAAAAACTAAACCAAACTTCAAGCTCTCAGTTACTTACAGCTTTCAAACATGAGATTTGCTGCCGTTCAAAGAAAGACGATTATGTGGTCCAATCACAACGCTTTAGTCCCTCAAACTGCAATACATTTTCAATTGCAGTTTAAAGGACCGATGACACGGGATTGGTCCATATAACCAAAACTGCCTCCAGCTAGTTTCCAACCGATGATATTTCGATTTAACAGAGACGGCAAACGACCAGGCAACCTCACCCTCTATCACGAAACTTCCATCACGTAACGCGAAAAGCCCGAATCACCTAATCTTCAAAACTTCTCCCAAAACCTCTTCACATTCAATTTGATCTCTCACGTTTCAGATTATATTACTAATTCGTCACAATCTTACCTCGGCGAGGCTTCGCTCTTTGGAGAATCGACCAGATTGAGCTTCTTGAACTGACTGCTGAGCCTGCAAAATGAAAAATTCAAAAACAATCTTCTCAACATCCATAATAACATCCAAAAGTCTTAATGACAACACATATTTTTGTTTTAAGTAAATATAACACTCATCTTCACAACAATCGACAATCTTGTCTCTCGTTGATCGAAACTTAGAGCGAAAGAGAAGTGCATTCTTTTTGACCAATTGTTACTTATAAAACACCAAACTACATACTTTCGAACTTCGTGCAGATGTAGTTGGAAAACTTGAAACTTGAAACAATCAAAATAATTCACTGTAAAAGTTTTAAAACCACACAACTAATACACCGCCATTTTTTGTTTAATTTTCATTTTTTTTTAATTTTCAATTTTTAGTTTAACTTACAGTTTGTATGAATTTCGCTGTTTTTAAAATCGCGACCCGTACTTTTTCATAAAAATTAGTTCGCAACCCTCCGTCCCAAAAGAGACCTCGGCGGTGTATGATACAAATCATACGTGAATAAGGTTCACATCAGGTCAAAAAAAGTGAGCATGAGTATCCCCAAAATGTAGGCATATGTCATTGAAAAACACGAATTTTTTTTTAAATTTTACCGAGAATCTGTGGCATTACCCCAGAAAGTGAGCATGCCCCGGTCAAAATCGGGCAAAAGTGAGGATCAATCCACATCAAAATAAGGGAGTATCTAACGTATGATACAAATCTCCGGAAAAAAAGTAAAGATAAACTCACTGCGTGGTGGGTGTGGCGTTGAGATCGCTAACGACAGACGACTCGTTCCACAACTGATGCTGAAACAACATAAATTATTATCAAATTGATCGATCAAAAAAATATTAAAAAAAAAAACTGAACTTACCCACCCGTTTCTACGAGACACATGACTTCCCAAAACCAACCGGAAAAATTCACCAACCTAACCCAAGACATCATTGATAACTGCCGTCTTACTACCCAAACCAACCTATAACCTATGAAAGGATCAAGAAATCCACATATTACCCTACCCCATGACCAATCCCAAACACGAATCACATCCTACGAAAACGATAAAACTACCAACGTAGAACGTTAGTAAACCGAACGTCCTATACGGTGTATATAGCTCCAAACTTCGTATAACAAACTCACTCCACGTCGCCTTAGCAGGCGCCAAACGCGCAGGTTGCGCGGCTGCGGCAGTACCGCAACGTCCGCGCACATTTCCCGCATGCCGGCTAGATGCGATGTCGGAAACCAGACCGGTTCAAACAGTAGAAATCCATGTCGAGAGCCGAGCTTTGATCAGAAGTAGGCTTGATCAAATCGTCGTTGTAGTTTGATTTGACCAAACAGCAACGGGATCAAACTACAAAAACACAACAGAATACACCGTATAGGCTCAGAAATAGACCATAGTTACGGCGACAGCGAGAAGCACCAGCGATCACACAAATCAATCAATCCGGCACCACCTCCGCTCGGTTAATACACCCCAAGTTTATTGGCTATTTGCACGCGGCACATGGGACCAACTACAGAGACACACGCGTTTTCAGGCTTTGAAAAGCAAATAATTATACTTGTAGTATAAGGTATGTAGTATATTTGTAATATTATTTGTACTAAATAACTAAATGACGAATATCATGAGAACCTCAATTCTTTATACCAGCAATTGCCCCATGATGTAGCTTTTTGACAACTTTAAGACAATAGATCCAATTATCGCCTTTAAGTTAAGCAGGCTGCGTGCGACAGATCCCTACAAGTAAGAAGTAAATCAAAGCAAAAATCACACTTTTGACAATGAAGAAAAAGTAACCTCGCCCTGCCAATATACTACACCCAATACAAGAAAAGTCCCAAAAACTCCTACCACCAAGTCCCTTCAACCACCACAAAAACCCGTGTTCAAACCACTCCAGTTCAAAGTAACCAACACAACAACAATCGCTACTGTACGAAATTTACGGCACCTTATCAACAACTCAAAACAATGCCTTATCATTAGCAAATTGTAACTGATACAAAGTGACCCAATAGATAAGAACATCTGTAACTAAAATTAGAAATTAAAGTACTGATAGTACTAAAATACATAAAGTGAACTGAAAATAACCTTTATACGCCGTATGTATATCGTAACCTACTAAAGTAACCCTCGCTAAATATTGTATAAAGTCATTCTAGCATTTCAAATCAAACCACAACTCTTCTTCCAGTGAATATTCCACATCATTAGGCCTGTGCAAGATTTTTTGGGATTGGTTACTTAAATCCAATCAATTTCCCTTGAAATCTCCCCTCTAAAGCTCACCTCCTTGCCCTTTCGCTGCGAGACAAACACCTTTCGGACAATCGTCTCGAGGAAACGGCCGAGCGAGCGCGGCCGCCGCTCGGCCGCTGTCGGCAGCGTCTGCGGTTTACGTGCGGCACGTCGCGACCTGCGCGGCGTCAGCGAACAGTCGCAGAAAACCGCGTCCGGCGGCGCGCGGATAACGTCCTTCATTTGGGGAAAAGGACGGGGTGGGGGGAAGACTTTCGGCGGGCCGAAAGAGCTGCGAAAATCGATAATCAGGTAAGAGCAGGAAAATCGATATTGAGAATCAGGAAAGTTGAGGTCAAAAAGTTAAACGGTCAGCAAAGTTGAGACAATAGATAAATATGGGCAGTGGGGAATGGTATCGTCCGGAGAAAATCAATGTGTTTTACACGTCGACAAACGTGGTGTGTTGACGTAACATTACTTCAACGTAGGAAGAAAAAAGAGTTCATAACTCAATGATAAGGAAAGAGACCGCAATGTGGTTCTAGAAAAAAAGCCAGATCAAGAATGAAAAACGACGACGGAGGTTGTTGGTGTGCAATACGAGTGAAACCAGATGCCCTTGCGCCAGTTTGGGCTGGATTTGAAATTTGAGAAATTCAAGAAAATAAGTCAAGAACTTTTGCGAATAAAAAAATTAATGTTGTTGGAAGAAACATTTTAGATAGAATACAGCTGAGAAGAGTAAGTAGATTTTCGCCATTGCTACCAGCTAACCAACTTATCGGGGACCAGGTAGTGAGCCCAGCAAATTCCAAAGAATCCAGTAAAAAAGAGCGCCATTCGTAAACTAATCAGCTGCTAATGCCAGAGCGAAAGTCGTGCAGTTTAAAATGTGACACTGATTAGAGATAATCCGGTTAGTGGAATTTGCTCAATAAAAGCACATAACTCTGGAGAGAGCAAACTAGTGCAGACTGAATAGAATCTTTACAAAAGAATAGAATCTTTACAAAAGAATAGGATCTTTACAAAAGAATACAATATTTACAAATTGTCCAATGGACCAACTACCAAACTTCTACTTGAATCGAATTAGAATGAGTCCATGAGTTCACACATGAATCTACAAAATTTTTCCTAAAGGAAACTTTAATTGATCTTTAAAAACCAGGTTTAGTTACTACTAATTCCGTTACCACTAACGCGAAACAGGGAGACATAGAAAGAAGATGAAGAAAGGAAAGAGAAGCTCAATGATGAGATTAAGCAGATATCCTAGTAACTAGTAACGTCTATACTTTAGTGAGGTAACTTTCAACAACTTTTCCTAACCAGTTTAGTAGTTGACCACTAAGTTCATCTTCAGTGTGAAACAGTGAAACTGTTAAAACGATGGTTTTTGCGTCGTGTGGTGTCGATTAAACTGTCGAAACGGCCCTATCAAACACACACACTTTCGAATTTCAATGAAAAAAGTGGGAAAGCACCGTTTTACGAAAATTCCTCAAATAACAACGTAGTAAACATGAATTTGCTCCAGATGGAAGTAACGACTTGAAATTTTGTCAACAACAAATTCAGTCAATTTGGCGAACTAACCACTGGCCAACTTGTTTACAACCAAACAAACAACCAGTCAACAAAACAACAAAAAAGTATCGTAATGCCACAACTCCTAAAAGCGCCAAGGGGGTGTGGCCTAATGCGATAATAGATACCACACAAGCACTTCGATTACAAGTTATGAAGAATGAGAAGTGGCACCGCAATCAGCAAGAGTATAGATATCAGGAAAGTAGTAAATGCTGAGTTTTGTGCAAATACAATAAAAAGATTCTACTTTAAAAAATAAGGTTTTAGACTGTTTTCATTTTCAGTCAAGTCACCTTTTTTCCAAGATTAGAGCTTTGCCTCAAACATTAGGAAGTTACGGAAGTTATTTTTACATCAAAGAACCATGAAACTAACCACATGTTTCCGTGTTTCCGAGATCATAGCTTCAAAAATAGGTGAATAACAGAGCTACACTAAAGTACCCTAAACTCTTAACGTAAAGTCAGTCATATGTCACCCCAAACCAGGGGTATTCCCATTACATCCACCTATTGTGCTGCCGCCGGACGTTATTAATAAACACCGGTCAACTAGAAGGAAAGGAGGGGGGGGGGGGGTCAAACAAGAGTATATAGGACCACAAAGGCATGGGAGATAGCCTGTATGGACGATTTTTGGGATGGTCGTCTCAAGGGGTCGTGGGAAAGTGGAAAGGTCATGAAAATGGTTGTCTCTCATGCGTCGTCCATACAGCTTCACTGGGAAAAACGAAATGAGGTCACCAAAACGGAGACTGTAGAGAGCGTCCATACCGCCTTACTTCACATATGTAATGAGTTAGCAAGCAATGCAAAAAAAAGTGATACGGATAGATTATATGTTCCACGTTATAGAGACATGAAATGATTCCCATCTTATTCTCTGCCTATCACCTATATGCAGCGGTTGAATCCCTTTCAACAACACTGGTTGACATTTTTAAACGTTTTCTTTATTCTCTGCATGATTTTATAGAATGTTTGCTATTGATAATTGGGTTTTCATCCGTGATCAATTACATGTTCTCCTTACGGCATCCAACCACTGCATTCCAGCTATCTTGTAACCGTAGCACAGTGAGTAATTAGGGAGAGGTAAGGGACAAAACATGAACATTGCGCGAGTATCTTCGTGGTTCAATCAAATTCTGGCTCTCCCTTTTTTTGCCAAAGGTACATGACAATGTATTGGGTACATCTCTTACTGAGCACATTAACTTAACTCTATTAGAATGGTTGACCAATGTGAAGAAATACTACTTCAACTGAATGTCTGAGCAAGTTTTTAAACTAGTGAAGGTACAATAACAAAATTCCACACTTTACCAAATAAACTTTCTTATTGTACTTCTCCTTTTGTTTATGCTCACTCTTCTGCAAGCATTTTAATGTAATAGTATTTTAGGAGTTGTTGGAAAGGGCATCTCTGCTGCTCACGTTGCCTGTTCCTTTTTGCATTTGTTTTTTTTACACATTACACACTATCTGTTAAAGTCACATAGAAATGAATAACTATAGATAAGTACTGTTTTTCCGTAACCCATGTCCGTGTGATACTCGTGTAAACCTTGATTCCGTGGAAGCTATCCGGTGAACTTTCATTCACATGTTCATGTTTTACCTGTGTTATTGTTAACCACTAATAAGTTATTTTTTCAAGGGAGTCGTCCCTAAAGGGAACAAGCGTGATCTGGTGTTGTTATGCTATTGTTATATTTGTTACTCTGTTTTGAAATTTGTTGTTCGATTGCATTGTAACTACTGTTGATTTTTTTCTCCTTGTACAATGGTATTAAATGTTTATCATACAGAGATTTGTTGGAAAGTAATCAGTGTGAATTCAAACGCGTGACCCAGTTAGCTGAAACAAAGTAAAGCTGTATGGACGGAGGGTAGGGTGGTATGGACGGGTGACCCAGTTAGCTAAATTATAGTAGGCCTGTATGGACGAAGGGTATCGCTGTATGGACGGGTGACCTAGAGGAGACAACCAAGAGGTTATCGTTCATACAACGGTACACCCCAAAGGCATAGTTGCGCGCGGTTATTAGGCATTCACAACCGGAACGGAAAGATTTGTAGTTTTTTGTGATTGTAACCGGAAAATACGTTTTCTTTCAAGAAAATTCAGCCATACAGTTTACGATCAACAGTAGGTGGTTAAAGTCAAACTCGAAACTCGACTCAAAAAAACTCGAAAACAACTCGAGATCAACAACCGACTCGACTCGAAACTCGAGATCAACAACCGTAATCAACAGCATCTAAGTTATGTTATGTAAGTTTAGATATGAAAGGTTAGGGTAAGAAACGTGCATTTAGCTGATAACACTGAGTAACATATGAGAAACATGTGCTCTAGCCGTGGGGCGTTTTAGGTTTCATGTAGGTAGAAACACAAACAAGAGCTCATAGAGTTCGGCCAGATACGTCACACATTTTTGGAATCGGGTGGCAATATAACCTAATAGTTCATGACAGCTGCGTAGTGAAGTTGGTCAGAAAAATGCCAAAACGCCTGGTTCCTTTTCCCACAAATCCGTTTTTCCATCAAAATTGACATATTTTCGATGTCTTTCCTTTCGTGTATTGTGAATTTCCAAGCAAATTTGAACCCTAGTTATGATTTCCATAAAAAACAAAGAGCACGACAAATATTGAATTAGGAAAGATAATACGTGACAATTTCCTCGAAAACCCCAGATACGGATTAGCCTATGACTAATGCCATAAAGTGCAAATCCCGCCATTTGTATTCCCAAGAGCAGCACAATTGTAGCCACCGAAAAAGCAAAACTAATGTTACCGAAATCTTTAGAAAATAAAAAAACGTAATTTGATGAAAATCCCTCACTTTATAGACTGAGAGTAACGAATAGTGAACAAATTGAACATTTTTGATGCAAATATGAGCAATTTGGTGTATTTTAATAGATAAAATGGTTTCATTCTCTTAAAATGTGACCGAAATCAACGAAATTCCAGCAGGCGCCAATTAGAATTCTAGAAAAAACTTCCAGTCGACACTAATTCCATTCGGAATAAACACACTTGGAGGGAGAACACGCCTATTATACAACTAGTAGGGTTTATTATAACACCTATTAAACTTTTATAGGATAATAAGATTACGAATTCAAATTATCAAAATCTTAAAACTGTACCATATGAAAACAACAGTTTTATATGCGTAAGACACTGAGATGTCGATATACGATTCTAAAAATTACCCTATTACCACTGGTCTGTTTCATTCCGAGAACTGAGTAAAATTGAATTATTATGAGCGGTCATAACTATTAAGATTATTTTCGTATTACAGAATATGTACTTTCTAAGAAAAATTGAAAACTATGAGCGTTATCGCGTCTACGTATCAGATACCCAGCGGCATGCCATGTGAAAACCCATCCAATCATTTTTATCCAATGAAAACATCATTATCATCTAGATTAAAGTGGGAGATGAAAGTTAAAAGGGTAGCGGAAGCGTCATCAAAACAAAAACGAGACAGAGCATGGCATTTCTTTTGCGCGCGACAACTATCCAGCAAAAAGCGGGAAATGATTGTATTGAACAAGATACTAAACAGACCAAACTCCCGTAAATTTGTCAAAATGGGCAGAATAATTTAAAAACGAGTTTGCCAAGGATAACGTTTCACGTTCACGTATCTAAATCAAAAACAGTTTCTGAAAAGTACGAAAGATGTGGAGTTATTTTCTACGTTCAACAATAGAGTCGTAATTTACAACCAGCTTTTGCATCAAATTCACAGCCCCAACTAGTAGATCAACGACCTGCTGCCTATAAAGATAATTTAGTCAAACTGTAACAATTCAACCCCAAATTATTCCAAACATTCATTCTCTATTGTTAATCTCAAAATGAGCAAAATATTTTCGTATTATGCGCCCGCGTTCATACAAAATTGCATTCCAAACTCCCCGCATAAAAATAAACAGCGCGTATTAAAACTAAAATAGGCATCAGTGAATAGGGGCACACAATACAAAACCATCCACTCTATTTGTAGATTGCCAAGAGCCGATAATAAATTACCAAAAGTGCATGTGAATTCGAAAACAGATACATCGAACAGATACATCCAACTACATATCAGTAAGGTTTTCTTTCAAAAAGTAACTATTTCTCGAGCATAACCATCGAATAGATCAAAAATTTCATAATATGTGCACGGAGGTCAAATTCTCGAAACTATATAAACAGTTCTTTTGATTAAAGTTTATAAAGTATAAACATAGAGTTTCATTTGGGACATGTTTTGTTATCGAAACAGTCATGAGGCACAGCGGTCCTGTCAAAAGTGCTGACTAATGCAAATGGCATTCAATAAACGCATGTTATGAATGAACTGTCTGGAGGCTAAAGTAAAACTGTCGTGTTATTCAAAAGATACATGATTTAAAAGATTATATTATTGTCCTCTATGTTGACAATGAAATCATTTCTATTGACAAACATCCGTGAAAAAGTTGGGCAGAACAAAAAACGATCTACTCGGTAACTAAGTCAACATTTAAACTTAAAACCTGGTTTTGGGTTAAATCAAAAGGTAATAAGTTTTCACCTACTAAGGTAACCAGAGAAAAATTACCAAAAGGTTATATGAATTTAACCGTAAAGTGTAAGTGAAACGACGTATGCCACGGGCGCACTGATACATCAAAAGAAGTATCGCGCCGGTATGAAAGAGAACGGAATTCCAAAGTAGCGGCAGCAAGAAAGGGAGAAATTGAAAATGAAAAGATGACGCCAAACTATACGGAAGTAAACCTAGCCGTAGCCATTTGACATGCATTGTTAGGGGGTTTTAGGGGCGATAAAAGTTGGGAACTTGGGTTATTTCTTTTTGGCTATTTCTCAGCTCACGCAAGTCACGTCATTTTTATAGAGAAAAGATCAGAATTCACACTTTCTTCTAGATTATACCATTCCAACTTCACACATGTTTGCTAGTCACGGTAGGTTTTTCATATATAAAAAGTAAAACCACCAAGTTTCTTAAAATTCTGCTAGTCAAGTTGCCTCAAGAGTGAATCCTGACGCATTGTGAAACAAAGAATCGAGGAAGAAAGAGAAGAGAAAGCAAGAGTGGCTCCGCGCGCAACCGGTGTTTGTAGCTATCTGGCTAGTTGCCGGCTACATCATCATGGTGTTTGCTTGCGCGGTGCGCGCACTAATCAGAAGACCAATATGCTAATATCAAAAGAGACCACCACTCTGAGGGAAAACAATAGGGGGTGACTAGAGGATACACACATTCCTTTTGAGAATTTACAAATTTGAAGATGATGATGTCTTTAGAGAAATTTTCTCGATTTTGGATGTGTAAAGGATCGGAAAACTAGTAGGTACTAAAGTTACCGGTAAAAAGTTATGTTGAACTCTTGAACAACTACTGTACGTCACCAAATCAACAAACTACCCTAATTCTTAACAAAGACCAAAAATCGATATTAATAATTAACGATAAAAGATGGTGATTACGAACCAGTTGCGATGGGCGGATCGCCAGACGGTATGGAAGGAACGGCATCAAAAGAAGCACAAAAACCATCGCGAAATGTATGCGCTTCCTGTGGCAAAATTGACTGAATGGCCAGGAAATTACTACTTTTCTGCCAAATCCGGCAAGTGATACATTGACGTATACTTGTCTACGAACTAGTTTCTCTTTGGAAATGGTCATATTTTACTGTTATTACTGTTAGTCGCAGTCCCAACTCCCAAAAGCAAGAGAGGAGACCAAATAACCAGAAAAAAACAATCGCAGAATGAGCTACTTTTCTGTGAAACGTTAGAAAGTGGGGGCATTTTGACGGTTTCGTATTTGACGAGAATGATCAAGAAGGAACGGCAAAAGAGATGGAAAAACCCGTCGGGATATGTTTGCCGGCTGATGATTAACTATGAAATTAGACGTATTTCGATCGATAAACGGGTTAACTGTTGAAAAATATTCAGATTTTACTGTGATCAACTAGTGTGCGCAAGCCGAAAGGAACGGCAAAACCCGGTGGGATATGTTTGATTTGCCAGCCGGCTGAGCCAAGCTCACTAACAGAGAAGATAGGGTCAATAGGACGATATCACGTACACACAATGATCTCATTAAAACGGACATTTGTAATTGGCAACCAGAATAAGTCAATCAAAATCAAAAGTCATTGAAGTAAAAGTCATTTGAAAGTAAAAGTCATTAAGTACAGAAACAGTTGAGAACCAGGAATAACGTGTTCGAAAATTTTCGTATTTTTCAAATCCTGACTAAAAGTGAATTAATGACTTTTACTTTTGAATGACTTTTACTTTAATGACGTTTAATTTTGAATGACTTATTCCTGGTACCAATGTGAGCTTACACTTCGAACACTTTGAACAGTGAAACGCCACAAACTCATCACACATCATAAATGGAGTCATAAACGATGGACCCTCAAATCTTGGAATTGTTGGTAACAAACTCAAAATGCATGGTGTCACGCACTATATCAGTTATTCAATCGATACCCATGATTTGCGCGCGCTCCAAAAACTAATTGGAAAGAGAACCAAAAATGCGGTGAATCGTTCCATTTGTTGTAACTGAAACCTTCGCGGCGGAAATTCCAACACAATGCCGTACATGTCATTACAATGCAGCGGTCTGCAGTGATAAATGATAAAATGCAACAGAAAAATGAGATATACTGCGTCTCACATTTCCCGTAGATGCTTACAGACTTACAGTAACCAGTTTCACTGAATTTTTTTTCTCAGAAAAACAGCAAATATTATTCGATTTTTTTTGTGCAGTGCAAGGAGTGCAAACGTACACCGGTAAAGTGGTCGGAGTAGCTACAAAAAAAACTTTTTCGCCAACTTCAGTTGATTTTCACGTATTGAATTGAGAAAAACGACCTCCTTTTCGTGGAACTGAAGTGATTGGATACAAAATGCGAAATTTGCATGAAAAGGTCAAATTCAGACTGCAGACGAAGACAAAAACAGCGCAACGTTTGCGCGCAAAACCGGCAGAACGCACGCGTGTTCACATATCGAATTAGGCGAAAACAGATATGAGAGACGCTAATACGTGTTGATCACAAAACAGTGATATAGAGATCGGAAGCTAGTACCTTTTAATTGGATTTGGCGTAAATACAGTTTCATGTCAATCTACACGCTTACAATGAAACTGTATACTGTAGCTTTCCACAGAGAATATCTTGAAACTCTCCTCTCAAATTCGGGGTGAACTTCATTTTAATTACTTCTAAAAACTTTTCCGGAGGTTTTCTATATCAGAGAGAATAAAACACTCAAATTTGTTAGTTATGTTTGCATAAATGAGAAAAAAACTGAATTGAGCACTCAAAATGGCAAAAATGTACGATGTAAACAAAGCGATTTTCACAACTACCCCCAGAGCATAGGAGATAAGGCCACAACCAGCCATTAACACTACTTCCTGTCCGCTTTGCGGCATTCTCAAAGTGGTACAAAGTACAAAAGTCGTTACAAGCTGGGCTCTCACACACAACTGACTCCATGAAATGTCACCAAAACTATTGGGCAAACAAAACGTACGTGATACGTAAAAATCATGATAGGCCAAAGTGCTAAATATTTGACATTCCCAAAAGCAAAAGTGCAACTAGTAAATATTACGTGAGGCTGTCTTCAAACTTTTTGTGTGATACAAGATACAGATACACAATTCATTTTTTGAATTATTTGTATCGTCACATTTTGTATCCGTATCTTGACGCCAACGTATCAGAAAAGTATGAACGTTCCAGGATACATTTTTTTCGATTTTGTTAGTTTCGAATTTAAAAATAACTTTCCACAATTATGATTATGACCGAAATGTTTACTATGTTGCGGCGAAGTCTATCTCAGCTATTGATTAAAATAATAACCCATTTTTCAATGTATCTTGTAAGTTACCAACTTTCTATCAAAAAACAAAAGCAGACTTTGTAATTAATAACCGAACCAAAACATTTAATGCCGCGCCACCATCTATACCTTTTCCCTGTTCAATAGAGCTGAGTATGCAGTGAAATGACTAATTTCATAGAAAACTTCCACCTCTGACGCAAATTGTCTGAAAAAGTCGGAGAAGGCAGAAAAACGTTATAATTTGTATAGAATCCAGTGCGCATGCAGAAAGCGCAGCGAATATTTGAAACAGTGTACTTATACTCAACCAAAGTCGCGCATGCATTGTTACAAATGAGTAGTAAGACCAAAGGGGGTGAACTATACGAATTTCAGACATGAACACGTTTGTGGCATAGGGTTATTAGTCGAAAATTTGAAAATTTAAAAAAAGAGTCCGACTTCAAGAACCCTACTGAACCGGTGATTTATCACATTACAACCAGCAAAAATACACGTGAAGGGTAAAAGTTGGTACAGCTCATGTTCTACAAAAAGAAGCCAGTTTTCACGGTCAATAGAAAAACAGGCGAAAAAGAGTACTTGTGAGTTGTGAGCGAAAGTAAAGTCAAGTAGCCAAAGTAAAGTAGCCGTCTTGTCCGACTGTAACATTTATTAGTCTCGCTCCGTCTCAACTTTCGCTACTGACCAACTATGAAACCCAATACCTCATAAACTCTTAACAAAAAGAGAGCTCAGATGCCCTACATTCTTTTAGAAATTTGCACATCTGAAGATAAAAATCGATATTTTTCTCAGTGTTTCAGCACACTTTTTAGCAGAATTTTTTTATTACATTCTTCAATTTGACCTACAACGCTTAATAAACCACCTAATGTCGATTCTAGTTATTGTTAATGTTCAACATTTCAATGTTACCCTTTTTTTTGATTTTGATTACACTCCCGATCCCGACTTTCCATTTTATAGTGGCAAATGGCACTAACTCCCCCTCTCTAGGCAGATAACTAGAGATGTAATCAAAACACACAAGTCGCCCTTTCACATCACAGCTGTCACCACTCAAAACCCACACAGTTACGCACCAGCCGGAGAGAGAGAGAGAGAGAGAGAGAGAGAGAGAGAGAGAGAGAGAGAGAGAGAGAGAAGATACGCTAGAGAAAGAGAGACAATATGCCCCTCTCACCTTTGATTCGAAACAACGAAGGTGGGTATAATCAAATCATCATCCACCGGCCCACATTTGCGAAAAAAAGCGACCTTCCGGCGCGCGCATTTTATGACCCAAAGTGCGCGAAATGTGCAGTTGGTTGTGGGAAAATCGACCAGAAAATCGGTAAAAAGTGGGAAAATTTGATGTTTTATCTTGAAGTTATGTTTTTAAAGGAATTTTGTTGAATTTGAATCAATCAAATTAATATTGGTTCTTAGTATGCTCGAAATTCTTGATGTAAAAAAAACCATGGGGAAACCCACAGTTTCTGAATAAACGTTCAAATTCTACGCATATCTCCTGAAATTTACCCGGAAGTTCCAAAAGTGATCCTAGTTCCCGCTCAAACTAGGAAGATGAACATATCAGCAAAACATCAAATATCCATCAAGTTCGACGCAGAAGGATTCTGGTAGAAAGTAGTTTCCTATTCTTCCACCTCAAAAAACCAGCAATCAAAGAGCAACATGCAAAACACTACAATTCCACGCCCCCGTGCCACGACCCATAAAATGACTAGCAAATGTAATGCGAGTATGGGAGGTCCATTCTTGCATTTTTCAACAGATCACAACCACATTGTCGCAAATGGGGTCAAACGATCAAACTACGTACAACTTGCTTCGCAGCGTGCAGAATTCAAACGGAACTTAAATAGAATAAATACAACCTTACTACAACCCATAGGGTAGCATTTTCTCCATAAAGTTCCCAAAAATCATATAAGGCACTATAACCTCGAGAAAACACTATATGAAATGTAAAATAAAGCAAAAACCACTTCTTTTAGCGAAATTCAATTGGAAAGGGTCACATTCTCGTGCAAAACTGGGTATTTTTCATCATTTTCTAGTCTTTGGCTGCAAATTTCGTTTAGAGCCCTTGACACGCTTTCCGATGAGGTTATTACGCGAGCAAATTGGAATGTGGAACGCCTTACGCCTGGGAAAAGTTCCAGGAAAACAAAATACACAGAATAGGCGACTAAAATGTACCGTTTGTTTGGTTTAAGTATGAAAGTAGTCTTTTTACTTATAATGAAACCCAAAGTCATTAAGATATGATCTACACTATCGACTGCCTATCAATCCAATAAAATAATCAATTCAGTCCACCAAATGTTCTTTGTCAGTTTCAGAACTAAGTATAAAACTGATAACTCTATGTATACGGGGGGGGGGTGACAATGGAAACGATTCGTATTGAAAAAGTAAAAGAAGACAACCTTCATAAGTATTTTAAAAGGCCAGGTCCTCTAAACATGAAAGTATCCAGCTGGCGCGTGTGAGCTGTCAGCATTGTTGCCAGCAAACACCAGTAAAATTGTGAAATAAGACTATTCCACACAAAATAGCCAGTTTCATGACCACGAAGACTTCAAAGTGGGCGAAAGTGGGCGATTTAGATAGAAAACATGCAAATTTTTCATATATTGGCAAAATAGAGTCAGTTTTACAGATGTTTGTTGCTATACGAACTATTTTACTGGTGTATGAGTCTACTAAATGGTCAAATACTTTAAAGTATCCAGCTGGCGGTGGCGCGTCGACATTGTTGCCAGTCATGTAAGTCATGTAACCAGATGGTTGGTCATCGTAAAAACTACACAAAAACCTATATATGGACTGTATATTGGAAAAAGTCTACTTTACCAAGAAGAGAAACGAAAAGCTTAGTGCTGTCAGATTTACGCTACGTTCTGAAATACAAAACGAAGACAACTTTTACAATTAGTTTAAAAGGTCATGTCTTCTAAACATGAACGTATCCAGCTGTCGGCATTGTTGCCCGGCATGTAACCAGATGGTTGGTCATCGTAAAAGACTCAACTACACAAAGAGACGGAATGACTATGGGGTCAGACAGGCATGTGTGCGCGTAGACATAGTTTATAGACATACACCAGTAAGGTCTGACTAAGCAACAAAAAGTAAGCCGTTTTCATATGTGAACAGGTGAAAATTTTGAATTTTTAATCAAAAGTAGACCGATTTTCATGTTCTCGGCTGAAAAGTAGTCCGTTTTTTGAATTTTTCTGACTATTCGGACAACCTTGCTGGTGTATGTTTATAGATAGATGCAAAAAAGAAAGAGGCACGGCATAATAATATCTCCACACTCTAGTAGGTTATCACTGTAACCCGTATAAATATAAATTAATACACGAAATATATGGAGGATTGGCAAAAAATTTCTGTTGGCAAAAAGAGAGGCGCTATGTAGAAAAAATTCCGAATCTTGGACAGGTATGAATATGTATGTAGTTTTGATATTTTGATTTCGATTAGTTGAAACTGAACAAAATGATCAATGATCAACAAAATGCAACGAAATGCAAGAAAATGATCAATCTTTAAAATACATTCTCACAAAAGTAGATGAAACAAAAGTGACCCTGTCGTTCTGAAAGAAACAGAGAATCTTCCCACTTCTCGGTGCAATAAAATCAAATCGGACTAATTAATGGTAATTGGGAAATTGGGATAGAAAGCCAAGAACACTGATATGGGAAGTTCTCGTTTCAGTTCTCGGAAATCAAAACATGCTAATTGAGCTAGTAAAAAAACTTCAACGGATATTCCCAATTTCCTACAAGATAACGAAAAGTGATAAAGAAAACTGCCGTATGGTAACTTCCGCACAATTTCAGTGTTTAATTGTATAGAAAACAGTAGTTTTCAAACTATTTTCTACTAATCTACCAAAACTACCAAACGAAACCGAATTAGCTAATGGAAAAATCGTAAAAATCAGGCCATCATCTCAAGCGAGCGAGAGTAAAATAGTCAAACTAATGCGCGGCCAAGTGCGCGCCAGTCAGGCTGAGCGCAAACACAGACACAGTCTAAAAACCGTCTATATTGGTGAGGAGAGGGGTATTAGCGCCCCATGTATAGGTGAAGTTGAAGTGAAGTTATTGTAATTGTAGTTGGATACATACACCAGCAAGGTTGTCCGAATAGTCAAAAAAATCAAAAAACGGACTACTTTTTTAACCGAAAAGATGAAAATCGGTCTACTTTTCATGAAAAAAGCCTAAATTTGCACGTGTTTACATCTAAAAACGGATTACTTTTTGTCGCTTAGTCGAATCTCACTGGTGTATGGTTGTATATCAATACAAACCATAAATTACAGATTTCGACCGAAACGTAACGGGATCAAACTACAAACACAGCAACAGTCTAAAAATCGTCAACATTTGATGGAGACGGGGGTGTTGGCATACACAGTGGGAAGCATATCAACTTCTAACTATCTTACTTTCTACTTTCACACATGAACATATTCATCGATTCAATCCCAGGTTCCTAGGCAATCATACACCAGCAAGGTTGTCCGAATAGTCAGAAAAGTTTGGAAAACGGACTACTTTTTAGCCGAAAAGATGAAAATTGGTCTAATTTTGAGGAAAAATCCTAAATTTTCACGTGTTTACTTCTAAAAACGGATTATTTTTCGTCACTTAGTCGGACCTTACTGGTGAATGTAGGCAATCTCCAAAGATATGTTGCAAACAGAAGAATTTTTTTACGAAACTAGTAAATTACTCAAAACTACGCTCAAAAGTATACTGCAAACAAAACGCCATCCCGAAATAACTGTAGCCTCTTCAGTAGAGAAAAAAAACAACTCCCACATATCCCGAGATGAAAAGAGGAACAAACACTTGAAAAGCCGGCGAATATCACTTGTACATTGCTAGAAACCAACATAAAACGTTATCCTTGTCAGATTTCAACTTTCAAAATGGCCAAATGAATCATTTTTCACGTTCTAAGAAACCAAAAAGATTGAGGGGTGAACTTTCACGACCTACTTTTCACACGCTTTTCACGCGAAAAGTACAAACCACAACTAAACCAATTTGCAGCACCAAAAAGACCAAGTTACACCAAGTTAAAAAGCCCGTATCGGCCGTAGCTACTTTGCATAGCATATAATCAACGGGCAAGAGAGAGAGCATCAGACTAGATTGCAGGAGCACTTATGTTCGCGCAAAAAGCGCCAGCAAATTTCTACTTTCTCACCAAAACGCCTGAGGGAAATCACGCAAATGTGACGTCGTCTGTGAAGCCTCACAAGCATGAAATTAATTATAGAAGGCCATACACCAACTAGAGATAGAAAAATGCACGTAAACTTGAACTAACACTACTTTATCACTTGTTATACACCTTATGACCACGTTTCTGTTCAAAAATAACATTTTCATACGCATAAGTACGACACTTTGTATAAAATTAAGTCCAAAACTACGAAAAAACACTAAAGGCGGGAAAACCAACATATCACCAATCTAGCCAGCAGACTATGTGAGCGTATACACCGCCACTGAATATTGATGCCCACTCAGGCGAATCAGCAATGACTATCGTTAGCATAACCCGATACGACATACAGAGATACAACCACGCCAGAGGCAATCGAAAACCAGTTAACGGTGCCCGAATTCCATTGCTATAGTCAAAGTAATACCGTACAATTCTCAGTTAGCAATCTGTACATTAATTTTCCAATCCATTCAGCAACTGCAATTCCTAAATCCAGCAATCATTTCCTACAATTAGACAATTCCATCGAAGATTCAAAACCTCCCAAACCACCCAGTTCAGAAATCAAAGTACAACCACACTACTGAACCAAACCTTCTGAAAAAATCAATAACACTCAAAAAGACTCACCCTATGCGGAACTTCAATATGAGTACTAGCATGATGGGGCGAGCGAGTATGGTTAGAGCCCAGATCCACGTGAATAATAGGCTTCGTACGGAATACCGAACTCTGCGGGCTCATTGGTCCGGACGGAGCCGGGCTGTGACCATTTTGCTGTGTCTGAGTCTGCGACTGAATATTGATTTGAAGCGTCGGCGTGCCGGGTCGTTTTTCGAACTTCGTGATTCGCGATGCGACACTTCCTGTAGACGGAACCGGAAAGTTGGGGCTGACCTTGAGGCCACTTCGCGGATAATAGTTATTCTGTCGCTCGACCAAATGTAACTGCTCCTTGATGTTGTGCTTAGGCTTCGGATGCGGTAGTCCCGTAGGCATCTGGTAGACAGACGACGACTCACTGGCAGAATCCGTGGGACTCGGCGTGTTCAGACGCCGCGACGACGTCAGATATGATTGTCGCGGTGGCGGACTGAACGCGTGCTCGTCCGTGGGGAACCGGGCGCAACCACCTAGTCGACGCGCACTCTGCGAGTAGCCAGTGGCGCGCACCCCGCCATTGTGCAGCTCGTGCACAGCACTGTCGAGGTCACTAAAGTTGGGAGAGCCGGGAAACGAGACAGCACTCGCAGATCTGGTCGGATGCTCCGGTTGGCTTACTGTAGACGAGGCCTCGCTGAGGTAGTGCTCCTTGCGGCGGGCTAGCGCCGTTCCGCTGCCCATCCGTTGAGGCACCGCCGGCGCCGCGGAATCCACCGGCTCCTGCAGCATCTGAAGTCGTTCGGCCGCTGTGAGACTAGTGGGAATACGTTGAATGGTGGGCGATGACGGCCTACTGGACACGGTTTGCGTCCAAAAATTGTCCAACGCGCCCGATTTGCGCGGTTCTGGTGCCTCCGCGGCGCGGCGCTCAACGGCATCAGAAAGTAGAGACTGGCTATCGGCAAACTGGTGATGACTGGTGGATTTGGCTAGCATCGGGCCACGTCGGGGCAGCGTGGGTGCGCCGGCGCTGGCAAACCCGTGATAGATGCCACTATCTTGCGTTTCCACGGGTCGATTGAGGAATCGTTCCTTCATTTGCGCGAACGAATTGCGCCATTCCGAGGTGGATCGATTCATATTGTCGTCGAGGACGGACGCGAGCAACGAGTCCAGTTGCGTAATGTCTAGAAACTCGGGCCAGGGGTTATTATTACGTAGCGGCTGTGGCAAGTGGTTGTTGTTCGCCGCCGGAGAGTCAGTGTAAAATTTATGCACTGATCGATCCTCGCCGCTGGCTACTCCGGAACCACCGCGTTCAAACGGCGATTCGGTTCCGAAACGACGGTTGATAACCGGTAGGGTGGCACTAGAATGTACCGGATGGGGACGAGAAAAATCCGGAGAAGCGCGGTACTCACTGTGGAAAGACGACAAATTTAGACCCTCGTTGCGCAGAGACGGGAAATTTGCGAAATGGTCGTTTACGGGTAGAGAATGAGTGCGACGATTGAGCGTAGTCGGCTGTTGTTGGGGCACAGACACTTCTACCAGCGGATAGTTGGCAGACGCATCAATTGGGCGGAACACGTGCGTGTCCACTGGTCTCTCTTCGGCGTGAACTACACGTGAACTGTCACGCGAATCACGTGAGCCCTCGTTGTAGACAGACTGTCGGGCAGACGGGTAACGCTGAAGCAGATTCAGCAGGGCGGAACTGCTCGAGGGAGAGCGCTCCCGCAGGTGCTGTGTGAAATTGTGGGCGGGGCTATTAAACTGTTGCTGTTGCTGGTGCAGAGTGGCGGGCTGCTCCGCGCGGTGTTCTCGGTGAGCCGCCGACGGAAACTGAACGGCTGTCGACGGATGTTGACGTACCGGTACCGGCGGTACCGGAATCGGACTGTTCCGCACGGAAAACGGCGCATCGTCGTGGTGCTCCTCGGAGAAGACCTTCCGTTGCGCAAAGCCCTGGCGGCGATTGTCGGCGCTCTGAGAGCGAGCGCGGTACGGATCCTGTCGCGCCTCGGACGGAAAGATTACGGTAGACGGTAGATCAAAGCCGCCGGTGGACGCCTCGTAGGGATACATGTCATCGGGCGCAGCGCCAACACCACTGCCGCTGTCGCCAAGAAATGGGGTCGACTACTGAAAATGGAAACATCTAGACGGGGTTGAGTGAGAGAGAGAGCGATCGAGCACCAAATAGAACACGAAATAGCAGTCAAACGAGGTTTGTCGAAGCGATCAAAAACGCGACAATTCAAACACTTGAGAACATGAGTGGCTTGGCAGCACGCCAGAGAGCCCACATACAATTTAGAGGAGCAGAGAGAAACAGAGAAAAAGACAAAAGAATAAGACACCTATTTTAAATATGATGTTGATACAAAACGGTTTCCAATTGTGACTTATTAATTGAAATCCAAAATTGTTGAAAGAGAGTAAATCAAGGTTTCGAACCACAGAAACTGGTCAAAGGCAATCTAACCCAGATGGGCAAGTTGCTTCCAGATTGCAAGACGTAATTAGTGGGGAATCACTACCTCGGACACTTGTTTCTACGACGGCAAATGTGTTGTCTACGAGATGGGATTGTAGCGCGATTGAGAACGCACGGTCATTCATCAAACGGAAAGACAAGACTGCCACAAACTGTCTGTTTCTGTCGTTTTTAGTCGAATGTAAGCATAATCGGTCCATTTTTGATCAAGAACTGAATGGTAGAAGAACACAATAGCTTCTATTAAGAGGTAAGTTTGAAAGAGCAAACATAATTCGAGTTTAAGGCAACTGCACTCCCTATTCCTCATGCGTTTCCATAACTACACTGGGCGCCAACCTTCGCGGAAATTTCCCGGATCCATCCCAATTCTAGCCGGGCGCATTTCGCGAAATGCGCTCGGCTGGAATTGGGAAAATTTCCAGCAAAAGTCGGGAAATTTCCGGGAGATAACCGGGAGAAAGCAAAGAAAAACCCCAGAAATTTCCCGCAGTTTAAAACCGCAAAATTTCACCCTGAAATTTATTTTACCATTCTAGATTATAGGATTTTTTTTTCTTGGTAAAAGTATTTCCCAAAAATATTATGAAAAAAAATATTTTCTTAAAAATATTTTTCAAAATATCAATAAATAATGAATAGAATAGAAGTGCATATTTCATTAAAGTAAAAAACTTCATGAAATGAACTTCATTGTATCCTTCTTGTCCATCTTCAGACTTCGATGTTGAGCTGATAATTTCCAAAATATCAAATCAGGGCACCCCTGGCCGCGCCGTATCTAGTACGGGTTACGCGATTGCCGCGGCGAAAAGCTTGTCTGGGAAATTTCTCGGTTTTGTCCTCACTCTGACCCGGAAAAAAATTTCCGAAGATTTTCTCTAATTTTTCTCAGAATTTTTCTCGTTTTCTCCCCGACACTTATTTCCGGGATTTTCCCGAGTAATTGCCCGGAAATATTGCGGTTATAACCCGACTTTTTCTCCAATTTATCGCAGAAAATACATGGCAATTTTTTTCCCAGATTTCGCTGGGAGCGCAAACTACCTATGTAGCAATCCGTTTCAAACAACATATGTTTATCGCACTGTGTTAGTACAATTATCAAGCTATTTGATAATTAAAATACTTTTATTTCTCTTTTTAAATTCAATTCAAAGTTGCGCTTCCTCTTGAGAACATGTGTACTTAGCACATGTGTTTTCATAACTAGCAATCCGGTTGGCGCAAAAGCTGGCCTAGCCGCGGATAAATGCCATGGAAAAGATGAGCGGGGAAGGGTTTTTGTTCAAGAATGTAAAGTTAATCTAGAGTAAAATGTACGATTTCCATGAATTCGTATATAAAAACTAGAAAAAGAAAGATGATAAAGATGCGAGGCAGGGAGAAAGGGTGAAACAAACAAAGAAATTATAAGAAAGTACGAAATATCATAATTCCATGAAAATGCACGTTTCAGGTTGTGTGTGTTCATAATGAACTGGTGTTATCACATCAGGGTATTTTTCATTAAACTTCGAGATCAACTGATCAACATATTACAAATTGGAACTCGAATAACGTTTGAACAATAACCTCTTATAACTTTACTAACTATGTACTTACGAAAACATATTTCAAACTAAAATGTGCACGGCAAAGAACAATCGAGCGTTCTCGGTCTGTTAATAGAGATTTCGCATCAACTCTCGTAATGTTTAGCCAACAGATTAGAGGGCCTTCCCCATTGTCATAAAGAAGACACGCAAAAACGAGCGTCAGACAAAACGAAATTGTTTTTTTAATACTATAAAATGATTGAATGTTAATCTTACATTAATCCAAACTTAGCAAATATACGAAATTCGGGCCAAAAATATAGATTTTGAGAAAATTTAAAAAAAGGTAGCATAGGATCAAAAAGTAATTTCAAATTTAAAAACGAGGCTAACTTCTACGAAGCTGAACAAAAAAACTAGGGAGGCACCAACCTTTCCTAGGAGATTATTGACTTGACAAGGTTATCATTACACTACCCTTGCTTTTTCCTGTCTCGACACAAAAAGTGATCGGATTTCACAATATTTTGCAAGGCACCAGGAAGCATTGAACCAGAACTTTGTTTACATGCAATGAAATAGAAAAATTCTATATTGAAATACGTAAATATTTTATTTAATTTGGAGATTCGTTCAATTTAACAGGTTAAAGGTCTACTCTTAAAGCGAAGTAGGTGCTTACTGGCGTATTTACAGACTTTTAACGACGAAATTAAAGAACAGCTGTCAAAAGTCACATTACTTTTTGTAAATAGAAATGTTTTTCGATAAAACTGCTAGAACACATTTTCCGATGTTCGAAGATATCGCCTACTAACAAGCATGTGAACAAATCGAATCAAAATGAAACGAAGCGTAGCAAAAACGATAGTTTTCAACGAAAAGTGACCCAATTTCAGTTATCAAATCATCATCGCTCATCAGTTAACCATGAAAAACTAACAATCAACTATCTCATCTACTACGAATGCAGATGCAAATAGTGTCACTTTTCCCTATCAAAATAAAAACGACAAAAGTTGTTTAGTTTCGAACAAACTATGAAATTTCGAGTGATAGTCTATTGTTCTATAATTAATAAAACACATCGTCAGTAATGTGGAGACTTTCAACTTTTAAAGGTGTCTAGTTCTGTTATCAAACCTACGAATCACTGTTATCATCAGTAAAACGAACCAGGTTCAATGTTGCAATCAGGCGCTTCAAAGGGCGCGTTTTCCTGCAAAAACGCACGCGAAAAATGGCGCGCGACAAATCAGTTGACACACAGAATTCGGGTTTCGAGTGTACTTTTTTGGTGTAGAGGCGCCCGTTCAGAATTCGCGTTGCTGCCGAATTATGCGTCATAATCATAAAGCATGAATGAGTAACGAATTGAGAAAAGAGCGAGAAACAGCCACAGAATAGACAAAAGTACTGTCAGAAAATGTCGGCAAGTCAAGCAGTAAATGTTTCTGTAGGCAGTAAAGGGCAGTATACTGCTAGACAGTGGCATTTCGAATAAAACATAAATGTTGGTCGAATTTGTTAGAGGTTAGAGTATGTCAAGCTTGTCTAGCCTAAAGTACAACGGAATCAAACTATTTGCGGAAAGCGCGAAGATCTGCTTGCCTGCTTACCAAATTTGTCAGAAAAGGGTAAAAAGTCGTTGAAATGATGTAACGTTGAGAAATTTTCTGGTTTTGGAAGAAAAACGCCACATGACTGAGCACTTCGATTAAAACAGAACGAAGCGTCGAAAAGTCACTACCTCAGAAGATTATAACCAGTTTGGTGTCATATGACTCAAAACAACACTTAGTTCGATTGTTCTATAGACCCCTATTGTAAATATCCTAATGTCATTTTTCCGAATAAAAGCAACAAAACACTTGAATGAACAACTCCTGAAATCTTGAATTTGTCTGGAAATATTCAATCAAGTGAATCATGAAATCAGCCGAATAATTATGTGTTTCAACAGTAAATAGGTAAAAGTTGAAGGGAAGCCACACAAGTGGGGCAAAAACTTGCAGATCACAAACCAACTATATCGCAGTGTCAAGTGACGTTCAATCAATAACTTATGGTCAATAAAAAGCCTAAATCCAGATAGAATGCCGTGAACTCAGATCAAAAGTCCACTTTCCGGGTCAAAAAGTATGGATTTCGTAAAAACTTCGACAAATCAATAGGGGGAGGATAAAGCGAGGCGTCAGATATCTGGCAAAACCATTCAGCGTCTCTATTTCGCTCGAGATCTCGGCTGGCTCGAGTATTGTTACAGCGCGCGATTGCCGCAGGCAACGCGCCGGCCTCAGTCCAATATCTACTAATGTCGTAAACAACAAATAACATTTTGATATAATAATATGATACAATTTTTCGTGAACCTGAGCGTTTTTGAAGGGATGTCAATTTGTAACAACAAAAAATCGAGCTCTTTTTTCCCCATATTGAGAGAACTTTCTCGTATCTTGTAGGTAAACCTGAATCAGGTTTTGAATATACGTGAAGCAACCATTCGAACTTTGACCCAAAAACCGGTTACATATCAGAATTACATTCAGGCAAAACTAACTTGAAATCAACATCTTCAATCTAATATACCGTGGAAAACCAGTAGAAAAAAGTTCGAGAACGGTTTGCAATTACAAAAAGAAATGCTCCGAACTCTGAATCAATAAAACGTGTTCCTACGAAACTTCAAGACTAGCCAATTATTGGTATAGATCGTACTAGTAGTGTCGGGCCACCAGTCCAAATTTAGTATAAAAACGACATTAGTTTTAGTCTCGAAGACAAAAAAGTTCGCAGACAAGCGTAAGAAAACAATGGTTTTTGCCATCTAAATGTAGCGAAATGTGTGTAACAACTGGCTCTCGGTTGTGACCAACGCACACCGGGAAGGGCCCCATATTACAGCAAAAGAAGGGCTAACTGCAGAGGGGAAACCAGGAAACTAAGTCATATCATTCAACTATTTGTTCCCTGTTCAGCACTATACATTCTTACTTAATCCGGAAATTATTATTTTGTGTTCACACAACTTTCTATTAACTAAACATTTAAACTTTTAAAAGAAAGTTGAACGGTTACATAAATGCAAAGTGAATAATAGTTTGGCCTCATTTCTAATGTTGGAGCAACACAAACATTGTGAACTCAGCCAGTGTGTCGGAACGAAACACCAAATCACCAAAATGTGATTGAAAGTACACAACTGAAAAGAAAGTTTGGTCGAGTGAAAGGTGGATGGGTTGTTAATTGGATTACCCAGTGCCCAGCACATCATGCATGTTAGTCAATTCGCTCGATCACTGAAAAATTTGTCCGTAAATGGAAAAGTCCACCTTGTATCGGTTTACTATAGGTTTTCATCCTATTTCCACTTATATTTGAATAAATTCGCTGTTTTCCAATAGAAAAACAAATTAGTTTTCCAAGCATGATCAAAATTTTCCATATGTAAACATGTTTTTCACCCATCTTCCTACTAAAAATTGATCAAATTCCTCTCATCTTGCACTTAGCAACCGCTTTTCTGCCGTCTGCAGCGAGCCGTGTTCGTTCGTCGAAGGTGCAATCATATTTCACTTTTACAACTTGTCGCCGCCATGGCTCATCCATATTGCGCCCCAGACAAGCAGCCGGGTGGCGAGAAATGATCACAAAAAGAGTAGGAAAACTATCATTTAGAGATATACATTGACTAAAACGCAAAAAGCTAGCATGCTAAGGTCAATATCTCCATTTTATTGTAATTGGAGTGCCACATACGATCAATGTGGAAAGACACGAGTTCAATCGCGAATGAACATTCTATTTTATTCTATTCTAAATTCGTCCGAATAGCCATCAAAACTCATAAATATGGTTCCCAATCCCATATTCAATCTCTTGGCAACACTTGCTGAACCGGAAACAAAATATCTTGAGAAAAAGAGCGAAGCTACTATTCCTAGCGTTAGTTGGTTTGTAGCTAGGTTGAATGAACTAATGAATCGATAAATGTATTCATATCTAACATTGTTTCACCCAGGGAACAGCTATACTAGTTATTTCTGTCAATCTACTGAAAACTTTTAACTGAATCGGAATTTCGAACCTGAACCGAATCAGAACTTTCTTCTGATCAAAGTACGCAGAAACGAACAGGCCACTGCCCGCACACAACCCAATCGACAGCTGACGCCAGCTATGACCAGCTGGGGGGTCAATGATTAACTATTTACTAATTATATGAGTTATCTGCTCTTTACTAATACTTATCATTCCAAATTTCAAGAGAAGTAGAAAGGAACGTGGTCTGTACATGCAAACATGGCTTCAGAGAATTAGGTATATAGTTCATTTGGGGGACCAAATAGGTTGCAAAAAGTTACGTTTCCAGGATTGGAAGATCAGAATATCCCGAATATTCAAACTCTAATACTGACTAGAGGTTTGATGAGACTCCAAAAAAATAGTAGTTTTCTCTTAAAGCAGACTAGGAACAGTCCAGAAAACTATTAAATCCAGGTGGATGGGTGAATCCCAGTAATGACAAGTGAAGAAGTCGTGACATGCACAATGCCAAGTCGAAGTTCAATCTGAAATCGCCAATCAATCTGAAATCCTGAGAATTCCAATCTCCTGCCGAAAACCACAAAGTGCCAGCTTCCTGTCGATATTGCCGCCAAATCCAGAAGAAACAACGTACCTACCAACCTACTACCCCTCACTGTCCATAGTTACCAGTGTTACGTGTTACCACTGAATGTAACCGGTTGACACAGTGACCCAGTACAACAGAACTCTACAGTCCCCCAGTCAAAAACTGTATAAATATTTCTACAGCACCGCAGTGTATCTCTATGATACACGATACAGTAACCCAGTATATCTGTGTGCTACAGTAGCTCTGTTGGCTCCGTCACCGCGTACCCCATTGACACAACTAATTGTGATTGTGAAGGAGAGATACAGCAACCCCAACCCAGTCTTACTGTAGGATACAGTAACCCAGAACAACGCTATGGTACAGTAACTCACCCTAACCGTAAGATACAGTAACCCAGCACAACGCTGTCCTACAGTACTCCAAAGCCAGTCTTACTGTAAGATACAGTAACACAGCACAACTATGTGCTACAGTGACCCTCCCTAACTGTGAGATACAGTAACCCAGCACAACGCTGTGCTACAGTACTCCAAAGCCAGTCTTACTGTAAGATACAGTAACACAGCACAATTATGTGCTACAGTGACCCTCCCTAACTGTGAGATACAGTAACCCAGCACAACGCTGTGCTAAAGTATTCCAAAGCCAGTCTTACTGTAAGATACAGTAACACAGCACAACTATGTGCTACAGTGACCCTCCCTAACTGTGAGATACAGTAACCCACCTTGAGAACACTTCCATCTCCATCCAGTCCAGGTGAGCGAAGGTCATCCACTATGGGCGAGAAGTTGCGAGGCGAAAACACCAGCGGACTCGGACGTCTGACACATAGTAAAAATTACATACATGAAACATAAATAACTGATTAGTAATAAAAAAAAAACTTTCTTTGAATGT
Organism: Litoditis marina; assembly: GCA_964036275.1. Classification (NCBI taxonomy): domain Eukaryota; kingdom Metazoa; phylum Nematoda; class Chromadorea; order Rhabditida; family Rhabditidae; genus Litoditis; species Litoditis marina. The sequence continues at coordinate 28,284,096 of OZ038434.1, forward strand.
TCACTTTCACTTTCATTGAATGTACAATGAAAAACGATTTCTCTAAAAACAAGGATTTTGTCTATTTTTGATGCAAAGTCATCGTTTTTCACGTGTTACGTGTTTGAATTCAATACCAGACCCCTTTCTGTCGAATGGTCGGACCTTACAGATGTATGATGATACGTTCATCCTCTTTTTATGAGAAGAAAAGTGGTTACCTCGGCGAGTGGGCTCCTCCCAGGACTCTACTTCGAACGTGACGCGTGATCGGTGAACTTGTCATGATAGGATCTCCAATCTCACCAACTCTCTGGAAAAAATGCATTAACTTCACAGACTTCGGAGATTTTTTACGACGGTGAAACACGGTTTTAGAAATAGAAAAGTTCTCACTGTCGATGGAGAATGGCGCAAAAAACCACAACTACCAAGTTACACCTATAAATAAATCGGCGGTTTTTGGAGAAAGAGTGGAAACTTATCCCACCTTAAAAAGGTTCCACTCTTCCCCCCAAAACCGCCGAATTCTTCCTAGGTTTCGCGGAAAATTGGACATTTTTATCAATTGTCCGATGATTTGAGGTATTTAGGCTAAACTACAACAACTACAGATATAAAAACCATCAGTAGAGCTGTCGAGGAACGCCAGTTCAACACGGTTTGAAGTTAACTGAATGAACTGAAAATCTTGCTATCTTGACTATAGCATGGTACCAACCTACCAAACTTTAGAACAAAAATTGAACTACTCAGGCAAAAAACTGAATACCAACCTGCCAAACCACTTCAATATCGGGCGAGAACAAAGAGGGTCGCTTTCCGCGAGCTGAGGCGGAACGCGGTGTGCGGCCTGCAGAACGAGGAGACTGCGGCGGTAGACCTATAAATAATGTTTGTAAAACTTTCGTAAATATATTAGTACAATCAATTGATTGTCGAAACGATTCCATTTCGACTAAAAGTACCACATAACCACAGCTTAGAAAAATCTGAAACCGGAACTTTTCCCGCGAAATTTCGGGTAACTTGACCACTTTTTGATGCAAATTAAAAAGAATAAAAGTGATTTATGAAAAAAAGAGTTCCTTTCGAAATAATAGGTTCCTAGAATGTAAGAAATACATTTGAAAATATATGTTGAATAGTAGAAACTTCGGATTCGACATGACCACAGATTATGAAAATCACAATGAAGATAATCGACTGTATCATAAGATCCGAACAAGAAAGTCAGCGATAGCTACCCAAAAAAAATCAAAAATCAAAAAAATCAATAATCATAACCACCTTACACCTTAGCAAAAATCACTATAGCAATAACCAATAAATAATCACCTTGACCACTTCGAACAACCGGTGACATGAAGTTCTCGTTTTGAGCCATTGGACTGAAATCCATGGGTGGCACTGGGTGGCGGACTTGCTCTGGTGAATCGTATCTGAAATAGAAATTAAATTAAAATTACATTGTTACAACGAATCTGCTAAAAATATATCAAATTAGACTGAGAGGTAGTCTGTTTATCTAGCCACTATGTGGTCCAAAGTTTGAGGGAAACTGGGAAACGGAACAATTTATCCTTGAAAATTAGAGTTTTCGATACATGTAATATTGCCAATAAAATAAAAATGTAACTTAAAGAAGGACGATTATGTGGACCAATCCCGTTACATCGGTCCTTTAAACTGCAATTGAAAAATATATTGCGGTTTAAAGGACTGAAGCGTTGCGATTGGACCACATAATCGTCCTTCTTTAAGTACCAAATAACATACTTTGACTTTGAGTGAGCCGCGGAGTTGTCTTTGCTGTGGTTGGACACAGCTTCTGGCGAAATGTCCATGTCGCTATTGGAGGCGGCTTGTGAAGAGATCTCCATATCACTCGAATCCATGTTCTGAAACAGACAAATAAGGCAAATGAGACGAGTATTTCTGGAATACTCAACCAGTTATCAGTTCAAATGAGGTGGTTGTGTTGGAATAAACTAGCCAAAACCTCGCAAAAACACTGTCTTGGATCACGTTTAGCGTATTCGGAAAATCAGCTGACACGTCAGTGTTATGGTAAAACTTCCATGCTCAAAAAGAATAACATAGGGCCAATTCTACAACTAACCGGGGTTTCAGGTAACCTAACCGGTTTTTGGTAACCCTTTTTTCAGGTTACCTCATAGGTAACCGGTAGGTAACCGAAAACTAAAATCCGGTTACCGTACAAACTAACGGTAAAACCACATTTTGTGTTGGAAAAACAGGTAACCGGTTTTTCATTTTCGGTTACCGACCGGTTACCTGTCGGAGTAACCGGGAAAAAAGGTTACCAAAAAACCGGTTAGGTTACCAAAAAACCCGGTTACATATAGAATTCACCATAACATAGTCCTATGTGAGAAAAAGGTATTGAAACATAGATTGCACAGAAGAAACGGGTTACTCCCGTTTTAGGAGTGTGAAACAGGAAAATATAAACATAGTAAAACGGACCCCTGTTTCGGCCAACTCACGACCATTTTAGCGATTTCACGAAGTTTTGCGCTTTGATTCCTTTTGTATTGAATCCTAACATCCTAACCCTAGCTTTGGTCCTAAGAAGTATGAACCACGAAATCAATTGGATTCCTTAATCAAATATTTGAAAGGAATAAGTACAGCAATTTATACCTTTTTGTGATCGAGACGGCGTATTCTATCGACCAGTCGCCACTGCCTACAGAACTTCTGAATCGAGAAGCTGGTTACCTGTAAAGACAGTTGGTTAGAACATCATTATCAACCAAATAACATTCAATTCAATATACAACCATTAAATGTAATAATCACGTGAAATGTGGAGAAATAACAGAAGCTACGCGCTTTAGCCGGCCAATTCTACAACTAACCGGTTTTTGGTAACCCTTTTTTCAGGTTACCTCATAGGTAACCGAAAACTGAAATCCGGTTACCTGTTTTTCTAACGCAAAATGTGGTTTTTACTGTTAGTTTGAACGGTAACCGGATTATAGTTTCAGTTTACTTCCAGGTTACCTACCAAGGTAACCTGAAAAAAGGTTACCAAAAAGTGTTAGGTTACCTAAAAACCCGGTTAGTTGTAGAATTGGCCCGCTTTAGCCATTTTGTCTTTAGATGTGCTCCTCAGTTTTTTCACGTTTACGTTTAAAACTAACACCGAAGGACTATCAGCTGAACAAATAATCAATCGCAAGTGAAAATGTATCTAAAAACTAAATGCCCATCATCAAAAAGAAAGTATAATACAAATATCTCAATTTCTAGAACTCCTATACATTATCAACCAAAATGGCAACAAACGCAGAGCAAAATACCCATCACCTGACCTCAAAGAGGACACAAGACAAATGATAGACGGTCAATAAGAATGTCATCACACATTGATTTGCTCACCTTGAAGGGAGCAGATTTTCCCGCCAGTTCTTGAATTTCTCGATTTCCCTCCATTCTACAGTGACACCGCGGTTACAATTCCTTTATCAACGTACCGTAATCTGCAAAATCTTGACCAAATTTTTTTAAATAATTATGGAAATGTAGTGTTTAAACCACTTTAATACGAGTAAAAAGGTTAGAACGGTACTACAGAGATAGTTATACATGCACTAAGGTCATTTGAAACGTTCACGTAATCGTTAGAACATCAAAGAAAAGTTCAGTTTGACCGTGAGAAAAATACAAAATGTACATGTAGATTATTAGAATATTAGTTTCAGCTCGGAATCAAACATTACTGTGTGAGAACTCGACATAAGTTTTTACCGGCCCCCGCAAAGTATAATCGGTTCATTCTTTCGCGGACTCTTACAGTAGGGGGTGGAAAATTCTAGGCAAATCGTACCAAATTGAGAAAAGTGAGCGTGATACATGCAGTGTTTTAGCCTGTTTACAGTATTGAATCGAGAGAAAAATAGATCTCAGTTTGTTCCGTATAGAGAACCTACACGAGGTTCCACTATCAACTACAGCAGGAACTGCAAGTTTGCGTGGAAACGGCCAAGGCTATCAGCTCACCCAACTGTATTTTTCCATTACGTACACCGTTCACCAGGAAGCTACTCTAAATTTCTATTCTACTCTTGCTACACTTGAGAAAACTATAGTTTAAAGCTCGGTACCGCTGAAACTATTCATGGTGTAAATGGAACAATCCCGTAAAACTCGTGATAACATAACAAATAGGGTGTTTTTCTAGGCCAATTCTATATGTAACCGGGTTTTTTGGTAACCTAACCGGTTTTAGGTAACCCTTTTTTTCAGGTTACCTCACAGGTAACCGGAAGGTAACCTAACACTAAAATCCGGTTACCGTACAAACTAACGGTAAAAATCCCATTTTACATTGAAAAAACAGGTAACCGCTTTTTCATTTTCGGTTACCGACCGGTTACCTACTGAGGTAACCTGAAAAATAGGTTACCAAAAAAGGGTTAGGTTACCTAAAAACCCGGTTAATTGTAGAAACTATTCATGGTGTAAATGGAACAATCCCGTAAAACTCGTGATAACATAACAAATAGGCTGTTTTTCTATGTTATATAATTATAGACGTTTTACACGTTTTGCGTATAGTCTGTTTCACGCATCAGTAGCCCTCTACAGTAAGATAATAAAACTTTCAAGTCAATTTTCATATCTTCTAGGCATTGAAAATAGCCCAAACTTCGTGATTTTGTTTTCCACACTACAAGCATAGTGCATAGAATACAGTAAGTCTAAAAGGCTGTTTGTTGGTTAAATAAATCCGCTGGAAAATTCGGAAGATTACTGTAGAAAGTCATGGATGGGGGATACGAACTATACTTTACATCTGATGAGCATGGTATAACTTACGTACGATGAGTGTAATGTCAGATACAAAGTGAAAATAAAGTTATTAAATATGAGTTAGTTACTTTTCCACAGCAGCATTGCTAAATACGTGTATCCTCGTATGTCATATATTTAGGACGTATCACGAGAGATTACCTCTGATAAACATGTTTAATGTCAAATACAAAGTAAAAATAAAGTTATTAAACATGTGTTAGTTGCGTGACGATAAATAAAGTAGTAGGGGGCAGTCTTTTGCCGAGTAGCACGGTTTCGTTGCCCCAGGTTACCAAGGATTTGCCCATTAAACATGTCCCAAAGGGGGGGGGGGGGGTAATTAATGCAGTTAGCAGAGAGGGAAAGAGATAGACAGAGAGGAAGAGAGAGATATAGTGAGCAATAGTGTTCTGTGGGAGAGAGAGGAAGGACTAATGCATTTAGCAGAGAGAGCGAGAGAGAGAGAGGGAGAGAGAGAGAGAGAGAAAGGAGGATGAGAGAGATAGATGGAGGGGGAGAGACAGACCGACAGAGATGGAGAAAAATAGTATGAGAACGGGGGAGGAAGAGAAGGGAAGCAGAAAGAGGGGGGGGAGAGGTAGAGAGAGAAGAGAGAGATATGTAAGAGAGAGAGAGTGAGTGAGAGAGACGAAAAGAGAAAGGAAGAAAGAGGAAGAAATATAGATAAATTGAGAGAGGGAGGAAGAGAGGGGGAGAGAGAGAAAGAGAGAGTCGAGAGAAAAAGGAAGAGAGAGAGGGGAGATATGGTGAGTGAGAGAGAGACGGGAGAGAAAATTAATGTAGCAGCAAGAAAAGTAATACGTGCAAAATGGGAATAAGTTACGGTATTCCGATGATGCAGGAGAAGAAAGTTGCAATGAGATTACGACTGAAAAAGGAAGAAATAGAGAAATATGTAATAGAAGAAAGAAAAATAGGGAGAGAGAGAGAGAGAGAGAGAGAGAGAGAGAGAGAGAGAGAGAGAGAGAGAGAGAGAGAGAGAGAGAGAGAGAGAGAGAGAGAGGGAAAGAAAGAGAGCGCTGTAATCCCTCATACCCACCCTTTTTGTTTACTTTTCAATTACAAGGCAAACGTGTTACAACTTGGTCTCATATTTCGTAATGCAGTTGAAGCAGTGGCCGTATTCATAAACATCCCGGTCCAATCTGCGTCTCCTCAAACATACGCTATTTCTCTGCTCTAACATCCCGCCGGGATACGAGATTTGCGAAATAGTGCGCTAAAATGAGAGACGCAGGTTGGGACGAAGGGGCCGGGATGTTCTAGCATACGTACTAAAGGTCATAAAATCCTCAGAAATATTGGCGCCTATTCTCTACGCTTAGCAAGCTACAAAAGCGAGAGAACACGCAGGTCAATGAGGCCGCAGACAGGATGAAACACTCTGCGTCTCTATGACCCATACTCTCTCGTCGATGTCGCTACAAAAGTGGCTTGCTAATTGGCAAGAAGTTGTCTGAGTTCTATGCTCATCTGAAGAAGTCAATCTGCCAATTTGATCATGATTGTTCTCCACAATATCAAGTAAAGCGATCGAATATTGACAAATCAAGCATATCACTCTTAGATTAAGTTGATGATGATTTATTACGCAAATGAAAGCGTGAAAAATATGAAAAATAGGAATGAAAAAGTAAGAAGAAACCAGAAGTTGAGATACAACATTGGATAATACAGTTGTTATCACTCCATTTCTCTCTCTTGAAGCTCACAAGTTCCATTGCCAACCAACGTTCAACCGATCACTATTATACACATTTTTATCAATTCACGAAAACAGAATCAGTTCTAACAATCAATTATCAGATATTCATCCCCAATAAAATAAACCAAGCACAGTATTTTTAACAGATAGATTGGATAGAAGAGCAGAGAGACAGGGACAACCAGAGAGAATACAGAGAGATATGGACAGTAAGAGAGAGAAAATGAGTGAGAGAGAGATAAAAAGAGAGAGAGAAATAGAGAGAGAGAGAGAGAGAGAGAAAGAGAGAAAGAGAAAGATACTTTCCCTCTTATCTTGCCCCGTTTTCTACTACTCTAACATCTCCATCACAGGGGCATTTGGCTATCAGAATGATGTTCAGTGGATTGGATTCTTGGTCGTCGATCCTCAAAAAAGTCACATCTGACGCCGACCAGGCGGACTCTTCATAGACGAACGGAAGGCCGTTGACAGAGATCTGAATTCAGTCAATTCGCATTTTGTAGCGGTCTTGGTGAGAGAGTGTACAGGTCAGAGAGACGCAGACATTCTCAGAAACATTTTCACCAAACATCGTGGCTTTACCGGCTACGAAAGCGAGAGAACAAAACGATCAATGTAGCATCATACAGTCTGCGTCTCACTGACCTACACACTCTCTTATCGGTCGGCTGATAGTGCGTTTGGTAGCGTTCAGAAAACTGACCTTCCAGGTCTGGTTGGTGTTGGTTATTTTCAGGTCCGCTGGTTCCCCTCGAGGTACCACGAGTCCTGAACTATCTTCTTTGCCCCAGGTACCGTTGAGCGTTCGCCAATTGAGAGCGACCTGAAAATGATGTGTTGTTGGTATTCACTTGGTTCGCCATTCAATGACCTTCCTATAGTCTGTTTCACCAATCGATGTACTCCTACAGTAATCCGTCAATTATTCAAGGGGGTGTTTTCTAATGAAAAAGGCTTTACTTTGGTTTCAAATTTTCAGAGTTAGTAGTAGTAAACATGCAGAAACACTATGAACATTTTGAGGCGTTCTGAATACGCTAATATAGTAAACTTTGACCCGGAAGTGTTAGCAGATTACTGTAGAGGGTTATAGTCGCCATTTTCCCCATAAAGACAGCAGAGGGTTCAAATGATTGAGCGATGCGGGGCGAGCGGTCGTTGATTATCTGCCAACAGTCGAGAGAGTGAGTAGATCAATGATACGCAGACGAACTGGCCGCTCGCCAAACCCCGTCCCATACAAAATCAATGGTACGGTGTCCACAACGGTTTGACAAATCCTATATAAGTGGGTGGAACGAACTATACATTAGTGTACGTAACACTCAAACTATAGGGTTTGCAGTTTGCTTTCTCCAAATCAAGGCTTTACGGTGTATTTTGTCCTGTCCCGAGAATTGATGAGAGGGCATGTGTCAACATCGAATCACAACGAAACTCTGGTCAAACCCTATTAAACACTTCAAGAAATACGTGTTTCACGTGAAAAATCGCGTGAGAGAAGTGAAACATTGAACCATCTCACGTCATTCGAGTGAAGTCGTATGTGTAGAACCATGATGTCATTTGGAGGTTGGGTGATGTCCAAGTTCACGCGACAACTGGAAGTTTTTTTCTGTCTCTCTCTCTATCTCTCTCTCTCTCTCTCTCTCTCTCTCTCTGTCACATGTGATGCATGTGTGCAACATGTGTTGAAAGTCACATGTTGAATAAATCTATTCTATTTCTATTCTATTCTCTCTCTCCCTCTCTCTTTCGTTGTCTCACTCTCGTTCTCTTATTCTCTCTCTCTCTCTCTCTCTCTCTCTCTCTCTCTCTCTCTCTCTCTCTCTCTCTCTCTCTCTCTCTCTCTCTTTCTCTTTCTCTTTCTCTATCTCTCTCTCTTTCTCTTTCTCTCTCTCTTTCTCTCTCTATCCCGCCGTGTTTGTAGTTTGATGATCCCGTTTCCGTTCGGTCTATTCGTAAACTATGACGTTTTCGAGTTCAAACTACAACGCAGCTTTGGTTTTATTCCCTCAGAAATGGAATAGACTGGATCGTTTCAGATTTGAATGACCATTTTTCAATTGTTTTTTTTTTCAATTCGAAAGAAAACAACGAACTCTTGTCCTGCAAGTTGAAGAGGAAAATTCTGAAAAGGTGCAGTTGAAACACAACCTTGAAGTAGTACGATTATGTGGTCCAATCCCAACGCTTCAGTCCTTTAAACTGCAATACATTTTCCAATTGCAGTTTAAAGGACCCATGTCTCGGGATTGGTCCACATAATTGTCCTACTTCAATATCAGGAAATGTTTTGGTATACTAGGAAAGGTTGTGGACCCATCTGCGAAAATGATTGCATCCGTAGTCAAGAAAACATTAAATTATAAACTGGGAATCGAACTTATTCTACAAAAACACGATGCTTGTATGAACAAGTTCAACTAATTGTTGATATCGGGCTTTTTTAATAATTAATAAAGAGAGAACATGAGTGTTGAAGTTGAATACAACGGTATTTAGAAAAGATGAATGTTGGAGTTGAGTCAAACGGTGTTTAGAAAAGTCGGTAAGAATATAAAAAAGTACAACTCACCCGATGTCTGTACTCACAGTACAGTATTGTAGGGAGAGTTCCGAATACCAGAACAAATGACCACATTTCAGCGAGTTTGGTGGTTTCTGTCAGCTAAGCACTTAGTGTTACTAAGAAACACACTAATTCGTACTAACGTTGTCTCATTATTAACCGCCAGACTCATAAATCTTCGTGTTTTGGCATTTTCTTTCTTTTTTTCAAACTAAAAAATCAAGTTTGAAAAACGTAGAATGTTGCTAGAACTCAGGCTTCTAGCCATTTACAATTTCCGATACGAAGAAACCTCAAAATTGTGGGTATTTTTGAAATTGATTCAGGGGTATCGTGATTTTGCCATCAGAACGAGTGGGCTATCAATAACGGACTGCTATACTTATTTTCAAGATACGGTTTTCAAATCGAGGAGGTACGTTCCATTGGTGTAAGCGGAAGGACCGTGGGTGGGACATTACCTTAGACCTCAGCGACATGCTATGAGTAAAACGTGAGACGGCCGTGACAATGTCGTTGCCGTCTCAGTTTTAACTGTTCTTTATCAGCCTGCGTCTCCTCGAAACATATGCTATTTTCATGAGTAAAACTTGTCACGGCAGCGACATTGTCGTTGCCGTCTCAATTTCAACTCAGTCGGCGGGGGCCGAGTCAGTGAATCATCAGAGTGTAGGCTGAAGGAATCAGAAGTGTACTTAGTCTGAAGTAACATCGGAGCCAAATTTCTATTTGAACCCAGAATATCGAATCAAAATATCTGGCGCCGTAGAAATTCCCTCAAACCTCGCGAGATCTCATGTATAAAACCTCATGAGTAACCTGGCGAGTTCAAAAGATCCTCATGAGCTGCTGATCAGCTGTTCATCAGCTACTAGTTTTTTCTCTGTTTTTTTTCCGGAGTTTCTCAATTAGGGTTGTTATTCGAGTTCAGAATTTCGAGTTTTCGAGTTTGGCGAACAATCGAGTTCTCGAGTTTTCTAGTTTCGACTCGAAAGTTTTCGAGTTTTTTCGAATCGAGTATAGTTCTCGCCGCACCCACTGAGAGTTTGGCAGTATGCCAACGAATTTCCAAGTGATTTTCAGCCACTTTAGAGTTTTGAAAACAACTTCAAATTTGAAACACTTATGTTTGCTTCAAAAATCTAAAAAAAAACAGTTGAGTCTCAGTGCGAAGGTTACAAACTATACAACCACTGAATTATTTCAAATATGGAAAGAATTGACCACAAACTGAGCCACTGTTCGACCTCGAACATTGATGTATTTAAAATATAGTATCACAGGAAACAAAAAGGAAAAGCTTTATACTCGAAAAGTGGGAAGTTCCATACAAGAAAAGTTTGTAGAAAGTTAAATGGGAAATGTTGCAATCTGGAGGAAAAGGTAAGTAGGCTTAGTGTCTTCTGAACTGTTTAGATCAGTTACATCTTTGGAGGTTCACCGTTCACCACGAGATAGAGACAGGGCGAGAGGAAAAGGCAGACAGAGAGAGAGAAAGATGAAGGGAGAGGGTAAGGGAGAACTAGAGAATAAAAGAGAAAGAGAGAACGAGAAAGAAAGAAAGTAGGTAAGCGATAGAAAAAGAGAAAAAGAAAAAAAGAAAGAGATAAGAAAGAGCGTTAGAAAGAGAAAGAGAGGAAACAAGAGAGAAGAATATAGAAAAAGTGGTTTTTCACACAAGAAACGAAAAAATCAATTTAAAAGTGTTTTATGCATAAGGCCTAATATAGTTTGTCTCTGCCGCTACTGATCAGCTACAAATATGCTGCAACTTGGTCAAAGTTTGCTAAGTTGAGTTTGAAACCAAACACATAAATAATTCGCTAAAAAAATCCTCCTGAATATTTGACAAGTTACTGTATAGTCGCCATTTTCCCCATAAAGACAGCAGAGGGTTGAATTGATTGAGTGATGCTCAGAACGATTGGCGCCAATTTTCTTCGATTGGCCAGCTACAAAAGCAAGAGAGTGTGCAGGTCAATGAGGCCGCAGACATCTGGGTCTCTCTGACCTGCACACTCTCTCGCTCGGCTAATAAAAAAGTGGCTGGCCAATTGGCTAGGAGTTGTCTGAGTGCGGGGCGAGCGGTCGTTGATTATCTGCCAGCAGTTGAGAAAGTGTGTAGATCAATGATACGCAGACGAACTGGCCGCCCTGTTATAGTGGGTGTCAAAATTATGAATGTTTGTGTCTCGCCGGAATCGAACATGCGAACAAACGTTCTGTGGCTGGGCGCTAACCACTGCGTCACGAGAGCACATGATCGACAAGCTTTCGAATCGGAAACATGTGTTCGTACACAGCCAAAATTGAGATATACCGTACTTTCCTGCCTTTTGTTGGCGAAGACTATATATACCTCCCACAACTTCCCGTCGCTAACGATCGCGAGATCCGCCGACTGCCCAAGAGGTATCGCGAGTGGTGCCGGGAATTCGTCCTCCCAACCCTCGCTTATGTTCTGATGAGTGATCACGATCTGAAGTTCGATCTGTAGAAGGTGAATTTCCTTGTAGTTTGTTCTCGATACCCCAATAATGTACGATTTTTGACCAAAAAACCTGTGGGATCAAAGTACAACCAAATTGGGATAGGGTAACCTGTTCACATCATTCCTACTGAGACTCCTACAGTACACTTTTCTCAAACTTCTCGGTAACTATTCCCTATGTAAAACTAAATCTTCAAATTTTCTGATAACATTCACAGAATTAAACGGACTGGTATCTTTCTCAACATGGTTCGTCAACGTGTGGTTCAAAACTGTGTTGATATTTTTGGATTATACTTCTTACATAATACGGATAAATTCGCAAATGTAGAACAAGTCCCCGGTCTGTTTCCAAATTGACGAACCATCGCCTGAAAATCACAAAATTCATAAATTTGTAAATGCCTCCATGAAAAGATAGAACACGTAACCTTACTTTAGATGTGGAGCTCCAAATGGGTAAACAAAGAAACAAACCAGTAAAAAAATTGTGTATTACAGTACTAAAAAGGTTTGACCAAATATCATAAGAGAATATGCGTTCTAAACTCACATTCTCGGTTTCTGATGCATACACTCATCTAACTTGAGCTACGTACATCAACTATACATACTTTCCGCACATAAACTGAGAGCCACATCATGCTATCGCTGGCCAAATTTATAAATCTCTGTCTCTCGCCGGAATCGAACCCGCGAGCAAAAGTTTCGTGGCAGGGCGCTAACCGCTGCGCTATTAGAGCACATGAACGCAAAGCTTTGGAATCAGGGACATGTGGGCGTACACATGCGGAAAGTAAGATATACAGTACCCTCCCGCCTTTCCGTAGGCGACGACTATACTCAGATTTAACAATTCTTGGTTGTAGTTTGGTCTCCATCAACGTCATAATGTACAGATGTCGACTAATATTCAGCCAGATCAAACTACATGCACAGCAATATGAAGAAACTTTCACCATATAGGCTTGTATTGAGAGGAGGTTGCCTATATGTGAAAACCTACTCAAGTCCGGAGTGAACTATTCTCAGCACCAGACTTTGTTTTCTCCGAGCACGGTGTCGGAACTCTGAAATGAAGGAATGGTCTCCATCTATGTATCATTATATTATGTGATCAACTTATTTCTCCTTATTCCCACTGGGATGGGAATTTCGGGCAAGCGAATCTCCGAAAACATCTCAGACAATTTCCAGCCACCTGGCCAGTCTCGTGACGAGTTTGCCGCTTGTTTTCGGATAAACTAAAAATAATCGAAAGAGTAGAAAGTGATGGTGCGTTTCGCTCTAGCTCACCCGGCTATGACAGATCTCATGGGACTTAGCCGTGGGAAATCTGGTACTAAGCCTGGCGGTAACGAACTCCAGACTAAGTTCTGAGTTCTAATAATAATGAAGAAACTACCGTGAGTGTTTATTAGTGTGTTGAAGGAATTTCAACTTCGATGATGGTAGTACTGTAGGAAGAGCCAGACATATCAGCAGAAAAGTGTCCGTTTGGGCGAGCTTAGTGGTTTCACCAGAGCGGTCCCAAATGTTACTAAGATATGAACTCATTAGTGACGTTGTCAAATTAACTTGACAAATTGGCAGAAAAAAAAACACGAAAATCCACCTGGTTTTGGCATTCAGAGCGCAAAATCGCGCAACTGTTCAAAAAATTGAAAAATTGATTCGAATCCAGGTTGAACTGAAATTGGTTGGCGGTATATTCGCCGGCAATAAAATTTTCTCTCTGTAGTTTGATTAAAACAACGTTTTTCTGTAGTCTTCTTTACCGATTGCAAAGTAATGATAACTGATTTATTCACAACATTCTACAATTGCAAGCGGTAGAAAAAAAAACAAATGGGAAGATACAAAGAGTGAAAGATAACCGCAGTAGTACGAGATTAAAAGGGAAAAATTTCGATTTTCGCGAAATCACAAGTTACACATCTAGAAACGTGTGAAAAGTTTACGTAAACCTTAGTACGTGGGACATTTTGCAATCTGGATAATCTGTAAATTGGAATATTCATCTTCAGTGACTTTCAGATGAGTCACATGTTTGGAAATCCATGGCGACTGGTCGTACACGACCTCGGTACCACCATTCAGCGATATCTAAAATCGAGTGCATTGGGGGTGTAATAGGGTGGTTGTTGATCAGGTTGAAATAAAGTTCGAGATATTCGAGTGTCGGAGAAAACTTTCTGAGTTGTGTTACAGAGGATGACTTGGAGTTGTAGTTGTACTTTGGTCCTGACACACGGAACAACTTCTAGACTGTTAGTCCCTTGCACAGTCACGTGAAACACGTTAAACACAGCAGAAATCAGAAACGTGCAATGACAAAGTGCATGATGCTCTATGAAAATGCTAACTTTACGTGACTATTTATTTTACTTCTAGTGTAAACTAGCCCATAACCCCCAAACACCAAACACACGAAACACACAATGGCGTGTAGAAGGAAAACATGAGACATATACTTTGCTCCACCCACTTATAATCCTCTACAGTAATATGATCAAACATTGAGGTCAAAGTTTGGTATGTTGGCGTTCTTGGAATTCATCCAAATTAGCGTAGTGTTTTCTGAACATTCACTACTACAAATTCTGAAAGTTTGAAACCAAAATAATAAATGATATATTAGAAACACCCTCCTAAATATTCGACGAATTACTGTAGAAGGACATTGATTGAGGAAACAGATTATGCCCTCTTTGAATCAATCGTGCACTGCTTGAGAGCTGATTAAATGCAATTATATCCCATCCTGCCCCCAGATTTGGGCACAAATTCGCAATACTATTATTCCATTGGGATGTTAGAACGAGAAAACAGTGTATGTTTGATGAGACGCAGGTTGTGTTAGAAAGACCTGGCTGATCACTGCTCATTCGGATATTTCTACGTAGGGCCTCTTATATTCAACATCATTCCTACTGGAAATCCCACAGTACGGATGAAAACCCTCCATGGCTGATTTCTAGAGCGAACTTCGGTTTCGCTGAACTAGTTTGTAGTACACTATTTGTCATTTGAAAACGAAAAAGTATTCATCTCTTCGTTCAGATTTACGTAATTTAAACACATTAGGAGTTTCATACCCATTTTGTAGAAGTAGCAGTAGGAATAAAAGAGACCATACCTTCCACATCCGCTTGTCACTAGTGATTCTGATATCCGCCGTCTCGCCGTGAGGTGGTGCGAATGGGTCATTACTCCAACAGAATCACCATTCTCGTACTTATGCGAGACAACAATCTGAATTTGGAACCATCTGATCAGAGAGTGACAACATGTGTGTTGTGCAAAATGTGTGTGACAAAATGTGAAATGTGCGAGAGAGCACGCCGGTCACTGAGGCCGCAAACAGGCTGACATAATCCTGCGTCTCTCTGACCTCCACACTCTCTCTTAGTCAATTGGCAAGCCACTTAGGCCACTACACAAGTGGCTTCCCAATTGACAAGGAGTGGTCTGAGAGGCTAGTAGAGAACGAACAACGATATCCAACTACAAACATTTGGGGCACATTGCACCGTATAGGCTACAATGTTGGTCAATTGCACAGTCACGTGAAACATATTAAACACAGTAGAATTAAGAAACGTGCAGTGAGAAAGTGCACGACACTTCATTAGAATGCCCGCTTCACGTGACTATTCAATTTACTTCTAGTATAGCTTGTAGAGAGTGAACTCTGTTTCATAAGAGGAGAGTGTTTCGAATGGGTATGAAAAAAAGAGTTTCAGTACGGCCTTTTTCATTCGTTTTTCATATTCTTCTGAATCAAGTCCGTAGTAGAGATTAATATGAAAATCGTTTCCTATAAATTTTTCTTTACCTTGTCTGGTATGATTCGTAAATGCAAAGCGGTGACAGTTCTTGTAGAATTGCTGGCGACCAAAAATATGTAACCAGATCAGGAAGTCATGAGACTGTAAGTTGTGTCGGTGGAAAAACATGTGAAAAAGAATTTGTGAAAAGCAATAAAGAAACTGCAACAATGTGACGTTTGCATAATTCTTGAAATCTCGAATAAGTGACCAAATCAGCGTGTAGTGTGATCTCAGAACATGCCATCGTTCACGAATTTGAATAAAAATCAGCGGGATTTATAGGAAAACTTACTTTGGTCCGGTATTAACCATGACAGATCTCATGGGACTTAGCCGTGGAAAATCTGGTACCCGGCCTTGCGGTTACGAGCTCCGGACTAGGTACCCCTCTGAGTCCCATATTTCGAAAACGAAACTTCTTCATCTTTCAACAAAAAATAAAGAAATATATGTATTTAGATCAACTTTTCTCACCAATTTTCATTTTTTCACTCAAAATTCAGTTTTATCAACTCGAAGCCCCAGTTATGTCGTGATGAAGACTCAAAAACTGGCGCGTGGCATTGATTCTTTGAGCCGGGCCTAAGCAAATAAGCCACACCCCCTTATGTACCCCTCTAACTACCCCGGGTTTTGTCTGATTACTGTAGGAAGAGTTCCGAAAACCAGCAGAAATGTCCACATTTGACCGAATTTTGTGGTTTCTGGTTCCTGCCAGCGCAGCACCGCTTAGCGTTACTAAGAAACACTCTAATTGGTGGTAACGATGTCAGCTTCCACAAATAGACCAAAAACTCGAAGATCTATGATCCTTTGGCGCTCGGTTTTGTACCGTTTGCAGGGTTTGTTTTTCTAAATTAGACCTATACTAGAGGTCAATTGAATAGTCACGTAAAGTGAGCATTCTAATGAGGCATCGTGCACTTTGTCATTGCACGTTTTAGAGCTCTGCTGTGTTTAGGATGTTTCACGTGTTTGTACAATTGACTAACAGTATATATGGTTTCCGTGTGCCTGTGCTTGTACTTTGATCTCGTTGATTTTGGTACAAGTTGGTAAATTATGACGTGTGCCAAGCTTGGAAAATAACAATAATGTGGTCCCTCACAATGTAAAACTCGTAATACTAACTTTACCCGATTCTTTTCAACTAATCAAAAAACGGTGGAAAACACTAGAAAACCAATACTACTATATTTATTACAACATATTACTATCTACAAGAACAATCTGGCAAAACAATATGGATTGAAAAACATGGGTTATTGCTATTAGAGGAGTAAATCAGTGAACGAAACAGAAATTTCTTTTTAAAGGTGGACAGAATAGAACCCCATTTTCTAGGTCATTTTCCACAAATAAAGTTCGATATATGTTAGTGATTTGTGCTCAAAACGGTATTGTGTTTGACGAAGTATAAGAATTAATGAAATTTGAACCCTTCATATAAGCATTCCATTCCGGTCCACTTCAACGAACGGAATAAACTGTAGACTACAAATTTTCTAATGTTAAATACAATAAATGCGTGAATAACCAAAAAAAAGATTTGTTAATTGAGTAAAAACGGAACATCAGATGGCAGTGTAAAGTGTGTTCAACAAAAGCAAAGTGTCAAGTGGTAAGGGGAGGTAAAAACGTTACAAAGCTGTTGAAGAGAAAAAATCATGTTATATATTTATGGCACAAATGTTTGAATAACTACATTACGTGTTACGTTAGCTTATTTGTTAACTATTTATATTCGTTGGTGAAAGTAGTTTGGTGAATGAGGCGTTAAGTTGCGTAGAGAGGCGCTCTCGATCTGCTCTGATCAGTTTTCTGAATAACACATTTGTTAGTTTCTATGTAATGTCTAACACGGTTGAAAAGCTATAAAGTTTATACATTTTCCAGTTTGTTGAGGGCCTGGGTTTAGAAGAGATGTGTTGATTGTGTTAGAAAAGACCAGTATTATGTACAGTATAGTTCACACGTTCAGTTTCCAAAACTCCTAACTTAGTTTGACGTGAGACGTGACACTACTACTATGTGGACGTTCCACGGAGCCATAAGTGGTTAGAGAAAGTCTAGAGATCACTCATAATGGAAGCTGAAGATATGTCACTGTATCACGTGAACTCCACGTAAAAATGGTTTCAACTATCCTGTTGACCTACCTCTCCGTTCACTTGGTGGTAATGGAAATAACGATAATCGTGATAATGATGGCAAGTATCACGAGTGGCGCCACGACACAAAATAGAATATTCAGACAGCAGTCTCGCGGGTTCGCACAGTTGGAAGGACTCCAGTTGAGGTAGCGGACGCGGTATGGCTTGCCTCTGGAAAGCGGTTACTTCTCGTTATTAAGCGGTTACTGAGGAGAAAAAGTGACTGAATAAGTGGTTACTTCCTCTCAAAGGTGATTGCGAACGGTTATTTTGAAGGTGTTATAACTAAATCAAAGAAATCAAATAATATCTAATCAAGTGGTTAACAACTCAAATGTGTTTTTTCCTCTGAGAGGCAGTTACTTTTGCAAACAGACGGTTACTTTGAGCTTTGTTAGCGAACATGATTTGCTCAGCATCAATAATACACGAATGCTGATTGCTATGCGAAAAAGTATCATTCAGCTAGTATGAGATGTGACGGTTGGTTTACGCAGGGTTTTGGTGAAGGGGCTTAAAAACGCAAATGTTCCAACTTGAATCTCAAAAACGCACAAAAATCAGAGTTTTGTCTTTCTGAGAAAAAACAATAATTATTGATCAAGCAATCAATCTGGAAAGAAGATCAATAATCATACTTTTCACCAGCCTAAATTCTCCACCCCTGGCGCGGTAGCTAACCGTCCAACCTCATGAGAAGTTCATATGAGTTTCTCATGAGATACCTCATGAGTTACTCGTGAACTTTTAATGTTGTAGCATAGCAATCAATAGAATCTCATGAGAAACTCGTGCTCATAGCTCATGAGGTGATCTCATGAACTTTTGTGGGAATTGCTACGCCGTCTGAACCCGAAAGCTCGACGAATGAAAGCCTTACCCGTCAAACTAAGCCACACCCACCACTCAAGACTCTAAGTAAAAAAGGATACATATCATTGCCTTTCACCCCCCTCCCGCTTCCACCAGAAATATAACCATTGTTATTGTGTTAATTGATTATAAAGCGCGTAACTGAGGATTATTAGTAAAATCAGGGCAATTGTTAGGGGAACAAAAGTGGCGAGATAATATTTCACTTTCCATCTGGGAAACTCCTCACCCCAATACGAAGTACGATTACGGATTCTGAAAGAACGATTTCATATAGCTTTTCTTCAATGCGATGGGGGACAGGGTTATTTTCCCAGTATTTGATTCAATAAATTTTCTATTCTACTCTATTTCGTTGCATGAGACTGGCACATGCCCGTCTAGCTGCCGATTGTACCTTGTAGTCTAATTTCACGCTTCCTGGTGCTTCGAACGACACAATGACTCGGAGTTGGTTTTGTATATAACACTTTCTCTACACAATAAAATACAGTTATTGCTGGTGATCAATGTCATCTATGCGCAATATCATCAGTTTACATGGTTATTGATTTTTACCTGGCGGTAGTAGTCGTGGTGGTGGTAGTTCTGACCCCACCGGTGACCATTTTGCCGCGAGTTGATTTCGCCTTCCAATCAGAGTTTTGCGCCTGCAGCGGACGTCTTTCTTGACCGCGACCTTGTTCCACGTCTGAAAACATGGAATTATGAACAAAGGTTGTTTTATAACAACTCAAATCTGCGAGAAGTGGGATTCTCGCAAGAACCAGCGCATCAGCTCATCGCCACAATCTTTCTACAGTAATGGCGGATAGAAACCACCGCATTGCGTTTTCGCTTTAGTTGTTTCTTGTCTTTGTTGGTGAAATGATTACTCTACATGACTGTGAAGTGTAAATGAGTACAGCACAAGTGCGAACATAGTACTCATTTGAGACAGATTGAAATATGAACAAGGTAGTGAACTATCGAGGGTGGGTTTTTCTGTGCGGAAACGTGGAAGTTCACAAAAATACAGCGAGATCCTATGTACATTGAACAAAGGTGGTTCCATAGTTTTTGTCGTTGTAAAAGGTGCCTTCATGACAAATAGAAAACCCGGTGAGTATACTGTAACAAGGACAAGTGAAGTGCTGACCACTGTCACCTCCGGACTGTTGGTGTTGCGTCGGGGTGCGCGGGGTGGCCGGATACTGGCGAGCTGGGTCTGAAATGAGGAACATCAAAGATCGAAGGTCAGATTGGTCAATAAGAGGCCAAAGGTGATATCTACCAATCAATATCAAACGTGAGATCAGTTAATCAAAGGTCGGAGATCAATTCGGTCAATCAAAAGTCAAAGGTCAGATCAATAAAAAACGTCAAACGTCAGATCAGTGCCCTCGCCTACGTCAGATCAGCGCCCTCGCCTATGGCTAGATTTGGTCAGTAAAAAGGCAAAATTCCGAAACATAAATCTTTACCTAAATTATGGTGACTTGTAAGATGGAGGGTAAGATGATAGGTTATATAGAATTGCTTTATTATTCATTGCTCTGAACTACACAGTGTTCTGTTTAACATGGTTGGGGTTCTTTACCGTGAATTGTGTGATGTTCTCGTTGAACAAAAATTTTGTGTGGCCTAGAATTCTTTTTTTATCATATTTGTTTTCAACATATTTAATTCCATTCATTCAAACCCAATTTAATCTGCAGAGTAGATTATTACAACTATTCGAATTAGTTTACATTCAGTCGAGTTCGTTTGCTATATTCAAGACTCACAAGGTGGTGGTGCGGCCGGAGATCGCGGATCATTGCCCTGATTCACCCTTTTCGTGGCGCCATTTGGCGCGGCGCCCTCGCCAATGGCTAGATTTGGTGGGCGTGTGGCGCGATGTACTGCCGTTTGTTCTCTTGGTTGCTGCTGAAAAAGTTGATGTACAGTCCTTGCTGTTGTTTGAAGTATTTGCGCAGTTTGAATGTATGACATTATGAACTTTTTCGTCGTTTTCGGTTTTGATTCAAAGGAGACCGGAGAGCTACATGGTTTCTCGTATAGCTGCTGTGTCCTACTTTTGATTGGACGCGTTGCGTGTCGCGCGGCATTGTCATGTGAATGTCACGTGGACTGATCAAACTAGTATACGACTTATTTGTGCTCTCTGATCTCAATACAGTTAAAAGCAGCCCGAAACAAAACCTCTGCTCAACTTGTGTTCCGGTCTCTTTTAATACACTTCACAGCTAGTTTTCGATATATACAGAGCGATAGCTAGGCACATTGCAACTAGAACCGTATGAAATTCAAAGCCATAAATTCAAAATTACTCACTGTTCCAGAACCAAATAAGTTCAACCGTTTGAACTACAATATTGATTTTCCTACCTGTTGCGTAGTTCTGACACTGCGCTCGTCCCATTGGTCTCCGTAGTCGGAATCTTTGTACTGGTGCGTCGGCAGAGGAGGGGGCTGGTACAGTTCTTTTTCCTGGAACTCAATAACGCTCTCTCCATGAAATTGTCCAGTTTACTTCAAATTTATCGTCCAGTTAAGTCTGACAATTGTGAATTGTCCGGCTCATAAAAAGAAGCTCTGCTACAACGATAAGTAACAATGTGTAATTCATTGTTAGTTGCGGCTTGTAAAAAAAACAAAAAGTTTAATATTTCAAAATGTTTTCCCAACCTGCAAATTTGGTTAGTAGTGGTGTGGAGTAGCAGAAACATATCAAAAGTCAGAGCTACCGTAAGTCAAGTCTATCTACGAAAAAGTGATTTTTGATGTTCAGCCTATTTTGCTTTTTGCTATTCTTTTCCGAATGAAATACATTTTTACGGCTTGTTCACTACTTCCGGGTGCTTTGCCCGTACACAAGATTTATGCTCACTTCAGAATATTGATCCTTATTGATTTAAATAACTATTGATGATTAATTGCCAAACCCACCCTTGCCTGTCTCTGTTTCTCCCTCATGTCCACTCTGACCTGAATCGGCGACTGATTCCCGCGCATTTGAGGCGGAATTATATGCTCGTTGCGGCTTGGGTATACTGTAATGGAATGGAATAGAATAGAAAAATCACTGCACCGAAGATTAGGAATAAATCTACTGACATGGAACGACGACGAACGAACCCAGGAAATACCCAATGCAATAATACGGAAAGAAAAATTAGTAAAGTATTGGGTATAGCTAAATTGAACTACAGATCAGCTATGATATCTCACTAAGAGTGAATTTTCACCTTGTGGATGTGTGTTTTCATTCTCGGGAACGGCCCCCTGCCCGAGTGGCAGATTGGCATAGTGCGGGCCTTGCCGGGAAGGTCCCGGGTACGAGTTGCGCTGGACCTCCTCGCGGGTTCTCCTGTGTGAAGAATAGAATAGAACATTCATCGAATAACGCGTGAGTTAAAATGAATAAAAAAGGCGCTCGTTCACGAGTTCGTAAACAAAAACGTACCTAGGTACAATAAAGTATTTCGAACCCTCGTAAATTCCCAATGCAACTACATTCTCTCTTTTCCGTGCACGGAAAATTTTCATGAACTTCTTACTCCAAGCTGAGATCTGTCCATCACTTCGTTCAGTTATGTACTCTTCTTGGTAAAGTCAATTTGGTTCTTGATCTGTGTACTTGTGAATTCTAATTTTTATATGAAACTCTAAATCAGATTTTCGTACCTCAACATATCCTCTCGCTGTCTCATTAGATCGGTTACTTCTTCTTGATGTTGAATTTTCCGATACGGCTGCAGACTGAATTCCGGGTTGTCACGCGTGTCCACGCGACGCGGTAGAGTTTGCGCGCGACGGTCTGGAATACTTCGGATATCAGAACGTACATTGTAAATCGTGAAAAGTAAATCGTGAAAAGTTACGTGAAACAAAGTAGTTCTCAATTCGTTCGCTCGAGGTGTCATCCTCTTCCCTTTTCGATTGTAACACACGAAGAGTGAGAGAAAAAGCAATAGAAAGAAAGAGAGAGGGAGTGCCAGAACGAGAAAAACCGACCGTCAGCCGACTTTCTTCCGAGTGATGTCCTTCTAGCCGGAACGGGCGCGGCGAGGTCTTCCGCTGAGCGAGACGGACCGGAATGACGGCGGGACCGACGATTGGGGGCGTCTCTGGAAACTCTTTTCATTTATTTTAGCAGAGAAAACACCTTTATCACAGTTTTTCTAGGGATCTCATGAGAAACATGTGATGGTGAGATGCCCTATCAGAGCAGGGATGAGAAATTTATGATCACTTTTTACTGATTGTTCATGTAGTGGTTTGTCACCATTACCCATGTAGTCGCACGAATTTCGTTAAGATGTGAATAACTGCAATTTTTCGACATGTTGAATAAGATTTTTCACACTCACCTCTCGAACGGCGGCGGAACGTAGGGAAAATCGATAACGGTTTCCTTCGCTGGCGATGGTGACGCTTTCGGTTTTTTGGTCGCCGGGTCGATAAAAGCATATCGGTCTTCGGAATGGATCTGTAGTATGAGAACTGTCTTCATAATTTGGGTGGAAAACTCGCGAGAACTCAAGACAAATGCGAGGTAGACGAAATTGGTGTTATATTTGTTCAATATTATTTTGCGTCATGATCAATGTAGCCTTTTTGTCTGTCTTTACAAATGAGCTGGTTAAGCAAAACTTGAATAAACGTGAGGGTGTCCGAGTCTGTTAAAAATGGTTTTACGTGAAATTCGGGTTTTCTAACGTGTATTTATGAAGTTCTACACATTTCGCGTACGTTAACAAGCGTATTCAAATGACTCGCTTACCGAAAAAAAACGAAAAAAAGAGCAATACGAATTCTACTTCATTCTGTCACCGCAGTTCGGTCCCTGTCGGTTTTATTCGATTTTTTTAAAGACAAGTCAGATTGCAGTTCAAGAAATCAGAGTACGTATGCTAGAAGATCCCGACATTCTCATCTCACCCTGCGTCTCCTCAAGCACACGCTATTTCTCTGCTCTTACATCCCGCCGGGATGTAAGAGACGAGAAATAGTGAGTCAGAGCGAGAGACGCAGGATGGGATGAAGGTGACGGGATCTTCTAGTATACGGACTCAGAGCACATACCAATTCCGGCTGCGACAATCTGTTGAGTGAATGAGTTGACGCTCTTTGTGGTGATCTATGACGTGTCTCCGTGTAACCCTCGCCCGAATAGTACGGCTCGTCCAGAGTCGTTTCTCGGTTATGTTGAGAGTCGAGGGACCTAAAACAGAACATGAACATAGAATTTATAGATAAATTAACTCCCCAGACGTAAAGTCTAGCTTTTATTCAACATATTTTATATTTACTTTTATTTTTTTATTTGTTATACTAAAAGTCATTTTACTTTTTCTTCTACCTATTATTACTTGAACAGGATGTCTGAGATCATATTCTATGTTCCACTATTCGGTAGATACCTATATGAATTGGTGAAATTTCTCAGAGCTGAAATTCTTCGTTTTCTGCGGTACAACAAAAACGCATAACGAAAAGCTGGAAGCTTTTAGGAGGTTTTTTACTACGTCGAGTTCACATCAGAATGTTCTGTACAAAACACCAACTCACCTGGAATATCTTTCTTCCCATACGAGAACAACCACAAACAAACAACAACAATAACAACAAACAACATACAAACAACAACAAAACTTCACCTGGAGTCTCTCTTCCTCCCATTATCTCTGCTCATTCTTGAGCTTCTCCTGTCGCCCACAGCGTGCGCCTTGTGACTACGAGAGCCCACGTCGTACACGTATCTGAAATGTTGTGTTTTGTTTCTCTAATAGAGATAAAACATGGTGTGTCTACTAGAGAAATGCTTGGAGACTTTGAAGTAGACGTTTTTGCGGCTTTAAAAAACGCCCTAAGAATTATGCTCTGTATTCAGTATAAGCTTCCGTTTTCAAAATCAATGTATTTGAACCTCATTGTGCTTGGTAACATTGCGTCGAAAAAAACATGGATATTTATTTAGCGTGAACTTTTCAAATCAAAACTTTGTTACGGTATTTTTTCCGAAACGAACCCTCTCACCAAAGCAGCTATGACTCTGAGTTTCCCTGAGTAAACAACGACTGGGCATAAAAATTTCCATCCGGCTATCGATTTCAAGTTCTTACCTGACCATAGCATCGTCTCCCAAAGGAGATTCCGTTTTATTAGTACGTGCCGACTGAGTCCTCTGCAATTCCGCCAGTTCTTCACTGGAAGGCGGCGTGGAACCGGGACTGTCTCTAGTTGGATGCGCAGGTCGCGAGGTACTGTAGGTTGTCTCGTAACGCGTCGGGGAGCCTTCGTTTTGATGACGAAGTTGTGACGTCAGAGTTCCGTAGGGAGAGGTGGGCGAACGGTCGGTGGTGAGGGGCTGAAAAAATCCAAATGAACTTATTTTGGATTTTGATAAAAACAAAGTCGATTAGTGGTGGACCGTTTCATGTTGTAACTTGATGTACAACCGATTCGAATTTGGCACTGAGACGTAGCGGTGTTCATCATTCAGAGTAGTACGAATGTGTTATTTGTTCAAAATTGAAGTCAGTTACGAGAATATGAACTCAAAACCGACTTGTTTAACTTGTTTGTGGTGTATTTGATGCAGTTGTTTATACGCCGCATGAACTCCATAAATAACCGAGAGATACTAAATTCTACCTTTGGTTCTGTCCTAGTAACTGGAATATACGTTGTCTTCATGGTGTCAGTTGTCATGACCCCATTGTCATGCATTTGACCTCTGGTCGAATGAGTTGTTGTCACACTCTTACTGACAGGTGACAGAAGAGGTGGCGGGGTCGTCTCGTCGGAATATCTGGAAATTAAACAAAATCAATATTAAATTGATGTAATAAAAAAAACTTAACAAAATTCAGGAAAATACAACTGAAAATTGTACGAGATCTATAGTCGCCATTTCCCCCATAAAGACAGCAGAGGGTTCAATTGATTGAGCGATGCGGGGCGAGCGGTCGTTGATTATCTGCCAGCAGTTGAGAGAGTGATTAGATCAATGATATGCAGACGAACTGGCCGCTCGCCAAACCCCGTCCTATACATATTCGATGGTACGGTGTCCACAACGGTTTGACAAAACCTATACTTTGTATGGAAACGGTACGTACAGACTGGGTACCGTGTGAAACTTTAAACTCATCAGACAACCACTTACTGATGTTTACCGGAGATATTTTTGCATAGCTGATAAGAATTGTCCCAAAACTAATTGTTTTTTGGAACTGATTACGAAAAAAATCAATATGCGTCCGATTATGCCAAACTCACATCCTCGTCCTGTCCTGTTGCGGTCTGACGTCATTTTTATGCACCGTATCCGATGAAAACTTGGTTACGGTATCTCCGTTCCACGACTTTGTGACTGACTTCCGATGTTCTCTCGGCGGTCGAACCTCCGGCGACCGCATAGTAACCGGCGATAGATCATAAGGTCGAGAGGTTGAGAGCGCACTCGGTAACGCCTCGTAAGGCTTGTATGGTGAGGTCGAGGTGATCGGAGGTAGGTCATAAGGTCTCGATGTCACGCTTTCAGCTGGTTCGTAAGGTTTGTCAGCAGCTGGCTGTGAGGTTACGGATGGTAGGTCATGAGTGCGGGAGGTCACGTTAGATGACTCTGAAGGTCGAGTGGCGATTATTGGCTCATAAGGCTTGTAGGAAGGCTGCGAGCTGACCGGTGGTTGATCGTTGGCTCTTGAGGTTGTGGTAGTAGTGGTCTGGTACGGTTTGTAGGCAGCTGGCTGTGAGGTGGTGTGAGCTGAATCTGGGGATCTTGAAGTAGCGCCGT
Organism: Litoditis marina; assembly: GCA_964036275.1. Taxonomy (NCBI): domain Eukaryota; kingdom Metazoa; phylum Nematoda; class Chromadorea; order Rhabditida; family Rhabditidae; genus Litoditis; species Litoditis marina. The sequence goes on from OZ038434.1 coordinate 28,310,336, forward strand.
CAGTTGGCTTGTCATCATGTCGTGAGGTTGTTATTGTGGTTGTCGTTGTCTCATAAGGTCTATAGGATGGCCGCGAGGTTCCGCTGGGGGCCTCATACGGTCGCGACTGCGCCGGCGACATCGCAGGCGGTAGGTCATAGGATCGGGTTGTCGGAGTTACCTAGAGTGGTTCAAGAATTTGGTTGATGAGAAATTGGATACGGAAAGAAGTAAAAACCAAATACGATTGATAGAGTTGGTTTTTTGGAGCCAGGAAGAAGTGTAACTGATCAGTATTGGAATTGGTTTGAATTTGGTTTGGGACTGAAATTCAAAACGTGTTTCGATAATCACCTCAGTTGTAGGTGGATTATCATAGCGATGCAGTAGGTCATAGTCGAAGTTTCTCGAGCCGGCGGCGGATTGCGGACGCGACGGACTGTTGCGCAGAACCACTACTTCGGCATCCGCCTTGTCGTACTCAACCACGATGACGTCATCTTCCGGACCGAACGGGTCTCTGAAAACGAATTGATGAATGATTTTATATTCTGGACGTTTTGTGAAGCTATTTTTAAAATAGTACGGTCTTGACTTTCTGGGTTGTCTCGTTCATGAAAACTAAATATACTTCAGGTCTTTTTGTCGAACTAGACAAAACGAAGACACGACACACGATTGCTCGAAAAATACATTATGATTGCGTGAAATATGGAAAAACGAACAATGGGAAAAGGGTGATCGAAATTGATTAATTAAAAAGATGTGTTACCTTTCTGTGGTTGCTTTCAGTGGTGGTGGACTGCGAATCTCATCCAGGAGTGTTGTCGGCAAGTAGGTAGTTGTCGCTGCCGGAGTCGCACTGCTGAAAATGTAGAGTTTTATTTGAAACAACGTGAGGAAAACAATCAATTTTAAATTATCTACGTGGGGAGGTTACGCAAACCATGAAACTTTGTTGTATTCACATATGTGAATCTTTATACCGGTCTACAGTGTCATACACGTGACCACATTGTTCCTTCAACATACCTCTGCATAACTCGTAGTGGTGGAGGCGGTAGTGGCGGGGAGGGTGGTCGCTTGTTGAGCGGTGTCGCCGGCGTCAGAACCAACTGCGGCGAGTGGGTGGTTTCCTTCTCCTCCGTTACAACTGAGTTTCTAGTGTTCACTGATGAGGTTACGGTAGTTGATCTGTCGAAGTTTCTACTAGTCGTAGTAGTTTCCACGGTCCTATCAATTATGGGTTCCTGCAAACGAAAACAATTGAAAACGAATGATTTCACCTGTTTTTCGTTGGTATTCAATTGTTCTTCACAGAAATAAGTTTAATGATTAGTTCGGAGAAGCATTGATTATATATAGTCTGTTGCACGCAACAATAGCCATCTACAGTAAGATTGTAAATCTTTGAAGTACATTATTCATATCTTGTAGGTATTATAAATAGTTTGAACTTTGTGATTTTGTTCTATACAGTGGTTACTACAGGCACAGAAAACAGTGAAGCTAAAAGTCTGTTTGTTGATTAAATAAATTGCCTTGAATATTCGAAAGATTACTGTAGAAAGTCACCGATTGGTGGAACGGAGTATAGTTTCACATGAGATTGCGTACCGAACTGCGTCAAGGAATTACCGGGATTACCCATTAAGCTACGCGATAAGTCCAGGCCTGAGTCTATCAAGTATACAAATAATCAAGATTCTGTCTGATTTGCACGTTTTTTAGACGTTTCACGTTCCCATGCACGTGAGTATAGTTAGTTTCATTCCTACTGAGACCCATTGGCATCGAGCCAAGATTTTCAGACGACCATTTATTAGAGCACACATGAGTATTCTAAAAACTTTTTTGATTAACATGCTCTAATGGAGTTAGACAACCGCTAACTCAGATTTGCAGTTTTTTCAAACATCCAAAAATGGTGAAAAATAGCCTGGAATATTCATTGGCACGCTGCCAAGTCTCAATAGGAATGACAGGAACTATAGCAGTGCAAGTTACGTGACAAACCTTGTGAACAATTGTCCTCACAGAAGCCGTTGAAGACTGCGGTGTCTCCCTTCTCAGACTATTCTGACGCGACGAAAACGAACTCTCACTGCCACTGTCCTTAAACATAGTGAGGTTCATTTGCGTGTTATTGACAAAATCAAAATTTAAAGTACATAAATGAATCACGAATACGAGAGGATGTGAGTTAACTACGCTATGACCTCGAAAAGGAGCGTTTACATTCAGATACTTCATGAGCATCTCACGAACTTCTCATACGATTCTATTGATTGCTATGCTTCGATCTCAGAAGTTCACGTGTAGCTCAAGACATTCTCATGAGGTTGGAAGGTATGCTTCGCCGCCATACAGAAGTCGAATATCAAGAAACACATGAGATTCTAAACGTGAAATCCAGTTCAAGAAACGTGGCACACCACTATGAATTCCGACCTTGAGGTTCATAAGTTATAATTCTAGTTTACCTTGATGCTACCCGGAAAATGATATTTGTCATACGGTAGCCCGGAAACCGTGACCGGTTGATGTTCCTTGATGTAGTAGAGAAGTTCTTTCACGTTGCCCATTGACATACGCCAGTAGGTGCTCCGGAGATGCTCCTGGAGTGCGTCTTCTAAAAACCAAATTCGTTTACACACATTATAGAGATAAATTTCAAACCTTCTCAAAGAGTTCGACAAAAATACTTGCTTTGTTCGATATGGTTAACATCTTTCTTCTCACTCTTAGTCGAATAATAGTAGTCAAAGTCAGTCGAAATTGATATGGATTGGTCTACTTCTACGATACTGTTCCACAAATTGTGATTTACTTTCCATTACTAGTTCTTTAAAAGGAAAACAATTCTTACATACGGATAATGTAAATGTATGATCTCCTTTAGTGTTAATAGTATACAATGTTGTTTGAATTAGCATATTTTACTAAAACACTTTTCATGTTTTTTGCGAAGATTGTGAACAGAATTCATGTATGTTCCAAGAGCGGTTGACGCAGGCTCAACGTATTGCTACCGTATTCCATAGACATTTCTGCGTGTTATGATCATTTCTCACACAAATCGAGATAGAAACCTGTAACACCCAGGTACCAGGAATAAGTCATTCGAAATTGAAAGTCATTAAAGTAAAAGTCATTCAAAAGTAAAAGTCATTAATTCACTTTTAGTCAGGATTTGAAAATTACGAAAATTTCTGTACTTAACTGTTTCTGTACTTAATGACTTTTACTTTCGAATGACTTTTACTTTAATGACTTTTAATTTTGAATGACTTATTCTGGTTGCCTAACACCCACCCTGTTTCTGTTGAAAAAGACTCGAAGCGTTGACCTTGAATACGTGAGCAATGTGGAGATTGAACCTGAAGACATACACTCACAATAAACTGGATTGAGACTTTTGTGGCCTTTACCGCACTAAGAATTGTGACCCGCGACATTCTTCTTCCTACAGGAAATTTAAGTGTATTCCGACTAATTTCAACAATAAATTGGGTTATTTCATATGGAGAATACCCATCTATGGTTGACATGTTTACTCAAAACCCCTCCGCAAAAAACTAGGCAAGTTTTAGTCGTCGCCAAAGGAAAGGCGGGAGGATACTGTATATCTCACTTTCCGCTGTGTACGCACAGTTATGTGCACTAATTGCGCAGTGGTTGGTGCCCTGCTAGGAATATTTTGCTCGCAGGTTCGATCCCGGCGAGAGACAGAAATTTATCAATTCGGCACCCACTATAGTGTGTGCCCGAAAAAGGATGGTGTTCAGCCGTTTCAATGAATAAACTTTAAAATATTGTGACTAGACAACTTTCTGAAAACTCTCAAATAGTTTTACGTGACAAGTAATTGAACAGAAAGTATAGTCTCTTTCACGGTACAATAGCCCTCTAAAGTAAGATTATAAAACTTTTAATTGAAGTTATGATACTTTGTAAGTGTTGTACATAGTTTAAACTTTGTGATTTCGTTATCAACTTCGGGTACTACAAGCATACGAAACAGGGAATCTTAAATTCTGTTTGTTGACTAGATAAATGGGTTTGAATTTTCGAAAGACTACTGTTGAAAGTCATTGATTGGTGAAACGAACTATAGAACATTATGCAATAACAGTGTTCACCGGAATCTCTTCAAGTTTAATTCTTTGATGAAGTTGTTCTATTAAAACTCTGAAAGTCGAATAACCTTTTCAGAATCCCAATATTGAAGGGAGATCCATCGCTTCCAGTGATAAAAACAACCATATTTGATCGCATGTGAAGTGGTAGAAGGTCGATGGTCTGAAAACAACGAAATAAGTTGTTTTGATCTTAAAGGAGACCGAAGAGCAACAAATAAAACGATGCCGCTCTCTGTCAAAAGCATGAAAAGGTACTTGCTGGAAACCGTTAACTAGGTTTAGAACCGAACGTATCTGTTGTTACCCATTATTCGTAGTCTAATGCATTGTGCTTCACGTTGTTCAGTTTCTGATTGTACTTTCGTGACCACTATTATGTATACTTCTTGTTACTGTACTCGTTGCTGCATTGTGTTCATATTTCATTATGTGACTGTATTCTCCAATGTTGTATCTCAACTTCTATTTTCTTCTTACTTTTTCATTCCTGGCTTCCAGATTTTTCACGCTCTCATTTGCGTAATAAATCCTCAAAATGGTTTCTCTTGAAGCTGATGCATCCTACTTTTGACTGGACGCGTTGCGTGTCGCGCAGCATTGTCATGTGAATGTCACGTGGACTGATCGCACTAATATACGAGTTATTTGTGCTCTCCGATCTCAACACAGTTAAAATTAGCCCGAAACCAAACCTCTGCTCAAGTTGTGTTCCGGTCCTCTTTAAAGGGACCGTTCCTCTTTAATTTGGAGGTTTGAGCTGATTAGTCGATATTGTTCAAACTCAAAAACCAAAATCCTTCATATAGGTGTCAACTTCCTGTCTTGCTCCGTGTTCTCGAAAATGTGGCGCGACCACGCGCACGTACATACACCGCCGAGTTCACCTACGTACAAATTTTTCAAAATGCCTACAAAATTACAAAACCATGTTCAAAACATGGCCAAAATTACCAATATGAAATATGTGAAGAAAGATGTGTAAAAATCATGAAAACTACAAAGCAGTGATAGATTAAGGATTTCTGCATTACAGTAACCCAAACCCTGTTGGCTTCTATTTTGGTCCGTAATAGTGGTTTTTTTAAATCTCAGTACGTACGATATGAGCTTTCATCTCAAAACAGAATAAATGACTATTTTCATTTTTCAAAAATTACCTACACTGCTCATTATAGAGGTACGGTCCCTTTAAAGAAGGACGCTTATAAGGACCAATCTCGTTTCAACGGTCCTCTAAACTGCAATTGAAAAATGTATTGCAGTTTAAAGGACTGTAGCGTTGCGATTGGACCACACAATCGTCCTTCTTTAAATGACCAAACCCGTTGTAGTTTGATCTCTCGAACACATAAGGTTTTGGGTATTTAATATACGCACTTCATTTGACATGTATCCAGTTTTCGGTGGTATTTGGTTCGCTGATTTTATAAACTGGTGCCTGTGGTATTTTAATCTTCAGGTCCTTAAAGAAGGACGATTATGTGGACCAATCCCGTGTCAATGTATTGCGGTTTAAAGGACTAAAGCGTTGCGATTGGACCACATAATCGTCCTTCTTTAACTTCTCCTTTTCTCACATATCAGTTCAACCGGTTCAGTTTTCGTACCTAAATATGATTGTCCAACTACATACTGATAAATCTTATTATTAAAAAAACTTTTCTTAACTCAACTTAACTTAATCCTTAACTACAAACCATTTTTATTTTTTTTGTATCACATTTTGAGTTATATGACACTGATGACGCGATATATACTTCTCACTTGTGAAACATTTCTGTTTACCCAAGTATCTCTCAGTATTTGCCGTTTCTACCCCCAACCAGTCAGTAGTTGCCCGCGGCACTAAACATACACAGAAAAAGGGGTGAACAACCAAAGCGGCGAGTATAAAAGAGAGAGGAAAAGGTAGAGAAACATCAACCAAGTAGATCATCCAAACATGTTCGCCAAGATGTGAGTTTTACAATATTATATTCTCCTTTTCTTTACTTTGAGTTGGTAGTTTAATGGTTATTTTACTTTCATGAAACAATATAACCTCATCACTAACGAAAAAGATCTAGAGATACTTATTGTTTTGGTGTTCTCTCTTTAAACTATCTTATTTCCAGTATATGTCTCGTAGCCGTTGCCTGCGTTCTCTCCGGAGCTGATGCGCAGTATTATTCCCCTTACGGATACGCAGCTGCGTACCCGACTACCTACAGTGCCGCCTACTCTCCTTACGCAGCGTACTACGGTGGTTACGCAGGATACGCAGCAGCCTATCCCGCTTACTACGGGTGGGGAAGCAACAAGGTACGTACTTGTTATTAAAATTTTTGGTGATTTCGATTCAATATTATTGTTTCAATTAGGACTATTATTGTTAGATTTCAACAAATTGTATTTCAATCAATACGTATGTTTTGCAGGGCCAACCATCTGATGCCAAGCCAGTGACAGCTTCTTTGACCAACAATCAGTGATCATGACAACACTTGTTTGTACATTACGAACCAATACGAAATCAAACAATAAAACATTTGCTCATACATAGTATTGTATTTATTGTCTTTGGATTCAATTCGAAAAAAATAAAATCGGAGGAGGTACAATTTGCTGGGTCCAGCTTAAAACACGACAATATTAAACTTGAGTCTGTTTTGGTTTTACTGCCAATAGTTACTACATACCTTTCCATGCACTTGGCAACTATTTCGGAAAATGTTGCAGTTTGATCGGTTTGTTACAAATCGCTATCAAGAAATCTTGGTAAACTGTACACAGCGAACAACAATATACTCCATATCTTGGCAGTAACGCCAGACAATATATAAGCAAGGTATTCAATAAAAGTTTTCCGCCAAGTTATTAACTTATCAGTTTCAAGTTCTTATAAAAAGCAAGTGTCAGGTGAGAGAAATAGAAAGTTCTAAAAAAGTTGTGCGAGACTCATGCTTTTCCTGAAAGTGAAAATCTGACAATGCAGCGTTTTAGCTAGTATTTTTCAATAATCGACACTTTATTCTAGTATTATGAACACATTTAGTCAAAAGATTGTGTTGACTACTTTCAATCATAACGAGTGGTAATTTATTGTGCGAAAATAAAAATTTCGATCTCGGCAGGATTCGAACCTGCAATCTTCTGCTCCGTAGGCAGACGCGTTATCCATTGCGCCACGAGACCAGGCTCTCGATACCATTGGAATCGGGAACTTAGCGAGCACACCGTTTATCGAGTTGAGAGCAGAAATTCTATCGCAATGTCGTAACAGCGAAAGAGAAATTAATTGTACAAATTGTGGTTTCTGTTGTTTTTCTAGAGCCGTGAGTTCAAAATCAACAGGTTTAAGCGGCATTTTGAGTGACTTAAGCGAAAGAATTGGGAATGAACAGAAAACTCGGAAATAGAATCTTTCAGTTTTTTGATGAACTCAAAACGCATCAGATCATTATGAATTCGATCTCAAATAGACAGTAAAAACGTATCTGATGCTCAATCTGAGACCTTGAGAACTGTTAAATTTGATTTCGAACTAAAAACTCAGACTTTAAAGGCTTGAAATTTGTGTGAAACCAGACACTGGTCATTCAAAAATTTTGAACATCGAGTTGGCCTTGGAACACCAGTACATAGAATTCGTTATAGTTCACACCATTCTTACTGAGACTATTACAGTAACCTCACAAACTTTCCGAAGGTTTTGGTGAAGCTGAAAATTTAGTTCATCAAAAATCCTCTCGTTTACTTACTGTACCTAGGAACGAGAATACGGTGCAAAAATTTTCAACTTTTCCGATCAAAAGTGAGTGAGGAAAACCGCTAAAACGAAATCCTACTGTAGGAGTCTCAGTGGGAATGAAAAAGACTATATCAACAGTTCTGATTGTCAACAGCGGTTGTGTGAGGTTCGCTCCTTGCAAAGCGAGCTAATACGGTATATAGTTAGTGTTAGGTGAGCGAATACTCAGCTAACTTTGGGATGCCACATTACAGAGGTTTTCGGTTGTTTGAAGTTTCTATAGACAATTGAGGTTATGACCTCTGTATTGACACATCTTGAGTATTTGCCGTTTCTACCCCCAACCAGTCAGTAGTTGCCCGCGGCACTAAACATACACAGAAAAAAGGGATGAACAACCAAAGCGGCGAGTATGAAAGAGAGAGGAAAGGTAGAGAAGCATCAACCAAGTAGATCATCCAAACATGTTCGCCAAGATGTAAGTTTTACATTACTTCATACCTCTTATAAACTTAAGTATATTCATTTACAACTGATTAAACCTATTCTCGAGCAAACTACTCAAAACTGTATTATATGATCTCTTATTGTTTCATTTCCAGTATCTGTCTCGTAGTCGTTGCCTGCGTTCTATCCGGTGCTGATGCGCAGTATTATTCCCCTTACGGATACGCAGCTGCGTACCCGACTGCCTACAGTGCCGCCTACTCTCCTTACGCAGCGTATTACGGTGGTTACGCAGGATACGCAGCAGCCTATCCCGCTTACTACGGATGGGGAAGCAACAAGGTGTGCTGGATCTTGTTACTCGATGTACATCATCTCTCAAAACATAAAGGGGAGAACTCTCAAAACATCACTCCACTCCTTCACTAGTTATTACAAAAGACTTCAAAGAGACGACTCAATTTGAATATAGTACCCGTTTGCAAGTATTCCAACTTTAATCAATACGTATGTTTTGCAGGGCCAACCATCTGATGCCAAGCCAGTGACAGCTTCTCTGACCAACAATCAGTGATCATGACAACACTTGTTTGTACATTACGAACCAACACGAAATCAAACAATAAAACTTTTCAATCTAATTGTTGCATTCTAATGTTTTCTATGGGTATGTGATTGGAAACAGACTGTGTTGCAACATGGTAAGCATATAATTCGGGCACAGTTTACTGTGACAATTCCTGTCACGGGCAGTGGAATTCAGCCGTTTTACAACTGCATCCAGTACAGTCGTTGCCAACGGAAAGGCGGTAAGGTACTGTATATCTCAGTTTTCGCTGTGTTCAAACACATGACTTCCATTTGAAGCCTTAGCGGAACTGAGCTGTCGTAGTGTAGTGGTTAGCGCGCAGCTACCAACCTTTTGCTCGCAGGCTCGATTCCGGAACGCCAAACTTCTATAAATTGAACACCCCCTATAGCCATAATTTCAACTGAATTTCAGTTCCTTTTCAGACAGGTTTTTACTTGAATACAGTATTTAGTACTAAAAACACATGAAAAGATCGAATAATTTCGAGACATAACAGTCCCTACCTTCTGTAGTTCCTCCTCTTCCCTTGTGCTCATTCGGATAGTCGACGACAGAACCACGCCGACCACATCGACTCTCATCTTGAGATTGTCCTGCATCCAACCAACTAACAGGTCGGACAGCTCGTTCGAATCCCTGAAACGTTTGTATGCGGCAACCAGAATAAGTCATTCGAAATTGAAGGTCATTTGAAAGTAAACGTCGATAAGTACAGAAACAGTTGAGAATCAGAAATATAGTTTCCAGAAATTTTCCCATTTTCAGATCCTGACTTGAAATAAATTAATAACTTTTACTTTCAAATGACTTTTACTTAAGACTTTAATGACTTTTATTTTTGAATTACTTATTGCTGGTACCTTGTAGGCAGACAACGCGTGACGTCACAAGTATAATATACTGCCGGCCAGATGCGTGATCAGGTGAAACATGTGAAATAGGAGTTCACAATTACTGAAGTTTCCCCGTGTTGCACATAACGTTATTTATAAACAACGAGAATGTTGCAAAATCTACACACAATCTAAGTTTGAGACACGTTGATTTTCAATTTACGTGACGAATACAAACAGTTCGTCTTGTTTTGTATCTAGTGCATTTTCGTTTAATACGCAAATTTGCTACGTAGAATTGTGTACACTGCGGGCAAAATGAATGAAAAAAAAATTAAAAGTTAAAAACAAAACTTACACGTGTTGGTTTGTGTGTTTGTTTGTGTATTGGTTTCCCATATGTTGAACCAAAGAATATCTTCAGTTAAAAAGTTTTGTAAAAAAAACTGACACATGCTCTCCTGTGCCCGGTGTGTCGATGACAATCGGTCGCACGTCCAATACGGTATCATTGAAGATGTAGGTAATTATCGATTTGTGCGGGGTGGAGCTGTCGAATTGCTGAAAAAAATGTGTGGTCGCTGAGAAACGTATGCTAGAACATCCCGAACTGTCACCCTATCCTGCCTCTCCTCAAACACACGCTGCTTCCTATGAATAATACGTGAGACGGCCGCGACAATTACGTTGCCGTTTCAATTTCGACTCAGTCGTCGGATGCCGAGTCAGTGAATTCTCAGAGTCTCTGCTCTTCCTAGAAATAGTGTGCAGACAAAAATACATTGAAGATTACTCTACACAATCCAGCATTCGTACTATGAATGATGTGGTTTCTGAGGATCGTATGCTACTAGTTAACCGTGCTCAAATGTGTTTGAAATTTGCATATCGTCGAATATATATTCCATAATATTAGGAGATTTACAACACATTTTCGAAGGGAGAAAGGGGTAAAACGTCCATATCTCTCAAGCGACAAGTACGGCACCCACCTAATTAGCAATACTAGTTACGGGGCTCAAAAAATGGGTCGAAGCAGTAAACGAACAGAAACAGGTGTATTTTGACCACGTTTTTTACCTCGTTTGCAATATGGTACCGCTGCGTCCCATCTACTTCTGCCCCGTAGAAATGGTTGCACATTAGATCGATGAGCGAAGATTTCCCGGCTGACTGGGGTCCAATCAGAAGAACCACACGGTTGTCGCGTTTCTGACTGTCTGGAACAGGTTTAAAATCTTTTATTTATGTATTTAGTTATATAAAATTAAATGTATTATTCGTGTCTTTACTTGTAAAGAAGAACCACCCGGTTGTCCCATTTTAGATTGTCTGGAACAGGTTGAAAATAATCAATGTAGGGAATGGCCGAATCATGACAGGATCGAACTAAAGACAGCTCATCGGCGTATACTCGATCTACACACTTTCTGATCTGCTGGCAGATCATCAACGATGGTTCGCCTCGAATTGGGCAATCGATTCGGCCCCTTGATGTCTTTGTTGGAAGCACAGAGCATAAATCACTTCCACAAACCTTCCTCGCCCCAGCAAATAAAACTGCATACTTTATAAACAATGCGGACTATTTATATGAAAATGAGAAAAAAGACTTCACAAACCTTCTTCAGCGCCAGCGAAGATAGTCCTAACATTCGGAAGTCCAAACGACTCTCCGATGAACTTGTTCTCTCGCGGCAGTGGCGAACCCGCCGGAGAGGTAGACATCGTTCTGCAAGAATTATACGACGTCACTTGAAAAAACGTGTAAACAGTGTTTGAAAACGTGGAACACATGCTCTCAAACGCATGATCTTGCAAAAAATAAGTCAGGGACACTGGTGTCACGTGTCATGTAATTTGTGGGAAAAGTGCGTAAAGACGTGAAACGGGATAGAGCGTTTGCTTAGCATAGTTAACTCGTCACATATAATACTTTTCTGCTACAGAAGAACACAAGATAAATGATTTTTACGTCACGGAAAGACAGACATCTCACGTGATTACGTGTGTGTAGACATGAGACACATGCTCCCAAGCGTATCACAGTTCATGCCTCACTTGAAAATGACAAATTGGTCTCTTTTGCGCCACGTGAGGTTGTGTTAGAACCGTTACGACGTGAGCACAAACATCACGTTTACAGAGTGAGAAAGTGTATGAACGTTACAGTTTAATGACGAGTAAAAGTCTATTTATACAAAACTACTTAGGTTGAAAGTTGCAATGAACAAACAAAATGTTACATAAAACAACGCTTTTGCTTTATTGGAAATGTGTACGTCAACAAAACTAAATGTGGAGTGCTCCTATTATAATCATGTGAGACTATAATTATCGATTGGTACTAGTAAATTGGCTAGTATTCGCGGTTCGATTTCAACCAACTGATAATTTTTACTGTCAGTAAAGTGTAAACAATAGGAAAGAAGATAACAGAACATCAGCGAGACAACACTGAACTATTTCGAGTTCTATAGAAAAAACCGATCGATATAATGTATGGATTGATCAAATATTAGACTAAATTAAGATACATAAAAATAGTAAAATGAGTCTCATCAAGTCTCAGGTTGTAGGTGATATTACCGCTCTGAGTAACGAACAATCACCAATGCACTTTGTTTGTAGTTCGATTCGCTTTCTTTCTGGTCGAAATTCGCGATTTAGAGCACGTAGCTGGATCACACTACAACGAACATTCGATTACTCAATCTATGTTCTATTTTGCTAGAAGTACAGCTCGTATATACTCCCGGTCGTTCCCACTGAGACTTGGCAGCAAGCCAATGAATATTCCAAGCGATTTTTGCCCACTTTGGAGTTTTCCAATGAACTGCATTTCGCTGTTAGAGGTGGTTCAGTTTCATACGAACATGTCAATACAAAAATTCTTCAAAAAACTCATATCTGCTCTGAGATATAGCAATCCAAAAATCTTGGCACGATCCCAACGGGTCTCAGTGGGAATGAAACGAACTATAAACCCTCATAGGTTCTGAGAAGATTAACTCAACGCTCAGTGATTCATGTGGACAAACATGAATCTCAATGCGCCAACGCGAGAGTGTGAGATCGGCTCAGACGCAGACATAATTAGTCTGAAACCTGATTAGTCGTTTGTACAGTCATGCCTCACTTTGCTCTACAATTTGTTTGTTTACACTTTCATGTAGTAAACAAATGTATAAACAATTTTCACTATTGATTTTGATTTCCTCTCTCCAATTCAATTTAGGTAATGGCTGCGACAAACTATTCGAGAAATTGTGCAAAACATTTAAACTTTAGTCAATTGGGTGATGAAAGAATAAAAAATGAAAACTAGAACCTCCGAAACAAAAAGTCAAAACTTTATCCTTTAAAAACGGGTAGTTTCATCAGTTTATTCTTCAACAGCTCCTACCACCGAGTAACAACAGTTATCTCATTTTAGGTACGAAAAACTTAGTTGCACTTCAACAAAGTTCAAAAAAGAAAATAGTTTCGCTCTGAACTTAGAGTCAACACAACATGTAACAGGGCAGAGAGTATAATCGTTGCCGAGCAAATATGGGATAGTTTGATAAGAAGGGCCCAGTCAAAGATAGATGAATCAGGCAAAATCAATATTGGCGGAATATTGGTATTAGAGATAATAGTATCGATATTATCACTCATATAATAACACTTTTCTACATAGACTCCTACAGTACCTCATTGATTTTTCTAATGTAACAAGGATAGACCAATCAGGCAAAATCAATATTAAGGGAATATTGGTATTAGAGATAATAATAACGATAATATTACTATTTGAACGACACTTTGTGGAAAAGTGTTGCAGAACCACTACTGTCAGCCGGGCATGCGGTTTAGTCCTTGGAGTTCCATACATGAACTCCTACCGTATCTCATTGATTTTTCTACTGTAATGACAGAGATAGATGTATCCAGCAAAATCAATATTGGGTAAATATTGGTATTATGATAAATATTATTGAAACTAGTGCCATTTGAAGTACACTTAGTGGAAAAATAGCTATGTGAGCTGGACGAGAGATATAATTCCTGTCTTACCTACATGGACTTCTACAGTGTTACAGTATCTAGGTGAACTTTCTAATGTGCTGAAAATAAGAAATGAATACGGCCAAATCAATACTGGGAAAATATTGGTATTAGAGGTAGTAATATTGATAATATGTAATTGAATTTTTGGTGTGATGACAAAGATAGATGAATTAGACGAAATCCATATTGAAACTGAATGGGAAATATCGAAGAAAAAACATACCTATTAAACATTTTGATTCCGATCGGGCAGCGTAATTCGTCTTCAGAAAACGCTCATGAGTATAGAAAATGCTCTGAAACTGTGGAAGTTTTTGGATTGTTGGATGAAAACACAATGTTCCCCGAAAAGTTCAGAAATTGGCCAAAAATGATCACGAAAAAGAGATGAGTTGGAATCATGCACATCAGAAGAAGTTGTCACACATAATATTCATAGAGAACAGTTAAAACAGATGCTCTTACTATACTAGAAGTCAATTGAATAGGCACGTAAAGTTAGCATTCTAATGAGGCATCGTGCACTTTGTCGTTGCACGTTCCTGAGTTGTGCTGTGTTTAACATGTTTCACGTGAATGTGCACTTGACCAACAGTATAATAAATTGCTTACATTTAAACTACTTGTTATCAATTCCTCTTTCTAGTTGGGTAAACAAAGAGTGAAGGGTCAGTAAGGCTGGTTAGGTAAGACTAGAACCAAACTAATTCGAAATATATAAAGCGTGGAATGAAAAACACTGAAAACTATGAAACATTTATTCAGAATTGCCCAATTCGTTCTAGGATAAAAAGATCTTCCGTGCATATAGGTAGTAGAAATGAGGAGATTATAAATTTTATTTTAGTATATTATCGTAAATGTCTGTCATTCACACGTCGCATGTATGAGTTCGACATACTTTTCTACATGTTATATTTCAGGTAAATGGGTGTTAATAATAACTGCCGATTGTGACCGGTGAATACAAAAATTGAGCAAAACATGTAACATAATCCATATGTTTGCTATCAAAAGGGCAGTTATAGCCCATAAACTGTTTACGAACTGTCTAAGGAGAACAAAGTTCAAGATAACATACACGGAAATTACCACAAACGTCTAATTTTCAAAAAAAAATTAAAATCAAACGTTCCCAACGTTTGTATTCCACGGTGAGAGATTTTTGCGATTCACAAATGACGAAGAATGAATCAACTAGGAGAAAGCAAACTTACATCTAAATTAGAAAACTTAGTCGAACAAATTTAAAACTTCAAAATATCGATTGGCATACTTCATGTGTGCGCTCTCTTGTTTTCACATGCTCTCTCGCCTACTCTAACCATATCTGGCAGCAAATCGGTGAAACCTTTGCGGGTGGCAACAATAAAGACAGTTAAAACGGCAAATGTGGGACGATGACCATGAAAACTGGCAAAACAACACGCGATACATGGAAGGGTGTAAGTATGGAAATGCAAGTTTAGAAGGTTCCACGTGAAAAGTTACACGTTTATCGCTCACTGAATGTGGCACGTTTCTTATAATACATTAAACTTGCTGAAACTGCAAAAGTATGGGAATGGGTTAGTTAGAAGTTTCACGTGAAAAGTTACACGTTGAATGCTACACGCGATACATGAAACTGTGAAAGGTATAGGAAAAAAGTAAAGTTTATCTTAAATAACCTTTAAAAGTTCCTTACACGTCACATACCCCTGTTATACTATGGAACTGCGAGAGTATGTGAATGGAAAAAGAGGTCAAGTGAGCAATTCATCAAAACCTAAGTTAAAATGCAAGCTAAAAGTAACATACATCGTGAAAAGTAGACCGACACGATAACTGTAAGTTCGAGAACTCAGTCAGAAATTTGGACACGTACAATTATGTTTACATGTAACTGGTAGGCACAAAACTCTCTACACTGTCCATTTCACTATACTGGATAATCGTTCGCTATCGTGTAAACGGTAAACAACAAGATAAAACAAATCATATAGTTTAATTAGTTGTATAGTTAATAAACAGTTACTTCAATATGATGAAGAAACAATATTTTCATTACAGTTCTATTGCGACTCAATTATTGTTTTACTTTTTGTTCAACTCTTCATTTTTCTAGTGCAGAAAAAATGATGAAAAACAAAAAAGATGAGATTTTGACCACATGTTGCTATGCATTCCATCAGTTCTCTTCAATAACTTCATACTACAACAAACTATTTACAAACCAAAATATGTAAACAGACCGAGGAACCAACGAAAATTGAAATTGTAGCGTTTCTTCGCTATTCTTCCGTAAAAACTATCCGAATCTCGAAAACTTTAGATCATAAATTATGGCCGATCCTTGAAATTGGAGCGTTTATCGAAGGAGAAAAGTCGTAAATCAGAGATTCGCATGAAAACTGGACAGTTAGGTGTCATAACGACGCAGATCGATGATTAATTGATAGCGGGCGGGTGGTACTTATTTGGCGCGTTCGCACAATCTGGCAGCAAAAGTGGCGGGGTTTTTTGGGTGTGGTCAGACTAATCTCACTAGATCGCCTCATGAGCGATACTCACGAACTTTTGAAGAGAATTTATGGATTGTCCTACATTGAAATGGTGAATCTCATAAAAAAATCACATGAGATCGCCTCATGAGATCTCAGCAAAATCTCAGAAACATTTGATAAGGAATTCGATTGAACACACATCACATAATTTATTCATGAGAAGTGAATGCATAATGACGGCCTGGATTAGGCGCATTGAACAGAAATTGTAAGGAATTCGATCTTGTGAGTGACAAAATCGTTTTTGTAGTTTGATGTCGATATCCTACGAACCTCGACCAAAAAGCGAAGAGATCAAACTACAAACACAGCGTGATAAGGAAACATACACCGTGTATGCTTGCTTTCCAACCCCTATCTATCTTTGAGGTGTTTGTCGTTTGATCCCGTTGCTGTTGCGTCAAAACTCGAGCACTAACGTGACCTGCTTCTTGATCGAACTACAACGTGAATTAAGGTATAGTCTGTTTCACGAAACAATAGCCCTCTACAGTAAGATAATAAAACTTTCAGGTGAATTTATCATATCTTGTAGATGTTGTATATAGTTTAAACTTTGTGATTTCGTTTTCCACTTTGGGTACTATAAGCATACAAAACAGTGAATCTTGAATTCTGTTTGTTGGTTAGATAAATGCGTTTGAATTTCTAAAAGATTACTGTAGAAAGTCATCGATTGGTGAAACGAACTATATAGGATTTGTCAAACCATTGTGGACACCGTACGATCGATTTTGTAGGGGGCGGGGTTTGGCCAGGGGCCAGCCAGTCTGCGTATCATTGATCTACACAATCTCTCAACCGATAGCAAATAGTCAAGGACCGCTCGCCCCGCATCGCTCATTCGATCGAGCCTCTGCTGTCTTTATGGGGAAAATGGCGACTATACCCCTGAATATAGTGCTCACATTTCCCGACTGGACTCGTTGGCAGCGTGCCAAAAACTTTCGAAGACTGTAACTTAGAGAAAACATACATTCTGCAGAGACTTTCTTCGAATATGAATTATAGGGGAAGAACCCTTCATATGAAATTCTATTGTTTTGAAGTATTTCAACATGTTCAAAAACTGCCTTGAAATTTCATTGGCAAGCTGCCCAAGTCCAGTTGGGAAAAGTGCGAACTATACGTTGATCGAGTTCGCACGTAGCTCGATCTCACTTCAGTTCATTCGTAACACGTTATTCTGATGGGTGTAAACATCAAACTACAACACTCATGCACTAACATGTTTTCACTTGTCACGTGACTTTTTTGACTATCTTTATTATTGCCACACAACACGGCCGAATGGTTGATATTTACACTTACTGATATGAGTGCCTTTATCTCTTCATAATACCAACTGGCAACTAATTTTATGGCTCAAAGGCAGTTGTTGACAGTCTGGAAGTTCGGGGGCATGTTATATAGTCGTCGCCAGCGGAAAGGCGCGAGGGTACTGTAAATCTCACCTTCAGCTGTGTATGCACGCATGTCTTTGATTCCAAAGCTTTTCGGTTATTTTCTCGAAAAGCGCAGTGGTTCGTGCCCTGCTACGAAACTTTTGCTCGCAGGTTCGATGTCGGCGAGAGACAGAACTTCACAAATTTGACCCCCACTACACAGCTATAGTTCCTTTCATTCCTATTGAGACTTTGGCAGCGTGCCAATGAATTTAAGTGTTGCTTTTCCCCATGTTTGAGTTTTTCAAAAAAGACGTTGCGGTCAGCTGTTGTCTCTTTTACTACAACACAAGAAGACAACACGTTTTCTCCACGAAATAGTCATCCAAATGTCTTGGCACGTTGTCAACAGGCCTTAGTGTGAATGAAACGAATAAAAAGAACTATACTCTGCTCATAGACGATATGTACCGACTATTGCTGTGTAAAACTAAACGCCGTACCCCCGTGAACTACACTAGAGAACAGAGATGGTAAATGTGTTTTGACATTTTCATAAATATCTCACAACACAGTATGATAAGTCAAGAAGACTCATTCCATTATAGAGAAAATCGTTGTTTTAAGAAAAACCACATATCAAAAACACAGTCTTTTCTCGTTGTCAATATTTATTAGAACTTACAGGATCTTTTCCGGAATACAAGAACAACAGTGGTATTTTAACTTTTTGAAGTTTGGTTGAATGTGTTAGTATAAAAATGACGTTTAATAAGTATACTTGGTGTCAAGAGGGTTTCGCGAAAAAGTGAATAGTTTTCCCCTTCGATTTCAATTGCGGCCAGCGAAAGCTAATCGGTGATGAATTCAATATGACAAGGTGAGAAGAAAACAGAAATATAGGGAAACTGGGTAGAGAGAGAGGAGGAGAGAGATGGGGGGGGGGGAGAGCGAGAGAGAGAGAGAGAGAGAGTGAGAGAAAGAGAGAGAGAGAGAGAGAGAGAGAGAGGGCGAGGAAAGGAGAGCGAGAAAAGAGAGAGGGTAAGATGGGGGAGAGAGGAAGATGGAGCGCAAATTATGCATCTTGCGCGACATGTCGTACACTGCATAATACAACACAAGAGCTTTTCATTCAAAACTGCAAATTTGTGGTGAATAAGAATAAAACTATCATGAAAAAGAGAATGAAGAGATTCCAGTCAGCAGTGACGGTTTCATTTGCAGCCAGTGAACTACTCGCTCTAACCTGAAATATATTTTTCTGAAATTTTCCATCAAGTCCATTTTGAAAATCCTTTTTCCCGTGAGATGATAGAACACCGATTTTCATTTCTCACACCTATAAGTTCTTGAGAACGAGAACCCATCAATTTTGTTATTTTGTTCTTCATCCTCATTACTACGGAATAATTACAAACTTTTCACAAATGTCTGTCTGTTCGTTAGAACATTCTGTTTGAAACCTCGCGCAATTTCTGTAAAAGCAATATAGTCCTCATCATTCCTACTGAGTCTCCTACAGTACACTTTCGAACTTTCCATTGGCTGTTTTCTAATGTGAAACTCTGTGGAATAAAAGGTTGAACACATTTTGTGATAGGGAATGAGCATCGAATACGAAACGTGTTACTCTTTTCGTCAAAATTCACGTAACTGAACGTTTTGTAATCCTACTATAGGAATGGAACTGTGGAAACGCTGGCAGCTTAAAAAACCGGAGAAGATGCACGCCTAAATACTGGGGCCGAATTAGCCTGCATCTCCTCATGAATTTCAAACATCTGGCTGACCCCGGTATTTTAAGTTGCGAAATTGGCGAGTCCGGTATTTTAAGTTGCAGCGGTTTTTCAGAAAAAAAGGCTCACTTATATCGAGAAGTAGCGTTGCTTGCCAGGGAAAAAAGTTTTCTAACCTCAACTCACCAGGGAAGGACCTCCACACACAGCGTGCGGGTAGATACTGAAAAATTAAATAAAAAAAGCTAGAACATTTAAATTAGAACGAGATGCTCGTGTGAACAAGCTCAACTCTATTAACTAATAGCGATCGATTCAAAGCAGGACGAGTATGTGGACCAACCCCGTGTCAACGGTCCTTCAAACTGCAATTGAAAAATGTATTGCAGTTTAAAGGACTGAACCATTGCGATTGGACCACATAATAATACTTCTTTAAGTGAAAACAATCACTGGAAAAGCAGATTTCTACTTTCACAAACAAACGTTAACCAGAGTGCGAGAACGTGTTAAATTGTGCACATGTTTTGATAAATGTTCACGTTTTACGTTCACATGCAATCACGTGTTCCATTGTGAATGAATTATTCTGTTCTAGTTTTTAATCTATACTTTGACAGTAGAACTTACTCAAAAATCCAAGCAGTCGACCACAATCCGGTGGTTGTGTTCAATATCAGCACATTAAACACGGGCTCACCTAAACAGCTATTGTTAGTCAATTTCACAGTCACGTGAAACATGTTAAATAGGGTATAAATTAGAAACGGGCAATGATAAAGTGCACGATATCTCATTAGAATGCTAACTCTACATGAGTCAATTCAATTATAGTATGGTTGTTCAAGTTCAAGAGCTATATGAAAAAGTCCACTGAAATTGGTAATCGAGTTGAAAACATTCTTCGAGTTTAGAAAAATTTGGACTTGACTCGAACATGACTCGTTTTCACTGAGTTTTTCGCGAAAAATGAGGACTCTCCAAATGCGGTTTCCGTTCATTTACGTTTTTAGTTAGTCCAACAAGTTGAGAAAGATTGAGAAGTTTTGGTTGGCAGGCTGCCGGAAACCACGTGAAAGTGGTAAAGATTATACGAGCAAATTGTATTTTTCCTCAAGATTCCGATTGGCCAGCCGCTTTTGTAGGGTCTCGACGAGAGAGGGTGCAGATCAAAGAGACGCAGACTGTCCTAGCATGTCTGCCGTCCTCATCGATTTGCATAAGCTCTCGCTTCTGTAGCGAGTCCATCGCAGAAATTTGGTGCTAATGTTTCTGAGTTTCTCAGAAAGATTAGCGCCAATTTCTTGCGATTGGCCAGCTACAAATGCGAGAGAGTGTGGAGGTCAATGAGGCCGCAGGCATCTGCGTCTCTGCTACAAAAGGCCGCTACAAAAGTGGCTGGCCGATTGGCTGGGAATTGTCTGAGCCCTCACCAACATCCCAATTGGAATAGGTCCAATTAGTTTTGTCATCCCAGCTGAATTCTCTGTCCTGCAGCCTGAACCCTCCGGCAATGAGGAGGCATTGTTTATCGGATTTCACGCAGGTTCCGAGGATACTTCGTGAAGCGTCTAAAAATAATAAGTAAAAGTATAATATCAATTTGAAAACAGTCAAAAAACCGCTGACGTCAAGGAAAAACGCATATCCAAGAGTGACAGAGTATGGTTTTTATTTTATACAGTTTCAACTCAATCACGTTTCGTTCACGCTGTGGAGAAGTTTACAAATTTTCACGTTAACAAACTATGTGGGCTGAAAGGGAAGATGGCTGTCAACTTACTTGTCACAAAATCATTCTGCTCCTGACTGTGAATACTGAGCAGGGTGAAGTTCAGATTGGAACAATAAACACGGGCATGCTGGTAGTCAACAACGCGACTGACAGTGGCAATGTGGTAACACCTTGATGAAATGGTTAGTTGTTAGTATCATTCTTTCTTATGACTTATGAACTTATGATAATTGCGATTTGAACTAATGAGCAATAAACAATTTATTATTATTATTTAAGTCTTACAAGTTTCTCTTTGCATCGTAGATATCCTGGTCACGTGGGCAATTCCGCGCCAGCCCGATGATGAATAGAGATAGGAGAAGCAGCAAAATCATGAATCTGTCGTCGAAGTTTATAAATAACATATTCTGAGTACGTGTCCTAGAACATCCCAGCTTATTCATCCCATCCTACGTCTCTCGCTCTACCTCACTATTTCGCTTGTATCTCGGGGGAAAGTGAGAGCAGAGAAAAAACGCATGTTTGAGGAGACGCAGGATGGGATGATTGTGACATACTCTTTTCTTCACAACAGTTTGGAGTCAACTTTGTAAGGATTGTTCCCAAAGTTTGTAATAAGCGCATAAGAACAGCGTATGCATAACGAACAACATCGAATTCCATCTACGAAAATTGATCATTTAGAGACAAGAAACTTTGCTAACTTCAAAAAGTGCCGACGAAAAAAAGTTGAAGGCAACGAAAAGGAGATTTAGTTCAGTGCGCTCATCTGGATGATACGAAAACATTGTTGTTTATTTGTTTTTGATCTTTAACGAATCAAAACACTCAAAACAAACAAAAACATATGATAGCAGTTTTATCACAAATAAACAAGAACTTCAATTGAAAGCGGTTGCGAATCTTCATGAGCAAACAAAGTTACAATAAAAACCACGACATAATTCAAAACCAAATCCAGCTATATGTTCGGTAGTGAGTTGTTGACAAACTCTTACACAGCAAAACTTAGAGACACCGTACTCTTCTCTCAGTATCGACATCAATTGGTTATGCTGCATTCCTGCAAACTGTCCGTTTCCGAAACTCAAACTTTGTTTCCCGGACCCGTTCAGTTTTTCAGCTTCACGTGTGGAAACTCGTTTTTTTCGTGACCAAACTACAAAGTGCAAACTCCAGGTTCCAACCTGTTCACGTTTCCATAAAGATTTCGCCCGGCTCTGACTGCATTTCATTGCAAGCGGAGTTCTCTCCCGCGTACGGCTGCAGCGGAACTATGAAACTCGGTGGGTGAAACTGTTTTTCTTATTTCAGTATCTAGTTATATATTCATCTATCTTTTCAGTTAATATTATGGTTCATTAATAAATTTCGATAAGAAGTGTTTTTCTATGACTATGTTTGCTATTCCGATTCTCAGTATCAGACTCTTCTCTTTCATCATTACAATTTGGCACACTTCCCAATGTGAATATCAAATATACCATTTTGTTAGACGAGTTATATTCACAGTAAACGAATACTTTTGAAATCCGTTGAGTAGAACGTTCATAACCTTTTGAAGCAAACAAAGTGAATATTCTAAAGGTATAGGGGGCCACAGTCCAATACCATCTCACATTTAATAACGCCACTCAAAATGAGACATAAAAGTCCAATTTAGAGGTATCAAAATATAGAAGTGTTGAAGTAAAATTTCATTTTGTAGAGTATTTATAAGTACGGAACCATTTTTCAGTTCACGACATCAGCTTTTTCGCATGGATTGCCATGTTTTTGCCCTGGATGATCGCCCTCTCGTACATACCACTATCGATCCTTCTCTGTGGAAAGGTATCAATGAACATCAAATTATTAATTATTATAATAATAATAATAATAATAATATTTTACGGCAACTATTTCAGCCGTGTATTACTTTATTGAGATAATTACATAATCACACACAAATCATATATCAACCGTAGAAGGACTGTCCGTAGAGGGGGTGGAGATAGGCATGGGTGAGCTCTGTTACCAGCTCATGCGGTCCGCCAGACAGATACCGCGGCGAGCGGGGATCGAACCCAGGTCTGTGGAGCGACAGCCGAAGGCTAACCACTTGACCACTCGGCCTCCAGAAAAATTTGGAACGCTTCACGAATTTGCGTGTCATCCTTGCGCAGGGGCCATGCTAATCTTCTCTGTATTGTTCCAATTTTAGTATATGTCTATTGCTAGACAATTATGATTATTGTTATGCGCTTTTTTACACATTCATAGTCACTTACCGTACACTTTTGGTATACCGTACACTGTGTACTCTCCATTTTTCTCTGTGGAAAGGTATAATCATTTCCATTAGTTCGTAGTCACTTACTGTACAATTTTCCAACTTTTATGCAGTTGTAAGAACTTTTGCGTTTGACTCTCCATTTCATCACCGAAATTCGATTAAGCGAAGTTTCTATTTCCTTTTATTCCTCAAAACTTTCAAATCTTATAAGTTTAATTAGGTTTCTAGGTGAGGCATATTAGTTTCTCTAGTGAATTCAGTTAGTAGTTGAAGAACTCTGTATCGATTTAACGTTCGAAAGTTGAAACAAGAAAGCAAATTTATCTTTTTTTCCATTTCAGAAGCAGAAGCCGAAGAAGGAGGAGCCGGTTGGTGTTCTTTTTAGATTTTTTTTATTTCCAGAATCCTTTTCTGTCCGTTATCGACTAACACTTCGTTTCGAAATTAATAAAAAAAGTCATTCAAGTCGAAACTGAACTAAAAAACTTTTGGTCGAAGTTGGACTAGAGGCAATTAGGGAACATTGACTTTTTACCCCCCCCCCCCCCCCCCCCCCCACCTTTCTGGAATTGTATTGCGTTTGGGGAATTGTAGTTTGACCCCCCCCCCCCCCCCGGAGGGTTACAATTCAATTTATCACCTGCAATACAAAAGTTTGAGGGTGGTAAAAAGTAAACATTTCCGGTATTGAAGTTCAGCCCCCCACTCGTTGAAGTTTGACCCCCCACCATTGAAGTTCTACCCCCGCCGACCCAAGTGGGGGGGGGGGGGGGGGGGGGTAAATAGTAAATGTCGAAGTTGAATTTTGACCCCCCCCCCCCTCTCCTAGATTTTCAGGTTTTAGCTTGGGTGGGGGGCTGAAGTGCTACGGGGGGGGGGACTTAACTAAAGTGGGGGGCGATACTTCAATTTTCCCGGCAATTATCCTCAAGAAGAATGACGATTGTATGGACCAATTCCAACGCTTCAGTCCTTTAAACTGCAATACATTTTTCAGTTGTAATTTGAAGGATCCATGCGTCGACATCGGTCCACATAACCGGCATATTTCATACTCCTAGTCAATTGCACAGTCCCGTGAAACATGTTCAACACAGCACAACTTGAGAGCATGCAATGGAAAAGTACACGGTTTTTCATTAGAATACTTACTTCACGTGACTATTCAATTTACTTCTAGTATGAATACTTATTCTGTTTAATTATTCTACTTTAGGCCGCCCCAGAAGGCGAGAACACGATGTGTACCACCACCGATGGCAAACTGAACTCGGTTCGTTTTCTCGTCTTTGAATTCGAAAGAAAAGTTGTTTCAAACCGTTTTCTATAATTTTAGTCATGATGCCATCTTCAAAATCCCAAGTTTCTAGCATTAACATCATTTCAACAACCTTCAACAACCTATTAAATCAAAAATTTTTGCTGAAATTACTTTTGGAAAGATCTTCAAAAAGTAGTCTTTTCTGGAACCTGAAACTGAAACATTTTTTATTCACAGCTTATATCGAATAAACTTTTCATAAATGTGAATATTTCAGAATAAAGAAGTAAAGCAATAGAAGTTTCACAAGAAGAACGAACTATCCAGAGATTTGTTTTGCGGAAATAAACCAATTTTGCTAGAAAACATGTTTTGTTTTTTTCGCGGATAAAAAAAAGATTTATTGAAAAACTATTTTGTAAAAGATTAAAAATCATGAAAACAATTCATCAGGATTTTTGTGGTTTTTGGTTTAAACTGTTTTGAGCGAAAACAAAACATATGGAGGTATGGGGAATTGAACCCCAGCCCTCTTTCATGCTAAGGGATAGCTCTACCTACCCCCAGCGATTGTATAGCCGAGCAATCGAAATAAGTGTCCGTCCATGCGCAGTATTGAGAGAGTATTTATTGTTTCAATCTGTTCCGGCTTGCACCCGTGTCTTTTTTTACATTACAAGTACACTCACAGTATACATGTAGATCAAAACCAATTGAAAACGGTTTATTAATCGATTTTATCTATTCTGGTTTGCACCCGTGTCGTCCCCACTTGGACACCATGACATTGAAGTAGTAGCTGTGTTCATCCACCGACGTATCCAGTTTGCCGTCAGAACAACTCAGGGACTCTTCCTTGGGGCACACTTTGTAGTCTGGCTTCGTCATGTCGTTGTTGTAGTAGACCTGAAATATTGATTTTTGAGTGTAGTCTGAGCTCAATACATGTTCCGACGGATTTCAACCAGACAGTGACCATATCAAACTACAAACTCAGCTTGAAGATCAAGTCAGATATCTAACAAGTACCATTTTCAACCATTTTTACATACATGATACCATCATCCCTACGCGTGGCGCTGCAGTCGATGTTGAACAATTTTCGAGAGCGCTGATGAAATAGAACTATTTTCTCCCCATCTTTCTGATGCTCTTCCTTTCTCACTCTTTCGCCGTTTCTCTCTATCTCTCTCATTTTTCTCTCCCTTTCTCTCTCTATCTCTTCTTCTCTCTTCTCCAATTGAGATTCCTTTCTAATATTTGGCTGTGAGATTGATGCGCTTACCTCTGTGAGATGGTGATGATACTGTTCCAGGTTGTTGGGCGGGAGATGGGGCACAATGTCGTGGGCATGGATAAGACGGAACGAGTAGGCAACCTGAAATTAAGTGGACAATCGAGTCTTCCGAAAGTACTGTATACGGTGTGTGTTCTCCTGTAGTTTGATCTCTTTCGTTTTCGATCGAAATACGGTATAGTAAGTGCCAAATTTATCAATTTCTGTCTCTTTCCGGAATTGAACCTGCGAGCAAATGTTCATAGCAGAGGACGCTAACCACTGCGCTACTAGAGCACATACTGACGAGCCGTGGAATAGATAATATGTGTGCGTACACAGCGGAAAGTGAGATATACAGTACCCTCGTACATTTCCGTTGGCAACGACTATAACGATGGAATCTAACGAGAGTTCCAAAGTTTGAGGAAAACCTAATTTCAATGTTATGATGAGTATCTAATATTCGAGTTCGACCCGAATAGATGGTTGAAGGTTCGGTGGAAAGTTTCGAGTGTAACCCTAAAACCTCAACCTGCAAAAATCAGATACTCGATAAAGGTTCACAATCATTGTCAAATGTAAAAGTTATAAGCTCTTGAACATAAAAAGTATGAGAGTATTGATTTAACTGTTGATCAATCGATCGATGCAACTCACATCGCGATCGTGCGCTGCTGCGTAGTCCTTGTCTCCCGTTCTAGGTTGACCAAAGGTCACCAACTTGATCTTTGACTTATCGAAAAGGTCCAAGTGCGCGATGTAGGAAGCGCAGAGAGAAGCCATCGAACCACCCAAGGAGTGTCCGGCGATCTAGAAAGAAAATATCAAATCAAAACATAAAAATGTCATCACGTGAAACACTCTTAGTTGTGAATTATCCTGTGGCATACTACGTTTTTTCGAAGTGGTCAACGAACAGGTAAGGGTTACAAATATATATCAACTCTAAGAAACTTAGGTGGTGGTAGGAACTACAAATTTATATCAACTATGATAAACTTAGGAGGTGGTAGTAACTACAAATATATATCAACCATGAGAAGTTTAGGGATAGGTAGTATTATTTTAATCATTCCCAGTGAAGACATACCTCTTCAATTCAACAAATATATACAGTCTCGAAATACAGCCCAGCGGTTGTGGTACTGATACGGTAGCTCTGTCAGAACGATCGCTTTAGTACTGAGTTCATACAGTATTATTATCTTTTCTTCTATGTTTATCAATTCTTTTCATTAATTATTTTCACCATTCTCCTTTTTGGCAATCTTTCACGTTTCACACTTTCGTTTCGTTATTACACACTGTGTAATAAATATTTGATTTGATTTGATTTGGTTCAGGATCTAAAATGAGAACTCGAAAAGTTTAACTTTCGCAGTTGAAAAATCGTGAAAGTTGCGACTAACATCAACAGGACAGTCCATCTACGGTTGAAAGTGATATTATGGGCTTGTAATATTGATTCACAATGAAGTGACCAAACGGGTGAAATAGGCCGTACACAAATTTAGTTTATTTGTATTTATAGTATGCGCCTTTCAACTGGCACGTGACGTTATCGGTGTGATGATGATAACTCTGGTAATAAACCAACTCACCCATAGTTCATAGCCGGGATATTTGTTCTTCAAGGTGAGGAAATCGTCCTTCATTCCCCCATTCCACAGGGCGTAAAAACCATCGTTGAAGTACTTGGAGACGTAGCCCCCGGCCACCCAGGCGGTCTAAACAAAAAATATAGATGTTATACGATTTAACGGTAAGTGTACCTCATTTCGTAGTAATTATGAAGTACTTTCAGACCTTGTTATTTCATCGTAGAGATCATTTGGCGATTTCTGGTTTTGTGGAGATTTTTTTGGTTTGGTCAACTCAGACAACTCCTTGCCAATTGGCAAACCACTTTTGTTGGGGTCTCAGCGAGCGAGAGAGTGTGTAGGTCAGAGAGACGCAGGCTGCCTTATCCTGCATCATTCTGAGTAGTATTTGGCAAATCTTGGCGCAATGCCAGAGAGTCTCAGTGGGAATGAAAAACCTATATGCAACCGACCTTGTTCTTGAACACGGTCTCCTCAGACTCCATCAGAAGTTGAACGGCGCTGTCGGTACCTCTGCAAATCGATAGATCATAAACTTATTCCCACCATGAAAGTCTCATCTTGTTTCTTTTCTTTGGACTCTCTTTTTTCTACGGTCCGTTTGCCAACAAAATCATAGATTTGACTGAGTGTATATGATTCGAATCGTTTCCTACGAGCTGCTCGAATGCCGTAAGGCTGCATTCATACTTTTTACGTCGACGTTTAACGCCGGCGTTAACGCCAGCAAGCATGTAAAAACGTCTTGTTTTCAACGCGCGACCTTGAATGAATGAATGAATGAATGAATTTGAATGAATTTATTACCTTAACGCCGAGCAACGACTCAAAGCGTTGGACAACTTAATATCTGCCATTCAACCGGAAAATCCACATATGCTGCATTTATTTCTATTTATTCTCGCTTAGCACATTCGATATACTAAGTTTGTATGTTTTCAAGAAATGTTGACGTAAAAAGTATGAATGCTGCCTAAGTTTCCACGGAGAAATGAAACATGAACAGAATTTTCTCTACAAACTATCTACGCAAATGCAAGGCGACCGGCCGGCTAGGGATAACAGACGATCCGGAACGTTCCGACTCGCCGGCGAAACGTCTTGATTTACCAGAGAGGATTTTTTATATTTTACTTACTTATTATTTATATTAAACCAACTTGAATGCGAGCATGATGGTCTTGTCCCCGTGATCTACCGCCGAGAACCCCTTGCATCTGTCGATGTGAACAGGAGAACACAACACGTCGATTCGGCGTTGGAACTGGAAGTGGATTGTTTCAATTTTTTCTATAATTGAAGTTTTTAATGGACACTTTCCACTTCTTGAAGTTTGAAGTGAACATGGAAGTTTTTTCTAGTTGAAAATACCTCGAAAACGAGATTACATTGATTACATTTTTTTTCAAAACTTGACATAGTCAGATTTTTGCTCACCCAAACAAATGGAGCCTGACTCGATACAAAAAATTGGACATTGGCGCCAGGAAATGAATTGGACTTTCACTTTTTTGTCTTCTTTCTCTGCTCTTTCTCTTTTTCTCTCTACCCCTCTCTCTCTTTCTCTCTCTCCCCCTCTCTCTCCCTCTCTCTTCTACCTCCGGCTGAACAAAGTAGTTCCTGAGGCAGACCATCGGATCGTCATTATCCGTAGCCGCACAAATCGGCAGAATCTTGTTTCTGGCGAAATCATCTGAATACGTGGCCGCTTCGTCTTTCACGTCGAACGGCATGGCGAATACCGCCAACGGCGCCAGAACCAAAAACAGCAGCATGGCTGCAAAATATCGTTTATCAAGCCAAAATTGATGTTCGCTCTCACCAATGCAATAGTGTACGGTTTATGTTGCCCTATCATGTGGTGTTTGTACTTTCTCCCGTTGTTTTTGGTTGAAATTCGTGAGGTTGGTACGACGTGCACAACGGTTTGACAAATCATATATAGTCGTCGCTCAACAAATTTGGAAAAAGTATGGTAAGCTTAGTTTCCTGAGCCAAAAAAATAGAAGGACATAAAGAGAATGAGAGGGGATAGAGAGTGGGAGATACAGATAAAGAGATTTGGTTAGACGGAGAGAAAGAGAAAAAGAGAGTTGGAGAGAGAAGGAAAAAACCTTAGACGTCCTAGTTGTGATCTTACAGTGAAGTGACACTTATTCGAAGACAAGTCTGATTTGTTCCCAAAAGACAATGAGCACATGTAGATAACCGTTTAGGGCGGCTTTTACTGCTACATTTCTTGGCCTACGTAGTAGATAACGGTATTTTTCGTGATTTCCCGATAGTTAATGGGTTCGGTCTACATTAATTGACTTCTCTGATACGAGATAAGTGAAAAAGCAACCGAAAATGGGCGAACAACATACATCAAGTACAAGATACGTTAAAGGAACCAGTTTCGTTTTAATTTCGAGGTCAGGATTAACCTTCCGACTTGAAGAAGGACGATTATGTGGTCCAATCGCAAAGGTTCAGTCCTTTAAACTGCGATACATTTTTCAATTGCAGTTCAAAGAACCGTTGACCCGAGATGGGTCCACGTTATCGTCCTGCTTTAAGAGGCCAACAAAATGGTGAAAATCAAACGGAAAGATATTAAGGTCACGTGCACCCTCTGAGAGGGGTTCAACTGATGATGACCCAACCCTCTGAGAACAGCACCAAAATCGTCTTGAATCAGGGTCGAAACGATGTCGAGTGGCACCTTTCACTGAGCACATATTTCCATTAATATTAAGGTTATGTTCGTAATTCTAGACCGTAACCGGTAGTATTCATCTCCGTATTGTACAGGTGCAGGTTATCGCTTAGGTTTGTTAAAGTCGAACTCGAAACTCTCCACTCGAAAAAACTCAAAAATCTTCGAGTCGAGTCGAACTCGAAACTCGAAAACTCGAAATTCTCCAAAACTTGAGAACTCGAGAACTCGAAATTTTCCAAACTTGAGAACTCGAAAACTCGAAATTTTCCAAAACTCGATATTTTGAACTCGATTAACAGCCCTATTATCGCTTATTCCGAAGCAAGCCAGTACGGTGTCCCGTTGTGTTTGGAATTTGATCCTTTTGCTTCTCGATCGAAAATTCTGAACCATGGTGTGAATCGATATCAAACTACAACGATGATCAAAGGGGGAAGGAAAGTTAATATGAAACAGCTTATCAAGTGGAACCGATGTGGTCGACTGGTTGTGTGCGCGCTAGCACTCAAAACACCATGGTTCGACCCCACTCGGCGCGGTATCTTCATGGCGGACCGCATGAGCTGGTAATAACGCTCACCCATGCCTAGTTTCTCATCTACGGACCCCACCCCTCTACGGATACTACATTGTGATCACTGTCTTGGTTGTATTTGTATGTATAAAGTAACACACGGCTGAAATAGTTGCCGTAAAAGATTATTATAAATATAACTTTTAATTCCAACTAACGTATCTAATTTGCATACGGTTGACACGTGTTTGCCTGTTTTGGCGCGCGCAACGTTATATTTATGTACTCCGGGGTACCTAAACTAGCTTTCCTTTCTGCCCCCCCCCCCCCCTTTAAGACACTTCTCAATTTATATATTCTTCACGTAAGTGGACTGCTCTGATATTTTCACGTGAACCGTTCTACACACGTCATGTGAGACGTTATCAACATACTCTAACTTTTGATGCCAGAAACACCTTCACACCACTGACATGGGACATTCATACACCAGGTCTATGCCTTGGATTGGATATTTTTTATATCTTGTATTTTTCATATTTTGTAGTTTAATGTTCCGAGCGAATGCAATCAGTATTTTATGGCTCCTGTTCTGCTGTGTTGGCGCCCGTCGTTCTACGATAACGAAACGCCGTGTTTTTGGGAAACAGGAGAAAATCAATGATTGCAAGTGCAGAAACCTAAAGCTCTGAGATGCTGTTTACTTTCAAACATATTAAAAAAAATTTCAAAGTTTTTTCTCACAAACCGTCTACGTCTCTCTGATCTACATGCTCTCTCCTTGCAGAATCAGTCAACTCGTTAAAAAAATGAATTAAACATTTTTATCACTTTCGAAAACCAGTTCTTCAAAACTCGTCATATCCAGTAATAACATAAATTTTTTAAACAATTTATATTACTCGGTATAAAACAAAATCACGATTCCAGAAACAGTCTGTCTTGTGCGACTACAATTCATAATTAGATCACAAGAGTTTAGACTATAGGATACTGATCACTATTCGAACTACAAAGTGACAAGAGTATTATTCTAGGAGGTGATATGGGACTGTGAAAGCATGACGAAGACCAATCAAAAATCAGGTGACTCGTAGAAAGTAGGTCAAAACAGGTAATTTTTCCAGGGTATGAGAAAAGCCAAAAACACCATGGACAAAGCTCAGAACAACATGCGGTAATCTATAGGTCAAAGAAATGCAGACAGTCTGTGTCTCTCTGATCTACATACTCTCTCGCTACTACGACATCAGGGTAGAATGTGACATCAAATAAAGCAACATTCGGAGCTAGAAAGGCGAAGAATTGAGATTGTATATAAAAAATGAGGGCAAAAAAATGTGCATGAGATATAGTAGATGTATAAGGGCACAACTGACGGAAAAACTACTATAAATCAATAGCTATTCCAATGACTACAACTAGCGAATCGGGTACTGTAATCAGTCACAATTGTTGAGTAAAATCAATAAATTGGTATACGAGCATGCAAGAACATCCTAAAGCATACATATTGAACGAGAAATTCGAACAGTTGAAATGGGTATGTTTCAAAATGAAGTAACGCATGTTAGCACCAACTTGTAATATTGTTCAGATTGAGTATCCTCTAACTTCGAAGACTATATCCTGAACTAGCAAAACAAGCTAAAAGTTCGCACGTTTTTACTATTTGAATGCAAAAACACAACTACATTCAAAGTTATATCAAATTAGAGCTATAAATCCTGCCTTTGAGCTTAACTGCATATTTCACCCCACCCAGCTGGTACTAGCATGCAGCTCATACAGTGCATAACCGAATATCAAAGTACAATAGTTCAGACTACAACAAATCGATAAAAGGCGACATTTTGAGGCAGACCAAGTGCCCTAAGAATTGTACCAGTTCTATTCTTATTGTGCTCGTTAAAATTCTACAATATAGAATATGCTCATCCCTGCTGAACAATCAACTAGTAGTTAACTAGTATACAGACAAAGAACATTTGAATATTAAATAAGAGATACATCACAACTTTCTGGAGGATGAAAGACAGTGGGGAGTGGAATGCGTAACGTGAATCACGTGATCAGCACGTGACGTTCTGCGTTATCCAGAATCCTGACACGTGCGTGTCACGTGACAGGCTTGGAAGCTCTCACGCAGGGCTCGAAGATAGTCAGAGTCAGACTCAACCACCGGCATCTCACATAAACGCTCGCACAGTTCGTCTGGAAATGTCAAAATAAGAAAATATTTTAAGAACACATTTTCCACGTGAAGGTTTTTTCGAAAACTAGATCAGTAGAGCAAAATTGTTATGATAGGGTCCCTTCAGAACGAAAGAGTGTCACTGCTCAGTCTAAAATAATCAGGTCTACAAGATGATTTAACCGAAAAAAAGTCAGCTAAGGTATTATTGTGAAGATAACTGTAGTTCCACAAAACTATGAGTAAAAGCATCTATAATCAACGGGCCCCGAGACCGAGATTATCTAACCAGCAAAATCAGCCGAGATAGAAAGCAACAAAATGAATCGCGCGCAGCGCGAAGCGCTGTGCGAGATTTGTCTTTGGTCCGGCTAATGCGCGCTTTCATTTTTTTAGTTCACTCTCAAAAAGGCCCAACTGTGCAAATCGATACTTTTTATGATTTGCTAATTGTCTATGGCACATTTACAAGCTATATTCAAAATTTGAACGAAATTGATTGAGTTTGAGCCGAGTTATGACGTTATGCGCTTCATGCAGACCGCCAACTTCCGTCGTGTGTCTGTGTGTGTGTGTGTGTGTGTGTGTGTGTGTGTGTGTGTGTGTGTGTGTGTGTTGGTGCGCACTCCTGGGATATTTTTATGTGTGAACCGATTTGACTGAAAATTTGGGACACGATAGATACCCCACTCAAACTTTGGGGGCGCAAACTTTTTTTTCGAAAAAAATTATTTTTCATTAAGTTATAGGTCTTTGAAAATGTCTCTGCGTCTCTTCATTTCGTGCACTCTCTCGCCCTCTCTGTCAGGGTAAATCAAATTGTGTTATAACTCAGCTCAGTCCTAACCAATTCAAGTAAAATTTGAAGTATGATACCAAGACATGAACTGACATCGATTTAGATGTAAGTCTTCTACTGATGACGTCATTGAGGATTCTGGAGCTTGGATGACGTCATAATTGAAAAAAGCTAAGTTGACGTCAAATTACTTTTCAAACTGCTAGTAGTCACAAACTAGTCGCGTATCACGGAAGCGTTATACATACAGGACGTCATCACGGATTCTGGAGCCCGGATGACGTCCAAATTAAAAAGTGTAAAGTTGACGTCAAATGTTTCTCCAAATGATGATAACAGTGGGCAGGTGGGGTATCAACGGTGAAACTTCATCTGAACATGACGTATTCTGGGATTCTGAAAGCCGGATGACGTCAATTTTGGAAAGTGCAAAGTTGACGTCGAATATTTCATCAAATGATGCAAATATCTTAAAAATGGTGGATTAACGATGAAACTTCATCTCAGTATGACTTGTTCTGGAATGCAGAAGGCCTGACGACGTCAACTTTCAAAAAAAGACGTGGCATATTTTTCGAATGCTGAGAGTTTCTTAAAAATGGTCAATTCACGATAAAACTTCATTCAAACATGACGTATTCTGGGACTCTGAAGGGCAGATAAAGTAAGTTTTCAGAACTGCAATGTTGACGTCATGTTTATTTTTTCGAATGATGATAGTACTTGACAAGTGGTTCATCAGGAAAACAATTTTATCTTCACCGTACAGATCGAACCACCTCTCTACATACATACGGCATGTGTACAAAAAGAGAAAAATTCATGAAAAAGTGGGGGCCCAACGACTGTGAGATTTGTCTTCTGCTGTGCGCCCCTTAGACAGCTACTCTCAAATGGAGCAGCTACTGCTACAAAAACCGGAAAATACTTATATACTCAAGTATAACTGTTCATCACAAACATACAAAAGTCGTAAAATATTTTTTCAAACCTGTAAACTATAATATACAAATCACAGATGTTAACTCAACGTAGTCAACTATAGAGATTCTGGTTTTGTACACAATGATTTGCAGTTTTGCTCTTTACTTCAACTCTAGGTGCTATAACACTTGGCATATTATTCAACAGTTGTTTTCTCTTTCGCAGCTGTGATTTGTATATTATAGTTTACAGGTTTGAAAAAATATTTTACGACTTTTGTATGTTTGTGATGAACAGTTATACTTGAGTATATAAGTATTTTCCGGTTTTTGTAGCAGTAGCTGCTCCATTTGAGAGTAGCTGTCTAAGGGGCGCACAGCAGAAGACAAATCTCACAGTCGTTGGGCCCCCACTTTTTCATGAATTAACATTATTAATTAAAAACTAACCCTCGATGCTCGCCTCCATAGGGAAGTGTGTTTCATTCACTGGTTTTTCATCGTAGGTTATACAAACCTGATCCTCGGGTGAAAGTAACCTAAAACATACAATGATTACAATTACAATGATATATTTCAAAACGTCCCAAAAATTCGAGCTTCATTGCGAAACTTCCAACTTTACCACTTTTTTAACTCGACGGTTCGCAGAGTTTACCATAACAACCCTAGTGGCGAAAAGGGCAACGTTATAGGTACTGCCAGTTTAGAAAAGTTTTCCGTCAGCTAATCGCACGCGCACCTATAGGAACCACACCCCGTGAGGCTGTTCTAGAACTTCTTCTTCAATTTCGAAATACCTACTACACTTTTATGTCGGCGTAAAACAATGAATTTTATGCGTAACGATTCTAACATGAAGCGATACGGAAATACGCATAGTTTCTTCACTATTAACATTTAACACCAACGTTGAAGAATACATGAAAATATGTTCCATGCTATTCTGTTTCCTCCTGTTCTTATAGTAAGGTGAGTTCTTACGTTGCTGTTTTCTTTTTGTTACCACTCACTTCTCTACGGAATAAAGTATTCATATATAATAAATGAAATCTGCAACTGCAACAATACAAGAACAACCCCCCACCTGTTCTGCCCGAAATTTCTCCTCAGACCACCCACGTCGCTAATTGCCAGCTGATTCAAGGCCACCTGAGTTGTGACGTCATCTTCAGCCGGCTCCTCCACGATTGGATCCAGGTTGGCTGGAAATAAAATGTTGAAAAAAGAACAAAAATATCGCTTGTAACTGTGTCTGCAGTAACAGACTAGTATTGTAATAATTTAATTTAAAGAAGGACGATTATGTGGTCCAATCGCAACGCTTCAGTCCTTTGAACTGCAATATATTTTTCAATTGCAGTTTAAAGGACCGTTGACACGGAATTGGTCCACATAATCGTCCTTCTTTAAGAATTGCATGTATTTTTATAAATTTGATTAATACGTAAAATACCTCCCTCCCGTTCACACGTGAGGTGACTTTGTTGTCCACTGAAATTTATTGAGAAAGTTATATGTGGGCGATCAAACTACAAATCTGTGAAGTGCCAACAACATTGATGAAATTAGGGTAGTTAAATGCCCGATTTGAAAAAAAAATGCGGGTGAATCAATGGAGAATTCAACAAAGTCGCTCTACGTTTGCTTTCGTTTCTGATATTAAAGTTAACGTTTTGACTGATATATTCATTTTGTTTCCGAATCCGATAAACGCATGGTCACTATTGAGGCCACTCACTTGTAAGGCCGCTTTCATACTTTTTACGTCGGCGTTTAACGCCGGCGTTAATGTGAAGAAAACATGCGCGTCGATTTTATTGGCGTTAACGCCGGCGCCAATCAATACGTATGTTTAATTCACTACTAACGCCGGCGTTGAACGCCAACGTAAAAAGTATGAATGCGGCCTAAGACTAAAGTAATTCTTTGGTTCATCAGCTGTGACGAAGTAACAAATATTTCGTATTTTCAGGTACAGACTCACTTTTTGATGTTTCCACGTACAAGTTTTTTTAACGTATGAAAACGTGAATACACATCTACATCAACCATTGTAAATTGATGCCACAACCTACAACGATGTAACGCAGCACGAACTATCGCACCAGTACAGAGTCCGGATACTATACCCGTTCTTCGACTAAGGCTTGAAGAAGGAAACATTGAAGATAGATAAAATAAGATGTGTTGAATGTATAGATAAAAAGCACATCAATGATTATGTTTAATATCAAACAGTTAAAATCTAATGAAAGGTCAAATCTCATAACTTTTTCAATGCAAGGTCCCGATTTTGTTCGAAAGGAATTATTTTTTTTGCGCTTCTCTGGGATAATCATGCCGTGTCCGCCACTTCGCTGAGCTTCTTCTTTAAAACTTGCTAAACTTCATGATTTGAATAGAAAGGGGCATTTTTCCTCGGGTTTTCGCACTTTTCTGGCTATTTGGTTTTTTTACTGCAATAATACCCCACTTTTATTGTAAAATGCCAACAAAATGCCCGATTTACCTGGTTTAGCCGAGTACATCATGCCGTGTCTTCCCCTTCTCTGAGCTTTTCTCGACCGCATCAGCTCTCTTTTCGCAGCAGAAATCCAACGGGGACAGCGAGACATCGAGGGCTGGTGAGAGCGCAGAGAAGCAGACGGTTGGGCGACGGAGAATAGCAGGGCCTGGAAGAGAAAATCTTCTTATCAATATAGAACAATAAACAAATGTGTATGCGGATATGTTTGTAAGATGGCTCAGCTCAACCATCCCTACGTCGAGCTCATGAGGTACACGCCTAATTTCTTCCAACATCATCCATTTACGAATACACAACACGGTGTTTGAACGGTGTTCGGTGCTCCAAGTGACGCTTTAGTTCAAGTGCGTCGCGGTTTTGAATGTTCGCGCTACGCCTCGCGGAGATCAAATGCGTGCGGCTCGCGAGAAATAGTGTGGAGGAGCGAGAGAGTGCGCCCGCGAATTTCAAATATCTTTGAAATCTACAGTAATATCTCATGCGTCGCGGTCGTTGCGACCGGCCGCGTTTCACTGCGTAAAAATCAACGAACGCAGAACACCGTGATCAGATTAGAAACGGCATAAACTAAATTTGCATTTGAACAAAGAACAAGGGCATGTGCCATGTGGTTTAGCACTCATGAGAGATAGTATTTAAGTTTTATGTTTCCCAGTTTCCCTGATCGAAACAAACATTATCCATTAGTAGGATGCGACGATTCTTCGAAAAATAACACGTTTCCCATTAAATACTTGTTTTCCCTATAGTCGCAATTTTGACGAAAACGGGGTCCTTCGATCATTTCTCGATCATTTGTGCCTACTCAGCCAAATTTGCCAGAGTATAAAAAGCAACCCACCTCATTGAGCAGCCCATTCGCACTTCTATTCCTGTTAGTCAAACGCATCGAATTATTCTTCGTGATTCCGCGAACCAAACGAAGTCCGGAAGATTTCGGGACACAACTGGTCGACATACGACGCAACTGAACGCAAAATGTGCATCATATTACGATAATTCAAACTTAGGGCGATTTTGTTGAATGTTCCATTGAATCACCAGTTTTTTCTCATGATATAAAATTTGAACTACCCCAAATTCAACAATTGTCGCAATTTACTGGTGAAAATGGAATGTCGCACTATGTTTTGTAGTGTGGTTATCGTGACAAAACACCTAAATTTCATTCAATTTCTGTGGACAACAGAGTCGCCTCACATATGCGATGATTTAATTAAATGAGGGAAGTGCTTGACAAACCGAAAAGGTTAAGAAGGGAGCCGTT
This sequence comes from Litoditis marina, assembly GCA_964036275.1. Lineage (NCBI taxonomy): Eukaryota > Metazoa > Nematoda > Chromadorea > Rhabditida > Rhabditidae > Litoditis > Litoditis marina. Next base: position 28,348,861 of record OZ038434.1, read on the forward strand.
TTCAGCATTTTTTTTTTGACCGAAATCAATCAAACTGTTTCATATTTTGATCATGTTCTTTCAAAATTGACTACTTCAAATTTACAATTATCCTATTGGACAATTGGGCTCGACAATAAACAATATACTGCCCGTCCGCCCGTGGTTAAAGAAGGACGATTACGTGGTCCAATCGCAACGGTTCAGTCCTTTAAACTGCAATACATTTTTCAATTGCAGTTTAAAGGACCGTTGTCAGTTGTCACGGAATTGGTCCACATAATCGTCCTACTTTAAATTGGAAAAAAAACCCAGATATATTCCATATACGGGCTACTTTTTTTTTCAAACTCGAAGGTGGAAGGAAACTGACTCGTACCATCACCATGGGTGAAAAATTCCACTCAAGCATTTGTTAATATTTTTAAATACTCCAAATCGAAATATCGACTGATAACAACGTGCCACTCGTGGATTTCTCGTTTTTTGGACTTGAAGAGCACAAATAGAAATTTTACAAGAAGGAAAACACGTACGTTATCTCGCCAGTTCCGCCGAATACCAACCACGTCGTTGAAACTTATAGAGAACGCATCTGAAAAGCTTGTAAAAGTGTGAACTGTTCATATTTTGAGTCCAGAGTTAGGAAAAATATGCGCAAATTTCGGAACATACACCACATATGTGCGATGCTACGGTTAACCGACCGGGGGATCCTTAACATTTTCCTTAACTGGGTAAGGGGAACCTATTAGTTTTCAAACAAGTCTAGGTTTTACCGCGGGGGACCCATTACTGCTTGCTTTCTTTTCGGAGGGGATGTTTAACTGCTGAAACACTCAAACCGACACTATCCCACCTATGATACACCAGCAACAGCAAGGTCCCACTTTTCGGACTATTTTTGAAAAAAAGAAAGTTTTCAATTTGAATGAGTACAACTTGAACTTTGCTGGTCAATTGGTCCCGTTTTCCCATCTAAGAAACGTCAACAAAAAGCATTTGGTGGCTGAACTCAATCGATGTCGATGATTATGGTTTACATGTACACGTAATTCACAACATAAACATATGTGTTAGTCCTATTGGGAAAATGCTTATCCCTTTACAGAAATTAAGTGAACAAAATTGTTTACCTGATCCTGTATAGGTCTCTGTCGAAAAATTAGGCCAAGTGTCGCAGACTGACCGAAAATCCTGAAAACAAAACATTTTAAAAAAGTGGGAGAACAATTAGGAATAACATTGTATATTGTAAACAGCCATGCAATTATATAACCAATTTTTAGATTCCAAAGTGCGAAACTGGACGACTTCGTACTTCGTTCTTCGTATAAAAAAACATCATGATGTTGGCAAAGGGAGGCGGTTTTCCGAATTTTTTGAACAACTTTACTGACGAACGTTCGTACTATCAGTTACACACGCTCACTTTGCTGTATTTTTTCTGTCTGATCTTGAAATGTGTAACGTACAAAAGTAACAACGACATGCTAGATGATGTCATACACTCATACACATACTTTCCTGCATAATTCGAAATACGAACTCGTTTTCTCCGAAACTTAGGAAAATATGGCTAGTTTTCAATGTTTTCATCATTGGTCTTGAAAAATGTAAATAACGAGAAAAGAGCCATTTTTAGAATATATACTTACACCAGTAAGGTCTGACTAAGCGACAAAAAGTAGTCCGTTTTCAGAAGTGAAACAGGGAAAATTTAGGATTTTCAATCAAAAAAATACCGATTTTCTTATTTTCGGCTAAAAAGTAGTCCGTTTTTTTTCCAAATTTTCTGACTATTGGGACAACTTTACTGGTGTATGAAAATATATGGAATGTATTGGTTATTGGTGAATATATATACCTGCTGCTCCCTTTCCCGTTGAAATTTGACGCAGACATTCTGATATCCGTCGCTGAACTCGACGAACGAGTAACTCTCCTTCCGCTCCGGACCCTCGAAGCAGCTGAATGACAAATACAAGTAAAAATTTACAAATGAAGAAGCTGTCTTATTTGAAATATCAGTTTGAAAAGCACATTTTTAAAAATACGTCAGGCGACTCTGTTGTGCACAGAAATTTATTGAAAATCAGATGTTTTATCTGAAAATCAGATGTTTTATCACAGGGTTAACGATTGCTTTTTCACCAGTAATGTACTACTATTGATAAAATTCGGGTATTTCAAATTGTCCAATTGTCGATTTGAAAAAAAAACGGGTGATTCTAGCGGTTGTATGAATGATGCTCATCATAATGGACTGAATGAATTTAAAACCCAGAATTACACCGTTTCGAGCATTATTTTCTATCAATACAAGCACAGTTTCAGAATATTTGGACAAAACTGAATTAAAGAGAAAGTTAACTCACTCTCCAGAGGTAGTGGCTGTATCTTCTATATCGTGTACGTCGGTCTTTTTATCGACCATGTCATCAGAATCTATCAGTTCTTCTACTCGATCGTCCGAATAACCGATACGACCACCGTCCCAATCCCCCATGTTGATAGTGAACATCTAGAATGTTGAATAATTTAAAATTCATAATTTTTTATAGCATCTTCAGTTGTAAAAACAACTACTCCATGAAACTGGCTTTTCCTAAATGTGAAAACCCTCTACTTAAAGAGGGACGATTATGTGGTCCAATCGCAACGGTTCAGTCCTTTAAACTGCAATACATTTTTCATTTGCAATTTAAAGGACCGTTGACACGAGATTGGTCCACATAATCGTCCTTCTTTAAGGAGATAAGACTTTAAACGAAGACGAGTATGTTCGAGAAAATCTTCAACGAAGAAAACAGAGCCAATTCCACAAGGAACCAGGTATTTCGTGAACCCTCTCAGTTGACCATTAACCGTTAACCGGATTAACCCGTTTAGTAACCCCTCTGTAACTTTTTTTACAATGGATTTTGGGGGAAAATTTTGGGTTATTTAGTGGTTAACAAAAGAGTTAACCCGGTTAATGGTTAGCTGAGAGGGTTAACGAAAAACCTGGTTAAATAAAGAATTCGCCAGAAAACAGATAGGGAAAACATATACGATAACAACTATGTTGAGAAAGGAATATAAAGCCTCGCAATCTTTAACAATCGACCTCCCACCCCTCCCTTCTGATTTTTAGTTGAAACGGAGCCATTTTACTTTCACCCCCCCCCCCATTGTGGGAGGTGAAAGTGACACAGGAAAAACTATAGCACAAACTACAAAACGTAAAAAGTGATTTATGCGTCGTTAGGACCTTGAAACTTTAGCGTCGTTAGGACCTTGAAACCAACTATTCTATGCAGAGAAGCACGAGATATACTGAATGAGACATCACGCATTGAATATTAAACGAATTTATATGGGACAGATGGTCAAGAATCGTGTCTTCTAATCGTGTGCAAATAAAAAATTCATGCCATGCGAATTTTATTTTATAAATACGCAAATACTCTGAACCCCCTGGGTAACTTACATGGTCGCACTCGATGGTAGCTTACTGCCTTGCAGGCAGTAAGCTACCATTTGACTGCGACCACACTGCTACATGGTCGCACTCAGACCAGCCGGGGTCAGCGCGGCTCCCCTATACCCCTCCCTCCCAATTTTGCTTCTCATTTTCGGGTTAATAATGATTATTCCTTTGACCAGTTTAATTAATCAAGAAAATACATAGAATTTAGAACCAAACACGTTCATTCAACAACCAGTAAATATTCACAAGATAGGCAACTTCAGGAGTAAAATATAACGGTGGGATGAAAAATATCCGCAACAACGTGGAAATTGGCTCGAAAACTCAATAAATGAACAAATAACGAACAAATGTCAACTTAACAACATAACTATGTATTAAAAACAGAAAAAAGTGGATAACGTGTGACATGAATATGTGCTAAACGTGACATAATATGCTAAACGTGAAATAACATGGTTGAATGAAATGAAAATCCTACATCAATATTACACAACGTTCACTGTAATATGGATTACGTAAATGTTATAGGACATGTCTACAACTTTATCAAACAGTGGGTAGAAAATGTAAATGTGCACTGCAAGACTCTCAGTACAGAAGGTACAGTAGCGGTTATGGGCACTTTGCTTTTTATATGGAGCAGATAGAGATACCCTAACTGAGAAAGCAAGATAAGAAAAAACCGGCTTATTCTTCCATGTCGTCGTCACTTGCGTCTTCGTCGCCGGCGTCTTCGTCGCTTTTGTCGCTGTCGTCTTTGTCGCTTTCAGATGAGGAGCTCAGAACGGCACGACGTGCACGTCTGCGGAAGTTACTTCTGAAAATTGAACATGAAAAACCAAATTAGTGTCTAAAAAACAACTGTTTACGAATAACTCGTACCACCAACATCGATTTACGACACACACGCTGAGTACTCGTAACTTTGTATGCAGAAAGGACTAATTTATTTGTATAAGCGAGAAGAATGCACGTTTCCCTACTTTTCATATCTACTAATACAATTATTATTGATGTGTAGTTTGATAAATTGTCCTGGACTGATCTGCTTCCAAGCCAAAGTAATGAAGATAGTGACTTGTTTCAGATTTTGACCTCACCCAGTGAAGTAGTCAAAAGAGTCGAGAACGATTCATCATTTTCTTTTACGGAAAACCGGAGCGTCGGTGTTTTTAATGCGAAATCTAACGTTAACATCTAGAATCTGACTATTTTTGTCCAATAGTCAGACCTTACTGGAGAACTGGAGTATGATTCCAACAACTAGCAGGATTCTGAGGCAGAACTAGTGTTGATATTGGTGATAAATGAAAAGTATAATGAACGTAAACTTGTCACTCACACAATATCTTTGACAAGTCTTGAGATGTTCGCTTCTGCTTTTTGCGTGACCTTTCCACGTTGAGCATCTCTGACAGTGGATACAACGAAAGCTGAAAATTAGTAAATGACAGTGGATACAACGAAAGCTGAAAATTAGTAAATTAGTCCAGTTCTTGGGTGAAACTCCATAAAATTACGGGTTACAATATGTTGCAAACATCACAACTATCTATATCAGCTGATGGTTTCCACACGTGAGTTTTAGTGGATATGAATTTTGTTTTCAAAGAAAAAATTGTAAAGCAAGGTTTCCGTATTTCAATTAACTTACCAACAATAGCTTTTCCGTCTACATCGATATATCCATTCTTCAATTTCCTGATTCTGTACGTGAGCAGAACGTAGTTAGCTTGTATGTAGCACTGAAAAACGGAGTGTGAATATTCTAAACACCACAGCTTGAATATGAGCATCATATAAAGATGGTGCCAATGTTCATATTACGTAAATAAATAATAAACGAGTTTTTGTGAGCAAAATGGATAATTTCTTACTGGAAATTAGGCAATTTTTCTCGATATTTGCAAAAACTGAAGCCTTGTTATAGAGTGGTTTTTCTAATCGGCCCACTTTTTCCCACTTCACATAAGTTTATACTCCTAGTTTATACACATTTGACCTTTACTAATCCTGGATATGCAATTTAAATTCGCCTGAACATCATGGCAGACGATTTGGAGCCACCACCGCACGCCAGTAATTTATGGGTATTTCCATAAACTTCCAGATGTGCGACATATTTGGTATCTGTATGCGAAGAAATCGATTTTGCATCGAAAACAAGCCGATTTCCTCGATATTGGCAAAAAAGATTTTTCCGACTTTCCAGTAATCTGATGAACTGTGCTGAAGTGTTAGAACGAGAGAGCGATGTAGATATGAAATACCTTTGTTAGCAGGGTTTCAACAAAGCAGTTCAAGAACTCCAAAGTCTTCGCTTGGCTGGTTATTCGTCCTTTCCATTGTTCGGCCAGTTCGACGTAGCAGTCATTAATGCTTGTGCCTACAAAAATAAGTGAAAGCAGATTTAGGCGAATAACAACTTACAGGCTAGGGATGATCACAGCTCATACGCGGAACACTATTCATATGCCGGTAAAGTCTGACTAAGCGATAAAAAGTAGTCCGTTTTCAGATGTGAACACGTGAAAAGTTAGGATTTTTCCAACAAAGTGGACCGATTTTTATTTTTCGGCTAAAAAGTAGTATGTTTTTCGAACTTTTCTGACTATTTGGACAACCTTGCTGGTGTATGGCACTATTTCAGGAGTGGTATAGTTTTCGGCCCCGAGCGGTTCGACAATTCGGGAAAAAAAATTATTTCCATTTCGTAATTTTGATAAATTACTAGTTCGAATTGAAATAATCTTTGATTAGATTGCTCGTTTTCGACTATTTACGCTTTTCAAATGGGTTTTAAGGAGTGGAAAACGGTATTAATGATAAATTTTAAAACAGTTATTGGTACCAAAATGCGCACTGATGTCATGCACCAATAAAATCGCTCGAGCAGCCAGAAAACATAGGAAAAAAGGCTGCGTTTTTGGCCAAAAATAGAATATCTGTCTATTTTTAGGCGAACGCATTAACTTTAACGGGATAAAGACAAAAACGTGGTTAATGACTGATGTAACCAGCTGTTCGTTTTCAATAAGGGATAGTAAACGTAAGACGACTTTTCGTTTAACAAATAAAGGGAGGAACAAGGCAATATCGCGTACCTGCGCAGAATCTGTCCCTTTTCAGCACAAATGCATTCCTAGCTGCTTCATATGCGCCGAATCCTATAGCTGCTTCGGCTCTTTCTACGGAATCGGGTGAGCTGAGAGTGCTTTTCAGCCCATCAAACGACTGTTGGAGCTTCACTACGGATTGAGCGAGAGAATTGGCCTGAGAGGTGAGAAGTATAAAAATACATGGCAAGAGGATGTAGTTATTTCGCGAGTAGAATAATGAATGAGGGAATGCTGGTAGCTTTACGTGAAAAATCAGCAAACATCCTCACCCACCACACCGGTGAGGTGTGGTGTGGCTATACTACAAAATGGTACTCAGTTATTTGTTTTAATTAAAGATTGGAGAAAATAACACGCCGCGTAATAATTATACGAAATAGAGCCAATTCTAATGGGATATTAGTAGATATCAGTGATTGCCCTAAAATAGGCACGGTTTTAGATTGTTATTGGCGATAAAGGCAAGTTCACAAAAATACGGACATTCCAGATATTGGAATCAAATGCACACCATTTTGACTACTTCTACAGAATATTAGAACGGATAAAAACATAAACAGAAATTTGTGCCCTTCTTCTCGAGAAACAAACTAGGTGGGGTATGGAAGATAAAACAAATTGGATAAATGAGGTTTGTAAATGTCTAATTAGCGTAGAAGGACTTACCAATATAGCCAGAGTTAGGCTTTCACAGCTGGCCTTGTACATGTTCACGTCACCATCTTCTTTGTACTTGATGGCAGCGTTGCGAAGTGGAATTAGAGCAGCGACGCCAAAGTTGGTGTTGGTTACAAAATCCTGAAAATAAGATTTTTCTGCTCGTATTCCAGTCATACACCAGCCGGGTTTTAGAAGCGGCACCCTTCCCCTCTTTTCAATAATAAAACGGTGTGCTCGATCGAGATCGCAAGCAAACACCAGCAAAGTTGTCAGGATAGTCAGAAACATTTGAAAAACGGACTACTTTTTAGCCGAAATGATACAAATCGGCCTACTTTTGATGAAATATCGCAAATGTTCAAGTGTTCACATCTGAAAATGGATTAATTTTCGTCGCTTAGTCAAATTTTACTGGTGTATAATCGCGAGGTATTTAAATTTCCAAAATTTTTGACCCGATTTTCTGAGAAAAAATCTTCTTTTGGGGTAAAAAGTAGGCTGGTGCCCAGTTGAGCTGTAATGCGATGAATTCTCACTCCTATTGAAATAGAATGCAAAACATGTGCACCTGTAAAATAGCAGGATTCGCGAACTCCGGTGTGTTGACCACATAATGACCCAGACGTTCGTCTGGGTGGAAGAGGTCATGGGGGGCGGCATTCCAGTTGTCACTAAAGACAGTATTGGTGTGATATTGTCAAAACAATGATATGAAATGATATTCAAAACGTACAACTATGTAGTATATGAAAGTGGATGATGAAGTACTATCGTTTATTTAATCAAGTCAGAGATGATGGAACATACTTACATTAAAAGACAAAATTCAGAGATGTGCCTATCTATTAATGTAACGGAATACGGGGGAGGGGGAACTAGAAAACCCAAAGTTCGTGAGTGGAATCCTACCTTGTACTGCTCGAAGCACCGTTGGAGGACGTGGGCGCTTGCGAAGTAGGGCTGCCCGCTGCCTGGGAAGCAGACCGACTGCTGGAAATCATAAAATACATCATGCTTGCCGGTTCTACTATCTAGCGCTGATTGTGATACTAGAAAATAACCAGTAAGGTTCGACTTATACGGCAAAATCGACAAGATTTCTCGGTTTGTAAAAATAGCCCGTTTTCCATATGACGCAGAAGTTTTGTCTCATGTGAACGCAAGTCAAGCATATTTCACTGCGTGCAACACAGCTTGTTTTGAAAATCACTTTCTGGAACGTGAAACATACCTGCGAGAATCCAGGAGCACATCTTTATTTGACTTCTTTCTCGGAATAGCTTTGAACTTGATCTTCTTGATCGTTGTAGTTTGACCGTTTCTGGAACTATTTGTTTAGTGGTAGCTCGATTGATTAGCACCATGCCGTGATACTGTCATGGCTGAAAACATTTCGCTGTCACAAACCGACACTTAAGGTGCATTATAAACCTATTGTTGGAAAATCCGTTAACCAATAAGACGTGGCAGTGAATTCTTCCTTTCAACAAAAATAGACACGTTTTTTCCCAATTCGACCAAGACAAAGTTTGACAATATCATAAGTATATGAGAGAACGTTGACGGGCATTCGGCCAACTTGTTCATGCGTTGCTATGCTACGAATTTCCTTTCTCCAGTTATTAAAACAAGGGCGAATAGAGCGGTGCAGTTCTAACCACAATTTAATATTTTCCTTACTTAGGAGTTTTGGAATTGGTTCCCCCCTTCGGGCGACCCTTGGCGGAAGCTCCAGCCTTCTTACGGACCACCTGTTTGACATCGAGGTTGGCGGTGGTAGGCTCTGCCGACTGGACATTTCCTTCACCTCTTTCAGTCTCTGCCGCACATTCCGCATGGCTTAACAGCTGTACTTGTAAAAAAAGTAGGGGCCACAAGTCAATTTGATACGAAATAAGAATAGAAACGAATCGCTTTGTTTTTACTCTTTAACGAAATTTGATACGAAATTTTATTTCTCTCTGAATCGCTTTGAACTTGATTTTCTTAATCGTAGTAGTTTGACCGTTCCTGGAACTGTTTGTTTAGTGGTAGCCAAAGGCCAGTAAGGTCTCACTAAGCGACAAAAGTAGTCCGTTTTAGATGTGAACACGTGAACAATTATGATTTTTCTATCATAATTAGACCAATTTTCTTAGTTTCGGTGAAAAAGTAGTCCGTTTTCGAATTTTTCTGACTATTCGGACAACTTTACTGGTGTATGGTGGTAGCTCGATTGATTTCCATGATACTTTCATGGCTGAAAACATTTTGCTGACAGAAATCGAAACCAATCTAAGGTGGAATGTAAACCTATTTTCGGAAAACCCGCTAACTAATAAAACGTGGCAGTGAACTCGGCTTCAACAAAAATACACACGTTTTTTCCCAGTTTATGCAAGACAAAGTTTTTCGTAGTTGTCCAACAGTCGAACTGTAAAGACAACCTCGAAAGTAAATGAGGGAACGCTAACGAGTGTTCGGTCAACTTGCCCATGCGTTGCTACAAACTTCGGTTTTCCATTTATTAAAAAAGGCGCAATGAGAAGGGTTCAGTTTTTTAAAGACAAATCAATATTTTACTCACTTAGGAGTTGTCGAGTTGGTTCCTTTCTTCGGGCGACCTTTCGCGGGAGCTCCAGCATTCGTGCGGACAACCGGCTTGACATCCACGAAAAGAGTAGTGATAGGCTCTGCCGGTTGGGCATTTCCTTCACCTCTCTCACTCTCTGCTCCACATTCCGCGTGGCTAAACAACTGTACTTTTAAAAAAGTAGGGGCCCCAGTTACAGATTAGTCAATTTGATACGGAATAAGAGTGAAAACCTGAAAACTACCTGTAAGCATGTAATTTCTCAGAAGGAGCGGCATATGAAAGCCCAAGTTTCCCTATAGAAATTCAATTCTTCAAAAATTACAATTCACTTATCTGAGCCAACTAAAGCGCATTTTAATGTTGAACCGTAACAAATACGCTATACGCACAAACTTTTTATTTTTTAAAAGAAAAGGACGTACCAGCGGGTTAGCTGATCCACCCGGCGGGAAAAATTACGGTGGTAAAATAACACTGGCGGATATGTTGAACTTTCCATTCAATCATTTGATTACGCGACTATATTCTAATAGTGTATAACACGCATTTCCAAGAGGTTTAACATACCTATGTTGTTGATCTACTGCGTGGTTGGAACCATCGCCAAACCACAACCCGTCATTGACATAGGTGTTGTAGCTGGGCATCTGGTCTGAAAAAATGAAACTCATTTTCTCATTTGGGGACAACTCGTCCCCGGCACAAACTGCTGAAATCAGCTTGAAACTTACAAAATTAAGTATCGACTAGGTTATATTATATACGAAAGATTGCAGACAATCTCAGAGATGCGAAACAGTTGAAAATAACAGAGACAAATCATTACTATGCTAGAATTATCATAATTTTTGGAAATTCATAGTTTTCTCTCGAATACCCGACGACTAAATCGAAATTTGATTGTATTTATAGTTGATTTGTATTCAATAATAAGCAGGAAACTTTACTAATAGTAATTTCACTTTACGAGTTGTCGCACACGCGACGCATAGGGACGAGTTGACGCGCAATCCATCACAGCACGTTCGAGAATACCTATCGGAGCGTACCTTGCGACAGATCAAAAGTAAAGCACCGCTGGAGCTGTGAGTGACGTTCGCCAGCAAATTAGATAATATTGATAAAACAGTTTTGTGGCTACCATTTAACAAACAATGGAATAGGATTTGGACATCCGATCGAACAACCAGTCCTGCTGGGTGTACTTGCTGGTAAGCAGAAAAATATGTAAATGAGCTTAATTCATTGTCAACAGCGAAGATCGGGACTAGAAAACATTTGTGGGTTGAGTGCTCTGACTACGTTATATCGCCACAGAACTCACACTCTTCATTCCTGTTACCGGGCGCTACGTTTGCTCGTGAAAGGTCACAGAAAACAGCATCTTTTGTATCCATACCTAAAAAGTGTTGCAAGTTTAAATCAAAAGTTAAAATTCCAAAAAGGGAAAAATGGGAAATTTTTGAATTTTTGAATCCAGGCTCGTGCGAAGCGGCGCGAGCGTGCCAGGTCCTGACACGAACTTAGCAATGGAGCATGAATGGCGGTTAATTTAGCTATAGCGAAATTTGAACCAAACGGAATGCGGTGATGAACAACAACAATAAAGCTGCAAGCCAACAAAATCAAGTATAATAATGTCGAATATTTATTATCACTCTGGGTGATTAGCATGTCGCTCACATATGGAGTACGTAACATTGTATGGAGGGATACTGACAAGTGAAACGGACCCTAACAAACAATTGGCTGATAGGACAACAGGGTTGCCTACTGCAGTCTTGTCGACAATATGCCAAAATGTGTTATATCTTTCGATAAAATGAACAAGCCTCAGGTGCTTATGAGCACCTAACAATCGCAACTTTCTCTTCAAAGCCGAGAAGGGGCTGATAGTCACAAACGATTCAATCACTACAAAGACCTGGTATCCGTCCGTGCCGAACAAAATTACCCGGGCAGGATTTACGACATGAAGCAGTTTGACTGTGCAATAGTCCTGTTGGGTGGTCAGATTTCTTTTCACGTATGCAGGAGCGGAAAATTGCACATTCCTGTGTTGTGCGCGGGAACTGGAAATAACTTATTGTGTTCGGTCATTGTGCACCAGGCGCGCTCAACTTTGAAGAGCACGCGCAATTGATTGGCGACTTTACCACACAAAGTAGCGCTCGTTTTCTGTGAGAAAGGCGCCAAAATTCATGATTTCGCCACAAAAGTAAGTCAGTACCCGTTTGGGTAAAAGGACAGTTTCTATTTAAATATTACTATAACGACAATTTTTTCGGGGTCTTAACCAACTGCAGTTTTCATAAACGAATTTATTTTACTAGTTCACGAAATGGTTGCAGGCAACTTTATTGTGATTTTTCGTGTTGGTTTAACTGAGCGAGGGTTGATTCAGTGGTTGATCCGAAAATTTAAATGACTACTTACTAAAACTGTGTGCATCCCTGAGCTCGAAGAAGTTGAAATTCTACGGCCGGACCTGGCTGAACTTCATCAGTCGAGGAAAGAGTCACGCCACGAAGTTGGAAGCCGTTTTTCATCGAAGACTCTTCTGTAATACAGTAGTTTTCGTTTGAACGGATCTGGCGCTTTCCAAACAGACCTCAATGAAGCTGGCCCAAAAGCCACAAAACGGGCTGCATTTTTGCCAATAAAAACATAAACAGCTGGTCTATTTAGAATTGAGTCGAAACGTGATACACTGACAAGTGAACTCAGTTCAAACGCGCTTTCTATAAGATAAGAGCACTCACTTTTCCCCCTAACGAGAGCCGTAACTTCAGAAAGTCCGACCACGCCATTCCTGGTCCTGATAGTCAACTCCTCGATTAATGACAGTGTGCGAAGGTGTCTAAATCACAAGGTTTGCTTCAGTGAAAAGACATCGTAACCATAATGCACACTACAAGAGGGTTTTCAAGTGAATAGGGGCTCATTTATAATATAGTTAGTGCAAAAACGATTGCGTTCGTTGCATCACGTTGTGGTGGTAAGGTGTGAGAAACATTGAGGGCACACTTACAAAAAGAGTAAAATGAACAGCAAAACCCACGCCTGTGTAGCAACGTCCGTCGGACTTCTGGTGTTTCCCTGGACTACGCCTCTTTTCATCAGACGGTAGTCCGACTCAAAAGCAGACGTGCTGTGTTCGGACGGCACACCGACGAACAAGCAATCTTCGGCCCCGTGCTCGAATAACCACTGTAAACATGGAGTTTCTGTCTAGGTAAAAAAAAAACATTCAACATCGGAGGAACCAACACCCGTTTTGAACTCTCATGAGAACCCAGTGTATGAAAACTCACATGTTTTTTATGGGAACAAAATCCTTCGCCAAAACTTTCGTCGAAGAGTTCGCTCACAATCGTTCTCCATTTGGCCAACATTTTGCAACTTCGACTGGTGAGCTGAAAACACATATTTTGAATGTGATCGAAAAAAATTGCAATCAACTTAAAACGCTGCCGACATCTGTGCCACATTTCCGTCAGGCTGTGGTGGGTCCCTACTTTTACACCAATATCGACAAAACTTGTCTATCTTTCATGGGAGATGGAGTTCTCTTCTGAATTTAAAACGGAGGCTAGCGACCGACCCGCACGCAAAATTTGACAATTCTATAAACTTGTCCACATTTCAATCAAACATTTCCACCTCTATGTGAATGTCGTCGGAGCTGTGTTAGACCCTACTAGTTGCAAATGGTAGAAAATAGATCTGTCTTACCTCGTTCGACACCTCGTACTTATGAATAAATACCACAGCAAGGACTACAGTAGCTTGTAACGTGCCGGGATGAAGCAGTAAACTAGTTGTAATGGGAAACAGTGTGGTCGCGATCTATAATTAAGTTATGTTAATGAACAGTAATTCAGGATAATTAGAAATAAGCTTACGTGACAGCGCCTGTCAAAGTCAAAACCAGTACTGAGAGACGGGCAGACGGGTGAAAGCTGGAGAAAAAAGTATAATATAGTTCGCATAGGACACAGAACTAACCTTGAGCCGTTCGGAGCCCCCCAATCTCTTAGCATCCTTGGCATTCTTCAAAGGAGCCCTTACATAGGTTGGAAGTTCTGCTGATAGAATGGCTTCCTCCAGTGTTCTCAAATCTGGACGACCAACTTTCAGCTGACTTTTACCGCCGACGAAAAACGATTCTAAATGAATGTGTTATTTTCGATAGCCTTTTCTACTCAGCCAACTGCTGCTATCGATTTTGCTCACAAAATCACACTCACGCTACAAATTCACCTGATTACTTAGAATGTAAAAAGTAAAACAAAGGAAAATACCACAACGTAAACGGAGGAACTATTATTATTTTTCTTCATAGTTATAGAACAAGAAGTTTTACAAGGTGTTGGGAACAAACTGAGTCCCTAACGGCATGAGAGCATAACTCTCTCATCCTCGGATTGAGGGGAGATTTTTAGAAAAACCGTTAAGTTTTCGCACCACCTTATGAAGCGCATATGGAATACCTTTGATAAACTCATTCAGAACCCCTTCCGACAGATTATGCAAATCATCCACTAGCAAATCACACATTTCGACAGCTTTCGAAAAATGCGACTCTCCTGAAAACAGTCTATGAGGCATTTTAATGCGGCTGGCTTGATTATTTGCTACACGACTGAGACCAAAACGATGGAGACCAAATGACCAAAGAGACCGAAAACTAAACACGATGGAGACCAAAACGATGAATTAGACTCCAATCAAGAGATCATTTATTTTCGTCGTTCATATCGTTACGTGAAAAACTCACCTTTAATTCCATACTGCCGAGCAACGGCATCTCTACGGCAATCCGCCACCGTCCTCCTCCGATACTTTCCAAACGGCCACGTCATTTTCTTATGAGGTCTGCTATAAACTCCCGGGTGGTAACATCTCCCACAACCATGATACCCTTGTGAACCAGCAGTTCGATAGATCTTGGCAATCGCCTGTAAAACACTATAAAGCTTGCTCAACCAGGTATCTTTGCGACTATGAATTAAAGAAATGGACAAAGGACAAATAGACAATAGAATAAACAAATACACAAAGGAATGCATGACCGAGCAAGATGTCGCAGAGACACTGCTCCGTAATGTGATTTTATCTGTTGGCGATGGATAAAAAGAGGTAAAATTATTCTATTTGAAGAAAAAATGTGCTAACCGCATGGTCCATCACACCTCCGAGCATTTTAATTCGCACGTAATAGGTGTGTCCGTTGTGGATGAAAGGCAGCGGGCTGTTCACGGTTTTCTCGAGGAGTTGTACCAGACCTGAACAAAATCCATGAATACATAAATAAATAGAAAACTGTTGCAGCAAACAAATTACAGGTGCGATACCCCAGGTTGCTGACCTCGCACTCTCCTTGAACTGGGCTAGCTGAACCCGGGGCCATTCAGAAGTTTCTGCAGTTAACGCAACATGCAAGAGAGAGGACGTTCACGTTTTTCTAGAACAAAATGTTGACGAATTTAATTCGCAAACTAGCATCAGCTGGCATAGAAAACAAGCTTCAGACAGTTAGAAATGTGGATGAAGTAGACCTACAACATACCGTCAATCGTCAATCGAAACTCTTCTGGAGTTGGACTTCTCCCGGATGAAATGCTGGACAGCAGGATGGTGTTACTTTTCTTCTGCCTTTTCTCTATCGGCAAATCGGCAATTTTACAAGATTGAATCCAGGAAGAGCCTCTGAAATGCAAACATAAGTTGCACTCTAGAATAATAAATTTATGAAAACGTCCAATCACGTGAGCTTGAAAACTCCTCATCGGACTCCCGAAAATGTGCAGCCGACCAGGCGGCAGTAAATACAATTGAAACAAATGTGCTATGATTGCGAACATTCATTGGGGGAAAACAGCAACACATCTATTCGGTCTGTTCAGGATTCATATGAGCTAATCAAAAGGGGGTGGAACACGCTCCACACAAACACCTTTCACGAAAATGGCGACAAAGAGTACCCTGATCACCATCCACAAAAAAACAAACAACCGGCCGACTTACTTTTGGTTTCCGTTGAATGTAAATCCATCCGAGGACAGAATCAACTGCACATTGATAATGGAATCTCGGAATTCTTGACTGGTTTCAACTCCATCTCGGAATTTCTTAAAGTCGCGACAGTCTCTTCTCTTGGAAGTATGTCGGTGGCGACACACTTCAGTATGGAAATCTAGAATTTCCTGGAATATGAATGAGACAAGTGACTTCACTAACACGAAACTGGATAGAAAACATAGGTACCAAACCATTTGACCGAAATAAATCTGGGTTGCTAGTAGAGAGTTGTGATGGAAACCGCATTTAAATTTCGGTCAATTCGCGGTGAATATAGTAACTTGCGAGAAAGGCTCGGCCTTGAGATAAGGTTACCAAGCACTGAGATAGATGATAAGAATGCTCTTCACATCGCGAATGAGTGGTCTAGCTGCAAACGAAGAAATTCACCCAGGAACCAGCCCCTCTCGTTTGCCGCGAAATAAAAGAGGACGAGTCCTCATTAAGTCACTATTCGGATAATTAGTCTAGTCCCATGCTAAATATCGAATGTTTCCAAACCAAAAAAAAAATCAAAAAAGGGTTAATTTGTCTCGTATAGCGTATAGGCACACCTTACTAGCGTATGACAGTAGATAAACATTATCGGACAAACGAACATACCTGAAAATGAGTCTCTAGCAACGACTTGATCTGGACCTCCGGACTGGCGCGACAAAGTACCACTCTGTTCCATTCTAATGCCCTCGTTGGATTTTTCCTGTAAAGCAATGCCTATATTCCAATAACAACAGATCAATAAAACAACAGCAGAATCGAGCAGACAAGCACTGAAATAAACCCGTTCCTACAACACGAAATACCCTAGATGAGAGCAATACTTATTTTTCATAGAACTGGTTTGTGAGGCAGCTGGTTATGATCAGTACTCCGTGAACACACTTTGGTATGATGTTTGCTAGATCATTGTAACATATGCTACTATGGTTGCACACTGACAAAAGTACAATTACTCACCCTCGAAGTCTGCAGCCAGGCTGGGTACAGAAAGAATTTTTCGTCCGAAGGGAATGATTGCACGACGAACACAGTATTTTCCGGCTGAAGTCGTAGTCTATTTGCATTTGCTCATAGATATCACGAATAGTAGCTCTATTTAATACCATCTGGCCTTGATTTTGCAGTGAGGTCCACTCACAAATCTCGTCAAGTTGAGATTCGCTCCAACGGTGAGCCACGGCTCGAGCCAATAATATTAGTTGTAGATCAGACAGTGTTTCCAGGGGAGTTACACGCGGTTGGCCTTGTCCTAATCGCAAGTATTGATTGGGCGGCCCTCCAGGCGGTCCAGGAGGACCTCCGGCGGGTCCAGGAGGACCTCCGGCGGGTCCAGGAGGACCTCCAGGCGGTCCAGGAGGACCTCCGGCGGGTCCAGGAGGACCTCCAGGCGGTCCAGGAGGACCTCCGGCGGGTCCAGGAGGACCTCCAGGCGGTCCAGGAGGACCTCCGGCGGGTCCAGGAGGACCTCCAGGCGGTCCAGGAGGACCTCCGGCGGGTCCAGGAGGACCTCCGGCGGGTCCAGGAGGACCTCCGGCGGGTCCAGGAGGACCTCCGGCGGGTCCAGGAGGACCTCCGGCGGGTCCAGGAGGACCTCCGGCGGGTCCAGGAGGACCTCCGGCGGGTCCAGGAGGACCTCCGGCGGGTCCAGGAGGACCTCCAGGCGGTCCAGGAGGACCTCCGGCGGGTCCAGGAGGACCTCCGGCGGGTCCAGGAGGACCTCCGGCGGGTCCAGGAGGACCTCCGGCGGGTCCAAGAGTAACTCCGGCGGGTCCAGGGGCGAAGTTAGCCATTAAAGGGCTCGGAGGCGCTCCGTTGACATCGGCAACATCAAAGTCAATCCCGTCAACATCCATGTCATCAGAAGAATCGCTACTCTCCGGACCACCAAACAGACCACTGGCTAGAAACACAAAGACTAGACAGGTGATTTCAGCTCACAACATGAGTATTTACAAATGCGAAAAAAGCGACACATAACACATTTAGATACCCATCGGATGTAACTGATCCACTGTTCTACTAAAAACAAGCATTCTCGGGTTAAAATACGTGAATGTGTTTCTGCATCAGGGCTCTGCGAAACCTCTCGCAACAGAATAACAAAACTGTTCAAATGTTTGCGTTCGCAACAATTATACTTTTGCCAGCCTCCCAAAGCAATTACGCGAAACAATGAGTGTTTAAAGCAAGTCATGTTTTTGCTCACCCACTTACCTTGCAAGTTCGCCCGTTTTGACCTGGACAGAAATTTTCGCGGAAACATAAGCAGTCACTCCTCTACTGGAAAACAACATTTATATACGTTCCGCTTGGCTGCACATGGAGAATATCGTAAGAAATTATGAAATTATAGAACACCGAAAAAATCTCAGAAAACAAAGCAAATCAGGCCGAAACCCCGCATTCAACCCAGAGTGAAACAATATAGTTCGTAAAACCAACCAGTACTCGCGTGAGAAAAACTAATTTTGATAATGTTCCGTATGAGTACAATTTGATTGAATAAATTTTAAGGTAATTCAACTAAACAAGAGTCAAGCAGCATTGGCCAGACACTTCGTTTTTAGAATTTAGCTTGAGTTAAGAAATGGAACGAACAATAAAGAACATAATGCTCCGATCGATCGAAGAACATAAACGGAGATTGCTCATCAAAAAACAACGCAACAGTCAGCCTATGCGCTGTTTACACGTGTGCAGAGTTTCAACTGGAATGAGTTAATCATTTCGAAATTGCTCAGAAAGGTTGGCGCTAATTAGCCGGAATTGGCCGCGAATTTTAGAAACTACCGTAACCCAAAAAATTAAATTTGCGGGTTTTCATCCAAAAATCATAGTTATCAGCAACCAACGTGGCTAATACGATAGTAAACGTTCAAGTTGAAGAAGTACCACTCCATTTAACTCGCTTAAGTTAGCAGAAAAGAGGTGTTTACTGTAAATCACGAGAGCATGATTGCAGGCAGTGAATGCGAGGTTTTTTGACGTTCTCTCACCTCCACTTATTCTGAAAAACGGTTAGAACACGGAATGCATATCCCTGAAACTCTATTTCACCCATTGAGAGAGATTGGCGCTAGTTGTACAGAAGTTAGTCACGAAGAGGCCAACCGGAAATCGCAAATTGACGTTACGATCAGAGATTCTGTTTTCGAGGGTTGTCATCGCTTATAACAATGAAATACCTCAAATTCAAGTATAACACATGTTAATTCGTTCTGTTAAGGAAGTAAGAAAGATGGATTTTCGTGCAAATAACCAAAACACGATTGTAACCAGTCATTGAGAATTTTTCGACTTCCGTCCACTTTCTGAATTTTTTGTCAACTGTCAGAACACTGAATATGAGTCTGTAGGCTTCATTTCACCGAAAAAATGCAGAAAAACGCTTAAAAAAGCGTCTTTGGATTACGGTATGTACCGGTTTTTAGCGGCTAATTGGCTGCAATTGAAAAAATTGGCTGGCCAATTGGCTGGGCCCTGTCTGAGTTTAGTGCGGCTTGAACACATTTTTTCTTATTTGGTGTTTTTATTCGACTTCTTCTCAAATTGTGGTATTAAATGAATCCCAGGTTGTTTTGGTTGTTATTTACGCAATAGGAGCAAGTTTGCTGGCTCTTCACTCGGATGGGAACGTTTTCTATTTACAACAATTCAAAACAACTATTCAAACTATTCATTATAAACCCATATATTATATATTCTACTCCACGCTTAATAAACAAATGTTCGGTTGTTTACAATTGGTTACGGATCATTTATCTCTTTTTTGGTTCATTGTCAACCTGTCCCCCATTGGGTATTATTAGAAGCATCTCTTTATGCGAGTTTGCAGAGCACGAAGACTGAAATATCGATTATGCGAAGCTCCGGGCCTTCCTACAACGAATCGGCATAGTC
Organism: Litoditis marina; assembly: GCA_964036275.1. NCBI lineage: Eukaryota > Metazoa > Nematoda > Chromadorea > Rhabditida > Rhabditidae > Litoditis > Litoditis marina. The sequence continues at coordinate 28,368,653 of OZ038434.1, forward strand.
GGAATCGAGGATGATTCAATAACAGAAGGTACCCTCTTAAACGCATTCCTTTTATTTTCAACATGAACAAATTACATGTGTAAAACTGAATTACAAAAGCGAACCAGTACGCTTTTCTCCGCACCCAATGACTTGCTAACCAGAAGGCTGGTCGCAATGTAAAATATGAGATACGGTCGTTTTGTGAGCAAATGTATGTTAGTGAACCGCTATTAGTGAAGGTTGGATTTTCAGATATTATAGTTGTATGGATAATAAGTGACCTATATTGGGACTTTCTGTGCGCAAATGTCGTACGAACCCTGTATGGAGGTTGTTATCGTATTCCGAAGAAATGAGATCCCAGATTGACCGGAAACAAAACAAAATCTTCACGGTGAAGATATTCTTTTGTGTATTGTTTGTGAACTTGTGCAAAAATAATACCTTGATTAAGATTTACCGGAAAGAAAGCAATACCTTTACAAAGCTAGTCAAGTGGTATTTTTGTTTGAATGACTACCCGGTGATTAATCGCCATTTGCCACAATCCTACGAGTTGTCCACTTAGTCCATCTTTCATCATGGTTCGGAGGGTGTTGACCCATTGGAGTGGCCATGATGTAATCTGGCATAAATGTACTCTTTATCTGGGAATAGGGTTAAGAGGGGGGAGTAGGGACTACAAAATATGCCAAACTACTAACTACAGCTCTATTGAAACTTGCTACACTGAGAGGGCTTGATCATGTTCCGTATTTTGCCGACTATTTTATGATTCGGGAAATTTTAAGTAATACGTGAATTAGTATTTTGGTAGTTGATTTTCTATAAGTTCGGGAACTTTGTTCGTTGCACAGAACTCAGAAAGTGATCGGTTGGCAACTATTGCATCGGTTTTCTCACATAACAAAAGCGTTTGTCCGATTGTGAGAACAAGTTGTTTTAATGACTATGTGGTGTTGTGGTTGAGACACGACCTACTAGGTATAAGCGATCTCTTTTTGGTCGATAGCTTGGGGTTTGGTCATGATTAGATCAATAGACGGTGATCTTTGTAGTTTGGTTGTTTCTGGGCATTACGGTTACAAATATATAAGTGTCCAGAGTCGGTTGTACTACAAAATTTTATGGGTGTCTCTTAGGGCAGGAAAAATCGGTTCACTGTGCTCTGTTCTGATGTGTTTGTAGTTTGGTCACGCCCAGTTTGTAGTTTCAGTTGTATCTTAAAATTGTGCTACTTTGGAAGATCAATTTACAAATGAGATTCGTGACCCTGTTTGTTCACGAATTATTCGATCATAATAGGTTCACCGTCTCCTTTTGATATCGACTGATGCTCACTTTTTCCTTATTCCTATCAGGATTTGGTCACTTTATGGGGTTCGTTGGGTTGGTACATGCTTACTTATGTGACCAACTATTTCAGATTTCAGATATGCGTACACAATACATATCTCTGTATTTGTTACACAAGCTATTTCAGATCTGCCTTTCCTTGCGCTCATTCGGTCGATTCGGCGTCTCTTCTATCTTTAAATTCACCAGCCTGGTCCGTACTTGAGGTAGGCTGTTTCTAGTTTTAATTCCAGCTAACGAGGTTTATTCATCTTCGTTTCAAAAGTCAAAAGTAGCCTGTGTTCAGAGAAATTCAATTAGTCGAGGCAATCATTAGTTGTTTGATGTACTGAAAGTGGGGTGTGAGTTGGGTGCGAGGTTGTTGTCAGTCGCCACCAGCTGCAAATCTCACTATCGGCATAGTTATGGTTTTTAGCATTTGCCTCCATTCTTAGATGAACTTTGGTATAGGCTTCTTAATTTTTCGTTGTTACTGTTATGGTCGTCACTGGTGACGTAAACATAGAAGAAAACTAATGTTCTTTCACTCATGTTCAAGTTCACAGTTCAAAGAGCGTATGAAGCGCCATAAAACGTGCAAACATTAGATGTACGTGAACGTGAACACTAGTTGTTTTGCATCAAAATCTTTTTTGCTAATGTAGGATAATTAAATATTGGGGTCATAAAATAGGTGCCACAATTGTTCATGCTTGATCACCAGGAAGTTACATACATGAACTATCTTCCAAATCGTTCTTTGAAAATGGTTTATCAAGAATCTATATAGTTTAATATTTCGGGTTTATCTAACAAAAACGCTCCCCACCTGGACAAAGAATGAAATTCACATAGCGGCTGTTTGAGATCCATCCACCGCCAAGGCCCCTCATAAAAGGGGGAGTCGCGGACAAATCCTTGGGAAAAGTAGGGGTCGCGAGCTGTTAACTAACGATTTTCGTACCAAATCACTTATAATCTTACGGAAATAAGTTGAATGTGGCCGTTTTGGCGGCTCGCGACACGAGAAAACACGGAGGGGTCGCGAGAATTTTGACGGAATAAGAGGGCCCTGGCGGTGTATGTATGTTGTATGAGATCACCCACTCTTCACAGAGGATTGAACTGACAATACGATCACCAAAAATCCTATTTATATCCAAATTCCGCTTCATTGCAACTCGCTGATAATTGGATGAGTATTTATGCATTTGTATGTTTGCCTATTTCAGAAAGAGGATGTCGACGGATGGCGTGGAAATGTGGACCGGCTCTGCATGTGTGCTCTTAAATCCCACACAACTGCACTTTTTTCGGGGTAACTTGTATCAGTTATGAGTACCATTTTCATGTTGCTACAGTTCACTTAAGTATCATGTTGCTACAGTTCACTTAATAATGTTTCCCCGTTTGAAGGAAAATTAAACGAAATCGTGTGTCTATCAGAGTAATAGTGATTCCCTAACTTCCGGGGTTACATAACTATTATTTGTTTACTACTTTAAAACTACTATTCGGAAAGCTTTTCATGTGCGCCCTTTTCATTTCGGATCTTGCCGGTGTCGGGTGTCACCCAATAAAAGAAAACACTACCTTTTCCACTCCACTTCACCCAAGAACCAGAACCTTCACACTAAGCCAAATGCATAAAAAAAAGTAAATTCTGATGTCCCTTCGAAGAATTAGGGAGTGATAAAACATTATGACGTGAGAAGCGCTCGTCCACTCTGTCGTTATTGTTAATAGTTACCTGTCCGCGTGTATTTTTTTCAAGAAAGTTGAGTGATCGGGTCTGTCCAATTCATTTGCACAATCCCTGTTTTATCCAATCCTCTGCCTCTCTTTTCAATAACTTCTCGCATCGCTGTTGTGAATTAGTGTCCTTGTATCGTTCTTCCGTCGCCAAAGTTCTCTAATATTTCTCTTGAATCACACCAAATTAAATTCTATTTCGCGTGGGTCTGGTTTTCTATTTTATTCTCGTTGTGTGTCAATTCAACTCAGTTATTGTATAATTTTTAGACTTTTAAGTATCATTGTTCATTGTTAGCGATTGTTTTAACCTAATACTACATTTTAAATGAATTTATCGTGGAATTTCATCATTTGTCCGAAAATAAATGATTAACGAATCATTATCAGTGCTTTCAAAGGAAAATAAACGGATACAAACAGTATTTTAAATGAATTTATCGTGGAATTTCATCATTTGTCCGAAAATAAATAATTAACGAATCATTAACAGTGCTTTCAAAGGAAAATAAACGGATACAAACAGTATATACATTCATTTTACGATTGACATATCATTTTTATAATGAAAAGTGAAAAGTGTGGTGTTCGTGCTGCTAGGCTTGTCAGAGCGACCATGTCTGTTACCATGGCCATTTGAGACGAGCATGGTCTGTTACCATGGCCATTTTCGGGGTGAGTGCGACCATGTAAGTTACCCAGGGGGTTCAGAGTATGCGTGCGCGCAAAGTCTCGTGAGCGTTGGATACCGTACGATTCATAGTTGCGAAAAATAAAGCGTATACAACACATCGAATTTAACCAGTAGTGGACCAATAACTGATCTAAAAACGAGTTCAAAAGATTCAGAAGATGCTCCCACATATTTTGGAGACAACCAATAAGATTCGATCACCTTATCAAGGTGTACTACCAAACGAACCAAATCTCCACCTCTCAAATAATATTACTTTGACGATCACACGCATAGACATTGTTCCAGGAGAAGCGCCCGAGAACAGCGGTACTAGCGCACCATAACATCCGGATAATCACTGTGACACTGCGCTTCTCCGGCTGTTCTCTGGCGCTAGTACCGATATTGTGGGGCCAATTCTACAACTAACCGGGTTTTTAGGTAACCTAACCCTTTTGTTGCTAACCTTTTTTCAGGTTACCTTGGTAGGTAACCTGGAAGTAACCTGAAACTAAAATCCGGTTACCGTTCAAACTAACGGTAAAAACCACATTTTGCGTTAGAAAAACAGGTAACCGATTTTTCATTTCAGGTTACTTACCGGTTACCTACCGAGGTAACCTAAAAAATAGGTTACCAAAAAAGGGTTAGGTTACCTAAAAACCCGGTTAGATATAGAATTCACCATATTGTGGCGCGCTAGTCGCGCATTTTGATTGCCAGTCCCTGGGTTCTCTCAACTTCACTCTTTTAGTAAACAAAAGAATATTCTATAATTTTTATATCAGCATTGAAAAAACATTAAAAAAACAGAAACATATGAAAATCACACAGTTTATATCATTAAATGGTGGAAGATTACAACAGATTGTTAAATGCAAGAATTTAGACCTATTAAATAGGTTTTCAGTTCAAGTTCGAACATGGAAACAACAACAATCAAAACAAATGAAGAATTACAAAAACAACGAGACAAATAACAAGCGAGCATATGAAATATAAGATGAATATTCTAGATCAAATAGAGATTCGTTGAATATTCATGAATATCAGAGAGAAGAAAATTACTGATAACAGAAAGTTTCTAGATAACCGGTTTTTGGAATTAGACTAGTACACAGCAATAAAACTTCAATATAGACACACGTGCAACTATTTTCAATGGTGAAAGATAATTACATGATTTACGCGTTTACAATTTGCAGAATGCCGGATCAACTGCCAGCTAAATATTCACTACTCTCTATTCCGGTGTTTTAGGTCGCACAATTTTTTCACAGAAAGACCAGAGGTTCCATCTTCACAGTGTGAAAATCACACATTTTTCACCTCCAGTCTTTCCTTAAAAATGACTAGCAAAATGTTAACACAGGACTAAAAACAATAATTCGAATATGTAATAATAAAATATTAAAGTAATGTTACATCTCGATTACCTTGTGCACCACACCTAGTATTCCGGAATGAGCGGGCACCCCCTGCAGTCTTTTTCTGTCCACAGTATTTCTTTCCAGCTCGTTTCTCCAGTTCCTAGCTCGACATGGAATCATCTATAAAATAGTAATATCTATAAAATAGTAATATTTTTATAAAATCATCTATAAAATAGTAATATTTTTCATCTATAAAATAGTAATATTTTTCACAATGTTGCGAGCACCCTCTTACAATAACCGGTGGACTATGTTCATTATCTGCAATAAACAGACACTACGGTCGCGCTTTTCATAGCAAGCCAGTACAGTATTTATCTAGTCCACTGTGTTTGTAGTTTGATCTCGCTCTTTTCGGTAAGAAGTTGGAACCTATGTCGTGTTTCGGGATCAAACTACAACCAAGATAAGAATGCTGGATAGGAGGGCGATTTCAAATGTTTACGTTACTGAATTCCCTCTTCCCCCGCCAATTCACATATTTCTGTTTTAGAACTACTGCAGGTGCGGGCTGGGGATCAAACTACACCGCAGAGGGGGTGTCAAAGTACAAGTGCATCAAATAAAAAATAGCCCTATCAACCGGGTGCGCAGATAGAAAACGTCGTTGTACGCATACGAAAACGTGAAACGTAAAGTTTCGCACGTGTAGCGTGGGTGCTAAAGTGTATGTTTACTTCATTCACTGTTTGTTATGTTTTAAAAATAGGAAAGGTTGTAAAATAGAAAAAAGCTTGGTTTCTTACCTGCACCAGTTTCCCGCCATCCGTTTTTCCATGTTTGAGATTTATCCTGTCGAACATCACAAATACTAATCTGAAACTTATATTTAAACACAGAATGCTTTATGTTTACACGTCCATACAACATAACAACAAGGAAATTTTGCAAAAGTAATTGGTGTGGAAGTGAGGGATCGACTGTCAGCAAATTGGCAGAAATTAAACGAATTAACTATTACTTAAAAATACTATGATGTTGCTTTCAAGATAAAAGAACAAATTTAAACAAAATTAATCTCACTTTACCTCACATCGAGAGCATGAATACAACATTTTAAGCTAGTGTATGAATTTTAGTTAGAGTTTGAAGGAAGTAGTTGAAAAATGAGAGAGAAAAAATGAGTAAGAACACCCGACCGACGAACGGTTGCGCAGGCGAGAAGTGAAGGCGGTTTGAAAACATTCATCAATCAATCAATAACATATCCGGCGGTAGTACCGCTCGCAGAGCCCCCTGCCCAGCGGGACCATTTGCCGGCGCTAGTACTGCTGTTGTCGCGCGCTAGTCGCGGTTTTGGTTATTCTCCGGCGCTTCTACCGGCAGAATGTCTGAGCGTGTAGGAAATATTGTCATAGCTTAGAAATGTATAGTTGTGGAGTGCCCACTAGGTGATTTACGTTCCCTTACTGGTGTTCTTGGCTGTATTTCCTCAAAGAAGTGTAGGCGAGCACGATATTTCTGTCCGGTGAGTGGTTCGTAACTATCATGAACCACCATTGATAAATATGACTCAAGTAGTAAACTTTTGTTCTGACCAGTAACTGATGTTTCTCAAACGTTTCTGTTGATAGTAATACACATAGCTAGAGTAAGTTTGTCAACAGTCAAAAAAGTGTGTAGATCAAAGGTTACACAGACTTGTCAATTATTGTGGAAAGCCCCAATGGTACCATTCTGTTCACATTGATTTGACAGTGACTATGTCATTAGCGTGCGGAGGAATGTATAATCTGTGTCATTCTTCTTTTTCTCAGTGGGACTCAATAGAACAGAGAAGAGAAAAGAACCAGCGCGTGTGGTATAAAAGACACAGTAGTAGAAGTAGAACACATTATCTCATATCACTCTGCCACAGTCCAAATCATTACGTAGTATTATAGAGTACTCAGTCGAACTTCCATTCACTGCTTTCTATTATGAGCTCAGAATATACACAAACATCTGATATGTAAATCAATGTTCTACTTGTATTCATCTGGCAGCGACTATAATTTGTTCTGAAAGCAAAAACGGTATTCGCACATTACATTCTTATATGTCATTTGCTCTTCCCTTGTCTTGGTCCAGTGGGCTACTGCAAAACTATTTTTGTGTATACGTGAATGAACAAAATAACTCATAATCATAAATATTGATTTGTTGATTTCTATCGTTTTAGTGACCAAAATGGTGTCTTTCGTGTTCGTGAGTTCGATTCTTTGTGTGGCGGCTGCCTCTTTCATTCCACCATACTACGGAGGATCCGCTTCTTACGATGACTTCAGACGACACGTCAGTTTGTAGTTTGATCTACAATTGGGTTCCATAATAATATGATATCATGAATAATTCCAGCTAGAAAAGGGCTATATAGTTATTTTACATATAAGTTTCAAGATTCAAGTTTATCCATCCAAATAACATAAATGCAAAGTAACTGTGGAGTTTCCAGTTTTCTAAATAATATATTAATCCAATATATTTAAGTTCAAAGATGAATCATTCGTCTATTTCAGGGATCAAAGTACGGTGGTTACGGGGCTTCGGACGGTGGCTATGAAAATGGATATCAGAGAACCGGATATGGTCACAATCAAGGAAATCAGGGAAGATACGGAAAGGACTACGGTAGGTTTTTCAAGTAATCGATATAGAAAATCGTTCTTTTTTTATAGACGCTCAAGTAGATGTATATGAGACAAACACTGCCACCCTATACGGTCCTAACCGACACTGATAGGGTAATTTCAAATTATGTGCCTACAAGAATACTTTGCTGCCACGATCTTCTCAAAAGACGCTAATACCTCACCTATTTAGTAAGGACTAGTGACCAATTTTGTTTCAGGAGTAGCCGGTTACAATGCCGGAAATACCGGATACGACCGATCGGAAGCCAACGGATACGGAAACTCGCATCATGACGATGGAGACAGAGCTGCTGAGGGTGAGAACAGGAGACAAATGATGGAGAGAGAGACAACAAGAGAAAAAGCGAGAAAAAGTGAAATGTAGAGAGAACGAGATAACTTGAGAAAGAGATGAAGAGAGAACAAGAAAGAGATAGAGAATGAGAGAAAACGATCATTTAAAGTTGTAACTACCCACCTCACCTCAGATGCCGAGGGATTCAAGAAGTACTCCTACTTCACATCCGGTTCTGGTCCCGAAGGAACCTATTCCAAGGGATCCTATGGATCAAACGGTGGGTATGGTTGGAATTACTCATAACAAGAATGTGAAACCTCACAGTTTCCGTTTTCATCTATCTATGTTCGATCCATTCATCAGTTTTTCTACACGTATGAAGATAGAAAGCGGAGTTAATAAAATAACATAAGTTTTATGAATACAGTAAAACAAAACAATTACCGTATAAATGTTCTGTTGATTCAAGTTGAGCTCAGAAAAAGAACTCAGAAAAACTCGAATTACTGTCCTTAGAGTCAAAACATACCAGTTCATGTTTTACTTACCTTTCTATATATTATACACCCTGATATACAGTGAAAACGCTTATAAATCAGAAATGTAAGGGAGAAAACCGGATGTTGTTCATGGTTCACCTTTAGTATGATTTTTGTTTCTCTCTTATCTGACGCCTGTACACAAGGTATACAGTTTGACGTGATTCTCATTGAGTGAAAAAAACTGTCATCAGTTTACCTTTTTGTTACGAGTAACCATATTTCTGAATCCAGGTTACGAGCACGAGGACAGTAACTCCAAGTACGCCGCTGATGTCAATGGGGCAGGATACGAAAAGGGATACGAAACAGACTCGAAACACAATGTTGATAAGTATTCGGGTTATGATAAGGTGACTAAATGAAATAGTCTTTGTCACACCTACGCGGACCCCTACAGTATAACAGGATAGGCTGTAATTCCGTGGTAATGAATGAATGAATGCGCAAATAACAATCGAGAGATCTCAAAAATATCATACTAGTTGGAGTTGGCGTAGGAGTGATTTGGACTATGAAGAATTGAACAATCTGATTACTCATCACCTTGAAACACAATCGTGTTGACTGTTCTCCTTTAAAATACAGACTGAAAAGGATCTTTGGAATTGAGATCCCAACCCAAAAACAGTTTTTCGGAATCTTCGAATAGTAAAAAGCGATAAGAACTTTCGAGTTTTAACTTTTTTTACGGAGCGTTTGAACATAGTTGATTACCAGGTTTTTTCTCTACGCCTAGTACAATCGATAATCGATATTACTACTCTCTTCAGGATTCCTCATCTCATTCCGGTTTTGGAAAGAAATACGACGCCGGAAAATTCGCTCATTCCGGAGCCAAATTCGACAAGGAAGGTCATTCTGACGGATTCACCGGAAACAACCAAAAAGAGGCCACCGCCAAATACGGAAAATATTATTGATTGAGCGGTTATTGATTTATTGATTGGTTATCTCTTGATTGAGGGGTGATATTATGATTGAATAAATATGTTTCTAGTATCAGGTCATTAACTAACCTATAACAGCTTACAGAGAGAGGAAAACACAGTAGACAACCTATTCCCAATGTAATTTGGTTAGATTTTCTGAGATTTGCGAAGTTCGAACATTATATCAGAAAGTTTATGAAATATTCGTAAACAAATCTAATAAAACAACGATCAACAACATTACAATTTGTGTACCAATCAACTGGCATAACTCATTATGAGACAAGGTTGAACTTTATTGAAACTCTGATAGGAGAAAACACATAGACAAAAAATGAATGAATTTGGGAAGGACAATTTCATATTTTCATATTTATTTATTCACGTCGTTTCGTTACGAGGCGGTGTTCATCATACATGTCACAGATCTTTGTAGCAGCAGTTTCTTGTAAGGTCTTGGTCCCTTTCCTTCATAGGAGTCTTCATGGTGGACTATCGAATGCTCTGTTGGCATTGATCCAGTGACATGCGAGAAACTTCTTAGAGGAGGGGAAGAGAACTGCTTGTGAACATATATTCCTGTTGGGAATACGGACCAGCGATTCCCAGCCGCGAGTGGCCCGGGTTTTCAATCTCTTCGTCGTCTGAATCGACTTGTAGACTGGATACCTGAATGGAACACGTAGTGTTAGGATCGTGGAAACAGGAAAAAGGGGAGACTCCTCCACTACCAACCAGCTCAGACTAGAGTAGAAAGAAAACTGAAAAACAATAATGCCGGCGAAATCGTGCATTTTCTTTCTGTGAATTTTTAAAAGGCCCATTTTAACGTTTCAATGTCCCGATGTCCCACTTCGAAGTCACAATGGTCCGATCTCCCACTTCGAAGTCACAATGTCCCAGTTTCTCACTACTTCTCGACACTCGTATACCGGCGGGATGTGAGAGCGGCGACATAGCACTAATTTGGAAGAGACGCAGGTTGAGGAAAAAAAGACAGGGATGTTCATGAAGGCGTCTTCAAAAGCAACTTCACGGAAAAGTGGTTCAAGCGCGAAGCTGGGTAACGAGAATACTACATTAGTTCCGTACGACGGTACTGCTCGAGTATGAAAGTCAAAAGAAGTTTGACTCCACAGTTCAGAGAGAAATGAACGTTTTTTTAAACCTTGTCACCACCCTCTCCAAACTCGTGAGAAGTTCACATGATCTTGTCATGAAAAGTTGCAAGAGTTCGTGCTATGCCGGAAGTTTGCGTGGTTGTAGCTTAGCAAAAGCTGTCATCCAAATCTCATGAGAGAATGTTCATGAGGTGATCTAATTAGGTTTCCGAAAAGTTGCGTCAGATAAACCCGACACAACGGACCATTTCTCTATAATTAGGATCGATTGAAAAACAAGATTCATCAAGACACTCTTAAAAAAGAATAATTGAAATCAGTCGAGAACCAAACCTTTTGTGAACCAAACTATCCTTACGGTTACTCTATCGCAAAACTAATGATAAAATGATGAATTTGGATTTCATACACATGACCTCAATTTCAATTACAACAAGAAGAGGCATTGATAACTAAAAAACTTCTAACTATGTCAATTGTTACGTGATAGAATTTATGCTACGTTTTACGGACGTATTGCGGACAATTTGTGCGCGTCTTCATGAAAATTTGTTACGTGCTGTGGCTTCCGCGTTGTTTCCGCACTCGAATTTGCTCAAAACCGACCCAAGTTGCAGAATTTTCAGTGATTCTAACTGTTTGTTCATTTTTCGTACCGATGTGTCTACTGATCACTCAAATCATCGAATTAAAAAGGGACGGTCCCTTCAATAAACCCGAAAAGCGACAACACCATGAAATATTGTCTTCACTACATGAGTGCGTGAATGAATTGGATGAATAACCTTTTACTGAGAACAACTTCCAAGTTGCAAATTTTGGTCGTCAGATAATATTGACTTCAAATACAGCACTGAGGTTCGATTCATCAGAACCAGGAAGAGACAAAAGTTGGTAAATCAGTCACGCAACACTGGAATAAACAGCTCAACATTTTATGAGATTCTCTCACGAGGTGCTCGTTAGTGATATTCTTGAGATAAGAACAAGGACAATTAGTGCACCGTTTGACTCAAAGTATTGACAAAAGTGTATACCAAAATAACTTAATGAAGACCACAAATCAGTGGAATACGTTTGTTATAGGGCTTTCCATTTCCTGAGCGTGCCAATACGGAGTATGTTGCTGTATCCATTTCTGTAGTTCAGGGTTGTTAATCGAGTTGAAAATTTCGAGTTCCGAGTATTTTGAGTTTTCGAGTTTTTCGAGTTTCGAGTATTTCGAGTTTTCGAAATTTCGAGTTTTTCGAGTTTCGAGCAGTTCGAGTTTTCGAGTTTTTCGAGTTTTTCGAGTTTCGAGTATTTCGAGTTTTCGAAATTTCGAGTTTTTCGAGTTTCGAGTTTTTCGAGTTTTCAGAAAATTCGAGTTTTTCGAGTTTCGAGTTTTTCGAGTTTTCAGAAAATTCGTGTTTTTCGAGTTTCGAGTTTTTCGAGTTTTCAGAAAATTCGTGTTTTTCGAGTTTCGAGTCTTTCGAGTTTCGAGTATTTCGAGTTTTCGAAATTTCGAGTTTTTCGAGTTTCGAGTTTTTCGAGTTTTCAGAAAATTCGAGTTTTTCGAGTTTCGAGTTTTTCGAGTTTTCAGAAAATTCGTGTTTTTCGAGTTTCGAGTTTTTCGAGTTTTCAGAAAATTCGTGTTTTTCGAGTTTCGAGTCTTTCGAGTTTCGAGTTTTTCGAGTTCTGAAATTTTCGCGAAATTCGAGTTTCGAGTTGAACTCGAAACTCGAATTTTCGAGTTTTTTTTTTCGAGTTTTTCGAGTTCGAGTTTTATGTTTGACAACCCTACTGTAGTTCGATCCCGCTTTTGCTCGGAGTTCATGTATTACGGCGTGTATTGACTTCGAACTAAAACAGATATGTTCATTCCCTATTCCTCATAAAAATATTTCTCGGATAGTATGTGTATGCAGTATGCATACTATGATTAGTAATTGGGTCATTCAGCTTTTTTCTCAACCTGACTCAATGGAACAGCGAAGAGGAAAGAAGCAGTGCGTGTAGTATAAAAGACACACTGATCAGAGTAGAACACATTCTCCCAACTCAATCTTCTTCAGTCAACATTATCTACAGTACATAGTCGAATTTTTCAATAACTGCTTCCTATAGTCGTGGGAGGCTACTGTATATCTCACTTTCCGCTGTGTACGCACACATGTATTTGATTACAAAGCTTGTCTGTTATACTGCTCGAGTAGCGCAGTGAATGACGCCCTGCTACCAATCTTTTTCTCGCAGGCTCGATTCCAGCGAGAGACTGAAGTTTATAAATTCCGCACCCACTATAACCCAAACTCCAATTTTTTAAACAGTCTTATATAGCACGTTTTGTAATAAGGAGCCAGCATCAAATAAAAATATTCGTAGGAAAGAGTAATTGATTCATTGATTGTTTATAGTTTAGTGACCAAATGGTGTCCTTCGTGTTCGTGAGTTCGATTCTTTGTGTGGCGGCTGCCTCTTTCATTCCACCATACTACGGAGGATCTGCTTCTTATGATGACTTCAGAAGACATGTCAGTTTGTTGTTTGATTGATATTTTGATCTCAGGATGAGATAATTCAAATAGAGAGTTGTATTACACGTACACACAACTCTATAGGCGTTAGTTATAAAGTTATTTTACAGAGACTTGTATAGTTCATAATCGAACTTTCTTCGCTTGCAGTGTCGAAATGATAGGAGAAACGATGCAGATGGATTACTGGTGCGTGTGCACCTTCCACCCACTTAGTAAAGGAGTTTGTTCAATTCAAGTTTAACTCATTGGTGTTTGTATTCTACAGGGATCGAAGTACGGTGGATACGGTGCCTTGGACGGTGGTTATGAAAACGGTTATCAGGGAACCGGATATGGTCACAATCAGGGAAATCAGGGAAGATACGGAAAGGACTACGGTAGGTTTTTCCAATAGTCGATAATGAAAGTCATGATGCTCCCCTCTGTAAAGTTATAATTGTACGTTTCGTTAGATTCCAACAGATTGTTCTAGAGTTTCTTGCTTTTCAAGTTCTGAAATACTGCTAGGAATTTTGATGCATCTTTTTGCGAATAAGTTTGCTTCTCTGAATTATGTTTTAATAGCGTGTTTCCAGCAGAGTTCATAACAGCAGACAAACATTCAAAATTCTTTCCGAAACTCTTGCAGTCTAGAACAACATAATGAATCAGTTAATTGATTAATTGATGAGATCAATGAGATCATAATGTTGGATGTAGAAGACAGAGAAAAGTTTACTAGTTCATTAGAACTTTCAACTTCATACGGTAGGGAACCTCGTAGAATAATGTATCGAATGATGTGAATTCAGGAGTATCCGATTACAACGCCGGAAATACCGGATACGACCGGGAAGAAGCCAAGGGATACGGAAACGCACATCACGACCAGGGAGCCCGAGCTGCTGAAGGTGATAAGAATATGAACACAACATTTGGCACCTTTCCTCTTTCTGATCTGAACGTTTCGGTTACCTTGTCTCTAAGGAAAGTACCTACTCCACTTTATTCAGATGCGGAAGGATTCAAGAAGTACTCCTACTTCACATCTGGTTCTGGTCCCGAAGGAACCTATTCTAAGGGATCCTATGGGTCCAACGGTAAGTGTGAGGAGGAAGCATTAACAAACACCCTTTCCCTAATCGATTTAGATCAGAATACAACTCAATTTTGCTCAAACCCTGGAAGAAGTTTAGTGTTTTTGAATCCAGGTTACGAGCACGAGGACAGTAACTCCAAGTACGCCGCTGATGCCAATGGGGCAGGATACAAAAAGGGATACGAAACAGACTCGAAACACCATGCAGACAAGCACGCGGATTATGACAAGGTGGGTGAAAACTACGTTACAGTTCACATGTTAGTACACGGTAGAGGTGAATCACGTGTGCATCAACAGAATTTGCTGATCTTTATGAGGTGCAGGAAGATGTATAGCCTTTGTCGCACTAACGCGCGCCTTAACAGTACACAGTTGGAGTTGTTCGCTACCATCCTATTCAATTTGGTTCTAGTTACCGTAGCGAGATGATAAAAGTTGTGCGTTTATTCTGTGCCCAATAACCTGATGTGAGCCACTCTGATTTCACATTTGCCAATCTAGTTCGCAACGCTACCACCTCAAATCCTGACTGATTTTGGCACCTCAGGCGGCGTAGCAATCCCTCCAATCTCCGAGAAGTTCATATGAATTTCTCATGAGATACCTGATGAGCTACTCGAGAACTCGTAATGTTGTAGCATAGCAATCAATAGAATCTCATGAGAAGCTCTTGCGAATAGCTCATGAGGTATCTCATGAGATTTTTGATGAATTGCTACGCCGCCAGGTGCGAGACTATAAAACAAATCACCACCAAACTCCAAGCTCGATTCTTACGACAAAAATAATGATCTTCTCCAGGATTCCTCATCTCATTCCGGGTTTGGAAAGAAATACGACGCCGGGAAGTTCGCCCATTCCGGATACAAATTCGACAAGGAAGGTCATTCTGACGGATTCAGCGGAAACAACCAGAAAGAATCCGCCGCCAAATACGGAAAGGGTTATTGATGTATTGATTGGACGCCTAATGATTTATTGATTGGTCATTCTTTCGAGCACTTGAATGAATACATATGTTTATGGTATAAGTTCGTTCTCCACCCTCATGGACTTCGACAACATTTTTCAGATGTGCTAAGTTTTAATGCATCAGAAGATTCAGAAGAATTGTTTCGAAGAAACTCTGCATCCCATGTGTCTCTCAATTCGCGCACAATTTCGCGACATTCGTATACAGGCAGAATGTGAGAACAGAGGAAAAGCACATGTTTAGAAGAGACACAGAATGAAATAAAAATACAGAAATGTACATGATTGTGGTCAATGGAGAGAAAAGTTGAGAAGAAAAAGGGTACGCTTACCCTGTTACGCGCACATAATATTACATGCAATTCAACAGTACTGCACGACGGTGATGGAACCAAATAGTGACCCATATCTGAATTGAGTATTGAACTCGACACCGGCCATTATTCAGGGATTTTGACCGAAATCCAACGGGTATGAACCATACACGCAGCGAGATTTACCTTAGTTGCTCGCTTTTGAAAGAGATAATCATAGACAAGTCAGTCCAACCAATTAAGAAGTTTGCCATCCTTCTCATGAGAATTTCATCAGAATACGTATGCCAGAAGATCCCAACACCTTCATCCCATCCTGCGTCTACACCAACATACGCTGTTTCTCCGCTTTTACATCCCGCCGGGAGACAAGAAAAAGTGAGGCAGAGCGAGAGACGCAGGATGGGATATAGGGGCCGAGATCTTCTAGCATACGTACTCAGGAGTTCATGAACTAACTGCACAATCATCATTGTACCATAACAACCGATACTCTCTCAACACAACTTTTGTAAGATGTTGCTCACGACGGCATCTCGTTGGGCTCAAGTTGGACGTGCATGAAAACATTAGTTGAGTTGAGCAACAATGGCTTCATTACATGATTAGAAGAATGCTGGAAAAGTGGTGAACGTACCCTTTTTGTTGCTGAAACATTTGTTCTGAGTTTGTCGAGTATGAGAGTTTATGAATTAGAGGGTTGGTGAGTTTTGAGTTTTGAGCACCAAGACAAAACCCGTATCCTATAAGATGGTAGATTAGTCATACAACACGTAAAAAACTTCAGGCGTGATACCATTGCATGCGATCCTCACACGTGTTAGTAATGTTCATGAAATATCCCGTAGATGTTATGTTTATGCTTAAAGGTGGCATTATTCCTATGGAGACTCCCACGGTACACATCAAAGTTTTCAATGACTGTTTTCAAATGAAAACTTCAACTTTGTCAAAAACAATTTCGAACACTTTCTGTAAAACATGAAAAAATCCATTAGCTTTGTAATCATACTGGAGGAGGAGAACTATATTTTGTTTATCGGAAGAGGCATTTATCTTTTTCTCAGTCGCACTCAATAGAACAGCGGAGAGAAAAGAACCAGCGCGTATAGTATAAAAGACACAATAATCGGAGTAGAGCACATTCTCTCCACTCACTCTTGTAAAGTCCACATCATTTTCACGTAGACTCCTACAGTACATACGCGAAATCACCAATGCATTGAACAGTTTCTCTTTTCTGATGTGCGCTAAAAAGCAAACAGCGCGTTATATTAGTTTAGAGAGATGAATTAAATAATAGGTACTGATTTATCGATTTCTACACTTTTATAACTTGTTTTCAACTTGGAGTTGATGAGTTTGTAGTTTGAGTTTCAGAACGTAGTAATCTGTTTTTATAGTTTAGTGACCAAATGGTGTCTTTCGTGTTCGTGAGTTCGATTCTTTGTGTGGCGGCTGCCTCTTTCATTCCACCATACTACGGAGGATCTGCTTCTTATGATGACTTCAGAAGACATGTCAGTTTGTAGTTTGATCGATATTTTGGTCTCAGGATGAGATAATTCAAATAGAGAGTTGTATTACACGTACACACAACTCTATAGGCGTTAGTTATAAAGTTATTTTACAGAGACTTGTATAGTTCATAATCGAACTTTCTTCGCTTGCAGTGTCGAAATGATAGGAGAAACGATGCAGATGGATTACTGGTGCGTGTGCACCTTCCACCCACTTAGTAAAGGAGTTTGTTCAATTCAAGTTTAACTCATTGGTGTTTGTATTCTACAGGGATCGAAGTACGGTGGATACGGTGCCTTGGACGGTGGTTATGAAAACGGTTATCAGGGAACCGGATATGGTCACAATCAGGGAAATCAGGGAAGATACGGAAAGGACTACGGTAGGTTTTTCCAATAGTCGATAATGAAAGTCATGATGCTCCCCTCTGTAAAGTTATAATTGTACGTTTCGTTAGATTCCAACAGATTGTTCTAGAGTTTCTTGCTTTTCAAGTTCTGAAATACTGCTAGGAATTTTGATGCATCTTTTTGCGAATAAGTTTGCTTCTCTGAATTATGTTTTAATAGCGTGTTTCCAGAAGAGTTCATAACAGCAGACAAACATTCACAATTCTCTCCGAAACTCTTGCAGTCTAGAATAACATAATGAATCAGTTCATTGATTAATTGATGAGATCAATGAGATCATAATTTTGCATGTAGAAGACAGAGAAAAGTGCACTAGTTCATAAGAACTTTCAACTTCATACGGTAGGGAACCTCGTAGAATAATGTATCGAATGATTTGAATTCAGGTTTTTATTTCAGGAGTATCCGGTTACAACGCCGGAAATACCGGGTACGACCGGGGAGAAGCCAAGGGATACGGAAACGCACATCACGACGGGGGAGCCACGGCTGCCGAGGGTGGGAAAACTTCAAATATGAATTGGATCAAATTTCATTTAGTTCAAGATTCACTAGAATCGTTCCAAAATTGTGGTTTAACTTTATCCGATTATATCAGAGAGTTAGAGAGAGATTAAAAACCTTAGAGGAAAAGGATAGATAGAACAAGCGAGTGCAAGAAAGATGCATGTACTTCCCTTCAGACGCTGAGGGTTTCAAGAAGTACTCCTACTTCACATCCGGTTCCGGTCCCGAGGGAACCTACTCAAAGGGGTCCTATGGTTCAAACGGTGGGTATGGTTGGAACTACTCATAACAAGAATGTGAAACCTCACAGTTTCCGTTTTCATCTATCTATATTCGATCCATTCATCAGTTTTTCTACAATCAATATGGCACTTGCTTATGAAGATAGAACGTGTAGATAAAATAACATAAGTTTTACGAATATACTTGAACAAAACCATTACCGAACCAATGTTCTGTTGATTTAAGTTGAGCAAACAACATGTTTCCGAGTTCTTTTTTGTCAAGTATCATTTTTTCACAAATCTAGGTTACGAGCACGAGGACAGTAACTCGAAGTATGCCGCTGATGTCAATGGGGGAGGATACAAAAAGGGATACGAGACAGACTCGAAACACAATGCTGACGAGTATTCGGATTATGACAAGGTTGGTAAGAAGCACGTTATAAAAAATTCTTTTCAACGTTCCAAGCCAGTTCCCTTACATTGATTTTTCCCAGGATTCTTCCTCTCATTCTGGTTTTGGAAAGAAATACGATGTTGAAAAGTTTGCCCATTCCGGAGCCATATTCGACAAGGAAGGACATTCTGACGGATTCACCGGAAACAACCACAAAGAGGCCAAACACGGAAAATCTTATTGATTGAGCCGTTATTGATTGGCTGTGCTCTTGAGGACTTCATTGAATGAACATGTGTATAGTATCAGTTTGTTCTCAATTGCCCATCGATAAAAGCCAGAAAAACTTGAATGATCGTTTCACTAATTCGATCGTCGATCCAGTGCTCCTCCCAGAATGCATGTCATAAAGATCACTTTGTTCGCCGTGGTGATGCAGAGGCCGTATAGTGAGTGCCAAATTTAAAAATGTACACATAAATGGACATGTGTGCGTACACAGCGGGAAGTGAGATATACAGTACCCTCCCGCCTTTCCGTTGGCGACGACTGTATGCAAGAAACATCCCGGGCCGGGTCGTGATGCTATCCCGAGCTATTTCTCGGCCAACTCAGCTTGGGATAGCATCCCAACCCGGCCCGGGATGTTTCATGCATACGGCCTCTGGCCCTCTTCACCATCGCATTCGCCGAAGAAGAAGCTGAACCTAACGCGTTTCCATCTCCTACTGTCACTTCTGTCTTTCACTCAAACATAGAAAATCTAGGAGTTAGAGGGGTAGGTAGAGGGGAGTTCGCAAGACGCTGGCCCTAATTTTCCACGGCCAAGTCCCAGATTTTTCACGGCTAACTCTCCCGATTTTTGTCATAGCTACCCAGGCACCCGAGACCGACACGAAGCCCGCTGCTGGTGGCGACTCTGACTCTACTACCACCGAATCTTCTCCCGCTGCGATGGCCGAGTTCGTATGCTTCATGACGCACATGAGAGCGTGAAAAATATGTGAAAATAGGAGGAAAAAGTAAGAAGAGAGCAAAAGTTGAGACACGACTTTGGAGAATACAGTCACATAATGGTGTTCGCTCTCGTCTCTTTAATCTTCGCTCAGTAGATAGTCCCATATATATACAAATGTTGCAGAGCACATCCTCAGAAAAAGTCTAGTTCTGGGAACGAAAGTAATACAGTTATTCTTTTCTAAACACGAGCGTATGATTGTTTTCTCGATAGGGCGACCATGGTTGTTAATCAGAAAAAAAGGGTCATTGCAGTGGAAAAATATGCGCAAAGCGGCGGATTCTTTTCGGTTACATCAGAACAAATACAATATTTTGAAATCGCAGAACGAATACATGTTTGAGAAAAATTAATCATCTTACAAAACCATTTATTTAGAGGATGAGCAATAAATCAATCAATAAATCTTTCCGTATTTGGCGGCGGCTTCCTTGTGATTGTTTCCGGTGAATCCGTCAGAATGACCTTCCTTGTCGAAACTGGCTTCGGTATGGGCGAATTTTCCGGCGTCGTACTTCTTTCCAAAACCGGAATGAGATGAAGAATCCTGGAGAGAGTAGTTATATCGATTATCGATTGTACAAGGCGTAGAGAAAAAACCTGGTAATCAACTATGTTCAAACGCTCCGTAAAAAAGTTAAAACTCGAAAGTTCTTATCGCTTTTGACTATTTGAAGATTCCGAAAAACTTTTTTGGGTTGGGCTCTCAATTCCAAAGATCCTTTTCAGTCTCTATTTTTAAGAAAAACAGTCAACACGATTGTGTTTCAAGGCGATGAGTAATCAGATTGTTCAATTCTTCATAGTCCAAATCACTCCTACGCCAACTCCAACTAGTATGATATTTTAGAGATCTCCCGATTGTTATTTGCGCATTCATTCATTCATTACCACGGAACTACAGCCTATCCTGTTATACTGTAGGGGTCCGCGTAGGTGTGACAAAGACTAAATCATTTAGTCACCTTGTCATAATCCGCGTGCTTGTCAGCATGGTGTTTCGAGTCTGTTTCGTATCCCTTTTTGTATCCTCCACCATTGACATCAGCGGCGTACTTGGAGTTACTGTCCTCGTGCTCGTAACCTGGATTTGTGAAAAAATGATAACTGACAAAAAAGAACTTGGAAACATATTGTTTCATTCATTTTTTCATTTATTCATTCACGTCGCTTCGTTACGAGGCGGTGATGATCATACATGTCAAAGATCTTTGATATAGCATCTTTTTCTGAGTTTTTTTTTCTGAGCTCAACTTAAATCAACAGAACATACGGTAATTGTTTTGTTTTACTATATTCATAAAACTTATGTTATTTTATGAACTCCGCTTTCTATCTTCATACGTGTGGATAAACTGATGGATGGATAAAATATAGATAGATAAAAACTGAAACTGTGAGGTTTCAGATTCATGTTTTGGGTGATTTCAACCAGACCCACCGTTGGATCCATAGGATCCCTTGGAATAGGTTCCTTCGGGACCGGAACCAGATGTGAAATAAGAGTACTTCTTGAATCCCTCGGCATCTGAAAAAAAGCAAACTCAGGAAATCACATTCAGTTGGATCATGAATTCATTATTCTAGTGAACAGCCATCAGCAGGTTCAAGTGTGTCATTTTGTAATTCACAATGAAGCCGACTATGATTTGTCTCTCATATGAAATCACTGCCATGGAGTCACTCATATGAAATCGTGAAAAAGCAGCAGTGTTCATGTTAGGCTTGCACGTTTCACGGGTTCAACTACTGGAAAATGATCTATTACAGTCGTCGCCAACGGAAAGACGGGAGGGTACTGTATATGTCAGTTTCCGCTGTGTACGGATACACGTCTCCGATTTCTAAGCTCGTTAGTTATCGGTGATGGTAGCGCAGTGGTTACCGTCTGGCCTAAGAATCTTTGGTTGCAGGTTCGATTCCGGCGGGAGACAACAATTTATACATTTGGCACGTCCTATACAAGTGACAAGTGTTTCTGCAAAAAAATTAGGTGTTCTCACCTTCCGCAGCCTTGGCTCCCCCGTCGTGATGTGAGTTTCCGTATCCGTTGGCTTCCGCCCGGTCGTATCCGGTATTTCCGGCATTGTAACCGGATACTCCTGAAACCAAACCGGTTACTAGTCCTAAATCAGCGTCTCTTGGAACGATCGCGGCAATTAAACGGTTTGTTTTAAGCCCGTGATCTTTGACCTGTTAGGTGTGTCTCATATACTAGAATTAGTCTGTTTTTTTTCGCCCACTCAAGCGTCCATATCGAAAAATGAACGATTTTCTATATCGATTATTTGAAGAACCTACCGTAGTTCTTCCCCGTATCTTCCCTGATTTCCCTGATTGTGACCATATCCGATTCCCTGATAACCATTTTCATAACCACCGTCCAAGGCACCGTAACCACCATACTTTGAGCCCTAAAAAATACCATTGGATGAAATTAAAGTAGAACAAAGTCAATTATTGTTATGAAGAAGTTCATAAAAATTATCTGTGTAAGTAGTTCCTTTAATGTTTTCATTTCCGAACCTAAGAAAGTTCTTTGTATGTAAAGTAACTAAAGAACTAATTGAAGAGTTTGATACAGGCTAAAAACCATAAAACTTTCCTCTTCAATAGTTTGTTATCCCCTTATGAAACAGAGAGTAGATTACACTACAAACTACAAACTGACGTGTCTTCTGAAGTCATCATAAGAAGCAGATCCTCCGTAGTATGGTGGAATGAAAGAGGCAGCCGCCACACAAAGAATCGAACTCACGAACACGAAAGACACCATTTTGTCACTAAAACAGTAATAAAATAGATTACTACAAACTTTCAAACTCAAACTACAAACTTACCAAGATCAAGTTGAAAGCAAGTTATAAAACTGTAGAAATCGATAAATCACTACCTATTACTCAATTCATCTATCTAAACTAATATAATGCTCGGTTCGTTATCAGAAAACTAGGAAAACAAACAAAAAAAGTAAAAAAAAAGTGGAAAGCTAGTTATGTCGAAATCGATAAATCAGTATCTATTTCTCAATTCATCTAGCTAAACTAATATAATGCGCTGTTTGTTTATCAGAGAGCACATAAGAGAAAAGAACTTTTCAGTTCATCAGTGATTTGGGGTATGTACTGTATGTGTCTGCGTAATATTAATGTAGACTATACGAGAGTTTATTGGGAGAATATGTTCTATTCCGATTACAGTGTCTTTTATACCACACGCGCTAGTTATTTTCTGATAGCTGTTCTATTGTGGTCGGACGAAGAAAAAGTAGAATGACTCTTCCGATAAACATAATATGCCTGAACATAAGATCTGCGAGCAACTCGATGGAACCAATGAGGTATTCATATGATGTGTATAGTCGTCGCCAACGGAAAGGCGGAAGGGTACTGTATATCTCACTTTCCGCTGTGCAAGCACACATCTCTTCGATTTTGAAGTTTGTCGGTTGTGTGCTCTAATAGCGCAGTGGTTTGCGCACTGCTACGAATACTTTGCTTGCAGGTTCGATTCCAGCGAGCGACAGAAAATTCTAAATTTAGCACTCACCATACCATCATGGCTGAGTTTCAGTTTGAACTCCGTACACACCAGTACTGGGGCATAGCTAGAGCCGAGTGGTCGAGTGGTTAGCGTTCGGCTGTCGCTCCACTGACACGGGTTCGATCCCCGCGCGCCGCGGTATCTGTACGGCGGACCGCATGAGCTATATTGATCATGTGCAATTATAATAAAAAGACAAACGGGTGAAATAGGCGGTACACAAAGTTAAAATTCAATAGCTTACGAAATTTGACCGAAGCAGAATCAAACTACAATCTCGAGGAGATATAATCCACACACCGTGCTGGCACGAGCTGAAAGATTGAACTCTTTATGGGAGACCGGAGACCAACATGGTTTCTCGTATAGCTGCTGTATCCCACTTTTGATGGGGCGCGTTGCGTGTCGCGCGGCATTTGAATGTCACGTGGACTGATCAAACTGAAAAAAAAAAAAAACCTCTGCTCAAGTTGTGTTCCGGTCTCCTTTGACGAGCGAGAGTCTTCCTTGCGAAAAGACCTATTGATTGAGCGACTATTTGATTCATTCTTTGACTCTTCTCAAACTTTAAAGGTTTGTGACCAAATGAACATGTGTGATGACATTCAATGTGTTTACGTCATAGCATAATGAACGGAATACAGAACACAAACGCGAGTGCATAATATATGCATTTACAAGCAAATGGAATTGACTACCGTTTTTTGGGGGTCAGGAAATTAAGACAACAATGTGATTGGGCATTCCAATGAAAACAACTTTGCTGACAACATTACCAGAGGACAGGCACAGGACCCATCCATAGCTTTTTTTAAAACTACTAAGATGTGGTTGAAAAAGACGGATCACTCAATACTATAAGAAACAAAAAACAACTGGAATAGATTGCATGAGGGTTTATTTGATTTACTTCGGATACATGTTATTTGTTGTTTCTTGCAGACGAACATTCTCATTCTGGTGTCACATTCCACTGTCTGCCACGACTGTTCCGAGCTGTCCTGCGAAATCTGAAATTCAACTTCAAGTGGTCAGAAATATATTTGTTCTGAACAAATATGTATATATAGGATTCTCTCGTTTCAAAATAGACCTATGTATATTGCCAGATTTCTGTGTGTTTGTAGTTTGATTCTGTTAGTTTTCGAACGAAGTTAATGATTTAGTACGTGTTTCGTGATCAAACTACAATGATCATTTGGTCAATACGTACATACCAATTTACTGAATCCACACTGTAGTTTTGACCTCGATACACGCAATAACTCGCGACCTTTGACCTTTGACCGGAAAATCAACCGGATCAAACTACAACACAGTGCACATAGACTGTATTGAATCGCCTTTGGAAAAGTGAATTCATAATAGTGTTGGTTGAATGAGAGATTGTGAGCGATTGTGAAGGCGGCCAGACATACGCAGGCCTCAGCGTGTCTGCGGTCTCATTGACCTTCATGCTCTCTCGCCTTTCTGAGTCACACTGCTACGTACTAGCGGGTAGGAATGTTCCGTACAATCGTTATTGACAGTGTATGCCTTATTTCATGGTGTGTACAGAAAGGCTTCCCGAATCATAAATAGTATCATTGTAACTTTACTTCACAAGTAGCTTCGAGTATTACAAGAAGCAGTTTTTTTCATTTATTTGTTCGGCAATAGAGACAAAAACTCACGGTCACACACTGCTTTGTAGAGGTATCCACCGGTTCTCTCGGGGCCCAGTTTATGAAATCTACTCTCGAACCGTCACTCCACTGCCAGAAGCCAGCTGAATGTCAATGAAAACGGTTTTTTATAGGTTACTTTTAATTTTCCATTTTTATTTCATGAGAAATATTCATTTGAAACAGCATTCTAAGTCCTGTGGAATGACATTTAGTCCATTTTTTCTAAACGGTGCCTAATTCAACTAGAGCTTTCATTTTTAGTTTCGCTTTCTAACTATTGACCTATCTCATTTTTGTAGCATGATCGTTTCTGTGCTAGTTGCTGGCAGGTATTCGTGGTTCAACTCTGTTCCTGTAGCCTTTTTTACACATTTTCTGTTA
Organism: Litoditis marina; assembly: GCA_964036275.1. Classification (NCBI taxonomy): domain Eukaryota; kingdom Metazoa; phylum Nematoda; class Chromadorea; order Rhabditida; family Rhabditidae; genus Litoditis; species Litoditis marina. The sequence goes on from OZ038434.1 coordinate 28,393,887, forward strand.
TTTTCATTAATTTCTCCGACTCATGTTTTTATGTTCGAAGGCGTAATTAGTCATAATGTTAATTGGAACAAGGTTGGTACACAAGCAGAACCACAAAATTTCAGTATCTGGAATTCGGACTCACATTCATAATTAAGTCCTATCCATGTCTGCTGCTCCGGGCTTGTGGCGGAGAGGCCGGTTTGCGAAAGACCGGAAAAATATCGGATTAGGCAATATTCTATTCAGGCGACATACCATTTGACTGAACAAAGTTCCGAGAGCTTGCAGATAACTTTTGGGCAGACTATTCGTCACCTCTTCACCGACACTTTCTTTTGTTGGATTGTTGTTGAAATAGGCGATTTTTGTCGGACACTAGGATAGGTTTGCTGTTTTTCCACAATATTATTCTGAAAAAGGCATTGCGCGGTCAAACAAGTTTCTGAGTTTGTTCACTCGTTATGAAACCTAACCCGTTCAATCGGACATATGTCCGATTGTCCTCATTCATCAACATTAATGTGGTCACGTCTAGGACAAAGTTGAAACGTACCTTTCTTCAATTAAATCATTCCAATCCTTCTAGTTCAATTGTAACGTCTGAACTTATTCCTCAGTATATGTAAAAACTGACTGGCAACAAACGCGTTTTCACCGTAGTTGTGAATCGAGGTCAGATGTCCTCCTACTTCCTTGCACAAAAATTCGGCACTGTTCCAATTAGAGGCCAGTAGCGTCTAGACAACAGTATAAATGTTTAACGTAAAACGTGAGAATCTCAAGTTCGAAACGTGAAAAAGTGTGAACATGGTTGGCACATCAAACATGCACTTTTGCTATCACACTGTTATTTCTTGCGAGTACAAGACAAGCAAAACGTGTTTGATTGTGAGTCAATGCGAAAATTTCTGAAGTACTTCTTGAACTCCATCGAAGTGTTTTTATTCCGTAACTTTATCGATAAAGAGGTAAAACAGGGTTTTCGGGCTGTATTGAGTAATGTTCAACAATTGAAAACATCATTCAGCCCTTTTTGACACGAATTACGAAACAAGTAGTATGACACTTATTGCCGAATGTCCAACAAAAAGTGGATCAGTGAATAATGTTGCATGCGCTTTAAAGAAGGTCGATTATGTGGTTCAATTCCAACTCTTCAGTGGTTTAAACTGCAATACACTTTTCAATTGCGGACCGTTGACACGGGCTTGCTCCACATAACCGTCCGGCTTTGAGTTGTAAATCCGCTAAGATCGCATTCGGAGTCGTGAAACGTCCTAGATCTACCAAAATAGGAAAAGAGTCCGGTATTTTATGTTTCCAAATAGGTTCTATCACAATTTGCTCACCGAGTAACATGAGTTCTGCAGGTCATAATATGTCCATCCGGTTGGACACGTTGAACAACCTGTAGCATTGTTTTAAGTTCTATGTTTTAACAATAATGATGTATATCAGTTCGTTGACGCACCGAACAGTCAGAAAACAGTAATAAGACGTTGTTTACGAGACTTACTTGAGGAAAGTACCCAGAATCTCTAAAGCACTGCGACTTGTAGATTGCCAGGAAAATAAACTCGTATATCCCAATGTTGACGATATACAAGTCAAGCTGTTGCGTTACTGTTTTGGAAGGTGAAGAATCCCGAGAATATGGTAAATATACAAGGAATTTCAGAAGTCCTGCCAAATATACAGGTTTTCCCGAAGTTCTGGGTAATATATAGTCTTTTTCATTACTACTGAGACTCCTACAGTAGGATTTTAAAACTTTTCAAGCCGTTTTCCTCACTTACTTACGATAGGAAAGCTCAAGAATTTTCGCACCTCATTCTCATTATCAGGTAGAGTTAGTTTACGAGAGGATTTTCGATAAACTAAGTTTTCCGCTTGACAACAGCCTCCGGAAAACTTGTAAGGTTACTGTAGGAGTCTCAGTAGGAATGATGTGAACTATACAAGTCACGTTGTTTCAGAGATGGACTGAGCTCAAAACAGAAACCCTCATAGATCAGAGCACACCTCAGATCACCGCTAACTGGTTTCCTCTCTCAGTTCTTACGATTCCACACGCGTGAGATGATAGTCCAGTTGTCTTGTTGGTTGTTTCATGTTGGAAACTTGTTTACATTACATTTATAGTCTGAGGACCAACTGCTGTGCTGTTCTCAGTGTCAATTTTTGCCATGCCTTCTCGGGTTTAAATGTTTTGTAATGTCGTTATTATTATTGTTTTTGAATGTTACATCACACATGCTAGCATGCATATAAATTATAAATCAAACAAACTCACTCGAGGGCTGATTTGAAGGGTTGGGGTACGAGGCTGCTGTTGTCGGGCCGCTAGCGGTATTTCCCTAAAAAAACATGATTAATACCCAAACAAATAAAATTGTTTTACGGATTCTAATATTTCTACAAAGAATACAGAAGACTGAGGCCGCTTTCATACACTTTACGTCGCGGTTAACGTCGTCGTTAAAGTAGGACGATTATGAGGTTCAATCGAACCGCTTCAGTCCTTTAAACTGTTAAACATGTTATGGCACAGACCGCTTTCATTCCGAGAACGACTAGAAAGGAGAGAACAAGAAGAAGAAGCGAGTCGAGCCATCCTGACAAGAAGAACAAAGAGTGCAGTCTACGCTTCTGGAAGACGCTTCACGCTGTCTGGGAAATGGGTATAAATACCCCGATCACTCTCCAATAAACAGTTCCAAACCTACTGTGTGCTTGTTGTATCAACACTTCTAAGTGGCGATCAGCTTATAGTACTCACTAGGGAAGGTCTATCGTCGTCTGCAACCCGATCTACTCCTGCTAGCTGTTCGAAGACAGCGCTTGTGGAGCACCGATGGTCGTAACGGATGACACCCAACAGCCAGGATCCCCGAGGAGCTCTGCTCCCACTCACCTTCCGGTGTACCGGGGGCAAGCGCCTGGTGCATATCGCCCCGGATCCTCTTGGAAAACCTGGTTACGTTTATTTTCCAACTTCTTGACGTTGCAAAAAGTCACTGTAGAGAGTGACCAACGTCTCATCTTTCTTCAAGAAATAGGAGATTCGAATTATGAACTCCTTGAGTCTTTGTTGCAAGGTCGTACTCCCGAAGATACACCAATTACAGAGTTGTACAGCGTTATGGAGAAGCACTTTGCCCCGAAGAAACTGGTCCTCGCCGAGCGCTATCGTCTGATGACCATGGCCCAGAACAGTGGACAGACCCTGCAGGACTTCTACGCCAGCATCCAGAAGACTGCCAAGGACTGTGACTTCGGCGCCATCAAGGACCACCGGGACGCTCAGGTTACCTTGGTATTCATTGGTGGAATTTCCTCCCTTGAAACCAGGAAGAGACTTCTTGAGAAAGAGGATCTGACTTCTAAGCAAGCCTTAGAAATTGCGGAAGCTTTCGAGAGAGTGGGCCAAAATGCGCCACATCTCAAAGAAGGTAGCCATCCTACTGGAATCGGCAAAATTTTCGCTAAGAAGTCAGACCGCTCTGTTCATAGCAAGGGCAAGTGGGAACCAAAGTCATTCAAATCCACAAAAAAGCATGACTCCCACAAACCCAAGCATGGACATGGTACTAATTGTACCGTATGTGGCATGAAAGGACATTCATCTGAGCGCTGCTTCCACAAGGAAGGAGCGTTCTGCGGCAACTGTCGCAAGTCCGGCCACTTGGCAAGAGCTTGTAGAAAGCAGGCCAAAGTCTCGCGTCACGTAAATTCTTGTGCCGAGCCAGACTTTTCCGACAGTGAGGATGTTTTTTGCAATCGCATCCACCAAGTTACCAATAGGGTACACTGTCATGGAATTAAGTCTGAGGGATCGAATTTTTCGACCCGATCTTTTGCAAAAGTCTCTGTGCCGCATGCTATGCAGAGCCGGACCTTGTCCGAGGGTTCTCTACAAACCCGCTCATATGCCGAAGTAGTCTCCTGTCATGCGCAAAGGAGCCAGATTCAGATTGAATCTGCCGAGCACAAAAACGTGACTCGAAGCTCGCATTCGTGTAAAAACGGAAAGTCGAGAAAAGGCAATAGGAAAGTCTCCGATCCTCCTAAAGGAAACAGGAGCCAGACTCTCAAGTCTGCCGAGTCTCATGTGGTGGCCCGGAAAGTCCCTCAGCCGCGTAAAAACGGTCTGAAGGGCCAGGTTCTCATTGAATCTGCTGAACCCAATCCAGTGGTTCAGAAAGTCCCTACATCTTCGTATGAGTGTAAGGGCCAGGCCTTAATTGAGCCTGACGAGTCTGAAATATTGACTCGTAAAGACTCCCAACCGCTCAATGCAACGAGGAGCCAGATTCTCATTGAATCTGCTGAACCGAATTCAATGGTTCAGAAAGTCCCTACATCTTCATATGAGAGTAAGGGCCAGGCCGTAATTGAGCCTGACGAGTCTGAAATATTGACTTATAAAGACTCCCAACCGCTATATGCAACGAGGAGCCAGATTCTTAATGAATCTGCTGAACCAAATCCAGTGGTTCAGGAAGTCCCTACATCATTGTGTAAGGGCCAGGTCTCGATGAAACCTGACAAGTCTGAAACATTGGCTTGTAAAGACTCCAATCTGTATCCAAAACAGAGGAGCCAGACTACCAGTCTGCCAGCCAACGTTAACAAGGATAAGAGCTCAAGGGAAAATTCCCCTACACTGATCAATAGTGTAAAAAATGGGCCACCTTGTCTGCTGGACCTTGAGATAAACGGTAAATCCGTGCCCTGTGAGCTAGATACAGGAGCATCAATCTCAATAATTGACTATGACGTATGGGTCGGAATTGGCAAACCAACCCTATTGCCAGTGAAAACACAGGCAATGGCTTATAATAAAAGTCCTATCCGCTTCGCCGGAATGTCAAAAGTCAAAGTCAAGTTCAACGGAAACCAAGCCATCATACCTATTCATGTTCTAGAAGGACAGAATAGTGGTTATCCGTTGTGTGGACGTGACATGATACGTTCACTAGGCATCGATTGTGGTCCACACTACCGCACGGTGTTCGAGGTCAAGACGCTAGATCGTCAGACACTCAAATCCGAGCTAACCGAGATGTTAGAGCAGAACAAGGCACTCTTCAACCCAGAACTGGGAAAGTGTACTACGGTCCAGGCACACCTTAAATTCAAAGAGGATACGCCAACCCCGAAATTTTTTCGGGCAAGACCGATTCCGTTCGCTCTCAGACCAAAGGTTATTGAAAAGCTCGATGAAATGGTACGAAACGGTACCTTGGTCAGAGTAGAACACTCTGACTGGGCAACACCTCTCGTGGTTGTGCCTAAACCAGGAGGCAAAATCAGGGTATGCGGTGACTACAAAGTAACAGTCAACCAGCAATTGGATATCAACCAATACCCGTTGCCCATTCCAGACGATCTGTTCCATATGCTAAATGGAGGGACAAAGTTCTCTAAGATGGATCTGTCTGATGCATACATGCAAGTGGAACTAGACCAAGAGTCTAGAAAATACACCACTATCAATACGTTGAAAGGCATGTTCGAGTATACACGAGTACCATTTGGTGTAGCCTCTGCCCCAGCCATATTCCAACGCATAATGGAAACAACGCTGGCAGGTATAGAAGGTGTTCTCGTATACCTAGACGACATCACGGTCACCGCGCCGGATGATCGCACGCATCTCGATCGACTCAGACGAGTGCTAGACCGCCTTAATAAGGCAGGTTTCCGACTAAAACGTGAAAAATGTGAATTCCTAACAGAAAAAATGGATTTTCTGGGACACGTTGTCGATGCCAATGGCATACGACCCTCGCAAGAGAAGCTGAAAGGCATGGTCAATATGCCAGAACCGAAAAACCTCAAGGAAATCGAATCCTTTTTGGGGATGGTTCAATATTATGGCAAGTTCATCCCGAATCTATCTACCTTGGCAGCCCCGATGAATGGTTTGCGTAAAAAAGGAGTAGTATTCAAATGGGAAAAGGAACAGCAAACTGCGTTCCATGCTATCAAGAAAAGGTTGATGGAAACCGATATCTTGACGCATTATGACCCCCAAACTCCAGTGCCACTGATGCCTCCGATTATGGATTGGGAGCAGTCATCTATCACACATACGCCGATGGCAAAGAAAAAGTCATCGCCTATGCCTCACGTTCACTCACAAAAGAGGAACGAAACTATGCTCAAATTGAGAAAGAGGCATTAGGCATTGTATATGGCGTTGAGAAATTCAATCAATTTCTCTATGGAAGGAAATTTACCCTCCTGACCGATCATCAACCATTGGTGAAAATATTCGGTCCCAAGCATGAACTACCAATCATTGCTGCGAAGAGATTGCATCGCTGGGCACTGAGGTTAATGGTGTATTCTTTCGAAATCGAATATAGAAACACCCACGAGTTCGGAAATGCAGATGGGTTATCCAGACTGCCCGACCCTCGAGAATTACCCAGTGCAGAAGCCATCGTACGAGAAGTACAGATGATAGATATGCAAGATGAATATCTCGAAAAACTTCCTATGTCTGAAAAAGACATTTCAGAAGCAACTCAAAAGGACACTTTGTTGCAAGTGGTAAAACAGTACATTATAAATGGCTGGCCACCAAAGGTCCGAAATGAGGCTCTGAAGGCATTCACTGGCAAGAAAGAGGAATTAAGCATCCATAAAGGGTGCATCCTCTGGGGTACACGCGTAGTAATACCGACCCAATACAAGAAGAAAATTCTTGAAATGCTGCACAGTAGCCACTATGGGAAGAGCAGAATGATATCTTTAGCCCGAATGAAGGTTTGGTATCCCGGAATTGATAGCGACATCACCAAATTGGTGGCAGCGTGTGACACATGCGCAATTTTCGCTAGGGATCCTGTAAAAACAAAACTGCATCCATGGGAAGAGCCGGCAAAGCCCTGGCAACGACTCCACATGGACTTCTGCCAGACAGAAGATGGCAGTATGTGGTTAGTTGTGGTCGACGCAAAGTCAAAATGGCCGACAGTGGTAAAAATGAGAACCACAACAACTGAAAAAACCACCGCAGTACTCAAGCAACTGTTCTCATTACATGGATTACCCGAACAAATAGTATCGGATAATGGACCTCAATTTGCGTCCAGAGAATTCAAAGAATTCTGCCAGTTGCGAAACATTGAGTTAACACTCACTCCGCCTTACCACCCTAATTCTAATGGGGAAGCGGAAAGACTGGTTCAAACATTCAAGAAGGGACTGTATAAAGGTATCAGATCAGGCAAAAGCACTGACGAAGCTGTAACAGACCTTGTTTCAATATAGAGTGACACCCCATCCTGCAACAGGCAAATCGCCAGCAGAGATATTAATGGGCAGACAACTCAGAACCGCCTTTGACTTCATAAAAACCGACAAAAAAGTCGTTCCTGATAATCAATACAGGGAAAATATGAAGAAACATTACAAAGGCAAGGCAGTAAAGACTTTCAAACCAGGCCAAGAAGTCTACCTACGCAATTTTAATGCAAAAGGAGACAAATGGCTACCTGGGATTGTCACGGAAATTTCCGGCGCTAATACGTACATAGTACACTATGGCACAGGTCATAGAAAAGCGCATGCTGACCAACTGAGAAAGAAAGTCACTTTCTGGGAAGATTTGGACACTACCGTTCTTGTACAAATGCCTACTCAGAATAAGGGTAATGGTCAGAAACGTACACCAAAGACGAAGGTCCCTCGAGCAATTCCGAATGCACCGAGAAAATCTAACCGGATGAGGAAACCAGTAGATAGGTATCAAGCAGCCAATATGGTGCAAACCTACCACCACAACCCCACCGTTAATAGCATTTCGATGAAAATGAAAACCGTGGATGTGGAAATTGCACGCCGTAAACAGGCAACCAACGACGTAAACGAACCTGTTAAACCGTTGACGAACTCAAAATCACGTGAAATGCAGCGTGAAAAGTGCAATTCGAGGAATGAAAACCAGGGGAGGGAATATCCGATCCGGAGAAGGTTTCATTCCAGTAGAAGGTTTCACAAGTACACACAGATTGGACACCTGATCCATATTCAACGAAGATGTAGAGTAGCATTGAACTTCGCTCACACGATTGAGGGGAGATGTAGATCTAACTCGAACTTCACAAAAGATCGTATGCAGAGAGGTACACCTAACAATGTGAACTCCACTTCCTCAAACAAAGCAAGGGAGTGGAGACGTAACACTAGGGAGAACTCTGCCAACCCGTTCTCGGGTCCGATCAACAATTTTGGTCATCGCCGCGCCAGAGATCCTAGTAGTATTGATGAGTCATCAATAGGGGAGGTGTTATGGCACAGACCGCTTTCATTCCGAGAACGACTAGAAAGGAGAGAACAAGAAGAAGAAGCGAGTCGAGCCATCCTGACAAGAAGAACAAAGAGTGCAGTCTACGCTTCTGGAAGACGCTTCACGCTGTCTGGGAAATGGGTATAAATACCCCGATCACTCTCCAATAAACAGTTCCAAACCTACTGTGTGCTTGTTGTATCAACACTTCTAAGTAAACACATTTTTCAATTGCAGTTCAAAGGACCGTTGACACGGGATCGGTCCACATAATCGTCCTTCTTCATCAATGTGAAGAAAATATGCGCATCGCTCAAAAGTGAAAAACAGAGAGAAGTGATCTGTAAACGTAAAAAGTAATCGTAAAAAGTATGAATGCGGGCTGAGAGTGCATTATGAGCACGGCGCGAGCAAACTAACAGAAAATTCAGGAGTCATGTGTTTTGCGTATGACATTCAACAACAAGCTGAATATGACATTCCATTCAGATACAAAAAAATATGTTTGTAGTATGGTTTAAAGTTTAGTTCGGAAATGTGCTGATTGTGTTACTTACACACATCCATCCGTAGCAATCGGTTGTGGCAGGAACAGTAGCAGGCTCAGTCTTTAAATAGAAAATTAACTATTTGAAAACCAGTTCACGAGGAGTATTGAGTAGTTATGTAATCATGTGAACCTACTAACACCGGTATTGCCCCTTCACTGGTGCTCGTTATCGTCTCGTATTATGCTCCGTCTCACACACTTCGACGATAAAGTACAAATAGTTTGTTTCACTGTACAGTCAAAATAGTTCTATAGTTCCACTTCTTCATTTGTTTCCGTTGCATAGCCTACTTCCAATGTTTAGAAATTGTAAAAAGTGTGTCTATGTTTCCATTCTAAACCTTGAATATGACGCTCATAAAAGTTGCACGGTGTGCAAAACAGAGTATTGAAATTCTTTACATGACTACTAGAAATTGACAAGTTTGGACTAACTGCCTGGAATCGGGATTTCTGAGAAAAGGCCACTATTTTTCACTATTTTGGAGTTATTCAGATTAGTAACTGAAATCTTCTAATAGCGTTTGTTCAATTTCACGTAACCACATGAATACATTTGTATTAAAAAAACGATGTGAAGTGAGAAACGATTAGCTGCTGAGATTGAACTGCATGGAATATAGAAAGGGAGGACAATAACTCAAGAGGGAAATAAAAAATCTAATCTCGCAATTTTCATGGGTCAAAAGCGTCTTGGTTTCGTACTGAAAAAGAACTAACAAATATTAGATGAAACTAACAAACATTAGATGAAACGTCCTAATATGACAAGTTCTCACCCCTGATTCACAACTGTTAACAGAATCGAGTACACTACACTAGAAGTTTATTGAATATTTACCTAAAGTTAGCATTCTAATGAGGAAGTGTGCACTTTGTCGTTTCACGTTTTCAAGTTCTGCTGTGTTTTAACATGTTTCACGTGACTGTGCGATTGACTGAGTACAGCTGATTTTTGTTTCAGAGACGTTTTTATGTTCTCAAAGATTTAGCACTTTTTTTGAATTAGTGTGTCAAAATGATTTCCCTAATGAGTTATGGTCCTCCTTTTCTATATTCCATGCAGTTCAATCTCAAAAGCTAATCGTTTCTCACTTCACATCGTTTTTTATACAAATTGTCCTCATTTTCTATATTTCCGAAGGAAATAATGAATTTATAGATATGAAATAAAGACATCTAATTAGGGTTGTTAATCAATTCCAAAAAGCAAGTCAATTCCAATTCCAATTCTTTTCGGATTTTCAGAAACCACTCAATTCCAACTCCAATTCTTTCTAGATTTCAAAAACCAGTCAATTCCAATTCCAATTCTAGTCCGTTTTTGGAAAATGAGAATTGTCAATTCCAATTCCTCTCAGGTTTTCAAAGCCGAGTCAATTCCAATTCCAATTCCAATCTTAATTCCAAAAAATCTCAAATTTTCAATTCCAATTACAAATCATTTTCCGAATTCATGGCAGTTTTTTTCAAAAAACGCAGAGAAACAAACAAAAACTGTTAGTTTCTGTTAAAGTGAACTTGATACATCAAAAACAATAGTAATTTAGTGAAAATTAAACCTGTATAAATTCCGAGAGAAAATCAAGTCAATTCCAATTCCAATTCCAGTTGTTCTGACATACGAAAGAATTGGAATTGCAATTCCAGATATATTTTGACATAGAAAAGAATTGCAATTGCAATTCCAAAATTATTTGACATTCAAAAGAATTGGAATTGCAATTCCAATTCTTTTTCACACACAAAAAGAATTGGAATTGCAATTCTTTTGGAAGATTATCTCAATTCTTCCAATTCCAATTCCAATTCCAATTCCAATTCCAATTCTAACAACCCTACATCTAATCAATTATTATTGAAGGTTCTTCCAACGTAACGATTAATACTAAGTTGATTTGCAGAACATTAATTGCGTGATAATTTCGGTTAGTAAGCATTCTCACAAACCGTAATCAATCCTTGATTTCGGGCAACGCACGTGTGGCGCCGTCCATTTCCTTCCTTTACCGTGATGGTTTAGCTCAGTCGGCAGAGCGGAGCACTACAGCCCAGTAGGCGAAGGGTTCGAATCCCTTCACGGTCGTCATTTTTGTTTTTGTTCGATTAACCTTTTCATGAAGTCAGGATCTCCACAGATTAACACTATTTCTTTTCCAGTTTATTTTGATATATTAAAACTACCAAAAATCGGAACAACAGCTCACTGCGCACACTCCACATATATCTAGAAGTAGTTGTCAAAGCAGCTGAGAGCAATGTTTCCGGGCCATAAATTGGCTCAATGTTAACCGATTGGTCCAAGATTTCAGATTTACAAATAACTCTGTAGTTTCTAACTATATTCAGATAAGTCGGTTGAATTCGTCGGTTTTGCGGCCGCCGCGCCACGCGGGCGCCACGCCACGCGGCCGCTGTCGGAAGACATTTTCGCGAGACGATATTCAGAATAACTGTAGATCACTAGTCGCACATTGAATATCGATTAGCTCAACAATAGAGCCTTTCCTTCTCTATCTCTCTCTGTCAAAATCTCAAAAATCCATTCAGGAGTTTTTGAAAAAATGGTAGAAAACCACTTTTGAAAGTCCGCAATGTTGTGATCAAAAACTAATCTGCGCAGCGCTCCGCGCTGCGCGCGATTTTAATGGAAAACTTATATTTGCCCAAGAAATAGTCATCCAAATTACGAAAAAAAAAACTATATCTCAGATTGTGAGATTGTAAATTGTGACCAACCTGCCCCATTGGTGCTTCGCATATGACGTTGAAGAGTGAGCTAAATGAAACATTTCATACTTTTTTTGTTAAACGATTATTAAACATTGCCTGACATGTCACTTTCACCAGTTTTTCCTCGATTCTAGTACACACAACCTCAATCTCAATGACAACAAAACTATGAATAACGAACTTGAACAATTTCACACATGTCAATCGTTACGTGATAGAACTTATGATATGTTAAACGGACGTTTTACAATGAATTGGTGCGCGTCTCCATGAAAATGTGGTACGTGCGTTGCTCACGCGATACTCAGACAACTTTCTTCTAGTTTGCACACCCCTTTTGTAGCGGCCATAAAGAGAGAGTGGGTAGGTCACAGAGACGAAGATATCATTGGCCTCATTGACCTGCATGCCTATGGCGTTTTCGTAGTTTGCTAATCGGCGAAAACTGGCGCAAATATTTCCGAGCATTGCCGTACTCACGTTGGCACAAAAACGATCTAATTTGGAAAACTCTCACTAATTCTAATTGTTTTGTTTACTACTCTATAAATTGCACACATTATCACATTGTTTGCCGTGAACACTTGTTCTAATTGATAATAAATACTCGTATTCGCTGACAGTAGCCCATTCTCCATTAGTCGTGTTGATAACCAGTGTATCGTACACAGGCTCTCCTGGAAGTGTATTCATTTATTAGATCTTTATTCTGACACTGAAGTATGAACTGTATGGTACGGAACACTTAGTATAAAAGAAAACCTATGAAGTAAGGAGTTCGAAAATGTCGACTGACACAAGTTTTAGGGTTAGGGAGGAGGAGGGGGGGGGGGGGGTGTATCTCACCTAGATTCCAGTTGGTGTAGTCAAAATTGCTACCATCAGTCCAGATGAAGTTGCCGGTATCTTGATCTCTGTGACCACCCACACGAATGGTACAACCGTCTAATACCAAGCCACAGAACTCAGACGGCGACGTATTATCTGAGAAAAATGCAGATTTTCCGCTGAAAACCGGGTTGAAACGAGGTGGCATGTGAAATAGTGAAACGAGTGAAACGACAGTAAATCTAATCCCCTTACGGTTTCATGGGAGGGGGAGCAAGTATATTGTTCAGAGATATCTTTCGGCTTTCTACTGGATACAGGTTCAGACGTGACGGTGAAAAAATCTGAAAACTGGTCAATTCTCCTAAGTGAGATGAAATGCATGCGAAACCTGGTTCAGATAGTGACATGATGGTCCAGCTCAAATGTGATCTTACCACAAAACATCTTAGGTGCCTCTCGTTTGTGGATATGATAAAGACCGTACCTTTGAAGAAATTGTTCTGCTCACGACTGTGAATGCCCGCCATGGTGTAACCGAGGTTGGCGCAGTACGTTTTCGCAGCGTCAAAAGTTAGTTCAAGATTGTTCGAGATGTGATAACATCTGAAATGAGTAAAATGATAGAGAGGACCATGGGGTGCACTTCTGGAATCTTTGAACATTTCAATATCGACGATGTTAGGTTATTATAGGAGCTCTTTGGGGTGCGAGCCATTATACGCTATGAGTTACAACAGCCCGATGTGTGGGTAGTTTGATCCCACTGCTCCTCAGTCAGAATTCGACCACTACTGCTGTGTGTGCAGACCAAGCTACAAATCAGATTCCGTCATCCGCCACATCACGTGCATGGTTTACACCATTTCTACTGAGACTCTTACAGTACACATTTCAAGGTCGAGAACATTCTGGAATACTCTTGGCAATATGGTATTAGAATTGGATGTAAATATTCCAGATCGATAACATTTAGGTGGTCCAAACGTACTGAAAGTTGTACTGTAGGAGTCTCAATGGAGAAACAATGTATCACTGAACTGCGAACATACCTTCCACTGTAATAATCGTAGACATCCCCCTCGTAGGCACACGCGTGGATGACTGCCGGTAGCGTCAGAAGCAAGAGTGGGTGAATCATCTGAATGCGTATTAGTTTGAAAAACGGGTGTAAAGTAAGTAAGTATTAGTTCTGGATGAAACGTGTCAAAGAAATATGAAAGAAGTCCAATGAACATGTTTGGAGGAAAAGGCTGATCTCGCTCGGTTTATAATCTCCCAAAACAAGGATACCGAGTTTTTTGTTACCGGAAGAAAACTTCTGACTGCAACTCACAATGATCCAGTTTACTCTCCGTTGTTATCAAGGAAAAAGGAAAAAAATATTAGCGTTTTCCTCGAAATATGTTTATTCGACTTCTTTTATATTTCTTGTAAACGTTTTATCCGAAACCAATCTTTACTTTCTTCACACCCCTTTTTATACTAATTGAACTATTTTTCTGTAGCTACGAAGTAACTGTAATTTTTAATGGAAATGTTATTTTTGAACAATAACCAAAACAAGAAATGTTATGTTTGAACTATTGGAGTTTTTAACGGCGCGAAATAATTTGAATTTGAGCAAAGCTATGCCCAGAGTTGAGGGAGCGGACACTTTTGTCGCCGCCGCCGTACATTTTCGCGAGACGTTTGACCCTCGAATTCCACTCAACTATTATGACATGGAACGTGAACTAAATGTCTTATGGACGTGTGTTGTGTCCTTTCAGTAACTCATGTGTGGTCGAGAAACTATGGAGAAAAAAAACATTGTGTTGGAATGTCTGTATACTTCTGAACAAGAACTAATCTGCGGCAACGCTCCGCGCTGCGCACGATACAAAAAAACCCCGGTTGCATCCTTCAATCCCTGCGTCTCCCGCTGTGCGCACTATTTCGCGATACTCGTGGAAGTTAGAGCTACGAAATAGCGTATGTTTGAGGAGACGCAGATCGTGGTAAGACTGCCGGGATATCTGAATACAGCTGTGTATAGTAGTGAACCAGTTAAAGTATCTACACACCTTAAAACGGCCTGTGCTACGTAGATTTTTATTTTTGGGACACGCGGGATGATTTTCATATAAAGAGCGTGAACGATCGAGAAAAGTCGACCTTATCATCAAATAACTATGATTCATGTATTCTTTTCCATCAACATAGAAAAAATCAAATCTAGAATATAAAATAAGCATTAGAACAAAGATTCGGAAATTTAATGTTCACTGAAAGTACAGCGAAGGAACCCGGGAAATACCCATTTCCGTTTTCCACCCCGCTGGGTTGAATGCATTTGAGAACACCGAGCGTCAACTGAGCGCTCTCTTTTATTGAGAACGTTGTTGGTAAAATACAGTTTCAGCTTCAAAACTTCTAACTACTATTGCATGGAAACGACCAATATTGCTACCGAACTGTTAAAAAATTTAAGCAATTGTTATAAAAAAAACCGAGAAGGATACTGAGTAACTATCTGCCATTTAGTGTGGCATTTGAAAAGATACTCAACAAAATCACTAGATAGTCGAGCGTTGATAACGTAAACTCTTATCGAATAAATCCGATTAGAATACATGTTTATTGGCCACTTGCAAACGCTAAAGTGGAGAAAAAATATTGATAATCTAGTTGTAGTTAATGAATGTTTAGCACTAATTTGATAATGCTCATCAAATCTTTCCCTTCGCTTTGAGGAGGTGATTATCAAGCATCAATCACATACAACATGAACGCAACTTCTTGTACTTCATATTTCACATTTATTCATAATGATCAGTTTTATAACTGGTTCATTGGTATCAGACACATCCCGGATTGTCGCAACATCTGCTGCCAATTTGAGCTGAAAAAAAACCCTGAACTCAAATACTTTTTCTCAGGAATGGAAAATCTAACTCAGTTAACTTTTCTCGGACGAAAAAATATTGATAACAACAGTGTTTAAATGTTTACGTTCAGCATGTCAATGACAATTCAACGTAACACAGGTTTCAGCGCGTAGTGCAAACGTTTACGGTGTGGTAGGATTGGATCATTTAACCATACCGCGCCATAAATCTTTAGTTCCTTCTGCTCCCATTATTTGGATACAGTTTGCAGTTTGAGAAAGTTCAACCGAATTGCGCTGTTCACACATTTTGATTGAATCGACAATTATAATTTGTACTTTCGCCCTTCTGCCTCCCAAATTGAGAAACGAAAGTATAGTGTATGCCAAGTTTATAAATGTCTCACCGGAATCGAACCCGCGAGCAAAACATTCGTAGCAGGCCGCTAACTATTGCGCTATTATAGTAGATAACAGACATGTTTTGGAATCGGAGACATATGTGCGTACACAGCGAAAAGTAAGATATACAGTACCCTCATGCCTTTCCGCTGACGACGACTATACGAACGCAGCCTAACTAACCCAATGTATTCAATATCTCCGTAATCTGTTGTGAGGCCGGTTTTCTGGAGTCAATGAAATGTACGAACGAGGGGTCAGAGGCCAGGGGTGAAAGGTCAAAAGTAGTCGAACAAGTGACCGACACGGTTACTATACTGATCTCATTTTGCTTCATCTTGGTCGCAACGGCCTGCGCCTCATTTACACCCGCGGCACTGCAAATATGGTTATCTCAAAGTATTGAGACCAGAAACATGAACCGGAGTTATAATTTGGGCTAAAAATTAGGTACATACAATAAAAGTGTTCTATGCCTGATTTCCTATACTGTCCGATCGCGGAAAGTCATACAGTAACCCACAATTTTATTAGTCAATAGTCTTCAGGTGATTTTCAACGAGACTGGAAACAATCGGCGTTCCGATTGGTTTTCATATAAGACGGTTCCAACTAAACTTTTTGAAAAATAGCCTCATTTTTCCGAAATCCTGTCATTGGGAATCCAGGTATAATAAGTTTGGATGAACGATCAGATTGGCAGCTAGAGAGCAATTGTGTCAACGTGTTTTTGCCATTTGATAAAACCTCTGTAGACTTATTAACATGTGCCAATAAGGTTCATTGCGAATGACAAGTTTCAATGAGAATGAGTGCTGGTGACAAATGATAAAACAATTACATCAGCTGGCATATGCCAAAAAAGTTGATAAGTCGAATTTTCAATAAAAAAACCGTATATAAAACACACAGTCAAAATGATGTCAGTCATTAGATTATATAGTTATTAGCACTAAAAAATATATAGTTGTTAGCACTCAAGAAGTAGTACGGAAAAAAAGTAGTCTATTCCTCTACCGAGGGCGAGACAATCTAACAGTAAAAAAGACATGAAATGTTCTATACCCGGGGTATTGCACTTATTACAACCATAACAACAATGAGTATACGTGAAATACGTTAGAGAAGTAAGTTCAATAGGAAAACGCGAAAATAGGAAAATTAGTCAATAAGTTACAGGAATCTCGGTTCGTGAGTATGAAAAATATGTTAGTACCCGGATAATCATAAGTATAGTTCCACGATTAGCCGAAAACGTGAAAATCTATAATAAAATGTGATTATACGAAGCAAAAGTGTTAAAACGAACATAGAAAGCAAGAGGGTACACGACCAAACTAATTCTTTGAATTGATAAAAATATGGGTAAATTTGTTATAAGAAACATAAAAGTATCTCACTCCTTATACAATCTTTCTATTCAACAGTAAATTGAGAATAAAAAAGCCGTGCGCATTTGGCACCTAGACGATCTTGAGAACAGAAGGACGGACGACGCTCGAATCTGAAAAAAAACACAATTAACAAAGTGCAAAAACATATTACTGTTGGACAGTATAATGCCACATACGCAGATACGAGACTCTATAGAAATTTGAAGGCAAAAAATACTGTAGGCAAAAACAGCGTGATAAGGTGACAAGGAAGAAGTCTAAAAAATAAGTTGTGATATCTATAACAGGTATAAGCGGCTAACAGTAAAGGGTTACGAAAACGTGGCTTTCAACTTTCGCATGGCGTTTTTCCGAGTGGGATAAAAAAACAAAATGAAAATAAACATAAAAATGAAGAACTATAGGGATAACTCACTTTTATTGAAGAAAAGGACTCCTTCACGATAAAAACCAATTGCACACACGCCACAGTACCCTGAAAATACTGACATAAAAACAACAGCAGAACTGAAACAAATAAAAGAAATCTAAATAACAAAAAAAAAACACAAAAGTTTACAAAATGGAACGGTTAAATTATGAAGCTACGCTGGCTACTGTTGACGAGCGACGCGGCGCGGTCGCGCTGCGGTTGACGTTTTTGAATTTCGGACCGCCGCCAGCTCCTATAAAAAATAATTTTCATCATTAGTTTTCGTGCTATTTCGCATATTTTTGTTTCATTAGTTCATGTAAGTCACGTTTAACCCCACTGGTGTCGTTTTATGCGAGTGTATGTTGTCCTTCTTTGCTTTTTCATGGAATGTTTCTGTATTATTCTAATTTGTGTAATTGCCTTTTTATATTTCAGGTTCTGTGCAGAGATTACTCTTGTTGGTCGTCGGTTAGGATCTACACGACCATACAAAAAGATGTGAGTTAGAACAGCTGTTTTTTTGTTCAAGGAAGCTTGGTAATTTTGGTATCCACACATGACCTCTTATTAACGTTGTGATTCGCGATTTACTCCACACATGACCTCTCATCAACGGTGTGAAAAGCGATTTACTTAAAACTGTGCAATGTTTTCCCTGGTTCATCTTCGTGGTTGCTCAGAATTGTGTGCACTCCCTTTTAAACGATTAACGATTACTGACTTTCTTGGCGAATTTCATTCCAAACCAGCTATTTTCCAACCAGAGGCCAACCGATTCTTTCTGGACCAGATGATTCGCTCCAGTATGCAACCCAATTAAAATGAATAGATTTAACTGAATCAAATGAAGCGAATCGTGCAAAATTCAGTAAGATAAGTTACCAATTGCCATTTATGCAACTATCTTTGCTAATTTATTGAGCCCATAATTGAATATCAACGTTTCTATTTTGCTTGTGATTATGTAACTGTTCACTGTTCAGATGTGTCCGTAGCTCTATCGACCCACCTGGAAGACGTCGTTGTGAATGTGATTGTGAGCACGTCTCTACTCGATGATGGTAGCTCTCAACATGTAATATGTACCCAAGCCTTCAGCAATATGCTACTTATCTTCTATTCATTTCTCATAATATTATATACAAAGTTGTACAGGATTTCCACTATCTTCACGTTGTTTGTATATCCACTGTTGTACATGACATTATTTATATTAGCCCGTTATTTGTCACTGCTCCTACTCATGAAATCATAGCATCTCATGAAACCTAATCATTCATTATGATAAATCTAGTTTAAAACCAATTCCATTGTATTGCTAGGTTTGTAAGGAAGAAAAATACCCCATGCTGTTATTCAATTTTATACGAGTGTGGTAATTTATAATTTTTATTACGAGTTTAATTTTGTGCCCATTGTTGACAAGTGTCAATCTAGTTTGCGTGATAATATCAGTTGTCAATCTCGATGAGAGATCCTATCACATGCCAATATCAATGAACTATGTTATCATTTGCCGATGAAGTTTGACTCACAATAGCACTTGTCAAAGCGATTATTAACGCATATCACTTGTCAAAAACAACGTTTACAAAAGTGGGGAGATTCAGCGGTTGTTTTGGCAAGGAAAACAATATATTGCCAAGGCATTCCTAATGACAAGATTTCGGGAAAATGTTGCTCTTTTTCACAAAATTTAGTTGGAACCATCTTATATGTCATTTGCTTCTTAATCATGACTACACTTTTCGGGGAGTAGGGAATGTAAAAAAGAAAGAACATCGGGATTTCAGGCTATAATCTCATCCAGCGATTCTAAGACTAAAAATACCACAAAATTGTCATTCACCTGTTGGCAAACAGCACGACAGTCTGAGGTCGGTGCGACGTCAGAGATTTAAATTCATTGTTCGCGTAAGCGAGTCCACTGAAATGTCCTAAATTCCTTGCAAGAGGTATAATTGTTCTACCAGAGTACGTATACTAGAAGATCCCGGCACCTTCATCCCATGCTGCGTCTCTCGCTCTGCCTCACTCTTTCTTGTTTCTCACGTCCCGACGAGATGTAAGAGCAGAGAAATAGCGTATTTTTCAGGAGACGCAGCGTGGGATGAAGGTGCCGGAAGCTTCTAGCACACATACTCAGGCAACACGATTTAACCACGCTTTGTAAAATTTACTCTTTCCAAGACGAGCTTATACGTGGTGTATGTCGCAATATTCTGCTGTGTTTGTAGTTTGAAAACATGGTTTCTCTGTCGGTATTCTCACCGTATGACGTATGCCAAGACCAAACTACAACCAACGTTCGTTCACACCATCGGGATTTACCTTCAGATAGCGAATTGACCGTCGCACGTCTCCAGTTTTGAACAAGGACGATTATATGGTCCAATCCCAACACTTCGGTCCTTCAAACTGCAATACACTTTTCAGTTGCAGTTTAAAGGATCGATACGTCGGGATTGGTCCACATAACCGTCCTACTTTGAGCTGATTAAATACTCATACTCGGCAAATACAAAAATACGACTAGGTGAATCTGAATACGCTGAAGTAAATTATCTACAAATTACCTCATTAGCTGGTGAGTATTCTAAATAGAGGGAAGTATGAAGTACTGTGGTATGCGTAATGATTTAGTCTAATAAGAAAAAAAGTTACTATTGATACATAAGCAATTCTAGAAGGTTTTAACTCTCAAATTGCAGTCACCTGTTTATATCGGACCTCGTGATGTCCATAGTAGAAGAATACAGCCAGAAAACACTGAATAGGCCGGAAAGAAAACCACTGTGAATTTTCCCGAAGTCGCCGTAGCGAAGGTAATTATCCGGACTGGGAAAGGGTATTACAGAGACGTTCGACAGAGAAGACCACGGAGATTTAGGGTCCTTCAGATTCCTCATCGACATTGGAATAAGATAGTTGGATAAGAAGGTGCTGGTGAACTGAAAAAATATTTCTCTATTTTTGTTTTCCAGTTTCTTGAGAAATTTCGTTACTTTTCAAATAAATTATTCCGAACCCAAGACTAGTCGTCAAATGTTATCTTCTGATGCGAGCCTCCGTATAGGGGGTAAACAAATTTTCGTTGTGATTTGATTACGAATCTCGTGATAATCGTAGATTTTTGACCGGAAAAGACGGAATTATACTCCAAACACCGCCGGATGAAGGGACAGACGCCGTAAAGATTCTGGAAATAATGTAATCTATGATGTTATCAATGTGACTGTTCATTTTGACATTGTTCACTAGTTTGTACATTCCACACTCACATTAGAGACTGTAGTGTCGCCGGTAGATGTTGATAGTTCCCATACGAAAGCAATGTCCTGGGTCAAATACTGGTAAGTAGCCCCGTAACAGGTTGTAGGGGGTGACAGGGTGGGGCTGAATTCAAAATCTGAGTTAGTTTTCGATCTTAGAAACTGAATTTTCCGTTGTTTTCCGATCAAACTTGGGTTTTAGGTTGGGAACTGAGATTCTAGGCAATCAGAGAAACGGGTCCATAGTTCACAAATTCCCGGTGTCTAATTGATTTCTTTGAGATTGATTTGGAATGGAAACAGGTACACAGTCACTTTTTCAAACATACTTGGTATTTGACCAATATAGTATTTTTCAATCTTACTAAGACTCGGGAAAAACAGATAGATAATTGCATTGTAGAACATTCATCTGAAGGTTCAAGAGCTCACTGTGATATTATCAGTAGCAATAACGGGAACTATAATCTGCACTCTAGTTTTCCTGAAACTTACGTAGTATAAACTTTGCTGGTTGCAACTTGACTTGAGCAGGGTGGCGATAAACAGATAGACGACTTCGACACTAAAACAACTAATGTGCTGAGTACGTATACTCGAGGATCCCGGCACTTTCATCCCACTCTGCGTCTCCTCAAACAAACGCCATTTCACTGCTTTTACATCCCACCGGGATGTAAGAGACGAGAAATAGAGAGGCAGAGCGAGAGACGCAGGATGGGATAAAGGTGCCGGGATCTTCCAGCATACGTACTCTGGAAGAAGATATTATTTACGGAAAACTTGAAACTTGAAGAGATACAAGTCCCTTTTACGTTTTCGGATGGTCAACGATTATGTATTTTGAAGTTTTAGGTGTTTCACGGTGAGATTTCCATCATTGAGATAATCGACTAGCTCGACGGTGTCCGTCCAAACTTGGCGAGGCGAAGTTATGTACATAAAACCGTGAACTACCTCGGGTAAAAACTAAAATGATGAAGCAACTTACACAGAAATGAGGCTATTTTCTCAGCAACTGAGGATACTTCAGAAACCTCTCTCGGGTCCACGATATTGTAGTTCGAACCCTTATCCGACGCGAGTGCAGAGAAGCTTCCTTGAGATTTGAGTGTAACGGTGAAAACGTGATATCCCATGTTTTGTAGGTGTTCAGACGAAGAAACCGCTTCATTTACAAACTCATCACTGGAAAATGACGAGTTTTCGCAAAACAAGAAGTGTGTATAGGGAATTTATATGTATGAGTTGTAGTTTGATCTGCATAAATGATGGCTCAGAGCACACTGGTAGCATTATTATTGAAGAGTTACGGGATCAATCACGGTGGCTTAGACCGCAATGTACAGTATTGAAGAGACCATTTCCCTATAATCTGACATTTTCTAATCTGCAAAAATGTATTCTTTTGTGTTTCAATAGTGATCAACAACCTCAGAAATTCAAAATAAGAAAAAGTTGCCTAATACCTTTCAATACATACCCAAAATTGAACATTCTCACTGTGACGCTATCCAGCTTGGTTAATTAGTATTTCAATTATTTTACTCTTTCAATCATTTTTGTATTCTGGTGGACTTTAAGACGTATTCATAAAGTTTTTGTGTTTCGATTAGCATTTTCTTGATTTTTTTGTCGTAACTTGTTCGCGGTGTACTTTACGTAGATCGACTTTATCAGAAAACACAGTAAGACGAAGTTTAAAAAGTTATATGTTCGTGATCATGATTTTAAGCTCTATATGATGGAACTGCTAGGTCCAAGTTCGAAATTAGAGAGAAATCGTATCTTTAACCAAACTGCATACACTTCACCGCTGTTATCCGTTTGTTGTTACAGTGCTGAATAATTATCATTATTTGATGAGAAACCGCCGTCTTATCCCGAACAGTGGGAATTCATATACTCCTGCCTCATTTTGTTCTCGTAGTTCGTACTATAATTAGATCTGGTTTCAGTTTTTCGGGTTTTCGTTCCCGACCCTGCCTCACGTACCTTATTCCGACTATGACCACAGCGCCGAACCGAGGTCCATGGTCGGGAGAAGTGAGAACCAAGTCCAATCCACTGAAAACGGAATATTCGAAGAAAAACAAAAAAAAACACATTGGTTTCACCGGAACCTTACGCCGTGTTATATTTCGACTAGTTTGTCCTGTACAAAAAACATGCTTAGTTGCAAGAAAGCAGGTAGTCCACCATCTCGCGAATTCTCGTTTGGTTTTGACCTGACCCATTCTAGTGTTTCTTGCAGAGCTTTTTATATCTTGTCTTGATTCTTCTTGAATCTTCTTGAATTTTAGAAAAAAAAACTAAGATGAATCTTCTTGAATTTTAGAAAAAAAAACTAAGAGAACAGAGTCTTAGTAAGAATGTTCTCGAGAGTCTCACTCTTTCATGTGCGCACCAGCGACGATTCCCAACGGCTTCGTTAGTGATTCAATTGACAGTAACGAACGATTCAGGAATCGTATGCTTCTGAAATAGATTATTCTTTGGGTATAGGACCAGCTCGATGAGAGTCCAGAATTGAGTTACACTCTTATATAGTCGTCGCCAACGGAAAGGCGGAAGGGTACTGTATATCTGAATTTTCACTGTGTACAGACGCATGTCGTCGATTCCAAAGCTTAGCCGTTATGGGTTTTCGTAGCACAGTGGTTGGCGCTTGGCTACGAAATCTTTGTTTGCAGGTTCGACCCCGGGGAGAGGCACAAAAGTATAAATTTGGGTATACATGAATTACCTCGAAACTTTCAATCACGCCCTACCTGCGACGACATCAAACCACAAAAATAGGTCCAAATCAAAAGTCTAAATTACCTTTTGGGAGTTTCGGAACGGAGCACGTTAACACGGTCTTACCCGGCCTCTAAGAATGTGAGTAAGAATAAAAAGTTTCAAACGTCCTATTTCTCCAATTGGAGTGCCACATTTAACAATTCGGAAGAGGGGGGGGGGGTGCTGACCCGCGAATAAATCAATGTAATAGTTCTAGTCATTTCCACTGAGAACTCGGCAACGTGCCAAGAAAATTTTCAAACGACTGTTTACCATGTTAAACCTTTCCAAAACACTTATAGTTTTACTGAGCGGCAATTAATCTTCGTTACAGTATGTGGGTGAGAACTATTTCCGTTAAACCTGTCATTTTCTATGAACCACATGCATTCCAATTTTCATTGGCAAGCTGTCAAAGTTTCAGTGGCAATGGCGAAAACCATATTCATTCTATTCCATTCCAGCAATGAAGAATGAAAACCAACGTCAGATCATTTTTGTAATAATTTGTAAGTCCGTAAGCGTTAGTTGATGGATAAGGCGCCAGCAGAAGTCGAGTGGTACCGTCAGCTAGCTCGTAGGCATTATTCTGAGGCGATAGAAGATAGTCCGTGAGAAACTTTCTAATCATGTCGAAGTTCTGAAACGAGCAAACAAGTACTGAACAGAGTCTTCATGTAGAAATGGTATGAAAAAAACATTTGGAAGTGTTTACCACGGTTTAACAGTACCAACCAAGATGAAGATTTGGGTTTTTGAGTTTCAACAGTACCTATAAATAACTTACCCCGTTCAGTGTGTCGTTGAGCGTCAGTTCGTACACGATCGCAATATCTCCCTCGTATTTCACGGAGCCCGAGCCTTGATTGCCAGCTGTGGCGGCGGTCCTGAAGACTAGAGAGTGTGCAGGTCAGAGATACGCAGACTTTTAGGTTGTCTGCGGTCTCAGTTACCTTCATGCTGTCTTGCTTTTGTCTTTAGCCAACCGCAAAACTGGCGCCAATGTTTCTGAGTACGTTTTGAACAGATCGTCAATCTCTGCTCTCCTGGACCTCGCTTTTCATTGCATTGTCAATCAATATGGTCGGTCGCAGTATTTTGGGGGGGGGGGGATAAGACTAAACATTATGAATGTGACATTTAGACTATGAGTTCGACACAAGGTTTGATAGTAAGCTGGCAGGATCCAAACGGTTAATATCTATATGAGGTCATGGAAGTGTGTCTAACATGAACATACCGTGAAGTTGTATAGGTTGGTGGTAATTTGGTGGCCAACGGCACACAAATCGAGGATCTTGTCACTAAACAATGAGCGTTATCGTGGTATAGAAAATCACTGGAATAGTACGTCTGTGGTTACGAGCTACTGAAAATTGCAGTTCCGAAGACTGCTAGACATTTCTCTCTTTCTATATTTTTCTCCTTGTACATGGTATTAGATTCAGTTCATTCCGAAAAAGTCTTGTTATGAATGTAAACAGTCCAATCGAACATATCTGACTGTATTTCCCTACTTCTCTGAGAAGCGTCAGGAAAACGTTATCAAGATTTGAGTGCTGAGCTTTTCACGTATTCATCTAGAGAAATGAGAAAATCTTGAAAACTCACACAGTAAGGACGATATATTCTCAGCAACCTGCGCTGCGCTGGAGAACAACTTTGGATTGTGAATAATGTATGCTGAACTCTCATCCGATGCGAGGACAGCAAAGTCTCCTTGAGATTGGAGTGCCACCGTGAACACATGGTATCCCATGTTTTGTAGATATTTTGATGATTGAACTGCTTCATTTACGAAGTTGTCGCTGAAAAATAAGTGTATTAGAGTTGTGTAATGTGTATTCCGATCAAACTAAGTTTGTTTTTGCATATTTCTCAACTCACCTCACTCCCACAATCACTACAGCTCCAGATCGATAGTTACGGTCTTGGACAGAAATAACAAAGTCCAAGGCACTGAAATCAGAAATTTTGAGAGAACTCATATTGAGATTCTATAAATTGTTGTGAATCTCTAAAACGGAGTACTTCTGCATACAAATGTCAGAGTCTTCCAATAATTAATTATTTCTCTGTTTCAAAGTAATTATTATGCATTGGTGCAAAGTGTGTTGCGGAACCGGTATATTTACTAGTAAAATTAAATGTAGTAAATGTGGTTCGAAGGAATCAATATACCACAGTTTAATTACAGTTAATTTGAAGCTCTCAGGTATTCATTCTTCGGGGTTTGACACCAAAATCTCGAAAACGTACTCTTTCATGTGTGGTCCAGATTGGTTCTCGTATACAGTTGTTAATGTTTCAAATGCATCCAAAGTTTGGTTCACTTTGCTTATGCTCCTGAAAATTCACATGCTCAACATACGAAGTTCTGAAAGATCTGAACATAATCAATCTATACACTAAAATACAGTATACAGCTCCTAATTATTTGCCTCGACTGAAACCAAGCTGACTAATCCAACAAAACTCCAACATCCAACAACTAACCCCAAATCCAACAATTAACCCCAAAACTTGCAGATGATTACTTAAGAACTGTTAATCGTGAAACCACTGAATTCGGTGTTTTTGTTCGAGTGGATAAGGCCAGATTAAAAACTAGAGAGAAGCTCACGTTATCATTCATTCTCCGTATCAAATCGAACAGAAAAGCACAGAGAAATTGTTGTACAATTTCGACCTGGCCAAAATAGGTTGTGATGAACCCGCAACAGAATCGGCTCACACCTCCGGGGTGCCGAGTTCAGACAGATTACTTTGAATAATGAGCTCCAATAGAAGTGAAAACTAACGTTAACCCGTCATTGTAAGTGCTGGATGCGAAGTAATTGTCAGTCGCTGGATACGGCGCCAACAGAACTCTAGTTGTACCGTCGTCCAAGTTATAGGCATTGTTCAAATCAAATCAAATCAAATATTTATTACACAGTGTGTAATAACGGAACGAAAGTTTGAAACGCGAAAGGTTGCCAAAAAAGAGAATGGTGAAAAGAACATAGGTGAAAAAAGATGTAATAATATTGTATACATTCTATACTAAAGCGACTGTTCAGACAAATGCTCTGACTTAAAGAAACAGTTCCGCTATAATTTAAATTTCACGAAAAAATTAAAAAGCTCAAAAAAGTTTCTTAATGTCTTCACATAGACCATGGAAAAACTTTCTGATTGAAAATTTGTGAAATTTGCATAACATCAAGCAATAAAGAAGGGGACATGATCATTTTCACTGTGACGCAATTCGACTTGGTTCATTTACATCCAGATTTATTTTTATTTTGTGGTCTCTGATTGTGTATTCGTATGTGATAGAGTGTTTTTAAGATCATTTTTGCACTTCTATAGGCTATTTTGAGCATACCCCGTACGCAACCCCCCTATCGGTGTCATTACGTAAGCCGCTTTTCTGAGAAAACGAAGCAAGATAGGGATATAAAAGTATCTATTTTTGATAAAGGTTATTCATTTGCCATACGGTCAGAGTGTTAACTCAAAAGTCAAAATTAAAGCGGGACGGATTCTTTAACTACCGTATCAGTACCACAACCGCTGGGCTGTATTTCGAGACAGCATATATTTGTTGATTAAAAAAGGGATGTCTTCACTGGGAATGATTAAAATAACACTACCTTCCCCTAACTTTCTTAGTGCTGATATATGTTTGTAGTTACTACCACCGCCTAAGTTTCTCAGAGTTGACAGATATTTGTAGTTACTACCACCACCTAAGTTTCTCAGAGTTGATATATGTTTGTAGTTACTACCACCACCTAAGTTTCTCAGAGTTGATATATATTTGTAGTTACTACCACCACCTAGGTTTCTCAGAGTTGATATATATTTGTAGTTACTACCACCACCTAAGTTTCTCAGAGTTGATATATATTTATAGTTTCTACGTCCACCTAAGTTTATCAGAGCCAATATATGTTCGTGGTTACTTGTTAATGGGAGATAGCAACTGCGAAGAGAGAAAGATCTTGATCAGATCTGTGTTCTGAAACATTGAATTGATTTATAACAATATTATCTAATATTTCACATTCAAGGGATTGTCAAAATTAAAGGGGGACAGAAAGGAAAGTTTATATGAAAGAGCTGCATGAGAGAAACTGATATATACTTTTTTTACTCAAACTAACAAATCTAATTTGCATACGGTTCACATGTTTTAGTCTGTTTTCGGGTGCGAAACGTTATGTTTAGGTACCCCGGGGTACCTAAACTAGCTTTCCATGCTGCCCTCCTTTGAGGTGCGTTTCCCTTGTGTGGAGTTTTATCCCTTGATTACTTTGCTGATATGTGAACTACGGCGTGTTTCCTCAACCTCATACAGTCAGTCTATTTGATACGGTGCTTTGAATTTCATTCAAAGTCAAGTTTTTCAAAGTTCAAAGTGCATTCAGTTTCAAAATGTTGGTTTTTCGATGAAAAATAGTTGTAGTCTGATCTGCAGGCAACATATTTTGTATTAGGCCTGAGGACGTATGCTAGAAGATCCCGGCACCTTCATCCCATCCTGCGTCTCTCGCTCTGCCTCACTATTTCTTGTCTCTTACATCCCGGCGGGATGTAAGAGCAGAGAAATAGCGCATGTTTGAGGAGACGCAGGATGGGGTATGAAGGCACAAAGTGCAAACACTGAGGTTTCACGTTCGATTTATGCACGGGGCAGATGTTTCACAAGTTTTTCAAAGTAGTAGGTCATTTTATCTGGGAAAATATAACAAAACATATTTGTGTGTCACTAGGAGATTTCGGAAGCTGGTATAGTCGGCCGTACATCTCTTACATCACTTAACTTGATTCAACTATTCATATATTCATATATTCATATTTATTTATTCACGTCGTTTCGTTACGAGGCGGTGTTCATCATACATGTCACAGATCTTTGTAGCAGCAGTTTCTTGTAAGGTTTTGGTCCCTTTCCTTCATAGAAGACTTCATGGTGGACTATCAAATGCTCTGTTGGCATTGATCCAGTGACATGCTAGAAACTTCTTGGAGGAGGGGAAGAGAACTGCTTGTGAACTATACTGTTCGTCAATTTCACAGTCACGTGAAACATGTTGAACACAGCAGAACTCGGAAACGTGCAATGACAAAGTGCAAGATGCCTTATTAAAATTCTAACTTACGTGACTTTTCAGTTCACTTGTAGTATAAAGTTAATATACTCACGCCATTTAATGTATCGTTGAGGGTTTGTTCGTATACGACCGCGATATCTCCTTGGTATTTCCATATTCCATCACACTGACTATAGTCATTGTCATTCGGACGTGGACTCCTATAGTAGCCACTGATTAGAGTTGTTTATCGAGTTCAAAATTTCAAGTTTCCGAGAAATCGAGTTACGAGTTCGACTCGAAAACCTAGCCTTTTAAAGTCGATTTAAGTTTCGTGTTTGACTTTCACAACTTGAACACTGAACGCTGTGGCGTTTTGAACAAACATTTGACTGTAAGGAGGTGCTTTTGGTTGCCTTTTGTCATAGACTCCAAAGGTTCATGAACAATTTTTGCTTTTCCGCAGCGTTGAGTACTGTAGGATTCGGCAAACCGTTGTGGACACCGTAGCATCGATTTTGTAAGAGGCGGGGTTTGGCGAGGAGCCAGCCAGTCTGCGTATCCTTGATCTACACACTCTCTCAACTGCTGGCAAGTAAGCAACGACCGCTCGCCCCGCATCGCTCAATCAGGGAAAATGGCGACTACATGATTGTGAAACTAAGTTGATGGTAATTCATGATTCGCCTTCCACAAAGAAAGAGTATGCTGATTTAATTTGTGTTTTTCATTCGATCGTGTTCCTTTTAGTTCAAACTTCGTGAAAATGGCGCGCATCAACAACAAACTGCAACGAAGGCTAAGACACTATACTATATAGTTCGTTTCACCAATCGATGACTTTCTACAGTAATCTTTCAAAAATTCAAACGCATTTATCTAATCAACAAACAAAATTTAAGATTCACTGTTTTGTATGCTTGTAGTACCCAAAGTGGAAAACTAAATCACACAGTTTAAACTATATACAACATCTACAAGATATGATAAATTCACCTAAAAGTTTTATTATCTTAATGTAGAGGGCTATTGTTTCGTGAAACAGACTATACAACTATACATACCTTTCTCGCATGTCGTGAACATCATTGCCAGAACCGTACTGAGAATCCGCTACTGCATGTATAATCGATAGTGTGAACCAAATCATCCGAAAATAAATTAGATTGTGAGACAAATAGCATTACTTCGAGAACTAAATTTAAAAAACCTAAACGTGGCTCTTCAAGTTTTATATCTTTTTAATAAAGTAAAGAAAAGCTAGATGGGTGAGATATGAGTATAAGTCGTTGAATTTTCGACGGACCTATAAAAACAAGTTTCTTCTTGAAGTTTAAAAAAGATCAAGAAAATACCACACTACGGCTTAATACGTTCAAGTCCGGTTTTGGAAAGATATCAAAAATGGGATAGTGCGCTGAGAAGTTCCTTTAAAGAGAAATAACCCCAAATAATGATAACACGAGCTGTTATCTATTGAATTCCGTTGAGATAATTTGAAAGAAGTAGTGTAATCATCTAAGGTCACGTGAATCATATGAGAGCACGTAGAAAACATTTGGGAGTTGTTGGAAAACTAGTCTGTCACCAAGCGAAAACCTGAGAGATCTAGGGGAAAATTTTACTTTCGATTTTCTAACGATTTTCTCAAATTTTACCTCGAAAGCACGTGTATAAATTCACACGTTCAAATAAAAACACTTGAGGAAGAACTTTATTGCGATCAACATATATCCAAAAATCTGACAAAACAAGGTAGGAACAAAATGACACCTGTCTCGACTGTAAGTTGAAATGACCGCAAAACCTTCTATAAAATGAAACAAAACAAACTTCATAATACTAAAACGAGAGAGGAAATACACCGTAAAACAGAGACAAAAGGAGAGGGAAAAGGCCCAAAACAGCGGGGAATTGGCAATTATCGGGAGGGCGAGATTGGGTAAAGCTGTGGTCAAACGGCTGGCAGGTAGCTGACAGGGTGCCGGCTAGTTGGTGACAGCCTACGAGCGAGATCGACGACGATACGGGGGACTGCGGCTGCGGGAACGGCTGCGGCTACAAACATCAAAGGTCAGAACCAGAAATCGATTCAACATTACTGATCCCTATTACCGAATCCAAAAACAGTATGACCTATTGAGGTCAAGCCCAGCAACTACAAATAGATCACTCAGTTTTTCTGAGGTGGAACTACTACATAAGATTTATTCTTCACAATGCGAGCCTATTCGGTAATATACAAACCCCATTTTATCTAACTTCATTAGTAGAATTACTATAATCGTTAGAAGAATAATTAATAGAAGATTTGATACTAAACTAAAAAAACTAACCCCCTTCCGCCTCCACCACCACCGGATTTTCCCTGGAATCCGGGGGCGCCGTGGGTCACCGAATAGTCGACTCGCACGTGCATTCCATCAATCGAGGCATCTGTCATGGCACGTTTTGCCTGGAAAGTAGGTAAACCATTAGAAATAGCGGAAAACTAAAACTTCAAAAGCTTCAAGAAACTATTCCAAATTCTGAAAGCCAGTCTTGTTTCACCCAATCGATTTTCCGATTTCCGTGGTGAGGATTTTCCCCAGAATTCGCATTCATTATGAAAAAAACCCACAAAGATTTCTCAGTCCCCGGGAAAGAGCTCGCTTTCGATTCAAGCACCTCCACTGCTTTTATTATCGATCAGAAATTGAGAAATTCTTCGAAAGTTCACAGAAAAGAGATGATTCTTCATATTTTAGACCATATACGCGACGTTATCGAAGTTTGAGAAAAATAAAAAGCAGAAAAATCAATAAAGAATAAACCACGGGAAAATTGTACAATTGCCCCCCCCCCCGTAGTACTATTACTATCACCCTCCCAATACGATTGGTTCAGGGGGGGGGGGGGGGGGGGGGCAATTGTACAATATACCCTAAACCACCTACCCTGATAGCGTCCTCCGTCCTATCATAGTAGATGAAACCGAATCCACGACTGCGACCCGTGGCATGGTCACGAACTATCTTCGCCTGCAAAAAGAAAATGTGTGAATAATATTAATAAAACATATTATCTTTGCAGATTTGAAGCACACACACATTGACACATGCGGGAAAAGGAATATCTCGTAGTAAGATGGCAGCTAAGGTGTTCATTGACATTGTGTTCTATTAGCATGTCCGTGAAAAGCAACCATCTCTCGGTAAGTTAACCGCTTCTAAATCGGAGAAGAATATTGAGCTGTAGTTGAACTACAAGCAAAAACCACCACCCACCGATTCAATCTCCCCAAACTCCTCGAAGATTTTCCTCAAATCACTTTCGCCAGTGTTGAGACTCATTCCAAAGATGCCGATGCATCTGAAAAACATATGGTTTACGATCATAATTCCATTCGGTCCAACAGATGGCGAACGTGATAAAAGAGAACGTAAATGGTTGTATATACAACAGACAGTTGAGAGAAGAAGTCAACATATCCCTTTCACTTTTAGGTTCTTTCCGCAGCATACTCACTAAAGTGAAGTGTTAATGGTTACTTCTTACTGACTGGCTGACTATACATCTCAATGGTAAATGTCCGACTTCTCCTACTTTTTGCGTCACAAACCCTCCAAAACCGCCATTTTCGCTCGTTGTACGGAAAAATCAACTACTTCTGGTTACTTCTCACTGGTTGCTGTTGTGCTTTGGTTACCTGCACGGTTCGGCCTTATCCCTGCCGTCCGCGTATCTGATATGACTGAAATCGCGACGACTTCTCGAGTCGCGGCCTCCGCGGTAGTCCCTGCCACCACCACGACGATCATAGGGGGAACGGCTGAAAGATCAAAGTACAATGACCATACACCAGTAGGGTTCGACTATTCTACAAAAAGGAGTCCGTTTTCCATCTAAAATGCATGAAGAATGAGCGAGTTTCCCTGATATTGGCGAAAAACAGCACGTATTGTGCATATTTCCTGCTAATTGGACAGCTCTGGGTATGAGTAAAAACTACAAAATACAGCGAACTCCACTTGGTACTTATTAAAATTGAGGGTAGTATACACCCGCGGCTCTGATAGTCTTCTCAAAAAACCCGTTTCCAAATGAAAAGCCACATTCCAGGTTTTTTGCATCATAAACAACAAAAATCACTAAGGGCGCACGTTTGGTTTTGGTCACTCGGTTAGTTTTTCTAGGTAATGGGAACTATTCGCCGACCCCGTGAAATTTAAAAACTCGCCGCGCGCTAACCCTTATAAAGTCCGTTTCTTATCGGACACTCATACTATTACGAAACCGACAAAACCGATCTCTAAAAAAGATATGCCAACTAAAAAAGTTTTCGCAACCCTGCGACCCAAAATTACTCGGTGAACTGAAGGAAAACAACTCTGCCCGAGTTAAAACCCTAATATTTACAGAGTATCAGGTTTCAAAACAGCAAAGGCTGCAGGGTCAAAGATCGAGATCAAAAGTTCAAAACAGCGCCTTTGCAAGTAACATGTGTTGTTTGGTGAGCAGTTCGCATGTCAACATGTCAGTAGTGTATGGGGTTAAGTAGAACAGGTGGCTCCCACTTGAAAATCAATTCATATAAGAATCCGTGACGCAATAGTGAGTTATGATAGTCAAATATAGGAAAGGTCAAAGGTTAAAAGTCAGCCGAAAAAAATCAAAGTCTTCCCCTTATAGAGTGCATTCAGTAGTGGCGGCAGACGTTCTCAAAATCATTGAGTTAGTTGAAATATTATATCAAATAAAATATGAGGTGATCCCCAAACTCCAAACTACACAAAAACGATCGAATCAGTGCCCCGAGTATGAGAGTTATCATGAGAGCACATAAATCGATATTGATCTCCACACACAATCATGCACCGCGGAAATACACTATTACCGTTCTGCTCAGTGGTGTATTGATTGATTGTTGGGATTGGTGGCTCATTCTTATTCTATTTGCTTCTTTTGCTCTTGTTGTAGTTTGATAGACCGGCCTCCCATTCTTTTCTACATTCAGTCCTCTTTTCATTTTCGACTTTGCCTTCTTTGATGGTGGTAAGTTGTAAATATGCGCACGACGCTACGTGGTCGATATTTACAGTTTTCAACAACACTGAAACAAAATTACTCATTATAGGGTGTGCTTAAACACCTGAGTTGAAGTTTAATCGGAAGGGATCAAACTACAAACAATATACCGTATGGCCTCGCGTCAGTCAGAAGGAACAAGGAACTATCTTATAAGAAAAGTAGGAAAAGACGATAATTTCGGGAAAAAAATACACTTTATTGAACAAAATCTTGTCCGTTGAAGTAAAAAAAGATTCGACATCTCAAAACGGTATGAGGATCTTGGATAGAGAATATCTTGATTATACCATAGATACTCGACATAGTTTGCAACTCAACCGGCCAAGTGAGCTATTTACACGTACCACGAACATGATTTCGTTATGTCTATATCAAATATGAAACAATGTACTGGTTCTAAATGTAAAAAAACTTTTCGAAGCTCATTTGCCTAATTGGCCTTACAAAATACGCCCGAAAAGACGTAACTTTCAACATACCTTCTGCGGCTACCGCCGCGACTGCTATACGGGCTGCGATCCCTTCCGCCGCGGTACCTGCGCGCGCTATGCGCCGGCGACCGCGAATCACTGCGACTGCGCGAGGTTCTGCGACGAGACGGCGGCGGACTGCCAGAGGCCAACGAGCGGGAACGACTGCGTCTGAAATAATGATCTTACTATTATCGGAGATTGCCAAATAAGACCAATACAATCCCCAGTGAGTAGTTCAAGCATACTTCAGTAAAGTTGTCAGAGTAGCTCTCAAGTATGCTTGTTCACACACCAGCAAGATCTGCGTCTGACTATGCTACGAGATTCCTTGTTATCTTTTGCTTTCCGGTTTTGGCAACTGGCAACTATGAAATCTGTTTTCAAGTTCAAGTTTTTGTGGCTATTCGGAAAACTCCACTGGAGTATCGAGTATACTGTATACATACCAGCACTGGAGAATACATACCAGTGAAGTGTGACCATTCTATGATATGGAGCTCGTTTTGATTTCAATACGTACAAGTACAACTTCTTGAAACTTCATCTTCATGAAAATTAAGCAATTTCCCCGACTTGAACAACTAACCTAGCGCTTTTGACAGGCGACCGCGACAAACTGCGACTAGGGGAGCGACAAATAATCTCCTTTTCGGCAAACAAACAGCCCGTTTTCGATTTTTCTCGTTTTGATTTCAATACGTACAAGTACAACTTCTTGAAACTTCATCTTCATGAAAATTAAGCAATTTCCCCGACTTGAACAACTAACCTAGCGCTTTTGACAGGCGACCGCGACAAACTGCGACTAGGAGAGCGACAAATAATCTCCTTTTCGGCAAACAAACAGTCCGTTTTCGATTTTTCACCAACATTACATTACTGCCGTACGACATAGTTTTATAATATTAATAATAACTCGCCTAGCGCTTTTGACGGGCGACCGCGACAGACTGCGACTCGGCGAGCGACGCGATTTTCCGTTGCTTTTTCCGCGCAACGGCACGGGCGAACGCGAGACAGAACGGCTCACGGAACGGGACAACGAACGCTGCAATAATCGATAATTGGAAAATACAAAATTACAGAATAAAAAAGTTTATCAAGTGTAGTACTCTATCTTAGCTACGTATACACACCGAACAATTGACGACACGGGACAACAAGCGCTGGAATAATCGATAACAATCGTTAGTTCATTTAAAAAGCGTTATGAAGAGTTATAAAGTCTACTACCCTTACACTATCCCAGTTACGTAGTCTAGATAACCAGAATCCAGAACTTTTAAACAAGAGTTTCATTATGGAGGCACAGTCGAACTATTGTATAAAGGAGAAACTGCGGGAAACAGTCAAACAAAATCAATAACGGTCAACCGGTCGGCCATTTTCGAAAAGTAAATATTATGTAGTTTTAAAACGTTCCGAATCGACAACAGTTCAGCTATTTGCTGGTGTCACGGCAGTGAAGTTCTGATTTAGCAAATTTCAACTACTTCATACGATATACGATTAATAGATGATCACCGTCTTGTAACGAAGCGAAGTGAGCGAATATGAATCTGAACATACTCTAACAAGTGAATCCATTTAAAGTATCTCCATGCATACACGAATCAATCAGTTTTGTTAACTGTTATATGGCTAAGCAGGCTAAGCCAACACATATCAATATGGTGAACTTCTTCCCGAACCGACTCTTCCCAAACCAAAATCGAACCGATCATACACCGCCAAGGGCCTCTTATTCCTTCAAAATTCTGGCGACCCCTCCGTGTTTTCTCGTGTCGCGACCCCCCAAAACGGCGACATTCAACCATTTTACGTAAGATTCTAGGTGATTTTGCATGAAATGCGTTAGTTAACAGCTCGCGACCCCTACTTTTTACAAGGATTTGTTCGCGACTCCCCCTTTTATGAGGGACCTTGGCGGTGTATGGAACCGATTCTTCCCGAACCAGGTGGTTCGTTGAAAACCGAACCAAATTAAGGCTGACAAAGATGGTACCGAACCAATTCCACTTATAAATGCTAAATTTGGTCGGCTACGTAACGTTTGTTAGGGTTTGGTTCGGTTTCCTGTCGGTTTGCATTTAATTGGTTCGGTTTTTTGACCGAACCAACTGGTTTGGGAAGAAGAAGAATCGGTTCGATTTTGGTTCGGAAAGAAATTTGCCAATCAATATAACTTTGAAATACAACAAATTTGATTCTAACTCTAACCAACCTGACGAGGCATCGTTGTAATCTGTTCGGGCTGAGGGACGTTCTGCAGGAAAGAGAGGATGGCTTCCTTGTTCTCGATCAGAAACGACTGCACGTCTGAAGACAAGCAATCGAAATGAAAGAGAAATGGACAGATATCCACACGCGTCAATTCTTAACAAGTATGTTGGGTGCGGTTTCTTCGTTAACAAAGATTCTACGTGAAAACGTGTTCACGCAATGAGAATACAGGTTCATTTTCGATTTTCCCTACAAGATACAAGATCGGTCTGTTCAGAAATCGAAACAAATTCGAAATCGGGGAAAATTGAAGTATCGCCCCCCACTTTAGTTGGGTCCCCCCCGTAGCACTTCAACCCCCCACCCAAGCTAAAACCTGAAAATCTAGGAGAGGGGGGGGGGTCAAAATTCAACTTCGACATTTACTATTTACCCCCCAACTGAGTCGGCGGGGGGTAGAACTTCAATGGTGGGGGGTCAAACTTCAACGAGTGGGGGGCTGAACTTCAATACCGGAAATGTTTACTTTTTACCCCCCACCCTCAAACTTTTGTATTGCAGGTGATAAATTGAATTATAACCCCCCGGTGGGGGGGGTCAAGCTACAATTCCCCAAACGCAATACAAATTCAGAAAGGTGGGGGGTAAAAAGTCAATGTTCCCCGAAATCGAATGTACAGTTCTACAGTTTCACTTGCAAAATACAAAAGAAGTAATTAGTAATAAATATCACACGGAACTAGCCTGATCCAACAGGAAGAATGACCACTGATGATAATTCAACACTATTGAACAGTTCTATTAAAAACTGGGAAAAGAATTAATGAATTTAAAACAGCGCGAAATTTTTAAATTCAAATAATGGTGCCGTCGCAGCGAAAATACTTTCAAAAACGTGGCAGCCCCAAACTGGCCTACCGTAAGACAAGAAATCAGATAGCATCAATGCAGTTTTTCACGTAAAATAGTGTAATTGAGGTCATTTAATCAGTTTTATATGTTACAAAAAAAATTAAAAACATAGCGCAGTGACTCTCAATGCATTTTTTGGGGGAATTCCGTTCTGAGCTCAAGTACAACCTTCAAATGGGCCAATATCAGAGTTGTAGTTTGATCAGTTCATCGGACAATCGGCGAATCACGAATGAAACCCGTTGATCTCAAACTACAAACACACCAGAACAGTGAACAATGAGCCTCTCTGCCTCTCTGTCGTTTCTTTTTAAAACAGTTTAACACTCTTTGAAACAGGGAATCCAAATTGAATACAAATTTGTATTCATTCCAATAACATTTGCAAAATTGAGAAGCGCTAAAGCTCTATTTTCCAACTGTAGGAGTCTCCGTAGGAATGAAAAGTACTATAAAACATCATTCACCAAATATCATGATGCTCTTGCTGTTGAGCAACGGAATATTTCCCGCATAATTCTTCGGTGGAGTCGGCTTAGAGAGTTGGGAATCGGTCATTTATGGTCGAATACAGTAGAGAATAAGTTATTATTCTAAATAAATACAGAACACGCCCCTCTAATAGATGTCAATTGGGTGCAATTTGGGTGGTATTGCACAGGGGGGTCTCCGATGTCAGAATCGAAATGATTCGGCTAATCATTCGAGGGTGTGGGTCTTATTTACCCCCTTACAGTTTGAAGCATTTGACGGGCGATGAGAGCCTGATATGAAAAAGATCGCGAACCAAGAGATAAAGTGCAAGCAAAGTGACGAGATCCCCAGACTTTCTGTGCAAATACAACGATCTAGACGGACTTGAGGTCAAAATAGGACGATTTTCGGAGGGTTTTCGTTTAAAATTAGTTTTGAAACCTGAAAGGATACGTGAAGTATGGAGAGCTCCAGAGGGTACTGGACGTCAGTAGTATAGAGTTAGCTTTTTATTTATCCGTTGGAGGCAAAAAATCGGAAACACACGTGGTTTCCACTTTTCACGTACGGGATTCACGGATTTGAAATCAAAGTAAGAGGGATTTCGACAGAGGTAACCTTTTGATTGTAACTATGTAAGTGGTCCAGTAGAAAATTAGGTTTCATTAGGGTTTTACTATAAAGTGAATTCAGCCGTGAAATTTTATAGCTGGCTATGTCAGGAGTGAATGATAATAATAAGACAATAAAAGTTGAAAGTTAGATAACAGGTGCTCACTATTAGAGCTCGTAACAGAAACAAATTGAATGTGTTCCCGATTTCGAAGAGAGCCTCAACACTTTAGATAAATTGTATAGATAACTTTTGAGTTTTTTTCGCGTACTGCGGATTAAGATTTTAGGTTTCACTATCGAATACAAAAGTTACTGAAAACTAAAAGACAGTCAATAAAAAGTACTTAATACTCGAAAAACGTTCCCACCGGGAAGAGGTTTTTCGATTCCCCATGAGAAGAACAAGTTGTAACGTTTTAAAGTTTTCGTAAAAACTGAAAACTTTTATACTTCATTTTTTACTGCTACAGAAAAATGTTAAAAATGACCGGGAATAGGTTTTTCGATTCCCTTGAGTACAGGCCAGGGAGTATAAGAGCATACACTCAAGTAATTAAGTACAATTAATTAAAATGTAAACCATAATCAGCCGCCGTAATTAAGTTAAACTTTATTTCATGAAAAACACTCTCACCGGGAATAGGTTTCCCGATTCTCATGAGTACAGGATAGAGAATTTAAGACGTTTAGATGATTTCATTAAAACTTAAAACAACAACAACTAACTTTTTCACAATATTCATGGTTTACTGTTACAAAAAGTTTTTGTAACAAACGTTCTCACCGGGAATAGGTTTTTCGATTCTCATGAGTACAGGATAGAGAATTTAAGACGTTTAGATGATTTCATTAAAACTTAAAACAACAACAACTAACTTTCTCATAATATTCATGTTTTACTGTTACAAAAAGTTTAAATAACAAAGTTTCTTACCGGGAATAGGTTTTTCGATTCTCATGAGTACAGGATAGAGAATTTAAGACGTTTAGATGATTTCATTAAAACTTAAAACAACAACAACTAACTTTCTCATAATATTCATGTTTTACTGTTACAAAAAGTTTAAATAACAAAGTTTCTTACCGGGAATAGGTTTTTCGATTCTCATGAGTACAGGATAGGAGGGAGTTGTGAGGCGCGGTCAAGATCTCTCAACGGGGGATGGAAGAAGTATTACAACGACGCAGAGTTGAAAAAACCAGCCTCCACTTTTCGCAAACATAACATAGAAAAGATCATACGGGTTTGGAAGAAAGAAATAACTCTGCTATATTCTTTTGTTTTGCCTACATTCGAAAGTAGAAACAGAATCCATCTGTTGTTTATTTGCAAACATAACACAGAACAGAGAATTGGATCGTGAAAATTTGTTTACTTCTTGAAAACTTAGGTTTATTATTCGAAAGTCTAAATAAAGTTCAGTTGTTATAGTTTTTCCTGAGACTTTAATTCAATGCAGGTTCAGTAAAACAAACCAGCCTCCACTTATTCGCAAACATAACATAGAAAAGATCATACGGGTTTGGAAGAAAGAAAAAACTCTGCTATATTCTTTTGTTTTGCCTACATTCGAAAGTAGAAACAGAATCCATCTGTTGTTTATTCGCAAACATAACACAGAACAGAGAATTGGATCGTGAAAACTTTGGTTTATTATTCGAAAGTCTAAATAAAGTTCAGTTGTTATAGTTTTTCCTGAGACTTTAATTCAATGCAGGTTGAGTAAAACAAACCAGCCTCCACTTAT
This sequence comes from Litoditis marina, assembly GCA_964036275.1. NCBI lineage: Eukaryota > Metazoa > Nematoda > Chromadorea > Rhabditida > Rhabditidae > Litoditis > Litoditis marina. Next base: position 28,434,011 of record OZ038434.1, read on the forward strand.
TCGCAAACATAACATAGAAAAGATCATACGGGTTTGAAAATGTATTTTTCTTCTATAAAACTTTTTCTTACTGTTTAAAACTAAATTTACAGCTTATATTCACCAAACATCGATAGTTTACCCGAAAATGAAAAAAAAACCTGGCTTCCACTTATTCGCATACATAACACAGAACAAAAGTGGGATCTTGAAAACTTCGTTTATTATTTAAAAGTCTAGATATAGTTCAGTTGTTATAGTTTCTCCTGAGATTTCAGTTCAGTACAGGTTGAGTGAAACAAGCCAGCCTCCCCTTATTCGCAAACATAACACAGAACAGAAAATGAAACATGGGAAACGTTTTCCTTCGATAAAATTTTGGTTTGCTCTTTAGAAGTATTCAAAAGTCAGTTCATTGATCATTTGAACTGAACATCAACTTAACTGCGAACATTTATAGTTTGACCCACGAGTGGAAAAAACCAGCCTCTTGTTCGCAAATATAACACAGAACAGAAAATGGGTTTGTTGGAAACTTTGTTTACTCCTCCTTAAAATTTTGGTTTTGATTAAAAAGTTTATAAAGTATTCATTGGACCTGAACATCGATAGATTACCCGAAACTGAACAAACCAGCCTTTACTTTTTCGCAAACATAACACAGAACAAAAGTGGGATTATGAAAAATTTGTTCTCTTCTTTAAAACTTCGGTTTATCATATAAAAGTCTATATATAGTTCAGTTGTTATAGTTTCTTCTGAGATTTCAGTTCAGTACATGTTGAGTAAAACAAACCAGCCTCCACTTATTCGCCAACATAACACAGAACAAAAGTGGGATCTGGAAAACTTGGTATTCTTCCATGAAACTTTGGACTCTTATTTTAAAAAATTTCACATGATGTTCATTTGATCTGTACATCGATAGTTCAGCCCAGAATTTGAGAAAAAGAAAACAAGCTTCCAGAATTCCCAAACATACCATAGAAAAGATCATAAGAACTTGATGAAGTTTTTTCTCTATTAAAACGTTGATTTCTTATTATTGGTAATTTGCGATAGGTTATGATAGAATGAAAGTAAAAGTGACAAAAAACTGGAGATGATAACATATCCACAAAAACTTATGAAAATGCATCTAGATAATAAATCCCTATATTCCCCTGAATTCATAAGATTACTGCAAGTTGTTTGCTTGTATTAGTAGAAGAACGTTACTAAAGATTTGTTGAAAATTGCTGCAAACTTGATTTCCGCTCATAACTTTCACTCATTGTTTACGTTTTATTAGTTCGCCGACAATATTTTCTCGAGCAGGCTTAGATTCAGCAACTTTGAACCAAATCCTGAACTCTTTTTACACAAAGCTGTGATGGATGTTCGCCTTTTTTTGCAGGCCAATTGAACCAATTCCGAACACATGTGTCGACATTTGGTGGAAAAGCAGCGGTTTGTCGCCAGTTTATTGGTCGAAAAGATGCACGAGAATACTGTAACGTTCATTTATGCTGTGTAAAACGCATATATTCATCTACAATAAACATGTTCGTCACATGGAGAAACATCCCAAAGTGCAACTACCTTTCTCTACCATCACTCAGTGTGGATAGGAAGAAGAGACACACAATATAGTAGGTGCCAAATTTATAAATTTATGTCTTTCGCCAGAATAGAATCTGCGAGCAAAAGTTTCGTAGCAGGGCGCTAACCACTGCGCTATCATAGCATGTAATCGCTAAGCTCTGGACTCGAAGACATGTGTGCGTACACAGCGGAAAGTGAGATATACAGTACCCTCGCGCCTTTCCGTTGGCGACGACTTTACTGAGCGCTAGGGATTGCGTACACCCAATATTAGGGTTGAATCCCCTAAACGGCGGTCATAGAAAACTTCATAGAAAATATAGAGAATAAAAACCCGCATAAAGTGAGCATTTGATGAAATCACCTGAGAATATCGTAAAACTGATCACTATGGTTGGTTTCACTATTCCCTCTCAAGATTCCTTGATCAAACCTTAGTTTTCAATTATTCCTGTTATCGAGAAAAGTCAATGAGTAATATAATAGCATGAACAAAGATAACAATAGTGATAACAAAATGTTGTTCTCGTTATAATCGGCAAAACCACCAAAGGCATCGTGTAATAGGTATTGTGTGTCAACGCAAAGTAACGGATGACTAATTTCGTTTCGCCAAATTCGAAACGGACCTTGTACATTTGCCGCATAGTTACGGAAATAGAGCTAGTAACCTAGAAGCCAATTGGTTGCCCCGGGTGAGCGGCTGTGCAGCGAAATAGAGGGAAATACTCAGAACGTGCTTGGTTGTGTTACAGTATTTTGCTGTACTTACAGTAAAATACAGCATGATGAGAATACAAATCGATTTTCCAGCGTTTTGAGTGAAAAATAGAATACAGTATTTTTCCGAACCATTCGGTAGTTTCGACAATTTTGTATGATACAGGGCATGTTCGGAGTAGAGGTTTACAAACTAGAAGTATAGTTATTGTGGTTTTATTTCCATATCAACTACAAATCAGAAATAGGGGTTGGTAACCTACCTAGACAGGGCAGTTTCAGCCTCGTTTTAGGCTTCGTGAGGTTGTGCATTAAATGTATAGTTCACACCATTCCTACTGAGACTCGTACAGTAACCATACAAAATTTCCGAACGGTGTTGTGAGGCTGAAAATTTAGTTCATCAAAAATCCACTCGTATATTTACTGTCCCTGAGTACGAGAATGAGGTGCAAAAATCGTCAACCTTTCCGATCATAAGTAGGTGAGGAAAACAGCTTGGAAGTTTCGAAATCCTACTGTAGGAGTCTCAGTAGGAATGGAAAGGACTATATAGTCGAACTCATTGACACGTGGAATCTTGAAGAGATTAATATGGGAACGGGATAGTCTCAACCTGAACCTAACCCTTCAGCCTTCAGCGGAAAGTTGCAAGCGAAAAAAGTTAAGAACCTAGTTTCTTCTCAGCTTAGAAATTTAACTAAGAAGCCAAGTTCAGAAAAAATCTTGAAATTGCAAGTTCTACTTCGATGTCTGCACTGCATGAGAGACAACGACAATCAAAAGAGAGAAATGATAAACTGTATAGCGATGTTTCGAATCGTGAATATTGATTATTCCATGTTTAATAGTCAATTGAAATGCTGAGACGGCAAAAGTGGCTCGAATTAGAATATCGAAACTGTGAGACCACTCCAAAGGAGAATGAATGAATCGAATAAACCAAAATAGTAACAAAATGTGAACACTGAAAAATAATTCAATTGTGAACGATCTTACCTCTGCAACTGCAAGACAACTGTCTTACCAACGAAGTATCAATAGAATACGAAAATGCAATGTTCATGTTTTTCCTTGAAGAAACGAACCGAGAAATAAAATTTATTTCGTTTTTTCATATCAAAAATGATAGATTCACAGTATTCATGGTTCACATTTCCCTGTTTCATTTTAATTTACATTCTACACAATAAATTTACAACCAATCGGCCATCACTGTTTCGATTTCTCTCTACTTGTCGGGTAACAGAAAAATACCAGAGTAGGATATTTATTTGTTACTTGAACCGATCCGAGAAAGGACAATAAGTTAGTTTTTTTTTACAGCAAGTATGATACATTAACAACATTTACAGTTTCGATTTTGCCCTAATTGTCCGGAATTCCTGAGCGGAATAGAACTTTGGTGCCGGATTCGAAATCCACTTCCCGTCCTTCTTCTCAAACGAATTCCGGGCAGCATTGTGCGGGAATGAACCGCCCTCCGAAATGTCCAAAACGGGGGTCACACACGCGTCTTGACCTGAAATTGGAAAACAAGTCACGCGCTCTAGTTCAACAGTGAAGTTCTGAACCTTACCCTTGAGTTCAGACTGAAATGTAGAAAATAAATATAGTCGGGTACATTTCGGTTGAACCGTCACCTCCCCCCCCCCCCCCCTTTTCGACGGAGCAAAAGGCAAACAACCACGCGGGCGCAAGTCCGAATTTTCAGTTTTCCAACCTGACTTGTATAACTTTTCTCGGTAGTCTGATGTGTGTAAAACGAAAGAGTCAGATTTTTTTGCAACCCGATTAACAGCCCTAAAAATATAGTCTTTTTCATTTCTACTGAGACCCCTACAGTAGGATTTCGAAACTTCTGAGTCGTCTTTTTCATGTACTTGGGATCGGAAAGGTAGAGGATTTCACACCCTATTCTCGTTCTCAGGTACAATAAATATACGAGAGGATTTTTGCTGAAATAAATTCCCAGCTTCACAACCGCCTACGGAAAAATTGTAAGGTTACTGTAGGAGTCTCAGTACGAATGGTGTGAACTATACCTTCGAACATTTTGGTCCACTCGTCTCTGGTCTTCGTTCTGAACAGGTCTTCGAGTTTCTTTGTGGCCGCCACAGGATCCGTATACACATCAGATATGGTAATACCGCAATCAAGAACTAGAAACGAAATATCTTTTTTTGCACAGTCTTTAATACTAATAACACAGAAAACACTCAAATTAACATCATACAAAGTTAGTTAGACACAGTCTAGAGCTTTGCGAGATTCCAACCTATTGAGTGCATTTGCTGTCTTTAAAGAAACCGTTACTCTCTAATTTGAGTTTCACGATAAGTTTAAAAAGCTCAAAAAAGTTTCATAATGCCCTCCCATTGACCAAGAAAAAACTTTCGCATTGAGAATTTGTAAAATTTGCATAACGTCAAGCAATAAAGAATGGGGCATGAACATTTTCACTGCGACGCAATTTGACTTGGTTCATTTACATCCAGATTTATTCTGATTTTTTAGGCTCCAATTGTGTATTCGCATGTGATAGAGTGTTTTAAAATCATTTTTGCACTTCTTTAGGCTATTTTGAGCATACCCCGTACGCAACCCCCTATCGGTGTCATTACGTAAGCGGCTTTCCTGAGAAAACGAAGCACGATAGGGATATAAAAGTATATGTTTTTGTCAATGGTTTTTAATTTGCCATAGGGTCAGATTGTTAACTCAAAGGTCAAAATTAAAGCGGGACGGATTATTTAAATGCAACTAGGTATACCAGACAAAATTGAGGGAGCTTGTTCCGCCTCACATGGATATTCTGTTGGAAAGAGTGAACAGAATCGGAGAGACAGAGTTTTGAACAAATATGAGAAACAGAACAACAAACTTTCAAACATTTTGTTGTTGAACTTCGGCTCCAATGCCCCAACTGCCATGAATTTGTCATCCTTAGTGGCATAGGTTCTGTAAAAAACTATCTGATTGAGAATTTTCAACTGAATCTCCAACCAAACCAAATTCGCATTGAAACAAACAACATCCATTGCAGAAAGGAGGAGAAAAGCTGAGTGCATTTAGTTTTAGAAGGGAATTCTTTCTAGTTGGCGTACTGTAAGAGTTTCATTCAAATGACCAGGACTATACCTGTAAACGGGAGATTTACCTCTTTTTCCCTCTAGGGTATACGGTAACATTGCACGTACGCTTGTCAAGGAGTATACTTGTAAATGATACATTTCCCCCCTTTCTCTCTGAGGTATACTGTAACAATGCACGTGAGACTGCCGAGAACTATACGAGTGAATGGGAAATTTTCCTAGTTGGCATACTGTAAGAGTCTCATTCAAATGACCAGGACTATACCTGTAAACGGGACATTTTCCACTGAAGGCAGCGAAAGGATCGGTCCACAGATGAGATTGATCGTGATATTGATTGACGAATGAACCGAGATAGGCGAGTCCCTCCACCATTGAACAATCGATTATGCAACCTTGACCACCTGAAATTGAGAAACTTGAGAGCAAATAACAAAAAAATTCAAGAGCAGAAGTTAGTGGAACAATGTGAATTCTCTTTTTTTCCAGCCGTAGTGCGGGACCTAGACAAACCACGAACCAGATTCCAATCAGCTGTATAACGAGAGAGTGTACCGGTCAGAGAGACGCAGACTCTCTCATTAACTACTACATAAACCTAAACCCACCATTTTTTTCCCGGTTCAGCAAGGCGGTGACTATGCCGAATGCGGCTGTCAGTCCACCTCCAGCGAAATCTGCTAGCAGGTTGGCCGGAGGGTAGGGAGACGGGTTGTCGTGGCCAGCCAGGGTCGGCAGAAGACCTGAAAAGGAGAAGTATACGAATTAGTTGAACATAATCTCTCTCTCAAAAATCTGCTGTGTTTGTAGTTATCTGATTCTCCGGCTCAAAGGAAGACATAATGGGAAGCTACCCCGGGGTATCTGAACGTAAGGTTGCGCGCGCCAAAACCCACTGAAATACGTGAACCATATAAAGTAGGTTCGTCAGTGTGAAATAAAATTTGTATATGTAGGTTTCTCTTGAGCAGCTCTTCAATATGAACTTTCCCTTCTGCCCCCCTTTAAGGTAGAGGAGTTGTCGCAATCCGTCAGGGTTGGTAGCCAATTTCGGGAAGGGAAGGTGGTTTTCATACTCTACTGTGGCGTAGTTTGATCTCTTTGATGGAAACAGCATGAATTCTCTCGCTCACCAGTCATGGCCACATAGTTAATGTCGTCTTCTGTTTCGTACTGTTCCCTGTGGCTTGAGTCCTGCGGTTTTTAGACTAAACTGGATATAGTGTGCGCACTTATCAAACTACAACGCCACTATTGTATTTAATGGCAAAGTTTAATTCCTAATTCGTTATCTAATTGTAGTTTGATCCCTATGATTCATTTCTCACCAGTAATGGCCACATAGTTGATGTCGTGTCCGGCCTCCTGACTCATCGGACCCGTCTGTCCATAACCGGTCAGACGACAGACTACCAGACGACTGTTCTCCTAAAAAGTGTTAAAATTTTATGTTTATTTGAAATGAAAACATCCGTTCGCTAGTAATCTGAGACTTGTGCATTTTCAACTGAGAATTTTCTCTTAATCCCATAGTTTATCGGACCTTTTCTCTACTGTAATGTAATCACTCTCAAAACTACATACTGCATTTTTTTTGCAATGGCTAGCGGCGTCGCAACCTCCGAGAAAAAAATTTCATCCATACTTTTCCAGAAATTCACAACTAACACGACTCACCTCTAATAACTCGACCGGGTCCAGTCCCATTTTCTCCAGAATTCCGGGTCGGAAAGGGTCGAGAAGCACATCGGACTCCTTGCAGAGGTCGCGTACGCGTTGCACTCCGGCCGGCGAGCGGAGGTCCAGCTGAACAATACTCCGTTCCAGGCCAATTACACAAGCAACCGGGTTGCTTTCCAAATGCAACCAAAGCATTCAAAATTGCATTAAACAGAAAAATGTTCAAGAATTGAGTGTTTGGTTGCATTTGAAAAGCAACTGATTTCAAGTTTTCTTTACACATGCAACCCGGTCGCATTTCGGTTGCATGCAACCTGGTTGCATGTGTACCAGCTTTGTTTTACTCATCATAAACACATACAGTACCCACTTTGCAGTGACTCCTTTAGGAAGAAAACATGATATTCACCAAAAATGAGCGAAATGGTTTGTGAATAACGTGGTGAGTTCGGATAACTCTCTCCTAACTGAAAGCTTCCAAACTTCATGTGGGGTCTACGAGAATGTGAAAATGTAATGTATATTTTTTTTTTTTATTCTACTCACCTTCAAACTTTCTTTGCCTCGATTCAATCTCTGCTCGACAATGCCTCCTTCCTCCTGCGAGAAAAACACATGTAGACGTTGTGTATTTGTATTTTGATCTCGGTTCTAATCGGTTGACGCACGTGAATAATGTCCGGAACTACATCGAATTACCTTTTCAACACGTGTGGCATGTGTCACAACAACTATACTCCGTTTCACCAATCGGTGACTTTCTACAGTAATCTTTCGAATATTCAAGGAGATTTATGTAACCAACAAACAGACTTTTAGCTTCACTGTTTTCTGTGCTTGTAGTAACCAATGTATAAAACAAAATCACAAAGTTTAAACTACTTATAATACCTACAAGATATGAATAATCTACTTGAAAGACATACAATCTTACTGTAGAGGGCTATTGTTGCGTGAAACAGACTATAACCAGACTAACGAACCAAACAATTTTTCGGAAAAGCACTTGTAACTGACCTTACTATGTTATTATTCAGAACCCCATTGAAGTGTCGATCGTTGTACTGTAGTCATATATATGCTCGTTCAATATTCACTTTTCTGTTCATCATGGTATTGTTTTCATCTTGCTCAAATTCAGTTGGTTTTCATTTACTTTCTGTTTCTCTATGTATCTCACATGCTCGCATGGGAATAAATTTATCAAAAAAAACTATATATTATTGTACTCATAACCTTGATTCCATGATGACTATAATGAATAAAATTAATAATAATATAATACATTGATATTATTAATACCTTTTCCACAAGTGTGACGTGAGCTCCAGCATCGGCCAGAATTAGTCCGCAATGGGGCACCGGCGCCAGTCCACACAACTCGACCACGCGAAGACCGGCTAGGAGACCCTTCATCTGGAGAAAGAAGTAATCATAATCTTCTACGGCAACTATGTTATCACTCTATTGAAATATTACGTAGTTATACACAAATCACATTATCAAACGATAGAAGGACTGTCTGTAGAGGGGGTTAAGATAGGCATGGGTGAGTTATGTTATAGTTCACACCATTCCTACTGAGACTTCTACAGTAACCTCACAAACTTTCCGAAGGCTGTTGTGAAGCTGAAAATGAAGTTCATGGAAAATTCTCTCGTATATTTACTCTACGTAAGAAGGAGAATGAGGTACAAACATCCTCAACTTCTCCGATCAAAAGTAAGTGAGTAAAACGGCTTGGAAGTTTTGAAATCCTACTGTAGGAGTCTCACTAGGAATGGAAAGTACTATACCGCTCATGCGGTCCGTCGGACAGAGCCCACGGATGAATGTTTTTGTTTGTTTGTTTGTTAATTTTTCGAAGAGAAGAGAGGATTGTGAAGTTATTATTCAGACAGTATTATAAATCTGTGTATTTCACAACTAAAAAGTATAGAAATTTTAAAGTGGTGTGTTTAACGAAGTCGTTACAAGTATTGTTAGTCAAAAAAATAGATTACAATGATTACAAATGTACAAATTCCTTCCAGAACTTATACAACAGACGAGAAACATGAAAACAACAATTATAGACTAGAAAGTATTCGATTAGAAATTATTTGTACGAATGCAATCCCGAACATTTGAATCCAAAATTATAGAATCTTTCATGTTTACGTCGAAGAAATTTTGTTTACGTGAACAACACCATTGTTCCGTACTAGGGTTTTTCATTCTGAATAATACATTGAAACGTTAATAAGTATGTTTTGAAGTTTTTCTTGTTCATCTTTTCAGAATTGGACTGTTATGTTTCTTAGAATGACTGATTGTCGACAGTTCCCATCATTTCTGTTAAGACTCCTACAGTACTATTTTCACTTTCCAACTACCACTTCTAAAGCAGAACTAAAACAACCTTTTTCTTCGTAAAAGGGAAAAAGGGAATCATTCAAATGCGAAAAGTTTTAACATTTTGTTCAACATTCACGTAATTTGAAAGGAGTCTCAATGAGAATGAAAGTAGTAAATAAAGACGTCCAAAACGACCTTCAGTTATGTCCGAACTGTGCTAATTAGAGAAATGAGATAGTAGCTAGTTAGGATTGATGGGGGTCTGGGAAACAAAATTAAGTATTCCATTTTTAGAGCATCTGGGGAAAGATAATTTGAAAAATACGTTATTCATGGTTTTTACATATCATTCACTTGTATTATTTTCAATTGCAAATTGACACGAACTTTTCAAGCAGACTTTGTATGAAGTTCCATTTTTCATAATATAGACAAAGTAGAAAGATGGTTATTTTTGCTATTTTCTATAGATAAAATAGAGTAAAGAAACATTGGAATTGTAATGACAAACTTTTCAAAATTAGTTTTCTAGGAAAAAAATCAGCTGTAGGAGAGAATCAATAGTGAGCAATGGGTGGTATCACAACAAAAGAACAAAATACACTCTAGTCAGAGTACAGGGAGAGATAAAGAGAGAGAGAGAGAGAGAGAGAGAGAGAGAGAGAGAGAGAGAGAGAGAGGAAGAGAGGGAGGGAATGATGAAGAGGTAGAGATGAAAATAGAGAAAGAGAAAGAGGTAGATAGATGAAGCGATATGAAGAAGGGAGAGGTTCTGAGAGTGGACGAGAAATAGAAAGAAAGCATAGAGAGAAAGAGTGAAAATGGAAAAGATGAAGAGTTAGCAAAAGAGAGAGAGCATGATGTTTTTTCTCGAGTAGTAAAGCTGAACACGAAACATGAAGGGGAGTAGTTTTATGGGAATCACTTGTTTATATACAGTACATACAACAGTCGTTGGGGCCCGGTTACTTCTGGCTATCCTTGAGGTAGTTGGTCAATTGCTCTTGGTATGCCTTCGAGTTGTGCTGTTCGACAACCTGAAAAGTAACATTTGTAGTTTGATCACATTCACGAAGGGTATAAAAGGTCACGAGAGTTTCTCACTCATCCTCACTCTCCTTACCTATACACTATACTAGTAGTAAATTGAATAGTCACGTAAAGTTAGCACTTAGGGTTGTTAATCGAGTTCAAAATTTCGAGTTTTCGAGTTTCAAGAATTTTCGAGTTTTCGAGTTTTTCGATTTTTGAGAAAATCGAGTTGTCGAGTTTTCGAGTTGCGAAGGCAGGAAAATTTCGAGTTTTTGAGTTTCATAATCAAAAAATTTTCACATTTTGACCTTTAAAAACCTTCATTTATCGAGTTGAGAATTTCGAGTTTCCAGTTTTCGAGTACAAAATTTTGAGTTTTCGAGTTTTGGAAAAAATCGAGTTAGTTTCGAGTTCGACTCGACTCGAAAATTTTCGAGTTATTTCGAGTCGAGTCGAGTTTCGAGTTCGTCTCTAACAACCCTAAGCACTCTAAAAGGCATCGTGCACTTTGTCATTGCACGTTTCTGAGTTCTGCTGTGCTTGACATGTTTCACAAAGTACTAGCGTCACTACCCGGGTTCACCTTAATCAATCAAGCTGCTGTATGATCTTCTTGTAGTTCAATCTTCCACCCACAAGAAATAAAACTTGAACGAACAAGCATTCGGCAACTTTTACAAAAAGTTTTCTTACCTTTCCCGAGCCCTCCTTTTCTCTCAAATAGAGCCCAATAGCAACCGAATTGAGACTGTTCACAGCAGCAAATGCGTCGTGGTCTGAAAAATTTCAAACTGGTTCACAATGTTTCATGAAGTTGATCAATAAAACTTCTGAAAACCGATTGGAATTACAATAAACGTTCACACTATGAAAGTAGAAAATTGAAGTTACGAGTACCTTTTATTCAGATAAAAATTAAAAACTTTACAAAGTAGATGTTATTGAAACACTGATGAAATTCAAAAAGCTCTTGCTCACATACTTCTCTCTCAGACCAAAGTTTCGAAATAAAATTAAGTTCACAAAGTGAATAATGAAAAAACTGTACCATCAACACTAGCCACGATGAGTTGTCCGTTTTTCCGGACCAAATCCGGTTTCGAAATTCCGAGTTCTTCAAGTTTCGGACCGATTCCGTCCACAAATACGTCGGTTTTTCTGGAGTTTGAAATAGTAGAAGAAAATAATTGAAGGAACTTGTTTATATGCAAATCAACTAAATGAACCATTTGGTCTAAAATCAAATAAAATAGATAAATAAACTTGTTACAAATATTTTATTTTATAAACTTCGATCCACCACCGGTTTCGCATTATACGTTATCCTTGGGTGAATGGAGAAGAATGAGTTAGTTCAATGGAATTTTGTTGCATACGGTCCCGAACTATAGTGGGTGCCAAATTTATAAACTTCTGTCTCTCGCCGGAAACGAACCTGCGAGCAAAATATTTGTAGCAGGGCGCTAACCACTGCGCTATTAGTGCACATAACAAGCAAGCTTTGGAATCGAAGACATGTGTACGTACACAGCGGAAAGTGAGATATACAGTACACTCCAGCCTTTTCGTTGGCGACGACTATATGAGGTTTTGGGAAAAATACCTGAGAACGTTTTCCAAGTATGTCTTTCCCTGCTTCGAGGCGAGGTCCAGTTCACGAACTTTCACATTCTTCATATTTGGACCATTTTCTCTCTACAGAACGTTATATTTGTGAAAGAAAACACTCTCTGGAGGAACATTGAGGTTGTTAGAGATGAAATGAGTTGATTCGAGGTCGTTGACCGTCAGTGTGTTGGTCAAAGCTGATGTTGGTGTTTTGTAGAGCCAATCAAATGATAAAATAGAACATTGTACCACTTTTTTCCGTCTAGAGAAGTCAATCTCTGCACCATAACTTTGTGTTTCAAACAATAACCAACCTTGAGTGAGTAGTTGGATACCTCCGCTCCGTGATCATAGAGTACCTTAGCTGCCAGTAAAGCTCGCGAGTTGCTGTGCAGAACCGCTACCTACAAACAAATGTTTCATGCTGTACGGACAATTCTACAGTAATCTTTTTTATAATCAGGGAAAGTTTTACTTTCGCCCCCCCCCCATTGTAAAATCGCACTCCCCGTGATAGTTGAGCACCTGCACTAATTTCAACATAAAATGATGGGGGTAAAATGTGAATGTATGGTAAGGTGAGGGGATAGAGTTAAATGTCAACATAGGTTTTCGAAAAACACTCCAGAAAAGAATGAGGGAAATACTAATGTACCTTGACACCCGCCAAATGTCTTGTTTTCGAGTTTTGGCGAAGTTTGACATTGGAGCCAATGAAGAGATCGTTCATACACTGAAATGAGATACCTTTAAACTATGAGAAAAAAGAGTATAATAAAACAAATGTATTTGAAACTTTATTCTCCAAAAGTGAACAGCTGAAATCAATCTACATTTCACAAAAGTTCTTGTTCAGGTTTTCATTCGAACAAAAATCACTGAAAAACTCACGCGAACCGAGTTTCGTGATGAGATTCCGACAGCTTGGAGAAGTTTCATGATTTTCTGAAATACCGAATTCAACGAAGTTGGTCAATTTGTATCTTCTTCAGTTCTAAAGAACAATGCAAAAAAAGTCAAGAACATTACATTACAAAAGAGAACATTACAAAAAGTACAAATCATGCGAGAGAGGTTCGACATAGTGGCTGCAGTGCTGAATAATTATATAGCTGTCTGGATATCCAGCAAAACGATCAGAAAAGATTAGTTAGATTGAAAAACCTACTGGATGAGTAGCAGCCAGTTACTATGGGTGAAGTTAGAAAATGAGAAAGAATCCGGAATCTTTGAAAAACTCTATCTGGCACGTAGCACGTTTCTTGAACTTCTTGTTAACAATAACGTATCTCTCCTGAGGCGGATTTCATGAAAATCCCAGACTTTCATCCTTGTCTGCGTCTCCTCAAACCTATGCTATTTTTTGAATTGGAAAGTGGAAGAGAAAAACATACTAAAGGGCCAAACGAAGCCTTTACAGTGTCTCTCAGGTGAAAAGCCAAGGGACTATTACGCCCGAAAAGGGAAATTTCGGGTGATTTTGCAAACGTCGGTCCAAAGGGCCCTAAAAGGGCCGCGATTTCGATATCGACCTAGCTTTTTTCATTGTTTCTGATTTTGATTGCGACTATGTTGTACTAGTCTATTTTTGTTCACATCTCTTGGGTAGATACATGGAGGTGAGCAAAATAAACATATTTAATCCAGTATTTGAGGCGAAGAACGTTACCCTAAGCGCCCCTACACTCTCATAGGGGGATTTCGGCTACGGAAATCGCGGGCCTAAAAGGAACCCTTCGGGCCCGTGACTTTTCACCTAGGCTGTTACATTATTTCGCTGTGTTTGTAGTGTGATCCTGCTCATTTTCGGTCAAAATTTGAAAAAATCGGCTAGAAAACTACAACTGAAACTCGGTCACTTTCTATACACAAATAACAGCCGATTAGCAAAAATCGAGAATGAAAAAGAACCAAAGCTTTTCTAAACAACTGTTCCGGCTCCCCCAACGTTTGTTGACCTTTTTATTTACGATAACAAATCTATCTTGGTCTCTTGAAAGCAACATATATCAATTATCGCAAGAAACGTTGAGTCGTAAATATCCACTCTCAGAACGAATCAACTTGAAGAGAGAAACGGATCTTCAAAAAAACTTGAACTAAAACCTAATTATCGTTCGTAATAGTCACTTTCAAATACTTTTTCATGTTACAGTTGATTGTTCTCGTAAAACGTTCTCTTTGAGATGATTTTCGGTTTTACTTATCAAAATAGATTTATGCTCCAATTTCCTGAAAAACCGGATCGGAACTAGTAGGGGTGTCTTGCATGACATTGAAAACTAACAAAGTCTTTCTGTTGGTTCTTGTGTGTTGAGTTTTATATAAGCTGATGTTAAAAACATCGTGAGAAATTTAAAACTGATAACCGATTTGTTTTTCATTAGTATTGTTTCGTGAGAAAAACTCAGTGTAAATATGTAATTATTATAGTAAGTTCTCCTGAAAAATGCACAGCTCTGTACGGCGAATTTTTCTCGTGATTTTGTAGTTTTAACTATAATTTTCACATTAGAGAAATCTTTCGCTTCATTCAAGAACATAACTGAATCACTCAATTTGTGCAGAAAATCCACAACTTGTTCGATAAGTTCTCTTCGGAATTAAACATAACTTTGAGAGAAGCATCCATAGCTCCCGCCAGAAGGAAAAAAACCAATGAGTGAATGAGGGTAGGGTGTTTCGGTCTTTTCAATTAGTAAAATGATTCCCTACGTTTCGCCTTTAATTGCTTCTTTCTGATCGAAAAAAGCTGTTATTTTCTAAGAAAGAATACTTCATCGAATTACGGTAAAATGCGACCTAGATACTTTGGTTATGAGAAAACTTTTGTTGGTTTTTTTTTCATGAAGCGAAAAAATTACAGCAAATGGGGAGAGTTTTCACAAAACTAACCGGAAACTAGTTTGTTTCCCAGTTTCAGTGTTTGCTATTTCTCATAGAAATGACAGAGTTCCCTTAAATTAACTTTGAGGTAGGTTAAGTAATCTTTCTTTAATTTCCATTCCATTCTTTAAATTGATGAGGGTTTTTTGGCTCGTTTGCATTTTTGATAATAGTCGCCGAGGTTGCAGCAGTGTAGTAGCGTAAACATTGATAAGAGTTTGTATCGATTACTGCACCTTGCATGTTTTGCAAAGCACGTTTCTAAAGTATTTTGATAGGATGGATCCAATATTTCTTGTTCTTGTAAATTCCACAAAAAACCCTGTTATTCCATTCAATTTTTGCTCATTGACTTTACTATTTCTATTCTTCTCAACTTGTTCGAACTTGTTTAGTGTTCATCTTTTCATTGTCACTATTTCTTCACTTTGATTCAAATGATGCACTTAATCACTCTGTTCCTGATTCAATTCAATTGTGTTTCGTTGTCATTTGCACTCTTCCCTGTATGCTATATCAAACTATGGTGCCGTTTCTCTGCTTACCAACAATCTTACTTTCTCACAAAAAATCTCACTTTCTTACAAAAAATCTGACTTTCTTACAATTAGTCTTACTTTCTCACGAAACTTCTCACTTTCTCACAAAAATCTCATTTTCTAAACGAAAAATCTTACTTTCTCATGAAAATTCATGCGTTCACAAAAATATCTTACCTTCTTCTCCTTTGAACTAAAATGCTTTTTTGGAGTGGAGAAATTGAGTTGTCTCCGGTTTTTTTTTTACTTTTGTATCAGCAAATAGTGATAAAAACAACAGTGTCTTCTGCACCTTTACTTCTACAAACTCTGGAAGTTTGAAAGCAAAATTATGAACCGCTTGTAAAAAGACTTCCTGAATACTTGACGGATTACTGCATCAAATGGTGGAACAGAGTTTACCGTCTTTTCTTGATAATTTATCACATGAGAAAGCTCGAACTTTTTGGTGTCAAATGGAGAAATATAAGACTTTGTATGGCTTCAACTTTGAAAGTTTTGGCTAATATACTGCTCACTGGCGAATCTCATAAAAACGAAGTTCTGTTGAATGGGGAAAGAATAAAAATTTCACCCCGAGGGTCACGTTTTCACATTTTGGGTAAGATTTTTTGTCGGAAAGTGAGTTTAATTTGAGAAAGTAAGAGTGATTGTAAGAAAGTCCGATTAATTGTAAGAAAGTCAGATTTTTTGTAAGAAAGTCAGACTTTTTTGTAAGAAAGTAAGATTGTAAGAAAGCAGAGAAACGGGCCCTATGTCATATTTGGTAACATGTGTTATTTGATGTTATTGAGATTAGCCATCTTCGGGGTTTGTGGTTTGTAGTATGGGTCATTTTGTAAGCTTGCGCCATGTATAGTCGTCGCCAACGAAAAGGCGGGAGGGTACTGTATATCTAACTTTCCGCTGTGCACGCACACATGTCTTCGATTCCTAAGTTGCCAGTTACGTGCTCTAAAAGCGCAGTGGTTAGCGCTTTGCTACGAGTGATTTGCTTGCAGGTTCGATTCCGGCGAGCGACGGGAATTGATAAATTTGGCACTAACTATAATGTGAAGTGGACTGGATTCAACAGAACCCTCTACATAAGTGATGAATCATCGCTCGAGTTTGTAGTTCGATTCTTCTCAACCCCATCATCGTTTTAATCTGTTGTCTGATTCAGATGAGTCATCTCCTAAGCCTTGGTCACGGTATGTGGAGCAAGGACTGGGTTCAACAGTGGCGCGAGCGAGCGCGTAAGCGACAGCGACGGTACTTCGCCTGTCTGGGATGGCAGGAATGGCCGGAGTTGACCATGGAAGACTGTAGATCAAAGATTGCATTTGCGATTTTTGGGCCACCCACACTCAAAGGTAAGTTTTTCAAGTTTTCGATTTTTCGGATTTTCATTCTGAAAATTTGGCTCAAACTGACCAATGAAGACTGTAGATTGAGAACAGCATTTACTATTTTTGCACCACCCACACCTAAAAGTGAGCTTTTTTTTAAAGTTTTCGAGTTTTCGAGTATTGAAAATTCAACAGGAGGTAACTAAGCAAGACTGTAGATCAAAATAAACAAGTTTACTCATACTCACTGATGATATTCACAAAGTTGATGAAGGGTAGAAATATAAAACATTTTTTCTCAGACATGCTTTTGAAATTCACTGTTTGATCCCGCATACCTGACACGGAAGGCTTTTTTATCAAATATTGAAAAACTTTTCAAATTTTGACGCGAATTCGAGTAGCATTCGATTTGTGAAATTATGACCCCCAGCACACTAGGTACGTCATCATTTTTTCTTACTTTCTTTTTCGAAATTTCTAGTTGTTCAAGGTTATGCCGAAAAGGACGCTTCCCTCATCAATGAACTGTGTGAAAGTATCCATAAAACCAGCGCCACAACCGAGAAAACATTCCGGATGTCCGTTGTTTACATCTGTGTACAGAGTCTGTTGGACAGAAATACGGAATACGATACGCCGCTGTTTCGTGTTTGGAACTACAAAACTGGAAAGGTAGGTTATATTGAAGGTGAATTAAATTTTTTCTAAATTTGTTATTCAAAATTGAAGAACCAAACAGAAAACTGATACGCTTCGCTTCTACTCCAAAACCGAATTGCTCAAAAAAATAGGTATTTTGTGAACGCTAAATTCAAGGTTTCAACGTAAAGAACGAATGATACTGCAAACTATTACTCACAATTCAGAACACTGCTTTGTGAGTACCATGAAGAAAATAATTAAGCTTTTTAGCCAATTTTAATGTATGTTTTTAAATCACGCCTTTTCAGGCTATCTATGTGGATTTGGAAAATGATGTGTATGATTCATTCAGACATTGGCATCGCCAGAACAGATGGGATATGTGTCTATATTGTCATCCCTACTATGGGTACTACTCTAGGTATAGTCTATTTCTGTTTGACGCCAATAAGAAAGGTGAAAAAACCCGTGACCGCATCTGCTGCTATCTAGAAGAAGCAGTTGATCGCCTCATTCAGTTTTATTACGCCCATCTTCAAGAATTAAGAGCAAGCAGTACATTTTGTGAATTTCGTAAACCTTGATGTTGTTATTGAAAAGTACAATGTTTCAAATTAAGTTTGATCTAAATGCAGAGCACAGTTTTTGAGTTGGACTGAAATATCACGCAATCGAAATACAAACACAACGGTCCGGGGTTATCGCGCGCAGCGCGAAGCGCTGTGCGAGATTTGTCTTTGGTCCGGCTAATGCGCGCTTCCGTTTTTTTAGTTTCTCCTCAAAAAGGCTGAAATTTGCAAAACAAAGTTTTTATTGATGTACTTGTTTTCTATAGCTAATACCCTAACCGTGTTTCAAATTTGAGCGAAATCGGTTAAGTTTGAGCCAAGTTATGGCCTCATGCGCTTCATCAAGAGCGCCAACTTCCGTCGTGTGTGGGTGGGTGGGTGGGTGTGTGGGTTGTGACAAGAAAAGTAAACCCAGTTCAAGGGTTTCTACTCAACCGATTTCGTTGAAAATTGTGGAAGACATGTGATACCTACTCAAACACTCGCGGAGCAAAAAAAAATCAAGAAAAAATTGTTTTAATCAAAGTTATAGACATTTTTCGGAAAGTGTCTGCGTCTCTCCATTTAGCACGCTCTCTCACTCTCTCTGTCCGGTCGACAACTCAAACTGTATTGTAACTTAGAGTAACAAAAGACAAATCTCGCACAGCGCTTCGCGCAGCGCGCGATTACCGATTTGCTCGAAAATTGAAATATGATGCCATCGTGACTTTTATTTGAGTATGAAGTATTCTATTCCTGACGTCCTTCAGGATTCTGGAGACCGGATGACGTCATTTTTGAAAAGTGCAAAGTTGACGTCACATATATTTTCAAATGATGGTAATATCTTAGAAAGGGTCGATTAACGGAGAAACTCAATCTAAGAGTGACGTATTCTGAGATTCTGGAGACCAGATGACGTCATTTTTGAAAAGTGCAAAGTTGACGTCACATATATTTTTAAACGATGGTAATATCTTAGAAAGGGTCAATTAACGGTGAAACTCAATCTGAGAGTGATGTATTCTGGGATTCTGGAGACCAGATGACGTCGATTTTGAAAAGTGCAAAGTTGACGTCACATATATTTTTAAACGATGGTAATTTCTTAGAAAGGGTCAACTAACGGTGAAACTCAATCTGAGAGTGATGTATTCTGGGATTCTGGAGACCAGATGACGTCGATTTTGAAAAGTGCAAAGTTGACGTCACATATATTTTTAAACGATGGTAATATCTTAGAAAGGGTCAAATACGGTGAAACTCAATCTGAGAGTGATGTATTCTGGGATTCTGGAGACCAGATGACGTCGATTTTGAAAAGTGCAAAGTTGACGTCACATATATTTTCAAATTATGGTAATATCTTATAAAGGGTCAAATACGGTGAAACTCAATCTGAGAGTGATGTATTCTGGGATTCTGGAGACCAGATGACGTCGATTTTGAAAAGTGCAAAGTTGACGTCACATATATTTTTAAACGATGGTAATTTCTTAGAAAGGGTCAACTAACGGTGAAACTCAATCTGAGAGTGATGTATTCTGGGATTCTGGAGACCAGATGACGTCGATTTTGAAAAGTGCAAAGTTGACGTCACATATATTTTTAAACGATGGTAATATCTTAGAAAGGGTCAATTAACGGTGAAACTCAATCTGAGAGTGATGTATTCTGGGATTCTGGAGACCAGATGACGTCGATTTTGAAAAGTGCAAAGTTGACGTCACATATATTTTTAAACGATGGTAATATCTTAGAAAGGGTCAATTAACGGTGAAACTCAATCTGAGAGTGATGTATTCTGGGATTCTGGAGACCAGATGACGTCGATTTTAAAAAGTGCAAAGTTGACGTCACATATATTTTCAAATGCTGAAAATATCTTAAAAATGGTATAGCAACGACAAAACTTCATCTAAATATGACTTATTCTGGAAATCAGAAGGCCAGATGACGTCAACTTTCAAAAAATTGACGTGAAATATGTTTTCGAATGCTAAAAAGTTTCTTAGAAATGGTCAATTCACGATGAAAATTCATTCAAACTTGACGTATTCTGGGATTCTGAAGGGCAGAGGGCAGAAAGTAAGTTTTTAGAACTGCAATGTTGACGTCATATTTTTCTCAAATGATAGTAATACGTGGCAACTGGTTCATTAAAAAACAATTTTATTTGCACCGTACAGATCAAACCACATACCTACGGCATGTATACAAAAAGAGAAAAATTCATGAAAAAGTGGGGGCCCAACGACTGTGAGATTTGTCTTCTGCTGTGCGCCCCTTAGACAACTACTCTAAAATGGAGCAGCTACAAAAACCGAAAAATACTCATGGATAACTGTTAATTACAAACATACAAAAGTCGTAAAATATTTTCTCAAACCTGTAAACTAGAATCTACAAATCACATATGTGAACTCAACGTATTCAATTATAGAGTTCCTGGTTTTGTGCACAATGGTTGGTGTTTTTGATCATTACTTCAATTCTAGGTGCTATAACGTTTGTCATATTATTCAACAGTTGTTCTCTCTTTCGCAGCTGTGACTTGTAGATTCTAGTTTACAGGTTTGAGAAAATATTTTACGACTTTTGTATGTTTGTAATTAACAGTTATCCATGAGTATTTTTCGGTTTTTGTAGCTGCTCCATTTTAGAGTAGTTGTCTAAGGGGCGCACAGCAGAAGACAAATCTCACAGTCGTTGGGCCCCCACTTTTTCATGAATTTGTTGTAGCGTTTAGATTACTCAGTAACCAACTCAACTTTTACTCCAAGCGACCTCCATATACCTTATTTAGTGCAGAAAGGGACCACTACGAGTTTGATCTAGAAGAGGGTCCCCACATCGAGTGGGGCAGTCCCCCGTGCATGGATGCATGGAGCAGACCATTTAAAGCCTGGCCAAAACTGCTCTGGAAAAGACGTGAGTCTATTTATAGGGTTCTCTTCTCAAAATAAGTCTATACAGTGGCGTATATAGTCGCCATTTTCCCTATAAAGACAGCGGAGGGTTGATTGATTGAGCGATGCGGGGCGAGCGGACGTTGATTAGTTGCCAGCAGTTGAGAGAGTGTGTAGATCAATGATACGCAGACTGGCTGGCCCCTCACCAAATCCCGCCCCTTACAATATCGATGGTACGGTTCGACAAATCCTATATCGCTATCAAACTGCAATTGAGATCTGGTCACTTTATCTACATACTTTTCGCGTCAAACTTAGGCATTTCTGAACTGTACTTTTTAGACGTATGTCCAAATTTAGGTTCCCCACTCATATTTCTAACGTTTACAGCTAATAATAACACAGCGAGAACCGGACGGGAATAACATACATTTGTATTGACATTTCGACAAAAATAGTACTGTATCGAACAGAAACGCATTTTAGGATGAAGAGCTTGTAGATACAATCAAATAGCCTCAAGGTCAATTTTTCATTTGCAGCTAAATTGTCAATGGCGGAGCGGCTCAAAAATCGAGGGTAAGCTTTACTTTTCTTTGTCTACCGCATTCGTAAAAATATCTATATTAACATATTTAGATTTCAGAGTGAATGCGAACCGCAAGGGCTTCATGGAGCAGCTGAAGTACTTCATGCGTATTCAAGTACTGCGACCACTACCCGTGCACCTCGAAAAGCAGGTATACCGTATACCGTATAGTCTTTATTCCAACCGCAACTCCTATAGATAAATACTGATTGTTCAGTTTCTTTTCATTACTCAAATTCTACCTTAGGGGTCGCAGGTTTTGCAGTTGATTCTGACTCCACATTACAGCGATTAGAACAATGATTGTGGAAAGTTCAAATGATGAAAACAGTGCTCCTCCGTCTTTTCTCTATTAACCAGATCAGTTCCGGCTTTTTTCACAGCCTATAGACGGTTTATTTCGCTGTGTTTCAGTTGATCTTTATGCTCTACCGTAGGAATTCTAAAACTAGTGGATATGTCATGATGAAATTGAAACTACTTCAATCACTTTCACAGCGCTACTGATTTAGGAAGTGGTTGAAGATGCAAATATTTCTGAGGAGCAGCTAGTTTTCCCTCGTTTCTTTCTGACGCAGTTCAGTGAAGTTGCGGAAATCGGAAGGGGGAGTCAGGGAGAAGTGGCGGCCGGGCTGTACCGAAATGACGGAACGTGGGTTTGTTAGAGTGCGCATAGCTCGTTGTAAACAAAGCCTATACAGTGTAAGTTATCTCATTCTGCTGTGTTTGTAGTTTGGTTCAGCAGATTTTGGGTAAAATATAGTGAATTATGGCGTGTATGGAGTTTAAATCATAATGTTCGATGCTCAGTACACGGGTAAGTTGATTTCACTGCACGGAAAAAATTAGGCACTCCCACACCGACATACACCGCAGAGGTTTGTTCAAAAAAAACCCTACAATATTGTTTGTCAGACCCTCGTAACAGTGAGTAAACAATCAGTTAATTTTATAGAAAAACCGCCTTCAAAACGTTCACAAGATCGAATGAGGGTGAGATATCGCGAAATAGAGAACTACTCATCATTCAAAAGGTAACTGCCATTCCGTTCTCATCGAGAGTGAAAGAAGAGAAAACCGGTTAAAGGGGGACAGAAAAGAGAGTTAATATGAGAGAGCTGCTCGAAAGAAACTCATAAATACTATTCTTTTTTAAACCAACCAACCTATTTTGCATACGGTTCACATGTTTGAGTCTGTTTTGGCGAGCGCAACGCTATGTTTAGGTACCCCGGGGTACCTAAACTAGCTTTCCATTCTGCCCTCCTTTAATGGATTAATACTCATTCACACAAAGACTCCTATGATATCATAGAAACGCGAGACTTTGTACTTGTTTGATCGATGCCATTGCTTTGTTTGAACTTTCAATCACTGTCAATCTATGAAACAAAGTGACTATCAAAAGCGGATCAACTCTGGCCACATGAAATGCTAACCTACATTTCACAAACAAGGGGTGAATTGGCTGAATAGAGTATATAGCAGTTTTTAACTAGTATTCGAGAGATTTTTGCCCTGAGTACGTATGCTAGAAGATCCCGGCACCTTCATCCCATCCTGCGTCTCTCGCTCTGCCTCACTATTTCTCGTCTCTGACATCCCGGCGGGATGTAAGAGCAGAGAAATAGCGTACGTTCGAGGAGACGCAGGATGGGATGGAGGTGGCGGGATCTTCTAGCATACGTACTCTGGTGTATTTTCAGTATTCCGTCCATAAGAACATGGTTCGTTTTCTCGGAATGTTATTCCGTGAGCCAGAAGACGTGAGAGCGTGTGGCTACGTGATGGAGTTTGTCGATTTCTCAATGCACACCGGTACTCTAATAGTTTGAACTCCAGGATCAATGAATTAAAAACAGGGGATTGCATTTAAAGTAGGACGATTATATGGACCAATTCCATGTCAATGGTCCTTTAAACTGCAATGGGAAAATGTATTGCAGTTTAAAGGACTGAAGCGTTTCGATTGGACCACATAATCGTCCTTCTTTAACATGAAACATTCAGAAACTCGTTTTGCCATCGGCATCCGTCAACATCCTTTAACAATAGTTGTTTTGTTTCAACTATAACCTATGCGCAGTATATCTACATTGTTATGAGGTCAATGATACCGCAGACAGCCCCAGAAAATCTGTGTCTCTTTGACCTGCACACTATCTTGTCTAGGCCCCTACGAAAGTCGCTAGCCGAGAATTGTCTGAGATTAGAGGGACGACTTTGAGAAACACATCCAAGATATTTTCACTCTTATTGATTGAATTGAATATTTTTGCAGTTATTAACGAAAAAGAGCATTCGTATTCGCTGAAAGACCTGATTCACTGGTTTGGTGAGTCGGCAAATGGGCTGGATTATCTACATCAGAACAAGGTTATCCATCGCGACATAAAACCGGGAAAGTGAGTTCGACAACTGGGATTTGGTGTTTTATGTTTACATAACTTAGTTTTTGCTTATTTTATCAGTGATTATACATATATACATAGTAATCCGATTGATTCGCAGTTTATTCTGCAAGCATTGAAGTTTGTGGTCTCTGCTGTATTTCGATCCAACTAAAACTCAGAAGTAGCTGAGAGTAATAGTAACATATTGATGATTGTTTTTGCAAAAACCTTCCTTTCAGTAGCAAGTGTAGAGAACAGTTTATAATCATAGAAATGACTTCAAAAAACTTGAGCTTTTCAATGTGAATTTTATTTTGCAAGTGAATTAGTGAGGTTTTCGTTTGGACTTCTTGGACTGTTTGAAGTTTTTGTATGTTTCTATATTCGTTTAGTATTCTCATCTCGTCTGACCTAAAGGGGGTGCGTATATGTGATTTCGGGTCGTCTCTGCTACAAACGCCCGAGATGACTGGTGGGTCAGTTCATTTCTATCTTTGTTCGATAAATCTAGGAAAATAGAATAGAATAGAATAGATTCATTCGTGATTTCCCACGTGACTTCCACATAGTATGTGGCACTCCAAATGAGTAAATGGAGAGGAGAAGTGAAAAGAAAAAGGGTATGGTTACCCTGTTACGCCGCGCACATAACATTACATGCAATTAAACAGTGCTGGACGACGGCGATTGAACCAAATGATTTGTGGCGACTTCCACATGACATGAAAATGTGCTTTTCGTTTTCCATAGCAAGCCAATACGATGTCTTCCTTCACCAGGCAGTGTTTGTGGTTGGTACGTTGATCCTGTTGGCCTAAAATCGTAAAGTTTGACGTTTACATTGGGTTGGAACCACTATCTTGCTAAGGTAATCATCTACAATCCTGTGTTCTTCATCACGTTTTTGCCCGTTCAACACGAAACTCATCACAACTTTTTTCAGAAAAGGTACATTTCACTACATGGCGCCAGAACTGTTCAAGGGTACGAGAATAGACTACGACAGCGCATGCGACGTCTACAGTTATGGCATCTCTTTATGGGAGGCGTTTCACAGAAGGTCGGTTTCCAAACAGTGACCGTGTATACTCAGAACAAGCGTCGTTGCAAAACAGTAAAATACTGTTTATACAGCGTGGCTGTCATAGATATTGGCTTTTTCCTCTCGTCGTCTGACTCTCCGGCGCCCGCATTGTCTCTAGATGTTACAGTTTCGACCAAACGCAAATTTGTAATTAACAGGCTATGGTCTGAGTAGTGAGTGACAACTAGAACTCTTTTTTTCGTAGTTTGATCTCAATGCACGCCTATTCACGAGTTTCGATCAGAATACGACAGGATCGAACTACAGAAGCCACAGCACGATCTAGAGCTACATAGTTCAGGCTTTCTTTAGAAATAACTAGGGGGAATTTTGGAAAAAAATGTGAAATAGTTCAAAATTTGGATAGAGGTTGCTTTTCTTCCTGTAGTTTGTGGATTTTGAACAGTTAGAAGAGAACAAACTTTTTACAGAAGAGTGCGCGAGCTTATGGAATAAATATAGTATGAACAAAGACCGTGAAATTAATTTTGCGCCCGCGAAAAAAGATAATTGGAGCAAATTGAATTTTAGTTTTGTTTGGTGGGATACCTCTGCATATGGTCCAGAATGTTTATTGCAGATCTCCGTACGAGGAGATGATCCCTAACTTTGATCTCATCATACAAGGAACCCTGAGACCAGTGATATGTTCGGTGCTACTTAGTGGCCTGATGAAGAACTTAGTTACCAGGTGCGCAGACTACATTCTCTTCTTTTCCTTTTCCTCTCTCTTCCTCTTCTTTTTATCGTGCGCAGCGCGGAGCGCTGCCCAGATTAGTTTTTGTTCAAAGGTCTGCAGACATTACAAAACAGATTATTACAATTTTCTTCAAAGTACGTCGACCATTTCCTTAGACTTTTGCATGAATCACTGAAGGGCAACACGTCTACAAGATACTAAGTTCACGTTCCAAGTAGAATTCATTGAGAGGAGTTAGAGGGCCCAACGTCTCGCAAAAATGGCTTCCGTGCGGGGCGGCGGCGGCGGCGGCGGCGCCGGCGACAAAAGTGTCCGCCTCCTCAAATCTCGGCATAGTTTCGCACAAAATTAACTTATTCAAAAAATACTTACATAATTGAAAAGCTCTAAAAAAGTTGAGGTATACGTATTTTCCCGGTATGTCTGAAATTTGAATATTACGTGTGAGAGAGCCGAAAATGGTCTCGCAAAAAATCATGGATAGACCGGTTTCGTGAAAATAAAAATGAAAGAAGAGTTTAACGTGTAGTAGGAAGACGTTTTCCAATGAAGAGCTCATGACAGGCGGGTACAGCTTGGTTTTCACTCCTATTCACACGTCTGATTGGCGGATTGGATAAACGCTCTATTCACGCACGGCGAACGAAGGTTCGATTCCTGCCTGGAGTCTAGAGTGGAAAATTTGCTATCACTTGAACGAGGTTACAACTACACCAAACGTTCTGCACTACGGCACGGTTTAAAACTCCAATAGAAAAACATAACATTCCTTTTGGATGGTGGTATGATTAAGTTAATGTGCTCAGTGAGAGATGTACTCAAAACCGTTTCGACCCTGATTCAAGACGGTTTTGGGTTTTCTCAGAGGGTTGGGTCATCATCAGTTGAACCCCTCTGAGAAAATGAAAACAGGACGAAAAGACTTACTGACCGTCTTCTAGCGGAGAATTGAGAGAAATGAACATTGCTCTTACTTCATTGCACATTTCGAGCTCGAAACTTCCTTCCTCGAGAAACTCGAAAGAAACAGCATTCCTTGTTTAGCTTATTGTTCAAAAATATCATTTTTTATCAAAAATGACCGTTACTTCGTAACCATAGAAAAAGAGTTCAATTAGTATAAAAAAAACGAGTGTAAAGAAAGTAAAGATTAGTTTTGGATAAATATGTACAAGAAATATAAAAGAAGTCCAATAAAAATATTTTGAGGAAAATGCTAATCTCGCTTCTCTCGAAAACAACGGAGTATAAGCTAGATTATTGTGAGTCGCAGTCAGAAGTTTTCTTCCGACAACCAAAAACTAGGTATCCTTTTTTTGAAATTCTGAACCGAGCGAGATTAGAGTTTTCCTCAAAATATTTTTATTGGACTTCTTTTATATTTCTTGTACATATTTATCCAAAACTAATCTTTACTTTCTTTACAATCGTTTTTTATACTAATTCTCCCTTTCTCTTTTGCTCCCCGCTCTTACTCTTTCTTGCTCATATACCCTTTTTCTTTCATTATTTCTGTCTATGTTATTACGTAGACTATTTTCTCAACCTTCTTCTTTTGTATCTCTCCCTCTTTGTTGTAGTTTTTTTCTTTTTTTTTTGCTCTCGCTTTCTCTTTTCTTGTAAAAATCCCCACTCCCGTTTTTTCCTTTCCCGTTTTCTAAATTCGCGATTCTCTTCCAGCTGTTGGGACAATGATCCGAGAAAACGACCAAATATGAACAGAGTTGGTGAGATGTTGGAAAAAGTCAGAGAAGTATACAGGAACGAAAACATCGATTTGGATACAGTTATAACACATGTATAGTTCGTTTCACCCATCGATAGTAGTCAACTCAGACAATTCCCAGGCAATTGGCGTGCCACTTTTTTATTGGCTGAACGAGAGAGTATGCAGGTCAGAGAGACGCAGACTGTCTTAGCCTGTCTGCGCGTCATTGACCTGCATGCTCTCTCGTTTTTGTAGCTGGCCAATTGCAAAAAATTGGCGCTAATCGTTCTGAGCATGCTGGCCGAGCGCATACTATACTCAGAACGATTGGCGCCAATTTTCTACGATTGGCTAGCTACAGAAGCGAGAGAGTGTGCGGGTCAACGAGGCCGCAGACATCTGGGTCTCTCTGACCTGCACACTCTCTCGCTCAGCCAATAAAAAAGTGGCTGGCCAATTGGCTGGGAATTGTCTGAGAGACTGTCTTAGCCTGTCTGCGCGTCATTGACCTGCATGCTCTCTCGTTTCTGTAGCTGGCCAATTGCAGAGAATTGGCGCTAATCGTTCTGAGGAGTATTGCAGGCAATTGATCTGGCAGCTTGCCAGTCTTTTCATTACAAATAAAAATTCGAAAGTGGTCATTTTAGGATTTTTGCAATTTTTTTGTTCTCAGAAGGTTACCACATAATCGGGGAGTAATTTAAACAACTTTTTGTGCGATAAAACTAGCTTTCAAAAACGGTCAGAAAAGATGATTGGATATCACTGTTTCTTGTTTCGGCCATCATGTTCAGATGGCCGGCTGCTTGTGGGCGCCGCGCCACCTATCAGAGCTGAGTTCGCTACCCAGCTTATGCAACAATTTTGATTAGGCTGGTCGCTGTTGGAAACTTTAGCAACTTTCCAACACAATTGACTCTGCCCACTAAAATGTACTGTAACTGGCTTCTATCGATGGTTGAAACGAACTATATCTGTGACATGTATGATGATCACCGCCTCGTAACGAAGCGACGTGAATGAATAAATATGTAAAAAATATGTGAAAAATATAACACCCTGTTCAGGCTAAATAAAAGTTTTAATACAACAACATGTTTCTACCATTTGGAATTGTTTCTCCTTCTATAAATTGAGTGAAAGGCTTCAAATAATAAAGATAACTGATAACTGAACAGAATTCACTGTTACCAAGTTCGTAACGCTGAATCCTTTAAAAAACATACGAAGTGAAAGTCTGAGTGAAGATGTGAAAAATGTAAATGATTTTGAAAATGACAGTAAAAAAAATGCCCAACTTAACCCCTTCTCAGTCCTCTCCAAGGCTACCTTCCTACACGTTACTGCCATTTTATACTCGTGGAAAGTTTACCGAAAAAAACTTGAAAACCGGTTTGGTGTGCTTTTAAAAAACTTTTAAATTTGCCTGAAACCATGAAGACTCGAACTCGTTTCTGAGTTTCATTGAGAGCATTTTGAAAGAAAGACGGTCATTAATAGTTAGAAGGAGTTTCTGGACGGCCAAAAATGTCAGATCATCAAGAAGTCATCGTTGTGGATCCAAAGGAAGACCAGAAGCAGGGGTTCGTTTCATTTCGGAAAATATTTGGGTTTTACTTCTGCCTTTCTGTAAATTTCATAAATTTATTCCTGTTACTTTGTCACGGCTCGATCATAAATGAATTGAACCCCGTCACTTTCCCCTCCTATGCTGCTGATGCTTTTGAAGAAGGACGATTATGTGGTCCAATCCCAACGCTTCAGTCCTTCAAACTGCAATTGCAGTTAAAAGGACCTTAGACACGGGATTGGTCCACATATAGTTCCGGTCATTCCCACTGAGACTTTGGCAGCGTGCCAATGAATTTTCCGGGCTATTTTTCACCAGTTTGGATCTGTTCAAAAACTAGAATTTTCTGTTATCGGTTGTTCAGTTGTACAAGAACACGTGAACGAAAAAGGTTTTGGAATACTCATGTTTGCTCTGAGAAATACGCATCCAACAATGTTGGCCCAATGCCAAGGAGTCTCAGTGGGAATGAAACGAACTATAATCGCCCTGCTTCAACCATATTATAACATTGACCGGTCTCCGTTGTATTTTGATCTCAAAACACGCGATATTCTATGAGTTTTGACCGAATGGGATCTAACTACGATCACGGTAGAAGAGGGAAAACACATCACATAGGCTTGCTTTGAAAATCTACAACTCTATTTAATATTACGTGAGAATACAACTTCGCTCGAATATTCAATGTTTTTAGTAGAAAAAAGGCCGGCTTGGACGTGGAACCAGCGGGAAACGAAGATGAATTCATGTTTGGACTCAGCTATCAGGTTATTTTTTCTACGTCACTTACTTCAAAATGAGTGGGAGGTATGGCCACTAGGGTTCGAAAAGGTAATGCCAGATTGGAAATTTCGTGAAAATTCACTCCCCAAGTTGCTCTCCGGTCTCGTTTGCACCATTTTGTACACCTTTAAACCATTTAACCTGAAATTCAACCCAAAAAGGTGAAACGTCCACCTAAAACCAGGTTGATTCACTTTTCAACCAGTGTTCTAAACAAGTTCAAGAGAAAATTCAGTTCAAAACAATTTATAAATCACTGAAATGAATTTAGGTTGCTCTAGCAAACACAGTTGTTGTAGCGTTTTGGGTATTAAAAACATTAGTAAGGTTGAAAAGACGTTACTAACACCGAACTTTGCAGACGATCGTGCGTATATCCTTCGGTTGGCTGATCCTCTGTCTCATCATCAACTCGGTTGCTATTTCGATAATTCACATGCAACCGGTTACATATAGGGACCGGACAGTTCGTCTGGTCCTTTCGAGATGGTACATGCCCTTCGCTTCACAGAACGGCTGGGTGGTAAGTATATATATATAGCTGCTCTCATTCCCACTGAGACTTTGGCAGAGTGCCAATGAAACTGAAACTGAAAATAGTCCATGATAATCACATGTTTTGGAAAACGAGTTTACACCCACGTACTGTAACAACGGTTAGCAGCCGCTGAGAAAAAACTTTCAGTGATTTGAAAACTGTAACATGATGAAAAGCGATCTGGGATGAACGTAGTGATAAATATTTTTTTAAATAAAAAATCCGTCATATTTCCAGAGGGTTTTCTAATTTTAATAATTTTAAATTTTCTAATAATAATCCGTCATGTTACCAGAGGGTTTGCTAACGATCGATTTAGTATTCCGTTTT
Organism: Litoditis marina; assembly: GCA_964036275.1. Classification (NCBI taxonomy): domain Eukaryota; kingdom Metazoa; phylum Nematoda; class Chromadorea; order Rhabditida; family Rhabditidae; genus Litoditis; species Litoditis marina. The sequence goes on from OZ038434.1 coordinate 28,464,608, forward strand.
CAAACTCTCATAGTTCGTTCGTAGTGAAAAACGTTTAGAAGACACTACCAAAACTCGAATAAAATCTGAAAAACCAACACAGAAAACCACCATCCCTACCACCATCCAAAAGCCATCCATTCTAATCATACCACAATCCAAAAGTCCTAGTGACACAATTATCTTTTGTTCAAATAAAATAACCCAACATAGAAAACTTAAATTGAGTATGTTACTGCAGAGAGTTTGGTTATAAGTGAGTGGAGCGCACTATATTGCAGCAGGGAAAATAGATGTTGGTGTATTTCTAGATTTTTATCCTGATCTTCACCATTTTGAGTCTGGTTTTGGAGGATATCAGTGGTTTTATGACGATCTTTGCTTCCGTTCTCTGGGCAAGTTTCTAACTCTGTGGAAAAAGGTTAGGTGATATAGAAGCGAAGTTACTTGTATAGTCGTCGCCAACGGAAGGGCGGGAAGGTACCTTATATGACTTATATCTCAATTTCCGCTGTGTGCGCATATGTTCGATTCCGAAGCATCAATTGCGCACTCTCGTAGCACAGTGGTTTGCGCCCTGCTACAAATCTTTTGCTCGCAGGTTCGATTCAGGCAAATGACAAAAATGTCTGAATTTGGCAAATACTATAGAATGGGTGCTGAGGCCGTATGCACGAAACATCCCGGGCCGGGTTGGGATGCTATCCCGAGCTCGATTCCGCTATTTCCCAGCCAATTCAGCTCAAGATAGCATTCCAACCCGGCCCGGGATGTTTCATGCATACGGCCTCTGAGCGTTAACAATAGTTTTTTTAGCTCTGCAAATTCATCAACTCGTTCTGCGCCATTTTCATCTACATTATTTGGGCCTGTGAGTTTTGAACCGATCGTTTGATAGTTCTTGTTTTTTGAGGATAGTTGTAGACCCCCCCCCCGAGTACGTATGCTAGAAGATCCCGGCATATTCACCCCATTCTGTCTCCTCAAACATACGCTATTTCTCTACTCTTACTTCCCGTCGGGATGTAAGAGATGAGAAAAAGTGAGGTAGAGCGAGAGACGCAGAGCGGGATGAAGGTGCCGGGATCTTCTCTGCATACGGACTCAGCAGAGGGAGTAATTTTTTGAAACACAGGGTTGCTGTTAGTGAGTGGCTATTGTTGAAGAGTTGTCGAGATGTACCATAGCTACCTCCCATTCACTTTAACCCACTCTCTTCTCAAGTTTTTTTCAAACTTTCAATTGCAGAAGGTAGATAGTACTAAGGTGAGGATTGTGCAATATTTCCTAAATTGTGTATGCACCACGTTTTTTGAAAACTCAGTCACTGTAAAACACGCTCGAATAGTTGCCAAATCATCACCCTGCCTCCAACTTGACACAATGGACGTAATCCAATTCGGAATTAACGACACTATATCACTCACAGATTACTTTACTCGCTTATAGATTTACAATGTTGGTCAATTGCACAGTCACGTGAAACATATCGAAAACAGCAGAACTAAGTAACGTGCTATGAGAAAGTGCACGATTTCTCATTATAATCCTAAATTTTCGAGTCATTTCTAGCGTAGCAAATACCGAATTCGTGTCTTCGAGCGCTACAGGGAAGAACTCAAAAAGTATGCGCAATACGCAGCAAAATACGGCTCAGAGGCCGTATGTATGAATCATCCCTGGCCGGATTGGGATGTTATCCTGAGCTCGCTTCGGCTATTTCCCCGACCGTTTGAGGTCGTGGATGACATCCCGACCCGGCCCGGGATGTTCAAGCATATGGCTTGTGATAACAAAAAACTGCAGTGGGATTCAGGCGCTATCAGGTCCGCGGTCGAGGCTCAACTCAAGTTCAATGACAAAAATCATAGTAGGCAAGAACGCTGTGTTCCACCATGCAGTGGTTCCAAGTTGTAACCGATGCAATGATCAGGTTGAACGTAAACTTATCTCAGTTTTGATCTGAATTTCAGTTGAATGGACCTTCTGGTTATTTTGGTGGTCCATTTTCTTCATGATCGCCGCCCCGGCGGATTTGTTTTTCGCGATCGCCGAGTTCAAATTGAGTCGCGGACTCGGAAACGGCTGCTGCTAGATTGTGATCTGTCAAGAGAGTCAATCAAACTATTCAATTTGTGTTGTATATTATGAAATTGTGTTTAAAATTTCATCGGAAAAGTACTTCGAAAACGTTTTAATGCATGACAAAACAATACAAGAATAATTAAAACTAAAACCTGACCGTTTTGTATTCTTCGGAAAAGTACTTCGATTTACACTGCAAAGAGAGTTTTTTGCGTTATGCAAGTTATGCACTGCTCCCACGGTTCGGCCGATAGCTGTATTTGTTAGAAATGAGGACTATACAACATACGACATTAGACCAAAAAACAAGAACAACATTATACTAGAAGTAAATTGGATAGTCACGTGAAGTTAGCATTCTAATGAGGAATCGTGCACTTTATCATTGCTCGTTTCTGAATTCTGCTGTGTTTAACATGTTTCACGTGACTATGCAATTGACTGACAGTATAGAACCAACAATCTGTCTCTCTCGAAAACAACTCAGTTCCCTTGAGAACCAAACAATCGGTATGGGATAAGCTCTCTTGTTGAGTTTGCACGATCTCCTGATCACTATTTCGAATTGGTAAAACTGACCCTTACTTCCTAACTATAGAAAACTCGCCAGAGTTCTTTTTTCACGTTGCCGCGTTTTGTTTACCTGCAGAACTTGAGAAGCGCGCGGTTTCCCGAAATCAGCAACCTGATTCAATAAAGGATCTCACGTTTACAAAACTCGAACTCGCTTCCAAAGTCGCATTGAGCGCATGAATAGTTGAATAAAAGTTGGAAATCTTTGTTATGTACTCTTTTTTCAAAAACCAAACACCTGGGTGTTTGGTTTTTGAAAAAAGAGTACATAACAAAGACCAAACACCTTTCACGAAAACCCGAACTCGTTGGAAAAAGACGGTCTTTTTCGAGACTTGAAAACTAACTTGGCGTACTCTTGAAAAACCTTGGAGTCTGCTAAAATCATGAAAACGGGTATTTTAATTCGTGAAAAACAGCCGCAGACAAAACTTGAAAACTAAGTCGGAAGTTTCGGAATCAATTTCGGCAGTGTACTCTATGAAAACCTTGGAGTTTTTTTCTGAAATCACGTAAGCTAGACACGTTTCTGAAGTTGTTTGGGGGCATTTTGATTGAAAAACGGTCATTGATAGTTAGAAGGCAGTTACGGAACGGTCGAAAATGTCAGGCACCGTAGCAAAGTCATGAAAGTGGTAAGCTCACTCCGATTGAGAACCTGATCACAGTCTAACCACCCAGTTGCCAACTCTCCGTGTTTAAGCATTGTGGGGGTGACCCAAATCTAGGTCAGGTAGTGTCCAGATAGTTCAGTACGGAGCTGGTCTTTTTAGGAGACTTTGCTACGGTGCCAGATCATCAAGGAGTCATCATTGTGGATCCAAAGGAAGACGAGCGGCAGTGGTTCGTTTCATTTATATCTGAGTTCAGGTTTTGTAGTTTGATCTAGCAGGATTCCATCTGAGGTGTCAAACTACACACTTTCGATTTCTTTCTAATTCTCGGTCTGATTCCATTTCATGGAAGCATACTTTACATTTTTTTGCTTTTACTTAATTGTTTTCCATTTTTCAATTCTACAGTATGTATTTAAAGGAATTATTCACATGTTTGTACGATTTAACTTTCTATGCCCCCTCTAAACATTCATTTACAGCAGAAAAAAGGCGGGCTTAGATGTGGAAGCGAGAGGTATAGGATTTGTCAAACCGTTGTGGACACCGTACCATCGATTTTGTATGGGCCGGGGTTTGGCGAGCGGCCAGTTCGTCTGCGTATCATTGATCTACTCACTCTCTCAACTGCTGGCAGATAATCAACGACCGCTCGCCCCGCATCGCTCAATCAATCGAACCCTCTGCTGTCTTTATGGGGAAAATGACTATAGCGAGGATGAGTTCATGTGTGTACTCAGCTATCAGGTAATAAATAAAAGTCTGATGAATAGACACGTAACGTTAGTATTCTAATGAGTAATCGTGCACTCTGTCATTGCAAGTTTCTGAGTTCTGCTGAGTTCAACATGTTTCGCGTGACTGTACAGTTGACTAATAGTATAGATTGCACCATTAGGACGATAGCATACTGTATTCATTTCTTTTGTCTGTGAACGAAGGTAAAAGTGTTGGATCAGTGTAGTTGGTGATGCATAAATCTCATAGTTCTGGTGCCGTTAGTTAGGTTGAATACTTTGATTTCCATATAATCATCACTGACATTTCTGACATTTTGTGGGGAGGACGGACGTAGAAGTTTGCATTCCCGCATTTAGGTGGTGTTTTTCACCACTTTGAGTCTTTCAAATACTGCCAATTTCTATGAGAGGTTCTTCAGTCTCATAAAAATACTTTGTTTCTGGAATACCTTGTTGCTCTTAGCAATCGTCATATGAGAAGATTGCTAAGAACAGCAAGCACGATGCCAATGGGTTTTATTGGGAAATAAGGCTTATTTAAGAATTTAGAATTTAGGAATAAGATAAATTACGATTCATAGGCTACAACTCCACCTTGACCATCTACTACAATTAAGCACAGAAACTACAAACTACACGTGTTCCCTCTTCCTCCTTTTCAGATGATGGTGTACGCGTCGCGTGGCTGATCTCTCCATAATTCTGTGTTCGGTTGCAATTTCGGTAATTGCAAATACACCGGTGGAACTAGAGAAAAATGGACTGTCCCGTACTGGGCATCTGATTGCGCGCTTCTATTCAGTCTTTATTTCTCAGATTGTATGGGCGGTACGTTCTCAAGACTTTCATATGTTTGTCAGATGCGATATGGAATATTGATATTCTGATAAACTGTAAAACTTTCTAGATACATTGAATACTGCTCGTAAAATTTGTTTTTACATAGCTCAAAGTTAAACGATTTTCCTTCTTGTGTGTCGTATTCATGTAACGATTTGTTCTTACGCAACAGCAAGTTGTAAGACCAATGTCCGATTGTAAAACTGTTCCGCATTCAATTTCCTGGTACTTACAGGTTTGCATTCTCATCTTCACCGTTTTGAGTCTGGTTTTGTCGGATATAAGTGGCTTGATGACGATAATTGCTTCCGTATTATGGGTAAATTATTGCGATATGTACAGAAATATTGCGTTTTCTTTACCTTGGAAATTTTGTCCTCTTCGTTTTCACATATCAAAATCTGCAATAATTCTCATGAAGGCGTCAACATGGGTTGAAAATCATAAACATATGTTACCTTATTATATCGACTTCTTAGCCGATGTATCACAGTATAACCCATTTAAGATTTTTGAAATTTGCTTTTCCAGCTCATAAAATTCATCAATGCGTTTGTCGGTGTGATCTACTACATTCACGCTAGCAGTAAGTTATGAGAAACTAGGGAAAACTCAAAAAACAGCACAAGAAAAAGTGGTACGTTTCGCCCCTACCATAGTAAATGTGTATCTCACATGCTTGCATGCTTTTGTATCTCATATGCTTGCATGTAAATATATCAATCAACAGTACTTCTTGTTATATCTGTCTAGTACGCTGTAAGCTTTACTTAGTTTCTACTGGGACTCGTACAGTGTAGTTCGTCACACTGACTTATAACTTATAACCCTTTACAGTAATCTGCTCAAACTTCCAGGTGAAAGTTTGACATACTGGCGTTTTGGTGTTTTCTCTTAATTCTGGTAGTGTATTCTGCACGTTTACTACTATGAACTCTGAAAGTTTGGAACCAAAGTAACTAATTATTTATCGGAAAACGCCTACTGCATATTTGACGGATTACTGTAGAAGAACATCGATTGGTGAAACAGAGTATAATTGAGAGCTACTATGTGAGTAAATTGATGTGAACAGTCTTCACTCTTGATACAGCGAAGACTCTCAAAATTTGAATAGATTGCTTGAAAATACTGCTAGAAAATTTTGGCACTCGCTTCTACGTAGATAAATTGAGGGCTAAAATAATCCACAATTTCAGTTGCATGGAGCCAGGCTTGGTTCATGCTGTGGTGTCTGTTATGCCTGTTTATCGCTCCGCTGGACATCTTCTTTGCATACGTGGAGTTCAAACTCAGTCGAGGTCTTGGAAACGGCTGTTGCTGAATGGAAAACTGTCAACAATGTCAATAAAACTATTCACTTGTGTTTTATATTTGTTTGAACAATATGCGCCTCCTTCCAAAACATTTCTTTTCATGTGGGAAATGCGAAAGGTGTTTCATGCCTGTTTTGAAAAATCTTACGGAAACCATAAAGTTAAGGGCTTCGGTTGTTCAACACAAGCAGGATCTGTAACTTGTCTCTTTTTCAAACAGATTCATTGAAGTGTTGATCCCATAAATATATCTTATGGGTTCCCGCTTGGCTTAAGACTGAAAAAAAACTCGTGTTTCTTACTTTTCACGGGTATGAAACATTGAGGTTTCATGAAATTGTCCCATTTTAGCTTACTAATGCTATAGACAAATGTTTTTTTTTGAGTCGCAGTATACTAGTTTACGAGCTGACCACACATCATGAGTACATGTACAACTGAATAAGTCGACCAGAAGTTAACAAAATTACAGCGCAAATAGGGGTTTTCGTTAGAGTACAATGAAGAACTACAAAAAACATGTTATCGAACATGTAACAACATGTAAAAACATGTAATAAAAAATGTAGCTGAAGAAGCTGCCAGTCTTAAATACAATTTTGCTTACATACTGGCCCATATGTCCCCTGAACGTTGGTCTCTCGTGGTCTCTGAATGGCGCCCGTTCAATCGAAAACGGGTGCGAGGTCGTCCGTTGGTCCGATGGCGTGATGAACTTGTCGAAGCAGTCCGCAATTATAACCGAACTGTGAGAAGAGGCCGAGTGAGGCCACCCAATATCCGTAGCGAAGAAATTTTCCGAGTGTGCAGAGATAAAAATATCAATATCTGGAGGGCAGTCAAGGAACACCATCTCGAAACGATATGAAGTGAACTAAATAAATTTTGAATCGAAAAAAGAACATGTTAAGAACTACAAAACATGTTATCGAACTTTCGTGGTGGTCTGACCTCGGAACACGCCATGATTTTCAAATTTCGAACCGAGAACGACGGGATCAAACTACAAACACATCGGGTCGGGTCAGCGCACATCGAATAGAGGTAGAGACAGTTAATTCAGTTGAATATCACACAAATCTGGTTATTAAAAGCCAGACCTACCTCTAGTTATTGTGAAATTTCCAGATTTCCTTATAGACAAGACAAAGCGTACTATTTTCTTGTTAAAAATCGAACAGGAAAACCGAAAACCGGAAAATCACGCGTTTTGCCTATAAACCGTACTTTCAACGTGAAGTTTCACGGAAAGTTTGCTGTTTTTTCTTCTTTCCCCGTGTGAATACGTACTTTCCGATGATTTTACCCTGACATACGTGTCTTTCGAGGAAAATACCACCATTCATAGAAAAGACAGTTACTGGACGGTTGCAAATGTCAGATCATCAAGAAGTCATCGTTGTGGATCCAAAGGAAGACCAGAAGCAGTGGTTAGTTCTATTTGTTGTTTTTTCATTGAAAAGGTTTCATCATTTCACAGGGCGATTTGTTCAATAAATCAATATAGTTCAATCATGTTGAATTTCGAGCACTTTTTCTTTTTCAGTAGAAAAAAGGCCGGATTGGACGTGGGAGGCCCTGGCTATGATGATCAGCTCTTGTTTGGGCTGAGCTTCAAGGTATAGTAGTTGTCTGACCAAATTTAACATCATACTGTAGTTTGATATTGTAATGTGTTAGATAGATGACGCAATCTGTGTTGTAGTTTGATCTCTATGCTCGTCGAAACTATTGATTGAGAAGCAACGGCGACCAAACTACAAACACTGCGAGACAGGGCAGCATACACCCTATAAGTTTGCTTTGGATAAAGCGGCCCAAATACTCAGCACAACTGGTGAAATTTTTGCCGCGACTCAATCTAGAAACAAATCAGGCGCGGTAGCAATCCCTCAAAAACCTCATGAGACATCTCCTGAGCAATATCTCACGAACTTCTCATGAGATTCTATCGATTGCTATGCTATAACATTGATATACGAGTAGCTCACGAGGTGTTCATGAGATTCTCATGAGAAAGTCGAGTGAACTTCTCATGAGGTTGGACAGTTTGCTACGTCGCCTGAACTTGGAAAAGATGCATACCGGAGTACGAATGTTAGAAGATCCCGGCACCTTCATCCCATCCTACGTCTCTCGTTCTGCCTCACTATTGGGAACATTGACTTTTTACCCCCCACCTTTCTGAATTTGTATTGCGTTTGGGGAATTGTAGTTTGACCCCCCCCCCACCGGGGGGTGATAATTCAATTTATCACTTGCAATACAAATGGTCCGTATTCCCAACAGGAATGCATGTTTCACAAGCAGTTATCTCCCCCCTCCCTCCAAGAAGTTACTCGCATGTCACTGGATCAATGCCATAAGAGCATTCGATAGTCCACCATGAAGTCTTCTATGAAGGAAAGGGACCAATACCTCAGAAGAAGCTGCTACTACAAAGATCTGTGATATGTATGATGATCACCGCCTCGAAACGAAGCGAAGTGAATGAATAAATATGTAAATATGTAAAATATACAAAAGTTTGAGGGTGGGGGGTAAAAAGTAAACATTTCCGGTATTGAAGTTCAGCCCCCCACTCGTTGAAGTTTGACCCCCCACCATTGAAGTTCTACCCCCCGCCGACCCAGGTGGGGGGTAAATAGTAAATATCGAAGTTGATTTTTGACCCCCCCCCCCCCCCTCTCCTAGATTGTCATGTTTTAGCTTGGGTGGGGGGTTGAAGTGATACGGGGGGGACTCAACTAAAGTGGGGGGCGATACTTCAATTTTCCCTCACTATTTCTTGTCTTTTACATGCCGGCGGGATGTAAGAGCAGAGAAATATGTTTGAGGCGACGCAGGATGGAATGAAGGTGCCGGGATTTTCTAGCATACGTACTCGGAAAACATCCAAACTGAAAACTAGTTTTTCAACTTTTCTTTGCAGATGGTTGTGTATGTCTCCTCTGGATTGTTGATGTTCTGCCTCATTATCAATTCGGTTGCAATTTCGATCACTTCCAATCATATTGTGGACATTTACGATGGAGATGGGCTCATACACCGTGGTTACTCCCGCGGGTGGAATTCGTACGGACATTTTTCCTCGCAAATTTTTTCGGCGGTAAGTTTGTGCGAGACTTGAGAGAGACAGAGTGAGAGATAAGAGAAGGGAATATGGTGCAACACATGTTGTAAATTAAGTAATGTATAAATCAATGTGTTGTTTGTTTCGCCTATAAGTCCCTACAAAACTACACTGGCTAACGGTTAAGAGAGAGAAAGATAGTGAGTTGAGAGAGTTGAGAGAGTTAGGAGAGCGAGAGAGATGAGTTATAGTCGTTGCCAACGGGAAGGCGGGAGGGTACTGTATATATCACTTTCCGCTGTGTACGCAGACATGTCTTTGATCACAAAGACTGCCCTATATGCTCTAGTAGCGCAGTGGTTAGCGCCCTAGTATGAACTGTTTGCTCACAGGTTCGATTCCGGCGAGAGACAGAAACTTATAAAATTGGCACTCACTATATTTGCGAAAGTTCGTTGCAATGTTGTTTCTAATTCGTGTATTTCCAGATTGTTTTGTTCATGTTCACCCTTCTGCGTCTGGTTATCTCGGATATCAATGGGCAACTGTTGCCACAGTTTGTTCCCATCAAAAGTCAACTGGAATGAAGATATCACTCGGAATCAATGATCAAAACCAAAAGTCAATCAATAAATAAACTGAATTTCAACAATTGGGAATACTTTACAAAGAAACCGATTAGTGTCTGGTTTTGACAAGTTGTGTTTGAAAATAAATTTGTACTGAAAAATGTGTTATTTCGAGCATCCCCCGTACGGAACTCTTTGATAATGGTTTTTCAATCGCCATAGGCCCATAGGGTGAGATTTTCAACTCAAAAGTCAAAGTTAGAGCGGGACGGACTGTAAACTATAAATAAAAGCCGAATTTTATCAACAGCTATGAAGAGCCAATTCTACTTCCAGTTATTGCGAAAATTTCAAACATTTTCTCAGACACTGCAGCGGGCTCTTTTCCTGTTCAAAACCAAACAGGGCAAACGGAAACCGGAAAATAACGCGTTTTGCCTGTAAGCCGAACTTTCAACGTGAAGTTTTACGGAAATTTGGCAGTTTTCCCAAGTTTTCCCGTGTAAATGCGTACTTTCCGGAAATTTATCTTCGAAGTACGTGTATTTTGAGGAAAATACTATCATTCATAGGAGAAGGCAGTTATTGAACGGTTGCAAATGTCAGATCATCAAGAAGTCATCGTTGTGGATCCAAAGGAAGACCAGAAGCAATGGTTGGCTCTATTTATTATTTTTTCATTTGAGAGTTGTATTATTGCCCCCCCCCCCCACCTCTACCTTCAAAGGGAGTATTAACATATTTGTTGTAGTTTGACCGCAAAACGCTTGCTAGATAATATATTCCAACCAAAAGCAACTAGATCAAACTACAGACACAGTGGAATAGGAAGAAACCAAGGCCTTGTACCGTGTCGGCTTTTGCTTCTGCTTCTGGCTATAGGATTTTTCAAACCGCTGTGGACGTCCGGACACCGTACCATCGATTTTGTAAGGGGCTGGGTTTGGCCAGGGGCCAGCCAGTCTGCGTATCATTGATCTACACACTCTCTCCACTGCTGGCAACTGATCAACGACCGCTCGCCCCGCATCGCTCAATCAATCGAAACCTCTGCTGTCTTTATGGGGGAAATGGCGACTATAGTTTTGCTACTTTTCGACATGAGTCTGTATGTTTGACTTTGATGACTCTTTCAAAAAATGATAATTCAAACCTTTTCAGTAGAAAAAAGGCCGGACTGGACGTGGGAGGCGCCGGCTACGATGATGAATTTATGTTTGGACTCAGCTTTCAGGTATAGTACTCAGACAGAGTTTTTAGCCCCCTTTCTAGTCGCCTCGACGAGATAGTGTACAGGTCAGAGAGACGCAGACTATCTCAGCCTGTCTGCGGTCTCATTGATCTGTATGCTTTCTCGCGTCGGTAATCGCAGAGAATTGGTGCAAATGTTTCTGAACAGTCCAATTTGACGGTCGTAATAGAGAAAGTGACCTAACTGTGTTGTAGTTTGCTCTCCACTCATGCCAAAACCTATTCATTTCGTCTGAAATACCACGACGATCAAACTACAAACTCTGCGAGATTTCGCTTCAGTAGGGGCGAACCCGACACTTGTATTGTATAAACAACTAGGCGGTCTACATATGCAACCAGGTTGCATACAACCAAAATGCAACCGGGTTGCATGTGTTAACAAAAATTGGTTGCTTTCCAAATGCAACCGGGTTGCTTTTGGTTCGCTTTCCAAATGCAACCAAACACTCAATTTTTGGACATTTTCCTGGTTTTATGCAATTTGGTTGCATTTGGTTGCAATTGGAAAGCAACAGAAAACAACCCGGTTGCATTTGGAAAGCAACCAAATTTTCATAACACATGCAACCCGGTTGCATTATGGTTGCATGCAACCTGGTTGCATGTGTAATTGGCCTAACTGTACATTCTCAAATGAAAAGTCAAGACCATTAGGCCCTAAAAAGGACGCGTGATCGATTAAGCGCGGGCCCAAAGGCGCTAGAAGGGCCGCGAATGTGATATCGACCAGTTTTTTTGAGCGAGAAAAAATCCAAACTTAGTATTTGAGACGGAAAACGTCACTCTACACAACCCGATCACGCCCTAATAGGGTGATTTCGGCTACGAAAAACGCGGGCCCAAAAGGAACCTTTTAGGCCCATGACTTTTCTCCTATTTTCAAACTTCAACCTACACTTTTCTCACCCCTTCTTTTGCAGATGGTTGTGTATATCTCGTTTGGTTGGTTGATCTTCTGCCTCATCTTCAATTGTGTGGCGATTTCGGTCATTTCAAGTCACCATGTGGATCTTGAAGATGAACATGGGCGAGTTTACGATCGGAAGCCCGTCGGGTGGTCCGCGTACTCACATTTTGCATCGCAAAATTTTTGGGTGGTAAGTTTTCGCGAAATTTGGAGATCATTTAAGCTTCATTCCTACTTTTTGAGTTTATTTTGTTTTTAGGGAAAAATTCAGATTTGACCAACATTTTCTACAGGGGAGGGGGGGGGGAGACTGCCTTCCCCCAAAGTTTACTATCCGCTGTCCACATCGGTTTGACGAATCATATCTTAATCTCCAAATGTTCAGTGAGGTCAGAGTTTAGTGAATGTCAAACTCATAAATTTCTGTCTCTCGCCGGAATCGAACCTGCGAACAAAAGGTTCGTAGCAGGGCGCTAACCACTGCACTATTAGAGCACATATAGGGCAAGCTTCGGAAACGAAGACATGTGTGCGTACACAGCGGAAAGTGAGATATACAGTAACCTCCCGCCTTTATGTTGGCAACCACTATACGTATGCTAGAAGATCCCGACCCCTTCATCCCATCCTGCGTCTCAATCATACGCTCTATCTGCTCTTACATCCCGCCGGGATGTAAGAGACAAAAAAATAGTGATGCAGAGCAAGAAACGCAGAGTGAGAGGAAGGGGCTAGGATCTTCTAGCATATGTTCTCAGGTCATGAGCTAATACGTGAGTTCTATTCACGAATGATTTGGCCCTATACCGTAAATTAGTGTTTTGTGAATTGTCTAGTTTTCCAGCAAACATAACTTTAGATACTTTGCCCGAGCTAAATGTGAAAGTTCATTGTAATTTGTGTATTTTCAGATTGTTATCGCCGTTTTCACAATTCTTAGTCTGGTCATCTCGGATATCAGTGGGCTGATGACTATTATTGCCTCTGTGCTCTGGGTACGATGTTTGTTCTCCCCACTGAAATTTAACTTTCAATCGTGAAAAACCAAAATTCGATCAGAAACCAATACACACATCTTGGAATAAGTTTTGTCGATATTATCTTAAATCTCATTATCAAGGTATTTTATCCGATTGAACGCTGTTGTTTTACCCTAGAAACCAACAGTATACAATTCAACTTTCGACTGTTTGTTCGCACATTAGTGTTTCGATGGAAAATGGACATAAAAATGCCTTTCTAACAATTTTTGTTTTCAGCTCGTAAAGTTCATCAACTCGTTGGTCGCGCTCTTCCACTACATCATAATCGGCTGTGAGTTTTGTGGTGAAACTTCATTTCTTTCATCTCTGAATGTATACAAATCGGTTTTGGAAGTCAATTCACCCAGTTATTCCCAGATCAGAGCAGATACGTTTGATAGAGCTACCTATAGATAGATTGATAGACCATAGATGATAGAGTATGCAGCTACCTACAGTCGTCGCCATTGAAAAGGCGCGAGGGTACTGTATATATCACTTTCCGCTGTGTACACACACATGTAGTCGATTCCAAAGCTCGCCGGATATGTGCTTTAATAATGGCGCAGTGGTATGCGCCCTGCCACGAAACTTTTGCTCGCGGGTTCGATTTCGGCAAGAGACAGAAATTTATAAATTTGGCATTAATGAGTCTGTTAGAAAGTTCAATCTTACTCACTTTTGAACTGTAATGAAATCAAGGTTGCGTTTCACGGCAAACATTTATGATTCCAACCAGCCCTAATGACTAATTTCAACAAATTAAATTTGAGTTTCAACTAATTTGATTTGAATAACAACTAATTTCAGTCAAATATGATGCGTGGTTCTGTGTGTGGTCCATTTTCTTTCTGATTGCGACTCCGTTGGATCTCTTTTTCTCGTTCGCCGAGTTCAAGTTGAGTCGCGGACTCGGAAACGGATGCTGCTAGACAGTCAATAAAGTTTGAACAATTTGTGGTTATTTTACAGCACAATACAAGATTTTTCATTTTGTATCAATGGATTTCGAGTTCAAGTTGAGTATACATTTCGGACACTTGGAAACGGATGTTGCTAGTTGGTCAATGAATCACTATCTATAAAGTCTGCGGACACGCTTTTTGACATTGAATAAAGTCAGTAATTGTGACCGAAAAATTGTAAAGTGAACTACTTACCGAAAGTAGGAAAACGGAATAATAGAAGTGTCCAAAGATTGTCAGATTGTGAACTCTCAATGAAGTTTATGGAGATTGTGACTCTCTCAATGATATCGCTGTTTCTATCCTTACTTTATATTTGGCTTACTTGGTGTGTGTGTGTGTCTGAAGCAAATGCCTGCACTTTTGGTCGAAAAAACTGAGGAAACTGAGGAAAATGCACTTTTAGCTGAAATTCAATGGGGGGCGTGAGCGAACGTGAGCGAGATGCATTTCATTTCTGATCGGTTGTTGTCGGAATTCAAAATTTCCAATTGAAAATTATTCACAAAATACTTTTTATTTCAATAGAAAGTAATAGAAAGGACTATAGGAAGGAATATTTTATAATATAATATATATTTAATAATGAGTTTTCAGCACTGAATACGTTTGCCAGAACCATTTTTGCCATTGCCAGAACGGATGCCAGAAAGGATGATTTGCCACAGAAAGAAAACAGAAACAACCACACCGAGACGTCAATGTTATAAATAAATGAATGTTGCATTTCTGAGAATCGTTACAAACAAACAAGCAAGTTGAAACAAGAATATGAACACGACAAAACATGAGTGAACCATGTTCCGGAAATGGGGCTATAAAATACGGCCAGAAAGATGCAACTATCCAACATACACCATGTCTATCAAATACTTCTTATCCGTTTTGTCTCTAATGGCAAATATATCCACTGATGGAACTCAAGACCCAGATCCTCCAGACAATCCCAGCCTTTTCCGAGCTGTTCATAACACAATACCAAAGTAGGTTCAGTCGCGACGACCTGTCTAATAGTTTACCGAATTTATGTTTATATAATATTTTTAATTGTTTTTAAAGCTCATCACTGGACCTTTCTCAATCGAGCATCAACCAAAATCCAACATTCGACAACAGAGCTTCACGCCGAATCAAACGATCACGACAACAGTACGTTCCTTATCTGTCAAAATCTACACTATAATATTTTTTTTAGTTTTGTGCACGTGAAAATCCACTGTTTAATGAAAGAATAGAGAGTATAATACTATTTAATTTTTAACATTGGCTTGACAGATCCACTGATGAAGAAGTTGGTTGCGAATCAGCATCATGTTCTGGCCAAAACAAAGAAGCGTTGCCCCAACAAGAAACACCACGTGAACGCAAAACCCGCCTCCAGCGAGAGAAACGTCACAGGTACCTAACAAACGTACATACACGTTATGAAAGACTCACATAACAAACGTTTCTACAAGTATTGGTAGTATATTTGTGTTGTCAGCTGACAGTGTAGCAATTATCTAATCTTGCAGAGAATCCTCTAATGTACGAGTTGAACGGATATCTTGGGACGCACGGCAAACTGTTGTCGCTCAAACCAGCGAAAACTTGCAAGACCGCTCCAGACGACTGTCATCTGATGCTGAACAAGAGGCGGCTGCGCGATCCAGGTATTACAAATACAGAAATACACAGACAGAATTATACGAGTATTGAAATAATTAGTCTGCAATATTTTTCGACTTACCGATGATTACAGATTTACCGATGAAGTGATGGCGCCCGATTTCCCATCATGTTCTGAACATAACGAAGAAGATTTGCCCCAACACCAACAAGAAACACCACGTGAAAGGAAGACCCGTCTACAGCGAGATAAACGTCACAGGTACTTTTTTGATTGATTGATTTGTTTTTCAATGGAGAGAAATAAATATTAAAAACCAAAAAAAGATAATTTGCATAATTTGAACAAGATCCGAACGTTTCAATAGTATTGTTAGTAAATTTTGTGTTGTCAGCTGACAGTGTAACAATAATAATAATCTTCTGTTGCAGAGAATCCTCCACTCAACGAGCACACCGGCTGTCTATAGACGCACAGCAGAAGGCTGTAGCCCGTACCAGAGAAACCTCGGAAGAACGCTCCCGACGACTGTCAGCTAATGCTCAACAAACGGCCGCTGCGCGATCCAGGTATAAAAATGCAGCGTTATACAGACATAACAACACTGAGATACAGATTATTCTCCAGAAGAATCTTCCCATAACGATCAAATGAATATCTTATCGACAGTTGATTCTTCCAGAGAAACCCCTGAAGGTCAAGCCAGACGTCGATCTATAAATGCTCAACACTTGGCTACCTCACGAAACACGTAAGTTCATCAAAATCTTCATGCATTTAACAATAAACAAGTCGTTTTCGAAAAAATTTACTTTCACGAAATCAGTTAAGTGAAATCTCATACAGGGAAACCTCAGTTGAACGCGCCAGACGCCAATCTTCCAATGCTCAACAAATGGCCGCATCTCGGAGCAAGTTAGTTTCAATTGTTGCGCTTTTTCTTCAGTAGTAACTAACTTAGTTTTTTCTCCTAACCCCGAGTATTTCAGCCTCTCTCCTGCTCAAATAGCCAACAGACGCAAGCAAGAACGATCCCGCTATCATGTGAGAAACATGCTCTCTTTACACGACGTTCCAGTAGGATATTCTTCCGAGTTCGTCGCAGAACATTGTATTGGTCCTATGGATGTTATTTGTGCTGGATGTCAAGCAAAGTACTTCAGAGGTATACTAATTTTGTTATGGGTAGAAAGACAGAAGAGAAAAATACGTGATGTGACCGAATTAGACAAGCTCTTTTATCGAAAAACAGAACACGAATCACACATTTTGCTCTGAACTCCCCAGCATCAAACTACAAACATAACAGAAAGTAGTATTTTCACTTTTCTCGACCGCCTTTTTTGATAGAAAGCATTTATAGGGTTAGCTCTCTAAAGCAAGATCAGACGGTGCATAATTACTAATCCCGTGTGTTTGTAGTTTGATCACACAGTGTTTGTAGTTTGACCCCGTTGCGTTTTGATCAAAATTCGTTAATTATGGATTGTATCGAGATCAAACTATAACGAAATATTTAACATTCTACAACAATTTGTTACAAAAATTTCTCAGCTACACAAATGTTTGGTCCAAACAACAACAATTTTGGACAAAACATTGATGTTAACTCTGTTCGAAATGACGTAAAATAATAACAAATTGAGTTTGCTCTTTCTAGGAGAGGCAAATCTACGTGATCGAAGAGCAAATATCTGCTGTAACTTTGGAAGTATATCGATCGATCATTTCGCCGATTTCCCTGATCGGCTTAAAACGCTATTTGTTGGATCTACCCCCTCGAGCTGTAACTTCCGCAACAATATCCGGAACTTTAATAGTTCACTGGCCATGGCCAGTATGGGAGCACAGATAACAGTACCGAGTGGTTCAGGACCATATTGCTATAAAGTACATGGCCAGGTCTACCACCATGTTGGTTCGCTTCAACCCCCGCCCGGCGTAAGTCCCAAATTCGGACAACTGTATATACTGGATACGAAACAAGCTGCAGATGAGAGAATGGGAAAACCGTATAATTCAAAATGCGATCCTTCTACCATGAAATGTCTTAGTGATTTGATCTTTGAACTCAATCCGTATGCTCAGAGTTTCAAGATGATGTATAAAGTGGCTCAAGAGGAGGAACGAAAGGCAGCTGCGTTACAAATACCACGTCCAACACTTCGTATGATATTTCATGTCGACCCATCTGTAGATCAGCGAAGGTACAACGTCCCCGATTCGAATGAGGTGAGATAACTCAAAATTAAAACAACATTTAAAGTTTTTATATTTACGATATTTTCAGTCATTGGATAAATTGAGATAGATTGCGATTTTCATATTAAATGTGTCAGTGATAATCAGCATAAAGAATATTCTCTCTCAACACATATTACAGGTCGCGGCTGTATTTGTGGGTGAGGACAACGACGTCCCACCCACAAGAAGTATCGCCGTACATCTCACCGGCGGCCGACTCCAGAGCCTACGCGATACCGACAAGCTGTGCGACCCGCTCACCTACCCGTTATTTTTCCCAACCGGAAAGTTTGGGTGGCACCCTGAAATGGTTCGTTCTGCCGACTCCAACCCCGATCGTCGTCGCCTACGTATAACTCACAGAGAATACTATTCTTTTCTTCTTTCTATCCGCGAAAGCTTCAATCCACTCATACATGGTTGCAAGCTCTTTCAACAATTTGTTGTTGATTCTTGGGTCAAGATAGAACAGAACCGTCTGAACTTCGCCAGAACGCACCAAGCTGAACTTAGGTCAGATGCATATCAGTCCCTATTAGACCACGTCAATACGGGAGTTGATAGTACTGTACCCGGGGCTCGAATAGTGCTTCCCTCTTCATTCTCTGGGACACCGAGAAATATGCAGCAGGGGTACCAAGACGGAATGAGTATCGTTACGAAGTATGGGAAACCAACCTACTTTATGACTGTAACTTGCAACCCTAAATGGAAAGAAATCTTGGAAAATCTACTACCTCATCAAACAGCCAGTGACCGTCCAGATTTGGTGGCGAGAGTCTTCAATATGAAGCTCAAGGCTCTTTTCGACGACCTGTTCAAGAATCACGTTTTGGGAGAAGTTCTAGCCTACATCAGTGTGGTGGAGTGGCAAAAACGAGGTCTTCCACATTGTCATTTGCTGCTGACTATGAAGCCCAACTTCCGACCCCGCACACCAGAACAAGGTAATTAAACGTATCCAATCTTAATTTTGCACCTTCCGATGTATATCTCGCTGAATTCTAGATTTTTCGACTAACCACTTGAACCTATGATCAAAGATTATCATTCACCCACAACACCGAACCAATATGACTTCAAAAAGTTTCTCCACAGTTAATCATAAAATGAATATTTTCAGTCGATCAAGTCATCCGGGCATTTTTACCGGACCCCGACACCGAACCGGAACTGTTCAACATTGTGTCAACTGCGATGATGCATAAAAACTGCGGTGTGCACAATCCTCATGCACCGTGCATGAAGGATGGAATTTGTTCGAAACAGTACCCAAAACGACTACAAGATCAAACAGAACTCCAAGATGACGCGTTTCCACTCTACCGCCGACCGAACAATGGACAAACCGTGACAATAGGAAATGTGGTACGTTTTATAAACTCTATTTCAATATTCAATACTTATTCAACATAAACATACTCATGTACTCGACACATAGTACAAACATGAACTAATGTGTCACGTACTGTTCTCTCAACCTCTTGCTTTACGTGCTTTTTGAACGTGGAAGAGTCGAGGTTCACAGCACGAAAAACCATGTTAGAAGTAACGTGAAGTTGTAAACTATAGAAACTCTCAATGCCTATGGCTTCAAATTCAACTTAATCATTTCAGGATTATGACAATCGATGGGTTGTGCCTCACAATGCATACCTCTGTTTACGTTTCAACGCACACATCAACTTAGAAATTTGTTCGATGGTTCACGCAGTGAAATACCTTTATAAGTATGTTTATAAAGGTGTGGATCGTGCAACGTTGAGACTAAAACAAGTAGAACAGACGGCTAATGGACAACCCATCGATGAGATCAAAGCACACCTCGACACGCGATACATTTGCGCCCCAGAAGCCATCCACCGCATATTCGAGTTTGATGTACAGCGTAAATCAGACGTGGTCTACCGTCTTCAGGTAAATAACCTATATTACCATTTTTCGTTTCTTATCATATAGATCAAATTTTTTACTGTTCTTAATTAGTTCAGTAATATTGATGTGAAGAGAAAGTGGGAACTTATTTTCCGAAGCAGCGGCTGCCCGTTATAGAACTATGCACCAGCGTTTTTTTAGGTTCATTTGCCCGAACAACAAAATGTTGTATTCAAAGAGGGACAGTTGGACGTTGCTCTTCAGCGTGCCGAATCCAAACTCACAACTCTCACAGCTTGGTTAGTTTGATGCAATACGGTAAATACGGCTTTGTTCGAAACTATATAAATCTGAGTTGAGAAACATAGAAGCAGACAAATCACACCTACGTTTACAGGTTCAAAATAAACAGAGAGTACGATTCCACATCGGCGGATGCAAGTGTGAACCCACGCGACTATCTATACATCAACTTTCCGGAACATTTCACTTTTGTGAAGGTCGGTTAACTTTCAAGTTCACTTAGTTGATATTTGAGAAACTGATAAGGTAAATATCACTTTGATTTCTAAGTCGTATTCAGTGTCACTGAAAACAACGTACGGGAATGACAAAATACATCAAGTTACAAGAAAATTAGTATATCTCTCAAAAATGTTTCTCAAACATCTTCATATTGTCCACCATAAAATAATTCTCCAATAACTATCATAATAAAATATGCAAATGTTTCCATCTCTATTTGTGAGGAATTCGTACATCTATGGAATCCCATTCAGGCAACGCTTCAAACTTTCCAAACTATCTTCATAATGCAGATTATAGTCTGTCTCGGGCTGCACAGTGATAACTGTGAAACAGCAACTTTGAAGTATTGTTTAGGCCATTTCTATTGAAATTTCAGACAAGTGGTCTTTGGAAAGTTCGTCAACGAGGAATTCGTCAGATTGGTAGAATGTACATGGCCAGCCCCCGCGATAGAGAGCGCTACTGCCTACGCCTCCTGCTTCTCAACCGAGCAGGGATGACTTCGTTTGAGGACATGCGAACGGTGAATGGCCACGTCTTTCCAAGTTTCTCTGCAGCTGCCAAAGAAATGGGACTACTTAGGGATGAAAACAACGTTGATCGTACAATGGCGGAAGCTGTGGTGTTTGGTATGCCTGCGCAGCTGCGATCGTTGTTTGGTGCGTTGCTGGCTTTCACTGATGTAATGGATGCTCCTGCACTTTGGGAAAAATATCGAAAACATCTCTCTGAAGACTATTTGCATCGAGGTTAGTTTACACGTGAAGTTTGGTTCACCCATTCAATTTCATTGGAAACTAATATTGAAGTTGGCAAACTACAAACGGTTTACTTTTCAGGTTACGGACAAGAGGAATCATATACGCATGCCTATTTTGACATACTAGATAGTACTTCATGTATGGGAATCGATCTGAGAACATATATTCCTGCTCCTGCTCAAACCCGTCCCGTTTCCGTAGACCAACAACTCAGTCTTCTTGACCATGCAAACATTGGGTCTGATTATTATGCCAAGTTAACTGTCGGTCAAAAAGTGGCTGCCGATGCTATTCTGATTGCACCTTGCCCAGACACCTCATCATGTTTTTTTGTGGATGGACCAGGCGGAAGTGGCAAGACGTTTCTCTACAACTGTTTGTACCACATTTTTCTTGGACAAGGGAAAAAAGTGGTCTGTGCGGCATTCACCGGTATTGCCGCTAATCTGTTACCTGAAGGGAGAACTCTTCACTCTGTCTTTAAGCTATCTATTCCTCAAGGCAACAGAATAAGTACTATCAAAAATCAATCCAAAGAGGCTCAGTTCTTGCGTGAAGCTGATGTCTTCATTATTGATGAGTGTAGTATGATTCCCCGATGGTCCCTTGATGCTATAGACAGACTTCTCCGTGACACAATGTCCAATGACATTCCCTTTGGCGGCAAGAAACTGATACTGGGTGGAGATTTCCGGCAGGTTAGCGAAATTCTTAGTGTCCATTCCCGTAAACATGAATATGCGCAGACTATGAGCTGAAACTTTTATTTTTATTATCCAAAACTTTAAGTTTACAAAAATTGTGGTCTAAACCTTTATTTGATAAACAACACTCTAAAATCTTCAACAATGCAGGTTCTTCCGGTGGTTGAGAGAGGAAGTAGTTCTGACGCAGTTGACGCGTGTCTGAAGCAGTCATCTCTGTTTACCATATTCAACAAATTTACGCTTACACAAAACATGCGTACTGTACCCGGATCTGATGATTGGTCTGATTTTCTGCTATCTGTTGGAAATGGTTCTATTGGAGAAGACCAAGAAGGCTGCATTTCACTCCCCGAATCCATTATTTCCCACGGTGATCTTCTGTCAGAAATTTTTGAAGACCGATTTGACGAGCCTGACGTGTTTTCTGATCGAGCTATTCTTGCTCCCAAAAACGTAGATGTGAACGAAATGAACGAAAATGTGTTGGAGAAACTGAGTGGCCGAGCAAGAACTTTCCGAAGCATTGATGAGGTAGATTCTGAGGATCCGGATGACGTCATAAATTTCCCTGTCGAATTTCTTCACAAGCAGAACCCGGCAGGCAGCCCACCTCATCTTTTGAATTTGAAGGTTAGTCCATTATTGAAGTTAAAGAGATAAATATCTTCAAATTATGCAAAATGTATTCATGTGTTGTAAGAAAAGATTTCGAGGTGATTGATATAGGGCGCACACCAGTATTAGACAAACACCAGTCACATGAGTTTTAGGTCGGATGCGTTGTCATGTTGCTGAGAAATCTTGATGTGTCACGAGGACTGTGTAACGGTACGAGGTTGGTGGTGGTAGACTTCAGTACCAGAGTCCTTCACTGCAAGTTCATATGTGGAAACAGGAAAGGGACTGGAGTCTTCATACCACGCATTGACAACTTCACTGAGAAAGGTTAGCAAACTATTCACAACTTGAGGCTTAGTTCGTGACTTACACATCAAGTTTAATTTTGACTACGGCATACTTTTATCCATTTCCCCAGAATCAACTGAATTGTTTAGGCTTGCCGTTCCGTCTCCGACGTCGTCAGTTTCCCGTTAGATTGGCGTTCGCTATGACCGTGAATAAGTCGCAGGGCCAATCTCTCACCCACGTTGGACTTTACCTGCCACAATCAGTTTTCGGACACGGGCAACTATATGTGGCACTTTCTAGAGCCAGAAGCATGCAAGGAGTGAAAGTATTGTCTATTTCAAAAAAGTACAAAAATGTGGTGGAAAGAAGTGTTCTTTGAATAAATATTGAAACAGCGCCGTCCAATAAACTAACGCACATTGAAGTAAGGAAGATTCGTTCAGAATAGATGGTGATCATTTCAAAAAACTTTATATATAAAAATGAGTACATAGAATGAGCAAGCCAAAAAAGATGGAGGGAGAAAAAAGAGAGTGAGAAAAATATGTTTTGAGAAGCAGTTCAAACCTGGGCTCAAACAAGGGAGGCGGAGGCGGAATAGACTTCTCGACGCAACCACCGACCTAGACTCATCAAGGGAGGCGGAGGCGGCTTTAGCCGCCGGCGACCTTCCTTGTCTACTAATATAAAACCGTTGCTTGGTGTGTGTGTATGAGGCAAATTGTCCTTTTGGTCGAGAAGTCGGAAAATGATGCACTTTGCAGTTGGTTTTTGAAGAAAAAAAAAGTGAACAGTACGTGCTTTTCTGTTTTCATTTCAGATTTTCTGAAACCGGCTGCTGCCGGAAACTGAAATTGGTGATGAGAAAACCCGCGCTCTATGTTAAGAATAACTACCGCGCTCTATGTTAGGGAGAACTACCGCGCTCTATGTTAGGGAGAACTACTGCGCTCTATGTTAAGGAGAGCTACCGCGCTCTATGTAGGAAGAACTACCGCGCTCTATGTTAGGGAGAACTACCGCGCTATATGTTAAGGAGAACTCCCGCGCTTTATGTTAAAGAGAACTCCCGCGCTCTATGTTATGAAGAACTACCGCGCTCTATGTTAGGGAGAACTACCGCGCTCTATGTTAAGAAGAACTCCCGCGCTCTATGTTAAGGAGAACTCCCGCGCTCTATGATAGGAAGAACTACCGCGCTCTATGTTAGGGAGAACCACCGCGCTCTATGTTAAGGAGAGCTACCTACTGCGCTCTATGTTAAGGAGAACTCCCGTGCTCTATGTCGGAAGAACTACCGCGCTCTATGTTAGGGAGAAGTACCGCACTATATGGTAAGGAGAACTCCCGCGCTTTATGTTAAGGAGAACTCCCGCGCTCTATGTTATGAAGAACTACCGCGCTCTATGTTAGGGAGAACTACCGCGCTCTATGTTAAGGAGTACTCCCGCGCTCTATGTTAAGGAGAACTATCGTGCTCTATGTTAGGGAGAACTACCGCGCTCTATGTTAAGGAGAGCTACCTACTGCGCTCTATGTTAAGAAGAACTCCCGCGCTCTATGTAGGAAGAACTACCGCGCTCTATGTTAGGGAGAACTACCGCGCTCTAAGTTAGGGAGAACTCCCGGGCTCTATGTTAAGGAGAACTCCCGCGCTCTATGTTAGGAAGAACTACCGCGCTCTATGTTAAGGAGAACTCCCGCGCTCTATGTTAAGGAGAACTCCCGCGCTCTATGTTGAGGAGAGCTACCGCGCGAGAACTCCCGCGCTCTATGTTAAGGAGAACTCCCGCGCTCTATGTTGAGGAGAGCTACCGCGCTCTATGTTAAGGAGAACTAACGCGCTCTATGTTGAGGAGAACTACCTACCGCACTCTATGTTAATGAGAACAACCGCGCTCTACGTGAAAGAGAACTACCGTGCTCGATTACAGTTTGGAGACGCAAATAAGGAAAACAACTTTTCGACGCAATCACCGACTAGACTCATCAAGGGAGGGACCCGGGCGTAGCCCGGGGTACCTTCCTTGTTTTAAAATATAGTACAACCTTGTCCTGTGAATGGTGAATCGCTGGGTTGTGTGATAGTGTTGCTGCATAAAACGCTCGGAGTTCTAGGAGAAGAGGCTGCTGCTTCATTTAGAGAGTAAATGAAATTGATGATTTTTTTTCTGACATTTTGTTGTATTTTCTGAGAAACGATGCAAAGAGTGAGGAGGGAAATAAAATGTCGGGCAATAAAGTGAAAAAAGAAAGAATGTGTTTTGTACCGTATTTTCGAATCCGCCACAAACTTTTCACAGATCCCTGCAACAGCGGCAGACAGGTACTTGCCGAGCTAATGTTCATGTAGGGGTCACCAACGGAAAAACTCACGTATTAGCTCATGACCTGAGAACGTATGCTAGAAGATCCCAGCCCCTTCATCTCACTCTGCGTTTCTCGCTCTGCCTCACTATTTTTTTTGTCTCTTACATCCCGGCGGGATGTAAGAGCAGATAGAGCGTATGATTGAGACGCAGGATGGGATCAAGGGGTCGGGATCTTCTAGCATACGTATAGTCGTTGCCAACATAAAGACGGGAGGTTACTGTATATCTCACTTTCCGCTGTGTACGCACACATGTCTTCGATTCCAAAACGTACGTGCATGTTTGCTGATAGCGCAGTAGTTAGCGCACTGCTACAAAAGTTTTGCTCGCGGGTTCGATTCCGGCAAGAGACAGAAGTTTATAAATGTGGCACCCACTTTATAAATAATTGTTTTTCTTTTCGCGGAATTTCAAAATATTCCGTTTCAAACCATGAACAAAGTAATGTCGATGTTTATTACCGTAATCTTATCTTCATGCCTTCCTAGACTTTCTCAAATGAATGAACATACGAGTTGGTGAAACGAAATGGATAAATCGGCAAAATTCTCTAATAAAAGCACAACTTGTGAAAGATCATCTGGTTATTGTATGTACAGTAGAAAACCCATGATTGAAAACAGTTGTACTGGGAAAATAGTGAAATGAAACAACAAAAAAATTTGAGCAAAATCAGGAAAAGACAATGAAATGATCATTAAAAATACAAAACCTAAACTCAAACTCGACACATGAAAATGCTGGTAAACAAAAATGTGAAAGACATAGTGAAACAGTCTCAAAATGCATTAGTAACATTATTAGTATTATTATTATCGGTGTTGTAGTACAACAAATATTATTAATTGAATAGGAAAAACGAGAGGGGGCCGAGTGGTCGACTGGTTGTGTGCGCGCTAACACCTTATAAACCAGGGTTCGATCCCACTCGGCGCGGTATCTTCATGGCGACCGCATGAGCTGGTAATAACGCTCATGCATCCTATGTTCTTATCTACGGACCTCACCTCTCTACGGATACTTATTTGTGGTTGTATGAGAATAAATAAAGTAACATACGGCTAAAATAACTGCCGTAAAAGATTATTATTATTATAAACACTCAAAGATTAGTATATAGTGTAACAGATACATAAATAATGAATATGGGAAATTAGTTCTAGGATCAAGATGTTGGCCCCTGGCAGTAAGTAAATCACACATGATCAAAAATGCAGTTCCGAGGGTTTTACGTTTGAAATCACCTTTAGACTGAGATTGAAACTGGTGAAAAACCGATGGAATCGCATTAAAATACACGTTTCTGTGTGCGAAAACGTGTGAAACCCAGAAAATCATTAAAAGCTAACGTGATGTCACGTGACCTAGTACTTTCTGACTGTTTCAAAACATATGAAAATCGGAGAATCGAACTTGAACCTAGCGTGTCAAACGTGTGAAACTTGAAAAAGTCAATAAAAGTTCACGTGACCTCACGTGATCTAGTAGTTTGTGAGTGTCTCAAAACGTATTTAAACCGGAAAATCGATAACTGTTCACGTGATGTCACGTGATCTAGTAGTTTCTAATAGCGTGAAATAGCGTGAAAGCGGACCGAGAACTGTCCGTCGTTTACGGGTGAGTTTGAGAACTCCAGCAGTCGCAATTGGCCGGTGGCGCCCACGTAGCCGACGGCCATCCGGAAATGGGTCGAACCGTCGCTCAGACGACGCTGTTCGAAACTGCAAAAGTACGTTTTCATGAAGTTGTAGATCATAAAACTGCAGGAAGGTACTGCATACATCAGTTTGACCTGTGTGATAAACATATTTCTAATCTCAGTCACTACTAGTCTCTACAACTTGTAACCCTTGTATCCTCGCTCAGACGACGCTGCTCGAAACTGAAAAGTTATAGTTCAAACTACAAACTTCAAACAAACTCTGATTGTAGTGTGTCAAACTTCCATAGTCTTTATACGGAGTGAACGAGTCGGTACAGACTGTTATATTTACGCTACGTGGAATGTCTGAGTTGTAGTTTGATCTCGATCTCCTATGGAAAGAAACGGGACAAACTACAAATACGATTAGTATAAAAAACGAGTGTAAAGAAAGTAAAGATTAGTTTTGGATAAATATGTACAAGAAATATAAAAGAAGTCCAATAAAAATATTTTGAGGAAAACTCTAATCTCGCTCGGTTTAGAATTTCAAAAAAAGGATACCGAGTTTTTGGTTGTCGGAAGAAAACTTCTGACTGCGACTCACAATAATCTAGCTTATACTCCGTTGTTTTCAAGAGAAGCGAGATTAGCATTTTCCTCAAAATATTTTTATTGGACTTCTTTTATATTTCTTGTACATATTTATCCAAAACTAATCTTTACTTTCTTTGCACTCGTTTTTTATACTAATTGAACTCTTTTTCTATGGTTACGAAGTAACGGTCATTTTTGATAAAAAATAATATTTTTGAACAATAAGCTAAACAAGGAAAGTTATGTTTTTCTATTGGAGTTTTAAACCGTGCCGTAGTGCAGAACGTTTGGTGTAGTTGTAACCTCGTTCAAGTGATAGCAAATTCTCCACTCTAGACTCCAGGCAGGAATCGAACCTTCGTTCGCCGTGCGTGAATAGAGCGTTCATCCAATCCGCCAATGAGACATGTGAATAGGAGTGAAAACCAAGCTGTACCCGCCTGTCATGAGTTCGTCATTGGAAAACGTCTTCCTACTACACGTTAAACTGTTCTTTCATTTTTATTTTCACGAAACCGGTCTATCCATGATTTTTTGCGAGACCATTTTTGGCTCTCTCACACGTAATATTCAAATTTCAGACATACCTGAAAAATACGTATACCTCAACTTTTTTGGAGCTTTTCAAAAATGTATGTATTTTTTGAATAAGTTAATTTTGTGCGAAACTATGCCGATATTTGAGGAGGCGGACACTTTTGTCGCCGGCGCCGCAGCCGCCGCAGCCGCCGCCGCCGCCGCCCCGCACGGAAGCCATTTTTGCGAGACGTTGGGCCCTCTAACTCCTCTGAATAAATTCTACTTGGAACGTGAACTTAGTATCTTGTAGACGTGTTGCCCTTCAGTGATTCATGCAAAAATCTAAGAAAATGGTCGACGTACTTTGAAGAAAATTGTAATAATCTGTTTTGTATTGTCTGCAGACCTTTGAACAAAAACTAATCTGCTGTTCCTATGGTGTTACGATGAGTTTTTGAGTTCTCCTATGGAAAGAAACGGGACAAACTACAAATACGATGAGTTAGGACAAAATAGGGAGCAGGTCGAACTGTCGCTCAGACGACGCTGCTCGAAACTGGAACGGAATATAGTTCAAACTATCAAACAGCCTTGAGTAGTTTTTGAATAAAGTTTACTTTTTCCAAAGCAGGCCTAAACGGTGTATGTTTCTAGGTCAGAACTCGTGAATTATAGGACGCATCGAGTTCAAACTACAACTCTGTTAGGGTCTTCCCCTATACTCATCAAATTACAGGCGCATACTGTTAACTGTATGCGTAGTATTGCTGTGTTTTCAACTAAAACTTTTCAATTAAACGCGCTGGTAAGAATAGATAAGTAATTCCAAACTCAATCAAACATTCAAAATGATCGGTATTCAGAATATGTATTGATTAACATACTGTGTAAATCTGTTCCTCTGCTTTCTGACGAACCGCTCCACCTCGCGGAATTCCAGTAGAGTTTTCCGGAACTCGAAGGCCTGTTTGCAGAACGGAAGATCGCGAGCCCAGTTCTACAAAAAAGTTTCAGTATTTAATGTTTTCTGTTTTTTTTTCGCTCATTAGGCAATACAAAACAAAGAACAGGTACGAGTTTACTGCCAGCAAATTGTGAAAGACGCGGACTGCCACTATTTCACTACGATCAATTGAAATGTGAAGTGAATTACAATGAAATGGAAGATGTCTTTTTCGTAGTTTGGTAACAAAACTGAAAAGTCGATACCTTCTTGTGGTTTGAACTGAAAGTACAAAATAATCAATACGGCACGTCAACCCACTCTGAGATGACGTTCACAGATGTATGTGCCACCCGATCAGTTATTTAACTCTACTTGTAGTTTGGTCAAAAACTACGAAAAACGATATCGTGCCTCTGCACTGCACAATTGAAGATGATCCCGAACGACATTTGTGTTTTGACTAATAATAGTCCTATTTTTTGTATTTTGGTCACAAAACTACAAAAATCGCTTACCTCCGCCCAATCTGAGATGAGTGAAAGGGAGACATGTGCCACCCGATCTGTCTTGAGGTCCGTACATCTGAGAGAAGCCACGTCGGGACCAAGCGACAGACTGTGGGCACTCACTGAGCCGGTGGCGAGGCAGAGCTAGAAAAGGGGTATGAATGGAGGTCAATAGAGGTCACGTGATTGACGTGCAGTTTTAAAGTCACGTGACTAGTGAATTCACTACCAAGCCGGTAAAAAGATACAGCTGGAAGGAGGGCCTTTGAATATGTAAGGAAAATTTTTAGTAAAGGTCATGTGCAACACGTGTTCACGTTTATAGAAGGTTCGGGTTATAATGCGAAGAGGGAGCAAAGTATACAAGTTGAGGCCAGCAGTCATTGTGGCAACAGAATTGAATACCCACTTAGCAGTGTGAAACAGTTGTGCACTCAGCACTGTTCAATTACTTTCGTTCACGTTTTTCACGTGACGAATTTCTACAACTCACGTTTTTAGAGAGTGGGAGAATCTTCTCTGGGCACTCCGGATCATAGTTGGCCAACTTCAGGTGGTAGTCGTCCGCTCGAATTATGTCCGTGAGAAGGTAGAGCTGGAAGAACAATGAGTATTCACACGTTCTTCACGGTTTTGAAACCACGTTCATTTGCACCAATTCACAGCACGAAAGTAGAGTCTAAGCTCAGGGTATACAGTCAGTAACAAGAACCCGGGGAAACAACTTTTTGTACTGAAAAAAAAACAGGTGAAGTCGTTGAAACGTTAGATTTGATACTCGAACCAAAGTATGGACGCACATCCATCATGGTGTCTTTCATAAGAAAAGATAACTGGACAACAACTTTAACCGAGTGGTCGACTGGTCGTGTACACGCTAGCACTCAAAACACCATGGTTCGATCCCACTCGGCGCGGTATCTTCATGGCGGACCGCATGAGCTGGTAATAAAGCTCACCCATGCCTAGGTTCTCATCTACGGACCCCCCTCTCTACGGATACTACAATATGATCAGTGTTGTAATTGTATGAATAAAGTAACACACGGCTGAAATAGTTGCTAAAAGATTATTATTATTATTATTATTAACCGTCAATCAAGGCTTCGGACTTGTACAAACTACAAAGTCCAAATCAAAGGTGAAAAGGTGTACCTGTTCCAGCGTGGCTTCTCCCACTTCCAAACTTGAGCATCTGAGTTTCAACTTCTGGAGAAGCGATTTTAGAAGCGGGGTACACTGTTCCAACTTGTACTGAAATACAAATCATAAACTATGAACTTTAGGGTTGTTAAAGTCGAACTCGTAATCGACTCGAAATTTTCCAAAACTAGAACTTTTGAACTCCATTAACAACCCTGATAAACTTTAGTATCACAACTATCATGAAACCATAAACTTGAGCTCAAGATAACTGAGACTACTTCAGAAAATTTCTGTGAACGTTTCCGGAGCATTTAAATTGTGTGGTGGAGCACTTGTCTGCATTAACGCTAAGCATAAACGCACTAGATTAAGATTAAAGGAAGAAAGAATGGAAAGCTAGTTTAGGTACCCCGGGGTACCTAAACATAACGTTGCGCGCCCCAAAACAGACTAAAACATGTGAACCGTATGCAAATTAGGGTTGTTAGTTTGAGTGAAAAAGGTATATATCAGTTTCTCTTGAGCAGCTCTTTCATATAAACTTTCATTTCTGCCCCCATTAAGTTATAGCTAAATATTGAATGACTTTTTTTAACGAACCAATTCACGTCATACTAAATCTCACGGAATTACGTGCAGGCACTCCCTAAAACCCACAATTATAAAAAGACTGACCAGATCTATGGAAATCTTGTTGACGCGGTACTCAGCCAATAGTTTAGCAAAGTACTCCATGGCGGGCACGTGGCAGTGCGTGGGCTCCTTGTATTCCTTCAACTCTGTGTGTTCCTCCCCTTCTTGGATGTAGAAACTGAAATCATCTGAGTGATTCACCAATTCAGAGCGAGAACAAAAACAGTTACTATCGAAAAGGTATGACTACTGCTATTTGTAGTTTGATTTCGATACATCCAACTTTCTTTAAAAATTTACAACGGAAACCAGCGGAATAAAACTGCATACAGCGAAAAATCGCAAACACATGGTTTGCACAACAAAGTGGAAACATGACCAAGAAACTGCCTCTCTGTTGCAAACAAATGAAAGATAACAATCACCATGACATGTAATTTGAGGTTGACACTTGCCCAGGGGATCAGAAGACGGATATTGTCCATTTATTCATACTCTCCCTCTTATAGATAACTTTATGAATGGAACAATTTAGATAGTTTTGAAGACGTCTTTTCGGCTATCTTCGTTGAGAAACAATATGTGCTAGGGTCATCACGAAAAAAGTTCAGAAATGCTCGAGAGAAAAAATGTTGGAAATGAAACTTACTGCGCTCTGACCGAGCAGTCCGATTCCTGAATGAACGTGGCGCTAGGGGTGTGGAAGTATCGAGTATCGATCACCGACACACAAATTTCGGTACCCTGAACAAGCACAGTCTATTTAATTGTTACTGTCGGTGGAACTAAGTACTAAAACGTACCCATCACAACTAGGTGTTACAGTAACTGCATACAGCACATCATATAGTTTGTTTCACCAATCGATAACTTTCTACAGTAATCTTTCAAAAATTCAAACGCATTTATCTAGTCAACAAACAACATTTAAGATTCACTGTTTTGTATGCTTGTAGTACCCAAAGTGGAAAACGAAATCACAAAGTTTAAATTATGTACAACACCTACAAGATATTATAAATTCAATTAAAAGTTTTATAATCTTACTGTAGAGGGCTATTGTTTCGTGAAACAGACTATAATACGTCAGCACATGGCGTAAATACTGGAAGTCAATTGAATAGTCACGTAAGTTGGTATTCTGATGAGGCACCGTGCACTTGGTCATTCGTTCAAACTACAATATAAAACCGACCGTATTGATTGTAGTATGAAGTGCGACCTCGTTGAGCGGGAACTTGGCCACGTGACAGGCTGAGTTGCACGCGCGGTTCACTCCGGCTAACCACGTGAAGGAACTGGAAGCAAGGTGAAATTATTAGAAGTTTAGTTTTGTAGTTTGATGTCTACGCAAAAACGTTTTCAGTACATCACAGCGAAATTGAGAAAAGAATCTGTTTTTCGGCGTTCTGGCCGGAAGCTTAGGTATGTGGTTTTGTAGTTTGATGTCCTCATACATGACCAGTCCATGGGGATACTCAGACAATTACCAGCTAATTGGCCAGCCACATTTTTATTGGCCGAACGGGAGAGTGTGCGGGTGAGAGAGACGCAGACTGTCTTAGCCTGTCTGCGCGTCATTGACCTGCATGCTCACTCGTTTTTGTAGTTGGCCATTTGCAGTAAATTGGCGCTAATCGTTCTGAGTAATACTACGATCGATTTTGGGTTATCGCCAATCTGGAATTGTTCTAATCCTACATGCATCAAATAGTTGTAGTTCAGCTTCACTACCTTTGGAAAAAGTTATATGAAAGCAATTTGCAAACACGACAGTACTGTACAGTTTCGAGCTATTCCCTATTCTTTTCGAATCAATTTCAGGGGCAGGGTTCTACATTTAGAACAAAATACAAGTAAAAGTTCATTACAGATTGAAAAGCGAACTCAGCTAACACCTGATGAAAGCTGTAGAATAAAGGCGCTAGCGTGATATTCACGTGAACTAAACGTGACTTGACTTTCTGACCGAAGCGAGAATCCTATGATACAGATGTGCATGTAGGTTTCCATGCAATTTGCACAAATCTTATTGATGATGTTATGAAAAATCGAGATTTTAGGAAAAAGACTTACGCGTTGTCGAGTTGCAGGGCTATATTCGACAGTAGTTCCATTGGCAGAGAGTCGAGGTTTACCTCCATTGCGACAGTGGGTGATCTGGAACGAGATCTATGTATTTCACACCGAAATAGTATCTACACAGAAGAAAATATTGGACACAAAAAGTTAATTAAAGAAGAAATGAAGTAACACAGGAAAAGTATTGGATACAGGAATTTACACAGAAAGTATTTACACCGAAGTAACACAGAAATTAAATGAAACACTTAATAAAGGACTATTGTGTGGTCCAATTGCAACGCTTCAGTCCTTTAAACAGCAATACATTTTTCAATTGCAGTTCAAAGGACCGATGTCATGGGATTGGTCCACATAATCGTCCTTTTTTAATAACTAATTAGACAAACGGAGTGATTTATGAAGTAGGACTTATGCATTATACATAAATAAAAATAGTGATGTGTAAAAAAAGAGTAAGAGCAGCGTTTTTATCAAATTGAATTTCGAAATAGTCATACAGCTTGTGTACTTAAAATACCTTAGATTTATCCAACAAACAAAAAAACACCGGAAGTAGGGATAAAATCAATATATTATGTTCTGAATGAAGTGTAAGTTGGTTGAAGGAGAAGGGTCACCTGGGGACTCCGCCCATTCTGACCCAATGGCAAATTAGTGGTATTGGGTCAGAGATGTCTGACAGAGCATGGCCTATTTGATAGGGTAATTGAGAGATAACAGGGGTGAGAGGGAGCAGAACGGTGCCCGGGGTGAGTTGCTTAATGAGATATTGAAAATGAGAGAGAGAGAGAGAGAGAGAGAGAGAGAGAGAGAGAGAGAGAAAGAGAGAGAGAGAGAGAGAGTGGAGAGAGAGAGAGAACGATTTGGGGAACAGAGAGAGAACGATTGAGGGAAGAGACAACAGGAGAGAGAGAGAGAGAAAGAGAGAGAGGCTGCCGGAGAGAGAAAGAGAGAGAGGCTGCCGGAGAGAGAAAGAGATAGAGAAAGAGAGAAAGAGATAGAGAAAGAGAGAGAGAGAGAGAGAGAGAGAGAGGAGTGGAGAGAGAGAGAGTGTGGAGAGAGAGAGAGAGAGAGAGAGAGAGAGAGAGAGAGAGAGAGAGAGAGAGAGAGAGAACGATTGAGGCGAGAGGAAGAGAACGATTTGGGGAAGAGAGAGAGAACGATTGAGGGAAGAGACAACAGGAGAGAGAGAAAGAGAGAGAGAAAGAGAGAAAGAGATACAGAGAGAGAGAAAAGAGAGAGCACGAGAAAGAGAGAGAGAGAGAGTGGAGAGAGAGAGAGTGGAGAAGAAAACTAGAGGTTAAGAAAACAGTGCGGAGCGAAAGGGATAGAGATAGAGCAAGCTAGTCTGCTGTTTTTGTAGTTTGATCTCATTGTGTCGGAGTTACATAGGTGGCAACCCAATTGGAAATTAAAAAGTTTTTGTTTTACATTATCGTTACTTTTTTGGGGTATCTATAACTTTAAAGATATTCGTGTCATACCACTCGTGAAAACTTCTACATTGAATGTTTCCAAATTTCAGCACGATTCAGTAAATATTGAATGACCAAAAAATTGACCCAAAACGAGAAAAACACTTAATAAGCTGGACAGAGAATAATCATGTTCCACATTATCGCTTCTCGTACGGATAATCGAAATCCCATATAATATACTAGGAGTAAATTGAGAAGTAACGTAAATTTAGCATTCTAATTAGGCATTGTGCACTTTGTCATTGCACGGTTCTGAGTTCTGCTGTGTTTAACATGTTTCACGTGACTGTGCAATTAACTAACAGTATCGAAAAGTGTGTAGATTGAAATAGTATTCTTGATCATCATTCATATAGTCACTATAGTTCTCTTTCTTGAAAGCAAGTCTATACGGTGTGTGATGTCACATTATTCTGTTGTATTTGTAGTTTGATTTTAGCGTGTTCCACATTCCGCTTAAAATTTATTGACAACAATTCGGAGAATGGCCAAAAAAACGCACACAACACGTTCAAAAAACAGTCATGTTCCACAATATCGCTGTTCATTTGCATATCGAAACGTTCAGATACCATTCACCATAGACAGAAAAACTGCTTAAAGAAGGACGATTATGTGGTCCAATCGCAACGGTTCAGTCCTTTAAACTGAAATACATTTTTCAGTCGCAAGGACCGTTGACACGAAATCGGCCCACATAATCGTCCTTCTTTGGTCCGAACACAGACCAGTAAGTATTGAATGAAACACACACTGAGAGTGAAAACCTGAGCAAAACACAAAACGCATTCGGAAAACAGTTTATGTTCCACAATATCGCTTTTCATCAGGATATCGAAACGCCATGTTCATGGTTCCTGCGTCAAAGTACGAGATGACGTCCGGGGTTCGGTCGACGTAGGAAGACGGAATGCCGAGGGTCACCTCACGCTTGCACGGCTGCAACGAAAAAGTTGTTAGAAAAGTTATGAAACGAACAAGTTATAGTTAACCACTGATATTTTCACAGTACTCATTCAAACGTTCCAAACGTTTTTTCTAGCGCAAACTTCAATTCTGTCGGAACCTGTTGGAAAGTCTTTGTTGTAGGGCAACAGAATAGGATGCGACAGTCTCAAACGTTTCGGACTACGTTTACGTAGTTGAGACGGCATCGGAATTTTGTGTTCATACATTGAAGGAGACCGGAGAGCAACATGGTTTCTCGTAAAGCTGCTGTATCCTACATTTGATGGACGCGTTGCGTGTCGCCCGACATTGTCATGTGAATGTCACGTGGACTGATCAAATTAATATATGAGTTATTTGTGCTCTCTGATCTCAATAAGTGAGAAGCAGCCCGAAACAAAACCTCTGCCCAAGTTGTGTTCCGGTCTCCTTTAAGAGTCTCAGTAGAATTCAAAAATTATACTACTGCACATTGAACAAACAACTCACATAAACCTTGTCATCACAATCGTGATACACTTTGAAGTTGACTTTCATGGAGAATAGACCATTTCCATAGCCAACTATCTCGAAAAACCCGGATCGATCTGATGCTGTGGTTGATAAAACAGTGTCGGAACCTATAAAAATAAATGAATGGAACTACAAAATAATATCAACGTTTAGAACATTGAAACGAAAACATTTGTTGTCTTCAATTTTTTGGATGTTAACATGGATATATATGTGCCCAGCGAAGGTGCCACCCAGAATCGGTTCGATCCAGGTTTCACAATCAATAAAAAGTTCATGAAGGATTTGTGGTATAGTCTTGGTATAGTCTTTTCCACTCCTACTGAGAGTTCTACAGTATGATTTCGAAACTTCCAAGCCGTTTTGCTCACTCACTTTTCATCGAAGAAAATGAGGATTTTCGTACCTCATTCTCCTTCTCAGATAGAGTAAATATACGAGAGAAGTTTTCATGAACTACATTTTCAGCTTCACAACAGCCTTCGGGAAGTTTGTAAGGTTACTGTAAAAGTGTCAGTAGGAATGGTGTGAACTATAAACAAGTGGTGACCAAAAATGTCACCACCACATGAGTAAGCCGTTAGCGAAATCATAGTACACATCGTTCGTACTAAAACTACTACAGTACACATTCGAACCCCAGGATGATTTATGTTTAACGCGAAATTCTATTCATATTAACGACAAACTATGTAATCGTGAAAATTGACACTCTCTTCAATAACATTCATGTAATTGAAATGCACTGGAGGTTTTGTAATCCTACAGAAGGAGTCTCAGTAGAAATGAAAAACACTGAGCAATATACATGTTTGTAAATGATACCGCGTTCAATCAATATGAAACAAAAATTACTCTCACCGAAAGATTTTCGCTCCCACAGTTTGACTGTCGTATTTCTCAATGGATTACTTCCACACAATAAGCGACCACGAACTCCAACGGCTTGCGTAAAGTACGCAACGCAAGGTTGCGTAACAAAAGGTAGTATGAATACAAGAATGGTACTGATAGAGTACATATATACAAACTGAAATACAAAATTTATGCCTTTTTTTTAGGAAAGTGAAGTACAGAACAACCTTGTGATATGTAATGCGTGAAGCAATTATAGTCAGTTTTGAAGTGCTTTTTAGAGGAACGAGTACCACTCCCTCGACAAAAATAGATGAAATATGGGCAGATACGGAATTCTACTAGAAAATACCAATAGAAATTGAAAATCTGGAAACCTAGACATTTTTTATGAGTGTCGCTGATTTCCTGTGGTTATTCATCGAAAAATAGGACTTTCAAAATCTCCAGCAAATTATCAAAATTAGGCACGATAGACTTATAGCATGAAACAGGATAGAAAAAACAAGAAAGAATACATCGAATGTCCTGTACGATTTGAAGTGTGCGATCGAGAAATGTCAACAATGAAAAAAGCAGCGATTATCATGTATGAAGTGTTCATAGCCAACTTTCGATCAATTTTTGACTTTAAAAACGTAAATTGTGACACTTTTCTGATATATTTAGTAAAAAAACACGTTCATCTTGCTATCGAATCCGAAGTTTGATAAATTCCACAAGTTCGAAATATCTGATTTGTGGTGAAACGAACAGCGAATGAACTCAAACTGAACACATGAAAGGGACAACTGGTAGTTTTTCCATAGTTATTCTTCCCAAATGGAAACGAATTCAAAACTATTAGATTTCATCAATCGAAACTACTGAAAAGTTTGTTATTGGTTGTTTGGTTACCATGGGTACCATGTATAATCGCTCTAAAAAACTGGTTATGTGGAAAAGACCCAAAAGGGCGACGCCAGACTTTGTTGACATTTCATGTGTACATTGATTGCGGGGATACCCATGCCAAACTGTTTCCTTTCCAACGTGTTTATTTCTAGATGGAAATTTCTGAAGTTTTTAGTCACGTAAGACGTGTGAATCTGTGATTTTTGAAACTTACAACAAGCAGCCGCACTTTAACAGTTATATATGATAGACGGCGTTTCTGCCAAATAACATTTTACGTAATTATTTAATTATATATGCGCTTAATTGTCGAATAAAAACTTTACCGGAGAAAATATTTTTTTATTCAACCGGGAAACATTGTACAAAAGATTTTAATGAATATCGTGTTTTTATCGATTTTCTATATCGAATATAATATTCTCATCTACTCACAATAAATAACCAACTTCTTAGTAATGATTTTCAATATCGATTATTTTATTTTCCCGGATAAGCGTGACGCGAGTTTTCTCTCCTCTGCCGTTTTTGGGGGGTGTTCCTCGTGAATATGTTCATTCAACCAGTAACAGTTCACCGCGCCTGCAATATCGATTAGTTTATTGATCTACTTATTGATTTTCTTCTCTTCAATCGGTTTACATTTCACGCGGTTCTACAGATATCAGGTTGGAAAGCAAAAACAGGGAAATAAATTTAGGCTGAACGAAATTATTGGCTAGAAGAAAAATCGAGCCATACGAGGTTGAAATGTAGTTTTGCTAATATTAAAGTATGTCGATGGTTTCGCAGATGAATAACGTTGATAATATAAAATCTAACGACTTTTATATGTTTTTTGTTGGAGTGAACTATTTTTTTTGAAATCTGACCTTTTCCCTTGACTTGAACAATGCCTCTTTTCACCAGTGAGTATTCATCACATGCTTCCATCAGACGCAGGGCAGTTACCTGTGAAAAAATTCAGATTGTTATGTGAAACGAATGTGTTGGAATAACAATATTCGACAACTTCTAACTTCGAACAGAAATCTTCAAGGTTAAATATAATTAGGGCTAATATGGTTATTCTTTGCTTTTCGAGAATAGACCCGACAGAAAAAGCAATAGCTTTCACGTTAAGGCCATTTCGTACTAATAAAAATAAAAACTATACCTCGCTAGTCTGAATCTGGTTGGGCGGACAGTTGGACTGCATGCGAGAGGCGAAATTGACCTGCAACCAATAGCTAATCATAGTTTTCTCAGTTTCAACCATCGATGACCTTCTACAGTACCCTTTTGATTATTTAAGGGCCTTTTTCTCATCAGGAAACCAAATTTCAGATTGTATTGCATATAAGTAGAAACATGTGGGGCAAACGAAATAACGAAGTTCTAACTGCAAGATTTGAAAAATGTGCTTGAAAGATCCACAACTGTGAACGGCTATTGTTGCGAGGAACATAATATATATTCACATATATTTTCTTTCTGAAGAAGCATCTGTGTGGGAACGTTTGCTTCTCTGTAGTTGTTCAGCGCCAAGAAATAAAGGGATAAGGATGGAATCTATCATAATTATCGGAAACTTACCGTATCCCCGAAAAGACAGTATCTGGGCGATCGTATTCCAATGACTCCCGCCGCGATTGGACCACAGTGGAAACCAATCTTCACTCGAACTATGAACTCCGGACAGTGAGCGACTACATAGACGTAGGACGCCTAAGAAGAAAACATTTTGTACATAGTTGAATTTAATATCACATGCTAACAGGCTTGATGTTCGAATGTAGTTTCTATCAGGTTTTTATTGTTTGTTTTTTGCGAATAAATTAAGAATAAAGTCACCAAGAAGGCGACTTGTTATACTATCCAGCCGTTAGTAAACCGGTAAAACAAGTGAAAATGACGAATGAAAATGTTATTGTAAAACTGGAAGAGCTAATGAATCATGGGCCTTCAACCTTCAACTCACATCTCTGATTTCGAGACTAATCTCGGCTATCTCCACAATGTGTCTTCCATCGTTTTCGTTCGGAACCCCCGAGGCTACCATATACGTTTCGCCGGTGGTTTCGACCTAAAAAAATTACGTGCAACTGAAAATGACCTCAACTTCGGTGTTTAAAGAAGGACGATTATGTGGTACACTCGCAACGCTTCAGTCCTGCACCACATGTTTCAATTGCAGTTTAAAGGACCGTTGACACGAGATTGGTCCACATACATAATCGTCCTACTATAACAGAATTTCGAACCTTAACAAAACAGTATGCTGATATTGGTTGTTATTTTACAACGACGAGAAATTACTGGTACATCGTCAGTGCCTTTATTCTTTTTCTGTATACTCTATGTTAACTTCGTTCGCTCAGTTTTATTTTGTATGAGACTAATCATGCAATACATAGTGAGATATACAGTACCCTCCCGTCTTTCCGTTGGCGACGACTATAAAATTACTTTACCTTATATGCGTCGTGTTTGTTGATGATCGTGTCGAACGTATCATACACGTCATTCAGAAACTGAATAACCTCCTCTGGACCACTTTTCCCGACCAGAACCGGAAAATCGCAAACTTGGACGAAAAGTACGGTAGCGAAGTCGTAGCTGCGCGGCGGAACTGTACCGCCCGTCTTCAGAACTGCCGAAATCGATCTGGAAAATGTTTTATTACACCCAGTTCATGTTGAAGGTTGTCACAAAATTTACTGTCGCTGCGGCATACAGCTAAAAAAACTGACAACATTTTCCATTATGAATTAAAAGCAACATAGTATTAGTGTCAACATTATATTACCTTCTTCTCAGCTTCTCGAGAGTGGTTTGCTTTTTGACATTTTCGGAAAGTGTTTTTTCTACGTTTTCCGGCTTTCTTTCTCCCTCTTTTTTTCATTTTACAATATCTCTCTCTCTTACTCTTTATACATCTCTCCAATTCACTCTCTCTCACTCCTTTTTTAACTCAGTCAAAAATATTGGCAGATCATACTTTGGTAGTAGTTCGTTGAGTAGTCTCATAGTTTGTTCCTGCGCTTCCTGTAGCATATTATTCCGCTCCTCCACAATTTTCTCCAAATTCTGCGCGTATTTCTCGTTCATTTTCATCATTTGATCTACCAGTTGACCTTTCCTGAAAACAAATGATTAGTTACCGTTTTATCGTGAAATTTTTATTTTTCACTTCTTCTTATACTAGGAGTTACTCTAATTGAAACAAACAGTTAGGTTTTGACAGCGGATAGTGATATTTCTGAGCCGAAACCTACAAAAACTATACTGCAAATGAATTGGTTTTAGTAATAGATTTTTTCACTATCATTATTGATTATTGTCTTGTATGGAACAACGGGAGCTATGAATTCGAAACGTTTGTTGATTTTCTCGAAAAATCAACATCGATTTTTCACTCACGACGATGAAAATGCGCTGGCGACCGTCTGATTGATGTGACGAAGTTTGGGGCGAGCGTCGGGGGACACGTTCCAGCATTGAATCATCATCTGAAAAACGAACGTAGTTCCAAAAATTCATGCCATCCTCGAAGTTTGCTTGTGGACAAGTGAACGTATGCTCGTTGTTTTGTTTTAGATTGTTTTTGCAAACTACCAAACTAGAACTTTGAACGAAAGGTCGACAAGCTACAGCAGAAAAAAACGCCTAAAAACGAGCCCTATTCTACGTTTTGAACCGTTGCTTTCTGCTTTACCATTCAAACTCACATCAATGAGCGGATCTTGATCAAGGTTGGTCACATTCGGCTTCAGTCCTTTGTTGATGATATGATTGATAAGGTCTGGAATGGAAATTCAAACTGAAACAAATATCGAGGAAAAGAAAAAAAAGTTTTGCCTAAAACTACCACAAATCCGAAAAATTTCTTGCTGGTTTTACCTACCTTTCTGGGTGTATCCGAAGCTCTCATAGGGATCATTTCTGTAGATGAGTTGGTAGATGATCATCCCGAAACAGTAAATATCTCCCCCAGCACTGCCTTTTGGGTAGTTTCGACCCAGTTCAATGCCTTTGAGAAGTTCGGGAGGGAAAAAGACGTAGTCTAGAAAGAAACGTTCCAACTATTGTAGAATTTTATATAAAAATAAACCATAATCTGTTTCAGGGAAAATTGTACAATTGCCCCCCCCCCCCCTCACCGTAAGTCCCCCCCCCCCGTAGTACTATCACCCCCCTCCCAATACGATTTCCTATAGAGAGGGGGGGTGATTGTAAATGGGGGGTGATTGTAAATGGGGGGTAATTGTACAATGTCGACGTTTAACAATCACCCCCCACAATATAAAATGGGGGGTAATAGTACAACCCCGGACCTGTTTAACAATCGCCCCCCACTCAATCCAAACCTGCAGTAAAGAAGAACGTTGTACAATCACCCCCCCCCTAGGGGTGGGGGGCGATTGTACTACGGGTCGGATTCCAACCTATTTCGGCGCAAGGGGGGGACGATTGTACAATAAACCCCTGTTTCATTCATACTGAGACATCTACAGTATGATTACACAACTTCCATTCAAATCACA
Source organism: Litoditis marina (assembly GCA_964036275.1). Taxonomy (NCBI): domain Eukaryota; kingdom Metazoa; phylum Nematoda; class Chromadorea; order Rhabditida; family Rhabditidae; genus Litoditis; species Litoditis marina. Next base: position 28,506,838 of record OZ038434.1, read on the forward strand.
GATTGTTCTGGTTTTGCTCATTCCTCATTACAAGGCGTTGAAAATTATTCAATCTGAAGTTGGAATGTGTACTGCAGGAGACTTTTTGAACCCCACGAAAAAGCGGGATATAAAATACATGAAACGAAACATACAAGTTGTCATTCACGCCTTTTTTCGCTCACCTGTCTGCGCTCTCTATCTCTCGCGACCGCGCACACTCTCTGATCAACCTGTACTAGATACGACACAACCAGACATTGGTCATCTCATTACCTTTTTACGCTATCTCTGTTTCGTCTGCATTTAACCGTGAAAATCTTTCGCCTTTTACTAAAGATTTCCGTGCAGACGAAAAATTATGAGTTTATCTCAATTTTTGGAATCCCCTCGAAAGAGCGGGATATAAAATAGAAATATAGTCATGTTGTAATGTGACAATTAATAACTGAACATTTGTGACACGGCATTATTGATTATTAAAATATATTTGTAGCTTGGTACTTGAAACCATTAATATCTCAGTTGTAGTCTGATACTATCCAGTTTGTTTGTAGTTGAATGTTCTGCTTGAAAGTGGAATGAGTTTTATTGTAAAGAATGTTGAGGAATAAACATGTTCGTATTTTAATAAATTGTAGTTAACCAGTTTAGCTTCGTACTTATAGTTTGTGGTTTGATCTCTCACTTGAAAGCGGTATGAGTTCCATGGTGAAAAGTGTGCCAGAGGAGACAAATTCGCTGAGCATCGACGCGACTCCAAAATTCGATAATTTCAACACCCAGTTATTATCGATTAGACAATTGGTAGATGTCAACATTCCATGGTAACCGATGGAAGACTTGTGCAGGTAGGAAAGACCCTGGAAAAGTCGATATGTCGATTAGAAAGTCGAATTACCCGTTGATTGAATAACTTTTGTTCTATTCCAGCTGAGACAGCGTATACATCTATGAAAGTTTAGTAAAATGGAAAGCTATAAGTGAATAACCGGAATCCACTATTATTTGTATAATTCTATCTCACTCGAAGTCATGAGCTTTCCGATGTTTATGAATGACTGGTTGTGTTCCATTGCTATCACAAATGAGTCCATTTTGGCTTAGTTGCTAGCGCCACTGTCTATTAAAAAATCAGTTTCTGTGTTCTATATTCTTTCCTAGAGCGATATGTTTGTTATCATTGTCAAAAAGTTTTAAAACGCCACCTTCATGATGTCTCGAATAAATGCCGACTTGAATGTGGAATCCATGTTGAATTCACTGTCTTTGATGAAGTCCTGAAAATTTATTCTCAAACCAGCCTCTCAAAAAATTGCATTATGTAATTCTATTCAAATCCAAATTGAAATTTCAATATAAGCAGACTGTCGAATCAGTAGTTGTAATATCTTCAAATATAACACTCAAAAAACGGAAACAACGCGTTTTCAATCAAATTGTGTTTTCGGAAGTTCATGTGTTTGGTTTCTACTTCGTTTTCCATGGGTCTGAATCATCATAATAGTGGGTATATCGTCTATTCTAACCATTTATCAATTTTAAGAATGTGTTGTTCTTAGTAGCAGGTTTATTTAACGTTTTTTCGGGTTTCAATGTTTTCGTTATACCCTCATTTTTTTCGTTTTCAATAAAACGCTCTACCTCCAACGAAGCTCGTTCGATCATGGCCTGCAGAATGAAGAAATTGTCCAGGTCATTGCAACAAATCCCCATAAACTTGGTCAAGTTGTCGTGGTTGAGCAGTTTGAGCTCATACAGATACTTCAGCTCCGGTCTGAAATACAGAGGTCAAGTGTAGGTCAAACTACTGTAATCAATATTTTATTCTAGATTCCGAACGGCCCATAAAACATGGCTGGAGTTGAACAACTTGGAACTTGTGAAATGCTCGAAAACTGTTGATGGTTATTGAGGTTTTACAACATTGTATCGAGTTATTAATCAATTATATGTCACTCAAACCTCGATAACCCACCCAGAAAATTGTTTCACAGTTTGAAAACCGTATGTTATTCAACGTTTCACGTATTTATACGTGTCTTTTTTCATTCTCGATTTGACCTACCTGGTCCACTTGATCTTTCTCGTCTGTTTCAATGCAATGAACTCCGCCTTCACAGTTCCAACTAGTGCATAGGAGGAGATGTTTCTTCGTTTGGTCGAAAGACTGTTGTCTCCCGCTTTGGTTTTTGAAGACTGCAAATGGATAGAATAGAACAGGATAGATTTGTTCGCGATTCAACACTTTTTTCACATTGTTGGATGTGGCACTCCGAGTGAAGAAATAAAATAAGAATCTCACTCCACGCTTCAACTTAATTAGTTAAGTTAACATTAATATTGATGATAACTAAGTGTTATTGTATCCGGTAGTTGATCGTGACTCGGTTTTCAATTAAGTTTGGTGGAAATTTGTGGTTTTTCTCAAAAAGTGTGATTCAAAACAGTTCCTAAAACTTGCCTGTTTGTTCTCGATGATTTTCAGATTCTCTCGCTTGATTTTCCAGTGCATTCGATACATATTGATTCGTGAGCTAGAAAAACAAATAACTTCACTAATAGTACTGGAATCATCAGAAAAACGTCGTGAGATATTACTTGATCTTTGTTTTGATTACCACTTGTTTTGATTAATATTATACTTCAAAACAAAAATAACTAATCCAGTTGCACTTAGGCAACCAACATAGCAAAACTTATCAGGCAAGAACAAAGTAGAAATTTCGTGGTTCAAATATTTTGACCTTTGACATTTTCTACTTATTTTATCTCACTAAGAGTATGTTTTTCAGTATATTTTGTTGTATTTACGTTTTTCTCCACCGATGTAGTATGTAGAGAGTGATAACAACGAGGACGCCTCCAGCCACACCCAACAGCCACGCTGGAATACAGTATGTAGTCAAACACACATTTTGTGATCAAGCTCTCTCAAATACTGTTCTTCTCTTTCTTTCTCTCTTTCTTCGGATTTTTCTCTATCTCTATCTGAATTGTCCTCTTTTTCTAATTTTTATGCTCTCTATCTATCTTTCATGATCTCTCTCTCTCTCTTCCTCTCTCTCGCTACAACTCATTTTATTTTCTCTTTCTCTTTCTCTTTCTCTTTCTTTTTCTCTTTCTCTTCCTCTTCCTCTTTCTCTTTCTCTTTCTCTTTCTCTTTCTCTTTCTCTTTCTCTTTCTCTTTCTCTTTCTCTTTCTCTTTCTCTTTCTCTTTCTTTCCCTCACTCTCCCTCTCTCCATCATTCTCCTTTTCTCTCTCTCTAATTTTTCTTTTCCTATCTTCTCCCTCTTTCATGTACCTCTCTCTATCTTCCTCCCCCTCTCTCTCCTTCTTCCCTCTTTCTCCCCCCGCGTTGTTTTTCACCTCTTTCTCTCTCTTTTTCTCAACCTACCGTAGCTGGTCGTGCAACTATTATCGAAGGTACAGGTGAGCTTCTTCCTCGCTTGCAACTGCTTCCAGAAATCTGCTGATTTCGCATCCACGCTTGTCTGAAATTGTATCATTTTCAAAGCAAATATATCGAATAAAATCTATGTTGTTCCTGGGATGTTCAGCCCTCTGAAAACTCAAAACTCACACAGAAATATTCACCTCGAGATACGAAAACCTAGTTATGTTATAGCTCCGAACAATATAGGTTTATGAATTTTATTTAGAAACCCAAATGCAATTTCAGTTTTGGAAATCACGGAACCAATAGATTGTAATTTCCCACCTAGATTGATATGCTGTTGTTAAATATAAACATAACTGTTGCAGGGTGATTCCAAAATGGCTCCTCGTCCAAATTTTTCAATTGTCTCATGAACATGCACTTTTGTGAAATTACCAATTCAAAAAGTACTCTAGAACTCCTCACTTACCATTGTGAAACAGTCGTAGCCTTGACATGAGCTCAGACTAGTACTAGTGGTCACCAGTAACGGGTCTGAAATTACTATAGCACATGACATAACTACTTCCATCAGAAATGGTTCGAAAGACTCTATTTTACGCCATTTTGTCTTGATGAATATCGTCAAGGAATCGCACTAGAATACTACACTTTAGAACATAATAGAATATAATGTTTATACGCGATTGAACACGTGTCTTTCCACATTGGTATATGTGGTACTACAAATTATGATAACTGCACAAGTTAAGTTTACGTGTCAACACCTGCACAAGTTAGGTTTTCAGCAGAATTCAGCAAATCCTGCTCTCACGTCTCAGGTGACATGAGGACTTCTTGACCTACGTGACCTACAGCGTTCAAACCACATTACATCACGTATACCATGATATTTTTCTATTATTTCTTATTATTAGTCGCAATTACTTACATCATACCCTCACATATTACGTGAGCATAACGTGACCTACGTGCACGTGAACTTACCGGCTTCTGTGGTGAACTTACCGGCTTCTGTGATAACGTGACCTACGTGCACGTGAACTTACTGGCTTACGTGAGCATAACGTGACCTACGTGCACGTGAACTTACCGGCTTCTGTGGTCAGCATGCTGACTATGTAGTCTGACATCAGAGATCCACTGGCGTCGAACGAAAATGTCCCCAATTTATCTGCAACATGAGACATTTGACACGATGAAAATTTGCATTGTCTGGTTCAGTTCACCGATCAAGAAAGGAGCCATTTTCTTCTCGACAACCAATTCTTGCCGAACCAAAAGGTTTGACAAGAACATATATAAAATATATGTCTAAAAATACCAAACACTGATGGGTAAACAGATTGGGCGACTTTTTTCCCGGTTTTTTTTCATTCCACTTTGATAAATCACTGGGTCTAGAGAGTGCAGACAGACACGGTCAATTGCGCTTTGTTTAATTTGATGCTTCTGCATCCAGACTACAACGACAACTTGGTCAGCCCAAAACGGCTCGAGACAAACTAACTCGTAATCTTTTAATTCCTGAATACGATATTGTACAGAGCTGCCAGTAAACTTTTGAATACAGAACATTAAACATAACATTTACCAAAATACAAAACAGCACACGAAACTCACTGTTTTTTTGTTCTTGAACACAGAATACTTCACATATCGCGCGCAGCGCTGCGCAGATTAGTTTTTGTTCACGGAAATTCGAGATTTCAAAAACGATTGGGTACATTTTCTCAAAAATGGCTGGACCATTTTTTTCAGTTTTGATGGAGAGAGGTAGAGGAGAAAAAGTTGTATAACATATTAGAAACGTTTTCAATTTGTTTGAAATATTGTAAAGTTATTGGAAATAGCGGTTCGCAAAAATAACTTCCGGCGGCGACGGCGACGGCGACGGCTGCATTGACCGATTCCGTATCTTTTCCGAGAGATGGTTGGAGGAATTCGCTCCAAATTTTCTGTGTTTACTTATAGGATTTGTCAAACCGTTGTGGACACCGTACCATTGATTTTGTATGGGACGGGGTTTGGCGAGCAGCCAGTTCGTCTGCGTATCATTGATCTACACACTCTCTCAACTGCTGGCACATAACCAACGACCGCTCGCCCCCCATCGCTCAATCAATTGAACCCTCTGCTGTCTTTATGGGGTAAATGGCGACTATAGCTGGTGAATATGTTGTCTCGGACAGACTTTCATGTTGATATCTCTATATACAAAGTTTTTCCTCATTGGGGGTTTAAGTGTTTCGTTCTGAAAACTGCATATTTTGATGTTCATCACGTCTTGAAAGATGTAATAACTGCGGTAGTTATGTTAAAATGTCACAAAAGTGCTAACAGGCATGAAAGCAAAATTTCTGCAACAGTTAAGATTCGAACCCTCGGTGCCTCATTAGAACAGCGCCTTAGACCACTCGGCCATGCAGGCACAATGGCCCAGCGACCTCAATGCGAAACGTGTCGCCTGTCTACTGGAATGTGTGATTTAAGTTTACGGGGCGAACATTTGAATTCGCTCACAAATACCAAATTAACGTCAAACTTACCACTTATCTATTCGTTTCGAACTGTTGATAATGTTCAACAGGTATTGACTTCAATATCGTTTCATATTAATTTCCCTTGGAAATATAGAAAAAGAGATCAAATAGTATAAAACACGAATGTAAAGAGAGAGTAGATTAGTTGTTGAGATGAAGCTACATGGAAAATAGAAAAGGAGTTCAATAACTCGAGAGGGAAATAAAAAATCTAATCTCGCAATTTTCATGAGCAATCTCACACACAATTTCAGAAAATAAGTGCCCAACCTTTGAGAACATTCCTGCTTATACTAAAAACGTATCTGAAATAAAAATCAGCTGTGCTGTCAGTCAATCGCACAGTCACGTGAAACATGATAAACACAGCAGAATTCGAAAACGTGAAATTACAAATAACAAAGTGCACATTGAAATGACGAAGTGTACAAGAGTATTCAATTTACTTCTAGTATACTTTGTTCTGTTAGTTTTGAATCAGTGGTGAGCAACTGTCATTTTCGGAAGTTTCATCTAATGTGTGTTTGCTGCAAGATATTTTTCAGTAGAACACCAAAATGTTTTTGACCCATGAAAATTGCTAGATTAGATTTTGCATTTCCCTCTCGAGTTATTGAACTCCTTTTCTAGTTTCCATGCAGCTTCACCTCAACAACTAATCTACTCTCTCTTTACATTCGTTTTTTATACTAATATAACATAGTAGTCACGAATATTTAAAAAAAACACTCACTCGTTATTTTTTTGTTCTTGAACACGGTATAATAGTCCCGCGTCTCTCCGGTGGTACCGTGTTTCGAGCCATAACAATAGGCGTAGCACGAGAGAAACATAGCCATTTTCTCGTTGAACGAACCCTTAAGGACAAATATTGATTTTTTATAGAAAATAATGGTTATGACCTTCATTTATTTCAGGATTATCTTAAAATGAAAACGAAAAAAGCGTGGCTGAAGTCAAAATGTATCTACAAATAACAATAAGAACGTCCAATGAGCGTACTCAGTTTCGATTCGTGTGTCGATATATATGTTATATTGATTTATTTACTTTGTAAACAGATCTCGTGAAAACCTACCAGAATATCATTACTGTCCTCATTCTGTATGGGTCCGTACGCATCGGTTAGGTTCGGCACGATGTTGTTGATCTGCAAATGAATCAACAGTGATTATCGATTGATATTGATTGATAGATCGATTGATCATCGATCATCGATTGACATTATCGAGTAACCAAAAGTTCATCTTTCCTAATATAACACAAAAGCGTTGTTCTCTCTGAATTGTGACTAACAAAGATACTAGCTTATTAAAGCAGCTCTTTTTCTGATTGCTGTTTTATGCTGTTATCTTGCTTCACAGAAGTTGCTCTTGAAATAGAAAAGGCAAAGAAACGTGAATAGTTCCAGAGATACAACTGTCGGCACTCGCTGGTTTCTTATTCAAACCGGCAGATTTGGTCAAAAACATGTTTTTCACCTACAAAAATCGTGAGTCGACGATTCTCCATCAGAGTTTGCAGCAAGAAAATTATGTATCAACACTTGTGAACAAATAAAAAACGAATCTTAACACGTTTCACGTAACCAATACTAGAGCATTATTTCAATATACATAATTTGAACAAACAAAGTTACAAAAATACCTGTGGATTGACGATTTCCGACTCTACGCACTCAGTTTTCCTCAATTCAACCCTCAATTCTGAGCTATAACATCTTAACACTAATCAGTTAGAATAATAATAATAATAATAATAATAATATGATAATGATTTATAATAATAAACTTACAAAAATAGCCTGCGAGTTGATGATTTCCGACTTTTCTGCTTCGTCGATCTTCAAATATGGCTTCGGAAAAACGACAATCGGGACGAATCCCAAGGTTGACAAATCGTCCAGTTTCACTCGACTCAAACCGACGACAGAAGAGAAGTCCGCTGCTACCACCAGAACTGGAAACTATTATTTTGTTGTTTGTATTTTGATCTCGAAACTAAAAACTATCTCCAAATACTATAAAACTATATGAACGTGCAATGAAGTAAAAGCAATGTTCATTTCTCTCAATTCATCGTTAGAAGACGGTCAGTAAGTCTTTTCGTCCTGTTTTTATTTTCTCAGAGGGGTTCAACTGATGATGACCCAATTCTCTGAGAAAACAACCGAAAAATCGTCTTGGATCAGGGTCGAGACGATTTTTGAGTACATCTTTTACTGAGCACATTCATATAACTATAACATCCAAAACGTCCTAGTGACACAATATATTTTGTTCAAATAAATAATCTAATATATCTCCAAATCGGCTTGAGAAACCTTTTCAGAGTTTCAGTTTGTGGTTCAAATTTCGCATTTACGGAAAATTTAGCATTTACGGAAAATTCCGACGACTGAGGAGGCCGCGGCCACAACTAGGACTGGAAAATTTGAATTTTCAGTTTGTAGTTAACTTTCTCAAAATAAGCTTGAGTTCTAATTTGTGGTTAAAATTTTGCAATAAACGGTTGTGTTTTCGACTGCAGTTCGAAGCTTGTTGAGGGTCGATAGAATATGGAAAACTCCAATACCCTACAGAAAAGTGAGAAAAAAATTGTCGGAAGTTCTGAAACACCAACAAAACACGAACGGTTATCTCACATTGTGATCCGGTTCTCTCCATGGCCTCTCGCATGACAGTGGGGAAGGAGTGGTACTCGTCGAAAAGACCGAAGTAACCGATTTTCATCAACCCGTTCAACTGAAAGTAACCAAATTTAGTAGGAAACCAAGGCAAACTCGGTATATCACTGATTTTTGGTTATCCTTTGCATGCTACATAGAATGTAACCTGAACTTGTAGATTTAAATAACGGGAATTTAGTTTGCACCATCAATTTGACGGTAATGTAACCTCTATAAATGAAAAACAAGTCCGAAACCCGATATTTTCGTCTTATTGCAAACGTTTTCGAAACGGAAGTGTTGGAATCACCTCAATCATTGCGTTTCTTACACACTAATTGCTTTCCGGAGGTAAATTCAGAGAATATAACTGAAACTGAGATTGCGAACGCAAACTGTTTCCTGGTTTTTGGTGGAATTTCACCTGTAAATAGTCGTTGATTGCTTGTGCCAGGGGATAGTGGTCCCCGGTACGTGCACTCGGCCCAATTAAAGTTATCTGCAAACACTTAATTTAAGTGAGAAGAAAAAATGATGACTTTTCCTAACTCTCATTCTCTCTTTTTCTCTTATCCTTCTTCTCTCTCCTAATTTTCTCTCTTTGTTATTTTCTTTCTCAATTTCCCCCTCCCCCTCTATCTCTCTAGATGTCTCCCCCTTCGCGTGCTGCATATCTCTCTCTCTCTCTCTAGCCCCTCTCTCTCTCTAGCCTCTCTCTCTTTCTCTCTCGCTTGCTTTTCTCTTTCTTTCTTTGTTTCTCTCTCTTAATTTCTCACATTTTTGAGTGTTCCATCATTGAGTTTCTTGTATAGTTCATAGATAGTCTTCGTGACACCCGCCGGTGTTGTAGATGACAGACCAATCACAGTCGGATAATTCTGCAAAAAAACAATAAATAACGTAACAGATAACAACAAAACGGAAACAACACGGTCTACTAAAACATTGAGAAAGACAAGTTGACATGTAGCTCATTCTTTAGAGTAAAAACGTCAAACCAAATCGATTTTATGAAAGTTTTTCCCGCTCACTGAATTTTGAATTTGACATAAATTCCTTTTATTCACTTCGAAAGTAAAATGATTGTCATCACTTCATCTGAGACAGTGCAACGCAAAGCCGTGGGTATACTGTGTACGATGTGTAAGAACACATATATACGATTTTTGTAAGAGTTTCCATGCGTGAACGTTACAGCTGTTTCCATGGTTGCTATCAATTGACCCCTCATCTGGCCCCAATTGTATCTGACGTGTACTTTGATCGCTATGGTTTCCGGTTCAACATCAATCAATCATGGGTACCCTTTTCATCTAGGTCTTCTCACTGAGTCTCAGTAGTATCAACAAATTAGCAACTTGCATATGTACTAGTTTTTCTTTTTCCTTATTTTCTCAAATATCAGTTCATATGGTTTAAATTCGTAATTCTTTGTTTGTTCATCACTATACTGATAAAGTTTATTATTATTATTATTCTTCAACCACTTTGTTGTAAGCCCTGTCAGTAAAGTGATTTGCGTGCGCGCCTCCCAAACTGTTGGGCCCGGTTCGAGCCTCACATGAGACAGTGATTTTATAAATTTAGAATGCACCACATATCGAACCTGAACGTTCATCATTTTCTTGTTAGCCATTGTTCTGGAGAAAAGTGGCTTTTTCCAGAAATAGGCCAATCTTCCGAGTTCGTAGGTTTCATCCATGCACTGTGGACCAATAAAGGCATTCACCTGTAAATGAAGTTGTTTGTAGCCTAAACTGACTTTTTGCCTATTCTTAATTTTCACTATTTTGTATATTAATCTAATTGATTTCAAGTTTTTTTTATTGTTTTGGTCATTCATATTCACTCGATTTATCTCTCATTACATTTTTACTTGAAGGTTAGGGTTAAAGCCCTTTCTCGTCTCTCTCTTTTTCTCTCTTTCATTCATTCCAATGTTTCTTGCTCCGCACAATTGCGTACTGATGTAATTAAAACGAACTGAACGTTTCAATTCATACTGTAACAGTATCATCATAAATGGAGAAGACTGTATCAATACATTGAAGTCATGATGAGAAACGTGACATTTGTAGCCCATTTGGTTTTTTTCTATCATGCGGCTCCCTTATTATGAAACAAGCCTATACGGTGTATGTTGCAGTATTTGGATGTGTTTGTAGTTTGATTCCGTTAATTCTCCTCGAAATGAAGGGATCAAACTACAAAAGACCCCCCCCCATAGGGGTTCTTTTTGCTCTCACGTTGTCATAAAAATGCATCTCTGCCGCATTTACTGTTCCTTTCGCAGGTCGTTTCGGTACACAACCCTCGCGATACAGTATCCTGAAAAATCAATAAATCGATATTTTTAACATTGATTCAAGTTTCATGTTTTCCTCTCATTAAAGTGTTTTGAAGTGGTGTTCTATAACCTATCTGGAAGTTTTTTAATCTGTGCATGATTCGTGACTACAGAAAGATTAAAGTGAAAAAAGCGTGAGACATACACGGACATTTTTGCGAACTGTGGCAACCACTACATTCAACCTACTGTAGCATGACAATCATCGGCATACTTTTATCGGTGAATCATTTATAAATGAGTTCCGTGTGGTTTGAGTAACACACCACAACCCCACTTTTACGACTACCAGATACGCTATTTACCACATGAACTCCACGTATAAACGGTAACGACTATACTACCACCCACTCGATTTCATCATTTACACACTCTCCCTCGGCTTTGGCCAGTTTCAGTGCGGCAGTGCACAATTCACTGGAATTTCCGTTGGTTTGAAGGATTCCCAACTTCAAACTTCGGCCAAGACGTGAAAATACCAACAAATGTGTCAAAACCAAGCGAAGGATCATTTGCCTGGGATAAAATAACAATCACAACTTATTACATGATAATTGAATCTGCATTGAAAGAGCTTTCTGTGAGCTTCGGTAGAACTCGCCTAGTTATTTATATCTGTAAAACTCTATGTCGATTAAGAATGTTCCAAATTTGAATATAGTGGCGGGAGAATAGATGTATCGAAAAATGAGAAATCGAAAAGAGAGAAATTTACATGGCTATAGTACCAATTTTAGATTTAGTAGTTGTTGAGAGTAAGAGAGTAAAAAAGATGTCAAAACTACTGAAAGATACCTCAAAGGTAAATCAATACTGGATGTAAGTTGAGGTGAGAGGGGTATTTATCTGTTAATGAATACCTGGGGGGATGATAGGCCATTAGAGACGCTTCAACATCTCTTTTGTCACGAGAGATTAGGTAACATCACAGAGTGTACATTACTGAATTACTAGTTGTAATTACTATTCGTAAAGAGCCACCTGAAACATGGAAAGTACACGTTTTCTAATGTTTCCACGTTTTGAAATCTGGGGAAAACTTCGATTTCAACTTTTTATGCTCCACAACCAACAAGAAATTATTTTTGTTTCTTCTCGAAAAAAACTCTATCACAACGTTGGAAAATATGATTTCATCGAAATCATAAATCCTGGGTTCGCAAACCGTTCATATGAAAAACGAGACGGAATGTAATAATTGGACAACAAAAAGTGAATTATTCAGTAGCAAACAGTAAACATGTTTAGGTAGGCCCGTACATCTTCGTTATATCTTCGTTAGTTCGTTATACTACACATTTCATTCGCAACATAAAAGATATCTAAAGCAAATAACACATAATATTCTTACGTTAGAAAACGTGTACAAACGATGGTTATATGCTGGAAAAAAACATCGTTCATGTGACAAATCATTAAGGTTTCACGTGTTTCATTCTCAGTGTTTATAGTGACGTTGGTAATCGCCTAAGCAAGTTAATATAAACACACTAGAACATTCAGAATGAGTATAGTTTAGATCTTCAAAAACAGTGGAATTGTAGTCTCATTTCTCTGAACTTGTATGTTCTGAACGGGTGCCATCGATTGTGAGAGTGGTTCCAACGAAGTTAATTCCGTTTTTCGAATCTGGAATATAGCCTTATTGCTGTTTCTTAGTTTCTTTCTTTTTTCGAGTTTTTCTGAGAAGATTTCAAGAATATTTCCGATTTTGCTATTTATAGTCTTCTATCCCTTTTCGGGAACATATGGCAACGAACTGTGAGGAATAAAAAAATTAAAATTGTGTACTATTCACTATTCCTCCTCTTTTCATTCTTCCAGTATTCAATCTACCATTCAATTCCTAGTTCATGAAAGAATAACTCATATTTACAGATAAAAACAAAATATACCGACTTTCCTTTTATATAAGTACGAGAATAGCTGTGGCTGCTTCTCACGTCACAACAGGGCGGGGTTCCCCACTCAATAGAATGAGGAAAAGAGGGGTCGAACACATAATTGTCATCGTTTGAACTAAAAAATTCTTTTACAACATAAAATGTACCCGTGTCATTGATCTGAGATGGGATTCGGTAACAAAACTGGGATGAGTTAGAGTGGCGAAAAAGTTATCAACAAAGACTATTGGGGACGGTGGTGTGATGATACATATGGGAAAAAGTTAGGTCATATTTCGGCTTGGAAATAATTTTCACGGACAAACATATTGATTAAATGATTAAGATTGCTAATGACTAGGTCTTCGAGAAAAATGAGAAAAGTCAGAATTTAGTGACAGAGAGTTAGCGGAGATCAAAAAAATGTGCCAGTAACACTTTAGACGTCCGAAAGCCGAAGAAACCTCATGAAGTAGATAAATCGTCCCTGGGTGAGTGAGCGAGTTACAATGAGCTTCTCCGGGCAGAATTCACGTCACCAAGGCTGAGAAACCCGGAAATGTGCACTCTTTTTTCAGGTTGAACGTCAAACCTGTTCACCAGTCTTACCAGGACAAACCCGTTCGCGTTCTCATAAACGAGGATTGAACTTTGGAAAAGTCACAATCCGTTTTCGCAGACAAACTTTAGTGCACTTTTCATGTATTCATTCTCCTGTTCGAATACTTCTTTTCACTTTCGAGAATCTAAGTTGGATTTTTCCATTTTGCAGTTAGTTACTGTTCAGGAGTTTAGGTAATACATTCCGATTCCTTCAAAATAACATTTTTTCCGGCTCCACAACAAATCGCGACGTGCCAGTAACTAATTTCTAAACCACTATTTCTTAATGAAACAGTTGCCGCCAACTCCGGTCACTCCGATTACAGAGTACGTATGCTGGAAGATCCCGACCTCTCTGCCCATCCTGCGTCTTTCGCTCTGCCTCACTATTTCTTGTCTTTTACATCCCAGCGGGATGTAAGAGCAGAGAAATAGCGCCTGTTTGAAACGCAGAATGGGATGAAGGTGCGGGGATCTTCTAGCATACGTACTCAGTTCGGTAGTTCGAGTGGTATGTTCCTAGAGAAAATGGATCAATGGAAAATTGAATAAAACACTTCCTATATTCTCTTGTTTGCAGTTTCAAGAGAAAAAATAAATTTGAACACTTGGATGTGAAGCGAGAAAAGTCAATTTAGGTAGGTTCTAGAAAGAAATTTTTTTCCATATAAACGTAGTTCCCTAACTACCCAGCAAAACCGGATTTGTTGGCAGCTCCGCGTCGGATTCGGGAGCATCGCCTGAAACCAGAAAACATAGAAAGTTCATTGAAACTATGTGTTAGAATTTATAAAACGTTCAAGGTAAGGTAAATATGGGTCTTTATTTTGATGTGCAATCCGGTGAACGTACGAGCTAGCTACGACACATCAAAAACTATTTTATATTCAGAAATGTCGGACGGAGAACAGGATTTGAACTCACATTTATCTGGACACATATTAAGTAGGGAGATATGAATACGAGAAAAACTGTGTTCTTTTGTTCTGAGAGAGATATTGGCAGTGACCAAATCTCCTTTGTAGTTCAATCTCAATTTACCACATAATTCATGACTCCTGACCAAAAGCAATGGACTCAAGTTACAATGACAGGAAGAAACAGTAAAATCACAGTAAAATATTCAACCAACCACGGCGTCGTGCCCTTTAGATTACTTCTTCTTTCCATGGCAAATTCAGACTCAGACTGAGGCCGCGGCAACAGGCGCGGCGCGGCGCCAGCGAGAAGTGTTAGAGTGTTGATCAGGCAAGACGAATCCATAGCACAGCCTATCGTCTTCTACACAACATTTAGAATGCATCCGCGTTGTGGCCACTGTCTGCACTTTCTGTAAAGTCTGTTAAGTGTCCTATGAAAACGATATCTTGAAAAGGGAAACAGAAAATCACTCGCACTTCCGGTAAAGGGAAACAGAAAGGACAAATATCGAGCAGACGGTAAACCTGTTGGCCACCCAGACTTTTTCCCTGGGAATTATTGACCGGGTTGCAACAGGAAAATCGGATGCCCTCTGAGCAGATAGTCTGTTCATGAATAGTTGGACAAAGAAACAACAGAAGAAAGGTCCCAGGTTCCACTTCATAAAACTGGGTGGGAGGACAACATACTATTCATATTATGATGTGTAATGCTAATAGCGTGAGGGGCCATTGTTGAGTAAGCATCTGGATGTGATTATTGCATTTAGGAGGTTAGATCAAATTGTCAGCATACAGTTTTGCCAGCATATAGGGTTCGCTCTACCCGAATGAGACCTTTAATCCTATACAGTGCAAATCGTCCGATCGGGCTATGTTTGTGGTTCAATTCCAATTGTTGAGTAGTAGACTTCTGGTCTATACCTGTTTTAGCATGTTAGCTGATTAGCATAGTGCGCCTTCACGTGAGAAGTGACTTGCGCCATATTGTTGCCTGTTTGAGCATTGTATCGTCTCGCCTGCAATAAACCGGTTCTCTCTCTCCCGTCTCCTCTGTTCTACAGGTATAACTTCTGTGTTGATATCTGTAGTGTTATTAGTGTTTATCCTAGTGATCTAAGGATACAGCACCATTGAACACTGAGATTAAACTACAAGGATATCTCGTTCGTTCTCTACTTCAAAATGTATATCGTGATGAACCTGAAATCTTGGAAGAGTTCATATTGTCCTTGTTCATTTTTTTTCAAAATATCTTCCGTTCCTACAGTTTTTGTTTGAGGTATCAGAAGCTCTCAGCTCTTCCTGACACAGACGAAGAATGTTTCTGAAATCTAAATCAATACATGCATTTACATACAGCTGTGAAACAACAGCATTGTTTCACACAAAGCTAGTGAAAAGGTCTGAAAATCTAAAGAAAAAAAAATATCAGTACATCTGAAGCATATTTGAGAAAAAACACATTTGACATCATGGAAATTGGAGTAGTTGGAGTCTATTCTCTTGAACAAACAGTTTTGTGAAAATGATGGACGCGAACACCCCTAAAGATCAAACTACAATTATTACGAGAAAGGCGTATGAACCAGTATATAATCTGCTCCGGGCAATGCGAAAGAACCACATGTCGATATTATGGTCATTTTTGAGAATGGTGTCCTCTGGTTTCCAACTGCTGAGATGAGTGCGTTTTCAAGAATGATTTTCCTGTTTTCAAGCTGGTGGGGCAACTGTTTGGAAACGCGTTTTCACGAGCAGTATATAAGAAGAGAACTGCCAAGAAGATTTCATTCGGAGCTCTAGGATCACCAGCTCTTTTCTCGGAGTGAGTTTCTATTCCAGTGCACTCATTAGTCCTACGTCCCTACTTTCTCCTTGCCTCTCTCTCTCTCTATCGTTCACTCTCTGTTTTCTCTTTCTCTCTTTCTCTCTTTCTGTTTATTCAATCATTCCCCAATTTGTTTTGGCTTTTTTTCTAACTTACTCTCTCTTTCCCTGTCTTTCTCTATTCTCCTGTTTTCATCTCTCACATCGTCGATTTGATTCTTGTCCTCCTTGTTATATATCGTACATGTCTCATTTAAAAAGTTTTTCACTAAATCTGTCATTCTATTTAGTGTCTCGTAGGAATGACCCGGACCGCAACCGGTACGACCTGCGTCAAACAACTTCTAGGCGCTCACCGTCTCCGCGACAGTCACGTCAAAGAAGGTAACATTTCTGTCTTTCACTCTATTCTTATTTCTCTCTTTCTCTTTTATTCCATCTCATTGTATCTATCGTTGGATCAGTTTTTGAATCCTGGTTCTGCTCTACATCGCATGGTGAAAGCATTTTACCTAAGACTCTCTCGTATTCTGTATTGCAGATCGCGCTCGACCGCTGCCGCTCCTCGGAGAGCCTCATCCGCACGGTGAGACCTCATTCTCCTTTTCTCTCTCTCTCTCTCTCTCTCTCTCTCTCTCTCTCTCTCTTCAGTACATCGCTGGCTTTATCTTGTGAGATGGTTTCTCTGTCGTTTCTATCTCTTTTCTCTTTTTTCTGTTTTGATGACTTCTTGATGAAATTCGCTGAAGGGGTTTATTCGGATATTACAGAGTTGATTTGACACAAGAAGATTCGTACGCAGACGACCGTGGTCGTCGTGCTCGCAGGACTCCCTCACCCAGAACACCTCGGCGTGCAAGATCCACGATCCCAGAATCACCTGCATCACAGGCAACGGTAAAGCTCGTATTCTCACTGTATATTTTAGTTAAGAAAACTGAATTATTTGTAGTTTATTATACTGCTAGAATTATTTTAAGCGGCAGTATTGTGTTATATATATATTAATATCATTGATTGTTGGTTTCTTGTTAGACCGACATGTAGAACAGTGTAGGACATGGAGAATATTGATTGATTGATTGATTGATTGATTGATTGATTGCTTGATTGCTTGATGCGTTAATTTTCTGTATTTAACTGGTAGTTTCCCAACTCTCAACTGGTGTAAAATTCTTCTAAAAACTTCATGTTTTATGAGCTTAGGTGAGATTTTTTCTTATTACTTTCTAATTGCAAACTTTATGTCTGTCAAAGCAAACGTTATGTCCATTTCAGGTTCTGATGTTGTCGGTTTCGAATTTCGAACTCAACAGCGAACTGAGAAAATTACGATCGAATTACGCTCGAGTTGGACGCGGAAAGGGGGACCAGGAAGAGACTCGAACGCCAAATCGAACAAATGCAAGCGACGGTATGATTTACTTCTATTGTAGACTGACATTTTTAGTTTTATACGTCACGTTTTCAAAGCCCACACAGTGAACACTTTTCCAACTCCGATGTTTATTTTGTGACCATTTCTTATTTGTTGTGTTATTTCAGTATGCGCCAAAACATGACGGACACGGATATCGTGTCGGTAACCGATACGTTTCCAATCCCGAGAAATAGTTCTCGTCTACCGCTCAACTTCGTCTTCCTTCCCGTGCCACCCCTTTCCGCCTGTCCTGCACTGCCTCCATCGTACTGCCTCTCCACGTCTTCCCCCCGTACTTCTCCGCGTCCCCCTTTGATAGTAAAATATTTGTGTCAATGAAGGGGAGTTGACTGTTCTGTCTAAAATTTTGAAAAACTGAAACTCAAAACAACTGAAATACAATGAAAGACAATGAAATATGAAAGAATAATACCGCAAAAAATACCGCGCAAAAAGAAAATCTGCGCATATGACATGCCATCTTTTTCAGGGAAATGATCATTCGCTTCGTTCTGACGCTTTTGTTGACATTTCCCGTTTTCCCGGGGAACGAGTGCAGAACCCCTGGAAAAGTAAGCACTAAAAATTTCTAAAAATAAAAAACAATAAAAAGAAAAATTTCCCTGAAAAAGTAAGCACTAGAATCTAGAGATCAATTATTTGTCAATAAAGTTGAATCATTACGGGGTAAGTTGGAATAAGAGGATTTTTTGACCAATTCGAAATGAAAACGTGAAGAGAAAACAGTACATATAGTCGTTGCAAACGGAGAGGCGGGAGGGTACTGTATATAACACTTTCCGCTGTGTACGCACACATATTTTCGATTCCAAAGCTTGCCCGTTGTGTGCTCTGACAGCGCAGTGGTTAGCACCCTGGTACGAATCTTTTGCTCTTTTGCTCGCAATTTCTGTCTCCCGCCGCTCGATTCCGGCGGGAGACAGAAATTTATCAATTTGGCACTCACTATAACTACTTTTTTTTTGTTTTTCAAACTAAAATGTGAAATCAGATAATACAATTACCAATAAGACTCCAATAAGACCAATAAGTTAAATCAATACTGAGTGTAAGTTGAAACAAATGGTTAAATAGGACAATGATTCAAACATCGAGAACTACAAGTTATACATAAAAATTATAACCGAAGTTAAGTTAATACTGGATGTACGTTGAGGTGAAAGGGGTTATATTCAAAATAATACTGAATATTACCTGAAAGGTAAATCGATACTGGATGTAAGTTGAGGTGAGAGGGGTATTTATCTGTTAATGAATACCTGGGGGGATGATAGGCCATTAGAGACGCTTCAACATCTCTTCTGTCAGGAGAGATTAGGTAACATTACATAAGTATGAAAGTCTAGATACATAATTTCAGATAAGGTCCACAGTTAAAGAAGATATAAGACGTAGCCAAATAAAAATATTTTGAAAACCGCTTATTTCAGAAACTTGCAGACCAAGTGACGATCTCATACCCATCCACTTTTCTTACTCAGTAACACTCTATTTCGCAAAAACGCGCTCCAACTGCGATTTCTGTGGAAGAATTATCAGTCTGTCAACGTACAAACTGTCGGTTCGAGTGAACCAACAGTTTGTCAAGTGACAAACTGTCGGCGGGGGGTCCCATCCTAATTTAACCATTCGACCACAAAATAATGCTTCAAAATAGAATTTATATTTCAAAAGCACGTTAAACACATTATATCAGTAAAATGAATGATTCTAGAGAACTGTTGAACATTTTTTCCTAATTCAGAGGTTGTTGAATTTCTATGATGTATCAATTAATAGTAATTTGGTGATTCCCATATAACAGACCAGTTTTTCGGCACTGATTTTCAATAGAATAATTATGCATATTTCCTATTCATACTGAGTTCCATTTCTATTGTTATATTAGTTTCACTCGTACAATTCCACAATTGTTTAGTTTCCAGTCAGACTTTCTCAAAAAAACCTAGTACCGAGTAAATTACCATTGTGTAAGAGATAGAAGTCATTCAAACTTTATTAAGTCAGTTCTTTTAGTTCTTAAACTAGCGCATTCAGTGGGTAGGGGACAGCGTGGCCAAATGGCCGTCATTTGGGGCGAGTAGCGGCGGCTAAATGAAAGGCGGGGCGCCAGACAGTTTCGAAAAGATTCGATTATCGATCGATGGCAGAGGCGCGCGGTGCCCTGCCTCGCCCGCGCCTGCCTCCTTCTTACGTGCGCGTGCATTAATTAAAACAATAATTTAGCACTTTTCAAATGAAAATAAGCGGATTTAAAAAATAGATAAATACACTATTTAATCCAATGTATTTTAATGTAAAATTGTCTAATTTAGTGCAGGAACTTTAAAATTCTTACAATTAGTGCTGTTTTGATGTGGAATAGTTTAAAATATGTACATTAACTAGATAATAACTTCATTAGTCAACATAGCCCCTCTCTAACTGATTTGAATACAATTTTTAGTAACAGAGACCCACTTGCAATATTTTGGTAAACGTTAGAACCAACAGTCACACTTTATTCGTGTACAAAGTGCGCTTGCACGGAGGGGAACACGGGCTGGACACTTTGTCAAGATACAAAGTGCGAATCGGGTATAAAATGCTGGGGGAGCTCATACAGTGAAATGTTACTCAGTAGAGGCTTGATTCACTGGATTAGGAAAAGTTATGGAACCATTTCCTCACTTCGTGTGCAAGTTTCTGAAATAAGCGGTTTTCAAAATATTTTTATTTGGCTGCGTCTTATATGGTAAAACTGACTTTACTTGAGTTACTAGCTAGAACTAATCACGTGGAAAATACACATTGGAAAAAATATTCTTTTTGAGTTGTTTGTTAGAAACAGCATATCGATAGAGAGTAGGTCACATCACAGAGTCTAGATTACTCAAATTATTAGTTGTGATTACCCCTAATAAATCACTAGTTGTAAAGGAGTTACACGTGAATTACTGAATAAATTATTATTAAATATTATCGTCAAAAAAGTACACGTTTTCGGAGGTTTTTCACGTTTTGCGATTTTTTTTGTACGATTCACGTGAGAATATGAAAATATCCGGAAACGTGAAATAATACAAATAGTTTTTGTACCTTAATGTTTTCTGTGAGTTATAGTAATGAGTAAACTGTAAAAGTTCAATTTAAACTTTTTATGCATTTCAATTTCACTGTTTCAAACAAACGTGGCACGACAACCAAGACACTTTTTTCCAAAAAAAAACTGTACATCACACCCGAGGATGTTTTACTTGTTCAGAACGTTCATCAAAAACAAAACACCTAGCAGATCGTATTCATTGAACAAGAAAAACGATACAAATTAGCAAATGGCAAACATGCTCAGGTAGACCCGTGCATCTATTAGTTGAGTTTTGTCAGGTCTCCATTCTCAATTCAGCAAGAGTAGCAGAATTCTGCAAGAGTGGAATGTTGGTCTCGTTCCTTTGAAATTTTGTATTGTGAACGGGTGTCATCGATTGTAGAGCTGGCGCCAGCAGATTCACTTGTGTGTTTCGAATCTGGAAAATCATTTATGAATCTTTGATAGTTTTTCGTTCAATAAGAGACGGTTTTTTCTTCTCGATTTGTGTTAATACAAGTTGGTAGGTCAAGTTTTTTTTCTTGTCGATTGTATGATCTGCTGTGGAATAATCCTATTGTGAGTGCCAACTTTATGAATTTCTGTCTCTCGTCGGAATCGAGCCTGCGAGCAAAAGATTCGTAGCAGGGCGCTAGCCACTGCGCTATCAGAAGAAATAATCAGCCAGCTTTGGAATCGAAGACATGTGTGCTTACACAGCGGAAAGTGCGATATACAGTACCCTTACGCCTTTCCGTTGGCCACGACTATAACGTGTTTTGTGCAAAAAGTCATTTCTCTTACCAAACTGTCCGTGGTTGTTGACTTTCCTCTCTTCAGAAGTGTCTTAAGAGTTTTCAAAAACTCTGCACGACAATCGTTTACCCTAAAAAAATAAATTTTCACAGAAACTCGTAATCATACAGATAAACTTCCACCCCAATTTGATAAATTGTTTTTCTAAGTAATTGGAAATGAAATAAACTGACCCATAAATTGAGTATTGCTCCGCCTTGCTTTCAACGACTGAAAATAACTGTGTTTTCTGGAATGATCCGCCGCAAAACATTGTTTTCCTGATTTTCTACTTTATTATCTACCTCTCCACCAAAAATTTATCTGGATTTGGCCTGGGTGAGAAAAACGAAAAAAAGTTTCCCAGTCCCTTTTTTGCTATTGAAAGCTCAATCTATTTTCCTCTCGCTGGGTTGCACTATGTTGTGTGCAATGAGTTAGAAAGTGGTATAATAAAGTGGTTAATTAATGGAAATTGGAATAAATGACCCTTTCCACATACGTGTTGTTGGGTACTACATAATTGTTATCGTACTTTCTGAGTTATGAATTCCGTTGTTAAAACAAAACAATTCTCACTTCGGTTCCATAAAAGTGCGGGAATAGCCGTACTCGGGCTGCTTCTCACGTCACAACAGGGCGGGGTTCCCCATTCAATAAACGAAGGAGAAGAGGGGTCGAACAAATAGTAGTCTTCTTTTGAACTGAAATGTTTATTTTCTGTTCTACAACATGAAATAGCCCGTGTTATACCTTATACGAGCTGTTCAGTATATTCTTTCGTCTTCACACTCGTTTTTGTGCCTTCAGTTTTGGTTTGAAGTTTTTTAGGTAAATTTAGTGTTCAACCATTTTTCTCATTTGTATCACACGTTAAAATGAATAGTCCCCTTTTTCATTTTCTGGAACTTATTTAAGACTATCTTATGAGAATTTATGAGAAGTCGACAAGAACTCAGCATTAGCTTTGACGAGGTTCTAACTAATACGATAACAATACGGTAATAAAGACATCCTATGTGTTTGTAGTTCGATATTTCCGTTTCACAGTTCATTTAGCATTCTTTAGTGTGTACAAACCGAGAGTTTCGCACATCATAATACTGAAGTTACCATGAATAATATCCGTAGAACGGGTGACAGTACAAACATTTGTTCCATTTGTTACGCGAATGCCAATCATGAAAATGGTCATAAGCATCTCCTTCCAAATCAATAAAAACTGGCTGAAATGTTCAACATTTCTATTTATTTATGGAAAAGTTTTGAGGCCGTATTGACGTACATTCCAATCTCTGAAGCACACTCTGTGTCTCCTCAGACATACGCTATTTCTGTGCTCTCACCTCCCGCCGGATGCCAGTGTCGTGAGAGAGTGCGCAATTCGAGAGACGCAGGTTGTGATAAAACTGTCAGAACGTTCTTGCATACGTGTTTTGTTTAATATTTGAAGCAGAGCTCGAAACCAAGTTGAGAATATAACAACGTCTTTCGAACGAAAAATTCACGAATTTTCTCTCAATTGCTGTCAAAAGCTGATATTGCGCCAAAAACACCCAGATCAGATTTTAAACAGAGTAGAGCAGAACAAAATTACTACGTGGTATCTTACTTTTTTCTTAGAGCAAAGTGCCTCTAATAAAATCGAACTGTATTCTCACCTTTCTCAAAGTATTCGACCACACTCGAAACAGTGGTGTGTCGTACTGTTTGTAGTTCAGACTTGTACTTTGAACACAGATAAATATGACAGATATCCGTATTCTATCTCCAATTGTGTCAAAATCGTTCAGCTCGCATACTTTGAAGACTATTTGGTCTACAGTTCCTTTTCTCTCCTCGGTCAGATCTGAAATAAACATGAGGGTCTGCCAAATTTGCAGCTTCGAAGGAGCATAATATATGACAGGTTCGAGAAATGTATCACTGAGAACACCTATGCGGTTCGCTCGTTGGAAACAATACCTACATGGTTGCACTTTTCTGCTGTGTTTGTAGTTTGATCTCGTGGTCATTTTCATGAAATTAAGACAGTATGGCGTGTTATACATCTATAAGGGAGATTTGAATACTTCCAAAACGCAGTTCCAAGTTCTTTGATCACTTTGCCGACTTAGTTGAACCTAGAATCTCCACAAAAAACCTCACATACGCTTTTGATTCAACTGTTACGGCGAAAGAATGAAATGCAAAATGCTCTTCTCTGTCCACATGTGTCATAACTCATAATTTGAAGTGTAGCCTAACCTGTCGTAGCAGACAGCCCAAACAAGGAAAAATCAATAATTTCCCTGAGTTGTTGAAAGTTGACTTCAATGAATTCCTGTTTTCCGAGAAGTAGATAGTACTCATTTTGTCTTTTTCTCGCCAACTCCCGCCACTTCTGTACCCAGGGCCGATCCCAGATGCCATGACCGAGGTTGAATAACTCCAGTAGGCGGGACATATTCTAAAACCCAGCACAAGGTTAAAAAGATTGAACTAAACTTTTTTTCAAACGGGTGAGGCAACTAGACTAACGCCCAAAACACCATTCGTGACTGCTGCAGACTAGTATTGTTTGGGAATTATATGTATTTTTGCTTAAATTATTATTATGACAACTGTAGCAATGAAACGAGGGGTCTTGGAAGCAACACCAGGTTTTCCAACATTGCCCGGTGAGTTCAAAAGCAGAGGTGCAAACTGTGTAGCAGGTACTAGTACCTTTTAAACTGTGAGACGGGGTTAAAAGGTCGTGTGAATATTGTTTCATTAACAAAGGTATCTGTTTTTGCAATACATCCAAAACTGAAGAATAACAAAATGGTAACGAAAGAAATTCTGTGAAAAAACATCTTGAAAAACAGAAAAACAGGGCGTGGAGTGCTGCCCGAATATCTCATGGGTGTTTCGAATCAATGATAACGAGTGGACAGCCAAGAGACAATAAAGAGGGTAACAACCGACTTGGTAAACAACTGTTCTAAAGGACCAACAATGATTCATTCAAAAATTGACAACTCGGAATAGAATAGGTTTGTTCGATATCAGTGTCCCATTTAATGAAAAGTATGCTAGAAGTCCATTTAATAGTCACGTGAAGGGTGAAGTTAGCACTCTGATCAGGAGTCGTGCATTTTATCATTGCACGTGTTCTGAGTTCTGCTGTGTATCACGTGACTGTGTGCAATATTGTAAGCTGGCGTGTGCGAAATGAGCTGTCTGTGCCAGCTGTGTTTGTAGCTTGAACTCGTTATAATTCAGTTGAAACACAAAGTTCAAGAGCGATAGTACAGTAAATAAAAGTATAAAAGTTCTTCGATGATATAACTCTATCGCGAATACTTTTGATATAAGAGGTATTATAAATAATGAAGAAAACTTAAAATTAATATACTTTTTATAGGATCAATATTTTTATAACAGAGGCTGGAGCCAGATCGATCGACACATGTCAGTGATCACGTAAACACCAATGAAACAACAATGAGTAGGTCAGATTTATTTACAATTATCTTTTTTTGTTTTGTTTTTGTTAATTGATGTGAGAAGTCTAGTGTCGTTCAGTCAGTGCAGTCGATTTCCTCACTCATCTGGTGTGACAGTATTTTCCTGGAAAATCAAAACATTTTGACAGGTGTGAAAAACTCTTTTAAGTATTTTGGTTCATCTCAGAACAAACGTTCGACCAAAGAGTAGCAGGATAAAACTACAAACACAGGCAGGTAGAGAGACATGCACTGTATGAAGAGTGAGGTATACTAGTCAATAACAAAACTTTCTCTAAAGTGTGAGACACAACTTCCAGAAAAAAAAACTCTCTAACATCTTGATAATTTTTACATAGCTGCGTGTTATGTTATGGAATAAGCATAAACGTACATGTTCGGGTTCAGATGTAGGATTTTCAGGCCATTCACTCGGGTCGACAACAGCCCTAAAAAGTAACGGTTGCGACGAATTATATTTTGCCCCCCCCCCCCCCTTCATTTTTCTTCTAGGAACATATATCTCTATGTGGGGTCGGAACTATAGGAAGTACCCAAATCTTTGTTGTTGGTTTGGTCCTGAAAGCAGCGGGACCAAACTACAAACACAGCGGTAAAAGACCACATACACCGTATACGCTGAACGCCTATAGCCTTGTTAACTTTTTTTTAAAAGAAAAATGTGATCGAACCTGCACAGGGGACAGGAGATAGAGCGTTGCAACCAGGGAACAACACAGCCATGATGAAATATGTGGTCACAGTTCAATTCGGCCACTTTCTCGTCTGGAATGAAATGAATATCGAGAGAGAGAGAGAGAGAGAGAGAGAGAAAGAAAGAAAAAAAAGAGGAAGTTAAGAGAAAGCGAAAGAAAAAGATAACAGAACGAGACAGAAAAATTAAACTGACCAAACACGAAATCCTCGTAGCAGATGGAACATTTCGTGTCACCAGTAACATCTTGCTGGTTCACCTGAAAAACATTGAACATTATAGTCGGTGCCAAATTTATAAATTTCTGCCTCTCGCCGGAGTCGAACCTGCGAGCAAAAGTTTCGTAGCAGGGGCGGTAACCACTGCGCTTAAACAATACCCAACCGGTAAGCGTTGGAATCGAAGACCCATGTGCGCAACACAGCAAAAAGCGAGATATACAGTACACTTCCGCTTTTGGTTTGGCGACGACTATACAACACACAAAACACGTGGTTTCCAAACAATTTTTCTTTTCCATGAAAAGGGAAACTCAAACTACAATGGCTTTCTCAGCTAGAATGAAGAGGTGAAAACGTTTCGAACGATCTTTCTCAGAATCGCTAACCTTCACAATGGGCATCCTTTCAATATCTTCTTCACTCAACACCTCGAGTTGCTGGCCCTGTAAATAATATAATATCTATAGCTATATCTAATCAGCGATAGCATTTTTCCCATTTCTGGACTTTGAAATTGCTGTGAAAACGCTGGCAGCTTCAGAGAAGATAGAGGTCTCGATTTAGTCTGCATCTCCTCATGAATTTAAAACAGTACAGGCGACATCTGGCCGACCCCGGTACTTCAAGTTGCAAGATTGGCGAGTCCGGTATTTTACGGTGCAACGGTTTTTCAGAGTGCACATAATCAAGCAGAATAGAGCATTTTTATTGGTCCCCGATTTTAAGAATGCATGCTGACTGGGAACTTATTAACACAAAAAACCTTGGTATAAGCGCAGTTTATTGAACATTTCATCAGGTTTTGTGATAGTGGTTCCATCAAGCTGTGTTTCGGAAAAATGTAGGCCTCCACCTCGCCCCCACCCACTGACAGGGCAGAAAAGTTCTACACACGTCGTTGGGAATCAAACTACAAATATACCGGGATAGATGAGCGTACACTGTTAGGCAATGACACAGTCACGTGAAACATGTCAAACACAGCAAAACTCAGGTGCAATGAAAAAGTACACGATGTCTCATTAGAATGCTCACTTCACGTGACTATTCAATCTACTCTTCGTATATACCTCCTTGTAAAAGAAAAACTCGCCTGCTGTAGTCGAATAATTGCTTGTTGGCGTTCAATCTCCGCTAGTTCCTGACGGAGAAACTGGCCGAGAGCTTCGTGTCTCTCCGACAGTCTATCCATCCGTCGCAGAATTTCTTGGAACAATTGTTCAACGTCTTCATTTTCCCGCGCAATTTCCTCCTGCTCCCGAGCAGATTCTTCGTCATTTTCGAGTTCGATCCAGTCGTCAGTCAGCTCTTCCACACTGAGCTCTCCATCAGAGTTTTGTTCGACGTCAGTACTGTCCTGCGTCTCAACCTAATACAACAAAACATAAAATGATTCAGTTAATGTGCTCAGTAAGAGATGTAATACTATTTGAATCAGGGTCGAAACGGTTTTGAGTACATATTTTACTGAGCACGTTAACCTAATCATACCACCATCTAGAAGTCCTAGTGACACAATTATATTTTGTTCAGATAAAACAACCTTATATAAAACATAAAACGTTTGTGATTTGGTTTTATTCGATGCTCAACTTTTTTTCGTTCAATCCAACCGTTTATGACCCTCATCAGTAATATGCTCAAACTCAAACGATCAGGTCAAACTGCGGTGTGTGAAAGCTTTTGGATTTTTGACAAAGTTCAGCAGTGTGTTTTGCATAAATACTACTACCAGCTCTGGAAATCTGAAGCCGAAATGAAACATTCTTCATCAGGAAAAGCTCCTTAAATATTTGACGGATAATGGAGAACGATTGGTGAAACAGAGTATGTTCGTATGTGTATGACTGCTCAGTGTGCATTCAGGGCTAGCAAGGTACTTTTTCAGCTTCCTGCAAACGTCGTACTTTGACAAACACAGCGAAAACAAAAAAACTCAACTTGCCTGCTGTAAGTCCAAGGTGTCTTGTTGGCGTTTATTTTCCTCTTGTTGGCGTCTAAATTCTTCTATCTGGCGTTGCATGTCCTCTCTTTCTCGTCGCAGTCTAGCGGTGACCTTAATTTTTTTTTCTATCAAAATCTCCATTCTCCGCCGATGTTCCTCTCGCATTTGTCGAATAACTTCTTCTTCTTGTAAAATTGCGTTCTGCTCTTGCTGCGTTCTTGCTTGCCCTTCTTCCCTTGCTCGAAGGTAGTCCTGCCACTGGCCGTCATCATCAAGTACAGTCTGCTCCAGCTCAATATCGAGCTCTTCTTCACTACTTTGAATGCCGTCAGCGCCCTGCAGCCTCTCAGTCTGATAATACAAAATATTGTTGGTTCTTTCTGTGTACAGCAACACATTACCGTCTATACATTATGATCACGCGTTAATGAATTTTGTCATGCTCATTAAACATTTCTCTACGTATCACTCACTAGCTTTTTTCAGTTTGAGTTTCTTTCCATGCAGGTGCTTTGTGTTGTAGGTCGACTAAAACAAAGTTAACTAGAACATATTTGTCACATAAATGAGTGAGTGAACTGAAACTAATATATCTATGAAAGTTTAATTGTTGAGTAAGTTCAAATCGTTGGATATTAACTTAGCGTATAAACTAGATAGCGAAATTGTGCTACATTTTCTCCTGAACAGAGTATATATCTGAACAGTTTACACACTTAGCATTCAAAGTGAATATGATAATTTAGCTTTGAAATAATTTTCATACATCCTTCATTGTCATAAGTCATAAGTATTAGGCTGAAGGCAAGTTCAGAATCACAGAACTGATACCGAATGGAATATGACTGGTGTTCTGCACGAGTTGGAACTCACTTCACTCGGTTCATTATCTGAAACATACTTTTTCAGTTTTTGCGAAAGTGTCGAAAAGGGTTCAAGTCAGTACAAAACAAATATTTTTACTACAAGTGATATTCAGTGTTTGTATTCTTTTCCATACTAGGAAAACACAGGAAACACGTTCACTTGGCAAAAATCGATGGTTCACTGAAGTAAAAAACGGAAAAGACAAAAAACCTGGCCTAAATAGCCTGAAACGAGTATTTAGTACAAAAACAGTACAAATTACAGAAGTTTCAACCTAGTTAAAACGACGCCAGCAGTGTAATAGCTCATGAAAATAAAACTCACCCATCGCGAGCCGACCACTACTGAGACGAGTACGAGTAAAAATGAGGGAATGGTAATTTTGGTTTTCTCATCAAAACCACAATAGTACAAAGAATGACGCCAAAGCTTCTATTCACGTCATTTCTATTTCAAATTTCTACTCAGAAAGATCTTGGTTATTGAAAAAAGACAGTATATCAGTCTCAACGATAATTACTGGTTTTCAGTGAAAACCCGGGAATTCACGAATTCAATGAGTTCAGAACATCAAATTGCGCGTTGAAGTGCCACCGTTTAAGTTACCGCACAGTTTCCGGAGTATCAGTTCATATATCATTCAACTAATTGATATGAAAACCGTGAAAACGTTTCTGTTTCTTTTGTTGTGGTCTGAATCCCAATTAGAGAAGAAGCCCACTATTCCACTGTTAACTGAGTAGATTGGCCCCACCGCAAACAGTCTTCTATTTGGTTATCAGTGTTAACGTCAGTTTTGCAAGGTTCCTTTTCTTCATAACTGTACTGGTTGTTCACGGTTCGGAGACAACGTTTTAGTATGACTGTAAAAAATTGTTGTTAGAGTGGTTGTTAATTATACTGAGAAATTTGCTTCTTGAGAGAACTATCTGTGTGAAGACTCGTTGCTTTCAAGAAGTGAGCATCAGCGTGCATGTTGTTATAAATACACACTATCGACTATGTGCTAGCTCAGTCAGAAAAAATGCAATGCCAAGAACGAATCAACTACAGCGTAGAAAATGGTAGATTGTGCTATTGAATAACAAAGTTATAGCGGTTTTCAATCTATTTCTACGCTTGAAAAACTATTTCATTATAAATTGAGAATGATTCTGCAACATCAACTAGTTCAACGTCATTTAGCGCACATTGAAATGAAAACAATACTTCTGTCACCATTCGGAATACATTTCGCTCGATACTTCAAATCGTTTCGCTTTTTTTCTGTATTCCACTTGTAAGCTCAAACGTGATTCAATGAACATTCTGAACCCTCAACGAAGACTAGTAATAGCGGCATTGATAAAGGAAAATACCGCACTAAACAACGATGATAACAGTATTTGCTATGAATTGTAATGACCTCTTTCACACTTCTAATTCTTACTAACATCGCCCTGTTTCTAAATTATGAAATTCGTTTGCATTTGCTTGGTGCTTTTATTGGATTCGGGCTACTCGCAGACTGATTCATTTGGTGAGTGGTTTACAACAATGTCTATCAACAAAAAGGCTGTTTTTTCATATTTCATTATTCATATTTATTCATTCACGTCGCTTCGTTACGAGGCGGTGATCATCATGCATGGCAAAAATCTTTGTATTAGAAGTCTCTTCCGAATTGATCTTGGTCCCTCCTTCATTGAAGACAGCATGGTGGATTATCGAATGCTCTAGTGGCATTGATCCAGTGACATGATCCAGTGCGAAAAACTTGTATTGATGGAGGGGGAAGAGGACTGCGTGTGAACATGCATTCCTGCTGGGAATGATGATAAAGAGTGAATATTCTCTTCTTCCAAAATCATAGAAGAACGTTTGAAAAACCTGAAAAATAATTTTCGAAAGATTCTGAACTTACTTCAAGGGCATGGTCATCATTCAAGACTTTTACCTACTGTCAGAAGTTGTCTCCATTAAATCTGTGACATGTATGATACTTCTCGTAAGGTAGTGACGTGAAACATTGAATACGAGATATGTAAATAAACTGTTTATAGTTAATGACTCGTGAAAGAGAAGTGATGAGATACATTTTTTTCCAGAATGTTCTTCACATACTTCTATGAATCTCAATATCAATGACACTCTGAGTTGGCCAGAGTATGATAAACATTTTGCTCCGAACCAGGACTGCACTCTAGAGGTAAATTTCGAAACGAAAAGGGAAGGGGTTAGCTTTCGATATGGTGAATTGTATGCAAATGTGTAACTCTATAATTGAAAATACACGGCTGAAATAGTAGATTCTAAATGTTATTAATAAAGATTTATAGTACACAAATCGTTCTCGGCCACATTGCTAGCCATGTCACCAAACCATTTCACAAGTTGAAAAGTCATTATACGTGTAAATGCTTCCCAAATGTTTTGAATTTGATTGATACACACATAGCACGTCCTCTTTTGTGCGTAAAGTTCACTGCGAAGCTTGAAACAGACAGAGAACATAGTTTGTTAAGCACATTCGTGCCAACAGCATTCATGTACAGATAAAATACGACAACTCGACATATCTCGAGCTATATCTCTGGCTCTCGCACGGGGACACATTCTATATTTCTGACTCGTACGGAAGTCATTATGAGTGAGTTTTGTATTGTGTCTGAACGTATATAATGATTCTAAGCAGCACTATAGGGAATAATTTGAAGAATTCCATTCACGTTTACCTCATGTTAGACAAGCGAATGATAGTTAGCAGCCTGAAATTTTTCCGAATTTTATTTGTCAGTGATTGTTCAAACCTTTTCCGATTGCAGGATTACAGGCTCAAGCTCGGGCTCAAGCTGGCAAAATGCATACGCACCGCCGGCAACTACGTTACGAGTAACAACCGGGAATCAGGCATCGTCATTACGCATTGTTCTGAAACTTCAAAAACGTGAGTGTTCGTAATCAATGAATATGATTTTGAGGAATCAATGTAGTTACTAACAAGATACTGCCGATTGGGGAACTAGTTAATCAACGCTGCTAAAATCTATAAAGACATCTCTAGAGAGTTGGTGAACCTGAGTAAACCGCAATAATAAAACATGATGATTGTTTCAACGTCGTGGAGATATCTAGTCACGATCACGATAGTGTTGGTTACGTTCAGTGGTGAGCTTTGTGTAATTTTCGTTAAATTTTGAATGATAGATTTTTCTATTTCTTTCACCAAACTGGCTTGGTAAACAGCAAAGTGTCGATAGCATACAACTCGTACAGAGAGAGAGAACCATTCCTCACTAGAGGCGAAACACTTTCAACTACGTGATAAAGGGTCGAGTGGTCAGGTGGTTAGCGTTCGGCTATCGCTCCGCAGACCTGGGCTCGATCCCCGCTCGCCGCGGTATCTGTCTGGGGGCTGCATGATTAGGTAACAAAGCTCACTGATGTCCATCCTCACCCCTCTACCGATTGTAAAAATGTTCTTTAATAGAGTGACGAACGAATGAAATCAGCTATACACAAATTAATAATAATAAGAATAATCTTTTACGGCAACTTTCCAGCTGTGTTACTTTATTCATACAATTACAACCAAGACAGTGATCACATTGTAGTATCCGTAGAGAGAGGGGTCCGTAGAAGAGAAACTAGGCATGGGTGAGCGTTATTACCAGCTCATGCGGTCCGCCATGAAGATACCGCGCCGAGTGGGATCGAACCATGGTGTTTCGGGGGCTAGCGCGCACACAACCAGTCGGCCACTCGGCCCCCACAACCAGTCTGCCACTCGACGGCCACAAATTCATTTCTTACAGTTTCGATCCAAAACACCGATGGGACTACTACACTCAACGTCGCCCCAGACGTCGTGCCGACTCAACTGAAATCGTTGAAAAGCAACCACACCTACGTGGTCAAAGCCAGTTCCAAAATGAGTTTTGTTTGAGAATTTTGGTTTCTCAAATAACAAAATCAATAAGGCTGATACTTTGCAGAAGCGTCAGCATTCTGTGCATAGAATCGCGCGCAGCGCAAAGTGCTGTGCGAGATTTGTCTCTGGTCCGGCTAATGCGCGTTTTTTAGTTCTCTCAAAAAAAGGCTGAAATTCGCAAATAATTACTTATTTTGCACCACGGCGCTTGTGGTAACCGATCTGAGTGGCCTTCAACACAGTCACAGTACCTTCACTGCATAAAGTCGAATATCTATTGCGTTCAAAACGCAACTTTCCGAAAGCATTCTGTATTTTCCTTCGATCTCTGAAGTTGTGCTCACCCTACTTGTTTTTGATGTTCACATTGTACTTTCTTCAATGTCATCTGTACTATTAATAACATTCAGTCGGTTTCTCTTCTCACATATAGGCACTGATGTTTTGAACGGAACTATGAATTTGTCGCTCAAGTTAGGCATGTGAAACCAAAACAAATTTCTAAATATTCGTTGTTTTAGGTGGCTCTTTCTCTGATTTGGAACCCGTCCAAGTATGTCAGCGATCAGTTTTACTGGATGGGAGTATTTGTTTACGATGGAATCGGTCCTTCTGCTCCACTAGTTGGATCGTGAGTTCAAATGGTCCCAAAAGATTACCTAAGCAAGGTCATTGTTACAATAATACTTCGTAATAATAATGTATATTGTATTCATTACATCTTTGCCATCGTACTGCATTTACAAACGTTATTGGGTCTCGCACCAAATCCGCCATCCGTATCTCAATCGTTTTATGTTTGTATCATATGTGGGTTGGTCTGTTTAGTGCTGGTCGCTGTATCTCGTTTTGTGGGTCTTCTCATTTTTTTTTGAATCGCACATATTATACTCCACATCAAATCTATCTTATTGCGTTTTTGTGTTTAGTGCTCAGTGGCTTGCCCCTTATTATTGTTTTTTCTATCTTCGATATTACTATTACACAAACTGTTGTTGTCACTTAGTATATTTCTAACGACGAACGAATGTGTTGCTGACCATGTGACGAATGTGTTGCTGACCATGTTATTTGTGACGTAACAGTA
Source organism: Litoditis marina (assembly GCA_964036275.1). Classification (NCBI taxonomy): domain Eukaryota; kingdom Metazoa; phylum Nematoda; class Chromadorea; order Rhabditida; family Rhabditidae; genus Litoditis; species Litoditis marina. Next base: position 28,540,530 of record OZ038434.1, read on the forward strand.
ATATTCCGCCAGGAACGTATTATTTGTTCCAATTTCAGAATTTACAATGCAGCTAACACCACAATATATTCGACTAGCAACACTATGACCATATACTCCTCCCTAGAACGGACACTTAACGTCCCAGCCCTCATCATCAACGACTATTCAAGTGAGAAAAATTTGCAACGCAATTGTCCATCTTGTCAGGGAGTTTTCTATAATGTCAAAACATCATTCAGAGGAAAATACGCATGTTCACAAGAATAACGAACGGTTTTCACAGTGTCCTTGAAGGTCTTGTTGTTTACGGATTCCAAACGTGTGAATCTGAGAAGTAATCGTTTAGAATGACTTCGGAACACTTAGTTTGACAATGGTCTGACCCTTTGAAACTGTTCACGGGGTTTTAAAACTTACAGACTTGGACAGTTTCAACAAATACGAGTTTGCGTGGTCCAATAACTACGGCACCAAAGGAGATTATCCAAAAATTGTTCTTATGGACGCTAGAGAAGGTCCCGCAGCGTTGACTGTGGCATATCAGAAATGGTCTGACCGCAGATATGGCACCTTTTTGAACAACGTATCTGTGACGGTTAGTTGTACTGTTCACAAGAGGAAATTTGCATAAATATTTCATTCATACCACTCTAAAAAGTCTAACCACTACAATGGGGAAACATAAAACTTTTTTAGATGTGTCACTTACACATACAACAGGTGACGTATTTTGTATTCATGAAGAATCTCTCAGCCTCGGTCTGCTTCAGCATAGCGTGTTTCACTGCTTTTCTGTCTCGTGAAAATACAAGTTTGCCGTAAGTTAAGAACAGATTACTGGTGTTTTAGCATACGTAGACAGACAAGCTTGAGCATGAAGGGTGACTCCTCCTATTCTGTTGTGTCACATCCGAATCCGAAACAAAGTATTTTTCTTGTACACTCGAAACCCGCTCTGTTTCATTTCTGAGAAAAGTGGTGCTATGAACATTTCTGTAACGTATATTGCATGTATGTATATAGCTCGCACACATATAGGGTGGAAATCTCTGCTGGTGAAAAGTTAAAAAGATGAACTTGAAAAGGTGAAAAGATGAAAAGATGAAAACGTGAACTTGAAAAGGTGAAAACGTAAACTTAAAAAGTTAAAAAGTTAAAAAGATTAAAAAGGTGAACGGAAGGATAATGACGAGTTAAAGATAGGGGTATGGTTGATTTGGATATTATGACCCCCCACCGGAGACGGGTCGGGGGACCTCCGAAATTTTTATTTTACCATGCATGCGACGCGCGCACGCGACGCGACAAGTTTGGGCCAAAAACAGACTCTTGCTTAGAACTCGTTTCAAAGTGATTTTCGTGACTCGATGCAATTATATAAAAGGACCCCCCACCCAAACGGGATCTAGTGATGTGGCAACTTTTGGAGACGCGACGCGCGCACGCGACGCGTCAAAATATAAAAAATTGTCCAATTAACCTGAGAATTTCAGGGGTGGGGTAATCGAGTGTGGGGATCACGAATATGACCATGGCGTTAAAGGAAACGAAGAGTGCGAAGGAAAAAATCTTGAAATGGCTAAAACTTTTTGGTAGTAGGGAAACGGGTACGGGGATCACGAATATCGACATGTCGTTAAAAGAGGGGAGAGGTCGAAGGTCAAACTTCCAAAAATGACTTAAAGTTGGTGGGAATGGGTAATCGAGTATGAGGATCACGAATATCGACATGTCGTCAAAGGTGGCGAATCCGAAAAATTATTTTCCGGATTATGGGTGTGGACTAGTCTGAGGGCCTGTGGTGGCCACGGGGATCACTGGGATTCGCTTGGGGTTTGAGTGGGTTTTTTTTTCCGTGACACAAGTTTTTCGAGAGCGAAGTTGAACGAGAAATCACGACCCCCAATGCCCCTGATCTCAATGTGATCCCCATACTCGATTACCCATTCCCACCAACTTTAAGCCATTTTTGGAAGTTTGACCTACGACCTCTCCCCACCTTTAACGACATGTCGATATTCGCGATCCCCGTACCCGTTTCCCTACTCCCAAAAAGTTTTAGCCATTTTTTCCTTCGCACTCTTCGTTTCCTTTAACGCCATGGTCATATTCGTGATCCCCACACTCGATTACCCCACCCCTGAAATTCTCAGGTTAATTGGACAATTTTTATATTTTGACGCGTCGCGTGCGCGCGTCGCGTCTCCAAAAGTTGCCACATCACTAGATCCCGTTTGGGTGGGGGTCCTTTTATATAATTGCATCGAGTCACGAAAATCACTTTGAAACGAGTTCTAAGCAAGAGTCTGTTTTTGGCCCGAACTTGTCGCGTCGCGTGCGCGTTTTTGCATGCATGGTAAAATAAAAATTTCGGAGGTCCCCCGATCCGTCTCCGGTGGGGGGTCATAATATCCAAATCAACCATACCCCTATCTTTAACTCGTCATTATCCTTCCGTTCACCTTTTTAATCTTTTTGACTTTTTAACTTTTGAGGTTAACGTTTTCACCTTTTCAAGTTCACGTTTTCATCTTTTCATCTTTTCACCTTTTCAAGTTCATCTTTTTAACTTTTCACCAGCAGAGATTTCCACCCATAGTTAGTATGATTGAATCGTGCTGCTCCTGTACAGCGAACCTAGTTTGCGCACAGTTAGTGTACTACCAACGAAAAATTCAGACAGTATTTTGCAAATTGTCTCGACTACTTCAGGACCCGACTGCGACACTTTCGGTGATTTCCGGTGCACCATCCCAACGAGCGGATCACCAAATTATCACCTACAAGTGGGTGCTTAGGCAACTTCAATGTACAACATTTCCCTAGAGTGACTGTTTCATGAGTTAACAGAAGCCGAGTGGTCGAGTGGTTAGCCTACCAACCAGGCTACCAACCCGAGCTTTCACATGACGCTGATTCGAATCCTTTCTATCGCGGTGTCTGTTTGGCAAACCGTATAGGCAGACAATGCTCAGCTCACTCATATTTTATCCTCTTTATAAACAATAGATTTACGGTTGATATTGATGGACTACGTAAATGCAGCGAGATTCGAAAGGAGGTGACGAGCAAATGAAATGTGTACAATATCATTCTTCTTGCTTTGTAGTTGTGCAAACATCAGTTCTTACCTGCCCCAACTATTCCCACTGGATTTGACGACGTTTGTGCTAAGCAGTGGAATGGCGGCTCTCAACATAGGAGACGGAGATATCAGTCAACGTTCGTGTAGTATCTTCATTCTAGTGAACAGAACATATTCGACAGGATCTATGTAATCAACTCTGAACCTCAAAGTTGATTACATCCTGTCAACGTGTAGAGTAGAGTAATGTGTACAGTACATAATGAGTGAATTGTAGTTGAGTGTTAACTTAGACTGAATTCAGACTTGAATACAATAGAATTCATTTGAATAGGAAACTTGAATTGAATATTTGAATAATGAAAAAATAAGAATAAAAAATGTTAAAAAAGGTGCACAGTAAGTCGAGAGCCAGCCACGAAAAATTGAGAATTCTACAAGATTGATAACTCACGAAACTAGGCTTTGAGACTGAATTTGCATAAAAACTGTTCTTTCTGGTAGTTTGAGATCAAAATAGCTATTGCTAACGCTGCTGTCAAACCTAGTTGCACTTATGTAATTAGACTGTGTATGTATCCAGTGGCTGTTCTAGTTATGATTGTAACGTTGCGTCAACTCTTCAGAGAATTGGTCGGTTTTTATTGTTCTCCCTTATTACTATTCTTCCAGTCGGTTGGAGGACGGCGCGACCAAATCGTTCCGGACTTCTCTTAACCAACAGCTATCTATCTCAGTCCACGAACGATATCACATTTCTGCTTTATTTCCGCTCATTCTCGCTAGGTGAGGAAAGTTAGGTACGAAGAAAAACAATAGCTAATAATTACTGCCTCGTATTTTCTGAGTTCGCGTGTGTCAGAACAAAAGCTCATCGCTTGCACAATTATGTGTGCAATCAGTGAGCTACCGTTATTCTGAAAACGGCTACCGACAGCTGCCACGAGGCGACCAAACGGCTGACGCTTCTCTTTCATGGATCGTTCCTGGGTGTCGGAGCACTCGAAAACATCGTGTGAGAAAGATAGTTATGCTGTCATGGTTTTCGGCCCCGTTAATGTTTGTATTCGCAAGTTTGTGGAGAACATCAACGTTTTACAGACAACAGCATTGTTCGCTATGAGTTCAAATTACTACATTTTGATGAAGACGCTGATGGAAATGCAAATTTGACTTTTTCCTCATATCTCCCGTCTCCAACACGAACAATTAGGTAAACAAATTTAGAGGCTCTGGTCAGGGCAAAACAAATAAAACACGTTCGTTGTATGAAAACATATCCAACTGACGAGGTCATGCGTTCTATCATCACATACGTGTTATAACGTTTTGGACAGCTCTTCCAATCACAAAAGAAAGTTCGAACAATGGTCGAGTACAAATATAGAAAAATAACAGTACGTGGCGAAAACCAAAACTTGCGTCACGAAACAATATCAAAACAATAAGATCCTGAAAATGATAATTCACCGACGATTACTCCATGACAGTTGTAACTAGAGCCTAGCACCAAAGGTTAAGTACGCGACGGGCTTTACGGCCACAACACAAACTGCTGTTTTTATTTGTCTGTGTAAATTATATGCAGGCAGTGCCAGAAAAATCTTAGGAACGGTGGTTAGCCTAAGCCTAGGTCTCAAATCGTAAGACAAATGGTACGATTAATAGTTTTACTAATCAGATGATTTGAAGGAGAAAGTGAAAATGATAAAACAATTGATTGCGAAATATTCACACGGATAAATAAAAAAACAGCAGTTTGTGTTGTAGACGTAGGGTCGGGTGTCTATAAGCACTATTCCTAACATTTCATACTGTTTGAAGCTTCTTTTTGAGTTCTGAGTTGACACATGTATTATTCTCTACTTCACAGTATATTTTCAGCATGCCACTTGCCAGTTTCCAAAATCGAAGTGTTGTACTTTACTCGAGTTCGATAGAAGTTTTTTTTTTGATTGATTTATTTACATGCAAGCATGTGAGATACATGGAGAGAACGAAAAATGAATAAAAACCAAATGAATTTGAGCAATATGAAAACACGAATCGAAACATGGTGAACAGTAAGGTGAACATTGAATGAGCATATATATGACTACAGTACAACGATCGACATTTCAATGGGGTTTTGACTAATAAACATAGTAAGGTCAGTTACAAGTGCTTTTCCGAAAAATATTTCTTGGCCGCCGCAAGAGAACTCGGAATATTTTTGTCACCATTACCCCACCGAACCAGCCTGAGCTTTCACGGGGAGCTCTGTTGTCCTTTTCGACCACTAATTCGAAAATTCCAACTATCTCAGTTGGCACAGGTTGGTTCGGTTTTTTTGTCAAATACAGTTTGCAGCACATCTCTCAATTTGTGAAGACTCAGTCAAGTTATTCATACAGTCACTGAGTTTGGCGATGACATACGGCACTGAATACGAATGCTGTAAATCCCCCTAGAGAAAACTTGATTATCGGAAGTTCGAATTCGTTTGCAATTTGGACTATGTTAAACATTACTTTCCAGGTACACTCATCGGATTTACTATCTGCTTGCTCACATTCCACAATAATTCATAAGCACTGATGTAATAAATCATCCGTTCTCTGTTTTATTTTCATCGTGACTTTCTTGGAACTTGGAACCCTTTTCTTCAGGAAACTGTTTTTGAACGACTGATGTAACTCCTGGATCAATGAAATGAACCCATGCTATAGGATTTGTCAAACCGTTGTGGACATCGTACCATTGACTTTGTACTGGGCGGGGTTTGGCGAGAGGCCAGCCAGTCTGCGCATCATTGATCTAGACTCTCTCTCGCCTGTTGGCAAATAATCAACGACCGCTCGCCCCGCATCGATCAATCAATCGAACCCCCTGCTGTCTTTATGGGAATAATGGCGACTATATCGCGCGCAGCGCGAAGCGCTGTGCGAGATTTGTCTTTGGTCCGGCTAATGCGCGCTTTCATTTTTTTAGTTCACTCTCAAAAAGGTCCAATTGTGCAAATCAAAACTTTTTATGATTTGCTGATTTTCTATGGCACATTTACAAGCTATATTCAAAATTTGAACGAAATTGATCAAGTTTGAGCCGAGTTATGACGTTATGCACCTCATGCAGACCGCCAACTTCCGTCGTGTATCTGTCTGTGTGTGTGTGTTGGTGCGCACTCCTGGGATATTTTTATGTGTGAACCGATTTGACTGAAAATTTGGGACACGATAGATACCCCACTCGAACTTTGGGGGCGCAAACTTTTTTTCGAAAAAAATTATTTTTCATTAAGTTATAGGTCTTTGAAAATGTCTCTGCGTCTCTTAATTTCGTGCACTCTTTCGCCCTCTCTGTCGGGGTAAATCAAATTGCGTTATAACTCAGCTCAGTCCTAACCAATTCAAGTAAAATTCGAAGTATGATACCACGACATGATCTGACATCGATTTAGATGTAAGTCTTCTACTGATGACGTCATCGAGGATTCTGGAGCTCGGATGACGTCATTTTTGAAAAGTGCAAAGTTGACGTCACATATATTTTTAAATGATGGTAATATCTTAGAAAGGGTCGATTAACGATGAAACTCAATCTAAGAATGACTTATTCTAGAATTCAGAATTCCAGATGACGTCAACTTTTATAAAAATTGACGTGAAATATGTTTTCGAATGCTGGAAGTTTCTTAAAAATGGTCAATTCACGATGAAACTTCATTCAAACATGACGTATTCTGGGATTCTGGAGGGCAGATGGAGTAAGTTTCTAAGACTGCAATGTTGACGTCATATTTTTTTCCGAATGATGATAATACAAAAGGTTCATTAAGAAAACAATTTTATCTGCACCGTACAGATCAAACCACATACCTACGGCATGTATACAAAAAGAGAAAAATGCATGAAAAAGTGGGGGCCCAACGAATGTAAGATTTGTCTTCTGCTGTGCGCCCCTTAGACAACTACTCTCAAATGGAACAACTACTGCTACAAAAACCGAAAAATACTAATATACTCAAGTATAACTGTTCATTACAAACATACAAAAGTCGTAAAATATTTTCTCAAACCTGTAAACTAGAATCTACAAATCACAGATGTTAACTCAACGTACTCAATTATAGAGTTCCTGGTGTTGTACACAATGATTTGCAGTTTTGGTCCTTACTTCAACTCTAGGTGCTATAACACTTGGCATATTATTCAACAGTTGTTCTCTCTTTTACAGCTGTGACTTGTAGATTCTAGTTTACAGGTTTGAAAAAATATTTTACGACTTTTGTATGTTTGTAATGAACAGTTATACTTGAGTATATAAGTATTTTCCGGTTTGTGTAGCAGTAGCTGCTCCATTTGAGAGTAGCTGTCTAAGGGGCGCACAGCAGAAGACAAATCTCACAGTCGTTGGGCCCCCACTTTTTCATGAATTTTCTTTCAAGTTGATTGCGTCTACAACCTGCGACTACCAAAGATTTGTATTCGTCATACTCTTACATGCATATTCATAACCCATTCCTTCAACTTTTTTTGTTTATGAGAATGAACTCTCATTGATTGTTATAACTATGAATTCATCTGTTACAAAGGACACCAATATCTATAATTTAAAGGAACCGTTACTCTATAACTGGGACGGATTGAAAAACATGAAAACTCAGAATACTGCTTTTGTATTGTACTGGCGGCCCTCCCTATTACGTTTTGAAATAAAAATTAAAATTGGCCGAAAACCAACCCTTTTATGAGCCAATCAACCCTCAGGAATACTGTATCACAAAGCTTTTGAGCGAGAGGTGAATTCTGTTTCACAACACCAAACTTCATTCTTGATCGAAACAAAAATAGGGAAAAAGACCTGAAACACATTTTACCCACGTCATTTGTTACGTCCTCTATATTTGCGGTACATTTTGTGCCGTTTTGCGGACAATTTGTGCGCGTCTTCATGAAAATGTTTTGTTAATTTTTCGTCCCCATATGTCCACTGGTAATTCGAATCATCAAATTAAAGAGGTACGGTTCCTTTAAAGACGTGTTTCAAAAAGCTCATGAAGTGTGAATCAAGTCAACATATTCCGAGTATGAAAATGCATTAAAACTGAGTTGAATCGAAACATCCCTTCAATCATTATAACTATTCTTGAAGAAAAACTGGAATCCAGATGAGACTGCTTAACCAATCTGAAACTTGTTTCATCTTAATCTTTACTCTTTGACTTTGAGCTACAAAAGCGAGAGAGCACGCAGGTCAATGAGGCCGCAGACCGGCAGAGACAGTCCGCGTCTCTCTGTTTTGCGCACTGTGTCGGCGAGGTTCTTTGATGTTTTCAATCTCAAAACTGGCTCTTCGTCATAACCAAGACAAATTTCCAAACATTTATTTATGTTGTTCATCTAACAGATTCCATTTCCGAGACCTCGACTGAGCTTGAACTCCGCGAATGCGAACAACATGTCCAGCGGATTCGAGAGCATGAAGAACATAGCCCAGATAATGAACCAGATGTCCTTGACTAAAAAAAACAATATAAAGTTTTAAGTTACCACGTTTCAATAAAAAAAACTACAATGAATTTTCACAAATTGGGAATCGAGACAAAAATTCAATATAGATTTTCACTTCAACAATAATCAACTTTCACTAAAATCAACTCTTCAACAATAATGACTGCAAGTGATCCAATTAGTTTGAGCGATCCCACCTACATTGGCGCCACTTTCAGGCGATTGGCCAGCTACAAGAGCGAGAGAGTATGCAGGTCGATGAGGTCGCGGACAGACTGAGGCAGTCTGCGTCTCTCTGACCTGCACACTCCTCGTCGAGGCCGCTAAAAAAATAGGTTGCCAAAAACTGTCTGTTAATGCGTGCCGAACGGTCGTTGATTCTCTGTCAGCATACGAGAGAGTGTATAGATCAGAGATACGCAAACAAGCTGATCGCTCGTAAAACTCTGCCTCCCACCGGAGAAACCGTATGCTGTCTACAGCGGTTTGATGGACCTGAGTTTTCTGGATTTTGTTATTGCGTTGCTCAGCTACAGAAACAAAAGCTAGATGTAAACTCACAAACTTGAATGAAAAACATTATCATTCCCACAAACGAGGTGATCAGTTTCAAGAGCTGTAAAGAAAACTTTTGAATATCATTCAAAGAAGAAGTATACTACTCGATAGAATCCCAATTTAATAAACTACATAACTTAATCAAAGAATTCACAGAGACTTCATTTGAAAACTTCAACTCGAAGACCCAAACTTGAAAACTTGCAAACTTATAAGTGGGAGACGAACAAGAATTGAAAACGGGATAGCTTCTACCTGTAGGCCTGAAACCGGAAAACTGAGCTTTAAAACCTGAAAACTTGAAACCAATTTGGGAACGAACCCAGAAAACCGAGGAAATCAACATCAGCAGCCCCGCGTTGTCCGGCAGAACTATGCTCAAAATGGTCAACACGGCTATAACAATCTGAAAGTACGGACTGATACTATGAGAGAGTTACCTAATTCAAGATACAAGATTCAATTATTCAAGCATTCACGTCGTATTTCGCAATATGGTCTTCTTTCATGGCCCCAGGTGTTACGGTCTGAAGGTTAAAGTTCGAACACTAATCCTAATCACCCTAAACATTACTTTTCATACCCCCCCCCCCTTTCCATCCCCCAATTTTACTAGTTTCCGTTGTGTTACAGTACAAGAATAGAATATAATGCATGTCAAATTTATAAAACATTCGGCGCATGTGAGACTCGAACCGGGCTCGAAAGTTCGGAAGGCGCGAAAGCCAATCATTATGCAATAAGAATGATGTAAACCATGGGTTGCGGCTAGATCATTAATTTTACAACAACCCCTGCAATCGGCGCTCGCGTTCACAAATGTATAGTTCATCCCATTCTCAGTTTTTTCTACAGTACACCATCAATCACCATTTACTACTGCAAACTTGGAACTAGTCGAAAACGCTTTCCACACTAGTTGTAACCAGGAAGAACAGAGTGGTGAAGTTCACGTAAATAAAACTAAGATGCTACTTTGATACCGTAGAGTGTCAGTAAGAACAAAAAAGACTAGATCAACGGAGTCATTCATACTTACCACAAAGAAAATTTGGCAAGAAAATACGGCGTAGTTCCCCGATGTGTTGTATATCACCATCTTGTCGTCAGGACCCACAGTGCCACCCTTTTCCCAATCCGGGTCTCTTCTGCTGCCAATGGCCGACATTCCCACCGAAGCGACTATCAGGGCTATCAGCAGCCAGGCGAAAGACGCGTACACAAACATCTGAAAAAACACGTGAATGAATGAATGAATGAACTTGTAACGCAATTTAAATCACATATAGTTGTCGCCAACGGAAAGGCGGTAGGGTACTGTACATCTCACTTTCCGCTGTGTACGCACACATTTCTCCGATTCCACAGCTTCCCCGTTATATGCTCTAATGGCGCAGTGGTTAGCAACTGCTACGAATCTTTTGCTCGCAGGCTCGATTCCGGTGAGAGACTCAAACGTTTGGCACTTACTATAGTCTAGATGAGATAGAGAAAGTTTGAATGAAATAAACCTCGTTTGCACTGCGCAAACTCCTAGTTTGTCTAATATACGAACCGTAGAAGTGGAGCGTGTGATAAAAAGACATGGTTGGACATGAATGACTCTAAAGATGAGAGATTAACCTGTGGAGATACAATTGTATGCGTACGGCATACATAGCGAGTGACCGTCTCTGTGTAGTTTGTCGTTTGATCACGGTTCACACATGTGTACGTTTGGGATACGCTGTATACACAATCGTGAGTCATAAATTGCTCCATTTTCACTTCAGTCATACTATCACAACGAAGACACTTATAACACAGAAGTATCCGATTTCTTGGTATAATTGTAGTGTGCCAATAGATCAAACTACAAATCAATAACCTAATGGAATTGGAATGGTCGAGCCCTATACCTGAAAGCTCAATCCGAAAAGGAAAATGTCGTCGCCCCCTCTTCCCTCTGCGTCCACACCTTCCAATCCGGCCTTTTTTCTACTGAAAAAAAAATATTCGGTTATTCCATGATTTTTTCTACACAAAAGTACCATTATAGGTTTGACATCCATAACTGATAACATCTAAAAACAATAATCAATAAACTATCTTTCACGGAATGTTATATATCGTGTTAGAAGCTCAGAGCAGCAAACGGATTACTTTCGATTGTTTCGAGAATCAATGATTTGTGTAGTTTGATCTCTCGGATACACGGTCTCGCTTTCATGAATCCACAATCAGAGCGAGGTAGAGTGAAATTTCATTTCAGAACGACCACAGCTGTTCAATCTGAAACTTCTAGCAGTAGTTTGGATGTGAGAGGGGGAGGGGGAGGGCAATAGTAACATCCCGAATAAAACCAAAACCAACCATTTACGGTCTTCCTTTGGATCCACAACGATGACTTCTTGATGATCTGACATTTTCGACCGTCCAGTAACTTTCTTCTAACTATCAATGACCGTCTTTCAGTCACGAGGCACGTGTGCAGGTGAAGAGTTGACGGAAAGTACGCGTGACCTGAACGGAGAAAACTGGATCAATGGGTGGGTTTTCAGGAAACGCCGCACCCAGGCAAACTTCACAGTTTTCGAGAAGTTTGCCAAGTTGGTTTTCCAGTTTTGTTTTGTTCACTTTTCAAGGGGGTGGTACATTTTCGTGAAACCTTACCGTCGAAACTTGGTCAATTTTTCGAGACTCGGTGACAGAAAAGTTTAACCAAGCAGCACAGTATACGAAGGGCAAACTATTTTTCACACCACTGGATGTGTTCGACTGTTCTGCTGTGTTTGTAGTTTGATAAATGTACTTTGGTTTCTAAACTCTGGAATGCTTGCAGATGAAACTACAACCTATGCTCACCCCTGTTTGGAAGATCAGATCTGAGTTGTTCCATCCGATTCTCAAACGGCGTCAAACTACAATTAGATTCGAGCCACCTTTTCTTTGAGTGACCTTTTTTATAGTGTTTGCTCTTTTCAAAGCAAGTTCACACCGAGATTTTGCCCTATCCCGCAGTGTTTGTATAGTTGTCGCTCAATGAAAGGCGGGAGTATACTGTATATCTCACTTTGCGCTGTGTAAGAACAAATGTACTCTATTCGTCCTCGCGACTAATATGAGCCCAGTTGGTGTAGTGGTTAGCGTTCTCGTCTCCCAAACTTTTGAGCCCGGTTCGAGTCTCACATGAGGCGGCTCTTTTATAAATTTGGCACGCACTATAGTCTAATACTTGTTTTCCTCGGAATGTGAAAATTATGGCCCGCTTCGACATCAAACTACAGAAAATAATGAAACATTCATGTTTCACTGCTCTAATTCACAAGGCAGTAGTAGTGAAGGAAAGATAACAGTGTTCTTTATCAATTGGATTCCATATCGAGCTACTACAAAGGCTCGCTACATCGGTCCTATTCAGTTTTTGAATCATTTTGATAAATTGTGTGTACTCTTTCCAACAATGACTAGTACTTAATGTATTAAACTCCACCCAAACAATATCATGCAGAATGTATTCTTTGATTTCAGAAATCGTTCTCAGCCCTAGTTGCAGAACTTTGAAAAACTAAAAACTGAAGACATTTTAAAGCAAGATTTTTCTCAAAATCGGTTTTTAAACGGATTTTCATCGGTTTTTAAACGGATTATAACAAAATCGGTTTTTAAACGGATTATATAAAAATATAGTAAATCAAGATTTTTCAGAGCTGTCTCAGGAGGTAGCAAACATTTCCCGAAAAAATCGAATTCATTCGCATCCGACTGCTTCTGGTATTTCGCTGCACACTCTCTCTCTCACGGCTTCCTGCTACCTTTTCACTTATATTTCACTCATAGTTTCCACCTTTTTTGTGTTCACTGCACCTGGTTACGAAATTTTCTACATAAGGTGCATAGGCCGAAACGGTGTATAGTCGTCGCTAACGGAAAGGAGGGAGGGTACTGTATATCCCAATTTTCCAGGTCTTATTTTCCGAAGGTCATAACTAGTCAATTGTTAACTTTTATAGATAGTATTTATTGTTTATAATTTATTCACTAACTTTTATTTATTCTGGTCAACTTTATTACATGCAATCTTACACTCTTTGTATAAATGCTATTCTTCTATCACTAGCTTCTCTAACAACCCTCTATATTTCAACCCTTTTGTTGCAGGGCCCCTAGAAGTTTTGCCGTCCTTTAGTAGCTCGTACAAATCACACAGTTGTTAGTCCCCCACAAATCACACAACTGCTGGTCCCGTTCAAGTGATTCGTTCCTAAGAAATCATTTTCCAGGCAATTATCATGATTTTGGTTTTACTGCTTGTTTTACCAGTGGTGGTGCACACACAGTATTGCGCTCAGACCAATGACGTGTATGATAAAGCAAGAAATACGTGAGTGAACCATAAAATGTCTAATCAGTGATCTGCAATCAATTTCTTTACAATTCATTTTTGTGTATTCACTCGATTCCACTAGGTTAAATGAGACCAGTTCTATCTTATTCTGAATTCCACATTCAGTTCCAAAGACAAAACATTCGTGAGTTCATCTTCTTGTTCTTTTCTCATTCTCAATTAGTGAGCTCATTGAACATACATTAGAGCACAATCAGACACTCTCTCAACTGTTGAGATTGTAGGAAAGTCTCTGAAAAGTTATGGAAAACTGAGAACTTAACTCCATTAGTCATCATTTGAACTGATGACGGAGATTTCGTCCCGTTCATGTGTATGACGCCCTACACTTTTTTTATTAAAAAAACTCACATCAGAAATTGAACAATGAGAACAGAGTTCAAGTATTCATTTCCAGTTGTTACCATTTCTCCGTTCCTCATCAATTAGATTTCGAGCACGCTGGTATTTATTGTTCGAACCTGAATTACAAACTTCTCAGTGTCCACAGCAAGGAGCAGAATGACTTTGTCGCAAGTAAGCTGTCTATTGCAAAACTTATCTTTAGTACAATACACTTTATTTGTGTTCGACGTTCAATTGATATGAAACATGGCCTTGCAAAGACTTTAAAAGTGATATACCCCTGTTACTGTATGTTTATCGAGTCGTAAACAGGAAAAATATTCGATGGAGCAAACTAAAACTGTACTAGTACCTATAGGGTCATTTGACCAATTTCACAAGGAAGCAAAGCTTTCTTTAACCCTAATAACCTTCAACGGGTTACCTGGTTGACCTTTATGTTTCCCGTTTGTAACCCTCGTTCACAATGTCTCTTGGAGAACGTATACCAAGCGGTTAACTGAAGGGTTACCCCGGTTAATAGCTAATTGTTCGGATTAACGAAATACCGGATTGGAAAAAAATTTGCCAGGTATTGCTCTATATCCTATGTGTCAGGTATTGCGCGTAACACTGTTCTCCGAAACTGTACCAGTAGAGGACCTTACGAGAACAACTATTGCCTTGTGCTGGCCGGTGGCTACAGGGACGAGGACTCGAAGAATTTTCTTTGGTCCGACGGCAGTTTCTGGAACTATACTAACTGGATGATGGGTAAGTTCGAGAATTTCCCAACCTCTTCTCATCTCTAGGAGAAGATTGTGCAGAACAGAGAGACGCAGCCGGTCTGAGACGAGTGCTTTGGTAGTTTATTAGTCGCGGAAAAGTGGCGCAAATTTTCCTTAGAAAGCGCAATCCGGTCCTGCTTGATTTTATTAGGAGACTGTAGCAGGTACCAGACTGGTGAAAGTAGGAATTTCAACTTGAAAGTGTGCACCACACCCTTCGTTCACATTCTACTAGAAGTGAATCGTCACGTAAAGTGAGCATTCTGATGGGGCATCGTGCACTTTGTCATTGAACGTTTTTGAGTTCTGCTGTGTTTAACATGTTCCACGTGACTGTGCAACTCAGCAACAGTTTAGCCGATTCCAGGCGAACCCATATACGATTACATCAGAATCAACATCACCAGTGGAGTATGGTCCACCGACGAACATGACTAGTTAGTGAACTTCATTTCATTTGTTCGGGGACCGTTACTGTAATCTGATAGCCTAATGCATATTTTTCTATGAAAACTTTGACGTTGGCAAAGTTAAAGTAACGATCTCTCTAGTTTATGAGTTCTCCCATTCGAGTTAACCACGCGCGGTAGCAATTCCTCCAAAACCTCCTGAGATACGTTCTGAGCAATATCTCACGAGCATCTCTTGAGATTCTATCAATTAATTTGCTTCAACATTGAAAGTTCACGAGAGGCTCATGAGGTGTCCATGTCTCATAAGAAACTCTTATGATTTTTTATAATGTTGAATGGTTTGCTACACCGCCAGTTCGCCATCACATATTCCCGACCTTTCAACCCTATCAGAGTACGTAAAGAAGATCCCGACACTTTCAGTCCATCCGGCGTCTCCTCAAATTAAACTCAATACACTATTTCTTTGCTCTCACATCCCGCCGGGGATGTGAGACAAGAAATAGTGCGGCAGAGCGAGAGACGCAGGATGGGATGGAGCTGCGGGATCTTCTGGATGACGTACTCTATACACTTCTACTTTCAGTGATAAAAGCATTGCGATTTGCGAGGGACCTTCAGTGGTTAGTTTCAGTTTGTAGCGATATTTTCGAGTGATAAGTGCACACCATTTCTACTGAGACTCCTACAGTACACAGGGAACCTTTCGAAAGACTGGAACGAAACTGGAACTTTGAGAAAAACACTCTATAACACTTTTTGTATTGGAAAACGGGAGTCAAATGCAAAAATAAGGGTAATTGAATGAATAAGAACCTTTCAAGATAACATTTTCTCAAATTTTCTCGTAAATAGCTAAACGGACTATCTGAAATTGATGAATACATGTGATGAAAAATAACCTGCCTATATGCAGAGGAACTTGAGTTGAGTTGACTTGAGCTGCTCTTCTATTGCTTTGGCTTATTCATCAGACATTAGGCGCATTGCTCGAATTTATGCACTCTCACTGGGAAACTGTTCCTATTCTATTCGATGCACCTTCAACATCACTCATCGTTATACTATTGAAGAAAGACGATTATGTGGTCCTATCTCAACGCTCCAGTCCTTTAAACTGCAACATATTTTTCAATTACAGTTTAAAGGATCGTTGACACGGGATTGGTTCACATGATCGTCCTGATTCAAAATAGTTCTTTTCAATGGTTTGGGATATTCGAAAACGGAATATCATGAGTTACTAGTAAGATGATGGTAGGTTGGTAGGCTTGGGAATTTACTAACCAGGGTTTTTCAGGGCACGAAGAAAATCACCACAAATGCCCCGAGGCCACTACAAACTACCCAAATGTCAACTGGTTCTTCAAATGTTAGTTTTTCAGTATAGGAGTGTGCCCTCGACTTTCCAAGTAACGGGTGTCACTTAACCTTCACAGAACACCGCAAGATAATTTAGCTGGAAGGTGACTCGGGTATAGATGTACAATTGCCCCCCCCCCTCCCTTGAGCCAAAATAGGTTGGAATGCGACCCGAAGTACAATCACCCCCTACCCCCCTGATTTTACAACGTCCTTCTTTACTGCAGGTTTGAATTGAGTGGGGGGGGGGGTTGTGATATTGCCTTCCACTTTGTATTATGTGGGGGGGGGGGGGTGATTGTTAAACGTCGACATTGTACGAAAACCCCTCATTCACAGTAACCCTCCCCCCCCCCCCCCCTCTCAACATGGAATCGTATTGTGAGGGGGTGAGAGTAGTACGGGGGAGGGAGGGGGGTCGTACAAATTTCCCGGTGACTTTTCATTGATTTTGTTACGGTCTCTGAACATTCTGAATTTATCAGCAACCTAACACGGTGCTTTGTAGAAATCGGCAAAAGTTTAGATGTTTTCATTTAAACCTATTTTAAACATGACAAGTTGGTCCCAACGGCACAAACACACAGTTTCCGTAGATTTCTATGGTCTCGGCACAGTATCTAGCGAACCGCATTTAACCTGGTAAAAATAACTCTTTTTTTCATTCCTTCTACGGACTGTTCATCTACAGTTGATATTGTTTGCTTTGGGTGCAACAATGTAACTTTCGCAAAGCAGAAATACACGGCGAAAATAGTTGCCGTTCATTATTATTATATCACACACCAATAATCGTGGAAAGTTGTGAACAAGTTTTCAGGCCAATTCCACAGCACCATCAACAACAACAAGAGCTGCAACTACGGTTAGAGCGATTCCGGCTCAAGCAGGAACAACGGTTGTCAAGAATTCGGCTCAGAGCAGTGCGTCACCAAAGGTAATACACTTTACAACCTTTATAGTCATGATTTTCAATTGACGTTCAACATGAAAACATATGTGCACTTCGAGTTATATATACGTCAAAGGCTTGCAACTGGGGAATGTTCAGTAGTGCACGATATGAAAACATTGTCAAACATAATAAGAAAATAACTTGGGTGAAATAAGCTGTTTCTCTCGGAAAACGAGAGTATATCTTCACGTGAAATATTTATCTGACCAATTCAGAGGACACGCGGCGCTCTACGTCATGCCAAAAAAAGCAGATTACGGTGTTTTATCCCCCACATTATTCCAATTGACGATTTAGTTCTGCCAGGGTTTCGAATGCTTTCGCGCCGGACAATAACAAGGGCCGCCGCTGTTCGAGAGAAATAGTGCGCAGAAGCAAGAAAGCTTGCCCGCGAATTTCGAATACTTTTAAAGTATACAGTAAAATTTCATGCGTCGCTGCAATCCCAATTTCATTGCACTAAATTGAACGACCTAAACACACCGTGAGATATCCTAATTGAGGCGCGCTATCGTGTTCGTTTCACACATCGATAACAGTCAGCCATGCTGGCCGAGCGCACGCACCCTATATTGCAGGCGATTGATCTGGCAGCTTGCCAGTCTTTTCATTGCAAATAGAAAATTTGAAAACTGGTTATTTTAGGATTTTTGCAACATTTTTGCAACAAAAAACGGCCAGAAAAGATGGTCGGATATCACTGTTTTTAGTTTGGGCTACCATGTTAAAATGGCCGGCTGCATGTGGGCGCCGCTCCAACCATCACAGCTGAGTTCAATACCCAGCTGGTGCACAATTTTGATTAGGCTGATCGCTGTTGGAAACTTTCCAACACAATAGACTCCGCCCACTAAAACTTACTGTAACTGGCTGCTATCGATGGTTGAAACGAACTATACTCAGAACGATTAGCGCCAATTTTCTGCAATTGGCCAGCTACAAAAACGAGAGAGCATGCAGGTCAATGACGCGCAGACAGGCTAAGACAGTCTGCGTCTCTCTGACCTGCACACTCTCTCGTTCAGCCAATAAAAAAGTGGCTGGCCAATTGGCTGGGAATTGTCTGAGTAATCTGTCTGCACGAAATGGCGCGTCATGTTTACCTATACTTGTGACCACATCTCGCTTCCGTTCTGATTGATGTTTTGCAGCGGTCTGTTTTCTCAAACATCTCAAAGTTTGGCTATAAGAAGGACGATTATGTAGACCAATCCAAATTTTCAGTCCTTTAAACTGCAAAAAACTTCTCAATTGCAGTTTAAAGGACCGTTGACACGGGATTGGTCCACATAATCGTCCTACTCTGAAGCGATTTGGCTTAATAAAGACCAAACATCACTTTTTTACAGGTTATCACAACAACGACAGGAAAAGCAACGGGTTGGAGTTTATCCCAAGTCGCGGTGTTTTTTGTTCTACTACTTTCTTACCATTACTAAAAAATTGTTCCTTGAAACATGAATAAAGTGTTACCGCCTAATTGTTTTTTCTTGTGAAATAAAAGTGATACATTAAATCAAGCTTTTCCGTGGGTACACCGAAAAATAACTCTGATCCGTACGAAACTTTTGAAAAGGATATAACGTATTGCGTGTTTAAGCATAAGAACAATGAGTGAAACTCGGTAGAAGTCAAACAGAACGTCAAATAGTCGTTAAACAGTTTTTTTTTGCAATGTGAGCTGATTTTTTATTCTGATGTGTTTATGGTTTCATCCTGCAACGTTTTGATGGAACGAAAGACAAAAATATCATACAAACGCGCTTGTTGACCCTCTGTTTGCGTGCAGTTTAACAGTTTCCAATTTAATCAACTAGTTCTGTTATCGCCTAAATCCTCTGGCGCCATTCGTGTTTATCGAAAAATTATGTAGCAAAACGTTGAAGATAGCGAACTCTAGCGAACTATGAATCATAGTAGAACACGCGTGGCAAAGTTACAAACTTTTCGATGAGTGTGTAGTTTCGCTAATTTCCGGCGTGTTCTCAGAGATACCTGTACTACAAATAACTGAAATTGTCGTAAACCTGCAAAAGGGCTCCAAAAATT
The DNA here is from genome assembly GCA_964036275.1 of Litoditis marina. Taxonomy (NCBI): domain Eukaryota; kingdom Metazoa; phylum Nematoda; class Chromadorea; order Rhabditida; family Rhabditidae; genus Litoditis; species Litoditis marina. The sequence goes on from OZ038434.1 coordinate 28,559,925, forward strand.
GTTGATCTGAGCCTTTTTTGAAAGAAAACTAACTAGAAGTGAATGAAATGAATCAAAAACATAAATAATCATTGAACGTGGAGAAGTTTTGGAGCGTGTACCATTCATTTTCCTTATTTTGACAATCGCGTTCATTTTGACAATAATTTCGGTAGGACCTTTCATATTCATAGAATGAATGACCCATCCCCCCTCCTATTTTTTCAAAATGGGTGACACTGCTGATCACAAATATGACCAAATGGGGGGGGGGGGGTGCAAGTTACATGTCGCATTCATACTCGTGATGACAATGCTCGATTACCCAAATCGACAATGCTCGATTTGGGTATTGTCATCACGAGTATGAATGCGACATGTAACTTGCGATTACCCAAATCGATTACCCAAATCGATTACCCAAATCGAGCATGTTAGCCAAATTTCAGGATTTTGACAGTTTTGTCGCGTCGCGTGCACACTTCCGTGCGCAGTATGATTTCTGCTCCCATATTGGTAGTTGCCTTGGTCAAAAACCCCTATCCTCTAATTTTCATCCCAATCCGTTCATTTTTGTAATTTGTCGCGTCGCGTGCGCACACGCGTGAAATAAATAAAAGTTGGTTTTTATTAGTGGAGGAGAAGGGGACAGTTCTTTCATCCGACTTTGTATCCTGAATTTCGACATCCCACCCGATTTTTTTTCGCGTCGCGTATACGAATTTGTATGAAGTTACATGTATCGATTCATTCTGAGTGGAGGCATTCATACTGCCAGTAAGATTTCCCACTAAAAAAATTTTTGAAAAAATGTTCGAAAATAAGTAAAAACAATGTTTCATTGATTATAAGGAGTTGGCTACATGTCATGCAGTTTGCTAGCGACCAAACTGCAATTGCTGCTCGAGTCGGCAGCAAATTGCTGCCGACTGCAACAAATTTCGCGTGAGTTGGCAGCAAAAAGTATGAACGCAGAGTTGGCAGCAGATTGTTGTTGCTTGCTGCCGGCAGCAAGTCTTGCAGTCGGCAGCACGATCGATAATCACACTTTGCATGTTGCTGCTGCTGCTGCCAGAGTTGGCAGCAAAAAGTATGAACCCTGCCTAAAACGCGATTGTCAAAATAAGGAAAATAAATGGTACACGCTCCAAAACTGAGAATATCGCTTGTAAAAACTTGAGGAATTGAGAATATCGCTTGTAAATACTCGTTAAGATCAGAGTTAGACTTGTTTACAAGTTCGAGAACGATGTATTGTGAGTTGTTGATATTTTCCTAAACAAAAAAAGTCGAAGTCGAGTGTGAGGTGATGGTAAACATTTGTAGTTTGATATGCAAAAAAACTACAAACACACTCACAAATGAGAAACCTTTAGATTTTCGGTAACATACCCCAAATAACGTACGTTTATCTTTGAGAAAATCGAAAAACAGAGGTGTCTAAGGTCATCGATCTTGATTCACGAAAATGTTTCTCGACAGATTGTTGTAATGTGAACATTTACAGTTGCTGTTCGATTGGTGAAAAAAATTTACAATTCCACGGAAATCCTACTTGAAGTGGAGAATTCCCCCCCCCCCCTATTTGCGAAATTAGCCTCACCCTATTGTTCTATCCCTGATTAGTTTTTTCCTCGCTTTTCAACGCTTTGTCTGCTGTTCCAATGAACCTTGTCCCAGTTTTTTTAAAGGGATTAGTATTGAGTAAGACAAATAATACTCATGATCACTGATATTCTATCCACCTCTAAATGTCAAGATAACAAAGTACCGTCGGAAAAAGTGCTCACTAACTAATCGCAGACGAATTGTAAACAAAGATGACAACGCCAATGTGAAAATCTTTTCAGGTTGTCAACCAAATTTCGATAACAACTTTGTAACAAACTTTCATCGACTTTGGCATTCAGAAACCTAGTACATACTCGAACTGATCAATTTTTGAACATGGATGTGCAAAATTTGGGTCGGTTCCTTCACAGGAGACTTTGAAAACAGCTTGGAGAGTAGGATTGATTGCGAAGAAAAAACTAACAAATTTCTGGTAACTTTGTAGAATATTCAGTTTCCCTTCTATAAATTTCTCATAATAGTGTTCATTTCCAATGACCTGGTTTGTATAGTCGTCGCCAACTGAAAGGCGGGAGGGTACTGTATATTTCACTTTCTGCTGTGTATGCACACCTGTCTTCGATTTCAAGGCTTGCTGCTCTAATAGCGCAGTGGTTAGCGCCCTGCTACGAATCTTTTGCTTGCAGAAATAGTAATGAGACATCAAAATAGAACAGAATTGGACCTTGGCGGCGTAGCAAACCGTCCCTTCTCATGAGACGTAATATGAGTTTCTCATGAGAATCTCATAAATACTTCATGCGCTACCCGTGAACTTCCAATGTTTCAATATAGCAATTGATAGAATCTCATGAGAAATTCGTAAGATATTTCTAACGAGTTATCAGGTTGTTGAGGCATTGCTACCGCGCTTGGAGTATCTACTTGTTTCAGAGAATGTACTAGCATCGTTCTCTAAATCACCGTTCCAGCTCAGAATGGAAGTATAAGACGTTTTAGCTCGTAGTAAAATGATTTGGCGTGGTTGACTGAGTACCCTTTTACGGTCGCTATCTCTCAAAAAGGAACCGAACTTCTCGCTCAAGAGAAAACGTACTAGTACGCTCTCAGTGCGCATCAGTAGGTGTTGCCAGCTGCTTCAGACTATTTTCTAATCCTTCTAAACTGGAAGACGTTGAAAAGAAAGAAAGTTTCCCTAATCAGTTGCGATAAGACTTCCATAAAAGGCGACTTACGGCCAGACCCGTGTATTCGTCATGCGGGTTACTGTACTCGTGGCGACCAGTCTCGCACTAGCGTCAGCCTATCTCAACCATGAGGGGTATGTCATTCAAAAAAGGACGGTAGTGTTAACCAATCTTGTGTCAACGGTCCTTCAGACTGCAATTGAAAAATGTATTGCAGTTTAAAGGACTGAACCGTGGCGATTGGACCACATAATCGTCCTTCTTTAAGGTTTCAAGATTTATTTCGATCACATTGTTGCAAAGTGCTGCTCCTTGACTGCTGCCCAGATTAGAATGTCTCCGGCAGGTTATAGTCCATATAATGAGAGTCTTACAGGACACACTCGAACTTTACAATGCCTGTTATCCAATAAAAACAGTTTTTCGATAACATTTGAAAGCAACTCTGGTTAAAATTTTCGATAACATTCACATAAACGTGTGTAGTGCCCGCCTATCTCAACCATGAGGGGTGGGTTATAGTTCAGTTCTTCTCTACAAATAGTCCTACAGTAGAAATACAAACGCATGCATTTGCATGCAAATTGCTCGAATTTCATCTGAAAGGTATTAAGTTCAACAAACGTTGAAACAGAAACGAGCATACGTCTGGTTCCGCTTTTTGTTCATATTCTCAATGAGACTATAGTCGTTCCTAACTGAAAGGCGGGAGGGTACTGTATATCTCACTTTTCGCTGTGTACGCACACATATCTTCGATTCCAATTCTTGCCTGCTATGTGCTCTGATAGCGCAGTGGTTAGCGCCGTGCTACGAAAGTTTTGCTCGCAGGTTTGATTCCGGAAAACGACAGAAATTTATATATTTGGCACTCTCTATATCCATGTCCATCAAAACGTTAATTTACGTGGCGCTCAAGAGTTTACCTATCAGAAATTTCGGTCTATAGGGGATATTGCGACGGTCTAGAATGCGCTTCACGTGAACAACTTCTCGAAGAAGTTCAAAGGTACAAAGATCAACTGGACTTGGAGAGAAGTGCCGGGCACATGGTAAACAACAACAACTACAAACAACAGGTATACTTCTTGCTTAGTCAGAATAATCAGTTTCAAGCAGGCATGATCTTCTTTGAATGTTAACATAAAAATCTGAAAACTTAACTTTTTTCAACTTTAATTTAACCTTTTCCAAATAATCCCAAATTTTCACTCTGTTTTCTACGTCTTTGAAGATACCAAGTTGCCGATTTTTGATCCCATGAAGTTAAAATGTTTATCAGAATACGTGCTGATGAATATTTAACAGTGTTCTGAAGGAGATTCAAACTAGCAAATACAGGTTTTTCAAGTTGTGCGGTATTTAGGAATTCATAGGAAATCAACTAACCTCGTTTGATACAGTTATCGGCATTCTGTAAATGAATCGTGAGGAGTGTGCTATTGTTTCACAAGTTGTACGTTGAAGTGACTAGCCCCATATTTATATACTGTTAGTCAATAGCACAGTCACCTGATACATGTTATACAGCGAATCTCAGAAACGTGCAATTACAAAGTGAACGATACCTCATTGGAATGCTAACTTCACGTGACTATTCAATTTACTTCAAGTATATGCTTATTTATCATCTTCTACGCCTTCTTTATTAGCAACTATATTGAGAAATGAGAAGGTCATACTCACTTCATATCTCGTCCTTTCTTATCAAAACTATGACTCAATCCGCCAGTCACGAAATGAAGACAGACAGTTTTGACATTTTGGAAAAGTGTTTGAGAACTTTGAAACGTATTTTGGTTTTTAGAAACTCGCCGTCTATGGAACGACTTCCAATCCTTTCTCCTACACCAACCCCACCGGTACGTTCTGAGAAATGATGAAGGGACATTGTTTACAAACTTATTCACAATCCGTCTTGTCAAGTTACAACCAATAACGAGCAGTTTTAGTTCTGAGTTCCAAACTTGCAAAGAAGTTCAAAACACAAAACATCCAGATTATTGGTTTTTCGGCAAAGGATGAGGTTATTGAGTAATCTTGACATTTTCGAATGGGACTTTGCCAATGCTAACCAAACCGTCGAATTAATTGGGAAGTAAATGTTATTTTGGAACTTAAATGCTCCTTTTTACATATTATTCATTTGTAACTAATGTTGCTTCAGCCACCCCCTCCCTGCCCACCTGTAATATCTGTGCATCTACGCCCTGTCTGAACGGAGGAACATGTCTGGCTGACCCCGCAGCACCGTGGACCAATTATACGTGAGAAGGGGAAGAGAGAAGAGGAGAGTAGAGGGTGGGAGAGACAGAGACAGAGAGAATGAAAAAGAGAAAAAGAAAGAGACAGTAGAGGGAGGGGGAAGGAGATAATTGGAGACTTTGGACCAACTACACGTGAGTGACACAGTCATTGTAGTTTGTTCTCGAGACACGCCATATTTCACGAATGTTGACCGAAATGAGAACCAAACTACAAAAAACACACTGACTGTATTGGCTTGAGTTGAAAATAAGACCCCGTGGAAGTCGTTAGAAGCGATCCAGAAATTCCGTCCTCCAGAGATGCTAACTCTGCTCTAAACTATCTTTTAAAGTACCAAAATATGCTTAAATGCCACAACAATCTCAGCCTGCGTCTCTCGCTCACCGCATCATTTTGCGACACTCGTATCCCGGCAGGAAACGCACAGAGTCAGTCTGTATTTGAGGAGATGCAGATTACGACATGAACTTTGGGATACTTCTGCACACTGCCTCTATTTTCCAGCTATGTCTCATTCAACCTGCGAGAAGTTGACACATTTTTTCAGAGAAGCAATAACTCCGATAGTTAATCTTCTACCAATCTATCACCCATTAATAAATGAATGCTTTGGTAGTGGTGGGGTTCGAACGTGTCACCCTTCGAGTGATGGTTGGCGCCTTAGCCACTACACCATTTCATCACAAAAACTATAGTTTTTCTCCAGCTGTGTCTGCCTGGACAACTATGCCGGTGACGTTTGTCAGGAAAAACTCTCCTGCAACCCATTTCCATGTGGGCAAAACGCGGATTGTTCCGTCAGAAACCACCAAATCAACTGTGTTTGCGAGAAGGGATTCGCGGGTTGGTTGTGAGAACATATCAAGTTATTTTATTTGAACAAAATAAAATTGTGTCACTAGGACTTTTGGATGGTAGTATGATTAGGTTAATGTGCTCAGTAAGAGATGTACTCAAAACCGTTTCGACCCTGATTCAAGACGGTTTTGGGTTTTCTCAGAGGGTTGTGAGAAAATACTTTTTCTGGGTAAGCGGATCAAAATGTAAAATGATCAAAAAATAATTTGCTGATACTTTAACATTATCATTGAGATTTCTAACAGATTTCGAGAGTTCGTAATGGGTAGGGGTTGCTGATTCAAGATTCAAAAAATACAGATAGAGAAGACTTACGACATGATTCGACATTTATGTATCACTTATTATAAGTATACGTTTTTTTCAGGATTAATATTGTTTTCCCGGTATGACACAATTAATGTAAAACTTGTACAGAAAAACAGTCAAATTATCGGCGGGTTAGCTATCGATTTTTCCAGGAGACCCGTGGAAGGGCTGCGCTCAATCGATGAGGAGGTCATGTCTCAACTCTGACCCCCATATTACCACATTTGACGGATTGGCCATTGATTATCAAGGTATGTTCATGTATTTGTCTGTTTTTTCATACCGAATAACTGTAAAACTCGACCTCGTTAACGTCGCAACTTCCCAAATCTTCAGAACTCTTGGATAGGAAAACACTCAACACTCGAGTCGACCGGACAAAACTTTTTTTTGAGTAGAGTGATTTTTTTCTCAAACTAGAAAACTAAAAACTTTACAAAACAAATCAAAAACTGGATAACTCGACAACTCAGCACAAAAATTTTCAAGTCTCGTCATCAGGATACTTTACAACATGTAGGCGGGAGGGTACTGTATATCTCACTTACCGCTGTGTACGCACATGGGTTTTTCATTCCAAAGCTTGCTCGTTATGGGCTCTAATGGCCCAGTGGTTAGCGCCCTGCT